>CM067328.1:45001666-47465833 GCA_034376525.1 Nicotiana benthamiana
TTATAGGTCCAGTTAACACATAGGCAAATGGTTAGGTAATTAATCAATTGTGTCAGTCTTTGACAACTACATCTAAGCAGGGCTAATTTGGACTCCCTATTGGAAATATATGGTAAATCAACCTGTCTTACGCCTTAAATTAATCCAGACCAAATCAACACATGACATGCTAAACTACATGTTGTTTTCTTTATTTGAGGAGGTTCATTTGAGCCGTTTAACTGTTATGTGAACATCATAATTGCCTTAGGTGTTTTGTTTATCACCCTAGAGTATTAAACTTTTGAAACTCTAAAAAGCCCAAAACTCCCTTCCCCTTTAGGATTAGTAGTCCCAAATGCTCCGGGACTGATAGGATTGGGACGAGTAGTAGCATGAATAAGTAACGATACTATTCCATGCTCTAATACCTTAAATGGGTGGGAAGGGTAGAATATAGATATGATGACCGGTGAACTAACATCACGTGCGACCCTTCTTCTGAGGATTGATTGCTCGATATTGCATTGATTTTATCCCTATTAATGATAAACCTAGGACCCCTCTTTCTTTATTTGCTTTCATCTCTTCTTGTAGAACTCTTTAAATCTTTCTTTTTATAAAATTCTCCTCTCTCTACTTATCTTCACAAGTTTTCAACTTATTGCATGTTATATGGAATTCCTTATTTGAGCCTTAATATTTAATGTGTTTATGTAATTTCACAATTGTAAAATGACCAGGAACCACACTTGTAGATCCTGAGGGTTGCCTAACACCTTCCCTTTGGGATAATTACTAGCCTTTACCGTAATTTTGGGTTTCTTCAACTCAAGACCTTCTTAAATTGTTCTAATGCACTATTATCATTAGGTGGCGACTCTCCAGCTCCAAAACCCAATTCTCGAAAAGTAACAAAGTTGTCCTCCCAAATGTCATAAACCCGATATTGCCTTAGAAAATAGGGGCGTCGACAGCAAGCTGCTCGGGTCAGTCCACCTGGTTGGTGAAGAAGAAATGGTTAAGCTTTTTCAACCAGCCAAGGGCCCACCTACTTCAATCATTTGATCCCGGCCAAGGGTAAACCTTTCAATGATGTGGTAAAAATGGGTGGAGATTGTAAATAAAGGAATAAAATGTAGGTAAAATCGTGAGCCATTCTGCATTTGAAAGATAGTGCAGAAGACATTTAGAAAATCTCAATAAGTTTAGGTAGAAAAAAGAGAAGAAGAAAAGATGTTGTTGAGCCCAGTCAATGAAGGGATCCACGGGACATTCATGCTCAATGCTTTCAGCCTCAACACCAACCCCAAACCCAAACTCCACATACTCTACCCTGTATTATCCACCGAACAATAGTCGGTCATCTGTCCAACCACTAGGTCACTCCCTAGGGCGAGCACCAGCATCCCAAAATTCTCGTGTGCCTTCACAACATTTTTAAGCATGCAAAAATCTTATAAAATTGAGGCATAGACGGAAAAAAAGTCAAACATAATTTCACGCCCATCGGAGAATCCTACACAAACTTGTTTGAGAAGTTATAACATTCAGGTCTAATTGAGCTGCTCCTCACCTATACTTCAGACCCATATGCAAAAGGTTTTGATACTACTGTACAGTGCATGTACCACTTTAATGTCCAAGGTCATAGCATTAAAGATTGTCGTGCTTTGAAAAGGGAAATAGAAAGAATGATTCAAGAAGGGATAATTGTGATCAAGGACAGTGACAGGGAGTATGCAAATCCTCTTGGTAACTTGCCTACTAAGCTTAATGATATTGAAATTGGTAATGGTCTTGGTAATATTGATGTGGAACTTAGCGGCTAAGATGTCGAGCTTGGTAATTTGAAAGACGCTCCTTTCTTTGCTAGCCAGGAAGGAGTCTTGGTGGTTTATTTTATTTTCATTTCTTTTGTCTAGGTTATTTCAGGGTTGTAATTGGGATAGTGTCTTGTGAATCATATACTTACGTCCTTTTATTTTTCCTTGTTTGTTTAGTCGTAGTGACTCGTGGAGTGGTGTCTAAGTTTTTTCCAGGGTTATAACCCTAGTTTATTTTTCTTGTTTTGTTGTTCAAGCCCTTTCATCGCCTGCCCCATTCAGTTTTTTTGTTTTTTGTTATTTCTAGTCATTTCTATTTAGTTCTCTTCTTCTTATATAGTTTTTTTCATGTTGGTTCTAGTGACATGACATACACGCAGAATTCTAGGCCTGGCCTTAAAGGTTAATTTAATCAGGATGCAATAAGAAAATTGTGAAAATGATAGGGACATTTGAGGGAAATAAGTAAAGGCGTTTCGAGATCATTTGAAGCCTAAACTATGTGAATTTGGGGCAGATAATTTGGGGAAGTTAATAGGGTGGCAAGAATTGGTTAAAGAAGAGTGAATCCTGGACAATTAGAAGAAAGCAAATTTAAGTTCAAATGCATCTGAAGTTACAAAATAAAGTCAAGAGATTTTTCTCCGAATTGACTGATGATATCCATTGTGAAAAGGGATTTACCCAATGAGGGTTCTGTACTTGATAAGGCGCTAAATAAAATTTGAAGGCATATCAATAATATCAATGCCGAAGCTGCAAAAGAAATATTGTGCATGATATTAAATTTTTATTTCAAGTTGCTATGTTGTACTTGGCATTTTGAGGGATTGGGAAGCCCTCTTTCAACTACCCAAACACTTATGCCATTGGATACCCTTTTAAGCCTGTACTAATTTCTTTGACCTCCCCTATTTTGGAATCAAGTTAGAGTCATGCGAAAACAAAAAGGTTTATGTCCCCATTAGTTTATTTTAAAAGGTTCATTCAAAAAAGAAAATTAAAAAAAAAAGAGAGAGAAAAATAAAGGTGGAAAAGGGGAAAAGAAAAAGAAAAATAGCAACAACAAAATGTAAAAAAAAGGAAAAGAAAAAGAAAAATAGCAACAATAAAACGTATATGTGTGAACTACGTTTGACCTGATTATTGTCACCACGAGATACGTAGACAGTCGTACGATTCGATCATGCCAAATAAAGTATTTCATAATCTCACAAAGTTGAGAGTGGGGAATTCCAAAAAAAGAGGGAAAAATATATTCAAATTCTCATGTTTTAGAAATTGGGGTAAGGTTTTTAGAATAGACTTCAAAATTTATTAATAAATTAACCTTGTTGTCTTAGTTATTTTGAGAATTTATGATATTGTTTCTTTATAATCCTGTCCAAAAGCCACATTACAGTTCAAAAAAGACCTCTCAGATAATATTTGAGAGTGTCGAGTTAGAAATGCCATGAGAACATTATATTTTTTCCATTATTTATGCCTTGTCATGTGCATAATCAGAGGAAATAAGAAGAAAAGAAAAAAATAAGAGAGTTTTACTGGAGAAAATATTCACATCCACCATAAGGCGATGGTGGGTTGAGACAAAGAACAAACTGAGAGAGGCTTGATGGTGAAAACCCTTTGGGAACTATAAGTCGAACAGGGATCGTGAATCAGATAGAATAATCGAAGTATTGAAACCCAGTTTCACAGAGAAAAGGTACAACAGGAGTTGAACATTCGAATTAGGTCATTAATCCAAAAATATGTGTCATGGTCATTCGAGTTGGTATCCACATCCGATAAGTTTCTACTTTGTAGTTTACTTGTTAGGAATCATCATTGTCCTTTAATATGCTCTTTTTGTATTATTTACTTTCTCTTCCTGAGTCTGTTTGGTCGGAACAAGTGAGAAATAACAATAAAATTTGCTACCAGCTTTCCAATTGCACAAATGGAATATGTGTGGCACATCAAAGTAGCGTAAGTGAAAGAGAGAATAGTAGACGCACTGAGTTGGAAACACTCAACGTGTTTTGGGATTCATGTAAAATATAAAGGTTTGATTTGGGTCAATGCATGAGCAATGCAACAGATATAAGATATTTGGTTTGAGGTATTTTCTTTGAGAAGGTTGACAGAGAAAATGGTTAACTAATAACAAGCAAGGTCTTCCAAGCGGAAATAAAAGTTATCATGGCAAGTGAAGGGGTAATAGACCTCAAGGCCAAAGCAGTGAAAAAATAGCATGCGCACTAAGTAGGTGGAAATTGATGTGCCTAAGGATTCATGTGAAACACAAGGCTCAGTATATGTCAATGCCCGAGCACAATGCAACATATGAATGGCATTTTACATGATTAGAGTGACAGAGAAAGTGGTTATGCAAAAAACAAGCAAGGTCTTTTGAGTTGAAATCAAAGTTATCATGGGAAGTGAAGGAGCAATCGCCTTAAAAATAAATGCCCCAAACCAACTACCATGCATATAAACTAAGAAGTTCTCTATGTTTGAAACGGGGAAAAAAATTGTGTCCAAATAAATGCTTGGAAGTTTGAATTTTTTCAAGTTTCGTGCCCAAATTTTGTCTGCATAAAGGTGGTTGAGAAGGGGAAAGAAAAATTTGTTTGATCTACAGGAACACTCCATGAGGAAAAGCATGGTTTAAGGGCAAGGAATTTTGTTCGGTCTATAGAGATCCTCAGGAAGAGAGCGCGACTCAGGTAAGTTCATTATTGGCCTCTCAGGGCCCTCCTGGATATTGGGACTTAATTTAAGTGTCCACAACCCTCCTGGACAGTAGGATTTAATTTAATGTTCTCAGGACCCTCCTAGATAATGAAATTTAGAATTAAGTTATTAAGACCTTCAAAGATAATAAGATTTAGCGTAAATTTTACCTTTAGGAAATAGAATTTAGCTTTGAAGATGTCACTCTTAAGATGAGATTTAATTATAAATTTTTAGGGACCTCCAGGATAACATGATTTAGTTTTTAAATTCATAGAGCTTTTGGGTACTATAATTCGATTAACACTCACAGATATTCTCGATATCAAACTAAGAAAGAAAAATTGCTTTTGTTTTGTTTGTTTTGTTGTAATCAGGTTCACAGGCAGCAGTTTCACATTAGTTAGTTCTAGTTTCGAGGAAAAGCAGTGCAAGTATTGGTAAGTAGGAGCCTTCCTGGAGAACAAAGGGAAACATCAATGTTCAAAGGAAGATAGTAATCAGTATCCCACCTAGAGAACAAAGGGAAAGAATCAACATTGAAAGGACGCCAGCAATCAGGAGCTCACCTAGAGAACAAAGGGAAGCAGATCAAGTTACAAGGAAAATCAATGCTAGTGTTTAGCAATCAGGAGCCCACCTGGAGAACAAAGGGAAAACAACAACATTCAAAAGAGTTTAGCAATCAGGAGCCCACCCGGAGAACAAAGGGAAGCAGTTCAAGTTTCAAGAAAAGTAGTGCAAGTGTTGGAAATCAGGTGTCCACCTGGAGAACCAAAGGGAAAACAACAAGGTTCAAAGGAGTTCAGCAATCAGGAGCCCACCTGGAGAACAAAGGAATGCAGTTCAAGTTAAAAAGAAAAACAATGCGAGTTTTCAGCAATCAGGAGCCCACCTAGAGAACAAAAGGAAAGTAGCAACATTCAAATGAGTTCAGCAATCAGGAGCCCATCTGGAGAACAAAGGGAAGCATTTTAAGTTTCAAGGAAGAGCAATGCAAGTGTTCCGCGATCAGGATCCCACCTAGAGAACAAAGAGAAAATATCAAGGTTTAGAGGAGTTCAGCAATTAGGAGCCCACTTGAAGAACAAAAAGAAGCAGTTCAAGTTTCGAGGATAAGCAGCGTAAGTTTTGGTAATCTGGAGCTCACCTGGAGGACAAAAGGAAGCAACAATGTTCAAAGGAAGACAGTAATTAAAAGCCAGCCTGGAGAATAAAGCGAAAGCAGCAAGTTTCGAAGGAAGACAGGTCGAGTATTTGCAATCGGGCGCCTACTTGGAGAATAAGAGAATTCACTTCAGAATGCAATTCAAGTCAGCAACAAAATAAGCTCGCGGGAAGAATGCGAGTTAACAGTCCGAGGTGATCAACAGAAGTTAGTCACAATAAAGAAAATAAAAAGAGAGGCAAGAAGTTAATCCCAATGCAGAAGTTGATGAAAGATGTTGGATAATCAAGACATGGCCGAGGTCACAAGTACTGCATGCTTAGTATTTATCCGAAAAATTGAAGAAGGATGAACTAGCACGTGCAACTAGCAAGCGTCAAGGTTCAAATCTATAGTCTGCATGAAGAACCACTCAAGAATCAAGATCAAGCTTCAAAAGACTTATAGATAGGAATCTTCTAACTCGTACTTTACTGGCTTAGCTAGACTTTTTCATGTTTTGATTTTTGGTGTAATAATAGGACCGCGTACCGGAACATCGGCAGAACGACACCTCGACTATCTCTCCACATCGGTATAATCCATCATCTCATTTACCTTTGAACTACACGTGCCATGAATCCTATATAGCCAAGGATATGTAGGCCGCTCAGATACCGGGGCTCGGTCACATTCTCATTTATCTTAGTTTTGGTATCCTTAAATAAGGGTCGGGTCAAAAAACCTTTCTAG
This sequence comes from Nicotiana benthamiana, assembly GCA_034376525.1. Lineage (NCBI taxonomy): Eukaryota > Viridiplantae > Streptophyta > Magnoliopsida > Solanales > Solanaceae > Nicotiana > Nicotiana benthamiana. Next base: position 45,008,090 of record CM067328.1, read on the forward strand.
TCATTTTTTGTCCGAAAACTTTTCGCGTTTCCAATTAAAGAGGGGCAGCAGTAGACATGTGATTTTGATCATCCCCAAGATTTTTCATATTTTAGCACGTGAATATTTAATTTAGGCCAAATATGGCTATTCAACTCATTTTTACTCTTTTACTTTATTTTATTACAAGAAAACAGAAATTACAAAAAAATATATATATTCTCGTTAATGTTTTATAGTCATTTTAATCTTGAAAAATGCCAGAAAATAGTTTGGTTTGAACGCCCAGTCTTATTTTAATAGTTATTTTTACTTCAGAAGGACTAATTTGTAAATAAGGTCATACATTCCATGAGCTCAACACCCTTAACACCTTTCTTAAAGACCTAGGAACCTAATATACAAAAGACCGAAGAACTAATTAGCAAAATACAAGTAATAACCCAGAACTATACAATAAGAACCTAACGCCTACAATCTGAAAGGAGGACGCATAAGGACCTAAGGCTGACCGCCGTTTAAATAAGGAGCTTAGACTCTTCATCTTCTTCACGGAATCTTGGACAAAGACTCTTGCAATGCGATACAAAACCTATAAGTCCCTAACTCTAAAATAGCAGCTGAACATCCAAAATGAGACCCCCTCCCAGCTGGTTTCCATCGTCTTCCTTACTAAACAACCCTAGAGGACCCTTAAGCCCAACAAAAAACCCGCCGCTGGGCACAAACGGCTGCCTTGCCCATTGGATTTGGAGCTTCTGCTCCTTCACGTTTCAACACCCTTTTAAGCTTCTTCTTCAAAAGTGAAAGCCAAAAAAAGAACCCTATGAGCTTAAAGACAGTTAACTTCATCTGTTTGTTCATTGTTGATTTCAAACTCCTTCTTCGCTCGCTGGATCTTGTCGTCGGCAGTGTCTTGGCGATGACGATCTCCGAAGAGCCATGAAAACTGGTCAGAAGCTTCGATAAGAGCTCAAAATCCAGCTCTTTTACCCAACTGCTCACCTCCAAAATAGTCTTTGAAATAGCAAGTGTCTTAATCAAGTCGAGTCTCTCGTTGGTTCGAAGTCGAGTTGGATCTGTTTAGTTCCGTTAGATATTCCGACGAGGTTCCGGCGCTGCTACGTTTTCTGTTCGAGTTCGGGACGGGATAGTCGAGGTTCGTTGAGTTCTTTGGCGAGCCAGACTCCACTCATCCTTTTCTTTATCTCATTCGATTTCCTGAGGTTCTGTTTCCTTTTCATAGATATCTACTCTTTTGTTTCCATGACAAAGTTTGTCAACTCACGAATGTTTTCATTTGCAATGATGCGCTTGTTATGATGTGGTTGAATTTAATTTTGTTGATTTCATAAAACATATATTTTGGTCAAATATGATTTAAATAAAAAAAAGAAACGAAATAGAATGATTCAAACGGGTTTTGATTTGGCCGTTTGGTGTAGTAAAAAAGTTACCAAAACAAATTGGCAGTTCCTTTGAATTATGAGCATATGCTTTGTTGTAGTCAAGGGAAGTCTTGATAGATTTAGGTTAACAGAGAATTCTAAGCAATTTGTATTGAGGAAAGCATGACAAAAGAATGAGTGTCTGCTTAAGTGCAGCAACATTTAGGTTGTGAAAAGCATATTGGACAGTGTGTCCGTTGAATTTTAGACATTGATGTTATCCGATTGTGGTTTCAAAATCCGGGTGTAAATTCCATGTGATCGGATTCTAATTTTCAACAAAGTTAAATTGAATGTGTCGTGAATCGAGGGTGCATTTCATGTAAAGTGGCTTGCGATATATTTTAAATAACCTTAAATTAATTCTTTAAATAAGTAAAAGTGGTTTTCAAAAGTTAAAATGCACATAGGTCTAAATATGTATTAAAATCAGATAATAGGCCAATAATAATAGTAAAGTGAAGTGCTAAAACCACGGAACCCCGAAACGCCTAACACCTTCTACCGGGTTAACAAGATTCCATACCAGGATTTCTGTGTTTCCACACTATAAAACAGAGTCAATCTTTCCTCGATTCAGGATTTGAACCGGTGACTTGGGACACCATAAATTATCCTAAGTGGTGACTATAAATTTTAAATAAAATAATCTCATTTCGATTGTCACTTGATACTTGGCACTAGGCCACATTTTATAATTCGAGCTATTTTCACCCACATTTCACATCAGTATTAATTTTAAAAACAAGCCATTCAACCAAAGATATCAAGTACACATGAGAGGAAGTCATGAATCTTGAGCATATATAATATTCTAGAAATCATACATCTCAATTTCATTAGCAATGGAACTTTAAAAACAAAGAATTTTTTCAAAAAAGGAGGGGACACACCGAACCACAATAGTCTTCAAGATCATAAACAAGAAATTATACCAATATTCTTGAATTACTCTTTTCCTATCATGACAATATACAATTTCAAACTCAATATATGTAACAAGTCGGATCACATTAGATGTACTTAAAAGGCAAAACATTATCTCAAACAGCCGCTTATGGGCATAAAATGTGTGCAAAGCTTTTAGGGCACTTTAGTATTGAAGTTTTTTATGGAAAGTAGAGTAAATGCTCATTTCATAATCTGTTTCATATTTCCTCATCTCATAGGCATTACCAGGCACAATTATAACTCAATTTCTCAGTACGTTGACCACACTCTATTTCCCAAATTCATTTGATTTATTTCAAACATCTATATACATAGAGGATTTCACATAGTTTGGCATATCTCAATTTAAACATGACTTGAAATCTAGGAATTTTGGCACATAGTTCTCATTCTTCACATATCCTCAATTACCAAGAATAGCAATTTTCACATATATTCTTGCACCACCAATTCCTTTGAAATAACAAGTACTACATCATTCAAATTTCGGACATACAATATTTTCATTGACACCATTGGAGCTAAATTTCTAAGAAGGGGGGAGGGGGGCGGGGGTTAGCCATACATACCTTGTTGAGCTTTTCTTAAGTTACTACTATGCACCAATATCTCTAGTAGTTATAATCCAACATTTGGTAATTAGATCATAACTTTGTGTAGGAATGTCCAAATGACGAACGATTTAAAGCGTCAGAAACTAGTCTCAAAGTCCTTTCATTTGTTAGGTTGTTCATCACATAAAACCTTATGCATATTTAGATATGCTCATCCAAATTGTAGACTTGTGCGAACTCATTTTGGAATATTAGTCTATTATGAAATTTGCAATTTGGCTCAGATTTAGGCCTCTCCTTGGAACCCAAATTACTTATTATATGACTTATAAACTTATTTACCAAATTCAGTTGATGTCCCTCATGTTAATAGCACGTAAAATATTATAATTACCCTACCTAACGCCACAAAGTCCTAAATTAATTAGAAAAATTTATCGGGGCATACAAGCCAATACACATGACCAATATATACGATCCACAATAATAGTATCACCCATCGGTGTAGATACTTGAATATGTGACACTAAGGACCCACGTGGTATATCCAGATAACGATCAAAATATGATGCTACATACGAATAAGTGGAACTAGGGTCAGTCAATACAGAAGCATCCATGTGAAATACTAGAAAATACCTGTGAATACTACATCTGAAGCGACGATATCTGTTCTGGCAGGAATAGCATAGAATCGGGTCTATCCGCCACCTGATCGGTCTCTCTCGCTAGGGCGACCCCTAGCTGCCTGAGCCCCACCCCGAGCTGGCTGAGCAGGTGGTGAAGTAACTGGTGCTGATGTCACAGTCCGCCCCTTTTGCTAAACTAGGCCTCCCAAGAAGTCGGGACACTACCTCCTAATATGACCAAGATCCCCATAGTCGTAGCAACTTATCGGACAATGGTGATGGGGACTGGGTCGGGCCCCAAGAATCGAAATACCCTCTAAAAGGATCTGGTGAAGATGAACCCTGAAGTAGAGGAGCGCGGGATAAAGTCTGAGTTGGAAGAGCAATAGGAGATGACTGAACTGGGCGGGCACTGTATGAAACATGGCGAGATGATCCATCACGATGAAGTGGACGAGTAATCTGAGAGGGCCTATAAAGACGACCCTTGTTGTGGTGGAACTGCCCTAGGAGGAACGCCACCAAAACCACCTGAACTACGAGGCATCTTGGCCTCCCTCTCCTTGCACTCCTTAGCATGGACCATCTCTATCTACCGACCAATATCAACTACCTTGTCGAAAGTAGCACCGGATACCCTCTCCCGAGTCATATGCAATGGAAACTGATAGGTGAGACCATCAATGAATCTTTTAATCCTCTCCCTATCAGTGGGAACCAACCAAACTGCATAAAGAGCTAACTCTGAAAATCTCATCTCATACTAGGTCACAAACATTCCATTTTGATGTAGCTGCTCAAATTGTCTGCGCACCTCATCCCCAGGAGACTAGCACGCACTTCTTCAATAAGAGAAGGGAGAACACATTCCAGGTAAGTGGTTTTGCAATGGTCGGTCTGCGCTTCTAATAAGCCTCCACTATCTTAAGGTTGCCCCAGTAAATTGAACAGTAGTGAATGAGACCCCGCTAATTTCCAGAATAGTTGTCGTGCGAAGAATCGGCTGGCACCTATCCAACAAGTAATGGGCATTCTCAGACTCATCCCACCTCAATAATGGACGTTGGGAGCCTCCCAATCCTCTCGAGTTTCCTCTATGTATCATCAATCATAAACAGGACCTAGCGAGGCCTGGGCAACTACATCCCGTGAGGCTTGTAGTAGCCCCGGTATCTGAAGTCCCTGCATCGCCTACTCTAGAGTATGGTCGGTGTGAGTCTGAGTACCTCCTATTGCTTGGGAAGTGGCTGCGGTGGCCAGAACTGAGTCCTCCTGAGCAAGGCCAATGCAAATAGTCAATATCTTGGTGAGAGCCTCATGTAGGCCTAGGATCACAATAAGCACAATGGCTGCATGTGCTGGTCCCACAGGGTCGGCAACATCTGGAACATGTTCTCGAGCTGAGGTAACCAGTGGATTTGCAGGTGCTACTCTAGTTGTCATACGAGCTGCACCTCAGCCTCTACCGTGGCCTCTACCATGACCTCGGCCTTTTGTGGCCCTAGCCAGTGGTATTGGTAGTTGTCTATCCTGCCTTGTAGCACATGTCCAAAGAAATTTAGTATCCTGAATAAAACAAATACGCATGACAAGAATATAAGAATGTGAAGTTTTTCTAAGGATTCGGCAGCCCCATGAAGATAAGTGGAGATGTCTCCGTATGGATCCAAAAGACTCTACTAAACCTACTCATGACTCATGAGACCCTATGTAACCTAGGCTCTAATACCAACTTATCACGATAAAAAATACTACAAGTCATGATAGTGCCTATCATGGTATAAGGAAAGCTGACATCCCACACATACCAACATTTTTAAAGCCCAAACGTGAGGATATAGGTTGAAATATTTAAGAATCTCATAAAAATTGAATATAAACATAGAAACTCAATATAAAATTCTCCTAATATATCTAGTTTTCATGGAGTACACGAGCATCTACATAACAACAAGATATAACCAGCGGAACACTATTTACGAAAGTAGAATAGTATAACAACACAAAAATAAAATAGAAGAGTCAAGGTCTGCGGATGCCAAGGCTACGTTGATGATCTCCGAACTGATGAAACGCTAGTAATCAAAAACTGCCATGCCCAGAAATACTTGGATCCACACACAAAATGTAGGGTGTAGCGTGAGTACAACCAACTCAATAAGTAACAAATACAACATATGGTATGACAGCTGTTAGGAGCTCAAACAATACAGTAAAAATATAGAGTTTAAATAATAGAGAAAAGTTGGCATGCATCTAGGTTCAACAGTTAAGTTCAACATAGGTAAAATAGGTCAATTGTGGCTGATAAGAAGAGTATGACATCACTATATCTACATGCCAAGGTAAATACCGTATGTGATGTAACACGATGAAATCCCAAGTACTCACACTCTTAAAGCACTCCATCTGCCCGTCTCAATCCTCACTTGCCGCACTCAGTCACTTAGCATTTGTATGTAGTCATATGGTTTGTTACGGCGTGCAACCGTATCCACATATATATAGCCATACGGCTTGTTGGGATAAAATACGGCCCGAGCTAAAATACTCGGCATTTATGGACTAGTACTATACAAGGTACCACGTGACCATAATAGTAAGGTGTATAAGGTATGTGAAAAGTGAGTAATATTTTAAGTAAGTGAGAATAATTCGTAATTCCATGGGTAATTAATTAATTACCGAATAACGGGACATTATCTAATTACCTAATTAAATTAAATAAGATGGATGGATAAGCCTTAAAGGCCCAACTTGGCAGCATATTTGGCAAAGTTGATGACTCTTAAAATCTCAAAGGAAGGTGGAAAATGTAAATCCTTACACATTCATGCATTCTTAATAATTTCCATATCAAAGACATTAGAATCGTAGCAAAACTTTATCCAATTCTTAGTTTCAGTTTATGTCTTGGCTTGAAGCCAAGGAACAGAAGCATTTCGTTCAAATTCCAAAGGTAAGAATTGACATTCCGTTTTTCCAATTTCAATTAATCAAATGACATCTGCATTCTTTGGTTTCAAAAGACCAAAAAAACGTGCAGATGCCAAATCATTTAAAAGCATGGTTTCCTGCAAATTCAGAAGCTGAAGCTTCCCTCTAGTTCCAACCTGCAATCTTCTCCAAGAATATTATACGGAGTTTTACCCACTTCAGGTATATTAAGACTATCCTTCTATTCTTTTGGCATGATCCGTACGATACAAAAGAAACGTGCAAATGCACAAATTCTATATATGACTCTATTCGTAGAAGTATTAGAAGTACCTATATTCTTGAAGTTTCATATGTATTATTCTTCCATCGTCTGCTCATGGTCTCAAAAAACACGTAAAATGATGTCATGATATTAATCAAAGGTATAATGGTCTCATGACATATCGAGAGATTTTGTTATTGTATTTCATATGCATTTCACCCATTTATACATGTACATTACCCATGACTCAGACAACCTTATATACGCACCACCACCTGATCAGCTGGTATATAATGATGATGTTGCCCGCAGTGGCTGAAATATGATTCTAATGGTGTTATATACGCATATATGGGTATGTATTCAAATGGTGTTTGTTAGAAAATACGCTTAACGCTAGAGGGGGGTGAATAGCGTTATAATAAAAAATAGCGTAAACTTGCGGAATTTAAAAATTGCAGGAATGAAATAAGTGCGATAAGTAAATAATAAAGAACGAACGCACCGATGTATCCTGGTTCACCACAACCCGTGGCTAGTCCAGTCCCCGAGAGACTCTCTCGAGATTTCCACTAACACTGTTTAGCTTACGGGTGCTCAACAAACCGTTACAACCTGAGAACTTGAGTCACACAAGTCTCAACAACCTTTGCTCGAAGATACAACACTTCAAGACTTCAACCAAAGGAATCACAACGTTCCTTCTTACAATACAAGGGAACAACTTTCCCTTCAAGTGTACAAAAACACTTTGCACTCAAAACAAGACTCTCCTTAAGAGTAGATATGAGTAAAATAAATACGCTCAAGAACGCAATAACTTTCGTCAACAATTTGGCTCTCAAAAACATATGTAATGAATAGAAAATGATGAATAAGAGAGTATGCAAGCTTTAGCAATAATATTGGCAGTTGTTGTGTTTGTAAGACTGATTTGAAGATGTATTTATAGTGTCAAAACCATGCATTACCGTTGCCTAATTGCCAATTAAGAATTAGTGATTTTGTGCTGTGACAATCGATTGTCTACTCGGCACAATCGATTGTTTTTCAATCGTTCCAAAAATCATTCCCAGATTTTACGCCATATAATCGATTACTGGCAACGTTCAAAAAATCATTTCCAGATTTTATTTAAAACAATCGATTGTCAGAGATATACAATCGATTACTTGGCAACGTTCAAAAAATCTTTTTCAGATTTTACTTCACAATCGATTACTAAAATCCTATAATCGATTATCTAATGGAATTTGAAAATATTTTGGCAACGGTCATTTACATAATCGATTATGCTATATGGACAATCAATTATATATCAGTCTTTGAAAAATCAAATAGACACTGCCTCAATACAATCGATTGTCATAGGTTCACAATCGATTATTTTGTAGCTTTGAAAAATATGTTTGGACACTGCCTCATCACAATCGATTGTCATAAGTTCACAATCGATTATTTTGTAGCTTTGAAAAATCTGATGGACACTGCCTTAACACAATCGATTGTCATAAAGTTCATAATCGATTGTCATGCAGATTTGAAAAATCTGATGCACACTGCCTTAACACAATCGATTGTCATAAGGTACACAATCGATTGTCATGCAGCTAACTTAACATAATCGATTATCATAAGTACATAATCGATTATCTTAGTCCAGATTTTAGAGGCATGTTTAAAAATCATTTTGCTAAAATAAATATGCATGATTTAAAATCATTTTGCTTTAAGTTAAATATGCATGATTTGATAGAAATGATTTTACGAGAGAAGCCAAGTCTTGAGTTAAGTTGTCGGATCAAGATCACAATTAAAGAACGACTCATGTATAACTTTGTTTAGTCTTGATTTTTGTTTGTCTTGTGCTTGAACTTCGTTACGTGACATTTGTGCGCTTGTGCTTGGACCTCGTCATATGTCAATTGTGCGTCGTTTGTCATTTATCAAAACCTGCAAATATGAACACACATTTAGTTTAATGCCTTGAGAACGTGTTTCAACAATTTCCCCCTTTTTGATAATGGCAAACCTTAATCTGGATATGCATATTAGATAATTCATAATGACGATCCAAGACAAGTAAATACATGCAATTAGTTCATGCAATTAGTTCCCCCTCAACATATGAATTCCCCCTCAATTTATGCCAATAAATATTAGTGCATAGCCCTTATTCTTCCCTCTTTTGACATTAGCAAAAATAAAATAAGTAATAACATGTTTATTGAAAAAAATATTCCAACTTCATAAAAGGGATAATGAAGCAAGTAATGTCAACATAATCGATTATTGATACTTGATAATCGATTATATAATAAGGATAAATCGATTATTTTTGAAGAGGAATCGATTATTCTGCATGAGTCTTTATAATTCCCCCTGCTTTTAGGGCGATACCTGCAAAAATACGTTAGACGCCTCCGACGCTCAAGTTAGTAATCATGTAAAAGGAAAAATGCAATGCATGACTTAGATCAACATGGAGTCAAGAATCCCCACTGCGAATTCGGAAGAAGGACTCTTTCTCTAAAGGTTTTGTAAAGATGTCGGCCAATTGATCTTTGGTTTCAACAAATTCAATTTCGACATCGCCTTTGAGAATGTGATCTCTTATAAAATGATGCCTAATTTCAATGTGTTTTGTTCTTGAATGAAGAACGGGGTTCTTCGTCAAGCATATGGCGCTACTATTATCACATCTAAGAGGGATATGATCGATACTTAGGCCATAGTCCAAGAGTTGCTGTTTCATCCAAAGGATTTGAGCGCAACAACTCCCCCCGGCTACATATTCAGCCTCGGTTGTGGACAACGCAAAACTAGAGAGCTACCGAGCAAATGGCAAGTGCCACTAGTGCTCTTGCGGTCCAATTTGCATCCAGCAAAATCGGAATCGGAATAGCCAACAAGTTGGCATGAAGAACCTTTGGGGTACCATAGACCCACATTTACAGTACCAATAAGATACTTCAATATCCGTTTCACCGCATTTAGGTGAGACTCCTTCGGACATGATTGATAACGAGCGCATAGGCACGCGTTAAACATGATGTCCGGTCTACTAGCAGTAAGATAAAGGAGAGATCCAATCATACCTCGATACTTCTTGGTGTCCACTTCCTTACCTTTCTCATCTTTGTCTAGATGGTCGGATGTGCTCATGGGAGTGGCCATTGCTTTTGCATTGCTCATTTCAAATCGTTTTAGCAATTCTTTGCAATATTTAGCTTGACAAATGAAGGTTCCTTCATTCATTTGCTTTACTTGCAGCCCCAAAAAGAAGGTCAGCTCACCCATCATAGACATCTCGAATTCGCTTGTTATTAACTCAGAAAATTCCTTGCACAAAACATTGTTAGTAGCACCGAAAATAATACCATCCACATAGATTTGAACTTAATAAAATATCATTTTTTTATGCTTAACAAATAGAGTGGTGTCAACTTTCCCCCTAATGAATTCATTTTTCAAAAGAAATTTGCTCAATCGTTCATACCAAGCTCGGGGAGCTTGTTTGAAACCATAAAGTGCCTTTTTAAGTTTGAAAACATGATTGGGAGATTTAAAATCTTCAAAGCCCGGGGGTTTTTCAACATAAACTTCTTCTTGAATAACACCATTTAGAAAAGCACTTTTTACATCGATTTGATATAAATTGAAATTCATAGACGAGGCAAAAGCAAGCAATAAATGAATAGCTTATAATCTTGCTACGGGTGCATATGTTTCTTCATAGCCAATTCCCTCTTCTTGATTATAGCCTTTTGCTACAAGCCTAGCTTTGTTTCTAGTGATTACACCATTTTCATCTAGTTTGTTTCGAAAAACCCATTTCGTACCAATTATGGTATGATTCTCGGGTCTTGGCACCAAATCCCAAACGTCATTTCGTTCGAATTGGTTAAGCTCCTCTTGCATTGCCAAGGTCCAAAATTCATCCCCAATTGCTTTGGAGATGGTTGAAGGTTCAATTTGAGAAACGAAAGCAGTATGTCCTAAGGTGTTCTTAAGAGTGTTTCGAGTACTTACCTGTTGTTCAATGTCGCCAATTACCTGTTCAAGAGGATGGTCTTTGATTGTTCTCCACGCGTTGGGCAGTTTCGTTTCTTTTTCTAGTTGTGGTGCTTCCTCCAATAATTGTTCCAAGGTTTCACCTTGAATTTCCTTAGGAGTTTCCTCTTGTACTTTGTCTTGAGGACTTATTGAGTATAAGATACCTGCAGGATCAAAACCAGAATCCTTTCTCGCCAAGCGAGCATTATTTTCGGAAAATACAATATGAGGGGATTCCTCCACAGTTTCGGTTCTATTATTGAATACTCTATATGCTTTGCTACGTGAAGAATAACCAATAAAAATTCCTTCATCGGACTTTGCATCAAATTTTCCCAAATTATCTTTACCATTGTTATGAATAAAGCATTTACAACCGAATACTCTAAGATGGGAGATGTTTGGTTTCCTTCCCTTATAGAGTTCATAGGGATTTTTCATGAGTATTGGCCTTATGACTACTCTGTTTAATACGTAGCATGCGGTACTCACGGCATCCGCCCAAAAATGTTTGGGAATCTTAGCCTCATCGAGCATGGTTCTAGCCATCTCTTCGAGACACCTATTTTTCCTTTCCACCACTCCATTTTGTTGTGGTGTGCGTGGAGCAGAGAAGGTGTGCTCGATACCGAGTTCGTCACAAAAGTCCGCGAAGAGATTGTGATCGAACTCTCCCCCATGATCACTTCTTATTGAAGTGACGGTTGTGTCCTTTTCATTTTGAACACGTTTAAGAAAATATTTAAAATTATGAAAAGCTTCACTTTTATGAGCAAGAAATAGAGTCCATGTAAATCTATAATAATCATCAACAATAACAAAAGCATAACGATTTCTACCAAGACTTTCAATGCGAGATGGTCCAAAAAGGTCCATATGAAGAAGTTGCAATGGTCTAGTAGTTGAAACAATATTTTTCGATTTAAAAGATGCTTTTGTTTGCTTCCCTTTTTGACAAGAATCGCAAATAGAGTCTTTTTCAAATTTCAAACTTGGAAGACCAATAACTAAATTTTGTGAAACCAATTTGTTTAAAAGATGCATGTTTATGTGAGCTACTCTACGATGCCATAACCACATATCATCTTCTTTGCTCATAAGACAATTCACATATTCAGAAGAAGAATTTTTGAGATCGCCATATAAATGTTATCCATTCTAAATCCACGATGGATAATTTTAAAATCGCTACGGCGAAAAACTAAGCATTCATCCGAATCAAATAAAACAAGATTTCCCTTGTCACATAATTGGCTTATGCTCAAGAGATTATGTGTTAGACCCTTAACTAGCAATATATGCTTAATGGAAGAAGGTTCATCCTTACCGACCGATCCAATGCCGATAATTTTTCCCTTGTTGTTAACTCCAAAGATAACGCTTCCTCCTTCTTTGTGTTCTAGTTGAAGGAACTTGGATTCATCTCCGGTCATGTGTTTGGAGCATCCACTATGAAGGTACCAAAGTACAGTTGATCCCTTCAAACATACCTACAAGACAAATTAATGAGTCTTTGGTACCCAAGCTGTTTTGGGTCCTTGAGATTTAGGTGTAACATGCTGTTGTGCTTGACATGCATTTAAGTGTCTATGTCTAGTGAAACAAGAAGGAGCAATATGTCCAATTCGATTGCAATAATGACAAATGACATTTGGATTATGCATTCGTCTAGGTTGATAGTAGTTGGACGGACGAAAATTGTTTACTCTATTTTCGACAATATGACTATTGCGCATTTCATGAAAGTCATTTCTCCTACTATTTGTTCTAGGATATGCAGCATTTCTAGAATAATTATTTATAGGTTGAAAGCCATTTCTAGGAGTCCTAAAATGTTCAAAGTTTCTTCTAGGATATGCATCATTTCTAGAATAATTATTTCTAGGTTGAGGGCTATTTCTAGGTGTCCTAAAATGTTAAAAGTTTGGTCTAGCATGCATGTTGATTCTAGGATTGTTATTTCTAGAATGAACATTTGTTATATTTATCCTAGGTTGAGCCTTAGGTGGTTGGTGTTTGGCTTCAACTTTTTCTTTAGGCTCGTCTTTAAAGCCTATCCCATGTTTGGTCGATTTCAAATTAACAAGAACTTCATTCAAATTTTTATGAGAAGAATTGAACTTATCTAAGGTGCCCATAAGTCTTTCTACCTCACCTTTTAGATGCATGCAAGAAGTACAATTTTTACTAGAACTCTCGGGCTTGCCGGTGCTTCTCTTGCCGAAAAATTTGTTTTCTTCTTTCAACTTCTCATTTTCCAAAAACAGTTTTTCCAAATCCTTTTCTTTCAAAGAGAGTTGTTTTTCAAAATCTTTTTCTTTCAAAGAGGCATTCTCCTTATTGCTTTTAACAGTTTTGGAAGCTTTAATGAATTCACTATACAACTCATCAAAGGCATTTTGCATTTCCTAAAGAGAATAGATGTTTTTGGAAGAAATTTGACATACCTCTTCTTGATTGTTTTCGTGAGCCATGAGACAAAGATTTGCGGCTTCGTCTTCTTCTTACTCACTTGACTCGTCTCCGGAGTCGCCTCCCCAAGATATGTATGCTCGTTGTTTCTTGAAGGGTTTCTTCTCCTTTTTGGCATTTGGGCAATTTGATTTAATATACCCGAATTCTCCGCACCCATAGCACTTTATTTGATCTCGTTGTTGTTTGCCTTTTCGTTCATACTCTTTTCGCATGAACTTTTGAAATCTCTTAATAACGAGTCCGAACTCGTTATCTCCGTCCTCATCATTTTGAGGTTGGCTTGTGCTTGCCTTGAGGGCGATTCTTTGTTTCCTTTGATCATTAACAAGAGGGTTAAGTATAGTAGATTCATAAGTTTTAAGATTACCTCTTAATCCGTCGATGGTGACATTTTAAATGCCAATAGACTCTTGAATCGCGTCGACCTTTGAGCGCCATTCCGGAGTGAGACTTCCGAGGATTTTTCGGACAAGTTCCTTATCCGTGAAGGTCTTCTTAAGAGCATGTAAGTCATTAACGATTTTTGAAAATCGTTCGAACATGTCATCGACCCTTTCGCCTTCCTTCATGTGAAACAGTTCATATGCATGGGTTAGAAAATCAACTTTAGCCTCTCTTACCTGGTCCGTACCTTCGTACGTGATTTCCAGCTAATCCCACATTTGCTTCGCCGTTGTGCAACATGATATTTTTCTGTAATCATCAGCATTTACAGCACAATATAATAAGTTGATGGCTTTAGCACTGTTCTGCACTTTTCGGATATCATCCGCATCGTACTCATCTTCGGATTTTGGAACCCATTCATTTTCAACCTTTTTGGTTGGAATTTGTTCTCCCTTCATTATGACCTTCCACAAATGAAAGCTATTCGATTGAATGAATATTCTCATCCTCTCCTTCCAGTACGTATAGTTTGTGCCATCGAATAGTGGTGGTCGGGTGGAGCACTGTCCTTCACCTATTTCTGCAAAAGAATCACGAGTATAAGCCATGGATTGTTTCTCTCACACGGTTAAGTTTTTCAGAGAGTTGGGCTCTGATACCAATTGTTAGAAAATACGCTTAACGCTAGAGGGGGGGTGAATAGCGTTATAATAAAAAATAGCGTAAACTTGCGGAATTTAAAAATTGCAGGAATGAAATAAGTGCGATAAGTAAATAATAAAGAACGAACACACCGATGTATCCTGGTTCACCACAACGCGTGGCTAGTCCAGTCCCCGAGAGACTCTCTCGAGATTTCCACTAACACTGTTAAGCTTACGGGTGCTCAACAAACCATTACAACCTGAGAACTTGAGTCACACAAGTCTCAACAACCTTTGCTCGAAGATACAACACTTCAAGACTTCAACCAAAGGAATCACAACGTTCCTTCTTACAATACAAGGGAACAACTTTCCCTTCAAGTGTATAAAAACACTTTGCACTCAAAACAAGACTCTCCTTATGAGTAGATATGAGTAAAATAAATACGCTCAAGAACGCAACAACTTTCGTCAACAATTTGGCTCTCAAAAACTTATGTAATGAATAGAAAATGATGAATAAGAGAGTATGCAAGCTTTAGCAATAATATTGTCAGTAGTTGTGTTTGTAAGACTGATTTGAAGATCTATTTATAGTGTCAAAACCATGCATTACCGTTGCCTAATTGCCAATTAAGAATTACTGATTTTGTGTTGTGACAATCGATTGTCTACTCGGCACAATCGATTGTTTTTCAATCGTTCCAAAAATCATTCCCAGATTTTACGCCATATAATCGATTACTGGCAACGTTCAAAAAATCATTTTCAGATTTTACTTAAAACAATCGATTGTCAGAGATATACAATCGATTACTTGGCAACGTTCAAAAAATCTTTTTCAGATTTTACTTCAAACAATCGATTACTAAAATCCTATAATCGATTATCTGATGGAGTTTGAAAATATTTTGGCAACGATCATTTACATAATCGATTGTGCTATATGGACAATCGATTATTTATCAGTCTTTGAAAAATCAAATAGACACTGCCTCAATACAATCGATTGTCATAGGTTCACAATCGATTAATTTGTAGCTTTGAAAAATATGTTTGGACACTGTCTCATCACAATCGATTGTCATAAGTTCACAATTGATTATTTTGTAGCTTTGAAAAATCTGATGGACACTTCCTTAACACAATTGATTGTCATAAGGTTCACAATCGATTGTCATGCAGATTTGAAAAATCTGATGCACACTGCCTTAACACAATCAATTGTCATAAGGTACACAATCGATTGTCATGCAGCAAACTTAGCATAATCGATTATCATAAGTACATAATCGATTATCTCAGTCCAGATTTTAGAGGCTTGTTTAAAAATCATTTTGCTAAAATAAATATGCATGATTTAAAATCATTTTGCTTTAAGTTAAATATGCATGATTTGATAGAAATGATTTTACGAGAGAAGCCAAGTCTTGAGTTAAGTTGTCGGATCAAGATCACAATTAAAGAACGACTCATGTATAACTTTGTTTAGTCTTGATCTTTGTTTATCTTGTGCTTGAAATTCGTTACGTGACATTTGTGCGCTTGTGCTTGGACCTCGTCATATGTCAATTGTGCGTCATTTGTCATTTATCAAAACCTGCAAATATGGACACACATTTAGTTTAATGCCTTGAGAACGCGTTTCAATAGTGTTATATATGCATATATATGTAAGTATTCAAACTGTATTATATATGCGTATATATGTATATGGAATATGGAAAAGGTTATGGTGTTATATACCGACCCCCATCTGATCAGCTGGTATACGATGATAATTTTGCCCGAAGTGGCCTATATGATATGATGGGATGCCCTCAGAGGCTGATGATGTTATGAAACATGTACCTATGCACAACATGACATTCATACGCATATACATGACGCTAAAATGAATTTATGATTTAGAAAGTTATTCAGACTTACAGGTTGAGTCATGTACTCCATATTTCTATTATGTACTTAATTACATGCCTTACATACTTGGTATATTACTCGTGCTGACGTCCCGTTTTCCTAGGAACGCTGTGTTTCATGCTCGTAGTTCCTGATAGACAAATCAGAGCCCTCCAAGTGGCTATCAGCTCAGCGAAAGATGTTGGTGTTCTCCATTTGCTTCGAAGTTGCATATTTGGTTAGTATGATTTAGACAACTATTGTTTGGTATAGAGGGACTCTGTCCCGACCTTTTATACACTTATGTACTCTTAGAGGCTTGTAGACATATGTCTTATACGCGAAAGATTTTACGGCCTTGTCGGCTGATGTCTTCAGTTTATGAATAATCACGTTGGCCTATTAGAGCGGTATGTCATGTGTGTATGATTATGTAATAAGAAAGATAAGCTGCACTGTTACTCGGTTGAGTTAGGTACCGGGTGCCCGTTACGGCCCGTCAGTTTGGATCGTAACAAAAGTGGTATCAGAGCAGTTCTATCCTTGGGAGTCTACTAGCCGTGTCTAGTAGAGTCTTGTTTATGGGTGTATCGTGCACCGCACTTATAAATAGGAGTCTACAAGGCATTTAGGATTGTCACTCTTTCTTCTTACTCTAAATCGTGCGGTAGAGCTCACTTATAAGAATTCAAAATTTCAAAATTCCATTTATTTATAATAAGACGTCACCTACATCCGAGAAAATGTTGAACAGAGGAATGGTTGTTGAAAAGCTAAGTAAGAGAAGCTGGAATGTTGTATGAAGCCTACGATAGGTAAACATGAGATCCTTAGCAGATCATAAGTATACTAAAAGGTGTAAGCTTCTTGACAAGAAGCCTTAAGTCAAGAAGGTCTATCAATCTTTATAATAAAAGACAGTGAGAGATTCAGAGGATAAATACAAGTGTCAAAAAGCAAAAGAAATAACATAAAGAAGGGTACGAGGCGCCCAATTAATGAAGGTTAATGGCATTTATAATTGATGCAGAGAAAAATAAGCTTTTTGGGTTATATTCAATAGTAATAGAGGTATATACAATTCGCCACACTAATTCTAGATATTCCCTATGGGAGTTAACAGAAGTAGTATAAGAAGATATGATCAATGAATTATTTGCATCAGTTGACATTTCTGAAGGGTATTACAAATGTGCCAATAGATCTTCTTATGAGACACCCAGATGTTGCCCTCTAGAATATTACGATTAGATGTGAATATTAGCATGAAAAAAAATCAGAAGATAGGCATTAAAAGCTAGATGGGATAAATATTACCTTAGTATGACTCTCGTCCATGGTAGAGTGAGGACGTTGAGCAACTCGAAGAGCTGATGAACTAAGCAAGGAGAGCTAAAAACGAAAGAATGTCGTATTGAAGTTCTTACAAGAAAAGAGATATGCAGAAGTATTAGCAGAGTAATAGGAAGAGAGATAAGGAAGCATTATGAATAAGGTATGATACATGTATGAATATAGTAGAGTGTTACAAAACCTATAGTCAAATGAAGAAAGAGATGAAAGGTGATGGGCCTTAAGACAAAAAAAGAGTATAGGCCATAAGGTTATATCCCCATTTCGAGAAGTAAGTTTGTGACTCAGACACGATTACCAAGAGGAAAAGCTAGACCCCATAGTAATAGAAATCAGTATGGACTGGTGGAAAAAGATAAACTAAACATTAATTAGGGACTGGGCAATTTGATGATAGTCGCCATCATAAGAAATTTAGATTTTGTTCCGCTAATAAATGAATGGACGATAAAAGAAAATTCATGAGAAATCCAAAGAACGATCATTCAGGAAGACGCTTCCCTACATCAAGCAATGTGAGCAGAGTTCAGCTTAAGGGATTGCATGTGCCAGTTACACTAAATATCACCATCGTGAGTAAGAAAATTTGTCATCCTTGGCACAGAAGAATTGCCGCAAGGCGAGTAAGGTTAATTGATGTTGAGAAATGATGCCAAAGACGAAGAGGTAAAACATATATAGGTAGATCCTCGTGGACTTAGCTTTTAGTACAACCCTAAAGGAGGGAATATAGAGTGATGTGGTATTAAGTCAAAATTAAATGGTTCTAGTGACAATGGAATGGTAAAGGAAGAATGCGATAAAAGAAAGAGGAACGAGTTGGAACTTATGCAAATCTTATATATACGCTACAATTCAAGAACATTATGCAAACACGACATCATGGAAAGGAAGTGAGGCATTCCTGCCCGGAATGTTATGGATAAATAAGCGGCCAGTGCGAGACGTAAGTTAAGACAAGGGAAATAATCTAATATGGATTTCGGGGAATATTGATATAAGAATGGGCCAACGAGTAGTTAGTATTTGGTCAAGAAGATCCTAGTAATTGCTAAAGAGGAGGTTACAAACGAGTCATCAGATCGTGTAAGATAAACATAGTAGAACCCAACATGGAGGACTTAGCCTCAAGGAATATCATTATAATACTTGAGAAATAATCAAGTACGAGTTGGGATAGTTAAAGGTATTGTATGAGTGTTATAGGGGTAAACAAAAGTGCCACCAGGAAGGCAGTCAAAATATTAGTTTAGAAGCAACCATATAAGTACAAGGGCATAAAAGTAAGCAACTACATATGATTATAGGCAAGTAAGGACATCAGAAAAGGTCCGTAATAAGCTCACAACTTTATGAGAGTCAAAGGTTCTCCCTAAGTACTACGACGAAAGACTAGCTGATGATGTAAGAAAGAAGGCTTCAATATAAAGCACAACAACCTAAAGAGGAAATGGTCATGTTACAACAATCTCGCAACAACGTGGTAAACATTCCAGAGGAAAGTTGCACCTACTGTGGCTAATGAACGGGAAGTAAGAATTAAAAGTAATACTCGAGATCAGATGAGTTGCATGAAAACTCTGACAAGTGTGGTCACTAAGATAAGCTAAGTATGGATGCAACAAGGGGATAGAATGACTAGGAAAAATAATAGTTTAAGTTGAAAGAAAACTAATACGGAACAAAAGAATTATTTGATCAATGATCCAGAGTTAGTCCCTTATGGATACACTCAAAATTTTGGAGCATTATCCAGGCAGCATATTTGTTAACAATCATACAGCCGTAGAAGACTCTGGTGTAAGTTAAAACAAAAAATTGAGCCCAGGGCATAGACAAATGATTGAATTGTTAGAAGATTGTATCATGGATATTCCATAAAGCCTATGAAAGGCTAAGACAATAATTGATACCATGAGACACGGATCAAAAAATAGCTTAAGCCTATGTAAAGGATGATCAGAAGGAAGAGGAAACTAAAGGATTACATCACCTAAGTAAATTAGGAGTCTGATTATTGGCCTTAGAAAAGTTGTAGAGTGTCCTTGAGAATATGACAGAATCTATCTAAATATCAAAAGTTCAAACAAAATAACTCGATGGCCATAATTTAATAACACAACGACCATAATTTGTAATGGCTCTACAAAGAAGCCAATTAGAAGAAGTACCGGCCTCATAAGAAATCAGTACGAAGATCCCACTGGATTGTGTATGTACCATAGCTGTGAGTATAATAATAGAGCTTCAAGTTATGGATGTGAATTATACCTAGGTGGAAGAGAGGTTATGAAAGAGATAGAAGATACGATGCGAGATTTTAAGGTAAGCAAGGTAAAAGTAAACAGTGTACGAGATAACAAATGCAGAATATGTGAACAGCCCATACATCGTATTGTAGGCTAGAAGTGCTGAGATTAAATATCAATGAATGATAGCGGCATCGTTAGTCGTATATCTTCCAGCCTATGGTTTCTAAGTACCGAGAGATCTAGTTAAGAGAGTCGAGCAAAGTTGGAGACGATTTGATGTTTCGACTGACGTTCCAGAACAACAAAAGGAAATCTATGGTGCAAGCAAGTTGAAGGAAGACCACGGATAGAATAAATAGATATGTATAGATCCCAAGCTAAAGTATGGCAGAACAACAAAGTTTTAAGGGAACATGAGTAAATATGAGGAAAGGTAAGTGAAGTGACGAGAATTGATATGTCATCAAGATTATGTCCATAGAAACAAGAGAGATGATGGTTTCTCTAAGTTATAGAAAGTTCAATATAGCCAGAATAAACCCAAAGGAGTCTAAGACTAGTAGCATATAGAAAAGATGGAATGTTTCCCTGATAGTACAATGATGGTGTAATTGTGATGGATAAAGAATGACGTTTAGGTCTTCAAGTGAGTAGTGATTTGAAGAGGACTTCATGGATTGTACGAGAATAAAATACCCACATAAGTGAATCATATTGGGATGCTATAAAATATAGTCGTTGAAGTATAGTATCACCCCTAAGTGGATCAGAAAAATTACTTCAAATATTCCTCGATGGAACGTAAGCCTTAGTGGAAATGTATGACGTAAGAAATTTCAAGTTATCAGTTGTATATTATAGATTAATATTGAGGCGAATCAACAATGGATGAACAAAGAGATTAGGCGCCATTCTTAAGACGAACGATAATGAAGGAGCATTGAAGCACTGAGATTTATGCCTGTAGAATAGGCAACAAAAGTAACTGGGAGATTGGTAAGCATACCTCAGTAAAGGTATATTGAAGCAAATATTATGGTATAGTATAACTCATGAAAATGCAGTAAAGTCATATGAATGGGTAACCGAATCTATGAAATGAGATATGCCCATATTGGTAAATTCTACAATGTATCGAGCAAATGACATGTGTACCTATAGAGTCCCATAGAGGCATCCTACAAAGCCTTGTATATACAAAGTAAGGCCTGCAGATTGAATAACAGATAAAAGGAGAAAGGAAATATAAATATCATAAGTGCACCTACAATGCCAGGGTCATACAGACTTCATGACAGGAGGTAACAAAAGCTGCAAGTTTAGGAAGATTTTCACCACAGGTCATGATATGAGCAAAAAGACTAAAGAGGAAAATACCCTAGACTTTGAATTTATTCACAAGAGCTATAAGCTATGAAGATGATAAGAGCATCCGTCAACATTCGCGGAAGAATGTTCTAAGGGGGAGGAGGGATGATGTTATGCCCCGCAATATTACGACAATATTACATTCCACATTTTCATATGTTAAAGTTTCATCGTAAGTTAATCGACATAAATTCAGGGATTGGATTATTTTGAGATGTTAAGTATAATGCTAGTTCAAACAAAGTGATAAGTAAATTCGTGAAGGTGAGAGGGGAAGCAAGTCAAAGAAAATGAATTTTCGTCCAAGTTTGGCATGTTAGGATAATATACGGCACGAGCTAAAATACTCGGCATTTATGGACTAGTATCATACAAGGTACCACATGACCATAATAGTAAGGCGTATAAGGTATGTGAAAAGTGAGTAATATTTTAATTAAGTGGGAATAATTCTCAATTTTACAGATAATTGGTTAATTATCGAGTAACGGGACATTATTTAATTATCTAATTAAATTAAATAAGATGGATGAATAAGCCTTATAAGGCCCCAACGTGACAGCATATTTGGCAAAGTTGATGACTCTTAAAGTCTCAAAGAAAGGTGGCAAATTAATGTGAAGCCTTACACATTCATGCATTCTTAATTTTTCTATATCAAAGACATTAGAGTCTTTGAAAAACTTTATCCAATTCTTAGTTTCAGTTTATGTCTTGGCTTGAAGCCAAGGAACAGAAGCATTTCGTTCAAATTCCAAAGGTAAGAATTGACAATCCGTCTTTCCAATTTCAATTAATCAAATGACATCTGCCTACTTTGGTTTCAAAAGACCAAAAAAAAAAGCGTGAAGATGTGAAATCATTTGAAAGCATGGTTTCGTGCAAATTCAGAAGCTGAAGCTTCATCCTCTCGTTCCAACGTGCAATCTTTTTCAAGAATATTATACGGAGTTTTACCCGCTTTAGGTATGTTAAGGTTTTCCCTTCTATTCTTTTGGCATGATCCGTACGATACAAAACGAACATGTAAATGCACAAATTCCATATATGACTCTATTCATAAAAGTATTAGAGTTACCTATTTTTTTGAATTTTTATATGTATTATTATTCCATCGTCTGTTTATGGGTCTCAAAAATACGTAAAATGATGTTTATGATATTAATCAAAGGTATAATGGTCTCATGACGTATCGAGAGATTTTGTTATTGTATTTCATATTCATTTCATGCATTTATAGATGTATATTGACCCAAAACTCAGACGGTATTATATACGCTTATATTTGTATGTATGTGTGTGTGTATATATATGGGATATAGGAAAACGTTATGGTGTTGCACAAATTCCATATATGACTCTATTCATAAAAGTATTAGAGGTACCTATGTTCTTGAATTTTCATATGTATTATTATTCCATCGTCTGTTCATGGGTCTCAAAAATACTTAAAATAATGTTATGATATTAATCAAAGGTATAATGGTCTCATGACGTATCGAGAGATTTTGTTATTGTATTTCATATGCATTTCATGATTTTATACATGAATATTGACCCAAGACTCAGACGGTATTATATACGCATATATTTGTATGTATGTGTGTGTGTATATATATATATATATATACACATATGGGAAAACGTTATGGCGTTATATACGCACCACCTCCTGATTAGCTGGTATATGATGATGATGTTGCCCACAGTGGTTGAAATATGAGTCAAACAACGCTATATATGCAGATATGGGTATGTATTCAAATGGCGCTATATATATATATATATATATATATATATATATATATATATATATATATTCAAACAGTTTTATATACGCGTTTATATGTAAAAATATATATATGGGATATGGGAAAGGTTATGATGTTATATACGCACTCCCACCTGATCGGCTAGTATACGATGATTATTTTGCCCATAGTAGCTTATATGATATGATGAAATGCCCTCAAAGGCTGATGATGTTATGAAATATGTACCTATGCACGACATGACGTTCATACGCATATGTATGACGCTAAAAGTAGTTTACGATTTACAAAGTTATTCAGACTTACAGGTTAAGTCATGTACTCCATATTTCTTTTATGTCTCTTATGTACTTATTTACATGACTTACATACTCGGTATACTATTCGTACTGATGTCCCGTTTGCCCGGGGACGCTACGTTTCATGTTTGGAGGTCCTGATAGATAGATCAAGAGCCCTCCAAGTAGCTATTAGCTCAGCCAGAGATGTTAGTGCGCTCTATTTGCTTCAGAGTTGCGTATTTGGTTACTATAATTTCGACAAATATTGTTTGGTATGGGGGACTCTGTCCCGACCTTTATGACACTTATGTAGTCTTAGAGGCTTGTAGACTTATGTCTTGTACATGAATGCTTTTTACGACCTTTTCGACCGATGTCTTGAGTATATGAATAATCACGTTGGCCTATTAGAGCCGTATGACATGTGTATATGATATATAATAAGAAAGATAAGTTACATTGGTACTCAGTTGAGTAAGGTACCGGATGCCCATCGCGGCCCATTTGTTTGGGTCATGACAACATCACTATCTCAATTAAAGATTGTTCCTTCCATCCATACTAATAAACTTTAGAAGCTAATTCCTCACCTTTCGATCATTTCCAAAAGAACTGATCTCAACATCACCACACGGTATCAGTCTCAACCCGCTGCAACAACTAGTGCCTACACCTACCAGGTACAATCTCATGACGTAACACATCACACATATGCCCATAACAACTTTTCTTATCACAATAACTGCCCATATTCACACCAGGTACAATCCCATGACGTAGCATATCACACATATGCCCATAACAACATCTCTTATCACAGTAACTACCCATTATAAATTCCAGCACGAAAATAAACCTCATATCAGTTAAAACCCCATTTCTAACATTCACAACACTGACAAGGATGAAAGAAACATAAAAATACCATGACCATTCATTCAAATTGACAAGTCACATATGACGCCACCTTGGCACACATTTCGCATGCTAAAACCCAGTAAGCACAATATGAAAATGATTAAATATGCAAAGAGAAAAACATGAGAGAAATGTTAAACAAGCTCGACAGGAATACTCCCTATTAGTACCATACTACGAAACAATTCTACAAGGGAGAATAAAAAAATGAATAAATTACCAGGACCTCATCCTAATATAACTCCACCGCGATCCCGGTTCACACATATCAACTCTCATAAGAACGAGAAGATCCCATCCTCAACTTTGAACCACATGTAGCATACACATTGTACCAATCCAAACCTTCCACTAATTCAATTTTGATAATAAAATCACAGCACATACTAAATCCCTATACTGGTAGAGCATCTAAATCGAAAATCGTAACCAACTATCTTGAAATCATATCAAAACTTCCGTAATGAGTAACACAAAATCTCTTCTAGCGTCATAGCTCTCAATTATGAAAGAAACAAAATGATAGACATGGGCTGCCACTATAGAATCTCTCAACTATAGTAAATACATAAATAATGTACCAAATCACAAAACTCACCCATATATGTACCAAAGTAAGACGACTCACCCCAATAAGTAGAACCAAATCAAAATAAGAATGATGCTCCTCTATAACAATTGAAACTTTACCTGTAATGACACCATTACCTACTATAGAAAGCACACCAACAAGCTGAGCGTCCCCCTCTTGGGTACCCTCTGATCGCACGACCTGTACCCCAAGCTAGCGGGGTAGGGATATCAGTAACTAGAGCATAACTCATAGCCCGAATATCTTGTTGTGACACATCAGTGTAGAGTCTGGGAAACTCTCTCACCATGTGGCTAGTATCTCCACACTCGAAGCCACCTCTTCGCTGGCGTGGCTATGGAAGTTGTCTAGTATGGGTACTCTTGAACCCATAGGCATCTGATACACCATGTGAAACCTGAAGTGCAAACTGTACTGGCTGACCTACAAAATCTCTACCATGACGTACCCTGCCTCCCAAATAGGGACCAATAGATCCTCTCAGTCTGCAAGGCCTCTTAGAATCCCTGTCCTCTCTCTCTTTTGACCCTGCATGTACTCTCTCTCTCTCATATTCCCGCATGCCCTCTAATCGGTGGGATATCTCTACCACATGGTGAAATGGAAATCCGACTCCAACTTCCAAGCCATGTTGAATAGGATATCATGACTGATCCCCCTCAATGAACATGCTGAATCGCTCTCTAATTATAGAAACCAAATTGGGTGTATGTATGGATAGATCACTAAATCTAACGACATACTCTGATACTGACATAGTGCTTTGGTGCAGCTACTCAAACTCCATGTTTCATGCATCTCGAAGGGTCCGAGGAACAAACTCTCGCAAGAACATCTCTGAAAACTGAGTCCATGAAAGTGAAGTTCCATCGGCCAGTCTACCCAACTCGTACGCTTGCCACCACTGATATACCACTCTCTTAAGTCAAAATGTAGTAACAACAACCCCATTTGTCTCCACAATACCCATAGTGTGGAGAATACGATGGCACTCCTCTAGAAAACTATGTGCATCCTCTTAAGACAAACCACTAAAAGTAGGAGGGTGATATTTCTTGAACCTCGCAAGTCTAGGTTATTCCTCTTCAGATGTTATTGCACCAAACATAGGCTGAACTGGAACAACATGCTATGTTGTTATGATCCCTATAACCTGACCAATGTGGACTCGGTGCTATGGAGTATAGGCGGCAGGAATCTGAGGACCTTCCCCTGTCTTCGAAGTAGATGGCACAACTGGAATCAATCATGCCTGAACCAATGTGTCAAGCATGCTCAGGAACAATGCTAAAGTCTCATGAAGTCCCGGGGTAGCAACAGGTACCTATAGTACCTTTACCCAACTAGAGCTACTGATGGATCCTCGATTTATGCTCTAACAGGTGCTCTAGCTACCACACGTGCTCTTTATTGGCCTCTGCCTCTTCTCTACCCTTGTCACTAGCAACACCGGGTATGGGGGTACCATCTTCAGTAATTGCAACTTGTGGCTTCACCATCTATGAGAGAATAGAATGGCAAAGCCTCAAACTTTGAGATCAATAAACTCGCACGATAGGAATAAAAGAAGTAAAACTGTTCTAATAGTTCTGTAGCATGTCGAAGATAAGCATAGAGGTCTCCGTATCAATCCGCAAGACTCCAATAAACTCGCTTATGACTTGTAGCACCTACGAACCTAGAGCTTTGATACTAACTTTACGCGACCCTGATTTCCCTCCGTATGGTTTCGTGATAACACCTAGTATTTAGGACTAGGTAAGCCTAACTCTTATAGAAAGAAGGAAAATTTTTAAGAAATTATAAATTTATAAATGGAAATTTCAATGCAAGCTAACAATCCTAAAACTAGTAGTACAAGTCATACGCTCTACTGAATTTACTAAAAAATATCTAATAACAACAATTCTAAAATAGGAATAAATAGTACAAAGTAAGATTTCAGAATGTGTTTCCTGCGAACGTGATAGCAGGTAAACTCTGAGTCTCCACAGCAATACCTAATGAGCAAACTAATGATCTATAACTACGACGTACCTGGATCTGCACAAAAATGTACAAAAGGTGTAGCATAAGTACACCACATTGGTACCCAATAAGTATCAAGACTAACCTCGGTGAAGCAGTGGCAGGGGATAGTCAAGACTCCTACAAGACTAAGTAACATGTAGGGGTATGAATGTGAAACTAACAGGAGAACAATGTCAATATAAGGCTAAACATGGTAAAGTTAACAAAAAATGCTACTCGCAATAAAGCCATAAAAGCAACAATTAGCAATAGGGGACAAACATGTAATAATACCATCGAGTAATCTGAACACAATTTATGTCCGATTAAATAAAGTAGAGGGAACAAGTAACAATTTAATAAGAGCAATCGCTTCCACACAAGAATTATTCAAAGATTTCCCCAAGGTACTTCACCTTTTAGTCACAATTCACGGGTACCGATTCGCGAACCCTAATCACTAGACATCTCGTGCCCACATTACAATTCATAATTGTATAGACGGATCACGTGCCAAGGGAGTGACAATATCAAATATCTGCACAGATAACTGATGCTGCAACAATACAAATGATTCATGACCATGCGGAAAACTCACGTGCCAATAGAATAACTCTCACAAAAAGGGAAGCAAAAAGGAGTGCGTGTAAATGGTGAATAACATCAGGATTCATCTTCTTAAACTGATATGTGGGATTAATTACGTGTATACTTGTACAACTGTTCTATCACAACTCAATTAAATAAGTAAGAGTAGAGACAATGAATGTCACATAAAAAGAAATCACCACAAAATATACAAAGGTATAACTCATACAAGGTAGACACACCACTACACAAATATCAATAACTACAATGCTTCCATTTTATCATAAGTCATCACAAGTTATTCTCCGACATAGCCCATCTTGTGTCACCATATGAACGACAATAAAGTAAATGACCGCCTTGTCTCGCTGCACGCCCATAATAATCATCGCACATTATCTCATCATATGAGAAAATCCACATATATAGCATGCCTTCTCACGCCACATGTGCAAATATTAACAACAATAATTTCATAGATAACTCACGTGTGAACACCCCGACAATCCTCTCAATAATATCATATGTGCCAAAACATAGCAACACAATATAAGGTCTTTCACCACCAATATGCTGTAACTATTACTCAAAGCAATTTTAATACCACAACCACAGATATCTCTCATCTCAACAACAACAACAATATCAACAACAACAATAAAAGAGTATGGCTAGTAAATCAATACAATAACTTTAGAAAAAAAAATAGAAGAACGAGATCACAAAGAAAGATACAACAGGGAATAATGGTCTCAACAAGAATAGCATAACAACGATTCCACTAAATTACAATTTAATGGTAAGAAAGAAAACATGAATCGATGACCCCAAATCAGAACCCATCTACAGTGAAAGGGATAACAAAACATCAATTAAGGCTAAGCAATTATAGAAGAGATACTAATAACTTAAACTAAGGTTAAGTAACTATAAAAGAGATAATAATAACTTACATTAATGTTAAGAAACTACATATGAGATAATACTAGCTTGAATTAAGGTTAAGCAACTACTGAAGAGATAATAATAACTTCAATAAAGGTTAAGAAATAATAGAAGAGATAATAATAACGTTAATTAAGGATAATAAATTACAGAAGAGATAATAATAACTTCAATTAAGGTCAAGCAATTACGGAAGCATGGCAATAAAAGAGGCGACAATTTAATTAATGCATATAAGAGGTTATTGCCAAACAGGGTGGAACATGAATCAATTAACTCCGGTTAAGACATGTAAGGGTGAAATCAGTAAATAGAGGATTTAACATGATAAGACAACTTCATTTTCAATTGAGCAAAATAACCTAAGAGCCTACAATGGTCAAGTTCCCACAAATAAGTCCGAGTATGTAATCATCACCTTACGTGCACGGCGTTCACATGACACAAGTAGCACAAATGACTCAAATCCTAAGGGGTAGTTCCCCCCTCCCCCTACAAGGTCATCAAGAGGTTTATTTTTGCATATGCGATCAACATCCCGCAGGTGCAATTGTGCACCTGCGATTCCTCACCCGCAAAAGCAAATAAACTAGACGTACCCCATCTCACATAAGCGACCAACAATTACTTAGAAGCAGCCACGCACCTGCACTCCAAAAATGTGCAGGTGAGATGCACCAGAACTAGACTTGCTCTTATGACCAAAAATGATCCAAAACTCGTCCGAACTCACCTCGAATCGCACCTCGAATCCAACTTAACAAATTTATGAATTTTCCAATTCTATATCTCGCACCGAAACATATCAAATCATCAAATTTTGCATGCAAGTCCAAATGATATAACAAATCTAATGCAATTCTCGGAATCACAATTTTAGCTCAATATCAACTAAGTCAACTCCCGATCAAGCCTCTCAGCCTTCCAAAACTTTCAGCTTTCCAGTTTTTTGCAAAAATGATTTAAATTATCCTACGAACCTTCAAATTTAATTTTGGACTCACGCCTAAGTACAAAATTACCTTACAAAGTTATTTGAATAATCAAAATGCCATTTCGGAGTCTTCTACAAAAACGGATCCCGAATTGATCTTGAATCATCCAAAAATTGAACTTGAATATACATGCAAGTCATAATACATAATACGAAGCTGCTCGAGACCTTAAGTTGCCAACGGGATGCTAATTTCAAAATAATCTGTTGAGTTGTTACACATATTTAATACATTATAGTTTCTACTCATAATTGCTCGAATATCTTATGTCTTACTAGTGACTATGCTGAAAATATTTTAGTTTCAATACGAGTAGTAAAATAGATTTAGAAATTAGAACTTTGTGTTAAACTACTTATTGGCTTGTAATTATTATCATGCATAATCCAACGCCTAAGAAAAACTTGAATAATTTATTATTTTTAAACTTATAATATATGCTATATTTTTTACATTTAATTTTGTCTTTGTTTTAATGCAGCTTTTCATTTTATCCTATGCGCCGAGGGTCGATTGGAAACAGCCTCTCTGCCCTTTCGGGCAGGGGTAACGCTCGTCTACATATTACCCTCCCCAGACCCCACCTGGTGGGAATATACTGGGTAGTTGTTGTTGTTGTTGTCATTCAGTCTGGTTCGATATTTTTGTCGATTTATTTTCATAAAATAAAAAATATATCCTAATTATCGGTACAGTTATAGATTTATATTAAAATATATAGTTTCATTTTAAAAACCTAAAAATGGTTTGATATGGTACGGTTCAGTCGATTTAGTCAGTTTTAAAATATTTATTGATACGCTTGTGTGTAGCCATCTATCTATATTATATCTTAGAAATTAGAACTAGAAGAAAAAACCATTCATTTTATTGGTTACAAAAGAAACCAAGAGAAACCGGGCCAAGCAAATTCATTGTATTGTGACGCTTCCATTATACAATACCTATATGCAACATATTAATTGTGCGAGCAAAAAATTATTCTTATAAGAAAATGTGTAAAATAAAAAAGGATAGTAGAAGGACTCGCCAGGACAAACTCGTCCAAGTGAGTCATGAGATCTAAATAAAGCAAAAGGGAATGAAAATACAAAACTATCTAACTTGAAGTACTTGATCTTAAATAAGTAAATGATCGTTCTCCCGTATCGTCCATTTCCGTCCCGCAAAACAAATTTAACGACGACTTAACAGGCTTCGGCGGACTCTTTGCTGTTTCTCACCCTTTGACTAGAGAAAATAGGTTGAGTCACTAGAAACCAAAACTTGCTTAACCGGCCATCTACCGGTTCGATCCGATACCCCTTGTTTGAACTTCTCTCTGGAGAAAATGACATATTAGAATGTAAGTATACCAATATTTTACGTACTTCATTAGGTATCCTTAGAGTAAACCTTTTTGCTATGTTTCCCAGGTTGAAACGAGTGACCCATCGAGTGAGAATGACTGATCATCCCTAAAAAATTTTGTCTTCTCGGTGTTAATTTTGGTTCAAGGCGGCGAAGTTGGGTATTTTATTTCTTGGCGTAGATTTCATTAAATAATTATGAGTAGGTTTAGTTTGAGAAGACTGTTAGTTCATCATTTTTATTGGTTGTTGGTTTCTCGCCAATCAAAGACGGTAGGGACTTTGTACTTAGCCCTGCAATATCAGGAACAACAATTGGGAACCGAAAATGGGAATTGGCATTTTCCCCTAAATCACATTCCCCCAAAGTGTCTAGGTATCGTCCTCGGTTGATGTTATTAACCCAACATATTGAACATTCTGTTGAGTTTATGATGAACGTTGCCTTCTTTTTAAAGAAGCCCCATCATCATTGGCTTCTCCATCATCGTCAATTATCAAGGTATCTATGATCGGGCAGGGAGGAGGGCTAGTGATCACAAGTTTTGGGGATAACACAGGGGAATAGTCTTCGCCCTCTTTATTCTTTCCCCGACTGTGGAAGAATGCCTTCTTTTTGGTTTCTTGTTCTCTGGTCGGGGACTCCGTAATTAACACTTGTGCCTAAAGTAGATTCGAAGATGCCTACTTGAGTAAGCACCTCCTAAAGAAGCCTTGCCGCATCAGTAGGATCAGCCGAAATGTCCTCCTCGGGGACAACAACTTAGCATGTAGGTAGACCTGGTTTCAAGGAAGAGATAGAAGGGGTTAGTCAAGTTCTTCACATGAAAAATTGAAACAAAGTGAGCTTTAATTACCATGATTTTTTGCCTTCCACCCATATTTAAGGGCGATTCCATTCCATTAACGGGTTTCGGGCGTTATAAACTCCAAAATCTTTTGAACCACCCGGTCCAAACCTTCAACCATTGATGGGGTACATCGAGTTGCTGAAACATGCGAAGGGCAAACAATCAACATGAATACAGAAGGATATTTAGTAATAATATTAAACAAAGATCTTACGAGTGTATTTCCAAATGACCGGAAAGGATGGTGCCGTTGTTAGAATGATGTCGTTGCGGGGCGACTGCGACAAATCGTTCTATCCACCTACGGTATTGTCATCATCAATGCTAGACAATAAAGCATGGTGGCCACATTTGAAGATGTTTATCATTCCTCCACAGAAGATCTTGGGAGAGTAGAGATTCATTATATGAGATAAGGTTAGCTCATCTACAATCTCCTGGCATAAACACTGAAGGAATGCAACCATCCTCCATACGGAAATATTTTGATTGTGCCAAACACACTTGGTACTGAAGGAAATTTTCGTAATCACGGAATCAAGCTCTCTGCTCAAAGAAAATGCATCCAAAGTAAAGGGATATGTATAAAGATATGCAAAATCCTTTTTGGGTAGGTCACTCACTCCGATAGATCAAGAGTGATAATATCCAATTCAGGGAAGTGGTAGTCTTCCTTTACAACAGGAATACTGGAAAGATGTATAGAAGAATAATATCTATTGACGGCCCATGTACGAGAGTTAGCAGTAGGTAATTTCTCTCAAAGTCTTTTGTGGTAACAGGACTTCTACGGATGATGGAGCCTACTGTTAGAGGACAACATCATAAGCCTTTTTCTTATTCTTTGAAGAACTGGTATGTAAAACGAGGAGAAGCTTTTGGTTTGAAGAGAGTTAGAGAAAAGATGAAGAATAAAGGTGCAAGTTTGAAAAGTTATGAATTGTAAGGAAAAGGGATGATGTGTAAAAATAAAAATTTTAGTGGTTAAATTCAGTGCAAAGATTACCTAACTAATTGGAAAAAGCTGTGCTGAATTGTAGGGCTACGCATTTTTCGGGCATTAAATGCGGAGAGGTGTGCGTCAATCTACCCCTAAAATCCTACAGAGGGAGTGAATAGAAATTCCCGCTAAAAGAATATTTCTACCAACTACTCGGCAACACAAAGTTCTATCACCAAAAAGCAGGGGGACTATCTGTATAGAGTAAAATATGATATGACACGTGGTCGTCCAAAGGAAGGACGCGTACAACCCATGACGAGAATGGTTGAATATGTCACGACCCCGATTTCCCACCCTCGGTAGTCGTGATGGTGCCTACTATTAGGAAATAGGCAAGCCAATTATTTATTACCTCTTTTAGCAAAACATCAAAATTATTAACAGTAACGAAACATTTAATGGAAAAGCGGAAGTCTTAAATATAAATAAACTGAAAACAATGTGGAAAAATCAATGCAGCTCTACCCAAGAACTGGAATCACAAACTTACGAACGTCTAAAGAATGCTAAATACAATGTCAAAATAAAAACATAATTATGTTTGTTTCAGTACGAAGGATAACAAACAAAAGTAAAGATAAAAGAGACTCCGAGCGGACGTTAGCAAGGCTACCTCGGCGTCTCTGGAAAAAAGTCAGCTCCCAAATCTACTACTACTGTCCAAAAAATGCTGCTCAGGCACTGTGATCTATGCAAAAAAATGTACAAAGTGTAGCATCATCACAACCGATCCCATGTGCCGGTAAGTTCCTAGCCTAACCTCGGCGAAGTAGTGACGAGAATAGACCAGACTACAAGATAGACCTGTGCAGTTATGATATATATATTGCGAAAAATAAACAGGAAATAAGCAGTTTATAAAGGGAGGGGAAACATGTTGTGGGGAGGCAACGGTTATAAACAAGAAATCTTAACTTAAAGATAGAACAGCCAACAGAAATTGAAATTCGGAATAAACACAATTAATCTATAATTTTTTGCGGCGCCAATCCGATCCAATCACAAAACAATATTGTTGCAGCGTGCAACCCGATCCATTGTTATTATTGTTTCGGCGTGCAACCCGATCCATATATATGGTATAGTTGCGGCGTGCAACTCGACCCATATCATTTAGTGTTGTTGAGGCGTGCAACCCGATCCACGATTATCATTGTTATAGCATGCAACCCAATCCATATATATATATATAATAAACTTCACCCATACAACAACCACAAATAAGTGGTAAGGGAGTAACAACTAGTGAAGGAAATCTTAGCAAGGGAATTTAACAACACAACTAAATCCCGGTAAGAGAGAAAATCAAGAAAACCAATAAAACGTACTGATAAGGGAATAACCATCAAATCATCCTCTTTCTTACACTCCTCACTTTATAATTATCATTCGAGCCATCACTCCAAAGAGTCATCTGATACCATATACATTCTCAGTCCGTATCACAACTCGAGCCAATGCTCCACGGAGTTTAGTAAGCATAATATATTTCCCATGCTCTTTATAATATATAGAAAATATCAAATAAGCATGGAAGAATCATAAAAATTTAGGGTAAATCACAATATAAGGACACGCGATCATGCTTGGCACCAATGTATAGATACTCGACTTCATGCCTATACACCGTACTCGACAAATAGCAATTAGCAAATGAGGTATCTTCATGATAGTAGGTGGTAGAACAGGTGGGTTTTGTGACTCTGGCCACATATTCATACCCAAGACAGGCTGAAGTAAGTAGCTATATGTTTTTATATAAGTTTCATTACTGTGCCAATGAGAAATTTAGTTCATAGGCTCCATATTTTAAAATGCAAGGCAACAACTGCATGAGCACATGGTATGCCTTTTAACATCAAAGCTCTGCAGGTGCAAGTTTGCCTATTGATGTCTACCAAATGATTCACTTCACTAGTACATATTCCTTACTTCACTTCAAAACCATACTCACCATTCCAGAAGATGTTACACTTCATTGACCTTTTAGTATTCTCTTCCAAGACTTTCATGGCCATTGGTGAAAAATAAGTAAACCAAGTGTTTACAAACTGTCTTAGCTGAGCTATTCTATTCATCATCTTCACCCTGATTTCTTCCAGCATTGTCAGTATAGTCTTCTGCCTTGCTGGCAAAATCAAGGCATTGAAATATTCTGCCATATTGTTGTCAACACTATCTGACTTGCAGTAAGTGTTGAAATAAACCTTACTCCATCTTTCAATGTTGTAGTACAACAGTTCATCAACTATGTTAGTCCCAAATTTCTTCATATCATCCAAATTTTTCTTCAATTAATATTCATATGTAGACGTTGCACACCTCCAGAAGCAGTTCCTTCTCTCTATGCCCCTCCATTTCTTTGACCAGTTAGCTAGGATGTGCCTTGCACACATCCTATACTCTGAATTTGGAAGTAGGTCTGCTATAGCATTTTCAAGCCCCTAAAAAATTAACAATGGCAGAACAAAGATGGTCATAAAAATGCTTCCAGCTGTAGCAAAAACAGTAGCATAAAAACAATGGCATAAAAACAGTAGCATAAAATGAGATGGATTACCTTTTGCATGTCTGTTATTATGGTTAGATTTGTACCATCTCCAAGTTGAATATCACTCTTTAAAATACTGACAAACCACCTCAAGGTTTGCATATTTTCAATCTCAACAAGAACTTAAGTAAGTGGAAACATGTGATTATTTCCATCTTTGCAAACTAATACAAGTAGTTGGCCTTTACAAACCCCTTTTAAAAAACACCCATCCACCCCAATGCATGGCCTACATCCAGCTAGGTATGACTTCTTCATTGCATCAAAACAAATGTAGAACCCAACAAAAATTTTCTTCCCACCTTCAAAAGTTTACTCTCTATGTTTCATTACACATGTACTACCAGGATTAGATCCAAGCAACTCATGCCTATAATCTAAAATCATCCCATACTCAAATTTTGATCACCCATTATCTCTTTCAACAAAATTTTTTTTGCCCTCCTGCAAACTGTCCTTCCAACATATAATCTTAATTTCTTTCTAATCAGCTCTTGAAACTTAATTATTCTAATGTTAGGTTGTTCTTTTATCCTATCATTGAACCTTTTAGCCAAGAACTTTGAATTACAAAACTCGTTTCTGTTAGTTGGGTCACATTTGTGGACTGGATTGTAGTTTTTGACAATAAAATCCTTAGTCCTTGAATCATATCTAACACATAAAAACCAAGGACATGATTCCTTCTTGCGGTTAAACCTCACCCTTGTAGGTTCATTTACATACATTTCTATTGAAAGCTTTTTTTGAACAATATATTTAGTCATTGCTTCTCTTAATGCTTTCACACTTGCAAATGCAAGTCCCAGTTTCCCAAACTATCTTCTAGCAAGTCTTGTCAAATATTACTCTCCTTGTAGTCTTTCTTCTTCTAGCTTTAGCTTTCTGTTGCAGCTCCCCTTCATCTTCATCATCAGCATTATCTGGATCTGTCTCAAAACTAGCAGCTTTATCTAAGGGATAATAAGGCTCACCACCACCTATCTTACCTTCTAAAGTCTTCTTCTTCCTAGATGCATATTCATCATACCCCACATCTGGCCCTCTCTTACCTTGTCTAAAATGTTCTTGTTCATGAGCACTTTCTTTCCTCTTCCTTCTTTTTACAGTCCTGCTTTTTGCCCTGAATGCCCTGTATTCATCATGTGTATCACCTCCATATTCAGTTTCTCCTTCTTCAGACAACTTCTCATGGTACGAATCTGAGCTATTATCAATGCTGCTACTAGAGTTTGAGAAGTTTGATTCAGATGAGGAGTTTGAGCTATCATCTGTAGTAATAGCTGTGGGCACACTATTATTTGGACTATTTTCAGCAGCATTGGGCACAATATTATTGGGACTATTTTTAGCAGCATTGGGCACACTATTATTGGGACTATTTTCAGCAGCATTGGACGTCTTTTCAGTAGTTCCCAAACCCTCACCCCCCCCCCCCCCCCACAACTTGACTAGGTTCCTTCTTAAAAGTAACATTACATTCATCCACAACTTGGCTGACATATTCTAGTAGGGTGCCACTAAAGGTTCTTCAACCATGTGTTCTACATAAACCTTTAAAATATGCCCATTTTTTAAGTCTTCACAAATACCCATAAGGTCCCTATCAACTTTAATTACTACCAAAGCAGGACAATAACATAAATAACAGCAGAAGAAACATTGTAACGAAACTCTTTTACATAACCTAAGAACTCAACATAAGAGAACCTATCAACATCTACCTCAAAACAATCCGTCATCACCCCACCAATATAATTCTCCATTGAAAAGCAATCCAACTTATCCATTGAGATTAGAGTAACAAGTTCAAAAGATATTGCAATACCTGAATATAGTAGAAAATAAAGTTATAAAGGATTAATATATACTATTGGACTGCTACAGAAGAGGTCAGAATACATGCAAAAAGAAAAACAAAGAGATAACATTTAGGGTTGATTATAAAAAAAGGCTAGGATTGATGTTTTTACCTCCAAACTAAAACACAGAGAACGTGTGCACTTGATTTTTCGGAGACATTCAAGTTCGAACGGGTATTCAACCAAATCGTGAACGGGAACAATCACGAACAGAATTGAAGGAGCAAGAACAAGGAAATCGTTTGGATTTTGCAACAGGTCCCTTCGATTTTGGTCTAGCTTTATGATTCTGTATATGCTAATCTAATCGTTGAGGGTTGGGTAAAAGGTTAGTGTTCTTCATTTTGAGAATTTTTGACCGACGGGTTAATGGGTCAAACGACTTAGTTTATATCTATTTTATGTGTTTTTGTTTATTTACTAGAGGTTTAAATTGTGTGGCTTCATTATACCAGCGCGTGTAAACCACTTATGTTACTATAGTATGGCCAGGTGTAGGGAGGAGTAACTAAATATATTTCGTTAAACAATCGTGGGGTGTTAGGACCCCCGTAAAGATAAGGTGGGTAAATGACTTTTCAGGAAAAGTTTAATGAGGTATTTATGCATTATCTCTAACAATAGCTATGAAATTATGAAATATATAATCAATTTCTAAAAAAGAACACTCTCAATCGAACACATTATGAACCCTTAAAAATCGCTCAAACCTCGATGTCTACAACTCAAAATATGGTAAAAATTGTAAATTCTCGAATTTTAACTTTCTGCCCAGGCCTTTTGGCAATTGCGGACAAATATTGTGCATCTATGATGTCGCATTTGCGAGAAAATTAGCGCATCTGCTACCTTTACTAATTATCCCAATTATCGCACCTGCAATCCATTTTTCACATCTACGCTTCCGCAAAAGAAACCAAAACATTTTAGAAGCAAAAGGTCATCTAGAGGTCCATTTTTAACATCTGTGATCAACATCTGCGGGTAAGATTGTGCACCTGCAATTACTCACCCGCAGAAGCAAAGCAACTGGATGTGCCCAATCTGACAGAAGCGACCAAAAATTACGCATAAGCGGCCACGCACCTGCGCTCCAAAAATGCGCAGGTGAGACGCACTAGAACTAGACTTGCCCTCATGACCAAAAATGATCTGAAACTCGTCTGAAACTCACCCGAGCAACTCGAGTGTTACGCCCAAAGTCTAGGGGCGAGACCGGTACTCAGTGCCTCACCTATCCTTGTGTATCACTTGCGACTAAGAGACTCTGAACATACAATGTCATACTTTGGCCAAGGGCCCCACTAAAAGATAATGTGCGAACCAAAATATATAAAATGAATAGAGACTAACACTGACAAAATGTCAACATAAGACTGGGCCGGCAAGGCCGTCATAACTACTACAACTAACAAGACAACAAAATATACCATAAGGCCTACATGCCTAACACACTGTACTAACTGACAGGATGTGTCTACAAACCTCTACTGATAGATGTACTGTGATCGTAACAGGGCCACGAACTACACATATCCTATCTACATATATACACAGTGTGCATACCAAAACTTCTAGACCCGAAAACTCCAAAGGACATGGAGCATACCGATAAAGCTGAAACTCGGGAAAAACCCTACTAGGGAGGTCTACCCATCTGTCTGTCTGAACCTGCACTCATGAAGTGCAGCACCCCCAGAAAGGGACGTCAGTACGAAATAATGTACCGAGTATGTAAGACAGTATAATGAAGCTGAAACTGAACTAATAATATAGCAACTGAAAGCAATAGGGGATCACGGATATATGAGGATATGCTCATCAGTTGATACTGACTCAACTCTCTCAATATAGTGAGTAAAATAGTTGTCCGGCCCTATACGGCTTGGGGTGTTTGTATATATATATATATATATATACATAATCTGCTCTGTCATATTAGGCTCGCTCATTGGCGTTCGGCCGTACTAGGCCCTGTATCTTGACCAACTAGGCTCGCTCATTGGCGTTCAGCCACAGCAGGCTTGGTATATAACTTATCATCTGATCATAGGTTCTCTAATAGGGGCATAACTATCGATAATAGCTCGATGTTAATGAAAATACTGTAATGTTGTATATATGAATTCTCTGCTCTTTTGACTAGATGAAGGAAATACTCAACTGAATATTAAATCCCGATAAGGAAAATATTGTAACTTATGCGACTAGATAATATATATCAAATTCGGAAGTATAAAGTAATTGTTACCAACAACTTCAAATTGGATGGCAGCAAAACCAAATTCAATGACATCAAAGGCTTCTAGTGATAAATTTCTTTCTTTCCAGATAAAGTGGCAAAGGAAAGATGTTAAGTATTTTATTAGATGGTGGGGGTTCTATGATAAATCTAATTCCAAGGAATATGTTCAATTGAAATTTTTCATATCAACGACTTAATTACACCTTTTGCTAACGATTACATGTCTTTGTTCGTTGTTTTTTTTATAATCTTTGCAACCCATATTTTCAATTAAAAATTCTCTTTATGCCTCGTTATCAATTTTATGTAATTACGAGATCATACCAAAATGAAAGAAGGGTTTAGTCATAATATACCCGTAGTAAGAAAAATTTGTATGATATTTTTGAAAAAATTTACACTGTACTTCGTTAGTACCACAAAAATGGGATTAAGCTTTTGCTTTCTCGAATTTCCTAAACAAAACGTCAAGCTTCATGCTTGTTGAGATACTGAGCAAATTTCTTTGATTATTTTCCTCTAATTTTCAAATCAAGAAAGAATTGCTTTCTTGTTTTTTTTTTTGATTTCCTACGTTACTTGTTCTCATTTCCATAACGAAATGTAAACAAGACATTGTATAGTCCTTTATTACCTTTAAGCCCAGGTTGCTGTTAGACCCTTGACAAAGTTGATCGGCAAGCGGCACGACAGTGGCGAGGATTTTGACATGATGGCCTTGCCATTGGTCTTATGCGCGGGGAAAATTAACATGCAAGACATTGTGGGTGTTGTCGATGGCAACAAACTGTTGTAAGGGCAAGTGTGACGGACTACGCTTTTATTTGAGGGCTTTGGTGTGACGGACAACATTAAAAATATAAGGGGCTGTTTGCAAGCAAAGGCCAAGACCTTGACGGAACTAGGCGGGCTGGACGATGCCTGACAAGGCAAAACAGGAAAGACCTCAGTGCTAAATTGGGGCAACTTAGTGCCAAGGCAGTGGCATTGACGACGTGATGTTGCCATGACTTAGGTGAGCGGGCTGGCACCTACATTAATATGTGGGAAAACGACTTGGCTAAGGGAAGGGCATAAAGGCTTGGTGACTTGATGCTAAAATTAGATTGATATGGGCAAAGGCAAGCAAATGTGCGACAGAAAGGCGGTGTGTGGGCAGATTTGGTATTGGTTCGAGTAGCGGCCAAACGGGCAAAGTTCGTTGACAATGATAAGGCAAATTTGAGCACAATGCACCTTGATACAATGGAATTGATGCCTGGTCCATGCTCAACACGAAATTGGGGCATTAACAAGGGAATGGACCAAGTCAAAGGCGGTTACCGGCACATGCTGTGCACATGATGCAGTTGGGCGGTTACAACTACGCATGTCCAGAAATTGCTGATTTTAAGGCTAAGTGTTTCCACGTTTTTGGGGAATGTTTTACATGTTCCCACATTTTTATATCATGGGGATCATGTCCTTTAAGTTGGGGGATCTCAACTGAACATAGGAACTAACTTTGGGCTAACTACACTATATATATGTGTGCTAGTAGCCTCAAAAACGGGCTGGAGTACCTAGGGAGGGAAAAAGTCTATTATGTAAACATAGGGTTGTCTATTTTATGGCTTGAGCATGGAAAAATGTGTGTCACTGCCTTGCCAAAAGAGTGGCAGCACGAGCGGCTTTAGGCGGGGGCCTTTTGTAGGGCAGATTAGTGCACTTTGTTGGCTATTTTTGTGTTTTGTTGCGTCCAAGGGTGCTTGACAAAATTGAGAATTTCCTTTGTAATTGATTTTATAGAAGGTTGGAAAAAGGTTTTCCCGTAAATCTGCTTGTCTCCTTCTTATTTCTATTGCCTTAAATTAATTCTAAGTGCAAACCTTGAAAGCGAAAGAAAATCGGGTAAGGCTGAAGTCAAGTTGGGACTTGGCTGCCGCACGGACGGGCAGAGTTTTCGGCGGACTGAAAAATGCCCCCGTGAAATTATGTATCAGAGAGGGCCAGGTTCCGTGACAAGGTCGAGATGGACATGAACAACGCTCCAAGACAAGGGGTCAATTTTCTTGTTCGTGGAGTGACTGTCTTGGCTTAGAAAATTCAGAAAAGGCAAGACATGGGTGATGCAGAAAATTTCGAGTTTGTGGGTGCCAAATATCAGTGTGGGTTCTCTCAAATCAGTCAACTGGCGCGCTGAACTTGCTGTAGGATTGATGAACCAAGAAATGCTTTGAGAAAATAGAGACGTCTCACTTGAGGGCAAGGACAACGTATTCTCAAACGGGTGCTGAACTTGTGACGTCTTGGCAAAAATGGCAGCATGTGTTGGGATCTATTCGATGAGGGCGTCGAATTCAACTAGTTGGGGTGGTTTGTTAGACCCTTGACAAAGCTATTCAGAAAGAGGCGCGGCAGTGGCGAGGATTTTGATATGATGGCCTTGCCATTAGCCTAATGGGCGGGGAAAATCAATATGCAAGATAATGCGGGTATTGTTGATGGCAACAAACTGTTGCAAGGACAAGTGTGATTGACTACGCTTCTATTTGAGGGCTTTGGTGACAGACAACATCAAAAATATAAAGGGTCTGTTTGCAAAAAAAGGCCAAGACCTTGACGGAACTAGGCGGGCTGGACGGATGCTTGAAAAGGCAAATTGGGAACGACCTCGGTGCTAAATTGGGGCAACTTAGTGCCAAGGCAATGGCATTGGCGACGTGATGTTGCCATGACTTAGGTGAGCGGGCTCACCTAATTAATATGTGGGCAAACGACTTGGCTGAGGGAAGGGCATCAAGGCTCGGTGACTTGATGCTAAAATGAGATTGACATGGGCAAAGGCAAGCAAATGCGCGACGGAAAGGTGGTGTGCGGGCAGATTTGGCATTGGGTCGAGTTGCGGCCAAACGGGAAATATTCGTGGGCAATGATAAGGAAAATTTGAGCACAATGCACCTTGATAGAATGGAATTGATGCCTGGTCCAAGCCAAACACGAAATTGTGGTAGCAACAAGGGAATGGACCAAGTCAAAGGCGGTTACCGACACATGCTGTGC
This sequence comes from Nicotiana benthamiana, assembly GCA_034376525.1. Taxonomy (NCBI): domain Eukaryota; kingdom Viridiplantae; phylum Streptophyta; class Magnoliopsida; order Solanales; family Solanaceae; genus Nicotiana; species Nicotiana benthamiana. Next base: position 45,050,291 of record CM067328.1, read on the forward strand.
ACATGATGCAGTTGGGCGGTTACAACTACCCATGTCTAGAAGTTGTTGATTTTAAGGCTAAGTGTTTCCACATTTTTGGGGCATGTTTTATCATGTTCCCACATTTTTAGATCATGGGAATCATGTCCTATCAGTTGGGGGATATCAAGTGAACATAGGAACTAACTTTGGGCTAAATACACTATATATATGTGTGCCAGTAGCCTCAAAAACGGCCTAGAGTACCTAGGGAGGGAAATAGTCTATTATGTAGACATAGGGTTGTCTATTTTATGGCTTGAGCATGGAAAATATGTGCCATTGCCTTGCCAAACGAGTGGCAGCACGAGCGGCCTTAGGCGGGGGCCTTATGTAGGGCAGATTCGTGCATTTGGTTGGCTATTTTTGTGAGTTGGTGCGGTCAAGGGTGGCAGTACCTTGCCAAACTCAAGAATTCCTTTGTAATTTATTTTATAAAAGGTTGGGAAAAGGTTTTTCCATAAATCTGCTTGTCTCTTTCTTATATCTGTTGCCTTAAATTAATTCAAAGTGCAAACCTCGAAAGCGAAAGAAAATCGGGTAAGGCTGATGTCAAGTTGGGACTTGGCTGCCGCACAGACGGGCAGAGTTTTTGGTGGACTGAAAACGCCCCCGTGAAAGTTGCCACCTAGGCATAAGTGGTTTCTTAGTCACTTCTTGGTTTGTGGCTCCTTGCCACGTGTAGGAAATAATTAATAGTATATTTTTAACTGGGTAACATTCTGTTGCCCGATAATAATTAATTACCCGCATAATTTAAAAATTGTCCCAAATTACTGAAAATTATACTTATTTTTAATATAATTTATATATATTTTATACATTGTACTACCGTGGTCTTATGGTACTTTGCATGGTACTAGTTTATAATTATCGAGTATTATCACTTGATCCGTATTTTATCCCAAATTGGTCATTTTCAACAAAAATCGTTCTCTCTAATTCGTGCACCATTTATCCTTCATGTCACTTATTTGTCGCTTGTTATGAATAGCATAAATATGTTAAAGTCAAGATGACCTCATGCCAGAGTCTACATCAATTAACCGAAGACGAAAATTTTAGCATACAAAAACTCCAGATTTAACATCCTTCCCCCCTTAGAAACATTCACCTTCGAATGCTTACTTTTAGATACATATGAATTTTATTTGGATGGTCCTACACTAGACTAAAACCAACCTTTACGCAACCAGAAAACATACTATACACGCCACACATGGCCACTATCTATAAATAGCAATAATTGGCTTCACACAACGGTTTATCATAAACTCTGACGTCAAAATGAGAGCTTACATGATGATCTACTGGCCTGAATAGAGTTTTGTTGAGGTATTCTATAAATCTTGAGCCATATCTGCAGTATGAAATAGGTGGGGATATTTAGACATTATTTCTTCCGCTGCTCCCACGTCATCTCTTCCACCTTCTTTTTTTTCCATAAAACCTTCACAGATGCTATATCTGTATTTTGTGGCTTGCACATTTATCGGTCTAGGATGGCAACCGGAGTTTCTTCATATGCAAATGTATATCATCTAGTGGCACCACTTAGGTAGGATCGCCAATGCACTTTCCTAAAATAGATACGGGAAAAATCGGATGAACTGACTCCAATTCCGAGGGCAATTCTAACTCATGAGCTACTTGGCCCTCTTTCCGAATGATCCTATAAGGCTCAATTTACCAGGAGCTAAGCTTGCCTTTCTTGAGAAATATCAATACACCTTTCATAGGTGACACCACTAGGAATACCCAATCATTAAAATTGAACTCTAAATCTCACGAATAAGCTTTACTTTTTCTATGGTCTGCTGAATCAGGCCTGGCCCATGTAACCCAGATTCTCTAACATCAAACCACCTTATAGAAGATCTGCACCCGGGCCAATACAAAGCCTCGTACAGAGCCATCTGGATACTAGAGTGATAATTGTTATTATATGCAATTAGGGGTAGATGTTCTTCCCAACTTCTCTTAAAATCCTGCACAGATGCTCGCAAAGTATCCTTAAGCGTCTCAATCATGCGCTCGGCTTGTCCATGCGTTTGTGGATGAAAAGTTGTGCTAAGATTCACTTGAGTCCCTAGACCTTTCTTAAATGACCTCAAACAATTTACTATAAACTGGGCCCCTTGGTCAGATATAATAGATACGGGTACTCCGTGTAGTGCGGTGTAGTCGCACTATCTCCTTGATATATAATTATGCTTAATCCTCTGTATTATATAAAGATCAGACCGGTAGGAAATGAGCTGATTTCATGAGCCTATCGACTATAACCCATATGGAATCAAACTTACGATGAGAATGAGGTAAACCTGTGATAAAGTCCATGTTTATTGCCTCCAATTTCCATGCCGAAATTTCTATAGTCTGCATTAGCCCTCCAGACTTCTTGTGCTCTATTTTCACTTGTTGGAAACTAAGGCATTGAGCGACATACTTAGCAATGTTCTTCTTCATATTGTTCCACCAATACACATCCTTAATGTCATGATAGATCATTGTCGACCCAAGGTGAATGGATAACCATGAATAATGAGCCTCTGACATAATCTTATCTCATAGCCCTACTACATATGGAACACAAAAACGACCTATGTATCTAGGAAACCCATCTCCTTTGAGTTTTCACAATGGCTTCTCCTATTTTTGGAACCCGCTCTCTCAACTTAACTAACTTTGGATCCTCGTACTACGTCACCTTTACTTCAGCTATAAGAGATGATTTTTGCAGTGTTTTGGAGTACAATTCCTCCATTACCAGAGTCTATTAACCGAACCCCCAGATAAGCTAATTGATGAATCTATCTTGTTAATTGTCTTTTCTTGGCCTATATATGTGCTAAGCTACCCATAGATTGACGACTTAAGGCATCATCTATAACTTTTGTTTTCCCTAGATGATAGAGAATGTCAACATCGTAATCTTTCAATAACTCAAGCCATTGCCTTTGTTGAAAATTAAACTCTTATTGCTTGCAAATATATTGCAGACTTTTATGATATGTGAACACATAAACATGAACACCATATAAATAATTCCACCATATCTTAAGTGCCTGGACAACCGAAACTAATTTGAGGTCATGGGTCAGATAATTATACTCATGCTTCTTTAATTGCCTTCAGCCATACACATTTAATTTCCCATGTTGCATCAGGACACATCCTAACCCAACACTTGAGGCATCACAATACATGACATAATCATCCGTGCCTTCTGGATGTGCTAGAACTGGTGCTGAGGTCAACCTATTCTTAAGCTCTTGGAAACTCTTCTCATAGGCCCCTGTCCATTAAAACTTAGTTGTTTTCTGCGTCAGCTTTGTTAATGGTGTTGAAAGAGAAGAAAAACCCACTACGAACCTCCGGTAATATCCTGCTAAGCCTAGAAAGCTACAAATATCTGTCGGAACCACATCCTCAATCTTCTTAATGCAACCTTTATACCTCCGTCGGATGCAATCTGCCCCAAGAATGCTACAGGCTTCAACCCTAACTCAAACTTAGAAAACTTAGCATAAAATTTATTATCACAAAGAGTTTGGAGTACCGCTCGTAGGTGATCCACATGCTCATCCTTTGAACGTGAATAAACCAGAATATCATAAATAAAGACTATCACGAATATATCCAAATATAACCGGAATAAGCTATTCATAAAATCCATAAATATGGCAGGTGCATTCGTCAACCCGAAATACATGGCAAGGAACTCGAAGTGTCCATATCGAGTCCTGAAGGTTGTCTTTGGAATTTCTTTCTCCCAAACTCTGACCGAGTGGTACCCCGACCTCGAATCTATCTTTGAAAAGCATGTAGCTCCATATAAGTGATCAAACAAGTCTTCTATTTTCGGAAGGGGATACCTATTCTTAATAGTTACCTTGTTAAGTTGCCTATAATCAATATGGAACCTTTGTGAGCCGTATTTATTTCGTATAAACAATACCGGTGCTCCCCAAGATGAGATATTGGGTATGATGAAACCTTTCTCCAGTAAATATTTTAACTGCTCCTTCAACTCCTTTAATTTGTCAGGTTCCATTCTATATGGGGATGGATATTGGTTGCGTTCCTCGAAGAAAATCGATGCCAAAATCAATCTCTCACTCTGGAGGAATACTTGGAAGTTCATATGGAAATACGTCCACGTACTCTTTGACTATTGGAACAGACTAAAGTGTAGGTATCTCAACATTCGCATCATTAACTCGCACAATATGATAAATGCACCATTTTGCGATCATTTTTCTCGCCTTCAAATAGGAAATAAACCTACCTCTGGGTGTCACTGTATTACCTACCTATTTAAGGACATGCTCACCCAGAAAATGAAATCTAGTTGTCTTTGCTCGCCAATAAGCTTCAGCATAACAAGCTACCAACCAGTCCATGCCCATGATAGCATCAAAATCCAATATCTCTAGCTCAACTAGGTCAGCTGAGGTCCGACGGCCACAAACTGATATCGTATAATCTCGGTAAACACATCTAGTGATAATTGATTCTCTGACTGGTGCAGATATTGCAAAATGATCCCTTAGTATTTCAAGAACTATACAAAAATTCTGCGCGGTAAATGGGATAATACATGATAAAGTAGATCCTGGGTCTATCAAGACATAAATATCGCAAGAAAAAATGGTCAAAATACTTGTCACAACGTCCAGTGAGGGCTCTAGGTCATGTCGACCTACTAGAGCATAGATATGATTTTGGCTACCACATGAACTGGACCTTCTACATCTGCCTCAACCTCTACCAGCCAAAGATTGGGACTCGTGCCCAAAAGGATGCACGGAAATAGCCGATCCTATTGTTGAATTTGCTTGTTAAGCCATTCCTAAAGAATCTCTATTTGGGCAATCTCGTATCATATGCCCTAGACTTCCACATGGATAACAAGCATCAGAATCGACTCGACATTTTTCCAAGTGTCCTCTACCGCAGATGGCACACCACGGTGGAAATGGCCTTGTCTACCTTGAACATTATTTTTGCCGCAAACTTTACTCTTGGGAGCCCTCAGCTGGTACTGACCGAGTATAACGGTAATACTTGTAATTTTGTTGTTGAGGTGGAAGAGGTCTAGGTGGTCGTTCGAAGTGCTGGGGCCTTTAACGACCATGAGACTACTCCTGAGACACAGCAAATCTCATCCTCCCACGCTGCCCTGACTTAGTCATCTCTGTATTCTGTTGTTGATGCCTACCCCCTTTATATTCTGTGAAAATGCTTAAATACAGGAGATATCCTTACTATCATGTAATGCAGCGGTGGCACATGCCTCGGTAAACTATAGGGTCAACCTTACTATAAACCTATGGATCATGTCCCACATAGTAGCAACTATGGATGGTGCATATCTAGCCAATGAGTCAAAATGGAAACTATATTATCAGACACCCATATTTAACTGCTTGAGGGCGAAGAACTGATCTAGTCGGGCCTGTCAGATCTCTCGTGGTAAGTACTGATCGAAGAAGGTATATGAAAAATTCTCCCAAATAACAGGATATGCATCAAGTCCCCTAGACCTTTCCCATCCCTCATACCAAAATATGGCTATATCTCGGAGTAGAAAAGTTGTTAATTCAACTGCCTCTTTCTCCGTGGCATGCATAACCCAAAAGATGTTATGAAGCTGATGTAGGAAATCCTACGGGTCCTCCCTCTGTTCTATCCCCGTGAACTATGGGGGATTCAAAGCAATACACTCTCGGACCCTTGAACTCCCAAATCCTTCAGAAGGCCCTGCACAAGCGGATGCCCTAACCTGTTGTTGTGTAGCTACCAATTATGCCATCAAATGCACCACACTTCTCAAGTCTTGATATGATGGAAACGGGGGGGAGGGGAGGGGAATTGGACGTGCAGTCTCCCTAGGAATCTCCACAGGTGGTGGAGGATCCGGTAATCACTGGGTAGGGTTCTCTCGCTACGACTCTGATTGGGCCACATCTGCTGGAGGGTACCATGCTAGTCCCCTCATCTAATGTTGCTTCTCTCCTCTGGCTGGCCGTAGTCTTCCTAGTTACCATGATTTGTGCATGCAAACGTCAACACGCAATTTGAACTACTATTTCCTATAACTCAATACTACTACAGCACGATTTATATATGAAAGAAGGGTAACCAATTCCTAAATGCCATATAGTCCCCTTCTTATATAATGTGGTGCACCACACATTTATAAACAAGACCCTACTAGACATGGCTTTTGGACTCCCTAAGACAGCACTGCTCTGATACTACTTTTGTCACGCCCCAATTTAGGGGCGAGACCGGCACTCAATGCCTCACCTATCCTTGTGTATCACTTGCCATTAAAAGTCTCAGAACATGTAATGTCATACTGTGGCCATGGGCTATATTACAAGATATTGTGCGATGCAAAATATAAAAACTAAAAACTGACTAATACTAACTAAATGTCAACATAAGGTTGGGCCGACAAGGCTTCCATAATTACAACAACTAAAAAGCCAACAAAATACACATACATGGTCTACATGCCCAACATACTCCACTAACTGATAGGATATGTCTACAAGCTTCAATTGATAGATGTATTGTGATCAGAATAGGGCATCAACCTACCCATATCCTATCTACATATATACACAAGATGCATACCAAAACTTCTAGACCTGGCAACTTCGAAGGACGGGGAGCTTACCGATAAAGTTGAACTCGGGAAAATACATACTAGGGAGGTCTACACGTCTATCTGTCTGAACCTGCAAGCATGAAATGCAGTGCCCCTAAAAAGGGACGTCAGTACCAAATAATATACTGAGTATGTAAGGCAATATACTGAAGCTGAAACTGAACTGATAATATAATAACTGAAAGAAATTGGGGATCAAAGATAATCAGAGGATGTGCTCATCAGTTGATACCGACTCAACTCTCTTAATATAGTGAGTAAAATAGATGTCTAACCCTGTAATGCTCGGTGTAATATATATATATATATATATATATATATATATATATATATTAGGCGTTCTCCCATAGTAGGCTCGGTATATAACATACCATCTGATCAGAGGTTTCCCAATAGGGGTCTGCCCATCAATTATAGCTCGATGGTAATGAAAATACTGTAATGCTGCATATATAGACTCTCTGCTCCCTTGATTGGATGAAGAAAATACTCAACTGAATTTATAGTCCCGATAAAAGGAATATTGTAATATATGAAACTAGATAATGTATATAAATTCAGAAGTATAAACTTATTGTTACAGACAACTTCAAATTTAATGGCGACAAAACCAAATTCAGTGACATCAAAGGCTTCAAGTGATATATTTCTTTTTTTCCAGACTCAATAGGGAAAGGAAAAGATGTTACGTATTTTATTAGATGGTGGGGATTTTATGATAAATCTAATTCCAGGGAATATGTTCAATTGAAATTTTGCACATCAACGACATAGTTAAATCTTTGGTAACGATTACATGTCTTTGTTCGTTTGTTTGTTTTATATCTTTGCAAGCCATATTTTCAATTAAAAATTTTCTTTATACCTCGTTATTAAATTTATGTAATAACGAGACCATGTCAAAATGAAAGAAGGGTTTAGTCTTAATATATTCGGAGTAGGAAAAATTCACATGATATATTTGAAAAAAATTACACCGTACTTCGTTAGAACCGAAAAAATCGGATTAAGCTTCTGCTTCTTCGAATTTCTTAAAAAAACGTAAAGCTTCATGCTTGTTGAGATACCGAAGAAATTTCTTCGATTATTTTCTTTGAAATTTTCAAATCAAGAAAGAATTACTTTCTGATTTTTTTGAATTCCTGCTGTTGGCCCAAGTTTAGGTGAAGTTTTGAAAAATTACAAATAAACTCAGTCATGGATCAGGTTTATCATGTGAGTCACATTATTTATCAACCTATATATATGAGATACACGTGAAGGAGGTAAATCTCAATAATCAAGAAGAAATATCTCCTGAATTAATTGAAAAAATAACTAATCGATAGGATTGCATATTGGATGAGGAGAGAAAGTCTCCTTATGGGAAGATGACACAATCCGGATAAAAAAAGGGTGGAGTTTTTATTGTTCAAGGACTCAACTTTGATGGAAGATCAATAATTGAGTCTCAATCAAACTCTGATTACTAACTCATTAAATAACAGTGATTATTTATTTTTTTACATGCATTGCATATACGCAGAAATTAAACTAAATTGAGAGCAAAAGAGCAAGGATTTTTTGCAAGAAATTAATGTGAGATTTAAGTGTGCACTCCTAAAGCTACTTGAATGAAATAGAAGAGTCAGATCTATTGTGTTTATTCGTATTCTAGTTCAATTGTAATAGGTGGTTTAAAGTTGTACCTTTTCAGCTTTCATAAAAGCATTTGTAATAGGTACTTTGAGTGTTTAAGTTATAGGCTAACTTGAAGGTGTCGCAACAGTTGAGGGTGTGTGCTACCTAAGGATTAACTCTAATCCCTAGGTTCACAAAGTGTTTTTATAAATATTTTTTTGGCTCAGTAATTTTAGTGGAAGTTTGGAAAACTCTACTGAGTAGTAGGTCGTGGTTTTATAACCTTTTGAGCCAGATATTTTCCACATAAAATTCTCTGTGTTTTTTATTTTGTGTACTTTTAATTCCTCAACAGTAGTAGTTAGAACACCTAGAAGAACTAGGTTCTTCTAGATCAAAAAATTAGGTACCACACAAATCACCCCCCTCCTTGTGTGGTATTGACGTTTAGAACATGAATTGCTATCAGAGCGGGTTATCCTTGAAGAGGCTAACACCTTAGGAAAAGATCAACACGAGTGCACCACCTAGCGACTGGGAAAGGAAATCCACTACCACGCCTTCGCTGTTCAATGGACAATACTACTCTTGGTGGAAGAACAGGATGAAGGATCACATCATAGGAGAAAACTATGAATTTTGGGACATAGTCACTGATGGTCCTTTGGCAGCTACAGTGAAAAATGATGAAGGAGTGGATGTGCCAAAGCCAAGGGCTGACTGCACTACTGAAGACCTGAAGAAATGGGAGGAAATTGCTAAGACCAAGAAATGGCTTGTGTGTTGACTAGGTCCATATGAGTACAGTAGGATCCAAAGTTGTGATACTGCTAAGGAGATATACACTTTGCAATTGGATCATGAAGGAATACCTCAAGTGGAAAGATTTAGAGGAACGGTATTGTATTCTTAATATGTGAATGTTATTATGAAGGAAGTAGAAACTATCCAAAAGATATACACTAGGTTCACTACACTAACAAATAAATTTAAGTCTCTTAGAAAGATTATTCTTGAAGAAGACAAGGTTGAGAATATTCTTACAAGGGTTCTGCTAGTCTCATGAGAAAGCAAAATTAATGTCATTCAGGAATCCAAGAATGTTGCTACTCTCACACTAGATGAACTGATTGAAAATCTTACAATTTATGAACTGAGAAGGCAAACCATGAAGATAGATACACCCAAGAAGGAGAGAAGCCCAGCTCTCAAAATTGCTGAAGGATGAGATATGGAAGATGATATGGCTATGACCACTAGAGATTTTAAAAACTACCTGATGAGAAGAAAGGGTTCTTCAAGAAGTACAACCTTCAACAAGTCAATAGATCCTGAGAAACAGACAAATGAGGGTTGCTACAATTGTGCTAAGACTGATAACGTGATCAAGAACTGTCCTCAATGGGAAATCTAGTGGAAGAAAGAAAGGGCTGAACAAAGGAACATGAAGAAGGAATAGGTTCAACCAAAAAGGAAAAAAGGTACAATAAAGGCTATGGTTGCTCTTTGGGGGGAAACCTCAGATGAAGACTCAGAAGATGAAGCTGAAGAAGAGCAAACACTGATGGACATTGGAAAATCAGATGATGAACAAGAGGTAATTATTCTTCATCTTAAAGACAAGATTAAATTTTTTTCTAAAGAAAGGTTGGATGAGCTATTACTATACTTCATTTATAAGTCTAAAATAATTAATAATGAGAAGATAGTTCTGTCCAGGGAATGTGAGATCCTATAAGAAAAATACAAAAGTCTAGAGTCTAGGGATAATGAGAGTGATAACACGAATGCTGAGTTGAAGAAACATGTTCTTGAACTTGATAACAGTGTTCTAAAACTTTGGGAAAAATGAATGATGAATTGCATAAGAAAAATGAATTCATCAAAGTCCTAAAGGAAGATCTAGAAAAGGTTAAACATGAACTAAACAGAACTTGCAAGTGCAACGAGGCTTCTGATGCACTCTCTTGGCTACAAGAGCATCACCGTAGAAACAAAAGAGGACTTGGCTATGGGACTCAAGCTCCAAAATGGGCTCTAAAAGCAAATACCTCAAACTTCCTGAAAATAAAATTTGCACCCACTGTGACAAGACTGGCCATTACAAAAATGAATGTAATGTAAAAAGAAAAGGCTAGTCAAAAGAATAAAGTCTTTGTTCAAGAGAAAAACAAGCTGTCTGGATGGGCAACAAGGAATTTGATTCATCCTTTTGCGTATAGAAAGGGACCCAAACTAGTTTGGGTTCCTAAGACTAAATCATAATTTCTTTTTGCAGGTCCAAGTGAAAAGGAGGAGCCAAATATGGTAAATGGATAGTGGCTACTCAAAACATACGACTGGGAACAAGGACTAGTTACTTTCACTTGAGGACTTAAAAAGGAGGTAAGATCTCCTTTGGTAATTGAAAGAAAGGTGAGATCATTTGAGTTGGAAAGGTAGGAAAAATAGATTCTCATTCCATAGAGAACGTCTACCTGAAATATGGCTCGAAAGATAGCCTAATAAGTGTGTTATAATTATGTGACAGAGGTAACCTTGTATCTTTTACCTCTACCAAATGCTTTGTTATTAACCTTAGCATTGAAAAGATTTTTTTGCAAGGAAAAAGAGTTAACAATATTTACATTGTAGATTTTCCTACTCTCTCAGAAAATAAAATCACCAGCTTAAGCGTGTTGGCTAATGATCCCCTCATGTGGCACAAAAATCTTGGTCATGCAAGTATAAATCAGCTAAACAAATTAGTCTATAAAGACTTGGTGATAAGGTTACCTAAAATCAAGTTCAAGGAAGACAAAGTTTGTGAGGCATGTGCATAAGGGAAGCATGTAAGATCATCCTTCAAAAGCAAGAAAATGGTAAGTACAACCAAGTCATTATAACTGCTCCATATGGATCTATGTTGTTCAATGAGAACAGTAGATGAGGTGGAAAGAAATATGTAATGCTGCTTGTTGATGATTATTCTAGATTTACCTGGGTTCTATTTCTAACCTCCAAAGATGAATTATTTTACATGTTTATTGCATTTGTAAGAAAAACTCAAAAACAATTAGGAAATCAACTTGCATCTATTAGGTCAGATCATGGAACTAAATTTGAAAATTCCAAGTTTGCTGAATTCTGTGATGAAAATTGTATTGATTATAAATTCTTTGTCACTAGGACCCCCCAACAACATGGAGTAGTTAAATGGAAGATTAGAACTCTTGAGGACATGGCTAAAACTATGCCGCTTTCTAGTAAATTGCCCCATAGCTTCTGGGCAGAGGCTGCAAACACAGAATGTTACATAATGAATAGATGCATGACCAGGCCTCTGGTAGAGAAGTCTCCCTATAAGTTACTTAAAGGGAGAAAACCAAACATATCTCATATTAATGCATTTGGTTGCAAGTGCTATGTGCACAGTAATGTAAAAGACTCCCTATTCCAGAAGTGATGAGGGAGTGTTCTTGGGATATTCTTCACATAGTAAAGCATATAAAGTGTTTAATAAAAGCACTCTATGTATAGAAAAAAAGTGTACATGTAGTACTTGATAAATCTAACATTTTTTTGAGAGACAGGAACATGAAGATGAAGCAATTGAATTGATAAAGGAATTGATTGAATCACCAGCACAAGTCAAAGTGACATCAAAAGAAGGAACATGTGATGGAACAGGTCCTTCAAATCAGGGCAACCCTACAGGGGGAACCATTAATCTAGGAGAAATTAAATCAAACCCCCTAGAGGAACCTGTTCATGAACTTGTTCCTCAGCAACAGAACATGGGAGAGACATCTAGCGGAAAATAGTTGGTTGTGAAACCTCACAAGTATCAAAGTTCTCATCCCATTGAGAAAATTATTACTGATCCAACATCAGGAGTCAAAACTATATCACAGCTAAAGAATCTGTGTGCTTTGATGCTTTCCTATCTCGTATTAAACCTAAAAATGTTGTTGAGGCTTTGCAGAATGCAGATTAGGTGAATGAAATGCAAGATGAACTCAACCAATTTGAGAGAAGTCAAGTTTGCCATCTTGTTCCAATACCCAAGGAAAGATCAGTCATTAGTACGAATGGGTCTTCAGAAACAAACTTGATAAAGATGGAACAGTTACAAGAAACAAGTTAGACAAGGCTCTCTATGGGCTCAAGCAGGCCTCAAGAGCTTGGTATAAACGACTATCCAAATTCCTACTGGAGCATGGTTACAAAAGAAGTAAAATTGATAGTACCTTATTTTTAAGGGAAAAAGGTAAAGATCTCCTTGTTGTGAAAATATATATGGATGACATCATACTTTGGGCTACTACTGATAGACCGAGTAAGAAATTTTGAAAGCTAATGGGGAGTGAGTTTGAAATGAGCATGATGGGTGAGCTTAACTTCTTTTTAGGATTGGAGATAAAAAAAAAGTCCAAATGGAACCATGATCCATTAGTAAAAGTATACAAAATAGCTAATCGACAAGTTTAAAATGGAGGAATCTAAAGAAATAGACACACCCATGGCAACTGCCACTAAATTAGATATTGATGAACCTCGTTCATCAGTTGATCAAAAGTTGTATAGGGGTATGATTGGTTCACTCTTGTATCTTACTGGAAGCAGTCCCTACATTGTTTTCAGTGTAGGGTCTTGTGCTCATTTTTAGGCAGATCTAAAAGAGTCCCACTTGACTGTTGTCAAGAGTATAGTGAGATATCTGAAAGACAACGCTGATTTGTGTCTTTGGTATCCTAAAGGTAGTAATTTTGATCTAGTAAGATATGCATATGCTGATGCTGATTATGCAGGTTTCTTAGTCGATAGGAAAAACGCCTAAGGTATGGCACACTTTCTAGGTTCATGTCTTGTGTCATCGGCTACCAAAAAGCAAATTCGGTGGCCTTATCCACTGCTGAAGCTGAGTATGTTGTTGTTGCTTCTTGTTATGCTGAATTGCTATGGATCAAACAACAGCTGGTAGATTTTGGAATTGAAGTGGGATGTATTCCAATATTTTGTGATAAAACTAGTGCAATATGTAAGACAAAGAACCCTGTTTATCTTAAGAGGACTAAGCACATAGATGTTAGACACCACTTCTTAATAGATAACTATGAGAAAGGATTAATTTTAATAGAATTTTGTGCTACTAATAAGCAAATGGTTGACATTTTCACTAAAGCACTGAGTGGAGAAAACTTTGAGAGGAACATGTTGGAATTAGGGATGATTAAGATCACCTAATAGGTCCAGTTTAGAATTCACAATGAAAAAAATTTTAAAAAAATGAAAAACAAATTGGTTAAGAGTTCTAACTTTGCGTAAATACCTAAATCAATTCTTACACAGTATTATACTTTAATTGGTATACTCTTGTGAAAGGTGTATATATATGACTTACTGATCACTTACAAGGTTTATTCTATTTTCGCATTTGAGGCATGTTCAAGAGAGTTCTATATGAAGATCTTATTTCATCAGTATGTGTTCATAGGAAAAGCTCAGGTATGTTTTCTATACTCTGCACAATTAGAAAGATTATTTTTTCAATCATGAGCAGAAGTCCTACATTCATCAAATTCTAGAAATTCTATCTGTTGAGCATTGAACCATTTTCGTTCCCCTAGAACTCTAAAAACCAGGATATTTGCCTAAAATATAGCGATGCCTACTAATCACTAAGAGACCGAAACTACACCTTGATTAGAATTCTAATTGACCTTTGAAAAATTCTATGGTTACTACATTTAATTCTAATCACCTTTAAATACACACCACACCTCTCCTTCATTAGATAAAAACTGTCAAAACTCTTATCAAGTTATAATCTCCCTTCTTCTCTCTAAAATTCCCTATTTTTTCTCAAGAAAAAATCCACCATGACTAACCCCCAAGATAATCATGGCTCTCCACCATTAGTATCCCCTTCCAATACATCCTCATCTACACACCCTAGTGAAAACCCAAAACCAAGGTTTTGTAGGCAGAAAATGCTGGCCAGAAAAATCGTAGCTTTAGGGAAAGTTATAAATGAGAAATTGAAGGATAGCCAGAGGAAGGAAAGTCATGCTCAAGAATCTGACTCAAGCGTTGAGTGTGATGATTTTATTTCTGCCAGTGAAGGTGATGAACATGGGTCTTATAACACTGACAAAATTCAAAAAACCCCTGGTGAGGTAAGTTCTTATGTGGTATTCCATAGTGTGACTGAAAATATAGAAAATAGGTTTCTCCTGGTTGGTCCTGTCAAAGATGTAAATGGGGCTGAATCTAGTAGAAGTTGAGGTAAAAAGAAAGAAAGAGAGAGAGAGTGAGAGAGAGAGAGAGAGAGAGAGATAAAGGGAGCAAGTGGTGATGAGAGTGGAAATGGGAAATAAATAGTTCCGGCTATCTGTGAAAGTGTTAAAGAAAGTGGAAACAAGTTAGAGGGAAGCGTTTCTAGCTAGGCGGCTGAAGGGCTTGTTCATCAAAGCAAGCAACAAGATGAACCCGGTTCATCTGCTAAGGAGACACTGGCTGATATTCTAAAGAGGGTTGGGGCCAGTTACGATCTAAAGAAGCACAAAACTTCCACACAAAAGGCACCAACTACTTCCAAGCCAACAAAGAAAAGCAAAATGTCATCCCCAAAACCTACTATACCTTCAGTACCTAAGGGAAGAGTCACTAGAAGCAGTGTCAAACAAAGTCAAGCTGAGTTACAGAAAGCTCTGGAAGAAAGCAACAAAAAGAAGAATGAGAAGGAAAAAGCAAAGCTCGTGGAGAGTTATGAGGTTGCAGAAGAAGAGGAGGAGGATATGTAACTGGTCCATCAAGAAAGAGGACAACCGTGGAGGTTCCTACACCCAAACCCAAAAGGTCCAAGGATTCTTCCAACAAGTCATCCTCTGAACATGTATCTACTGAACCCTCTTTAGCCAAATTAATCAGATTTTCAGTGAAAGGTAAGAAGGTTAAAATTGCTGAAGAAGAGGAGGAATCTGGAAAGGAACAAGATAGGTTTGCCATCTTTGGCAGAAGAACTTTTTTGAAAGTAAGGCTGTTGATAGACCTGGATGAGTCAGGAATGAGAAGATTCGCGGATGCCCTAGCTACAAAAGGTTGGAAGGACATGGTCCTTGAAATGGATGGGAGGCTGGCTAGGAAAAACTTAACTGAGTTTATGGCCAATGCTACAGTGAATAATGGGGTAGTCACCATCCTGGTGAAAGGAGTAAAGGTGTATCTTGATGCACTCAAATTGGGTGAGATTATAGACATGCCTAGTGAGGGGTATGATGATTATACAAGGCAAAGGTGGACATATCTAGATTCTCTCACTATTGCTCTTCAAATCACTAGGAATTTTGTGATCCTACAACTACTGAAGATGTGCTTGAAGCCAGGTTTGTGCAAAAAAGTCAATGATGTCTGAGCACAAGGTTTGTTAACAAGTACATGCTGCCCAGATAGGAGAGGAGGCACATTGCCAACTACATGGACTTGGTTTGTATGGAGTGCCTTATGAGAGAAATGTAGATCAATTGGCCTTCTTTTATTATCAAATTACTGGACAGGGTCATAAAAAGCTCCAAGGCTCATGCCACTCCATATGGGTTCATATTGACTATTGTTCTGGACAGGATAAATGTGCCTTTGAAGAAGTGGGATGGCATCACGCAAGGAACACTTTGACGTCAAGACTCTTTTGGCTTGTGACTATCCAGTAAATGCCACCCCAGTTGAACCTGGTTCATCTCTGAAGACACTTGTTTATAGCAAGGTTAGGGCTTTGGTTCATGAGTACGGAACTAAGGATGCTGATATTGCTATGCTCCGGGCTCGTGTTGTTGAATTGGAAACTGAGAGAGACGGCCTTAGAGCTGAGCTAGCAAAAGAAAAGGAGCAGAGTGATGGGATAATACAGAATATGCTCAACCTCCTCCAAGCACATCCCTCTAGTTCCTCCAAGCCGTAGGATGTCCAGTTCTTGTCTTCTGAACCAGTCTAGTACCCCTAGTGACCCAGATTAGGGACTCTTTCTATTTTTTGCTCATGTTTTGGAAGTTTTTCTTTCTTTTTATGGTTTATTGGTAGAAACATATCTTATAATGACAACTGTTGTTTCTCTTGTTCTATGAAGATTCTGATCTTAATAGTTTGAATATGTTTGTTGATTATTGATGATTTAATCCATGTTTTTGACTTGCAGATGCCCAAGTGGCCATGAGTAATTACTAAAATCTGGGATTCACAATCCATGCAACTTTTTGATGATGCCAAAGGGGGAAGAGCTATTGTGATTTACTCTTTATTCTGAATTAATATGATAATTATAACCTAATTAAATATGGTCTTTGATGATAAGTTAAAATTCTAAGTTAATGTGTTGATCAAGCTTATTTCCTACAGGTTCTTTGATTAGTAAAAGCATACAGTTTGTCATCACCAAGAAGGGGAATTTGTTGGCCCAAGTTCAGGTGAAGTTTTGAAGAAGGACAAATGAACTCAGTCATGGACCAAGTCCCTCATGTGAGGCATAATGTTTATCAACCTATACATTGCATGTGAAGGAGATAAGTCTCAGTGATCAAGCAGCAATATCTCCTGAACTAATAGAAAAGGTTGCATATTGGACGAGGAAAAAAAGTCTCCTCATTAGAAGAGGACACAATTCGGATAAAGGATAGGGTCAGAGTTTGTATTTTTCAAGGACTCAACTTCGTTGGAAGATCAACAATTGAGTCTCAATCAAATTTTGATTACTAACTCATTAAATAACTTTCTTTTACAGGTATTGCACATAAGCAGAATTTAAACTAAATTGAGAGCAAATGAGAAAGGCAATTTTGCAAGCAATTTATGTGATATTTAAGTGTGCACTCATGAAGCTGCTTGAACAAGATAGAAGAACCAGTTCTATTGTGTTTATTCTTATTCTAGTTCAATTGTAGTAGGTGGTTTAAATTTGTCAGCTTTCATGGAAGCATTTGTAATAGGTATTTTGAGTGTTCAAGATATAAGCTAACCTGAAGATGTCGCAACAGTTGAGGTTGTGTGCTACACATGGATTAGAGTTAATCCTTAGGTTCACAGAGAGTTTTTGTAAATGCTATTGTTGCTCAGTGATTTTAGTGGATATTTGGAAAAATCCTAATGAGCAGTAGGTCACGATTTTTTTTCACCATTTGAGCCAGGTATTTTACACGTAAAAATATATGTGTTCTTTATTTTCTGTACTTTTAATTCCGTAACGGTAATAGTTAGAACACCTAAAAGAACCAAATTCTTCTAGATCGAAAAATTGGGTACTACCCAAATCACTTCCCTCTTACGTGGTATTGACATTTAGAACATCACCTACGTTACTCGTTCTCGTGTCCATAAGGAAATGAAAACAAGACTTTGGATTGTCCTTTATTCTCTTTAAGCCTAGGTTGCCACCTAGGCATAAGTGACCACTTACTCACTTCTTGGTTTGTGTCTCCTTATCACGTGTGGGGATAATTTATAAATTTCTATCCACTTATAGGCAATGTTCTGTTACCTGATAACTAATAAATTACTCATATAATTTTAAAATTGTCCCAAATTACTTAAAATTAGACTTATTTTTAATACACTTTATATATATTTTATACATTATACTACCTTAAGGATATGGTACATTGCATGGTACTAGTTTATAATTATCGGATATTATCACTTGATCCGTATTTTATACCAAATTGGTAATTTTCAACGAAGCTCGTTTTCTCTAATTCGTGCATCATTTATCCTTCATGACACTTATTTATCGTTTGTTACAAATAGCGTAAATAGGTTAACGTTAAGATGATCTCATCCCCGAGTTTACATCAATTAACCAAAGACGAATCTTTTAGCCTACAAAAATGCAAGGTGTAACATCGAGACACCGTCTGAATATACCAACAAGTCCCGTAACAAAACACGGACCTACTCGTGGTCCCAAACCATAAAAAAAGTATTGAAACTACGAATCGTACCTCGAATCCAACTTAATGAACATATGAATTTTAAAATTCTATAACTTGCGCCGAAACATATCAAATCAATCCGTAATAATATCAAATTTTGTATGCAAGTCCCAAATGATATAACAAAGCTAAACCAATCCTCAAAATCGCAATCCGAGCCCAATTTCAACCAAGTCATGTCCCAGTCAAACCTTTCAACCTTCCAAAACTTAACGTTTCAGATTTCACCAAAATGCTTTAGATTATCCTACGGACCCTCAAATTTAAATTTGGACGCACGACTAAATCCAAAATCACCTTACGAAGCTATTGGAATCATCAAATCGCTATCTCGTAGTCGTCTACACAAAAGTCAAACTTTGGTCAATTTTTACCGCTTAAGTTTCTAAAACAAGTATCCTTCTTCCAAATTGATCTCGAATCATTCAAAAATTGAACTTGAATACACACACAAGTCATAAAACATAAAAAGAAGCTGCTCGAGACCTTACGCCACCGAATGGGATACTAATTCTCAAAATAATCGATCGGGTCGTTAGACATATTCAATACAATGTAGTTTGCTACTCATAATCGCTAGGATAACTTGTGTTTTTACTAGTGAATATGCTAAAAATGATTAAGTTTCAACAGGAGTAGAAAAAATAGGTTTAGAAATTAGGATTTGGAGTTTAATTACTTGTAAGCTTGTACTCCTTCTATTTCAGTTTATGTGAACCTATTTCTTTTTTGGCTCGTTCCAAAAAGATTGAACCATTTCTAAATTTGGTAATAATTTAACTTAAACTTACAACTCTACCGTTAATGAGAAGTTTTTATAAACACACAAATACTTTGGCCCCATTTGGACGTTTTTAGGACCACAAATTCTAAACGTCTTTATTTTTTTCTTAAATTCTATGCTCAGTCAAACATGTTCACATAAATTGAAACAGAGTAAGTAATTGTATTTATAATTCCATCTCCCACGAAAAAATTGAATAATTTATTATTTTAAAACTTATAATATATAATATATTTTTACATGTAAATTCAATCGATATGGTTCGATATTTTTGTCGATTTATTTTCATAAAATGCAAAACCATTCATTTTACAATTGTTGACTACAAAAGAAACCAAAGATAAATCGGGCCAGACAAATTCATTGTATTGTGACGCTTCCATTAAATAATAGCTATATACAACATATCAATTGTGCGAGCAAAAAACTTTTCTTGTAAGAAAATGTTTAAATGAAAACGGAAAAAGTAGAAGGACTCGTCAGGCCAGACTTGTCCAAGTGAGTTATGAGATCTAAATTAAAAAAAGGGGATGAAAATACAAAACTATCTAACTTGAAGTACTTGATCTTAAATAAGTAAAAGATCTTTCTCCCGTATCGTCCTTTTCCGTCCCGCAAAACAAATTTAACGGCGACGTAACGGACATCAGCAGACTCTTCGGCTGTTTCTCACCCTTTGACGAACCGGGTCTATAGAACAGGGGGGGAGTCGGCAGAAACCGGAACTTGTTTAACCGGCCATCCACCGGTTCGAGGCGGTACCCCTTGGTTGAACTTCTCTCTGGAGAAAACGGCATATTAGAACTTATGTCTAGCAATCTTTCACGTACATCTTCAGGTAACCTTAGAGTAAACCTTTCGAAATTTTCGCCAGGTTGAATCAACGAGTGACCCGTCGAGTGAGAACGACTGAACATCCCTAAAAATTTTGGTCTTCTAGGTGTTGATTTTGGTGCAAGGCGGGCGAAGTTGGGTGTTTTATTTCTTGGCGTAGATTTCGTTGAACAAATATGAGCAGGTGTAGTTTGAGAAGACTGCTGGTTCATCGCTTCTTGTGGACCAGCAGTCACGTGAATATCTATTACTGTATCATTTGTTTCTGGTGATGAAACTGAGCTGACATTCTCAGATTGCTGAATTGTTTCTTGAAGTTTAGCGGAAGGTTTTGTTTTGAGATTTGCACGGCAAACTGGGCAAGTGGTACGAAAGGCAAGCCAAGCATCAATACACTCAGGATGGAACACGTGGCAACAATTGGGAAGAAGGCGAAGAGTATCTTCATCTTCGAACTCGTTTAAGCAAACAGCACATTCTAGGATAGATTTGCCTATCTTTAGGGCTTTGACATCGGAGTACACAAATAACGGCAAAGTTTCGATGATATTAGGCTCGAGTCCACGGGAAACTGGTCGATGACGGAAGAAGTAAGAACCCATTGATTCGTCGGGGTTCATGTGACGTATATATAATGTGATGAAAAATGCAACCACGAATAATACGAGACAAGCGAGTACTATCGCTAATGCTGGGCTGATTTTAACACTTGAGTACTCCAACGCCGAAGATGATGTTGTCGCTGACACTCTACCAGTTGTGGCCATAGCGTAAAGCAAACACAAGAAGAAACCAAACATGTTATTTCTCTTATGCTTCATTTTGTGTGAAAAGCAGAGGAGATGGTTAGTTGTAAAGGCAAAAGGTGGATATAATTATGGGGCTGTTTCTTTTGGATATATTTATCGTGTTGGTATGGCGGCCTACCCAATTTAAAGAAGAAGAAGCTGTTGACTTATATTAAGTGGCCACCACGAGAATAATCAATAATGTTTTGACATTGGAGACTACTTAAAAGGTTTTTAAAGGTTAGGTACTTAAAAAAATTTGTGCCTTAGAGAGAGGAGAAAGACATGAACCGAACTATCAAATGTCCATGGCGAGTAGGAATATTCACCACTAAAAATAGCCGGCCCCTCCAACAAATTTATACTAAAAAAAGCCGGGGCCCACCTACAAATTTCTTAGCAAATGTTAGCATGTTGCTCATAAATGCACACGTAATATACGTGGTCGAAAAATAATATAGGATTGTACTATACCCACTGGAACTTGTGATTAACTATCAACTAAATTAAACCAAAACAATTAATCTATTCAAGCGACTCCTAAAGTATGAATATTTATCTAAAATTAATCTAGAGATATAAATTAAGAGATAAAAAAACAACGACTAGTTTAAAGACGAATTGAATGTGAGAAAATATTCTAGAGCTATAGGTTAGCTAACAATCCCGTTGAATTTTCTACCAAAATTATCTAATTAATTTATGTAGGTTATTAATTGACGGGGTCAATCTTCCACTTTGGTATCTTATTTGGCTTTATTGTTGATATTATTGTATTTTATGGACTTAATGTGCTATTTGCCATTTACCGCTTTGATATTACTTGAATTCTATTTAAATATCTTCTTACGCCACCCGTCTGAGTCTTCTGAAAATGGTGCATACGTTCGCGTAGCCCGCTTTTTCTGTAGAAAATACACCAAATAGAGCAAGGCTGGGCAAACAACAAGGCCAGGCAGACTTTAGTGCTCCCGGTACGTCACCTCCTCCTCGGCCCCAGCTATACGCTCGGGTAACCCAAGTTTAGACCACATACCGCAGGTTTTTTAAACATAGAATAACGCAAACTCATGCCGGATCCCTAGTAGGAACGATTATTTGCATCATGTTGCGTTTGACTCTGGGGACTCAACATAGGGGTTGGGTCCGTCTAAGACAGGTGTACCCAAAATAAAGACCATCCTGATGCATACTACGTGCTATGTGAATATTTATTTGTTTTGGCTTGCATGTTGACCGGTTAATAAAGAGACAAATCAAGAGTGAGGTAGGATAGGAATTTACCCAATTTCTAAAAATTCCTGTATTTGGAAATGTCCCGAAACTCTGTGAAATTTTTTGAAAAAAAAAGAGAAAAAGGAAAATGTATTTCAAAAATAGAGTGAGTCAAGTATCGTATATTTTGTCAAAAACTTCCCGAACTACGCAGGTCTGATTCTCACCGGATTTGAGATATGTAGGCAACTTTATAAGGTTCAGCCTCATTTTATTTAAAATAAAATGTGTTTCAGGGTTTTAAAAGCCGACCCAGCTTCGGTTTGTCTTTAAGTTATTTTTACCGGAATAGCCTTCAATCACATTTCAATTATCGAAAGGTTATTTTCGGGAGAAACAATAAAGTCTGTTTAAAAGGTGTCTTTTCTCACCCCGGCCTCAAAATTCATTTGGGAATTGCGAAGAGGCCACATTTGAGAAAGCGGCCATTGTTGTTAACACAACAATAAAAGGGTCCCTATCCGCTGATTTTATAAAACTGGTTTTTGTAAAAAGAATTTACAAGAGTCAACCCTAACCTTAAATTTCTACATGAACAAATGAATACCATCAAGGAATCGCCAGAAGCATTCACAGAACAGGCTCATATACACTTGCGTATGTGGTGGGACAACCTAGATGAAGATGGTCATGTTTGGGTGAAACAACAGTTGGGTACACTGGTAGATATCATGCACAGTAAACCACGGGAGGATTTGATTAAGGCTTTGGTGAACTTTTGGGATCCCGTTCACAATGTGTTCCGCTTATCGGATTTCGAACTCATGCCCACCCTAGAAGAAATAGCTAGGTATATTGATTTTGCCCAAGAGTTAAGAAAGCAGCAGCTCATATTTCCTAGGGCCCCTTGGTGCACAAATTCTTTGATCTTTTGATTATTAGCAAGAAAATGAGCAACAATCGCGTAAACAACCTGAGTTGTAAGCTCAACTTCTTGCACTTTAGGTTTGGGCACTCTAGCCGGATTTGAGACACATGAAAAGGGTTTGAGTAACAAACAAAACAAAATCATATGGGAGATTTACGGACGATTTGCTTTCATTGTGGCTTTTCTAGGAATCATGGTATTTCTGAATTCTTAAAGTACAGTAGACATTCGCATGGCCAGGATCGCACAGGTTCTCGTCGACAAAAAAAATCACACTCTAGTCCCATTGGTGCTTGCAGATATTTACCGGGCATTGACTTTGTGCAAATCTGGGGGTGAGTTTTTCGAAGGCTGCAGCATTCTGCTTCAGATGCGGATGATAGAACACCTTTGTTACCATCCCAAGTTCATGAGATATGCTTTAGACGGGAACAATTTCATCAGTAAGTACGAGAAAAGGGTGGAAGGTTACAAACCACCCGAGTGGTGTGAAGCATGGGTTTCCTATTTGAAAACAGTGAGAGCACATCAAGTTGAATGGACCATAGGGTGGATCCCAATAACAGAAATCATCTGTATGACTGCTTCGAAAGGCTACCTGATGTTGATGGGAGCAAGAAGTATACAACGCTATGCGCCCAAAAGAGTTCTGAGACAACTTGGAAGGTATCAGGTAATACCTGAGGAAGCAGACCTAAGAAGTCAAGTCATCGAACTACATCCAGACGCGAAGCTTCCCGTGGCATTGGTGAAAAGATATTGGCTCTGTTGTCATTATCAAAAGAGTAACACCTTGGTACCAGGCCCAACTAATGGCAAGGTTGATCCTAATTATGCCGCTTGGTTGGGAAAGAGCTTACATATGAACAATGAACCAGAGCTCGAGCCCAAGCCCGAACTTGTGAGGATACCCAAAAGGCCACACGTTCAAGATTTTGATGAAAAAATGCAAGAAAGGTTAGCTTGGGGGGGGGGGAAGGAGAGAGAATATCGGGCTACCATCAGTGGTCTGGGGGAAGAGTTGAGAAATGTTATCTTCAATAACGATTTGCAGGCACAAGAGGCCGAGGGTGAGAGAAGAAGATTGGTTTGAGAAAATGAGGTCTTAGAGCCTAGGTTCGACAGTTGAAAATAGCAGTTGAGAATCTGGGCCGAAGCAGTAAAGATGAAAGGCTCATCTATAATCTTTCTCAAAAGGTGCGCGATTATGAAGATATACTCGAGAAAGCTGAGTCTGAGTTAGCAAAGGCACAAAAGAGATTGACTAAGAGTGTCGAGGGGCGTGCAGCATTAATTCAACAAATGAAAGAAAGATATGAAAAAGGGGACGCAAGTTGGGAAACGGAGATTGG
This sequence comes from Nicotiana benthamiana, assembly GCA_034376525.1. NCBI lineage: Eukaryota > Viridiplantae > Streptophyta > Magnoliopsida > Solanales > Solanaceae > Nicotiana > Nicotiana benthamiana. The sequence goes on from CM067328.1 coordinate 45,074,471, forward strand.
CAACCTCGAGGGTGAAATTGATAAGCAAGCCAAGAAAATCAAAATCGAGAGAGAACATTGTTACTCCATAATGGACCGGTTGGAAGCAGATCTGCACCACTTGCAAGAGCAGAACCACACCATCACTCAAGTCTTAGAGGCTAGATACCTAAAGATCGATCACCTGCTGTCAGAAAAGGGCATTATCAGAGATAGGGTAAAAAATATTGCTAATTACATCGCAATGAAGTGCTGTGAGTGTGAGACATGACAAGATCTTCGTCCGACAGATAATGGAAGAGCTTTGTCGGCTCCAAGATCATATAGCAAGAAGGCCCGCTTCAAAGACGGGGAGGTGTTCCAAGAGCAGGATTGGAGGCATTGATGTTTTCTTGATTGTATTTCCTTTTCGAGTTTGTATTTTCGCTTTTGTTTAGAGTGCATGTTTCGAGTCTATTTTTAAAATTACTAGAAAAGGCATGTCACGAGCCTTAGAGTCTTAGTAAAGTATGTTTGTAGGCCTCTTTGTAATTAAGTATTAATGAAAATTTGAAAACCCTAAAAAATTGCTCTTTTGTTTTTACATTTACCTTCTTGAACTACGATATGATCAAATTCATGCGGCGTCTCAATACATAGGCAATCCTCATCGGATCCTTTCATGATTTTCAATAAACAATTTAAACAAAGGAGGGAGAAAATGGAAAGAAATAAATATAGAAAATTGAAGAGAGTGAGCAAAAACTGGGATGAAGCATGCAAGCCGTTAAAAAACATGTAGAAACACATTTAACTGTATAGGTGCATCATACCCCAACATGAGATTACCTATGTGTTATTTCTAACTAATTTGTTTGTTGTTTACTTTGGAGTTAGCTTCTAAAGAAAGTAGTTGGTTTTGTGGTAGTCTGGCGCCTCATCCATACTTCACTAGATCAAAGGGTAGCGTTGAAATGTCTTCAGAAACCACTCATCCAACAGTTCATGTCATGGACGAGAGCCCAATATTGGGCATCCCTACTTTGGAATCAGCGATTGCCGATGAAAACAGGTTACTGTGTCTCCGCATGATGGAAATGTGGGACTCCTGGTCAAATGGAAGAGAGCCGCCAAGTGCAATCCCCAGATTTCCCGAGCTTTTTCCTAGGATGGGTGGAACCTCCAATGTCCAAATCACTCACACCAATACCCCACTCGCATATCCTACCATCTCGACCCACTTTGTTGGAACACCTTTTTGGAATCGCCCCCAGGTGTTAGGTTCAAGAGCGGCTTCAAACATTTTCACTGCTCCACCATGCTCAGCCACGCCACAGCCTACACTACCTCGGCCCAGTTTCGACCCCTCAGCTTTCACTTTCCAAACACCTACATTCCCAATGGAACCTCCACAACTTCCCGCTTATACTTTCACTTAGCAACCTCAATTTGAGTTCACTGCAAGCTAGGAAAAAACCACTAAAACTCCTAAGCAAGAAGAGATTGTTCAGAAAATGAAGAGTATGGAACAAAGCCTAAAAAACATACAAGGTTTGAGCGGGCGGAAAGGCGTGTCCTATGCATATTGGTCCATCCTTCCACGTGTGCACCTACCATTGGGATTCAAAACCCCGAAATTCGAAAAGTACGATGGGAAAAGTGATCCCATTGCTCATCTCAAGAAATACTGCAACCAACTGCGAGGAGCTGGTGGAAAAGAGGAACTACTCATGGCTTATTTTGGAGAGAGTTTGGTTGGTATCGCGTATGAGTGCTACATGGATCAGGATATGTCTCGCTGGCACATATGGGATGATATTGCTAGGCACTTCGTCAATCAGATTCAGTACAATATTGACATAGCTCCAGATAGGAACTAGCTGTCAAAGCCAAAAAGAAAGAAGAAATAGTTATGGGAACGTCTGAAGGCAGAAGGTACAGAGCTCGTAGATCGGTACTCTCAGAATGGACTCCTCAACATTACTACCCCCAAAATGATATGCCATATACTCCTCCACCCACACCTTATGCAATCATGAATGCTTAGCCTTTTAACCGACCATAGCCACCAGTCAACAAAAACCCACCTCCATTCCAGAGAAATCAACCTCCTTACAAAAACAAGTATAACCCCCGACCACCACAAAATAACCCTCGCCCTCGTGAACCACATAAGGAAAACTTCAGACCAATTGGGGAACCATATTCCTCCCTTTTCCCTAAGCTTATACAGATGAATCTATTGTAGCACATTCCCCAAAATAGACAGAATCCAGATTCTCCAGCTTGCCAACGGAGCGTGTATTGTGCTTATCATTCCGGAGTTGATGGGCATCGCACCGATAATTGCTGGACTTTGAAGAAAGCTGTGAAAGAATTGATTAACCAGGGAAGAATAGTACTCACAGATGAGGAAACTGCGAATGTGACCAATAATCCATTACCTGCTCACACCAACGGGCCGGTAATCGGAACGATTTGTGAAGACAAGGAATTCGATCCTGCTTTAAAAGCCATAATTGCCATTGCTGATTTAGAAAGAAATCAAGAAACAACCCCAAAGCAAGGGAAAGGGGGAGAAAAGAATGAAAATATCAAGGCTAAGTTTGAAAAGAAGATCGAAACCAAGGCAGAGATGACAACACCCCATAAGAGTGGAGTCCTTTATCTTCCACGAGGACGCCCGGAAAAGACATTAGCCATATGTAAGCCAAAGAAGTTTGAAATGAAAAATGGGATGCCAATGTATGTACCCAAAGGAGCCTATCTGGTCTGGGGGACGATCAAACCATCTTGGGTGAACGAGCTGGTGGTTATCGGACGCGTACAACAAAAGCTAATGACTGATTTGTCTGCTGTACCATGGAATTATCAACCAGTTGTGGTCACATACAAAGGCAAGGAAATTACTGGGGAATTACCAGGGGACACCTCCACGAAGAAATATTCAGACATCCAAGATGTAAACAGTGCCACACGAAAGTGTTTTCCGCTCAAGAAGTCCATCAGTGCTGAAGAAGCGAAAGCCTTTTTCCAGAAGATGAAAACGCCTGATTACGAAGTGGTAGATCAATTATGCAAGTGTCCCAAACAAGTGTCCATGTTATCATTGCTAATGAACTCTACCGAGCATCAGGATATCCTAGTGAGAATTTTGAATGAGGCATACGTGCCTGCCGGGACTTCCGTGGAACAGCTTGAAAGAATGTCAGAAAGGTTCTTTACTCTTAATCAAATCTCTTTCAGTAAGAATGATTTACCTCCAAAAGGGGCGGCTCACAACAAAGCTTTACACCTGATTGTCAAGTGTAAAGGTTTTTTTGTCAAGCAAGTAATGGTTGACTGAGGCCTAGGTGTGGACATTTTCCCTCTTTCTAGGCTCCAAAGGATGAAAATTGGCACGGCAATGATTCGCCTTAATAATGTCTGTGGTAGAGCTTTCGATGGAATTAAGAGAGAGACAATTGGGGAAATAGACTTGATATTGGTTATAGGCCCCCTGGAGTTTGAAAAAACTTTCCAAGTCCTAGATATGGATACCTCTTACAACTTTCTATTCGGAAGGCCTTGGATCCACGCGGCAGGGACGGTACCCTCTAATCTCCATCAGATGGTGAAGTTTGAATACGAAAATCAAGAAATCATGGTTCATGGGGAGGACGAACAATCTATCTATCGGGACCCATATGTCCTATGTCTGGAGGCCAGAGAAAGAAGCGGGTGCATTGTATATCAAGCCTTTGAGATTGTATTGGCGGATCAATATGAGGAGGGGAGCCTTTTCCCCAACCCTTTTTGTCTAATGCCTCGATTATGGTGGCAAAATAAATGATTAAGCACAGCTTCCAGCTAAGGAAAGGGTTGGGAAAGTCTTTGCAAGGGATACCGAAACACATAACTCTGCCAACAACCTAAAAGTTCTTCGGAGTAGGTTTTTGCGCTACTACAGAAGATGAAAATTGGGCAGATGACAGGAAAAAAGGGAAGGATGGGTCTTGCCACAACCATTGCCACATCTATATCAGATCTTTGTCAAGCTAAGATACAATGAAGAAGAGGATGATGAAACTTTCACAGCTGAAGTGATCGAAGATATATGTGGGGTTATGAGGCGAATACTTTATCACACCAATATGGTTAAATTGGGAGATGATAGTAGTACCGCTGAAGTGTTGTATATAGGCCTAGATGTTAAATTGCAGAATTGGAAGGCTACGTCGTTCCTAGTCAGGCGGGAGTCCGAGTAGACTTATCCTGCCACATTTCTTCATCATGAGTTATTTCAGGGTATAACTCGGATGTTTGCTTTATTTTGTCTTTCATTTCCCAATGTAACCCTGTTATCTTCCCAGATTCCGAGAAATGAAATCAATATTTCATCATTATGCTTGTATTCTTTCTGATTCCTGTTATTTTCTCTTTTATTCTTTTCTTTTTAGTCATAACAATGCGGCTTTAAATAACATTACATACCTGCGGACTCCATGCTTGGATCCAAACACGCTATCTAATTGTGAAATAATGAACCAAGAACCAGAATATGATGAAGAAGAGGCTTTTAGAGAAATAAATCGAGAATTGGAACAATTTGAGAATAAACCTAAGCCGAACTTGAACGATATAGAACTAGTTAATTTGGGAACCTCAGAAGAAATTCGAGAAACAAAGATAAGCATTCACACTGACCAGAAAATGCAAGATTAAATAATTCAACTTCTGTTTGAGTTCAAAGATGTGCTTGCTTGGTCATACGATGACATCCTAGGATTGAGTGTCGATCTAGTGGTACATAAATTGCCAATTCACCCTGAATGCCCTCATGTCCAACAGAAACAGAGGAAATTTAAAACTGACATCAGTGACAAGATCAAAAAAGAAATCACAAAGCAGTTTAAAGCAGGGGTAATCCGAGTGGTTCGGTATACTACGTGGTTGGCCAATGTAGTTCCTATACCCAAGAAGGATGGGAAAATTCGGGTATGTGCTGATTATCGAGACCTAAACCGCGCGAGTCCCAAGGACAACTTCCCTTTGCCTAACATACACATCCTTGTTGATAACTGCGCCAGACACGAGATACAGTCATTTGTGGATTTTTACGCAGGATATCACCAAGTGTTGATGGATGAAGAAAATGCAGAGAAAACAGCTTTTACTACACCCTGGGGTACCTATTGTTACTGAGATATGCTGTCTGGTCTGAAAAAACATGGGGGAAACTTATATAAGATCCATGACCACCATTTTTCATAATATGATGCATCAAGAGATAGAGGTGTATGTGGATGACATGGTCGTTATGTCTAAAACACGGGACGATCATGTCCGAGATTTGAGGATGTTTTTTGAAAGGCTGCAAAAATATGAACTGAAGCTCAATCTGGCTAAATGTGCGTTCGGGGTCCCATCTGGCAAACTTCTGGGTTTCATTGTCAGCAAGAGAGGTATCGAGTTAGACCCTACAAAAATAAAGGCTATCCGAGATTTACCTCTTCCAAAAACAAAGAAAGATGTGATGAGTCTTTTGGGAAGGTTGAACTATATCATATGGTTTATCGCTCAATGGACCACCACATGTGAACCAATATTCAAATTGTTAAAGAAAGATGTAGCAGTCAAATGGACAGCTGAGTGTCAGGAGGCTTTTGACTAAATCAAAGAATATCTGTCAAACCCCCCAGTTTTGGTCCCACCATAGCCAGATAGACCCCTCTTCTTGTATCAGACAGTTTTGGAAAACTCTTTTGGTTGACTTCTTGGGCAACATTATGTGATTGGAAAGATAGAGCAAGCAATTTATTATTTGAGTAAGAAATTCACCATTTACGAGATCAAGTACACTTTGTTAGAAAGAGCGTGTTGTGCTTTGGCATGGGTCGCTCAAAAGATGAGATATTATCTGCAAGCTCATACTGCTTACCTCATAACCAGGTTGGATCCTTTGAAGTACATATTCCAGAAACCCATGTCTACTGGGAGATTGGCGAAGTGGAAAATCTTGCTCACTGAATTTGATATAGTTTACGTCACTCGCACGGCAATGAAAGCCAAGGCGTTGGTGGATCACTTGGCTGAAAATCTGCTTGATGAAGAATACCAGTCGTTGAGCACTTACTTCCCAGATGAAGAACTAAACATGATAGAAGTTATTATTGAAGATACTCATGCTTGGAAAATGTTCTTCGATGGAGAGGTGAACGCCAAGGGTGTAGGAATTGGGGTAATTTTAATTTTGCCAACTGGACAGCATTGCCCAGCTACTGCAAGGCTTCTGTTTTTCTGTACAAACAACACTGCTAAGAATAAAGGCTGCATCATGGGCATGAATATGGCGATTGATCAAAATGTGGAAGAATTATTGAGCATGGGGTATTCTGATTTGATATTTGGAAAGCTCAAGGAGAATGGGAAACCCGAGATGTCTAGCTTATTCCTTACCGACAGCATGTCGAAGATCTCGGCAATCGTTTCAAATCGATAGAATTGAGATACATCCCACGGTGTCATAATGAATTAGCTGATGCACTCCCTATTCTAGCCTCAATGCTGCCTTATCCGGGAAATGCCTACATTGATCCCTTGGAAATCAAAATCAGGGAGACACATGGTTATTGTAATGCAGTCAAAGAAGAACCAAGCATCTAGCCATGGTATCATGATATAAAGAGATTTTTGAAAACACAAGAATATCCCGAACATGCCACCGGGGATCAAAAGAGAACTAATAGGCGACAAGCGAGTGGTTTCTTTCTAAGTGGGGAAATATTGTACAAAAGGACTCCAGACCTCAATTTATTAATAAGCGTTGACGCCGAAGAAGTGGGAAAATCATGCATGAAGTGCATGCCGGGGTGTGAGGACCTGACATAAACGGGTATGTGTTGGCAAAGAAGATACTCCGAGCTGGATATTATTGGATAACCATGGAGAAAGATTGCTTCAGTTTTGTCCGAAAATACCATCAATGTCAGGTGCATGGAGATCTGATTCATGCACCTCCAACAGAACTATGTCCCATATCAGCATCTTGGCCTTTTGTTGCATGGGGTATGGATGTCATTGGACCAATCGAGCCAAAAGCCTCAAATGGGCATAGGTTCATATTGGTAGCTATTGATTATTTTAGGAAGTGGATTGAGGCTATCACTCTCAAGTCATTCACTAAAAAGGCAGTAGTGGATTTTTTGCACTCGAGCATTATTTGCCTTTTCGGCATTCCAATTTGTATTTTCTTCTTCTATGATTTTATGTGTGAGCTAAGAAATGTTCATCAGGTTTTCTAATCTCAGAATCCATTAGAACAATGTGACTGTGTGTGTTCATCTACGAGGTACATTAACCAAATCAAGCTGTATTGGAAATGTGAACTAGAGATTAACCAAATTCACGAATCATTCATCTCCAAGTTTTGTTCCTTCATAGATGCAATACATATCTGAATTCTTTGTTGAAAGTTTGAAGTTCTATGTGAACTCTTAAGTTTATTATTGACTCGGTAGCTTTTGGAGTGGTCATTTGAACACTTATAGTTTCATGGACATCTCACTGGCTTGGCCAAGTTTAATCTGGTGTAAACTCTGAAAGCATCTCTCTGCGATTTGAGATACGTTTGTACGACTTCATGTATTGAATCTCCTCTTTGCTTACTTATAATCGCACCTGAGAAGCCTCTTTTCTAGACCTAAGTTTGTTGGCCTCCTCAGTCAAGGTTCTGTTAGTTTGTTGCGGATTGTGCTGTTTTATTTCTAATTTGATTGACATAAGATAAGAGCATGATTAACGTAGGTCTAACGTTGTGAATTCTGGTTAATTTGTTTAGAGATAGGTAATGGGAGTTTAAGGCCAGTAGAAGCAGGTTGTTACAAGTTCCGGCAACAGTGAGTTTATATGAATTTCTTTCCCTCTAGTGTGTTATGTGTTGTGGGTCAATCACATTTCTGTTGATCGATTCCATTTCAAAAGAAGTTTCTACTCGTTTCACTCCTCCCTCGGTAGCATGGACAAAGGTTTCCAGTTGAATGCTTTAAACGCTTGATTTGAGAATGAAGTGTTAAAATTTTTATTTTTGGTCTGTAAAGCTGTTTGGAATGTACTATTATGCAAAGGTTTTTTTTAATCCAATGTGATCCAAAAGCATGCTGCCAAAAGCCTAGTAAAGTAGCTGAATATACTAAGAGATGTTTGTTCTCTGTTGATGGAGAGAATTTGCTTGCATTAGCAGGAAGATTAACATTTTAGGCCTTTGGTATTGATCTTATTTTCAGGCCAAGAACAACTCTGCTTGGGCTCAATAGTCATTTCAGCTTTTTACTGATCTTGACTTCAAGGAATTGATCCTCATGGATATCGTAGTTTGTTTGGACCCGCCCGGTATATAATTGTCATTGTGTATACGTTCACATAACATAGGCTACTAAATTAAATGAGTTTAAGGTGTGCCATCTGTCTTTTAAATCATTCATGGACCTCATGTTAGTTACCTGGATATAAAATAACAAATTTTTGTAGTTTGTTTTAGGCCTTTTTAATATACCATTGTGGTTGTGAACATGTTCGCATGACATGATTGCGATTTCTAAAAACAAAATCGGAGTATGCGTTCACGCAACTTCGGTCAAACTTTTCTTAATAAAATAAACAAAGCGTTATTAATGTGGACAAGTTCGCGTGACATGATTTCTGACACCCCAAAAGAAAAGAGTATACGTACGTGTAAATCGATTCTTTATAATTATGAATAATTTGAGTATTTTAAACCGGTAAAAAGATAATTGCACATACGTTTTAATAAAAAAGTAGTTGAATAAATAAGCCAAATATAAATTACTAAGCGACCGTGCTAGAACCGCGGAATCTGCAGGGGCCTAAAACCTTCCTCCGGGTTAACAGAATTCCTTACTTAGAATTTCTGGTTCGCAGACTCTTTAAAAATAAAAAATTCCTCGATTTGAGATTTAAAATAAACTGGTGACTTGGGACACCATAAGTTATTCCAAGTGGAGACTCTGAAAATAAATAAAATAATTCCTATTCGAATAATGTCACTTTAATTGGAAAAACTCCCCTTATATGCTACCTCTCAGGGTGGTGTAAAATAGGAGGTGCGAAAATTTAAACCGGTGTTGGGCTCTTCGAAACCTGGGGGTTTGCCACATCGATGATCCAAGAAATGGAGTGTGCAATACCCTTCTGATAGCTTCCCATCCTGAACATTTTGAATAATACACAGCAAGTCTAGAAATCTGTGTGGAGCTACCATCCTCGGTGCCAATAGATATTGATTTTTGAGGTTTCCATTGAGGCTTGCATAACACACAACTTCCTCTAATGTTGGAGTTAGCTCAAAGTTGGAGAACCAGAAAACATTGCAAGTAGGGTCCTAAAAAAGGTAGTAAGGCTTCAACGATATCCAATCATGGCTTGACATTCAATAATCTAACAAGGCCGCCCAGAACTTTTACCACCGTTTCTCTGCTACCCTTTCCTAGATGATCCACCACATGTAGAGCTGTAATGGGATCTCGTTAAGGACCGTGAAGAGTTCAACTTCAATTGTGCTCATCCCGCAGATTTATTATGGTTATTTAATGAGTCATTTTAATCTATAAGAAAAGTGACCATTTTTCAAAATATTTCATTTAAGAAAAACGAAAACTTGATTTTGTAGATATGACTTTTTAGCCTTTTGGGAAAGAAAACTTTGAATTTGTGCCCGCTAACTATTGAAAATGAAACGAGGTGGTTGTTCTTGCAAAAATAGTCTTCCGGCATCCTTTTGGGGACATCGGCTTTGTTTAGACAAAAATGGCCTTACCCGGCTTATTTTTGACAAAATTCAAATTTTTGTGATTTTTGGGCTATTTTTGTAAAAGAGAAGTTGGACCCGATGGGGGTTGCCTACATATCCCACATCTGGTGAATCGAATTAGCTTAGTTTGGGAAAATTTGACAAAATTATTTTTGAAAACAAAAATCTTCCTTTTCTTTTTCTCGAAAATCCGGCAGAGTTTCAGTACTATTTGGACATTGGTTTTCCAAGACGGGTGTTTACCCTCACTTATTCCTAACACTGCTATTTTCTTTTCAACTCCTTCCCATTATTCACAAGCCAATCAACATGTAAATTCAAAGCAAATAAATGTGCAAGTAGCAAGTAGGATGCATCAGGATGGTCTTTTCATTTTAGGTCACCTGTCCTAGACGGACCCACCCCCTGTGTTGAGTCGCCTAAATCAAACGCACATGATGCAAACAAACATTCTTACTAGGGATCCAGCATTAGACTTTGTTATACTAGATTTAGCCCGGAGTTTATTGTTCTACACGTGCCTTACACGAGCGGACAACTCGAGCCGGAAGGGGGGAGCGTATCAGGGATACACAAGCTCCACCTACTTAGCAACTTGTCCGAACCTCGTTCTAAATGGGAAACGACTCTAGACAGAAGAGAAATCACACAAAGTGCACCCTTCTCCATGATGTAGAACACTTAGAGAGAGGAATGGTTTTGTAGCAATTTATATATACAATTCACCAACTATCAAAGCGGTAAAGCATTTAGCACATTTAGCATGAAATATGTTGGAAAATCAGATAGCGCCAGATATAACAGTTATTCTATGCTCAAATTCTTAAACCCTGAACAAAAGTTCTAGGTTTGCATCCCCCGAAGAGTTTCCAAAGCTATGATGCCTCCTTTTTATGCACCTACCCCAGAGGATAAATGTATAAGGGAGTTTTTCCAATTTAAGTGACATTATTCGGAATGGGATTATTTATTCAGAGTCGCTACTTGGGATACGTTTGGCTTTTGGTTTCCCAAATCACGGTTTATCTTGAATCCCAAATCGAGAAAATTTCAAATTTTCGAATAAAGTTTGTGAATTAGAAATTCTGACTAAGGAATTCTATTGACCTTGGAAAGGTGTTAGGCATCGCCGAATCCCGTGGTTCTAGCACGATCGCTTAAACTATTACAAATGACCTAATATATGATTTTAAAACATGTTCCTCCAATAGTGCACTTTTTACAGTTGTTTACCGCTTTAAATTGATTTTGAAGGAAGGTTGAACGTCGTTTAAAACATGTTTTTGGATCACATTACATGAAATGAACCCGGATCCGCAACACATTCTATTCAACAATTTTGGGATTTGGTTTTGGGTCACTTGAAATGCACACTCGAGTTTAGGAAGGTAAAATTATTAAATAATGCGCCTAAAGCAACTAACACGTTGTTAACTTTGCGGGAGCCCATGAAAATTTGCTAAATGGCCTGCCCGGTTCTATGTGTTTAAGGTAAGTATTTAAAAAAGGCCACACAATTTATGAATTTTGTTTGAGGCGGCGCAACTCAATTAATTTTATAAGGTCATCCTAAAAGGAACTATTATTCTCTATTAAGGGTTGTCGCTAAAAGGCCTAATTAATTAATATTGTGAATTAATAATTATTAAGAGAATTCAAACTCTTCGGCATCAAGATCAAGTCCGAAATCAAACAAGAGGATCTCCATGATTGAAGACCACTTTATTCAAATTTTCTACTTAGCTTGAAAGGTCCAAGCCTATATAATAAAAGTAGACAAATAACTCTAGTTATGGATTCAGGCCTTCAGTACATCGGGCTTCGAAAATTAGCCCAAGAGCGAAGGAAATTCTATCAGCTTTTATTAAAAGCTTTCATGTTGTGGGCTTTTGCATAGGACCAAATAAATGTCCAGCTAGGGACTTCATCTAAGATCAGTCCACCACTTAGCACACGTAAACAAGTTCAAAATGCTAGTAATATTGGGCTTCTTATTATATACCAGGCCCAGTCTCATTTACACGAAAGGTCGTCCAGCTTTGCTTCATGAATAAGTTTATATTCAATATTGATTTCGATTTGAGCCTGCTAACAATTTTATGAACGAGCGGACAGTTTATTCCAATTAGAGGCCCGTTAATTTTCAATTCCAATAACATGCGCAGTTCAAATTATTTGCAAATTGATAACCAATATACTATATGTAGAAATCTAACAGCGTTTTAGTTTCAATTAATACACCTTAAAACAACTTAATCATGGACGGGAAACTAGAAGTAACTTTTCACGATCCTAGTTCACCAATTGTGAACATGTCATGACGGCACCTAGTCTTCACGACTAGGTAAGTTTAACACATTGCGGAAGTAATAGCATTTACGAAATTTATAATTCAAAAGCCAAATAACATGAGTAATGTATATAGTTGCCGCCTGGCACATACACTTTAACACTTTTACGTTCTGAAACTATCCCAAAGGCCCGAAAACCCACGGGAAACACATGCTAGGAGTAATACATGATACTGCTCTAATCATCTGGAAAAGTTTATAACAAGGAAGAACAGAATAACATCTACTAGCTAAGGGGTAGAGTGAGAGGGAGATTCTCCGGTCTGCGGACGCGGAAAATATACCTCATGTCTCCGAAATGCTCCTCATAGCTACTGATAATGCGCCCGCATAGAGGTACCTGGATCTGCACATGAAAAACATGCGCTGAAGAGGCGTGAGTACACCACAGCGGTACTCAGTAAGTGCTAGGCCTAACCTCGGCCGGGTAGTGACGAGGAAAGGTCGACGCCTACTAATATCAAAATATAATAATCAATTGAATAAGGAAAACCCATATGTATATAATCTACTTTGAGAATCTAGCAAAATAATAAATAAGACACTAACCGAGAACTAACACAGTAAGTAAATAGAAGTGCAAATTACCACCGGATATCTATTATCGGGGATCTCCTGGTATCCTAGGATCTCTTAGTATCCTCTATTTTTACACAAGGGATCTCTTAGTATCCCAAGGATCTCCTGGTATCCTCCATTTTGTAATCATATTTGTGCCAAGAATCTCTTGGTATCCAGCACTCTCAGTCATAGAACAAAACACATACAAAGGGAGTTAACGGAAATCGTCCCGTAGTCCCAATTCGTAATGCTACACAATTCAAATAAGATAAAGTTCTAAGTAAGAACAATTAATAGAATTTCTAGTCTAGGATGCTTCACGTAGGACAGATAATACAGTTTAAGAAATTCAGTAAGTATGTCGGCTAAACATGATTATCCTAAGCGAACACAGGTTAAATTGCATTTAGAATAGGCAAATTCGCAAGAAAATAAAGTTAATATTCTAAGTAAAATAGATTTTAAACAATTAGAACAAGTACACGCTCGTCACCTCGCGTACCGGGCATTTAAAATAACAAGTAATTGATCCTATAGGAAGAGGTCCCCCACAAAATGTTAGCCAAGCCACTTACCTTGAACCGGTACAAATCAACCATGAAATAATGTCCTTGCCACAAGTATTAGATTCCAAATGGCCCAAATCTATTCAATTTAATTTTATAATGTAAATAACATCGCAAGCAACTGATTTCATTATTAAAATTAAAGCTAAGGCGCGAAAATAGGTAAAATGACCAAAATGACCATCAGGCCAAAGGCTCGGAATCGAATAACTTCCACATTTTCAAAACCCTTGTACTCTCACGAGTCTAACCATATAAAAATCTCTCAAATGGGAGGTCAAATGGCCACTCAAAATCACATAACTAAGTCTATGAAGTTTCACCCTTTGTTTCCAATTTTAGACCTTGAATTTGAATTCTAATGGTTGATTTAACTAGGTAATGATGTAATATATCTAGAAAGGATCAAACCAACACTACCCAATGATATTCTCTTCCAAACCCAAAGTCGCTTTCTCCCGAGCTCTCAATTGATTTTTCAACTTTTGAAATTAAGCCTCGGATAAACCCTTATCAGAACAGCGTCTGCTTCTGTGGATGATGGACCGCTTCTGCGGTCATGCACATGCGGACCAAGATCCGCTTCTGCGGATTTCATTAAAGGGGGCCAGAGTCCGTGTCTGCGGACATACAACTGCATCTGTGATTCCGCATTTGCGGGTAATTGACCGCTTCTGCAGTCTCTGAAGGCCACCACCCACATCGCTTTTGCGGTTAGCCAGCCGCCTATGCGGCTCCGGTTATGTGGCTTACCAACCACATAAGCAAAAATATGATAAGGGAAAAACATCAGCTGCTACAACACTTCAAAATCCACTCCTTCGACCATTCGAAATCATCCCGAGACCCCCCGGGACCCTAACCAAAAACACCAATACCACCTAATACCTTATTCAAACTTGTGCCAATCCATAAAATATCTTCAACAAGATGGAAACCTTGCTTCATTCAATGATTCACGCCTAAGAACTCCTATTTATTCCATAATACGCTTTCAATCAAAAACCTAATCGAACCTTGCCCGATTGACCTGAAATTTTGCACGCACGTCCCAAATTACATGAAGGTGCTACACCAACTTCTGGAATCCCGTTCTGACCCTCGAATCAAAAATTCACTATCAGACCAAAAACCTCCAATTCAAACATTCAGCATTTCTAGCCTAAGTAGGCTACGGACATCCAAAATACATTCCGAACATGATCCCGATTCCGAAATCACCTAACAGAGCTAACAAAATCATCGGATTTCCATTCCAAGGTCATCTTCACACTGTTCCGATTATGCATCACTTTCTAACACTTAAGCTCTCATTAAGGGACTATGTGTCCCAAAACACTCTGAATTCTAACACCGAACATCTCGGCAACCCAAAATAGCAAAAATGAACATAGGGGAAGCAGCTAATGGGGGAACGGGGCATAAATTCCAAAGACGACCGGCCGGGTCGTTACATCCTCCTACACTTAATCATTTATTTGTCCTAGAATGAGCATAGAGAACATAGCTGAAGTAGCAAATAGATGAGGGTATCGGCTGCACATATCCCGCTTGGTTTCCTAAGTCGCCTTCTTGGCTGGTTGACCCCGCCACTAAACCTTTACTGACGCAATATCCTTTGACTGAGCTTTCAGACCTTCCTGTCCAATATCGCCACTGGCTCCTTAACATAGGACAAGTCCTTGTCCAACTGGACTGAATTAAACTCCAACACATGAGAAGGTTCACCGTGATATCTCCGAAGCATCAGAACGTGAAATACTGATGAACCCCGGCCAAACTGGGAGGTAAGGCAAGCTCGTATGCAACCTCCCCAACTCGCTTAAAAATCTTAAAAGGGCCAATGAACCTCTTAGTCAACTTCCCTTTCTTCCCAAACTTCACGACACTTTTCATAGGCAAAACCCGAAGCAAAACCCGCTCACAAACCATAAAGGACGCATCATGAACCTTCTAGTCTGCGTAAATTTTCTGCCTGGATTGGGCCGTACGAAGTCTATCGTGAATCACCTTAACTTTCTCTACCGCATCCTTGACCAATTTAGTGCCCAATAGCCTGGCCTCACCCGGCTCGAACAAGTCACCAAGGATCTGTTCCATCTAAATGCTGGACTGATTAGTGTTGTTGTGCACAAACTCAACAATTGCCAAGCATTGATCCCAAGATCCTCAAAACTCAATCAGCACACACGGAGCATATCCTCAAGAATCTGAATGGTATGTTCGTACTGCCCGTCTGTCTAAGGGTAAAAAGCGATACTCATAGTCACCTCGGTACCCAACTCATGCTGGATGGCTCTCTAGAATTGTTATATAAACACTGAACCCCTGTCCGAGATGATAGAAACTGGAATGTCATGCAGATGAACAATCTCCCTGATATAAATCCCCGCTAACCTCTCCGCTGAGTAAGTAATACACACTGAAATGAAATGAGCAAATTTGGTTAGCCGATCCACAAAAACCCATATAGAATCAAATTTCTTAATATTCAGAGGGAGACTAGATACAAAGTCCATAGTGATCTTCTCCCATTTCCACTTCAAAATCTCCATCTGCTGGAGTAAACCTCCCGGTCTCTGGTGCTCAGCCGTCACCTGCTGATATTTGAGGCATCTAGCTACAAACTCCACTATGTCCCTCTTCATTCACCTCCACCAGTAATGCGGCCGCAGGTCCTGATATATCTTTGCGGAACCGGGATGGATGGAGTACTGTGAGCTGTGGGCCTTTGTCAATATCAACTCCCGAATATCATTAACATCACGTACACAGATTCAACCTTGCATCCTCAATAACATGTCATCTCCAATAGTCACATCCCTAGCATAGCCATGTTGAACAGTGTCCCTGAGGACAAAGGGTCATCATACTACCGCTCCCTAATACGATAAAACAATAAAGACCGAGAAAC
This sequence comes from Nicotiana benthamiana, assembly GCA_034376525.1. Taxonomy (NCBI): domain Eukaryota; kingdom Viridiplantae; phylum Streptophyta; class Magnoliopsida; order Solanales; family Solanaceae; genus Nicotiana; species Nicotiana benthamiana. Next base: position 45,090,629 of record CM067328.1, read on the forward strand.
CACACAGGCTAGAATTTGACTAGGCCTCCGAAAGGTCAAACTTTATGAACTGACTGGCTAAGGTCTGAACATCCATCGTCATGGGTCTCTATGAAGATGGTAAATATGCAAAACTCCCCAAACTCTCCGCTCGGCGACTCAAGGTATCGGCTACCACATTGGCCTTGCCCGGGTGATAAAGAATGGTAATATCATAATCCTTCAGTAGCTCCAACCGTCTCTTCTAGTGCAAGTTCAGATCTTTCTGGTTGAACAAGTACTGTAAACTCCGATGATCCGTGTAAATCTCACAAGGCACGCCTTACAAATAATGATAACATGTTGTCAAGGCATGAACAATAGCAGCTAACTCAAGGTCATGGACTAGGTAGTTCTTTTCGTGTACTTTCAGCTGTCTAGAAGCGTAAGCAATCACCCTACCGTCCTGCATCAACACCGCTCCATGTTCGACCCGAGAGGCATCATAATAAATTGTATAGGACCCATAACCAGTTGGCAATATCAAAATAGGGGTTGAAGTCAAAGCTGTCTTGAACCTCTGAAAGCTCGCCTAATACTCATCTGTCCACTGAAAAGGAGCACCCTTCTAGGTCTATCTAGTCATAGGGGCTGCAATCGATGAGAACCCCTCCACAAAAAAGGTAATAACCTGTCAGGCCAAGGAAACTACGGATCTCTGTAGCTGAAGAGGGCCTGGGCCAACTCTGCACGACCTCCACCTTCTTCGGATTCATCCGAATGCCCTCAATCGATACTACGTGGCCTAGAAATGCCACAAAACTCATTCAAGACTCACATTTCGAGAACTTTGCATATAATTTCTTATCTCTCAGGGTCTGAAGCAATGTCCTCAAGTGATGCTCATGATCTTCCCGATTCCAGGGTTATACAAGAATATCATCTATGAAAACAATGATGAACGAGTCAAGGTAGGGCCTGTATACACTATGCATCAAATGCATAAAAGTTATTGGGGCGTTGGTCAGCCCAAATGACATAACAAGGAAAACGTAATGACCATACCGAGACTTAAAGTAGTCTTCGGGATATCCGACTCCCGAATCTTTAACTGGTGATAACCTGAGCGAAAATTAATCGTAGAAAACACATGTGCGCCCTGAAGCTGGTCAAATAGATCATCAATACGAGGCAAAGGATATCGATTCTTCACTGTAACCTTGTTCAATTGACGATAATCGATACGCATGTGCATAGAACCATCCTTTTTCTTCATGAACAAGACAGGAGCACCCCACGGTGAAACACTAGGTGGAATTAAACCTTTATCAAGCAACTCCTCTAACTGATCCTTCAAATCTTTCAATTTAGGAGGAGCCATGCGGTAAGGAGGAATGGATATGGGCTGAGTGCCCCGCAAAATTAATAACAAAATCAATGTCCTAATCAGGCGGCATGCCCGGAATATCAGCTTGGAAACACATCAGGATAATCTCATACCACTGCGACAGAATCAACAGAAGAGGTATTAGCACTGACATCTCTCACATATGCTAAATACGCAATGCACCCCTTCTCGACCATACACTGATCTTTAAGAAAAGATATTAACTCTACTGGGAGTGTGATCAAAAGTACCACTCCACTCAATACGCGGAACACCTGGCATAACCAATGTCACAGTCTTTGCGTGACAATCAAGAATAGCATATTGGGGAGACAACTATTCCATTCCCCAGATAATATCGAAATCAATCATATCTAGTAATAAAAGATCTACACTAGGCTCAAAACCATGAATAGTAACCAAAGATGACCGATAAATGTGGTCCACAATAAGAGAATCTCCCAAGGGAGTAGAAACATAAATAGGAGAGCTCAATGACTCTCGGGCTATACCAAAATATGGAGCAAAATAAGATGACACGAAACAATAAGTAGAGCCTGGATCAAATAGAACTGATATCTCTCTGTTACTAACCAATATAATACATGTGATAATAGAATCAGAGGAAACAGCCTCGGCACGAGCAGGAAAAGCATAATATCTGGCCCGGCCCCTCGATCGAGGATAACCTCTATCTCCTCGATCACCGCCCCTGGTTGGCTGGGCAGGTGGGGTGGCAGCTGGAGCTGGAACTATAGCTTGAGAATCCTGCTGGGCACGCTACGACAGAGAATGCTATGGACGTGCCTCCTCCCAAGCCTAGGGCAATCCCTCACAACATGGCGGGTGTCCCCGTACTCAAACTAAGCTTCGGGAGGGTGCGGTGAATATGACTGTTGGGGCCCACCCCTGCTGCACTGACCTCTGGAAGCACCCCATGTAGGAGGCACACTAAAAATCGAAGGTGCATAATAAGGCTCCTGAGATTTGGGAGCAGCCGGAGTACTGCTGCATGAAGGAAAAGCTGAATAAACTGGGCGACCCATATAGCCCTTTACCATGACGTCCTTCTGCTGAGGTAACGGTAGTAGAGTAGTGACCCGACTCTCAGACCTCTTGGCCTCTCTCTCCTGTAGCTTTCTGGCGTGCATACCCTCTATCCTCCTAACTATGCTCACTACCTGCTAATAAGGTATATCTATCTCCAAATCTCGAGCCATGCCAGAACTGATGGGGGAATAAAGGCCTCAATAAACCGGCGAACCATCTCGTGGACAGTAGACACCAAGGTCGGTGCATATTTGGCCAACCTAGTATAGCGAATGGCATACTCAAAAACGGTCATAGCTCCCTGGCGCAAATGCTCAAACTCCACGCGCCATGCATCCCTGAGGCTCTGGGGAACAAACTCTCTCTGAAACATATCTGAAAACTGAGTCCAAGTCCGGACTGGCTAACTCAAAGGTGCGCCACCAATCATAGGCAGCTCCCCGAAGCTGGAAAGCTGCGAAAGAAACCCCGCTCGAGGCAATAATATCTATAGTGTGAAAATATGGTGACAATCCTCCAGAAACCCAAAGCATCCTCCATAGCTAATCCGCTGAAAATCGGAGGGCCATACTTCTTGAACCTCTCTAGTCTACGCTGCTCATCCTCAGAAGCAGGTGCCCCATCCTCGGACTGAACCGGTACTGGAAGCTGGACAGGGATGATATCTGGAACCCTCCCCATATGCACTCTCTTCTCAAGAGTGCGGGCTGTGGGAGTCTTGTCTCTTCCCCCGGCCTGGGATGTGGCTGCAGGAAAGGGAAGTAACTCTGCCTGTGAAAGCATAGTTACATGCTTATAAACTGTGCCAATGCCTCCTGAACAGCTGGAGTACTGGTGGCAGTGGGCGTGTCAGGTGCCTCAGCCCTGACATCCGGAAAAGTCTTTTACAAGGAAGAACATAATAGCATCTACTAGCTAAGGGGTAGAGTGATAGGGAAACTGTCCGGTCTACGGACGTGGAAGATATACCTCAAGTCTCCGAAATGCTCCCTGCAGCTACTAATAATGCACCTGGGTAGAGGTACCTGGATCTGCACATGAAAAACATGCGCAGAAGAGGCATGAGTACACCACAGCAGTACTCAGTAAATGCCAAGCCTAACCTCAGTCGGATAGTGACGAGGAAAGGTCGAGGCCCTACTAAGACAAAAACATAATAATCAATAAAATAAGAAACAACCATATGGATAAAATCTATTGTGAGAATCTAGCAAAATAATAAATAAGGCAGTAACAAATAACTAACACAGTGAGTAAATAGAAGTGCAAATCACCACCGGATATCTATCATTGGGGATATCCTGGTATCCCGAGGATCTCCTAGTATTCTCATCATATACGAAAGAGATCTCCTAGTATCTCGAGGATCTCCTAGTATCTCGAGGATCTCCTAGTATCCTCCATTTTTACACAAGGGATCTCTTAGTATCACGAGGATCTCCTAGTATCCTCCATTTTATTATCATATCTGTGCAAGGGATATCTTGGTATCCCGCACTCTCAGTCATAGAACAAAACACATACAATGGGAGTTATCGGAATGTTGTCCCGTAGTCCCAATTTGTAATACCACACAATTCAAATAAAATAAAGTGCTAAGTAAGAACAATTAATTGAATTTCTAGTCTAGTATGCTTCACGTAGGACAGATAATACAGTTTAAGCAAGTAAGTCAGCTAAACATGATTTTCCTAAGCTAACACAGGTTAAATTGCATTTGGAATAGGAAAATTCTCAAGAAAATACAGCTAAATATTCTAAGTGAAATGGATTTTCAAAAACTAGCACAAGTAAACGCTTGTCACCTCGCGTACCGAGAATTAATAATAAGTAATAGATCCTATGGGGAGAGGTCCCTCACACAAAGTTAGACAAGCCACTCACCTCGAACCGGTACAAATTAACTATGAAACAATGCCCTTGCCACGAGTATCCACATCCAAATGGCCCAAATTAGTTCAATTCAATTTCATAATGTAAATAACATTGCAAACAACTGATTTCATTATTAAAACTAAAGCTAAGGTGTGAATATAGGTAAAATGACCAAAACGCCCCTCAAACCAATGGCTCGGAATCGAATAACTTTCACATTTTCAAAATCCTCGTATTCTCACGAGTCTCACCAAATAAAAATCTCCCAAACTAGAGGTCAAATGCCCACTCAAAATCACATAATTAAGTCCATGAAGTTTCACCCATTATTCCCAATTTTAGACCATGAATTTGAATTCTAATGGTTGATTCAACTAGGTAATGATGAAATATAACTAGAAAGGATTAAAGCAATATTACCCAATGATCTTCTCTTCAAAACCCACTCAAAATCGCTTTCTCCCGAGCTCTTAATTGATTTTCCAACTTTTGAAACTAAGCCTCGGATAAATCCTTATCAGTACAATGATTTCCCCTTCTGCGGACAACGGACTGCTTCTGCGGTCCCGCACATGCGAATTAGGATCCGCTTCTTTGGATTTAATTAAGGGGGTCCAAAGTCCGCTTCTGCGGACGTACAACTGCATCTGCAATTTCACGTTTGCGGCTAATTGAGCGATTCTATGGCCTCTAAGGCCCACCACCCACATCGCTTATGCGGTGAGCCAGGCCGCTTATGCGGCTCCGCTTCTGCGGCTCACAAACCGTATAAGTGAAAATACCAGAAGGGAAAAACATTAGCCGCTCTAACACTTAAAAATCCACCCCGTCGACCATCCGAAATCATTCTGAGGCCCCCCGGGACCCCATTCAAAAACACCAATACCACCTATTACCTTATTCGAACTTGTACCAATCCATAAAATATCTACGAATACTCCGAAACCTCGATTAATTCAATGATTCAAGCCTAAGAACTCATATTTCTTCCAAAATACGCTTTCGATCAAAAACATAACCAGACCTCGCCGGATTGACCAAAACTATTGCATGCACGTCCCAAGTGACATGACGGTGCTACAGTAACTTCCGGAATCCAGTTCTGACTTTGGGATAAAAAATTCACTATCGGACCAGAAATTTCAAATTCAAACTTTCGGCATTTCTAGCCTAAATGGGCTATGGACATCCAAAATATATTCCGAACATGCTCCCAACCCCGAAATCACCTAACGTAGCTAACTAAACCATCGAATTTCCATTCCAATGTTATCTTCACACTATTCCAACTACGAATTACTTTCCAACACTTAAGCTCTCATTTAAGGACTAAGTGTCCCAAAACACTCCGAATTCTAAAACCGAACGTCCTGGTAACCCAAAATAGCGTAAATGAACTTAGGGGAGGAAGTTAATGGTGGAACGGGACATAAATTTCAAAGACGGCCAGCCATATCGTCACATAACTACTAGTATTCATTTTTTATTTTTAACAAGCAACATGATAAGCAAGTTAGAATAATCAGTTCCTATAGCTACACGAGAGGCCTCAATGTTTCAAGATGAACATACATGTTGTTTGCAGAGTTGAATCATGATAACTAATATCACCTTCTAAGCTTAAAATTCATGATAACACAACCAATACTAAATACATTAGATCTAGCACTATTAACAGGACATTTGCATAATTATAAAGGTCCAATAGTTCAGTTAAAAGCAGTCCATACAGTCCTGTTTATACAAATGATATAAGGTTCAAATGAATACAAATATGAAATGCGTTTAGACTAAAGTAAAGAATAGGAAGATAAAAATAGCTTGCACTTCATTACTTCTTCCAATTTTATCATATATTTAACTCAACTATATGAATCATTTGAGGCCAGAAAAGTACCTAGAAACTAGCACAAGATGAAGTGAAGTTGAAATCAGCTAGGCAACAACAAACAAACAGCAGTTAATCAACAACTTGAGATCAAGTTTTTAGCACAGGAAGTGGTATCAAAACAGCCAGAAAATAATTTCAAATGAATAGCAACAGTAAACACCCCAAAACAAGCTTGAATGAATCAGTTTGAACTTGAAATAACCACCAGAACCTCTAAAACCTTTGCTACTGAAATTTTAGACCTATCAACGCTTGGAAATCTAGGATCTGAACTCTCAATATTCACAAACTCTCAGATTCTGCAGAATTTCTCTTGATTTTCAGTATTGGCTCTCAACTATCAATGTTTAAGATTTTTTTTTTTGGTTTTTTTGGATTTGAATTTCGAATTTTTAGATTCTATGGCTTTCTAACTTTTTGAATTTTTGATTTGAGATCTATCTCTACTTCTCAAAACTTTTGATTTTATTGAATTTCAAATATTGGATCTCTAAAACTTGTTATGCAAGGCAGAGGTAGGCTGCCTTTTATAGGCGAAGGCTAAGGCAACTTTCAGAGTTTTCCATTACACCCTTAGTCCCTTATTGATTTCAGTTTTTTAGCTTATAAGTCCTTAAAGGACTGCCTTATTAACCAAGTTATACTATCTAATTCCTGAATTTGAAATTAGAACCCCATCTAGAAAGTCCTAGGGAGTTCCATTTTCAGATACTATAAGATTTCCTAATTAAACATATCGAGTATGCCCCTGATTAACCCTGTATTTACCTCTGAAACTACTAACCTAGGTTAAATTAACACAATACCAACCCCTTTAATTGGGTAAATGTAACCATGATTAACTCCAAAAGTTTGAAATATTTCAGCAATAACAACTGAAATTCAATCAAGAAAAATCCCCAAAATTATAATATATATCCAAACAAACCTAATTTAGACTTGAATTAACTACTAAAATCAGAATTGAATTATCAGTCAAACATGAATGGAATTTAAACATAACTAATCATTAACATAGAATCATGTAGTATGAATTAAGAGAAAACCTAAAAAATTAAAGTGCGAACGAACAGATTTAGAAGAAAAGTTGGGTTCAACTAATTTCAAATGGAAGAAAATTCAAATATAAGGTGAAGTAAAAAAAAATAATACCAAGAAAACTTACCAATTAAAACCCGAACATGATTGACCTTTTAAATTTGACCGCATGATAATGTCAATCAACTGTTCTTTGTCAAAACAGTCGAATAAAACTATTTCATGGTGAAATTGAGCCTAAGACTCGTGAAGAACTGGAGAAGAAACCCTGCCTGCTCAGGTTTAGCTTTGGTTCTTATGGCCCAGATTTTAGATTCTATATTTGAGAAGTTTGGGGAACATTTAAGAAACGGAGTGTGGATTCGTGATGTGGGGGTGGAGGTTAGCATACTGTGTAAATTTGGTGGGGATTGGGGATGGTGCCGCCGGACATGGCGGAGGCGGCGGCTAGGGTTTGTATATTTGAAGGGGTTGGTGGGGATTTGAGAAAAATGGAGGTCAAATTTGGAAAGGGATGGTGAAAGAGCAGCTATTGTGTAATTTTGGGATAATTTGGAGACACCCTGCCGGTGGAGGCGATTTTTGGGCGGCTTGGTTGAGGGACAGTGGTGTTACAATTTATTGTGAGAGCGTTACGAGAGATGACAGAAAAGGGGGGCGCGTTTTGACATATTTATATTTAATGAGGTGCGCTTCAGGACCGTCCGATCGACAAACCTCGATAGTCCTGATTAAATCCCACAAAGCGACGTCGTTTAGGGGTTATGCAGGGCCTGGACTGGGTTGGGGTATGGTTGGGTTGGTTTGGGTGTGTGGACAGGTTTTTGACCTGGGCTGGTTACTGATCCATATAGTTTCCCCAAACAGCTTTTCTTTTTCCTTTATTTTTTTATTTCTTCTCATTTAATTCCTTTTCTTTCATTTGTTTCTTTTTTTTTTCCTTTTTCAACTTGTAAAACCAAATAAAATTAAACCTAAAATTTAATTCAACCTACCTAATTAGGATACAATTAAACTAATACAAATTTAAAGGAAACTAGTAAACCGAAAAACTAAAACTAAAACCAAACAAAACGAATCATAATTTTTCTTTGTGATTTTGTTGTATTTTTGTACAAGCCTAATTACTAATATCCTAAATGCCCATGCAATATCTTTTTTTGTTTTTTATGAATTATTTATAACTAGAAGTTCAACAACAACAACAACAACAACTACCCAGTATACTCCCACCAGGTGGGGTCTGGGGAGGGTAATATGTATACAAGCCTTACCCTACCCGAAAGGGCAGAGAGGTTATTTCCAATCGACCCCCGGCTCATAGGATAAAAGGAAAAACAGCAGTAAAACAAAAACAAAGACAAAAACAAAAACAATAAAGCATTAGTAACTCCAGCAGAAATAGCGTAAATAATTATCTAAACATACGAAACATAAATACAATCGCATGCAATAAATATCATACAGTAACTACCATAACTAACAGTCATAGGGGGGACGTAAGCTAAAGCACAAATCATCTATGGGTAACCCTGCTGACCCACACCCAACCCCGGATGAGGCGTACGAAAAACTCTAGGAGCCCCTATCCTACAACCCTGATTCTAGACCTCCAAACTTTCCTATCAAGGGTCATAACCTCGGAAACCTGTATTCTAGTCAGGTCCTGCCTAATCACCTCTCCCCAATACTTCTTAGGCTTCCCTCTGCCTCGCCGACCGCCAACAATCTCCAGCCGCTGGCAGCTCCTCACCGGGGCACATAAAATGAATGAAATATGAATGATTTTATTAAGATTCAATGTTGTATCCCCCATCAATCGATGAGGAAGTAGGTTTACATATTTTTCTAGAGGCCATTTCTTCTTTTATCCAGAATACCAGAAGAGAAATTTTTATTTATTAGAGAGAAAAAGGAGGAGCAGCCCCCCCCCCCCCTGTTGAAAGCTTTCCTTGGCTATATATAGTCAGGGCATCCTTGTCCTTTGCTTGACTCGACGTCCTATTGCCGCCAATGTGTCTTAGTCATAATTTTAGGCACCACTCTTACCGACTCATCGGATATCAGGAGGATAAATGAAGTGGACTCTATTAACGTTCATTGCCCTGTTACTAAAACGGAGCGTCGATCAACTTGGTCGTGCTGATCAGTTTTTGACCAATACATAAAGCTTAACTGATTATAAAGTAAAAGCTAAGGCTATTCATTAGTTATATAAAGAATGATGTCGTGGTTCCCTGCTCTCTTTAAACCCAATGAAAGGAAGGGTGTCACCGTTGACCATACCAAAATGTTAGGAATAATATTTAATTGGAACTTTCAAAAAAGAAATCTTAAAATTCAAACGTTTCATCTTTAATAGCTTTTGACCTTCGTCATGTCTTAAAGAGGTTTTGACTTTTGTGAGTAATGAATAACTTTTCTAAAGGTTATGTATTTTTGAAAATAAATTTTGAGAGCAGCGGTATATATCTTCCTTGCTGGAATTTTTATTTAAATGTGGACTAATATTAACTCGATTATTGTGGTTTATAAAATGCTATACAATTCTAGTTGGTGGACATAACTTGGACCGTTTATTTGTTGGATTCCTTGTTAAGCATGAATCACTTCATGTATTGGTGTAGGCTAAGAGTAATATAGGTCATGATGAAGATTTAATGGAGCCTGTTATGGGGAAGCCCTTTAGGTCTCAAGTAGAAGACATGAATCGAATTACAATAACAATAATAATTACGCCTCAATCCTAAATAAATTATGGGCGGCAATTTAAATCTTCATTCCTTTCATTTATCTAAATCATCTTCATAAGATAAGTGTTACAAACTAATAAGTATTCGTTACCTGAAGCTTAGACTTGAAAGTTGTGCTTAATGTCAATGGAGAGGAAGAATATCCAGACACTAAATAGGCCCTCTCCTGCAAATTTCTTAGAAAATGTAACTTCCTCAGTCTCAATTTACGTAGTTAATTTGATTTGGACTTTGGAGTATAAAAAAGAAAAAAAAACCATAGAGTTTGTAATCTTAAATATCTCATGACGCCGTAAAAGTCAAATATTAATAATAAAATAAAAAACTTATAGTTAAATATTTTAAAATATGAAAGGATATAGTGTCGCCTTTTTTTGAAATGGACTAATAAGTAATATTACATAAGTGGATTAATGAAGGGGGCACTATCAGATTGAGGTTAGCAAATTAATTTTTTAGTTGACATTATTATCTTAAGCAGATTATCACGTCTTTGAAGTTAGTTAGCAGTTTTCAAAGGAGCTGAAATTCAACTTGACATTTTAATTAAGACTATTTTATTGGTCCGCAACCAGGTTTTAGATGTTCATAGAGAATGACGTAAATGGTTAGTTGGCTCATGGCTGTCACTAATAGTCGCATAAGAAAATTTAGTTCTAATACTGAATTTGGTTGGCTAATATAAAAACAATATGAAATGTGTCCTTGCCTTGGATTTAGGACAACCAAATACAGGTGTACTGTCGTCAATTTCCCAACAAGAGACAAATTAATGAGTTATACTATAATTTAGCATTTCAACTGGTTTTTAATTTTGAGTGACATTCCCAATGAATTTATCTTTTCTTGTTTTCCTTTATGTTTCTTTTTTTTTATAATATTTTCGTCCCCTTTTCCTTCTCAATCAAGAGGGAAAAAAAGATTGTATTAAGGAAAAATGGACGTCGTGACTTCAGCTCTCTGTAACCCTCAAACGAAAGGGTCTTGCATTGGCTTCTTACACCAAAAATGTCAAAACTTTGATTATTTTTTTTTTTTTTTATTTTGGTGGGTGACGTTGGGCGGTGCATAATCAAAGTCGTCCTCTTTTAAAAGCTAATGACTTGGGTTTACTCATAATTAAGAATGTCATGAATTTGTTGAAGAAATTAATAATCATGCAATAACTGGATTAAATTAAGGAACAGTTATGTTAGACCTAAAAGTATGAGCTTTCTATTAAACTAATTTAATAAGATAGATTTTAGATAAATCTTAACCAACGATAATTTTCTCTCGAACTAAGATAGAAGAGGAGAGAAAGCAAGTATACTACAGATATGTTTAACTATAACAGTGATTGAATCCTATCATACAAGAGGAGGATGGTAATTTTTCATAATATCAAATAACAATTAAGAATTAATGGATGAAAAAGGGTGCCCGATCTTTACCAAGGTAGAACCTTATGCATTTGATGTGATGAGACTAACGATATATATATATATATATATATATATATATATATATATATATATATATACATATATATATATATATATGTATATATATGTATATATATGTATATATATGTATATATATTGATGGTTTGAGCTTCCTTGGTTGTCTCTACTTAGGAGAAAAGAGAGATGAAGGTCCTCCTTCCTCTCAAAAAGCATGTTTCTCTGTTTTCCTTTTAGCCCCCCTTTCTTCTTCTTCTTCTTCTTCTTCTTCTTCTTCTTCTTCTTCTTCTCACTTAGTTCATATACTAGGTCTTTTTTCTTTACCGAATGGTCATTGCCCATAATACTGAAGTCGTTTGGCAATATTGTGGGCTAACCCCTTGAAATATCATACTGTAATATCTAATTCGCCTCTCAAGCACTCTAAATACATGACCTCGGTTAGGACCAAGGTGCGTATTGTTACAACATGATATGGATGCGACAGTCCCAAGTAACGTTTCTCCGTCCCCTCTCATGTCGATTCTTGTCTGGTTAGATTTTGACCCATACAGTTAGTCCCTCTGCCTGCTGGGGTCGCCTCTTGACGAGCTCAACGGGCAGACTCTCTTGATTGAAAAATTGGAAGAAATCTAAATGCTTTTTGCGAAGGACGAGCACATCATGGCAAGTTAGAGACGTGACATTTCGAGAGCTGGTCAGACCGTCACGTTAGTTCAAAATGTCAATAATATTTCTCATTCGTCATTATGGTGCAAGTCTCTATGCATTGCATCGTTTCCCGTACCCTTTCCGTTTTCTACGTGGCATTGCTTGGTTTTCCCGCTCGGAGCATTTATACCTCTATAAATAGGGGAGAATCTCTCATTTGAATGTTACGCTTCTTAATCGCTCTAGAGAGAACTTTGCAACTCTTCTTCTTCTCCTCCAAATTTACATATCTCCGCTTCTGTTAGGATTCGTTGTGACCACTGCCTTTTTCCATATCATTCATGTTTATTTGATCATAGAAAACATGGCTAGTGCTTCTTCCCTCTCTCATAGAGCTATTGGTGCTCCGGTACCGGAAGATGACATACCACTGCTTGAAGAGGGAGTGGAGGTGGCGGAAGACGAGGGTTTTCCGATGATGGATGACGTGGTTTCCCGCCCAAGGTAAGGACTGACTTTAATTGCCTTGCTGTGGTTGAGCCGAAACCCATTTTTTCTACATGGATGTTGCGGCGCTTACGACGTTCAAAACTAAATGGGAGATTCCTGATCAAATTGGACTGGTTCTGGTGGAACAGGACATACTACGTATATATCATCCGAGCTACTACGTGTTTTATGTATATCCCTTTGTCATCGCATATACGCCTCCCCATATGATGGGGATTCGCAAATAGAAACTTTCCATGTGAAGTTTGGGCATAAGCCCCTTGTTGGTGAGTCAGCTCATTTTGTCTTGCATTGTTCTTTGCTCCGTAGTTTCTTTTATCTTATCTTTGTTTGATTGGATCTCCTCATTGGCAGGCCAGAGAGGAGTGACAAGGACGAGGGCTCTTGCACTTTCTTTCCGCCATCCGGCGTCCTTTCCCCGGCATGTTCCAAGGGCAACTATGTGTGGGAGCACCCATAGTTTAGGTACTTGGCAGACTACGTCTGCTACTTGGCCTATTCGTTTAGAGGTTGCTCCCCGATCAGGCACTCAATTCGATGGACAAACCTTCCCGCAACAGTAGCGAAAAGGCACCTTCAAAGAGGTGGAGCTTGTGAGAGGGAGTATCATTCGTTGAGATGTCCTTGAGCGGCGACCATACTTTGGCAGTGTATGAAGCTAGTAGTGGTACCGACCTGGATGCGAAGGCAATGCCTGTCTTGGTTGTGGGAGAGAACACCGTGGTAGGGAGATAGATTACGGGAGCTACCACAATTATTCCGAGCGGCCCATCGTTATATTAGCAGGTCTTCACCCCTTTTCAGCTAACGAGAGGTTGAAAGGCGCAGTGGTGGATGATTATGAATTAGATTCTGACATTGATCCAAAGGATATGAGGATGATCGAGGAAAGCTTTACCAGGGTCGATTTGAGGGTGCAGGGTCTTTCTTGTGTGCTTGAGATTCCATCGGATTTTAACCTTCTCGAGGACATGTTTGGAGTTGGTGCCTCAATTCGACCTTTTGTGTTCTGCCGCCAAAAGTGATTCTCTTCGGGAGATCAATGATTTTGCTTTGTCACATGGTGTGGCCGGGATGGCCTTAAGGGTGAGTTTCCTTTCGCAATTCTCTTTGTTTTATGTTGTTTTCCCTTATCTGATTCCTCCCCTCTTTTTGTCTTTCTTTTTTTTAAGAATTACATGCTGGATACTGAGAGTGCTCGTAGGGCTGAGACTAGGGCCACATTCTTTCTGAAAATGGCTGCAAAGTATTATCCGTACTGCAACAAGTGCCCTGATATTCACGCGCAACTTAAGGAGGGAGGTAATACTCAACAGTTAGGGAGGAGTCAAAGAAAAGGGCGAGGAATTGATGTGTTCGATCTGCAGATGTAGCGAGCTCGAAGAGATACTCCATTCCAGAGACGAGGAGGTCGAAGTGGTCAAGGGGGTTGCGGCGGAGTGTGAAGACCTTCAAGTGAAGGTGATGTCTTTGTAAGCCGAGCTTGAACAAAACACCACCAAAGTCACCGATTTAAGTGCAGAATGGACGGAGAAGGTGGACGATCTAGAAAATAAGGTGACCAAGTTGGAGAGAGCTGAGGGTCCTCAGATGTCAACATTAACGAGGGCGGCGATGATAGAAGACAATATCCGCATCGGTGATCGCCATACTGAGGGAGACGCGGCTCGAGGAGCGGATTGCAAAATTGATTGGGAAGCTTCGAGCCTGGGAGACCGTATTGCGACTCTTCAGCTGAGAAGGCGCAGTTGTTAGCTCAGTTTATCCCTCAAGAAATTGTCTCTTCTACTGTTCCTTGCCGTTTGTATGAGTTATAGTCCATACTGAGGTCCAACGAGACATATAAAAGTGTTTTTTGGGAGGTAGGGAGTGTTTTTAGGGCTGCTTTTGACGATGCTCGGGCGAAGTCACACAACGATCGTCTTGCTTGTTGTTACTACCCTGCGGCACTGGAGGTTGGTGAGGGTGCTGAGATCAAAGATAGGCTTCATTCCTTCCGACAATGATGATGTTGGGGAGAACGACAGTGGAGATGATACCGAGTGAAATTGTTTGCACCTTTTGTACTTAGTTTTATTTGTTCTTTTGTTTTTTGTTTTCATTTTCTTCTTGGTGGCTCGCTATTAGCCTTTTGTAAGGTGTAGCTGTTGCGCATGTACATCTGAATAAAATAGTTGTTTTGCCTTTGGAACATACGTTTTGACTTTTCTCTCTCTCTCAACCACCCCCCTTTTTTTGAAAATGATCTTCAGACTTCCCCGTAATGAGTCCCTGATTTTTAATTGGAATGAGTCCCGGTTTATCTAGTCCCTATTTTTGCGAAATGGACTATGAATTCTGTCACTTGTGCCTCTGGACGCACTGGAACTTGATCAATCTCGAACGAGGTTTGGGCGTGATGCGTAATATCTCGTCAATTGAACCAATATAAGATTGTCATGGCGAGAAGCCGTGCAAGCTATATTGTGCTTACGATTTGCCTGCGTTTGAGAGACCATTTCATGGACTCGCCGCCCAGTCCCAGATCTTGGAGATTTTCTTAATAATACCGGCTTGTTCTGAGCCATATATATATACACACACACATACGTGCATGAGTGATTCATTTCCTGAGGGGTGTGCATATGAATTTATTATTTTTCACTCCTCTTTAAAGTGAGTTTCTATCGAATATGTTAATTTAATTACTGCTTTCACTCATATTTAGGTTGAGCCTCTATTGAAAATATTGAACAAATGCTTTAAACAAGTTTCATTTAAATTGAAGTTTTTATGTTATGAAATGGGTATGAATTTTTGTTTTGCTGAGGGCTGTAAACGAACTATGTTTCGCCCGAGGGGCCGATTATGATTTTCATTACTTTTACTATATATATATATATATATATATATATATATATATATATATATATATGTATGTGTGTGTGTATGTGTGTTTCATTAGACCTATATTGAAAAGGTTAGAATGATAATTCATAAAGGATTTTACTGAAGATGGGTGTTTAACCAAAATGATTTGAATGGTATCCTAATTTTGGAACATGTTGTAATTATTGTGGTGATATGACATGGTTGACATATTTTCTTACTTCTCAATCTTTATGTACTTTTTTTATTTACTGGTTTGAATTACTCACATTACTCCTTGCACTTTGTGTGTAGATTCAGGCATCTCGAAACCCGGTAGCGAGTGTTGATTGCTCAGAGGCAGAGTCATCGGAGTCAGCAAGGTGGCAGCAAGACATATGCAGCACTGGTTCCCTTCCTCTCATTTTTATTACTGTATTTAATATTTTTTAGACTCTTATTGTATTCAGACCTTAGTAGATGCTCATGACTAGTCACATCCCGATGTCGGGCTTGTATAATTATTCCGCACTTTTCTTTTAAATTTCATTATGAGGTTATTGGTTTATAAATGGTATAAAAACAACTTTTATTAGAAAATGGTTTATTCGGGAGTTTTGTTGGCTGGCCTAGTTTCACAATAGGTGTCATCACGACTGGGTCAATTTTTGGATCGTGACATTCTTATTCTTTACAGGGCCCTTCTCTAAAGAGGCCATTGAAAATCTATTAAATCCATTAGATCAGATAATGCATATGAATTAGGCAGTAGTGTTGAAGCAAAGGCCTTCTTTGCTGATAATGGCATCCTCCACAAGACCACGATACCACATACCCCCCCCCCCAACAGAATGGAGTTGTCAAAAGAAAACATAAGCATTTGTTAGAAACTCCTAGAGCTCTATTCTTCCAGTCCAATCATCTTAATAAATATTGGAGTGATTTTGTTCTTACTGCTACCTACCAAATCAATAGACTGCCTTTTCTATTTTAGGCAATTCATCTTCTCTTGAAAAGTTGCATGGCACACCACCCTCTTATGATCATTTGAAATCTTTTGGATGCCTTTTATTTTGCAACTACACCCAAACCTGGTAGAGATAAGTGTTAATCCAGGATAATTGCATCTGTTTTTCTAGGATACCCATGTGACAAGAAAAGTTACAAACTACTTAACCTCTCCAACCATTCTATTTTATTTTCAAGGGATATACAATTTCATGAATATATATTTTTATTCTTCCTCTCTCCCTTCCTCTATGTTTCCTGTATCATTCTCTGATTCTATAGATATTCCTGGTTTATCCCAGTTTCTTCTGCTTCACTCCTTAGGAAGTTCACCACAGTTCATCAATCTCCTTCTTATTTGATAGATTATGTATGAAACTCCACCGAAGGATTATGTATGCAATTCTGCACTTCCTTCAGCTTCTCAGCCCAAGGTTCTCTCTACAGATGTGCCACTTCATGAACCTCAATTCTACCAGCAGGTTGTTTCTCATCCTATTTAGTAGTAGGCCAAGCTATATGAATTCAAAGATATTGAGGCAAATAACACATGTGATATTGTTAATCTTCCTCTAAACAAGAAGCCTATCCTGTGCAAGTGGGTTTATAAGATCAAAAAAATCTGCTAGGATTATGGAGAGATATAAAGCCAGGCTTGTAATAGCAGGAGACACTCAAAAGAAGGGAATTGCTTATTTCGAAAATTTCTCTCATGTGGTAACATTTACCACCATCAAGTGTCTCCTTTCTGTTGCTACAAAAGGGGATGGATTGTGCATAAACTAGATGTTAACGATGATTTCCTCCATGGTGATTACCATGAGGAGATTTACATGAAAATTTCTCCAGGATTTTCTGTATCAGGTCCTTCATCTTCTAATTCTTCTTCTACTTTGGTTTGCAAACTCAAAAGATCACTCTATGGCCTCAAAAAAACTTTCAGACAATGATTTTCTAAATTGTCTTGAGCATTGTCATCTAGAGGCTATATTTAAATCAAGAATGATTATTCATTTTTTACCAAGTTTGTTAGTTATTCCCTCACTCTATTAGCAATTTATATTGATGATATTTTGTTGGTTGGGGATGATATCACAGAATTGGATAGTTTGAAGACATTTTTTAATGCTTAATTTAAGATTAAAGATTTTGGTGAGGTCCACTATTTTCTGGGTCTAGAAGTATCTTCTCGCCTAGAGGGTTTTTCTGATGCGTCAATACAAATTTACTTCGAGCCGTTGGCTGGATTTAATTGCACTCATTTAACCCCTATGGTTGGGTCCTTCCATAAAAGTAACCAATGACATGGGTGCCCATATGTCTGATCCAAGCACTTTCGAAAGGCTTGTAGGGAAATAGAATTTTTCTCAGCACACAATGCCTGACATTGATTTTTCTGTCTAGTATCTGAGTTAGTTTATTCAGTCTCTCCAGGTTCCCCATATACTAGCTGGGAATCAAGTGCTTAGGTACCTTATGAATGCACATGGTCAGGGCATTTTGTTGCCTAAGAATGTTGACATGTCTCTAGTAGCCTTTTCTGATTCTGATTGGACTGCTCTTGCCCAATCTAGAAGGTCTGTCACTGGGTATTTCATTACTCTTGGAGGATCCCCTATTTTTTGTAAAAGCAAAATGCAGACAATTATTTCCCTTTCTTTCGCTGAGGCAAAATATAGTGCTCTAAGGAAGGTGATTGCTGAACTCTCTTGGTTGATCGTAGTGTTGGCTGATTCAGGCATGACAGTCTGCTCCTATTCCTATATTTTGTGATAGTCAGGTTGCGCACCACATTGCCAAGAATCATGTATTCTATGAACATACCAAACATATAGAATTTGATTGCCATTTTTTTGTGATTGCTTAGCATCTCAGTTGATTTCTTTACATCACGTTTCCTCCTCTATAATTCTGCTGAGATTTTGAAGAAGAATCTTCCAAGTCCAGCTCATCACAATCTGTTGTGCAAGCTTGGAGTGCTTTCCCTAAGCTTTTGGGAGGGGGGGGGGTAGGGGTATTGGATATCATATAACTGGGCCAATTTTATTTTAGGCCCAAATTGTAGTTGGCCCAGTTTTGTTTTGTTACTCTGCATATGTAGACCCGGCCCACTGTTGTATATAGTTGGGTTATTCAGATATTTTAGTTGGTTAGAAAGATTGAACACAAGAATGAAATAAGATTTTTTCTCTCTCTTCGTCTGTGTGCCCTTTGGGGTAGGGATGTGGTTTACATATATTTTACCCTTTCTAGATTCCACTTATGGGATTATACTAGGATATTATTGTTGTTTTCACTCTTGGTCTATCTTCTCTCATGGCAGATTGAGTTTTCTATGTGTTTGTTCCTTGATTTCTGCTCCGTCTTCGTCTTAACATATTTTGACCGAACACGACATTTAAGGATTTATACTTTTAAATCGTACATCTTATGATATAGGTTATTATGACATATGTGAGAGATATTAGTTCCAATATTTTATAACGTATAAATGTATTTTTTAATATATTCAGTGTAATCCTCTTTCATATTAGGTTTATGAATAATAAATTTCCCTCAACTACTCTTGCATCTATTTAGTGATGAAATTCGAGTGTCACTTGAGATAATGCGACAAAGACATGACTTCCTACACAGGAACTGATGCGAAAATACTCTATCTTTTTGGCTGCTGTTGAGGTTCGTGAATTTCTTATTTTCTATATTTAGTTTTGACATGTGAGCTTTTTTTTTTAAAATTATGTCTTTGTGTCTTATCACCCTACGTCTGAGTTGGAAATCATTTGTATCCCTACCTTCGACGCATTTTTTTTTTTGTTTGCGAGGTATAGCAAATTGCAGTATGTAAAGTGGACCAATAGCAAATTGAATATATATATATATATATATATATATATATATATATATATATATATATATATATATATATATATATATATATATATATATATATATCTATATATATATATATATATATATATATAACAAAGGAAAGTCTACATGATGTATCGATATTCAGATGTTAACTATATTTCAGCAATGCTTATTGAATTAATAACTTGCTACTGGCCCCAGACAGTGGACTCTGACTTCACAGCATATTCATATATAGTCTCACTAAATTGTTCGAACTTATCAAACTTAAATTAAGTGTGTCCATTAAATAGAAGAAGAAAACTTTTCACTAATTTCACTTGATATTTGGAACATGAGAAATGTACCGCACACCAATATTTAGAACAATTATTTAGTAATTTGATGCCTAGTTTGGAGTATGCTGGTGGTTGTACCATTCACACTTAAAGCTTCGACCTTTCTTACCATATTGCATCGTGCTTCTTCTTGTTTTTTTAGTACCAAAATATCAACGAATTATTTAAAAGTTACAATTTTATCTCTATTGTCGCAAAAGGTCAAAATAATTTAGTAAATATTTTGTTTGATTCTGCTAATTTTTTTAATGGAAACTCTTTAGTTGTTGCTCAATCGTAATCAATTGAGTCTGAAGTGATGTTCAATAACAATAACATGCATGGATAAGATAAGATTGAGTCTCAAATGATAAACAATGATGAGAATGGGACTAGCTAGATTAAGTAAAAAAGGGTCGAATTAAACAAGTCAAGCCCTTCCAAAATTCAATTTTATTTAATTAATAGGACTGTTGACCAGTCAAGAACTCTCACGTGCAGAAGATGAGAGTGATAGAGATGAGGATGTTGAGATGAATGTGTAGGTGTACCAGGAGAGATAAGATTAGACATGAAGATATCCGGGACAGAGTGGGAGTAGCCTCCGTGGAGGACAAAATGCGGGAGTCGAGGATGAGATGGTTCGGACATGTTAAGAGAAGAAACATTGATGCTCCAGTTAGGAGGTGTGAAAGGTTAGCCATCGAGAGTTTGAGAAGAGGTCGAGGTAGGCCTAAGAAGTATAGGGGAGAGGTGATTAGGTCGGACATGGCGCTGTTTCAGCTCATTGAGGACATGACCCTTGATAGGAGAGTGTGGAGGTCGAGGATTAAGGTAGAAGGTTAGTTGGAAGTTTATAGTTGTTCACTGATAGTCTTAATGGTATGCATGTCCCTTCATATTCTTAGATTTTTATTATGTTATGTGGTTTTGTCATATATTGTATTCCCTACTGCTATTATTTGGTGCCATTTATCCTTTATCTTTCCCTTTTTTTTTCTTTTATCTTCCATCTTTCTTCCTCCATTGCGATGATCTATTGGAAACATCCTCTCGATCTGAATTAGATAGGGGTAAGGTATACGTACAAACTATTCTCCCCAGGCCCTACTTGTTGGAATCAAACTGAAGTTGTTGTAGTTGTAAATTAATAGGACAATAGTTAGAGACAATTCAAGTTTGCTTGTGGAGAGTAAAATTAAAAAGAAAAACGGAAAACATAGCGTCATAGTGATCTACATCTCATTCAGTGTGCTTATTTCATTATTGGATTTGTACTTAACTGCAAAATTAAAAAATCAGTGAGTTGATTTTTGTATATTGGAAGTATCAAGCATGATGTCATGTTTTTATTTAATTTAAATCAAGTAACTATGGAGCTTTACTCTGAAAATAGGAGTCCGGAACCTAAATATTGGCTTTTTTTACTCAAAACACACAAACAGGTCTTTAAAAAAATATATCATTCTATATATAACGTATAAATTGAATACGCTATATATTTACGGTGACGGTTGCCATTAAATATAACGTGTTGTCTTCATACGCTATACATATAGCGTACTACATGAAAACGCTATCCTCTGACTTAGACCCCACCAATAAGTGAACTGAAAAATTCAATTATTTAATTGTATAGCGTGTTGTTATAAGACGCTATATGTAGAAAAATTTCAATATCCCGGACTAGCCATTTCCAATATAAAGGGGTTAAAACTTTAGGAAAATTGGTACTCATACAATTCTAACTCCCTTCAATATTTTCTTCTTGTTAATTTCTGAAGCATTTTTTATAATGTCTTAAGAGCGTAGAATAAGAGTTTCATTATATTGGGAGGGGGAGAGGATGAGGTTGTGACGGAGAATAACTCTGTGAGGTATAGTTTATCTCCACAGAGTCATGTTAAATTGCCCCTTAGTATGGAGTATAATAAATTAGTATCGTTATTACGTAAAAAAAATGAGTGAGATGAGGTGTTCGGTGATATTTAAAGTAACCGGAAGATATCCATATTCCGTCACTTCACAAGGGGCTGCTTTTCACTCGGAGTTAAACATCTACGATGATGAAACATTGAGAAATTTTTTGAGGACACCGAATGAATATCGGGAATATTGTGATAAATATGTTTGATATGTACGTCAAGGTTGAAGACATTCCATGCAATAAAGTGGCCGGACTGGTTCTGGATAACCTCCAGTCATCGGCTGTCTATTTTGGAGGAGTCTTTGCCGGATAGGTTCCGGATGAAAGAGTTTTTCTTGATTTAAACTTATCCCCGCATGCTATACATAATTCACAAGTGTAGTGGTAAGCTTCAATTTTCCTTATTGATACGATATACATTTTTGTTATAGAGTGTTTCTATTAACGCATATATATTTAACAGGGGGTACATGCCGGATTTAAACTTTACAAGTGTGAACCCGAGCATAGTTTTGGTGGTTCATCCGGGAGCCATCACCTACATGAAAATGTCCATAATTAAATTTTATCTCATTACAACTTGTAAGTAAAGTGATATGGCTATATGAAAAGTATTTTTTAAATTCAGCATCTTATTAATTTGTTGATTGTGTAGTGAAAACGAGGATGTTGAAGCAAATGTACTCACTCAATTGCCAAAAGACGAAGTATTGAATCGGGATATGACAGATGCAGAGAGTGAGGAAGAGAACACTGATTATGACAATAATGCTGATGAATCTGGAGATGAGACACCCATTGCTCGTGAGGATGGTGATGAGGAGGATGAGTAGGAAGGACCTGATTTGAAGAGAAAGTATGCTCCACCACCCCCCTAGCCCCTCCCTAGACAAAGAGTGTATGAGTCCCAAGTACCGTTTCATTCAAGGGAGGTTCCTTATCTTGATAACTTTCCAAACATGCCGGATGTGGACGCTCTTACAAGAACTTTTGATGAAATTTGGACAGCAATGTGGGATAAATCTAGACCAACGGTGCTGGAAAATGGCATGCTTTTCCCTGATAAAGCGCGCCTAAGCAGTGCTTGTAAAATGAAGAACGTAAAAGAGTGTCGTGAGATGACGATATGGGAGTAAATTCATGTTGTATACAAGGTTGTTTGTTGTAGGTGGTTTTGGCCATGTCATTGGATGTTGCGTGCGATGAAGAAGAAGACAGGTTTGTGCAAAGAGGGTAAATACATTCCTACCCACATATGCGAAATACACATATTCAACGGGAATCATTTTAACTTGGATATTGACTTGATTTCTCTTGTTCTCATTCCACACATCGAAGCATCCATAACATATAAAATAAAAGAGTGCATTACAACAGTCCACCGGGAACATGGCCATACAATTACTACAAGAAAAGCATATCTCGGGCGCTAAAGAGCATTTGAAATAGTGTATGGTAACTGGGATAAGTCATTTGTAGATCTCCCTAGGTACATGGCTGCACTGCAGCACTTTAACCCCAGGACCTTGTTGAATGGAAGCTTGAGTGTAGTCCAGGTAAACTAGAATATACATTTAATTACGTGTTTTGGGCGTTTAAACCAGCAATTGATAGATTTTTGCATCGTCTGCCGATAATATCTACAGACGACACTCATATCTATGGAATGTATAATATCAAGCTGTTGATAGCCGTGGCAGTAGATACTAATGGACATATATTTCCTCTAGCTTTTGCTATTTTTGCCAGTAAAATCCAAGAGAAATGGACGTTCTTTTTTAACCACTTGAAAGAGAACATTGTCAAACAGCATTTCGGTATTTGTCTAATATCCGATCGGCACAGTGGTATATTAAGTTCTGTGGAGAATTTGCCTGCATGGCAACAACCTTATGCCTACTATCGTTACTGCGTTAAGCACCTTAAAACCAATTTCCAGAAGGCATATTCCAATAAGGATCTCCATGATTTGATGTGGATGGCACCAACAGACCGCCAACAACATAAATTTCAGCCGCACATGGAATATATCAGGCAAGTAGATGAGGATACCTATTGTTGGTTAATGCGACATGACCCTGAAAAGTGGACGTTGCATGCGGATGGTGGCAGGCGATGGGGAACTCTGACTACAAATGTGTCAGAGTATTTCAACGGGTTATTGAAGTCTGCAAGAGGATTGCCTGTCACGGCCATGGTGCGGATGTCGTTCAAGCAGATGGCGGAGAGGTTTGTTGAAAGGTCTGCAGCGGCAACGTCATTTATGAAAAGGATGTTGAATTTATGTTAGGGCCTATGAAGAGATTTGAGAAATACAGACGACGAGCGCATTGGCATTCATTTTTGCAGTATGATAACGAAAGAAATATTTTTCAAGTTCTCACTGCTATCAATGATAATCGAGGTAATAATATACATACTATAAATGAATCTACAAGGTTATGCTCTTGTGGGAAATGGTCCATCTACACATGCCTTGCTTACATGCCATCAAGTTCTTTCAACAAATTGGTTTGGATGTAACCAACTATGTTGATCAATATAGTGTTGTGAACTACCTAATCACATATAGTGGGCAGTTGCAGCCAGTGAGTGATGCGCATTATTGGCCGCCTAAACAATTTAAAATGGTGTGCAACAAGTCCTATTTGCGTAAACGATATATGCAGAAGAGAACGCGTATACGGAACCAAATAGATGTTAATGATACCGTATATGCGCGCAAATGTGGTATATACTCTTAAATAGGACACAACCGTAGAAAATGTCCTTTGGATGGCAACAATAGTGAAGCTCGGGGTGGGTGTTCGTCTAGTGTACCTAACTAGATATGATTTGATGTTGTAATAATTAGTATTTATGCCTATGTTGCAAGATTTATGAAATAAAATTATGCTTGTTAATTATGATTTGTATTTTTCTATTTTATATATTTAAATAAAAATTTAATAAAATTATATATATATATATATATATATATATATATATATATATATATATATATATATATATATATATATAAGTATTCTACGCTAAAATACTATACAGTTTACTACGATAAATGTTTGTACATTTTGCTACGCTAATAAATAAACAAAATATAAACAACATATACATTTTAATCACATAACAATACTAGTTTCGCAAATAAAACACATATGACATGGAAATACTAATATCTAAATCCGGATAAATATAACACACAAATTTTGCAAATAAAACTTAAAAGGACATGGGAACACATTCAATAGACAGTGTTATATATTATTATATAACTTTGGACATAAAATAAATCAAAATACCTCGATATTGTGAGTGTTTTGTGCGAAACTTTGAAGAAGAAGGAGTTAAATTACAAGTCCGGAATGCTCTACTATGATGTGGGATCCACTTCCTTAACCTTTTGTGTGACGAGAGGGGCTTGCAAATTTTTAAAAAAAAAATGACCAGCGGGGTGGGGGGGGGGGGGGAGGGACCAGAGAAGAAAGGGAATTAAAAATAATGGGGGAAGGATTCTGTCGAGGAAGATGAACACGTGATAATATAAAGGGTATAGCGTATGAATAAGAAACGCTATATATAACGTGTAGTTTCAAAACGCTATATTGAAAAGTCAAATCGTCTGATACGTATAGCGTATAAATGGAACACGCTATACATTAACGGCGCCATTCTCGTTAATATATAGCGTATTCAATATATACATTATTTATAGAATTGTATATTTTTAAGAGATCTATTTGTGTGTTTTGAGTCAAAAGAAATAATATTTAGGTTCTCATATCCTGAAAATAGCACCCCTCTGATATTGTCTCTCAACCTAATATTTTACTGTAGAATATTTTGCTACTATTATTGTCTCCATCTCTAGCTTTTTTCTAACACTTTAATCTTCAACAATTATGTTTCTTGGGCTATGTAACAACTAAAAGTAATATCTCTTGTATTTATATTAATTATGAGAATATGACTTTTTATTTATTAACAATATATGTCTGCGGTGCTGTGTGCTTCGTGATTTTTTATTTTTTTATTTTTATGACATGTGGTTCTTTGAATGTTTGTATCTTTTATAAATCTCTCTTCACTCTTTTTTATTTATCATCCACCTTTCCCAAGTTTGAGTGGGATTCTAAAATATCTAATTAACGAGGTATCTTTAATTAAGCTACTGGGGCCTATCACAAAAGAACGAATAAAAGATGAACAATAGAAAGGGACCGTATTTGCGAGGGGTTAGGAGTTAATTAGATAGGATGCTTTAAAGCAAGAAAGTTATCATAATTGATAGTATGGTTAATGTTTGCTCAAAAGTTGTCATATATTTTATGAGTATGAAATAATACACATAAATCAAGGAAAAATCATAGCGAATCGTAATAATTTATCGGACCAAATGAAAGAAACGAAAATAAGTACTCAGAATTAGCAGAGGAAACATTAAAAGCTTTTATTGATATTATTGTTTTGGTCTGCCTCTCCATGAGGAGGTTCATAGCCTTACAATAGTGTTCTCGTTGCCTATAATATGGGTATCGTTGTATCTTTTCTCTCTCTCGTGAATAGTGGCCAAGAAGAAGTCGCCCCCTTTTAGGGTTCCCTCTCTTGGTATTTATAGCTGTGAACGTCATGAGCTGTCAATAAGTGGCTGTGACCACGTTGTGGGTTAACCTTCATGATGGTGAATAGGTCGTGGCCTTGTTGGTCGAACCGGATAAGGGTTAAATATCGTTAATTCTAAGTGGTCATACAACTTATTAATCATGAATTAGCTTATATCGGCATTAGCTTCGTTAATTATCGTGTGGTCGGATTCCAACCCATACAGTTAGTCCCTCCGCTTTTTCAGGGCGCTCCTTGGCCGAACTCGATGAGTGGACTTCATCGACTGTGATTCGACAAAATTTGTATAGGGAAATCAACGTTGTTTTGGTCAAGAACAAATTCTCTTTGGCGATGGTCTTTAACCTTAATACTGTCGACGACCTTAGCCGTTTACAAATTGGAGATGGCCTTAGCCTTGTTGAGTGTTGGTATTTTCTTATTGTGTTATCTATTCATCGTTCGATCAAGGTCGAACTCTTTTCCTTGGAAAAAACATTTAACCTTATACAATAATTTGAGTGAGGTCGAGCTTTATTGTGCTTTGAAACTTAAGTTTGCTTGGGACGTAGTTGTCGATCGCGGCGAACGGATCGTATGTTATGCGACCGTGGTGTGTGAGAGCATGCTGGATATGCTTTTGGCGACGTCCAAGAGTTCTAAGGCGTACGGAACATCTCCTCATCTTCCACAGGTCTTTATGATCGTCTCGACGGCGAGACGCCGGTTTGTGACTGAAAAGTCGCTTCATGGAGCCTGTCATAATGACGCACTTTTCTATATAAACGAACCATTTCGCGATTGGTCATATAGTTAAAGATGGCTATTGGAGTTCGTGAGAGTCACTTGTGCGCTTATAAATAAAGAGTTGAGACATTTATTTCTCATATTCTTATTGTTGGTGTGAGAGAGATTTTGAAGAATCTTATCTTCTTGCTAATTCATCTTCATCTTTGTTCTTCGATTGTTACAACCTCCATCTTTCCCATCAAGCATTGCGTCGTTCTTGTTAGTGAATCATAGCAAGCAACTCTTCTCAAAACATACTTTCGACGAATTTTCCGGTTAGTTTTCCGGCGATTGACAAACCATCTCCGGTAATGTGAGGTGCAGGATAGGTGGAGATCGACGAAGTTCCGTCGGTTGATGAGATATTATCTCTGCCCGGAGGCCTGATGATTGACTTCACCGTCAACGGTGGAGAGGATCGGGTGGATGAAACCCTGTTAATGGGGGAAATTGAGATGGACCAACTACAAAACAGTGGGGAATCCCCAGCTACACCGACACCGTTCTCGCTAGGAGCGAAGAGAGGGTACACACCTACCGCAGGGGGTACTTCGTGTTCTATGCCTATCCCTTAAGTTGGGATTTAAGCTTCCGCTCCCCATGTTGGTAGTTGATTTTTCTGTTATTAAGGGGTGTGCCCTGGTCATCTTGCTCCTTCTCTTTATAAATTACTGGCGATGTTTATCAAGCATGCGGAGTTGTCCTGTAGGGAGGTCATGCTACAGAATGTGCTTAGTCTCTACGCTCCCTAGAGGTTCCACAGTACCATGATTCAAGCACGCCCTCGTGGGTCGAGGGGGCTGACCGCAGAACTGGATGATGAGGTTGGGCTTCACCTTTTTGAGCACTTCTTTTATATCAGGACTAATAATTTAGTGGCGTCCCTACCTGGGTTCCCATAGGATTGGAACCATGCACGTAAGTTTTTAAATCGTTGAATTATTTTTTTTGCCCCTCTTTACGTCTTGCACATGTAAGCATTAATTTGTGTGAATTTTGTAGCTAAAAAGTCATCGCCAGCTCCGCTATTTGGGATACATGAGTGGGTAGAGGCCGTGCTTTCCCATATAGTGGGGATACGCATGTGGGCGTCTTTCTGGGAGAGGCATGGTTGTAGTCCTGTGACAGGTAAAAGGTTGACTTCTTCTTCTCTCCCTCTTTGTTTCAATTCTGTTTATCAGCTTTGTTTTTTTTTGTGATTAGGGAGGGCACGCCGTGTCAAGGCCCCTTAATTGGCCTTTCATCGGCCGGGTGCAATTGCTCGACTTACTGCAGTAGCGGTGCCACGCCAAGTGCCGAGGGCGACATCAGTTGAAACTTCAGTGGCCCCTTCTCCAGCATGGGCCGCACTTCGGGAGGGACGAGGGGCCATCAAGGGTTGTGCACCCAGAGCGGAATCTCCTCACCCGGGGAGGAGGAGCATAGGCCATCAGTGAGATGGAGGGTCGTGTTTACAGCGGCTTCACCCGTGGCAATTAATTTTGACTCCTCCCAGCGGATATGGAGAGGAGTGCGGCTGTGGTGCCTGCCTCGAGGGCGAACAAGCAGTAGGGGTTGCCCCGGTTGGTTTATTCCATGATGATACCGTCACTTCGGTGACTCAGTTGGTGGTTCCAGTCACTGAGACGGGAGGCAGTTCCTTAACGGTTGCTATTATTAGTGAATCAAGCACTCCTTTTGTGGCGGAAGGTAGAAGGGATGTTGCAGATGAGTATGGGTCCTAATCCGACTTGGACCCCGATAATGTCTGTATGTTCCGAGAAGGCTTTACCCATTCAACAGTGCCTATAGAGAGGAGATCTCGCTTCATTGAGGTTACTACGGGGTGGAACTTATTGCTCAAACGGAATAGCTTTGTGCTGTTGTATGAGGTGCTATGCTTTCAGGCCAAGAACGCGTCGTTGAGGAACGTCACAGATATCTGAGAGATGAATGAAGTGGCTGTGATGGGCCCAAGGGTACGAATTATGACCTTGATCCACTTTTTATTGCCTTAGTTTATTCTTTATCTTAATCGTTGTTTTTCATTTGTTGTCTTATTTGTTGGAGGTGGAGGGCATATGTCGAGCCAACGTCTGCTCGAGCATATTTTTGTGGGTGCTGGATTAGTATCATCGCTACCGAGATCGGTGCCGAGAGTTGCGTGAGTGCTTGAGGGCTGACCCCCGTAACGGGGCCTTGGTGGAGTAGCTGGTGAGGCAGGAGCTTTAGTTGCATCAAATACTTTGTAGAACACGCGCCCTTGAGGAACAACTTTGTCAGAAGGATGAAGAACTCAAGGCAGGAAGGAATGCGAGCACCCGGGCTAGGCTAAGGAGGCGGAGGTCGCTGCGGCCTGGAGCGGGAAAGTGGCTGCATTGGAGAGTCAGATTGCGACTCTGAATCTTCAGGCGAGTGCTTCCTCATCGAGAGTCGCAGGGTTGGAGGAGGCGATCCGCGTGCATGAATCCCAGCGTGGATCGGAGAGGGCTAGGGCGGGTGATAGGGAATCAGGGCTTGAGAAGTGAATCGGCCTTCTTGAGCAGGAGGCCCAAGTTATGGTGGATCAGGTAGCGGCCTTAGAAAGAGAGAATTGGTGGCTACGGGACCAAGCCGCCACTTCCGGCCAGGCTTGTGAGCTTTGTGTCTTTGCTGAGGCCCAACATGATGTATATAAGAATTTGTGGGAGGCCGGCATTTTGACTGAAGTTGCTTTCGAGGAGGCACGTCAAAAGGCTCGTGAGGCCCGTAGCGATTGTGGTTTTGAGGCGGCGACGCCAGAGGTTGATGACGGCGCAGTGGTGGCACGGACGGCGCGGAATAAAAGCATTTGTTGTGTTATTTTTTTGTTTTATTCACCGCTAGGCGTTTAGGTGCTTCTTGTTTTCCTTTTTCTTTTTCTTTTTCCTTGTACTGACCGTCCTTGGTCGGGCGTAAGCGGGGCTGACCCGTAATTAACTTTGTAAATAAATGAAATTCCTTTTCCGTTATTTACTTCATATTTATTATTGTACCTTCCCTTCTTCCCCCTTAGACTTTTCTTTGAGAGCGTTCGATTGGGTGATTTTTCCTTTGAGTTTGACTCTAGTAGGCATGTTTATTTTTTATTGTTGATGACTTTTTTCTTCGATTCGGTGTGAGCGAGTCGTATCCGTTACTTGGCGATAGCGGCACATAGCCTTAGTCAAGTTCGGGCGTGGTCGAACTACCGGTAGTGATGATAAAAAACGTGGCCTTGTAGTTTGACCGGATCCGAATATTACATGGCCCGGATCTTAGTTCCAGTTGGGAGTACTTACTTGACTTGGCTAGGGATCCTAGTCTGCGCCTAGATTCGTCGGAGGTAGGGTTTTTCTTAATTCTATAATGAAGGCGCTTGGCCTGGGCCCTGGTTCAACTGTGGTTGAGCTTGTTAGATTTTAGGACGGAGGCATCTATCATTGTAGTTCTAGCGGGGTCGAATTTGTTAGATTCGATGGCGAAGGCGCATAGCCTGAGTTTTGGCTCAACCGTTGTTGAACTTACTGGCGAAGGCACGTAGCCTTAATTTATTGGGGAAGGCGTGTAGATTGGGTCCCAATTCAACTGTTGTTGAACTTTGTCGATTAAAGGGAGAAGTCTCATAGTCTGAGTCCCAATTCAACTGGTGTTGAACTTCGTCGAATTTGAGGGCGAAGGCGCATGGCCTGAGTCCCAATTCAACAGTTGTTGAATATTGTCGAATTTGAGGGCGAAGTCGCATGGCCTGAGTCAAAATTCAACTACTATTGATCTTTGTCAAGTTTGAGGGCAAAGGCGCATGGCCTGAGTCTTGGTTCAACTGTAGTTGAACATACTGGTGAAGGCACATAGCCTTGATTTAACAGCGAAGGCACGTACCTTGAGTCTACATCCGTAGTTGAATTTGCTGGCAAAGGCACATAGCTTTGATTTAATGGCGAAGGCGCGTAGCCTGAGTTCCAGTTCGACCGTAGTTGAACATTGATACAATTGGTAGCGAAGGTGCATAGCCTAAGTTCCAGTTCAACTATCGTTGAAATTTGTCAATTTTGATAACGAAGGAGCATAGCCTGTCTTCCAGTTCAACTGTTGTTGAACTTTATTCATTTTGATGACGAAGGAGCATAGCCTGCCTTGGTTCAACTGTAGTTGAACATACTAGTGAAGGCACACATCCCAGTTCGACCGTAGTTGAACTTTGATATATTTGATGAAGAAGGTGCATAGCCTGAGTTCCAGTTCAACTATCGTTGAGCTTTGTCGATTTTGATGACGAATGCGCATAGCTTGTCTTCCAGTTCAACTGTCATTGAACTTTGTTGATTTTGATAACTAAGGCACGTAGCTTGTATTTGTTCAACCGTAGTTGAACTTACTGGCGAAGGCACATAGCCCTGTTTTAATGGCGAAGGCGCGTAGCCTGAGTCCCAATTCGACCGTAGTTGAACTTTGATATATTTGATGGAAAAGGCGCATAGCCTGAGTTCCAGTTCAACTATTGTTGAACTTTGTCGATTTTGATGATGAATGCGCATAGCCTGTCTTGGTTCAACCGTAGTTGAACTTACTGGTGAAGGCACATAGCCTTGATTTAACGGCGAAGGGGCATAGCCTGAGTCCCAGTTTGGCCGTAGTAACTTTGATATATTTGATGGCGAAGGCACATAGCCTGAGTTCCAGTTAAACTATTGTTGACCTTTGTCGATTTTGATGATGAAGGCACATAGCCTGTCTTGGTTCAATTGTAGTTGAACTTACTGGTGAAGGTACATAACCTTGATTTACCGGCAAAGGCACGTAGCTTGAGTCCCAGTTCGACCATACTTGAACTTTGATATTTTTGATGGCTAAGTCGCAAAGCCTGAGTTCCAGTTTAATTGTCGTTGTACTTTACCGATTTGGATGACGAAGGCGCATAGCCTGTCTTGGTTCAACCGTAATTTAACTTACTGGTGAAGGCGTATAACCTGAGTCCCAGTTCTACCGTAGTTGAACTTTTTTATATTTGATGGCGAAGGCATATAGCCTAAGTTCCAGTTCAACTAACGTTGAAATTTGTCAATTTTGATAACGAAGGCGCATAGCCTGTGTTGGTTCAACTGTAGTTGAACTTACTGGTGAAGGCACGTAGCCTTGATTTAACAGTGAAGGCGCGTAGCCTGAGTCCCAGTTTATCCATAGTTGAACTTTGATATATTTTATGGCGAAGGCGCATAGCCTAAGTTCTAGTTCAACTATCATTGAACTTTGTCGAATTTGATGATCAAGGCGCATAGCCTGTCTTGGTTCAACTGTAGTTGAACTTACTGGTGAAGGCACATAGCCTTTATTTAACGGCGAAGGCGCGTAGCCTGAGTCCCAGTTCGGCCATAGTTGAACTTTGATATATTTGATGGCGAAGGCGCATAGCCTGATTTCCAGTTTAACTGTCGTTGAACTTTGTCGATTTTGATGATGAAGGCGTATAGCTTGTCTTAGTTCAACCGTAGTTGAACTTACTTGTGAAGGCACATAGCCTTGATTTAATGGCGAAGGCGCGTAGACTGAATCTCGCTATGGCGATGTTTGAGTGCTGAAGCTCGATTTTGATTCGAGATCTTGAGCACCTTAAACGTTATCTTCCCAATCGGGGTATGTAGGCTGTCTTTAGGCAACTCTCGGTTCGAGATATCTTCATGCTAATTTCTGGCTGGAGCTCGTACTAGGGATGCGGGAGATGCCTTACAGAGATCCTCCCTTAGGGGGGACTTCTTCTTCATGCTTGCACTATCCGAGAGAGGGGAGACAGAGGAGTTTGATCTTGATTCGAGATTCCCCCTGTCTGATATGCCACTTTGTCTTGTTTGAGCTGGGTTGTTTTTGGATTCCTTTCCTTTTGGTCCAGGGCCAAACTATGCAATTTTGCTATGAAATCTCCACAGACGACACCAAATTGTTCACTCAAAACTTACCATATACTTTATGAGTGTGAAACAATACACAAAAATCAAGGGAAAATCATTGCGAACCGTAATAATCCCTTGGACCAAATGAAAGAAACGAAAATAAGTACTCAGAATTAGGAAACAAAACATTAAAAGCTTTTATTGATATTATTGATTTAGTCTGACTCTCCATGAGGAGGTCAGAGCCTTACAATGGTGTTCCCCTTGCTCACAATATGGGTATCGTTGTTTCTATTCTCTCTCTCGGGAATAGTGGCCAAGAATAAGCCCCCAACCCCTTTTAGGGTTCCCTTTCTTGGTATTTATAGCTGTGAACTTCATGTGCTATCAATAAGTGGTCGTGACCACGTTGTGGGTTTACCTTCATGATGGTGAATAGGTCGTGGCCTTGTTGGTCGAACCAGATAAGAGTTAAATACATTTGATTATGAGTGGTCATTAAACTTATTAATCATGATATAGCTTAAACCAGTATTAGCTTTATTAATTATCGTGGGGTCGGATTCCGACCAGTACAATTAAGCCAAGTGGCAAGCTAATAACTGTATTGTTTATGGTAATTTTATTTTAGATTTGACTATTTTAGTTAAATATAAATATAATAATATACATAAATATATATATATATATATATATATATATATATATATATATATATATATATATATATATATATATATACAAAACATTTGAATTAAAAGATAATTTTGAATTTATAGATGAAGTTCTAAAATTTGAATTAAATATAAAAATAAAATTTATCTTTTTTGTCATGTTATCATACATAATTCAGTTAATGATCATACAATATATGTTTGGAACTTTTGTTTTTTAAATTATTTAAATATTACTTCGCCTCTAGCAAAAAAAAAACTACTCCATATAACTATGAAACTCCCTCATATTTAAAATCCTATAAATATAGTTCTTTGAAACACTGTAGCTAGATTTGAATAAAACGATTTTTTTTTAAAATAAATGTAATATATAGGTTGGATGTCTATGTTTATCTAAATAACAAAAAAGAGTTTACAAAATCAAATAAAATTTTACTTACATATATAATAAAGTAAACATACATGCTTGAGAATGAAACATCACAAAATCAGTCAATATTAAAAATAAAAAATAAAAGGTTGTTTCTTTTTTCTTCTTGAAGAATATTTGTTTGAAGAGTTAATTTGCATAAGTAGACATCAAACAAATGACAAAACATTGGCAATACAATTGCTATCATTAATTTTAATTTAGCACATTCAAGGAATTGAAGGGTATAAGCTGAAACCCCTTCATTTAGCTGTAGTCAAGCTAATATTACAAGGGTATAATTTTTTTTTCGTTGAAGAATATTATTTTTGAATCATTAGGTTATGTGAACGTTTTTTTTTTCAAATTCAACAAGAGATAAATTAGTTTCTAATTGATAGTTTCCATAGCGACTTTTAAGTATAACAAAAAGTATATATAAAGAAAAGATTATGATGTGAAATATTTTTTTAAAATGTAAACAAATTATTTCAAAAAACTCTTTACTTTTTTTTAATTCAAAGATAATAAAAAGATAATATATTTTTAAGGAATAGTGGAAAATTATAAAATTATTATAATAGAAGTTATATAATGGATGAACACAAAAACCGAAATATTATAGAATATTTGTATAATATTCAGTAATATTTATTGTTTACTTTTTATAGCTAAAATAAATAGATGATGTACCGACAACACACGATTATACACATAGTATATATGGATTATATATAAATTACACATCATTTTATATTTCAATTTTACCTATTTAGGCTGATTAGATAAAGCCAAAAAATGTGAAATAATTTCAATAAAAGACTAAAAATATAATTAAAGTTCATATGTAGATAATTTTTATTAACACACATCCTTTTATACATAAATAAACTAATTTATTGCAACAATTAAATAATAACATAAAAATAAGATAAAAGAAAATATATATTGAAAAGAATGTTAGAAAAATATAAAAATGAGAAATAGAAGATGACAACAAATTTCTTCTTATGTTTCATCTTTGTTGAGTATAAAATTTTTAAAAGTTAATCTATCGATTTCAAATATATCTTTTTCAAATTAAACACATAGATTATAAGATAAGAATATCTTAGAATTTCTTTTTAATTTACATTATGTGTCATTTTTAAAAAATTACTATTACTAACAAACTGCTATGGTATTCGAATTTGAATTGGAATGCAATTTGAATAGTTTGCATTCAGGCTAAGCCAAGTGTGGTATCGAAAAATAAACTACTTGACAATTTTAAGAGAGTATATGCAATATTTTATAATAATAATCAACTAATTTAACATTTAATGATTCAACGAATAAATTTTTTTGTATATATAGGATATTAAAAATTTAAATTTTGGGGTTAGAGATATCGATAAACCTAATGTGGAGTCATACTGAAATAAATCCGGCCAAAGAATCATTTAAATTTTTAGATAGCCGATTAAAGTAAATTTTAAATTAAGGATATTATCTTCACTTGCATCATTATAAAGATAATTATATATATATATATATATATATATATATATATATATATATATATATATATATATATATATATATATATACTGCTGGAATGATGAACTTCTTTGGATCTGTGGCCTTGCTAGAAGCGAAGTATGGAAGAAGTCTGTGGTGGCCACTGCTTTTGTCACCACAGTGACTCATTTGGAGATGCAGGAATGTTATCAGATTTGAGGGGAAGTCTTTTGATGAAAATCAAATATGCCGAGAAATTGCAATGCTTATACATGCTCGGGGCAGGAAATATAAGAGATGGCAAAAAGGTTTACGACAACTAAATCACTATCCTTAGCTAATGTCAGGAATGTATTAGTTTTGTCAGATTTGTATTGTAGTAGTTAGTCTATACTACTACAAAGAACTCATCCTTGTATATTTATTGATATCAATGAAAATCTAATGTTAAACCAAAATATATATATTTATATATATATTTATAAAATCATACCAAATAAGAGTTCAATTCGTAGTATAAAAGTCATGTCGTAATCAAAGAATCGTTTATATCGTGTCAACCTTTGTGCTTTGCCATAAATATGAGTTATTATTTTATTTTTTGGCTGTTTTTAGGTTCCAATGACACCTATGATAATAATACAAAAATAAAATTATCACGACGAGAAATGAGAAAATATTAGTCTTTTTTCATGTAGTATTTCTTAATTAATATGTGACGATTGTCTTTTATTATTTAAAAGGTTTAAATATTAACGTTATTTACATATTATTCAAATAACTTAGATATTTAACATGATTAATATCAAATATCAAAATGGAGTAAAAAAAGTTCAATAGCTAAAGAACTTTTTGCATTTTTAGATAGCCAATTAAAATGAGTTTTGAATTAGGAACTGTTATGAAATAATATAAGAACAAGAACAATAGAGAGAAAAGTAGAGAGAGGAGTATTCTTATTGATACTTTGGGATGATTTACACTGGGGTAAGACCCCTCTATTTATAGGCATAAAAAAGACTTAGCCTCAAAGTAAAAATCTTCTATAAGATAGACATTCACTCTAATTAGAGTTCTATTTATAACACTCCCCCTTGAATGTCTATTCAATAATGTGCCTTGTTAAAACCTTAACTAAAACAAAACCCAATGGGAAAAAATTATTGAAAAGGAAAAAGAGTACACATGTTTGAATATGCGCCTATTGGTTGCCTCGTTAAAAACCTTGCAAGGAAAACCCATTGGGACAAAACCTTGTAAGGGAAAAAGAGTGCAACGCGCATTAACTCCCCCTGAAAAGAGCATCAATTCACATCCTTGAGCATTTGTATTCCAATCTTGTGCACCATCTTCAAAACGATCTTTTGTAGAGATTTGATAAATAAATCAGCCATATTGATTTGAATAAATATTCCGCACCTTGAAATTATCATTCTTGATAAATATGAACATCTTCATAGAATGTCGTGGAATAACTCTTCAATATCTCCATAGAGGTATTCTCGATGCCATCATGCTTATAGTTATAGCAAGATACATATGTACACAAGTTGCACTTAGGATGTGGTACTTCAGGACCAAGAATTGTATATGGTTCAAGCAACTTCAATCTTTCATGGATTGACATATAAGTTAAGTTATATAAGCCATATAATAGACTTTAGATGCATATCAAGTTTTCATGTCATGCTTATCAAATAAGATATCGAAAACTGATTACACATACCATTGACTTTATACTTTCAAGTATTTGAACTACATGTCCAAAACTACATGTCTTTCATATGGAATCAATTCTTCTTGAATTGTATCTCTTCCATTTATGATCACTTTGATCATTTGCTCATCTTCTTTATTAAGAAGTTATTTTGAAACCGATTTGTCTATACGCTTTAAGCGTATCAAAGACTTTGTCCTTCTAGGACTTAATATGAGCATTTGCAGTGAGAATATAGTTACTTTCTTTGGGTCAGCAAATGCGTATAGCATGCTTTGCAATATGTTGCAATTGAATTATCCTTTTATGAACTTCAGGTTCATATTATGATATTCGAGGATCTATATATACAAATGATAATTCATCCCATGTAACCTTTTCTCAAGTGTTTATCATGTCTCCCCCTCATGTTAGAAAAGCTAACTTGTTTCCTCAACTTTGAGAGTCCATCTTTGTGCATTATGGTGTTAATGAAAATATACACCGCACATCTATAATAATAAGATGAAATTATTCGGTTCCTGACCCTGAACCACTTGTGAGGGGAGTATATAATATACTCTCGTATACAACGTATATCAAACTGATATATATATCTTTGTTCTCATAAGAAACAGTTTAGCTATTAAGTGGAGGCACTCAATAATTATCTTGCTAAACCAACTATGATATAAACCAACTATCAAGATGAACTATCTTGAATAGAAAATCTGGAAATTATGCTCGAAGTTATATTACTGAGCAATTTACCTCGCAAGCACCGGCCAGGCTGCGGGTTAATAACAATCGCACATGTAACCATATCATAGATGCATCATATGTGGTATACATGGTAGGTGAATGGGCCCATATTCACCTTTGATATTTCCAGAATTTATGGGATTCAACCCGAACTCTTTAGTTGGTCAATCAATTAATGAGAACAAGTAATATAAGAGAATTCGTAAAGAACTTTCTAGTTCTTTAATATTTACCCATGTGAATTCTCTATTACTGCACATCATACTTAAAATGAGATGGCTAACCCGAATGCCCACTGAATAAATTATCAATATTGATAAACTTCAAATTTACACCATGACATGTGAAATTATCAATAAACTTCAAGTTTATTATGGTATGGATTTTTATACCAATAAATATCCACTTTATTGTGGCATTCTTTTGTTTGTGTAGTACAAACTGGAGAATAAAGCGGGTAGCTTTTCATATACAAATTATCCCGCTACAAGTTGTAGTAATAGAAGATATCAAATCTTTCCTTTATTTATAGTCTCAATATAATCAATCGCTTTCGCATATACTTTGGAAACTGAATAAGTTTCTTTGAGACTTACTACCACACAATACCTTATTGGTAATCAATTGCGTTTCTCCAACATAGTAATAATTGGCTCTTCTAGAGCTCTCAATTAATTTTGTACTACCACAGATTCATCAACATCCATGTGGTGAATATCTCTTTTAAAGAGAAAGTTATACCATTATGGTCATGGTCAAAATTATATGCAAGATATGTTTCTTGCATTATCGCTGTCCTTTAATAGTCATATTTTCAAAATATTTTGGCGTACAATAGGTACGTGACTAATGATCATTCGTGCCATAACAATGACATTATTTTCATATATCATCTCAAACCTCCTTCTAGGGGTGAGTGTGGTATATTCAATACAAATGCGTCTGGCATTCGATTTGCTATTCTTTGCAAATGGATAATATTTTGCACCTCTTTTTCACAAATAGAGGTATGTGGATCAAGATGAGATAATGATGCATTTTTCCACAAAATTTCCCGTTTGGTTTCACCATCTTCTCCCCCTAATTTTGGGAAAAGTGTCTTATCAAATTGACAGTCTGCAAATCGTGCAATGAACAAATCCCCTGTCAATGTTTCGAGGTAGCGAATAATGGAGGGCGATTCAAACCCAACGTATATTCCTAACCTTCTTTGCGGACCCATTTTGGTGCGGTATGGCGGTGCTATAGGCACATATACTGCGCATCAAAAGATTCTTAAATGGGATATATTGGGTTCATGACCCAAAACTCATTGCAACGGGGAATATTTGTGACAATTCGTCAGTCAGAGACGAACTAGCATTGCTGCATGCAAAATGGCGTGACCCCAAACCGAAGTGGGCAGCCGACGAACTAGCATTGCTGCATGCAAAATGGCGTGACCCCAAACTGAAGTGGGCAGCCTCGTTTTCATGAGTAAATGAGGTATTCAAGATTATTCTCATCTAATGTCTCAACAAGATATCCATTTTGAATGATATCTTAAAAACTCAACAAGTTCCTCTTAAACTTAGAGGAGAACATTGCATTCTCTATGATAAATATTGTTCCTTTAGGCAGAGTTATAGTTGCTCTTCCGGAGCCTTCAATCAATTTAATTCCCATGGTTGACAACAAAAGAAAATATACGAACATGAGAATAAACAAATTCAATCCGTTTGTTTCATATTTAAACAATATTTTCAAAATCTGTTGAGGTTAGTTGACTAACTAAATCAGATAGTCGATTATATGTTTTCCATAATCGATTACTTTGCAGTTTGAAAATTTCAGTTTAAGCACTGTCTCAATGTAATCGATTGTTAAACATACATAATCGATTATATGCTAATTTGAAAAATTTCAGATCACACTGTCTTAATATAATCGATTGTTAAACATACATAATCGATTATTTGCTATTTTGAAAAACATCAGATCACACTGTCTTAATATAATCGATTGTTGAACATACAAAATCGATTATTTGCTATTTTGAAAAACTTCAGATCACACTGTCTTAATATAATCGATTGTTAAACATACATAATCGATTATGTCTTAATATAATCGATTGTTAACAAGTATATAAACGATTATTTGGCAGTTTTAATGCGAAATATTAGATAATCGACTAACGGTTAGGTTAGTCGATTAACTCTACTGAAAAATAAAAATATCTTTGAAATTTAAGCATATTGAGACATTCTAAAGAACTAATACTAACATTATATCATAAACTAACTAATACGAGCTGATACTAATGACTATTAGTTTATTCACTAATTAATACAAATAAAATCAAACAATTCCATCTTCCTTCATCACAGATCCATCACCGATTAAGTGGTCTATTTTCCCCTCAGGGTGCTCAAAGAAGTCTGCCACATCCAGGTGGGTGATGTCAAAATTGTCGTTAGAGACAAAATTGGTTTCAGGGCCTTTACTCTTTTGAGATGCTTGATAAAGCTCAACCAAATGTCTTGGTACACGGCAAATTTTTGCCCAGTGCCCTTTTCCACCGCAGCGATAACATCTAGTTTATGAACTATTTGCTTTTGGATTCTCATCGCATCGTGCTTGTGGCAGAGTGACCAACTTCAGGTTGTCATATCTCTCCTTTAAGCCATTCCACAAGATAGGTGGATCCTTGACTGTGATATATTCAATTTTCAAACCTTCATCAAGGTGATGGCGCAAGAAAATCAAGGCCTTAGCATAGTCTTGGGTGGATGCATTATTTCTGTCTTTAGTGGCGTCTCCAAGACCCATTGCATCCAAATGGATTTCAGCATCCAACACCCATGTCATATAGTTCTTGCCCGAGATTTCAAGGGCAACGAACTTTCTTTTCATAATGTTAGACATGAAACAAAATTACATCAAGAGCGTGTTCATACTTACGGGCTTTATTATCACATTCACTTCAGGGAATGGATTGTAATCATCTGTATGTGGTATATACAATCTCATGTCAAATATTACTTTCATAAAGTGAAAGATTATTTTGAGAATCTTTATTATTCTCATTATCACAATGATGACGATTATAATTCCGTCTATTGCCTCGTCCACATTCATTGATACCTTCATGGTAATAATTTGTCTTCTTTCAGACATATCACATACTGCTACCACAATCTCTAAAGGGAATGGAGCAAATTCAATTGGACGGATTTTGTCTTCTTTCAGACTTATCACATACTGCTACCACATTCTCTAAAGGGAATGGAGCAAATTCAATTGGACGGATTTTGTCTTCTTTCAGACTTATCACATACTGCTACCACATTCTCTAAAGGGAATGGAGCAAATTCAATGGGACAGATTTTCAATTCTTTGCCCACAATCATACATGAATTTAATCATGGCAAGACATAGAACTTTTACCACTTCACATGGTTATAATTCCTTACAAACTCCACTAGAGTTATAATCAAACTTTGTTGTCTATGTTTGGATATGAAATCAAATCGTAGAATTTCAAGAATTTGAAAGGGAAAAGTAAATTACTTACCTTTAAGGTATACCAATAAATGTTGTGATTTCAAATATACCTCTTGAGTTTCCATCCCGTTGCATTACTTTATGATGATACCATCTATTCTATTTCTCTGTATAGAAATTCTAGGTGATGACGAAGGTGGCGAACGGGAAAACTTGCCGCCGGCGGTGGATGTCGGAGAGGCGGCAACCGGAGAACGGGAACTTCTCAGTAATTCGATTGGTTAGAGACTCGTGTTGATAACGTGTTATGAAATAATATAAGAACAAGAACAATAGAGAGAAAAGTAGAGAGAGGAGTATTCTTATTGATACTTTGGGATGATTTACAATGGGGTAAGACCCCTCTATTTATAGGCATAGAAAAGACTTAGCCTCAAAGTAAAACTCTTCTATAAGATAGACATTCACTCTAATTAGAGTTCTATTTATAACAGGAACAATATTTTCAATTGACTTATTATTGAAA
Source organism: Nicotiana benthamiana (assembly GCA_034376525.1). NCBI lineage: Eukaryota > Viridiplantae > Streptophyta > Magnoliopsida > Solanales > Solanaceae > Nicotiana > Nicotiana benthamiana. Next base: position 45,132,468 of record CM067328.1, read on the forward strand.
ATTATTTTAAAAAGTAATTTTAAGAATTTTTCTTTTTTAAGAAATATCAATATTCCAAAGAGTCATTTATTGTCTCAATATTTGATTGTTTTGCAATAAATATGAGTTGTTAGTTTTCTTCTTGACTATTTTTAGGACTCAATGGCACCGTCAAGAATGATATCAAAAAAAGAAAAATAGAAGAAATGGTTAATTGTTTTTCATATAGTTAATATCCAATGATTATCTATATTTAATGAGAAAGCGTAAATTTTAAGTTATTTACAAACAATCTAAATAACTTAAATATTTAACATAATTAGCATCCGCACGGGTACTAATACTAGTATTTTCAAAGAGAAAAATTTTCTAACTTTACCTTTTTGTACAATTTATGGAAAGCGAAAGGCGTGGATATTACATTGTCTTACTAGAGTGCACTAAATTGGGTTAGAAGTATAATTTGAATAAATAATTCCTCTAATGAAATATCTGGGCCAATTAAAAAGTGAATTAGTCGTAGCATTTGTCTTAAAGCGCAAGTGTTACGTAACTAATAAAAAAACTGGATTAGTCGTCGTACTTATCTTGAAATGTAAGTGTTATGTAACTAATTAACTAAATCAAATATGGATATTTTTCTTTTTCTGATTTCTCACCTAGTGATTGTTTTGGCGTTTGTACTGATTTCTAATAAATTTTTCTTTTAGAAAAATAATTCTGAAGAAAAAAGTTGATTTAAATGAGCTCAAGTAAAAAAAAAAAAATTGAATAACATTTGGTTTGGTTTGCAGAGATAACCTGAGATTGCGTTTGTTTTCACTTAGGACGGGCTCGAACTGATAACCACAAGAAATTTTGACTGATTATTGCATTGGCAAAGATCACTTATTAACCCGCAACCCGTATACGGTAAAACTTGTCTCAAGAGTTGGGTGAATTAGGAAGTAACACGTGTCAAGAATGATCAATCAGTGGTGACTCAACTATGGTAAAACTAGATACAAACCTCATTTATGATAAAACCAGATACAAACTTGCGGACGGATAAGAAGCAATTTAGAATATGACCATTATAAGAACATTACGGAAGACCCCAAAATTCCTCTAGCATTTATTAGGCTTTATTACCTTCTATTTTTCTTTATCACCTTTTAATTACCTTTTATTATATCATTAGTATTAGCAGTTAAAGAGACATGATTTGTGATCATAGCTCTAGCATAAATAGAGGTTTTCATTCTATTGTAAGACATCAAGAAATATGATAGCAAAAGACTAATATTTTTTCTCTCATTATCTTAAGGTTTATACAAGTTTTGTCAAGATATTTCAATTATTCTTGATCCCGGTGAAAACATTCTGAAAACCCAGGCTTGTCTTTTCTTCAATTATCATTGTTTTACTCGCTTTGTTATGTATTTTTTTTTGTTGAATAAATTTAATTCACGTGTCTATAAACTACGATACAAATTTAACTGTATGATTTTCGGGTAATCAGTTTGGCGCTCATCGAAGGTCGTAAAAAATTGTTGTGTTATTTTGATCTCATCATCTTATACTAACATGCTTTAAAGATTTTTCTGTTTTAAGCATACTTCAGTTATTGACACACAATAACGTCAACAACTTGTTCAATATTGGTGCAAACAACGACAACAAGTATGTGAGCAATTTATATGATGGGACTCAATAGGAGGATTCAACTGGTGAAACCTGTTATGATGGGAATAAATTAACTCTGAACCGGGTGGAACGAGTGGAAAGAAAAACTCGACATGAGAGAAGTTCTATCCCTGACGATATAGATGATGTAACAACGGTGGCTTATACCATGAAAGCATTGAGAGCACAACAACGGAGAATTATGAACCATCTCTCGCAGCAGGATGGGATAATGACTGAGCGCAGACAAGAAATATCGGACCTTCAAATAATTCAAATTGTGAAGTTTGAGTTCCTCCTAGCGTGCCAATAATTCAAAAGTCCGGGAACCGGAAACATTACTTCAAGGGGAGAGTTTAGATCAAACTATAGCCAAGCGGGCGGAGCAGGCAATGGATTTGGAAATGAGAACAACGTAGATGATCTTTTCAAAGACTAATTCAAGAGATGTATGAGAGAAATAAATTTTTGAATGGATCAAAATGATAATGAATTCTACGCTCGTATGAATCTAATCCCGAGGAAACTTCTGGTCCTAAAGGGTCTGGACTCAAAAAAGTATTTTCAATTGCCATTCAAACTCGGCTCCAAAGGTAATTCCAAAAATATTTAAGATGCCAGATATTCCAAAATATAATGAAACATCAGATCCACTGGAACTCATTATAACCTACACTAGATGTGAAGGAAAATGATTTGGATACGCATGAGATCGAATTAGTTTTGCTAAAAAGATTTGGCGAAACCCTAACCTAAGGAGCTTTAACATGGTATTCTCTTTTATTTGAACACTCAATTGATTCTTTTGAAATACTCGTAGATTCTTTAATCAAAGCTCATGTTGGAGCAAGAAAATTTCAAGCTAGGAAAGCAAATATATTGAGAATCATTCAAGGAGAACCAGAGTTGTTAAAGAGTTTGTCATGTGATTTCAAAAGGAGAGAATGTTGTTGCGGAAGTACCGAATGAATTGACAACAGAAGCATTTACCAAGGGTCTTAATCCCTCAAGCTCCGATGCTTCAAGAAAATTGAAGGAGAGTTTGTTGGAATTTCAATTAACAACGTGGCAGATGTTCATAACAGGTACGAGTCAAAGATTTGCATAGAGGATGATCAGTTAATTATATCGATATCTTCTATAGCCCGGAATCAAGGCCAAATAAACTTTGAACGGAGACAATTCGGACACCGATTATAATTATACCCAGTAGCATCACGGACTGACAGGACGCATCCCGTAGCAAGATGCCAAAAAATAACTTCGATGAAGGACAATAATATCTACGAATATCGAGGACTATTACATCAAAGCAGCAGAATCTGCAACAATAAGTACCGGATGCCTCTGTTAATGACTTTGGAATAGTGATAAAAAGAGAAAAAAGCTTTTGTACCCAAAAACATCATGTCCGTATAGGATTTTGAAAATAGCCTGAACTGGCTACTGAATAAAGAAAAGGACAGGATACCACCAGATCAGCCCCAGAGAAAAAAAGATAGAAGAAATCAGAATCAAGAATCCGCTTGACCCAATAAATGTCATCCCGGTCACATTTCTCTTGTAATACTTTTTTTTTCATTTCATGTAAACTGTCGTATATGCAAATGTGTAAGCCCTTGTACATTCAAGAAATAAAATTAAGTAAAATTGTTACCTTTTAAAACATTCTCATTTACGTCTGAATGAACAAAATCATTCTTATAATTTTCTCACACTTTAAAGCAAATAAGGATTACGAATTCGAACAATCGTGCCTAAATGAACTGGAGATGTTCTCTTTATAACCACCATAAAATATGGGGCCTCTCTTATAAATCCATCCTTCATGTTCATTCCCCGTCCCCGGTCTCTAAGGATGTGAGATCATAAAAGTTGCAGGTACAACTAATAACCCAAGATTCAAAACTCAAAGAAACTTTTCGGGTACAACTTAAAATTCAAGAGTCAAAATTCAAAGGTTTAATGTTTTGGTTGAACACTAAAAATCTGAGTTCAATTTTTCTATGATGACGGTACTTCTTCAGCACCGATCGGTCAGTCAACGAAATAATAATAAGTGGTGGAGTTGTCATCTGAATCCGTAAGTTCTGCACATTTTTTTTCCTTCGCTTGGTTTTATCCCAATTAGATTTTTCTGGTAAGGTTTTTAATGAGCAGTAGCAAGGGTATCACGACCCAATTTTTTTCCGTAAAATATCGTAGCAATACTTAGTCTCTAAGACTACGTAAGAGTAACACTTACTAAATTATAAGAAAAATTTCACCATTAACATGGCTACTCTCCTGACCCAATAAGCTTACTAACATAGAAGATAGATGAGATGGGTACAAAACTGGTGCATGTCGTTGACACAACGAATGGAGGACTGCGTACACCGTGCGTTAATCAGTCCTATGTGTGCTCATGGAGCGGAGACGGTGAAAATTAGGGGGTCCGGAAAGATATGAACTATGTCAACAACTATGGGGGTCAGAGACAAAAGCAAAACAGTTGAGACTATAGCAAAACCAACAGTACAGGCCTAATATGCAGCAGCCTGGGGTTATACACCCTCGAAACCAGTTAGTGTCAGTGCCTTATCAGAAACCACATGGCTATCCATCGCAGAATCAGTAGCAATTGGTTTATCAACCACCTTTTCATCAGCAAGATAACAACATGTTGAAGATCAGGGGTATGCCCCAGCAATACATTGGGACAAATAATACAGTGCAAGAAATATTGGCAGTACATGATTCAGCCATCAAGGACATTGAAACATAGCTGGGTCAACTATCTATGGCTCTAAGAAACTGTCCTCCGAGAACTTTGCCTGCAGATACAAACATAAATCCCAAGGAGAAAAACCCGAATCACCTGATGACACTCAGTATTAGGAACGCCAGCCACTCCACTTCAATTAGAGGTAGAAGAACCAGCAAAACTCACTGAAGTGGTGGTTGAGTAGAGCCAAGAGGAGAAAGGGAATGAAAAGGTGAATGAGAAAGTTGCAGAATAGGTGGCACCTCATGTGCTAGAAAATCCTAACAAAGAGAATCCAACAAACAATGCATAAAGGGTGATCCCTGCTCCCTTCCCTCAAAGGCTGGTCAAACAAAAGAAGGCAGACCACCACAAAAAGTTCATGGAGATGCTGCGACTAATTTAACTGAATAATTATTTGATGGATTCTCCGAGTGAGATGCCCGGTTATTCCAAGAAGATGAAAGATCTCATATCACGGAAGTTTGATATTCAGGATCTATCCACCGTGACACTGGCCTAGACTTGCAGCACAGGTAGCAAAACCGATGGCTCAAAAGATGTCCGATCTAGGTAGCTTTATTATTCCTTGCAAAATTAGAAGTTATGCCTTTGTGAAGGCATTGTGTGACTTGGCAGCCAGAATAAATTTGATGTCGCTAGCTGTGTACACTAAATTAGGTATCTGCAGAGCTAGGCCGACTTCCATGCTACTATAGCTGGTCGTTCGCACTGTGAAAAGACCAACGGGTATTCTTGATGACGTGCTAGTGCATGTGGGAAAGTTTGTGTTCCCTGCAGACATTGTTATACTGGATTGTTAGGTGGATGAAGAGATACCCCTTATTTTAGGGAGGCCATTTATAGCCACTGGGAGAGCACTAATAGACTGTGAGACTAGGGAAGTAAAAATCATACTGAACGATTAAGAATTCATATTCAATGTTCAACAATTGATGAGGAGACCCAGTGATTATTCTAATTGCTCTTTAGTGGAGGCAGTGGATGTCATTCTGCAAGAACATGATAGGTCCCTATTGGTCAATAATCCATTGGAGGCATGTCTGACGAATCTAGAAGAGATGGATGGTGAAAGGTTAGCTGTATGGGTTATGGCATTGGAAGGCCGATGATTTTGGTCAAGGGAACCTCAGTTGGAATCCCATGAGCTAGAAAAAAGAGCCACTCCTCCAGCAAAGCCATCAATAGAAAAAACACCCAAACTAGAGTTCAAGCGACTCCTAGACCACCTCAGATATGCAGCCTTAGGCCTTAATTTGACCTTACATGTTATTATATCATCTTGTTTGCTAGATGTGCAGGTAGAACATCTCTTATAGGTGCTTCAAGATAACAAGACTGCTATTGGCTGGACCATGGAAGATATAAAGGGTATCAGTCCAGCATTCTGTATCCATAAGATTCTCCTGAAAGAGGGGCACAGACCTTCCAGGGAACACCAGCGAAGGCTGAACCCTAGCATGAAAATGGTTGTTTAGAAAGAGGTCATCAAATGGTTAAATGCGGAAATCATTTTCCCCATCTCTGGTAGTAATTGGGTCAGCCCTGTCCAATGTTCAAAAAAAGGAGGGAATGATTGTTGTGAAAAATGACAATAATGAGTTGATCTCAACTCGTACAGTAACAGGGTGGCGAATTTGAATGGATTACCGAAAATTGAACACTGCCACCCGAAAGGACCACTTTCCCTTACCCTTCATTGACTAAATGTTGGACAAGCTAGCTAAAAGATCACACTTTTGTTTCTTAGATGGTTATTTGGGTACATTCAAATATCAATAGCCCCCAAAGACAGAGAGAATACATCTTTCACCTGTCCGTATAGCATCTTTGCCTTTCAGAGAATGATCTTTGGAATTTTCTAATGGTGAATGCTAGCCATCTTCACAAATTTGGTGGAGGATATTATGTAAGTATGAATGATTGATTTCTCCGTGGTGGGAGATTCATTCGAAGTCTATCTCCACAACTTAAGCAGAGTGCTCAAAAGGTGTGTGGAGACAAATTTAGTGCTAAACTAGGAAGTGCCATTTTATGGTAAAAGAAGGGATAGTTTTAAGACATTGAGTGTTGAGGAAAAGACTAGAGGTCAACCACTCTAAAGTTGACCTGATTGAGAAGCTACCACCGCCCACTTTAGTCAAGGCAGTCAGAAGTTTTCTAGAATACGCCGGGCCAATCCAGCGCCGAATATTTGATAGCACGCAATTTGTCTCTAAAGCCACTGAGAGGAGATACAATCAAAATCTTACCAAGAAATTACAACATGAAGTGCATATCCATAGGCCTGCCTTGGTGAAGGAATTCCCCCTATGTTTAAGGAGCTCTGGAGGTGTCAACTGGACATCTTCTTTGAGACACCCGAGGAAGCCAATGTTCAGATCGTAAGAAAGTTTTATAATAACTTGCCCAACATGAGAGTAAGGTAGTGATTGTGTTCAGAACCCCTATTAATGCATCCCCAGAGGCCATTTGCTGGGTGTATCGCATCCCCGCGTTCACATGCACAGATCACTACCTTTGGCCAGTTGCCCAATGGCTAATTGGGACAGACTTCTTCCAGTAATTGGTATACTTGGAAAAAAAATCAAGTGGATTGTAGAGCCGAAGATGTTGAATTTAGATCTCTTAATTGGGAGGCCAAGTGTTGGCTTACTATCATCAATACTCGGTTGTTAGCTTCCAAAAATACCACCAATGTCAATGATCCATGATCCACGGGCTGCAATGATATACTGTTTCATGACTTAGCAAGGGTTTGATATAGATCGAGTCCTCTCTGAAGAGACGTTTATCCAATCGCCAGAGATTGGCAAAGGCCTCTACTTCCCTTCAATCATCACCCGTCTATGTTGCCTTGCTAAGGTTCATGAGAACCCTCAAGTTGATGGAAAATTGGCTATAAAAATCCCCTTCCAGGCAAGTAAAATAGGGCAAGAGGGGAGAGAGGAGGTACGTAATGACTCATTCGATGAGTCTGAGATTGAGGATGAGCCTAATGATGACGCTGCTACTGAAGGGGACGAGGCAGGTCATCACAGCCACGCCGAAGCACTCGATTGAGTGCCTTGGAACAGGAAATAACTGGACTTAGGACCTCCGTAGCTAACTTGGGTACCCATATTGATGTGATGGATCACAGATAAGTGAAGTCAGAGAAGAAGTTCATAGGCTGGTTGAGAGCTCTGGGTCACGCCTGCAGCGTGAACCTCGACACTATTCAATACCAAGATTGACCCCTCAGGGAAGTTCCTTTACCTTACTGATTTTATACTGCTAAGCCATGGGGACATGTCTTATTTTTAAGTGTGGGGTGGGGGAATTTTGTTATCTGTTGTATTTTTGAATATTATTTTGTTGTTTGTTCTTGGTTTTGTTTTGTATTTTGTTTTAGTTGTTTAGGAACAGAGTAGCACTTAGTGTGTTTTAGGTAGTTATATATAAAGGTGACTTGGCCCGACGATGGATCTCTGTCAGCGGGTTCTTGAGGGACTAAGTCAAGAAAAAAAATGGAAAAATAAAGACTCTTCCTAATGACAGATTATTTACACGATTTTCTTGTGGGAAGTTAGTCTATAGAAAACATCAAAAAGATTATTTTTAGGTAGTGTAGTAACTCCCCTTGGTTTTTCCTTGGGCCACGGTTCTTTTCCAAGGATTTAGCTTGAACCGGGTATAGGTAGATTTTTTTTTAACGTAGGACTAATGGGCGGCGAGCTAAAAATGAAAAATCCTTAGCGTTTTTACACTTGAACATGATAGACACTAGAGTGTAGCGCTTAGCTTCAAGGGTTAAATCCTGCTTATGTGCCTTAAAAATTGTACACTTGTACCTAACTTGAACACTCGAAAGATAACGTCTTGATAAACTAATCTGGAGTGAGTCATGTGCCAAGTGAGTGTGAGTATTATTTGTGTTCCATGCTATACATTTGATTCCTAGAACTTGCCATGTGTGTTTGTAAAGCAAAATAGAGGTTTTATTCAGTTTTAGAAGTGATACAGGCATTTATTTGTTACCAAGACATAAAAAGTGAACCCACCTGAATGCATTACATCTTTGTTAACCCCGTTGAGACTATAAGCATGTTTCTTTGGCAACCACAATGTGAAATATAACCACGCATTTGAATAGCCTGCTATTTGAATCAATTTTCCTCCGTCTCACTAAGCACTAGAATGGTATTGAGATTATGCAAAAACAAAAGCGCGGGGTGGTGGTTTAATTTTCGAAGTGGAACCATGGAAATAGAGGAAAAGGTGTATAATGTGAAGTATAAAGAGAAGCACCACATAAAAAAACAAAAGGTCGATTAGTAAGTGGTAGCTTGTATAAATTGCACTTAATGTATGGGGATGTTTAAATAAATGTGGTGGAGTGTTGGCTTAAGAAATGATGAGCTTGAAGTTCAGTGTAATTGTATTAAAAGTGCATAGGGAGGCTAGTCACTATATCCAAATGTATCATACCTGTCCCTTAGCCTACATTACAACCAAATAAAGTCCTATTGATCTTAGACTGAGTGAGGCTCGACTAGTCGAGTACTACACTAAGGGAAGGCTTGTGGTTCATCTTTGTTGCATGTAATGTTTCTTCAGAGAGTGAGTGAATTCTGTCTAATTGAGTTCCTAATTGTTATCACAATCATTATACATATGGAACTACTCTCTTGTGTGATGTGCGGGCATGTGATTCACGAAGGAAAGGTGCGTCTTGACTATTGTGTAGGGTGGTTTGAGTAAGTGCGAGTGCTGCAGGGCATGAAAAACTTGATTATTGAGGTAAAAGCTACTCACTTCTAGGGGTAACTATTGAGAAAAATATTTTTGGTGTGAGTCGCTGAGGAGAAGCGTAGAGAATGATTTTTTTGAGTGTGGTGAATTGCTCAAGGACTAGCAATGATTTAATTGTGGGATGTTGATAATAGGCTAAACAGTTGTCATTTACGCCATAATTACCCATGCTTTGTTGTTGCTTTGTGAAGAAATCACCCACTCAAGAAGCACCCGAACGCAAAAGACCAAATGAGAGAAGTGACACGGAGACAAAGCTCCTTCCAGGGATTTTCGCGATCTGCGTCTCGGTCAGTGCCACGGTTGGAAATAGAGAGCTCCGTGATTGGAGCTGTGGTCATGACCATAACCGCGGTGGTTCAGGCAAAACTGCAGAAGTTTGTGCGTCAAAGTGTAAATAATCGGGAAAGCTTTTGTAAAACCCCTATAATATGTAGGAAACTCGCCCAAAACTAAGTTAGACTTAATTTGGAGCTTATTTTGGAAGAGAAAAAAGTGTGAGAGATCACCCAAAACATCATTGTTCTTAATCTCTCTTATTTTCTTGCAATTTACAATGATGAATCTTTTTGTAGTCTATTCCCCCATTGTTATAAGTAGCTAAATACTTTAATCTAAGATTTTGATGGAACCCGTTGGGGATGAATTGGTTGTTCGATTAAAATAATTGTGTTTGGTTGTTAAATCTCTATTTGTTCATACATGTTTTGATTGTGGTTAGTTGCAAAGGGCCCTCAATTATCCGTTCCTATTTAGTATGTATCAACTTGAGATAGAGTGCATAGTTAAGGTAATTGAATGAACAACATCACTCCCGGAGTATAGACGAGAGTCATAGCTGAGGGTTTAGAGTTTGGATTATAGATAACGATACCTCAGATGCAATCTAAGTGAACTATTTTGTGAAATCAGCTAGCGTAGCTTGAGAGAGTGCATCTAGTAGATTGTTATAGTTACTTGAGAAAGAATTATGATAGCTTGAGTGTTAATGATTGATAGAGACAACAAAATCGTAGTTATAAGACAGATACAACCAAGGAAATCAAAAATGGGGGAAACCATTTCCGTAGACCTTATTCCATTTGCTTACAAATCACATTTAGTTAATTTCTAGTTTTTACCTTCATTCTTTAGTGTTAGAAAAATCAACGATTGTGAATCAAAAAGTTTAGGAAAAGTGATGTGAATTGAGTAAATCCGACAAGGGTGATTGATTGGTTAATTCTCTGTGGTTCGACTCTGGGCTTAAATACTCATATTATATTTGCAACGCCCACATAGTCTTTTGTGAGACTTAGTTGACCGTGTTCAATAATCAAGTAAAACCAAGGGTTAGATCTAAACCTAGGGTTTTGATAAAATTAAGATTTTGCCACCTAATTAGCTATGATATAAACTAAAAATCACATATTAGTAGTCCTTAGGTTGTAGAGAGTAATTTCCTTCAAAAGCACCTGAAATCCGGAAATGTGGGCATGGGGTCGGAATTTATGAAACTTGCGGGAAAGGTTGGGAAATCACTTAAATTAGTTAGAGTTCAACTTGTAACCACTTATTGACTAGATCTTACTCTATTTAACTAGTTTTCTTTTTCGGGTTCAAATTGAAGTTAGAGCCTATTCTTATTATCGAAAGAGAACTTCAGAACGAGTTGAGTCTCCTTTCTAACCTTGTGAGAGGAAAATGTCCCCATAGGATTTATTCAATGTATAATTGTTTCTAAATGCGGAGCTACGTATGTACAAGGTGACGAGAGTCTGTTCGTAGCTACTACAATATTGATATTCCGGGTAGTTTAGGACCCACATCATGCTATATCTAATAGTATCTGTATTTCCTCATGCAAATGTGATCTCCTAGGATATACTAGAGGCTAGAAGGAAAATAAAAGTAAACTTGTACACTTGTTGAATGCTTGTATGGAATAATTTAATATGTATGGCCTTCGTGTGCATTCTTGATACTTGCTTGTTATTTGTTGATCAGGCCGATCGCCTCGGTATGAATAGATGCATCTATAGAAGAGCCGTCGACCCTAGGCAAGTGCACATTTCATTATGTTGGTTCGGGTCGTCGCCTCGGTATAACGTGCGCATGATTATTATATGGAAACGTATACTCATACTACTTGTTATTATACATTGAACATGAAATTGTAAATCGTGATATTGTGAAGACATGACTTATCTCCCTTGCCTTAAACATGTTTATACTAGTAGCTTCCATGCTTATAAATAATCTCACATATTATTTGACCTTAGTAAGTATCAAGTCAACCTCTTGTCTGTACTTCTTCGAGGTTAGGCGGGATACATACTTATCATTTTATGCTTCTGTACTTAAATGCACATGATCTGAGGTGGGTGGATATGGTTACTATTCGGGCGCGCATCAGTGAGTTATCTTGGACTTATACGGTGAGTTGCCTCCTTTCACTGACGATCTGCATCCGACGAAGTCATCTCTGTACTTCTATTTTTCTGTCTATCTTGATTCAGACAGTAGGATAGTATATTATTCTTTTGTATATTCTCTACTAGTTTCCCATCTCTACATTGATTACAGTATCAAGTTCTGGCATCCCATTTTGGGATGCTTTCCCTTCTTAAAAATATTGATGTTGTTGAACATAGAAATATTTTCCGCAATTGGCTTGCCCGACAAGGTCATTGGGCGCCATCATGACCTGTTATGGAAATAGGTCGTGACAACATGGTATCAAAGCACTAGGTTCATGTAGTTCTCACAGTGTTACAGACGAAACCCAATAGAGTCTCGTAGATCGGTACAGAGATGTTTGTATTTATCTTCGAGAGGCTATAGGTGATAGGAAAGACTACTCTTTATTCACTTCCTATCATGAAGTGGTTAATGTACTAAATTTCCATTTCTATTCTCTCACAGATGGTGAGGACTCGTACTGCTGACGTTCCTAGCCCGGGAGGAGCTGCTCCCCCAATTACTGGAAGCCAAGGTAGTGGCCGAGGGAGGGCACCTGCCCATGGTAGAGGACGAGGATGACTAGAGCTATTCCAGTTGCACCACCAGCAGAACCTATAAGGGATCCCATTGTTGAGGAGCAGGGAGAGGTGCCTACTCTTGAGCATATTCCGGTGGATTTCATTGCAGCACCAGGATTTTAAGAGATGATGGGCCACATGCTTCGATTCATGGACACTATGGCCCAGGCTGGTTTATTTCCATTAGATCCAGCCACCTCACAGGAAGGAGGGGGAGCATAGACCCTTACTTTTTAGGTTCCAAGTGGTACAGCCGCCATTTATCAAACTCTAGGTGCACTACCCGTAGATGGGGTTCAAGTAGTTGCTGCAGTGGCACCCCAAGCCATGCCAGTTGGGGATGGTGATCCGCAGTAGTTACTAGAAAGATGGACTAGACTTTGCCCTCCAATCTTTGGGGGTGAACATCAGGAGGACGCTCAGGACATTATTAAGAGGTGAAGGGACAGACTGCACAACATGAGGATACTGGAGTCACACGGGGTTGACTTCACCACTTTTCAGTTGGAGGTAAGGGCCCGCAGATGGTGGAAGTCTTATGCTCTATGCAAGCCAGCAGGTTCTCCTCCCCTCACTTGGTATCAGTTCACCTAGTTGTTCTTGGATAGGTATGTTCCTCCCTCTGAGAGGGAAAAGATGCGGTACAAGTTTGAGCATCTCAGAAAGGTCAGATGTCAATGACCGATTATGAGGCGAGGTTCTCTAAGTTATCTCGCTATGCACTTATGATACTTCCTACAGATTTAGAGAGAGTGTAGAGGTTTTTCTTAGGGTTGCAGCCAGGTATCCGGAACAGCATGGCTCGAGAGGTGAAGATGGGTACAGGATATCAGTTAGTAGTTGAGATTGCTAGCCGGATTGATGGGTATCACCAGAGGGGCAGGGAGCAGGTACAGCAGGACAAGAGATCAAGGTTATTTGGAGAACTCAGAGGTGCCCCGGCTAGGGGAAGAGGTAAGCATGGTAGGGGTCAGCCGAGTAGGCCCCAACCCAACACCACTACCTCCTACCCAGGGAGCTCCAGCACGTCCGTATTTTAGTGCTATACTAGAGGGTTCTTATCGCCCGCCAGCTACTCAGGTTTCCTCCAGAGGGTCTTCAGGTCCTCATGGTCCTTCCAGCTCTTACTTCAGTGCCATGCCGGAGAGTTCATATCATCCCCCGGCTATTCCAGCTCCTCCTAGTAGTTTTGCGAGTATTCAGGGACAGTCTTTGGGGAAGCAGGCCGCCGTACTACATTGTTTTGAGTGTTGAGATCCTATACACTTAAGGAGGACTTGTCCCAGGCTTCGGAAAAGGCAGCACAGCTGGGACAGCCAGTGACTCCAGCACCAGCGGCCCAGCCATCTAGCGGTGGAGGGCATGCTGGTATAGGGAATTCCAGAGATGAAAGCTAGGCAAGTAGAGGAAAGCCCGCTATTGCTCAGTCAGGTGGAGGACAGTCAATCGGTGCTCCAGCCAGATTCAATGGCCATCCAGCTAGGCGAAATGCATTGGCCTCAGATGCCGTCATCACAGGTATTATTTCAGTCAGTGGTAGGGATGCTTCGGTATTATTTTATCCAGGATCTACTTATTCATATGTATCATCCCTATTTGATCATTTTATGGTTATCTCTCCTGAGCCTGTAGGTGTTCCTATTCATGTGTCTACTCTTGTGGGCAATTTTATGGTCGTGGATCAGATCTACTTGTTTTGTGCGGTTACTTTCTGTGGGTATGATACTAAAGTAGATATTGTATTGCATGATATGATCGATTTTTAGGTCATCCTGGGTATGGACTAGTTATCTCCCTATCATGTCGTCCTTGATTGTCGTGCCATGACTATTTTTCTAGAAATGCCACGATTGTCGAGATTGGAATGGAAGGGTTCCACAGTTGATACGCCTAGCATGGGTGTTTCCTTTTTAAAGGGTCAATGCATGGTTGAGAAAGGGTGTTTGGCTTATCTGGCTTATGTTCGAGACACCATAGCAGAGTCTCCGACGGTGCCAGTAGACCGAGAGTTTGCTGATATTATTCTTTCTGATCTTCCAAGCATGCCTCCATATCATGATATTGATTTATGCATTGATTTGGCTCCAGGAACTTAGCCTATATCTATCCCACTGTACCGTATGGATCCTAAGGAGCTAAAGTAGTTGAAGGAGTAGTTGGAGGAGTTATTAGCAAAGGGGTTTGTCAAACCCAGTGTATCGCCTTAGGGTGCACCAGTGCTATTTGTGAATAAGAAAGATGGGACTATGCGGATGTGCATTGATCACCGCCAGTTGAACAAAGTCACCATCAAGAACAAGTATCCATTGCGGTGTATTGATGATTTGCTTGACCAGCTGGAGGGTGCTAAGGTGTTATCAAAGATTGACTTGAGCTCAGGGTATCATTAGCTGAAGATTCGGGATTCATATGTTTCGAAGACTGCATTCAGGACTAGATATAGCCACTATGAGTTATTGGTAATGTCCTTTGGGTTGATGAATGCTCCAGCGGTGTTTATGGACTTGATAAACAAGGTGTTCATGACTTCTATTGATTATTTTGTTATCGTCTTCATTGATGACATCTTGATATACTCACGTAGCATGGGGGAGCACTGTTAGAATATACGCTTAGCGCTAGAGGGGGGGTGAATAGCGTTATATTAAAAAACAGCGTAAACTTGCGGAATTTAAAAATTGCAGGAATGAAATAAGTGCGATAAGTAAATAATAAGAAACGAACGCACCGATGTTATCCTGGTTCACCAAAACCCGTGGCTAGTCCAGTCCCCGAGAGACTCTCTCAAGATTTCCACTAACTTCGTTAAGCTTACGGGTGCTTAACAAACCGTTACAAACTGAGAACTTGAGTCACACAAGCCTCAACAACCTTTGCTCGAAGATACCACACTTCAAGACTTCAACCAAAGGAATCACAACGTTCCTTCTTACAATACAAGGGATTAACACTTCCCTTCAAGTGTATAAAACCACTTTGCACTCAAAACAAGACTCTCCTCAAGAGTAGATATGAGTAAAATAAATACGCTCAAGAACGCAACAACTTTCGTCAAGAATTTGGCTCTCAAAAACTTATGTAATGAATAGAAAATGATGAATAAGAGAGTATGCAAGCTTT
The DNA here is from genome assembly GCA_034376525.1 of Nicotiana benthamiana. Taxonomy (NCBI): domain Eukaryota; kingdom Viridiplantae; phylum Streptophyta; class Magnoliopsida; order Solanales; family Solanaceae; genus Nicotiana; species Nicotiana benthamiana. The sequence continues at coordinate 45,147,813 of CM067328.1, forward strand.
AGCAATAATATGATCAGTTGTTGTACTTAAAAGACTGATTTTAAGATGTATTTATAGTGTTGAAAACATGCACAACCGTTGCCTAATTGCCAATTAAGAATTGCTGATTTTGTGCTAAAACAATCGATTGTCTAAGTTGCATAATCGATTGTTTTCCAATCGTCCAAAAATCATTCCCAGATTTTACGCATAATAATCAATTATCTAAATCGTATAATCGATTATCTGGCAACGTTCAAAAAATCTTTTTCAGATTTTACTTAAAACAATCGATTATCAAAATCATATAATCGATTACTTGGCAACGTTCAAAAAATCATATTCAGATTTTACTTAGGATAATCGATTATCAGAATCATACAATCGATTACTAGACAGAGTTTGAAAATATTTTGGCAACGGTCATTTACATAATCGATTATGCTATATGTATAATCGATTATATTACAGTCTTGAAAAATCGAATAGACACTGCCTCAACACAATCGATTGTCATAAGGTGCACAATCGATTATTTTGTAGCTTTGAAAAATCTGATGGACACTGCCTCAACACAATCGATTATCATAAGGTACACAATCGATTGTCTTGCAGCTTTGAAAAATCTGATGGACACTGCCTCAACACAATCGATTGTCTTGCAGCTGCCTTAACATAATCGATTATCATATGTACATAATCGATTATCTTTGTCCATATTTTAGAGGCATGTTTAAAAATCATTTTGGTTAAAATAAATATGCATGATTTAAAATCATTTTGCTTTAAATTAAATATGCATGATTTGATAAAAATGATTTTACGAGAGAAGCCAAGTCTTGAGTCAATTGTCGGATCAAGATCATAATTAAAGAACGACTCATGTATAACTTTATTTCTTTGCTTAATCTTGATCTTTGTTTGTCTTGTGCTTGAATCTCATTATGTATCAATTGCGCGCTTGTGCTTGGACCTCGTCATATGTCAATTGCGCATCGTTTGTCATTTATCAAAACCTACAAATATGAACACACGGTTAGTTTAGTGCCTTGTGAGAACGTGTTTCAACAATTTCCCCCTTTTTGATAATGGCAAACCTTAATCGGGATATGCATATTAGATAATTCATAATGATGATCCAAGACAAGTAAATAGATATGCAATTAATTCCCCCTCAACATATGAATTTCCCCTCAATTTATGCCAATAAATATTAAGTGCATAGCCCTTATTCTTCCCCCTTTTGACATTAGCAAAAAAGAATAAGCAAATAACTTGTTTATTGATTAACTAGAATTGCAATTTCATAAGAGGAATAATAAAACAAATAATGTCAACATAATCGATTAGTGATACTTGATAATCGATTATATATTAAAGAGAAATCGATTATTCTGAAGAGGAATCGATTATTCTGCACCAATCTTTTATAATTCCCCCTGCCTTTAGGGCGATACCTGCAAAAATAAGTTAGGCTCCTCCGACGCTCAAGTTAGTAATTATGTGAAAGGGAAAATGCAATGCATGACTTAGATCAACGTGGAGTCAAGAATCCCGAGTTCACTACGAATTCGGAAGAAGGACTCTTTCTCTAAAGGCTTTGTAAAGATGTCGGCCAATTGATGTTTGGTTTCAACAAATTCAATTTTGACATCACCTTTGAGAACCTGATCTCTTATAAATGATGCCTAATTTCAATGTGTTTTGTTCTTGAATGAAGAATGGGGTTCTTCGTCAAGCATATGGCACTAGTATTATCACATCTAAGAGGGATATGATCGATACTTAGGCCATAGTCCAAGAGTTGATGTTTCATCAAAAGGATTTGAGCACAACAACTCCCCGCAGCTACATATTCAGCCTCGGTTGTGGACAACGCAACACTTACGTGTTTCTTGCTAAACCAAGAAACTAGAGAGCTACCGAGAAAATGGCAAGTGCCACTAGTGCTATTGCGGTCCAATTTGCATCCAGCAAAATCGGAGTCGGAATAGCCAACAAGTTGGTGTGAAGAACCTTTGGGGTACCATAGACCCACATTTACAGTACCAACAAGATACTTCAATATCCGTTTCACCGCAGTTAGGTGAAACTCCTTGGGACATGATTGATAACGAGCGCATAAGCACACGCTAAACATGATGTCCGGTCTACTAGCAGTAAGATAAAGGAGAGATCCAATCATACCTCGATACTTCTTGGCGTCGACTTCCTTACCTTTCTCATCTTTGTCTAGATGGTCGGATGTGCTCATGGGAGTGGCCATTGCTTTTGCGTTGCTCATTTCAAATTGTTTTAGCAATTCTTTGCAATATTTAGCTTGACAAATGAAGGTTCCTTCTTCCATTTGCTGTTGTTCAATGTCGCCAGTTACCTAGTCGAGAGGATGGTCTTTGATTGTCCTCCACGCGTTAGGCAGTTTCGTTTCTTTCTCCAGTTGGGGCGCTTCTTCCGATAATTGTTCCAAGGTTTCATTTTGAATTTCCTTTGGATTTTCCTCTTGTACTTTGTCTTGAGGACTTATTGAGTTTAAAATACCTGCAAGATCAAAACCAGAATCCTTTCTCGCCAAGCGAGCATTATTTTCGGAAAACACAATATGAGGGGATTCCTCCACAGTTTCGGTTCTATTGTTGAATACTCTATATGCTTTGCTACGTGAAGAGTAACCAATAAAATTCCTTCATCGGATTTTGCATCAAATTTTCCCAAATTGTCTTTTCCATTGTTATGAATAAAACATTTACAACCGAATACTCTAAGATGGGAGATATTTGGTTTCCTTCCCTTGTAGAGTTCATAGGGAGTTTTCATGAGTATTGGCCTTATGACTACTCTGTTTAAAACGTAGCATGCGGTACTTACGGCATCCGCCCAAAAATGTTTGGGAATCTTAGCCTCATCGAGCATGGTTCTAGCCATCTCTTCGAGACACCTATTTTTCCTTTCCACCACTCCATTTTGTTGTGGTGTACGTGGAGCAGAGAAGGTGTGCTCGATACCGAGTTCGTCACAAAAGTCCGCGAAGAGATTGTGATCGAACTCTCCCCCATGATCACTTCTTATTGAAGTGACGATTGTGCCCTTTTCATTTTGAACACGTTTAAGAAAGCATTTAAAATTATGAAAAGCCTAACTTTTGTGAGCAAGAAATAGTGTCCATGTAAATCTAGAATAATCATCAACAATAACAAAAGCATAACGATTTCTACCAAGACTTTCAATGCGAGATGGTCTAAAGAGATCCATGTGGAGAAGTTGCAAAGGTCTAGTAGTTGAAACAATATTTTTCAATTAAAAAGATGCTTTTGTTTGCTTCCCTTTTTGACAAGAATCACAGATAGAGTCTTTTTCAAATTTCAAATTTGGAAGACCAATAACTAAATTTTGTGAAACTAATTTGTTTAAAAGATTCATGTTGATGTGAGCTACTCTACGATGCCATAACCACATATCATCTTCTTTGATCATAAGACAATTCACATATTCAGATGAAGAATTTTTGAGATCAACCATATAGATGTTATCCATTCTAAAACCACGAAGAATAATTTTAAAATCGCTACGGCGAAAAACTAAGCATTCATCCGAATCAAATAAAACAAGATTTCCCTTGTCACATAATTGACTTATGCTCAAGAGATTATGTTTTATACCTTTAACTAGCAAAATATGCTTAATGGAAGAAGGTTCATCCTTACCGACCGATCCAATGCCGATAATTTTTCCCTTGTTGTTATCTCCAAAAATAACGCTTCCTCCTTCCTTGTGTTCTAGTTGAAGGAACTTGGATTCGTCTCCGGTCATGTGTTTGGAGCATCCACAATCAAGGTACCAAAGTACACTTGATCCCTTCAAACATACCTACAAGACAAATTAATGAGTCTTTGGTACCCAAGCTGTTTTGGGTCCTTGAGAGTTAGGTGTAACATGCTGTTGTGCTTGACATGCAGTTAAGTGTCTATTTCTAGTGAAACAAGCAGGAGCAATATGTCCAATTCGATTGCAATAATGAAAAATGACATTAGGATTATGCATTCGTCTAGGTTGATAGTAGTTGGACGGACGAAATTTGCTTACTCTATTTTCGACAATATGACTATTGCGCATTTCATGAAAATCATTTCTCCTACTATTTGTTCTAGGATATGCAGCATTTCTAGAATAGTTATTTCTAGGTTGAAAGCCATTTCTAGGTGTCCTGAAAAGTTCAAAGTTTCTTCTAGTGTTTGGTCTAGGATATGTATCATTTCTAGAATAGTTATTTCTAGGTTGAAGGCCATTTCTAGGTGTCTTAAAATGTCCAAAGTTTCTTCTAGTGTTTGGTCTAGCATGCATGTTGATTCTAGGATTGTTATCTCTAGGATGAACATTTGTTTTATTTATCCTAGGTTGAGCCTTAGGTGGTTGGGGTTTGGCTTCAACTTTTTCTTTAGGCTCGTTTTTAAAACCTATCCCATGTTTGGTCGATTTCAAATTAACAAGAACTTCATTCAAATTTATATGAGAAGAATTGAACTTATCTAGGGTGCCCTTAAGTCTTTCTACCTCAATTTTTAGATGCATGCAAGAAATACAATTTTTACTAGAGCTCTCGGGTTTGTCGGCGCTTCTCTTGCCGAAAAATTTGTTTTCTTCTTTCAACTTCTCATTTTCCAAAATCAATTTTTCCAAATCTTTTTCTTTCAAAGAGAGTTGTCTTTCAAAATCTTTTTCTTTCAAAGAAGCATTTTCCTTAGTGTTTTTAACAGTTTGGAAGCTTTAATGAATTCACTATATAACTCATCAAAGGCATTTTGCATTTCCTCAAGAGAATAGAAGTTTTTGGAAGAAATTTGACATACCTCTTCTTGATTGTCTTCGTATGCCATAAGACAAAGATTTGCGATTTCGTCTTCTTCTTCCTCACTTGACTCGTCTCCGAAGTCGCCTCCCCAAGATATGTATGCTCGTTGTTTCTTGAAGGGTTTCTTCTCCTTTTTGACATTTGGGCAATTTGATTTAATGTGCCCGATTTCTCCGCATCCATAGCACTTCACTTGATCTCCTTGTTGTTTGCCTTTTCGTTCATACTCTTTTCGCATGAACTTTTGAAATCTCTTAATAACGAGTCCGAACTCGTTATCTCCATCCTCATCATTTTAAGGTTGACTTGTGCTTGCCTTGAGGGCGATTCTTTGTTTCCTTTGATCATTAAAAAGAGGGTTAAGTATAGTAGATTCATAAGTTTTAAGATTACCTCTTAATCCGTCGATGGAGACATTTGAAATGCCAATAGACTCTTGAATCGCGTCGGCCTTGGAGCGCCATTCCGGAGTGAGACTTCGGAGAATTTTTCGGACAAGTTCCTTATCCGTGAAGGTCTTCTTAAGAGCATGTAAGTCATTAACGATTTTTGAAAATCGTTCGAACATGTCATCTACCCTTTCGCCTTCCTTCATGTGAAACAGTTCATATGCATGGGTTAGAAAATCAACTTTAGCCTCTCTTACCTGGTCCGTACCTTCGTACATGATTTCCAGCTTATCCCACATTTGCTTCGCCGTTGTGCAACATGATATTTTTCTGTAATCATCAGCGTTTATAGCACAATACAATAAGTTGATGGCTTTAGCGTTGTTCTGCACTTTTCGGATATCATCCGCATCGTATTCATCTTCGGATTCTGGAACCCATTCATTTTCAACCTTTTTGGTTGGAATTTGTTCTCCCTTCATTATAACCTTCCACAGATGAAAATTATTCGATTGAATGAATATTCTCATCCTCTCCTTCCAGTACGTATAGTTTGTGCCATCGAATAGTGGTGGTCGGGTGGAGCATTGTCCTTCACCTATTCCTGCAAAAGAATCACGAGTAGAAGCCATGGATTGTTTCTCTCAAACGGTTAAGTTTTTCAGAGAGTTGGGCTCTAATACCAATTTTTAGAATATACGCTTAACGCTAGAGGAGGGGTGAATAGCGTTATAATAAAAAACAGCGTAAACTTGCGGAATTTAAAAATTGCAGGAATAAAATAAGTGCGATAAGTAAATAATAAGGAACAAACGCACCGATATTATCCTGGTTCACCACAACCCGTGGCTAGTCCAGTCCCCGAGGGACTCTCTCGAGATTTCCACTAACTTCGTTAAGCTTACGGGTGCTTAACAAACCGTTACAAACTGAGAACTTGAGTCACACAAGCCTCAACAACCTTTGCTCGAAGATACCACACTTCAAGACTTCAACCAAAGGAATCACAACGTTCCTTCTTACAATACAAGGGATTAACACTTCCCTTCAAGTGTATAAAACCACTTTGCACTCAAAACAAGACTCTCCTCAAGAGTAGATATGAGTAAAATAAATACGCTCAAGAACGCAACAACTTTCGTCAAGAATTTGGCTCTCAAAAACTTATGTAATGAATAGAAAATGATGAATAAGAGAGTATGCAAGCTTTAGCAATAATATGATCAGTTGTTGTACTTAAAAGACTGATTTTAAGATGTATTTATAGTGTTGAAAACATGCACAACCGTTGCCTAATTGCCAATTAAGAATTGCTGATTTTGTGCTAAAACAATCGATTGTCTAAGTTGCATAATCGATTGTTTTCCAATCGTCCAAAAATCATTCCCAGATTTTACGCATAATAATCAATTATCTAAATCGTATAATCGATTATCTGGCAACGTTCAAAAAATCTTTTTCAGATTTTACTTAAAACAATCGATTATCAAAATCATATAATCGATTACTTGGCAACGTTCAAAAAATCATATTCAGATTTTACTTAGGATAATCGATTATCAGAATCATACAATCGATTACTAGACAGAGTTTGAAAATATTTTGGCAATGGTCATTTACATAATCGATTATGCTATATGTATAATCGATTATATTACAGTCTTGAAAAATCGAATAGACACTGCCTCAACACAATCGATTGTCATAAGGTGCACAATCGATTATTTTGTAGCTTTGAAAAATCTGATGGACACTGCCTCAACACAATCGATTATCATAAGGTACACAATCGATTGTCTTGCAGCTTTGAAAAATCTGATGGACACTGCCTCAACACAATCGATTGTCTTGCAGCTGCCTTAACATAATCGATTATCATATGTACATAATCGATTATCTTTGTCCAGATTTTAGAGGCATGTTTAAAAATCATTTTGGTTAAAATAAATATGCATGATTTAAAATCATTTTGCTTTAAATTAAATATGCATGATTTGATAAAAATGATTTTACGAGAGAAGCCAAGTCTTGAGTCAATTGTCGGATCAAGATCATAATTAAAGAACGACTCATGTATAACTTTATTTCTTTGCTTAATCTTGATCTTTGTTTGTCTTGTGCTTGAATCTCATTATGTATCAATTGCGCGCTTGTGCTTGGACCTCGTCATATGTCAATTGCGCATCGTTTGTCATTTATCAAAACCTACAAATATGAACACACGGTTAGTTTAGTGCCTTGTGAGAACGTGTTTCAACAAGCACGAGCAACATTTGAGAGTAGCTCTTCAGACCTTGCGAGAGCAGAGGCTATATGTCAAGTTCTCTAAGTGTGATTTTTGGCTAGAGTCAGTGGCATTCTTGGGGCATATTTTGTAACGAGAGGGTATTAAAGTGGATCCCAAGAAGATTGAGGCAGTTTAGAGTTGGTCACGACCTACTTCAGTGACAAAGATCAGGAGTTTCCCAAGGTTAGCAGGTTACTACCGGCGATTTATGCATGGATTTTCATCTATTGCTTTACCTTTGACCAGATTGACCCAGAAGGGTGTCCCATTTCGTTGGTCCGATGAGTGCAATAAGAGCCTTCTGAATATCAAGATGTCTTTTACCACAGCACCGATTCTTGTATTGCCTTCCGGTTCAGGGATGTATACTGTATATTGCGACGCTTCTCGTATTGGCTTGGGATGTGTATTGATGCATGAGGGATGAGTTATTGCATATGCTTCATGTCAGCTTAAAATTCATGAGAAGAATTACCCAGTGCATGATCTAGAGTTAGCAGCAATTGTTCATGCTTTGAAGATATGGATGCATTATTTGTATGAGGTTTCATGTGAGGTTAACACCGATCATCGCAGTTTGCAACACCTGTTTCATGGAGGGACCTTAATTTGAGGTCGTGCAGGTGGCTTGAGTTACTAAAGGATTATTACATTACTATTCTTTATCATCCAGGTAAGGCGAATGTGGTTGCAGATGGCTTGGGCAGAAAGGCGGAGAGTATGGGTAGTTTAGCACTCATTCCTGCTGAGGAGAGACCATTGGCATTGGATATTCAATCCTTGGCTAACAGACTTGTGAGGCTGGATATTTTGGAACCCAGCCGAGTTCTAGCATGCGTGGTTGCTCAATCTTCTTTGTTAGGGCAGAATAAGGCCCAACAGTTCGATGATCCGCATTTGACAGCCCTCAGAGAGACAGTACTTCATGGAGGTGCCAAGGAGGTTACTATTGGCAAATATGGAGTGTTACAGCTTCATAGCCGTATATGTGTTCCTAATGTGGATGGCTTGCAGACGAGAATTCTAGAGGAGGACCACAGTTCTAGGTACTCCATTCATCCGGGTTCCACGAAGATGTATCGTGACTTGAGACGGCATTACTGGTGGCGGAGGATGAAGAAGGACAATGTTTAATATGTAGCTAAATATATGAATTTCCAGCAGGTCAAGTACGAGCACCAAAGGCCAGGTGGCCTACTTCAGCAGATGCCCATTACGGAATGGAAGTGGGAGCGCATCACTATGGAATTCATGGTTACGGTTGTTGTAGACTTTGCACAAGGTTGATTCAGTGTGGGTTATTGTGGATAGGTTGACCAAGTCGGCCCATTTTATTCTAGTGGCGACTACTTACACAGCGAAGATATGTGCCCAAATTTATATTCGAAAGATAGTCTAGTTGGACGGGGTACCAGTTTCCATTATATCAGACCGAGGCCCTCAGTTCACTTCCCATTTTTGGAGAGCCATTCAGAGTGGTTTGGCACCAGTGAAGATCTCAGCACAGCATTTCACCCTCAGACCGATGGGCAGTCGGAGCGGACAGTTCTGATTTTAGAGGAAATTCTTGGAGCATATGTGATTGACTTTGGAGGGAACTGGGATCAGTTTTTGCCCTTGGCGGAGTTTGCATATAACAATAACTATCAGTCCAGCATAGAGATGGACCCATATGAGTAATTGCATGGCCGACATCGTCGTTCTCCTATAGGGTGGTTTGAGCCTGGTGAGGCTAAGTTACTTGGTACAGATTTGGTACATTATGCCTTGGATAAGGTAAAGTTGATTCAGGAGAAGCTCCGCACATCCCAGTCCAGGCAGAAGAGTTAAGAGGATAAGAAGGCGCGTGATGTATCCTATATGATTGGCGAGAAGGTTCTTTTGAAAGTCTCGCCAATGAACGGTATTATGAGGTTCGCAAAGAAGGGCAAGTTGAGCACAAGGTTTATTGGTCCCTATGAGGTGTTGAGCCGAGTTGGAGAGATTGCCTATGAGCTTTCTTTACCTCCCAATTTATCGGGAGTTCTTCCAGTTTTCGATGTATCGATGCTTCGGAAGTATCATACTGACTATTCTCATGGTTGGATTTCAGTACCATTCAGTTAGATGAGATCTTGGGCTATAAGGAGTAACCAGTTTCTATTGTTGATAGATAGGACTTCCAGTTGAGGTCCAAGAGGGTTTCTGCGGTATGGGTCTAGTGGAGGTGCCAACCGGTTGAGGAGGTGAGCTGGGAGTCCGAAGAGGACATGCGAAGATGATATCCCCACTTATTCAACAGTCCAGGTACTTCTCTATGTTCGTTCGAGGACGAACGTTTGTTTAAGAGGTGGAGAATGTAACGAACCAACTGGTCATTTTACTATTTAGAACCCCGTTCCCTTAAATAAAACTTCTTACGCTTTCCTTAGCTAAATTACGTCTTGCGGGGGTGATTAGTTCGGAAGTTAGGAGAGCTTTTGGGTGAAAATAAAACCACTTATTTCCTTAAGGTTTCTTAAAAAGGTCAAATTTGACTTCGGTCAACTTTCTTGGAAAATAGAACCGGATCCATGATTTGACTATCCCGGATGGTCCATAGGAAAATATAAGACCTAAGCGTATGCCCGGAATCAAATTTCGAGGTCCCTAGCCCCAGTACAAAAATTTTATGTAAAATTATTAAATCAAAGTTTTAAAAAATTAAAGAATCTAGATATTTGTTAAAATCCTAGGTATCGTGTTCGGATTTCGGTTTCAAAACTTGGTACAAGTCCGAAATATCAGTTATGACCTACCTGTATAATTTGGAATCAATCCGAGTAGTTTTAGGGAATTTTGACCCGTTGGAAGGCAATTAAGAACTTGAAGTTCATTAAGTTGATTCAATTGGCTTTAGGGTTCGATTCCTTAATTTAGCATTGTTTTGAGTGTTCCGAGGGTTCGACTAGGTCCGCCTCGTGATTTCAGACTTGTCAATATGTTCGGGCGGGGCTTGGGAGCCCCGAGCGTCAAATGTTTGAGGTTCGAGTAAAGTTACAAACTTAGTAAAAACCAACTTTGCTGCTTCTCTGATAATCGCTTCTGCAGCTCTTGGACCGCAGAAACGGTTATCTATCTGCGGAAGCAGAAAATGGGCAGCTCGGAGAAATCGCAGAAGCAACCTCAAGAGAGCAGGAGCGGTCCCTCATCAGTGGCTTAAGGACCGCAAAAGTGGTTCTCCCAGTCTGGGTCTGGACCGCAGAAGCGGTGGCCACAGGAGCGGAATCCCTTCCGTAGAAGCGAAAAGGACTAGGCATAAGGGTTCATTTAACTCTAACCCCAAGCCATTTCTCTCACTTCACAATCAATTCTTGGGCAATTTTGGAGATTCCAAAAAGGGGGTTTCAACATAACATCACAAGGTAAGTAATCCTCACTCATTCTTAGCTTAAATACATGAACATTACCTAGATTTCATACCAATAATCAAGTAAAATTAAGGGTTAAGCTAAACCTTTAGCTATGTTATAAATGAAAAATCACATATTAGTAATCCTTAGGATTTAGAGAGTAATTTCCTTCAAAAAATCTCAGAATCCGGGCACATGGGCTCGGGGTCAAAATTTAGGAAACTTGCGGGAAAGGTTGGGAAATCACTAATATTAGGTAGAGTTCAACTTGTAAAGACTTATTGACTAGTTCTTCCTCTATTTAACTAGTTGTTGCTCGTTCGGCTTCAAATTAAGGTTAGAGTCTATTCTTATTACCGAAAGAGAGTTTCAGATCGAGGTGATTCTCCTTTTTAAACTTGTGAGAGGGAAAAAGCCCCATAGGATTTATAAAATGTATATTTGTTGCTAAATGCAGGAGGTACGTACTCACAAGGTGATGAGAGTCCGTGCGTAGTTATTACCATATTAATTGTCCAGGTAGTTTAGGACCCACATCATGCTATATTTATGAATATCTATATTTCATCACGCTAATGTGATCGCCTAGGATATATTAGAGGCTATAAGGAAAATAGAAGAAAAGGTGTACGCTTGTTGAATGCTTGAATGACATAATTTAATATGTATTGCCTTCGTGTGCATTCTTGATGCTTGCTTGTTATTTGTGGATCGGGTCGATCGCCTCGGTATGAATAGATACATCTATAGGCGCGTCGTCGACCCTCGGAAAGTGCACATTTCATTATGTTGGTTTGGGTCGTCACCTCGGTATAATGTGCGAGGCATAGTAGCAGAAATAGAAAGATGCCCATCCCATTGTATTTGGATTTGGAAATGATTATTATGAGGAAACTTGTACTCACACTACTTGTTATTATACATTGAACATGAAATTGTAAATCATGATATTGTAAAGACATGACTTATCTCCCTTGCCTTAAACATGTTAATATTTGTAGCTTCCATGATTATAAATAATCTCTCATATAACTTGACCTTAGTAAGTATCAAGTCGACCTCTCGTCTCTACTTTTTCGAGGTTAGGCAGAATACTTACTTGGTACATGATTTCTATGTAGTCATGTTATGCTTATGTACTTAAATGTACAGGATCTAAGACAGGTTGATCTGGTTACTGTTCGGGCGCGCATCAATGAGATATCTTGGACTTCTACGGTGAGCTGCCTCCTTTCATTGATGATCTGCAGCCGAAGAAGTCATCTATGTACTTTTTTTCTGTCTATCCTGATTCAGGTAGTAGGATAGTATATTATTCTTTTGTATATTCTCTACTAGTTGCTCATAGCTGTGACACCAAGTTATGGCACACACATTAGTAGACTAGTTTTGGGTTGTAATATTATGTCTCTACATTGATTACTGTATCGGGTTCTGGAAACCACTATTGGGATGCTTATTCTCTTCTTAAAAATATTGATGTTGTTAAACTTAAACATGTTTTCCGCAATTGGCTTGTCCGGCAAGGTCGTTGGGCACCATCATGACCTTTTTGGAAATGGGTCGTGACAGGGCAATTACAAAAAAGATGCAACAAACTCATTTAAGGATAAACATGTCATTGGAGAGATAATAATAACTTCAACTAATAATAGGCAATTACGGAAAAGATAGCATAACAATAAAATAAGCAACAACTTCAATTAAGGCACATATGAGTTTAATTGGAAATAAAGGTGGAATCTGAAACAATTAATTCTAATTAAAGATATGTTGAGGTAAAACTAGTAAATGAGGGATTTATTATAACAAAACAACTTCATATCTAATGAACATAAAAACCTAAGAGCCTAGGCGGTCAAATTTTTACAAATAAGCCCGAGCATATACTCGTCACCTCGTATACACGAATTTCACACGACACAATATTGGCACCAAAGACTCACATCCTAAGGAGTAGCTTACCCACAAAAAGATAGGCAAGATACTCACCTCAAAGAAGATAGACAGTTCCTCTAAAATGAACTTTTCGAGTGAATAACTTCCGGACAACTCAAGTCTATCCAAAATAACATCGAATCATAACTAAAACTCAGAAGAAAACAATTCCGGATAATAAATCTTCAGTCTTAACCAAAAACTAAAAAGTTAACCCCCGAGCCCGCACCTCGAAACCCGATAAAATTGATAAAACTCGAACACCCATTCCGGTACGAGTTCAATCATACCCAAATTATAAAATTCCAATACAAATTTTTTCCTCAAATCAACATTTTATATTATTAAAGATTTTTTCATAAAATATCACTTTGTCTCAACTCAAAACAATAATTTAATAATAAAAATAAAGATAAAACAATGAAATGTAATGAATTTCGGGTGAAGAACGCTTACTCCACTGATTTGTTTGAAAAACCCCTTAAAGAATTGCTCAAAATCGAGTTCTACAAGTCAAGATATTATAAAAAGGGCCAGAACCTTTATTTTGAAAAATATATTCTGCTGCCCAAGTGTGACACATCACGATCGCGAAACAAGTACTGAAACCATGTGCAAGAAATTACACTGCCCAGAAAAAGCACTATGCATTTGTGTGAACAAGAATGCGATCATGCAGAAGAGCACACTGCCCACAAGATGCCCCTACGCGAACCCAGATAGAGTGATGCAAATGCGGAGAAGGTTGATGCATACGTACGCAATCGCGGCCAGTAGCATGTAAACATGAAGAACAAATATTTCTTGCCTCCAAATTACACTATGCGAATGCGGAGGAGTTGGCACGAACGCACAAGAGAAAACTAGATACAAGCATAATAACAGTCCAACAACATGGAAAATGGCCCGTAGCCATCTGAAACACACCCATAAGTCCCCCTGGACCTCACCCAAATATACTAACACATCCTAAAACACGATACAAACTTAGTCTATGCCTCAATTTACGTCAAAAAATGTCGAAACTATATATCACACCTCAAATCGAATTTATGAAATACTAAATCTTCTAATTTCTAAAACTTGCGCCGAAACATATCAAATTAACCCGGAATGATGCCAAATATTTCATGCAAGTTCCAAATGACATAACGGATCTAAGTCAACTCTCGCAATCGCATTCATACCCCGATATCACCTAAGTCAATTCATTATCAAACCTCTCCAGCTTCTGAACCTTAAAATTTTCAATTTACGTCGAATTACTATAAATTACCCTACGGACATCAAAATCTAAATCTGGACGTACGCGTAAGCTCAAATTTACCATTATAACTATTGGAATCCTCAAATCTCATTTCGGTGTTGTCTGCGCAAAAGTTAAATTCCGGTCAGCTCTTACCGCTTAAGCTTCTAAAACATGAATCCTTCTTCCAAGTCAATCCTGAATAATCCGAAATCTGAACTCGACTATATATACGTTATAACACACAATACGGAGTTATTCGTGACCTTATGCCACTGAACATGACGCTGATTTTTAAAACGACCAGTCAGATCGTTACAAAAGGTGAAATGCACAGAATCTTCCACTTGCCGATCACATCACAATGAGTAACTGAAAAGTCAGTCTCAAGAGTTGGGAGAATTAGGATGCGAAACATGTCAAGAATGATCGGTCAGTGGTGGCTCAACCATGGTAAACCTAGATACAAACCTCAACCATAATAAAACTAGATATAAACTTGCAGCCAGATAAGAAAAAAATCAGGATATGACTATTATGGGAACATTATAGAAGATCCCAAGATATTAATATTGTTAGTTACAAGGACATGATTTGTAATCATAGCTCTAGTATAAATAAAGGTTTTCATTCTATTGTAAGAAACTAAGAATAACGATAGCGAAAGACTAATATTCTTTATTTCAGTCTCTTAAGCTTTATACAAGTGTTGTCAAGATTTTTCATTTATTCTTGATCTCAATGAAAATATTCTGAAAGCCCAAGTTTGTCTTTTCTTCAATTATCATTGTTTTACTAGCTTTGTTCTTTGTTATCAGATGCGGCTTAACCCCCAAGCCACTAAAGTTGTCGCTTTAGGTCTCACAAAATTAGAGGCCCCAAAAACTGCAATTTTATATGCAATTTGAATATATATATATATATATATATATATATATATATATATATATATATATATATATATATATATATATATATATATATCGTTAATAACATAGTTTTATATTTTATATAGTCTTTTTTCGGAGTTGGTTGTGAAAATTCAAACGAAAGTGAAACACAATTTAATCTGTAGTTAATTTCTAGTTCTTCTTACTTTAACTTGAATAAATTTTATTTACAATTTTTACTTTGTATGATATTTTCTTTCAAGATCGTGCTTCAAGCTAATTAGATCGTAAAATATTAATCATCATTGTAAGTACAAATTTCTACATGATTATTACTTTGGGAGGCAATACTATATAGTGAGTTACGTTGGCGGCCATGTAAAAAGAAAAAGTTAAAAATTAAACTTAATAAAATCATATCAAATGTTAGTAATCTTTCAACAAAGATTAAAGGGGTTGGTTACATCGTCAAGATGCATCTCAAAAAATAAAAAGAATAAATTTCAACAAAATATCTAAAATTATTAAACAAATTTAAGGCCTCGTATTACGTCTTGGCTTTAGGCCTCTAAGACTATTGAGCCGCACCTGTTTGTTATTTTGTTTTATCAGATCAATTTAATTTACGTGTCTGAACCGCGTTACAAATTCAACTATACTATTTTTTCGGGTAAATATAATCGAAACTATTTACATTTGAAAACCAAAAAAGTATATAAAATTTATATAATTTAATATATAACATACATAAGTATATATCTACCCAAAAAAATTCAGTTACTTCTTTTTAGACCGGTTATACAATCTCATTTCCCCTTATTGCAAGATTGCTTCGAGTTAAGTCGATTGGACGGTTGATAATGGACTACATGACCAAATCTTCTGTACAATTTACTAATTGACGTTAAGATAAATTTATAACTTTAGTACAAACTTGATATGGAAGGAAAATTGCAGGGTACGTTGTCAACTTCAAATAAAACTACTTATTTTATTCACTTTTATTTATCTACTATATTAAAAATATATTTTAACTTTTACTTGTTGATTTTAACAAATCAAAAAAGTACTTATTTTGTTTTCAATTTTACCCTTATCAATAATTATTTGTTTCACAAATTATTTCATAGGACTTCTCAAAAACTATCAATATTATCATGGACATTATGGTAAAATAAACATTTTATCAATTACTTATTTCTCAAGGGACCTGCACAGTTCACTGTGAACAAAGTATTGTGTAAAACAACAAAAGCTTTCGTATGTATTGTTTATCGCTTTTGCTTTGTATTTATAATTTTTATTTTGTTGATGTTATTTTTTACTATAATATCTAGTGGTGATAGTGATATTATCTTTTTTTGTTTTCGTAAGTCGAATATTTTTCCGAAACAACTTCGTTACTCTTGTAGGTAGGGGCGGTCCCAAGTAGACTCAAGTGAGTTCATATTAACCCGCTTCAACGTTATCGTTCTCCTGTGCTTCCAGACATGCTGAGCTCCACATATTCTTGTACAGTCAAAGAAGATCGATTCCGTAAAAGATGAGATCAGTAAATGACAATTCACTGAAATTTCATCTTTGTGAGATCGTCAATAATGTAACGAAGGCGTCTTTAGAGTATATAGGTATATTTTTACTGTTTTTGAACAAATAAAAATATAAATATAATTTAATCTCACTTTAAATAAGTAAAATTTCTAGCTTTTGGTAAAGAAGGTTCAAAATTTTCACATGATTTTGAATTCACAATCAGCTAGTTATATATGACCTTTATTTTTAACAAGCTTGATAAAAATTATGGGTCCGCCTCCCTCGTAGGTAGGAATAATATCTGAATAGTCGTTGTAACCAAAGCTCTCATATCCAAATTGTTTGTGTTCCTGTAGAACGAAAAGCAACCGACAGAAAAACTCATAATATAGAAAAGAAACCAATTCATTGATTATGACGCCTCCACTATCCAATAACTATATACAACATAATTAATTGTGTGAAAAAGAAAAAAAGAAAAAGAGGAAAAGTAAACGGATTCATGATGAGGTCTTGCCTTGTTGCACCACGGCCAAGCTCGTCCATGTGAAATCCAAATAAAAATAAATGGAAAATTATCTAACTTGAAGTACTACTTGATCTTAAATAAGTAAAAGATCTTTCTCCTGTATCGTCCTTTTCCGTCCCGCAAAACAAATTTAACGGCGACTTAACGGACTTCAGCAGACTCTTCGGCTGTTTCTCACCCTTTGACGAACCGGATCTAGACAACATAGGCGGAGTCGGTAGAAACCGGAACTTGCTTAACCGACCATCCGCCGGTTCGAACCGGTACCCCTTAGTTGAACTTCTCGCTGGAGAAAAGGCTACGGTGCCATTGTAGGCCCTACTCAAGCTTAAGCGGTCCGCCTCCGATTCGAACCGGTACCCCTTAGTTGAGTGTCTCGCTGGAGAAAAGGCTACAGCGCCACTGTAGGTCCTACTCAAGCTCAAGTCTACCAATCTTTTACGTATATCATCAGGTAATCTTAGAGTAAACCTCTCGAAATTGTCACCAGGTTGAATCAACGAGTGACCTGTGGAATGAGATCGACTGAACATCCCAAAAATCTTTGGCCTTCTTGGTGTTGATTTTGGTGCAAGGCGCCGAAAATCAGGTGTCTTACTTCTCGCCTTATTTGGCGTATGACTATGAACCGCCGGCGTTTGAGAAGACTGGTTTATTACTTCTTCTGGTGCTGGATGTGATACAACTGAGCTGACATTCTGAGACTCAACGTCATCTGTTTCTTGAATTGATTCTTGAAGTTTATCCGCAGGTTTTGTTTTGAGATTTGCACGGCAAACTGGGCAAGTGGTACCAAAGGCAAGCCAAGCATCAATACACTCAGGATGGAACACGTGGCAACAATTGGGAAGAAGGCGAAGAGCATCTTCATCTTCGAACTCGTTTAGGCAAACAGCACATTCTAGGATAGACTTGCCTATCTTAAGGGCTTTGACATCGGAGTATACAAATACTGGCAAAGTTTCGATGATATTAGGCTCGAGTCCTCGGGAAACTGGTCGATGACGGAAGAAGTAAAAACCCATTGATTCGTCAAAGGAATCAGGGCTCATACGACGTATATATATGAAGATAACTGCCATCAAGAATAAGACAACACAAGCGAGTAATATCGCTAACGTTGAGCTGATTCCAATATTTGAGTTCAAAGGGCGTGTGGCTGAAACTGTGCCAGTTTCTGACAGGACACAAAATAAGAACAAAACAAAATAGAGTATATTTCTCTTATGCTTCATTTTCCTCAAGAATTGACTTTACGATTCTTGTGTATTTGTGTTAAGAAAAAGGAGATGGATAGTTGTAAAAGCAAAAGATGGTAGCTTGAATGACAGAAAGTGAGGGGCAAATGAATATAAAGGGAAAATGTCGCAGGCGGTTGGAAGTCACACTTCACAAGGTGGCTTTAATTTCTTAAGAAATTTGGTGAAAGAATACATATAATAAAGAAAAGCCGAAGGAATAACTAATGCGGTGGAGAGAATAATATGTTAACCTGAGTTAAGGTTGTAGTTATTAATCAAATACATCTTGTCCCTTAAATTGTGAAGGAGGAACGTGCAAACTATTCATGGGCCAACTTGGAAATACAGGCATAGAGCGATGCGCTGCAGAGGAGCCAGATCCGTTTCTTTTGGATATTTTTATAGCGTTGGAATGGCTTGCGATAAGGAGTAACAATATTTATCTTATAATTAACGTTATTATGCATGTTTCTTGTAAGGTTAATTAATTTTTTTGCTAATAAAAGAATATTATTTTATTACTAATACCTATCCAGGATCACCAGAGGGAGGTCGAGAGGGACTTAACGTGCTGTTTCAATTCCCTAGGAATATCGCAGGAAATTTCATACACATGTGATAAATCAAAATAACAAGCTATCCTACAATAATAATGTAGCATTTCAACCTGAGACGAATTATAGTTACTCTAGCATCAAAATCTACTAAGTACAATATACTCCTTTTTGTCCTAGTTTATGTGACATATTTTTTTAATTTCTCCTGAAAAGAATAATATATGTATTTTAAAATAATTTCACTTTTTGCTTTTTGCCTTTATTTTTAATGAGATAATTTATAACGGCATGAATATTTATGCCTTATTTTAGACCACAATTTTTTTTTTAAAAATTCTTTCTAATTATTTGACTCAAAAGATATCAAAACCCTTTGGAACAAATCAATCAAATATGAAGGGGTAAATCTTAGCTAAGTATAATAATATCTAGAAGGAACGATAGATAAGGAAAAGAAAGATAACAAGACTTCTTTACCGATCTAATTTGATAAAAAACCCTTTTAGAAACCTACTCATTCGTATGTAGTAATGTAGCCATGATCCCATTTCAACAAGGTAATTGTCCTCCACATAAACAAAGAGCGAAACCCTTCTAAACTGTAAAAGACTAATTAGAAGGAATATCCGAAGGAATTTTCCTAATGTCCCCTAATGGACCTACAGAATTACAAAGGGCGTACAGTTTCTTGTTTGCCTTAAGGTCATCTCCCTCAAGATATCGATTCAAGGAGACCCTTCCGCTTGTCGAGGTTACAACTAAGTGTGTCCTCGATGAGCGGACATCATGCGTTCATATGGAGAAATTTGATCTATTGAGGCGTTAAAATGTGGCCAATGGGGAATGGTCAGCGTGCTTAGCAAGACACCGAGTAATGCACATCGGGAATTGAGGTTATCTTCACGTGAATCATCATTACGCGTATTTTCGAGGCAGGAGTTGATGTCTTGATGCTCCGATTCTAGCGCTACTCTGTGCCCTCCCCCTCCCCCCCCCCCCCCCGCTTCGATTCTGGTGCCACCCAACCCTATAAATAGTTAACAGTTTGTTTTTTCGAAAGTTCTTAGCCATTTCACTCCGGATAACCTCCCATTTTTCCCCCGAGCTTGCCATGATAACCTTCTTCTTCTTCTTCTGACGTTCTTCATTTGCAGTTTCTTCCTCTTTCTTCTTTTTTGCAGTGATACCTCTTCGAACGACATCATGCCAAGGTCTCATCGATCTCGTGAAGGGGTTCCCGAGGCCACCCCTTTGTCCATGGAACCCCCTTCAGGCGGTGAAGATACGATGATAGAAGAGGTGACAGTCCCCCTACGGTGGAGGAGTTATTATCGAGACACCACATGTCTCGAAGTGACTTTCTCAAAGACCCCCTCCTCTTCCTGCCCTCGTACTTTCTGAGGTGGAGCATGTTCACCTTGACGCTCTTCATATAAAATCTAGCATTCCTACTCATATTGACATGATTCCAGCGGGGAGAGATTTTGTAGATGTCCATATGCCTGGGTACTGCGCTTTCTATGAGTACCCTTTCGTGATTGGCTATACTTTTCCTCTCTTCCCCTTAGCGGAAGAGTTTTGTAGGTTCTACCAAGTTTTCCCGGCACAACTCTTGCCTTATACTCTTAAGGTGCTCCTACTATTGACCAAGTATGCAAAGTTGGCGGAATGTAATATTTTTATCCACAGCCTTTTACACTTGTTATCATCTAGCTTCCATAGAGGTACCTTGGTGAATTTGAGGCATCGTGTAACGAAAGGTTTGGTGGTCGGGACACACGACCAAGACAGTTGCATGTTTTGGCACAAGAACTTCTTGGTCAAAATCGAACATATCATTTCTGATTCCGCCAGGTTCCCAGAACGATGGAATGAGACTCGTAAGTATCGTCAATTATTTTATTCTTCCTTCGTCTGTATTATTATGAAGTTTGTTTGCTTCTTGTTTATAGCTATGGGACATCTGCCCCACCTTATTGTGGGCATAAGGGATTGGGTAGCTCATTTATTATCCCACGCGGTGGATACTCATGATTGGCCTTCCTTTGTAAAATGTTACGGCCTTAAAGTTCCAACTAGTGAGTGTTTTCCATACCCATTCATTGGTTATATACCACCGTCCACTAATTAGACTATTTGCTGATGGCAAGTCGAGGAGCTTCCAGGCGGAGGGTGCCAGTTCTCGCATTTCGACAGGCAGTTGCCATCGCGACATGCAATTTATTTTGAGTGAATCTATTCGAGAGGGTCATCCTCAACCTGTTCACCTAGAACGCCCCTCTCGGGTCGTGGTCGTGATATAAGAGGCTTCTTCAATACCGACCCCCATCTTTTGGACAAATCCTCTAATGGGAACAAGCCTTTATCGAGAAAAAAAGAGGAGAATGGAGCTGATAGACGTAGGGCGTCACAGACGACACCTCTGACCATTTTCATGGCTGATGCCATATTATCAGGGATATCTCCTCACACAAACGGGTTTTACCTAGGAGGCAGCTCTGTATGCTCTCCCGAGGGCGGCGCATCGTCCCAATGTTGGAGGTCATTACGTTGAAGTTGAAGGCTCAGGTTCAGATCTTGACTCAGAGGAAGTCAACGAGTTTGTAGTTTCCATACTCACGTGGATCTCAGATCGGAGGGGCCTGATCGTCACATAGTCATCCTATGGGACTATAATTAAGTGTCGAACTGTGAGCAAGTGGCGTCCATTTTAGCTCCTTTTTGTGTTTCCCCTGAAAACGAGGTGCTCAGGGCAGTGAGTGATGTCAGATGTGGAGTTGTCTTAGAACATCTGCGGTATGTCTTTGCGGGAAGGTTCCTTTCTTTTTCTTTTCGTCGTTGGACTTGTGCGACAAATGTTGACATGTACTTTGTTTTTAACTTCTCTTTTTCTTTTGTGCTAGACCCTCATAATGGAGACCGAGCATGAGCGACGGGAGAGGAAGACGACGACCGTATATGGGAAGATGTCATTCAAGTAACAACGTTATCATGCTAAGCATCATTCGATTACCGATATTTATACTCAAGACCCTAAACTTTTGTTGTTTCGCGAAGGGGTCAAACAGAGGGAGGACCAAACTGAGAACAAGGTCGAAGATCTGAAGGAACGGGATGAGGAGATCATGGAGGTTGTCGCCCACAATAATGAACTTAAGGCATCCCTTAAGGCAAAGGAAGACGAGCTTGAGTTGAGCAGGGGGTGATGGCCAAGAATGTTAATTTACAAGTGAGGTTAGCTGATTTGACTGCTGAATTGAGTGCGAAGGTGTTGGATTAAGGGGATTAAGGGCGAGTTCTATATTGGTGTTGATAAGCTGGCGACGGCTATTTCTGAAATAGTGTCGTTGGAGGATGCCCTTCATATTTGTAGGTTGGAGCTGACTAGAGAGAGGGAGGCCTCTAATCTTAGGGTCGTGGGGCTTGAAGGGCATTTTAAAGAGTTGGAGGCAGAGTTATCTGCATTGAATGGGCAAACGGCTCGCAGAGAGCGGAGGACGCAAGTCGACGTCCTCAACCTTCCACGTCGCAGGCTTCAGCCGATCCGGTCATGCCTCGTCACTTATATGAGTTGTGGGTTTTTGTGGAGGACCAATTTGACGTGTATGAGGCTATCCATGTCCCATGAAGGGCAACCGAGGCGAAGCTTCAATTTGTGCATAATGAAGCTCGTGCAGCTCGTGAGGCGTGCGGGTATGACCCTCATACTCCTAATGGAGATGACATCAACTGGGATGAGGCGAACTGTCTTGCTTCAGACTCTTGGTACGAGACGCTTACCCTACCTGGGATGATGATTAATATTTTCTTTGTGTTTTCCTTTTGCTTTTGGGCTTTTGTGGGAGGGGGCATGCTTGAGGGCGTTTTGTAAGGATCAGTGAAAATTATTTGGATGCAATGTAGACTTTATTTTATCGATGGTTTGGTGTTTTTTGTAATTTCTATGGTATATGGGATACCTGTCGAGCTGTTGAGTCATTTTATATTTTGGGTGTGGTTGATTTCCTCCTTTTTTGATGGCCTTGACCGTCGGGATATCTCTTCGTACTTTTGTCAGAGTAGGGTCCCATCGTTGTTTGAACGGGGTCAAACCCATGTTTTGTCGATAGCCTTAGCCATTGAGATGTTGCTTCGAATTTTTGTCAAAGTAGTATCCCGTCGTAGTTCAAACGAGGTGACGAGGTCAAACTTATGTTTCGTTGATGGCCTTAGCCATTGGGATGTTGCTTCAAACTGTTGTCGAAGTAGTATCTCGTTGTAGTTCGAACAAGGTCAAACTCATGTTTTGTCGATGGCCTTAGCCATTGGGATGTTGCTTCGAACTGTTGTCAAAGTAGTAACATATCATAGTTCGAACTAGGTCAAACTCATATTTCGTCAATGGCCTTAGACATTAAGATGTTGCTTTGAACTGTTGTCAAAGTATATCCCATCGTACTTCGAACGAGGTCGAACTCATCTTTTGTCAATGAATTTAGCCATTGGGATGTTACTTTGATTTGTTGTCGAAGTAGTATCCCATCGTAGTTCGAACGAGGTCGAACTCACGTTTTGTCGATGGCCTTAGCCATTAGGATATTGCTTTGAACAGTCGTCAAAGTAGTATCCCATCGTAGTTCGAACTCATGTTTAGCCATTGGGATTTTGCTTCGAACTATCGTGAAATAGTATCCCATCGTAGTTCGAATAAGGTCGAACTCATGTTTTGTCGATGGCCTTAGACATTAGGATGTTGCTTCGAACTCTAGTCAAAGTAGTTGTCGCCCTCCCCCCCCCCCCATTTCCCCTCTTTACATAATAAAATCGGGTTTATGACATTGGGTATGGGACAACCCATTCCTTTTGGGAACTGGGTTTTGCATTTGAAGAGTCACCACCTAATGATTTAAGGTGCATTTGGACACCAAGGTTCACTTCTAAGTTTGTTTGACAACCAGAGGTAGGGTAAGGGCTTGAAGTTATCCTAAGGGGAATGTGTTAGACACCCCTCAGGATCCACTAGTGTGGTTCCCGACCAGATAGTTTTTTTTCGTGAATTTGTGCAATTTAGAAAATAGACAAGAATAGGCTCAAATAGCTGGGGATTTAAGTTTAAACACATACGAGTTTGAAAGAATAATTATTCAAGGCGAACTTTGGAAAAAAGAGTCACATATTTACAAATACTTGGGAATATTAAAAGGAAAGGAAAAAGGGAGGGGGGCTAGGTTTATTTACAATATGGAGCAGACCAATGCTATACAGGTATGGCACTCTTCAAAAAAGGGATACACGTGGTATTAGCACACATGTCATCATATTTATATCTACCATTTCCCTTCCATCGAGGTATTAAAGTGTGGATTGGTCTCGACCGCTATTTCATGCTATTATCCTTCCCATTCCTATCAGTCCCAGAGGAAATTAGGACCACTATTCTTAAAGAGGAGGGATATTAGGTTGACTTTTATGTTTTAACAAGTGAAAAAGCTAAGGCGACATACAAAAACACATTGGACTGCACATTAAGGGGAAACATGTAAGAAACTAAAATTCTCATGTATATATCCTCTAGCAAAGCATATAAATAGCATGACTTAAACATAGTCAGTGTCTGAATCTAAAGTACTAAGGAAAGGGGAATCCAGAAATACCGTAATGAAAGGAACATAGGAGTTTGTCGCTAGGTATTTGACCAAATAGGATCGTCCAGTTCCTATAGAATTTTAATTGTTGATGTAGACCAGTTTATTACATAACTCAGATAAGAAGTTCGAATCAGGCCTGCCTGCGGGTTGTAGCAATTACTGATTAACAGAGGCGGGTTTAGTTTTTTATTGTTGTTATCACCTAAGTCTTGCCTAAGTGTTCAGTTTTCCTATAAGCATTATATCTATTACCGATTCAAAATGTGGCAAAGCAGTACCAATTCCAAAATAAACAATTAGAGATCCTATAGACATGCTTTCTCAACCGTATTAATGATAAGAGAAAGAGTTGTTTTACAAACTAGTTCAGAACAGTATGAGTTGAACTGATTTTGGACTAGACTGGTTTCAGATTCTATAGACATTGATATCTATTATTGCTAATTTTAATTCATATGGCATGATATCGAGTTAAACGTGAAATAAAGCAAGCAAGATTTACTTGAGATTCCTATAGGCATGATTTCTATGAAAAGGTACTGCTTTTAGCTTATTATACATGATGTCGGATCATAACCATTTAGATCCTAAGAGCATGGTGTCTAAGTGTGGTAATAAACATGCATAATTTAAGACAAATCCTATAGGCATGTTATCTAAATGCAAAATTTAAAACAAGTCCTATAGATAGCTTCTCTAAATGCAGAGTAAAACATGCAGACTTTAAATAGGTCCAATAGGCATATTATCGAAATGCTGAGTTAATCATACAGAAAATAGGTCTTATAGGCATGTTCTCTACCCTTCTAACAGTTAAACATGCACAATTACCCATCCCTTTTCACTAACCAACCACAAATCTTTATCACAAATTATTATAGACCAAATAATGAATTAAATCAGAAAAGTGTAAAAGAAGAAGTTAGAACATGAGGTAGCCTGATTCTTGACTTTCTCTCTGAGTTATGGAATAAACCATATCAAATGCCATTTGTTTCAAAGCTTTTCTCAGATCTGGGTGTGTCAAAGTTCCCTAAGGGTCTCAAGGGACCCCAGTCAGTACTTATACCCAAGTTTGCACAACAAGATAAAGATGAGTACAGTGAGGAAGGGCCAGCCCTTATGTGTCCAAGTTCAGATGGAGCTCATGGGTCCCAAGGCAAGGCTCACACAAGAGGGGCATAATCTAAATCTAAGAGTATAAGTGGAAGCGCAGAAATAGAGATTTGTCAGAAACTGGGTTGAGAATAGTAAGGGTTAAGGGTAATTTGAAAATAGTAGTAGTAAAGCTAACATTACACTATATCAACACTTTTTATATAAAGGGGTCCGGGGTTTGGGAATTCATTGCAGGGAGCATATGACCTTAGTAAAGGGCCAGGTAACTTGCACAACAATAGATGGTGCTGGAATGCCCATAAACTAGCCAGAAAACACAACACATAGAGGAGATATGAAGCATATGACCCTAGGGAGGGTCAGGCTTAGATCATGCACATCAATGTCTAATGCTGACATGCCCTCAAACAAACCAGGGGGATATGGAGATTTCGCATTCATAAGTCATAATAAGTGACTGACAGAATTCATACATAAAGAGAACACATTGATCTACAATATGCTTTCGGAATGAAACTTGATTAAACACAAGCAGGATACAGGCAAGAGTGAAGGATATCGCAACGAAATATGTTGTTGTTCATGCTGAAGATTAATTAGAACATACAAGTAAAGAAGCAAATGCAGAAAGAAAAGTAAGAAAATTTCCATAGCCTAGCCTTGGCTTTCAGACATCTAGACAAGGCAACAACACTAGTAGTAACAATGAAGAGAGAGAGAGAGAGAGAGAGAGAGAGAGAGAGAGAGAGAGAGTTTGAGTGAAGTGTGTGTTTTGAACTCACGTGGTTCATTTGTATTTGAAAGAAGAAGGGTGCAGGGTATTTATAACCTTTTGAAAACGAGTGAATGAGGGGTAATAAGTAAAGTTCAATACAACTGTGGAAATAATCAACATCCAGAATCAATTATACAAGTGATTCTCTTCAATTAAGGAATCACTATTTAACGGGTAGTAACATATTCACATAAAGAAAGAGATAAGTTTAGAGACGGACTGATTATTGCCATAAAAGGAGTAGTAAAAATATTAAGTAAGTAATCAAGTCTAAGTATAGAAATATGTTTATTTTGGTAAAAGATTCAGTAAGGCAAAATATCACAGTAAAGGGAAAAGAATCAATCAATTCTAAACATGTGGGTGAAGTTAGGGTTTATAAAAGAAAAGCTTTGAATTCAGTCACACGAATAAGGTTAGTCAAAGAAGAAACATGATTCTGTACTTTAATAAATAAATAGAGTGAACAGAAGTCATCAGACATGCGAGGCCAAGCACATTGGCAATAGAGATAATCAAAGCATGCAATAGTGGCAGAAATAAGCCAGGGTTCAGTAGTAAAGAAAACATTCGAAGCATAGTAATCAAGTAGGTCAAGTCACATTAATTTGGGCTACAAATTAAATATCCACTTTTCCCCTTTTTATTTATAAAAATAGTAAATAAGTTTCTGAAAAAATATTGATTGCACTAATATGATTTACAATGTATAATTAACTATTTAAAAATACTGGACTTAATTTTTATAAATGTTAACGCAGTTAAATCCAAAAAGAGACTAATATTGTAATTATATGCAATTCAGCCTTAAAAATACAAAATAAATTTGTAAAATATGCAAAAAATATCTTAGATATGTTTTAACAAAAATATAAAGTCCAACAAATGAGTCACCAAATAATAATTTTGGAAATAATTATTGTGGTTTTATGGATAAAATAAGGAATGAATTGATTTCATTACCCTTAAAAATTAAGAAAAAATAATAAAATATTTGTAAATACCTATATATGCATATAAATTCTATTTTGAAAGTATTTTTCAATATTAATAATATATTGGGGAAATATTGGGTTTCAACGGTTGCCCCTCTTTACCGGGAAAGGATGAAAAATTTATCGGGTAAAGATATGATGGCCAATTTTGACCGAACGAAATAATTCGAAGAAGTTAGGCTGCGCCCTTGCTTCTGAGCTTCCTACATATCCCTAGTTTTACATGAATCAGGTCACATGTAGTTTAGGGTCTTTCGGCGGAGCATGCCGGTGGAGACTTCCCAAGAACGGACGCAATATCCAGGACAAGGTGAGTGGGTGGCTTGCGAGAATGGTTAAGGTTTGATATGGATACGTGAACTGGAGCACAACCACTTCTACCGGGATGACTGTTGCTCGTTTGTGTACCTGCAATTAGAAAATAATACATGCATATACTGTGCATAAATTTAAACATGATGCAAGTTCCCGTCGGACCATGAATGTTGTCTTTGGACGGTAAGGATGACGTCCTTTATACCATGATGTGCTGAACCATAAAGTGTACAATAAAGGATTGCATGCCATAAAATGATGCTCTCGAGCTATGAGGATGGTGCTTACGAACAATGATACATTTGAATAATGATATGCAAAAGATTAAAAGCAATCCTCAGGCCATGATATGATATTCTCATGCTAGGGCTGATTTCTAACATTTGAGTCCAACAGGTGTGTCGATGGAGCCAAAGATGGTCTGGCACAGTCTAACATTTGAGACTTTGCCAGTTTCTGACATGACATAACATATGCACAAGATGACAAAACATATTTTTCTTATGCTTAATTTTCCTCAAGAAGTGACAAGAATTTAACTAAAGATATTTGTGTGAAAAAAAGCGGAGAAGAACTCAGAGGCGAATGTAATATCTAGGTAAGAGCTTTTGATGAAAAATATAAATTTATAAATAAAAATTTATTAAAATTATAATAAATAATAGATACAAATTAATTACTTTTAAATTTTGAATACCCTATGAAGATGAATAGTAGTTGTAAAGGCAGAGGAGTTTGCTTGACTGAGGAAAATTGAGGGGTTAATGCATAATATAAATGGCAAATGTCACAGGTAGTTGGAAGTCACGCCTCAAGGTGGCTTTTTAAAGAAAATTGCTGAAAGGATACATAACGGGGTTGTTTCTTTTGGATATATTTATAAAATTGGAAAAAAGAAGTCTACAACAATAACAACAACAATAACTATCCAGTATAATTTTATAAAGTGGGGTCTGGAAACCGCTTACCCCTACTCTGGGATAGAGAGACCCTTTCCAAATAAACAGCTCGGTATCCTTCCCTCCAAGAACTTCCCACATTGTCTTGGGGAGACTCGAACTCACAACCTCTCAGTTGGAAATGGGGTTGCTTACCATCTGAGCAACCCCTCTTGTCGAAAAAAGAAGAGTCTGCGTTTATTAAATGCGCCCTCCCCCCCACCCAACAAAGACCAATCAATAAGGTTCTGACTTTGGAGACCGAATAGTTTTTGTTAAGGCTAAGTATACTTAAAATATATTTTTATAGGAGTTATTTATGTCTTCCTCACTTAAAAATTCGTCTAGAGCATAAGTACATGAACCAAACTACCAAATAAATATTCTTTAAATGAAACTTAGACTTGAAAGACGTGCTTAATGTGTATGGAGAAAAGGAATATTTGTTGGACAATACGCTTTACGCTAGAGGGGGGTGAATAGCGTTTTAAAAATATTAAGCGTTTTAGTGCGGAATTTAAAAACTTTGTAGAAATTAAAACAAGTGCAGTAGAATAAACTTACACAATGATGTATCTTGGTTGGCCACAAACGTGGTTAGTCCAGTCCCCGAGAGACTCTCTCGAGATTTCCACTAAACTTGTCAAGCTTACGGGTGCTTAACAAACCGTTACAGCTGAGGACACAAGCCTCACCTAGTTGCTCGGGGATCACAATCCCAAAGACTTCAATTGCTCGGGGATACCAATCCCAAAGACTTCAATTGCTCGGGGATAACAATCCCAAAGACTTCAACTGCTCGGGGATAACAATCCCAAAGACTTCAACTGCTCGGGGATAACAATCCCAAAGACTTCAACTGCTCGGGGATAACAATCCCAAAGACTTCAACCGAGGAATCACAAGTTCCTCAACAAACGAGAATCGCAATTCTCTTACAAACACAAAACACACTCACTTTACAAAGCACTCCTTAATGAGTAGATATGAGTAGAAATAGTACGCTCAAGATCACAACAACTTAGCTCAATAGAATGGCTCTTCAAAAAGCTTTATGGATGAATGGAAAATGATGATCAATGAAAGAAAGCTTTTAGCAATGAAAATACTCAAAGTGTATATGTTGTTGTTGTGAAAACACTGAGTTGAAGCTGTATTTATAGGTGAAAAACTCAGTCTTACCGTTGTCTAATTGCCAATTAAGGATTGCTGAAATTACTCAGTGACAATCGATTGTCAAGACTAAACAATCGATTGTTTGCCTATCAGATTAAAAATTCAATCCCAGATTTTACGTCAACAATCGATTACTTCAAATCAATAATCGATTATTTATAACGTTAAGAAATCCTTTCCAATTTTTGGCATAAAACATCGATTGTCCGGAAATCACCAATCGATTATTTTAACAACGTTCAGAAAATCTTTTCCAGATTTTAAGCAAAACATCGATTGTTAAATATCAACAATCGATTACCTGAAGGTAATTGAAAATATATGACTACGGTCAGCTTCAACAATCGATTATCAAATGGAATAATCGATTATTAATTAATTTCAAAACTCTCTGTCTCATATATAATCGATTATCAAAAGCCACAATCGATTATCATCTTATTTAAAATCACCGGGAGACATTTTTCTCATTCTAATCGTTTACCATTAGTTCATAATCGATTTTTATGAGTTTTGAAAACTTTGCCTCAGTTAACAATCGATTATCATAAGTACACAATCGATTGTTATGCAGTTTGCAAAAACCTGATGTTAACTGACTTACTCACAATCGATTATCATTAATTCACAATCGATTGTCATGCAGTCTTGGCTTAGAGATACTCGATTATCATAAGTACATAATCGATTATCTTAGCCCAGATTTTTGAGGCATGCTTGGAAAACATTTTAACAAATGTAAATATGCATAGTTTAAAATCATTTGACACTTAATTTAAATATGCATGATTTTGGAAAAATAATTTTAGTAGAGAAGCCATGTTATGAGCCAAGTTGAGGAATCAAGATCACAATTAATATTGACTCAATTATAACATTTCTAAACTTTGTCTTGAGCTTCTTGTAATGCATCCATTTTGTGCTTGTCCTTGAGTACTGCTATATATCGCTTTTTGCTTTGTTTGACATTCATCAAAACCTACAAAAGAACACACGTTTAGTATATTGCATTTGAAACGTGTTTCCAACAATTTCCCCCTTTTTGATAATGGCAAACATAAGCGGGATATATGCAATAATTATTTTGATAATCCAAGACAAGTGTAAAGTATGCAATTTGATGTTCCCCCTCAATTCATGTTCCCCCTCACTTTAAGCATGAATGAAGTTGAGAGTGATATAGCATACCTTCTTGATATCCCGTTTCTTCCCCCTTTTGCCATTAGCAAAAATATATACAAGGGAAGAATATGCAAAAAAACATATGAAATAAACAAAAGTTTATTTATTGGAAAATAACATTACATGGGTGGAGCCAAACACAATAAAACGAACAACAACTAACCAACCAAGGAAAAACAAATCAAAAACAACAATTTCACATCATCAAAAACAACAATTTCATCATTCATCACCCCCATCCCCTTCATCATCATTGGGAGGCGCTTGATATGGCACCACCTGAGCATAGGCATAATGCACGTGATCAAAGTAACCATGGACCTCACGGGTTAATTGAGTAATTTGGTCAGAGATAGTCCGGAGGGTAGGCTCCTGAGGAGGATGAGCACGACGGGCTTGTCGATTTTGAGGAGGAGCGGGAGCATGATCACCATCATGATGAAAGGAAGACTCCGAAATTTCCCAGATTTTGGTGCTCTTTTTGAGAGGACCATTAGCAATATTGACCCCGGAAGCTTCAAGAAATTTCATTATTAAGAGGGCATAGGGGAGAGGTATGTCATCTCTGGTGGCATTGAACATATGAGATTGAATAAGCTTGCACCAATTGATTTTAACACCGGTGATAATGGCATGAAGAAATTTGGCATCCTCTTGGGAAATGGTGGTGTGATTGAGTTTACGGGGTTTGAGAACACGAGTGATGAAATAGAGAATGAAATGATAATTCGGGTCCATACCCTTTATGGTGGGACGACGGGAAGAAGACTCATCATAGGCGACTCCGGCTTGGCGGAAGAGATTAGCTTCATCAATCATGTCCCCGGCATCATTTATGTACTGGTAGATGTCTTCACCATCATGCGGAATGCCGGCAATGAGGTGGAGGTTATCTTCAGAAATTAGAATGGAAATGCCGTTAACATTGGTAACGAGTTCACCCTCATCATCTTTGTGAAGGTTGGAGTAAAAAGCTTCAACCAAAGTAATGTTGTAGTAGGGGTGAGTAAGGAGTAGGAAATTGAAAAGTTGGCACTCTCTTAGCATATTCGCGGCTGGAATGAATGGTGCAACAAGAGCGTTTGTTGAAAAGCGAGGAGGGAGAGTAAGGCGTTTCTCAAATTTGGTTAAGAAACGGGTGAGCTCTTCATTGGATTCAAAGAATAGAACCGATCCATCTTGATATGGATGGCGAGAAGAAGAAGCACCTTGTTTGGAACGAGCACGTTTGGAGTTGCGGCTTGACATTTTTGAAAAGGATGTGCTAGGATTTTTCAAAGATAACAAGATAATTTGATGCTTGGGAGGCTTGAGTGAGTATACAAGAGCATATGTGCAGCCTATATATAGAGAAGGAATGAATCTTACACTTATTTGAAAAGATTTGAAGAGATTTGAAGAGCTTTGAAGTCTGAAACGGTAAAAATAAATTCACTGACCGTTCAATAATCGATTGTTTGAATAGAATAATCGATTGTCATTAATGAAAATGATCTGACACATCGATTACACGCCAGAACGGTAAAAAAAATTTGAAAAAGATAGTCGATTGTCAAACTTGGTAATCGATTGTTTTTCATATTTATGACCTGACAGGAATCGATTGTAGAGCCAAAACGGTAACATAAGTTTAAAACAGATAATCGATTGTCAATATATAGTAATCGATTATTTCACTCACAGAGAGTTTGGATTTTGGCAAATAATCGATTGGCAGAACAAATAATCGATTGTTTGGAAGGGGGATGCTAAAATGATGAGACTTAATTCTATCAAGCAATGTAAATATTCAACAAGATTTCATGACAAAAAAAATTGAATCAACAAATAATCGATTATTGATACTGATAATCGATTGTAAGCATAAATAATCGATTATGATCGATTTTTCTTGTATCAAGACAATTTATACTTTCCTCTTACCTTTTGGGGGATACCTGCAAAATAGAATTAAACATCTCCGACGCTCAAGTCAGTAATCTATAAATGAAATAATAACTTTGAAACTAGTGTAGTCGGGTGAAAAACGTGAACTCTTAAGAATTTTGTCCTAGGATGTTCTTAAGAGGGTTTAGGGTACTTACCTTCCCTTCGACTTTGCCAATTACCTGATTTTGAACATCCTCCGTTCATTTTGGTCTTTTGGCTCATTCTTCAATTTAAGAAGCTTCTTCCACAATTTTGCCTTTGTCTTCCTTGTATTTTGTCTTTTAAATTTTTCGAAAATACTTCCGATTTTGAAAAAAATGCCTAAATCGACTTTTCCGTCTCTTCCTCCTTCTTTGTGCTTTAATTTAAGGAATTTTGAATTCGTCTCCCGTCAAGTGTTTGGAGTATCCACTACACTTGATTCCTTCAAGCACACCTGCAAAACAAATCAATGCTCTTTTGGTACCCATGCCATTTTGGGTCCTTGAGGGTTATGCATACTATAATGATATGTTTGAGTAGCATGTCTATGTCTAGTAAAGCATGCGGGAGCAATATGACCAATTCGTCTACAATAATGACATGTCACATTTGGATTATGCATGCGTCTAGGCTCATAGTAGCTAGAATAATGCACATTGTTTACTCTATTTTCATTTCTCCTAATTTGAGCACCATAATCATTTCTAGGTTGAACATTTCGGGATCTTCTAGCATGATCACTGTTGTGCCTAAAATATGCATCATGTCTATGGTGACGATTGCTAGGCGGAAGGTCATGTCTAGGTCTCCTAATATTTTGTCTAGCATGCATGTTTGTTTTAGGAAAGGCATTTTTGTTATTAATCCTAGATTGAGCTCTAGGTGGTTGGGTTTTTGCATCAACCTCTTCTTCATTTATGAAGCCTATTCCATGCTTGGTTGATTTCAAGTTATCAAGCACCACATTCAAGTTTTTATGAGAGGAGTTGAATTTATCTAGTGTGCCTTTTAATCTACCTA
This sequence comes from Nicotiana benthamiana, assembly GCA_034376525.1. NCBI lineage: Eukaryota > Viridiplantae > Streptophyta > Magnoliopsida > Solanales > Solanaceae > Nicotiana > Nicotiana benthamiana. The sequence continues at coordinate 45,181,677 of CM067328.1, forward strand.
CTTCATTCTTAAGGTCTACACAAGAAGCACAATTTTTTGTAGAACTCTCGGGCTTGTCAAAACTTCTTTTCCCATAAAACTTGTTTTGTTCTAGTAGGTTCTCATTTTCCAAAACCAATTTTTCTAATTCTTTTTCTTTTAATGAAAACTGTTTTTGAAAATCTTGTTCTTTTAGAGAAGCACTTTCTCTTAAACTAGTGACGGTTTTTGTAACTTCGAGAAATTCAGCATACAATTCATCAAAGGCATTTCTCATGTCATCAAGAGTATAAAAATTTTGAGAAGAGATTTGACTTACCTCACTTTGATTTTCTTCCTGTGCCATGAGGCAGAGATTTGCCGCTTCTTCATTTTCTTCTTCACTGGATTCGTCTCCGGAATCTCCTCCCCAAGATATGTATGCTCGTTGCTTCTTGAAGGGTTTCTTCTCCTTTTTAAGATTTGGGCAGTTTGTTTTGATATGCCCTGTTTCACCACATTCATAACATCTAACTTGCTCACCTTGCTTTTTCCCTTTGCGGTCATATTCTTTTCGCATGAATTTTTGGAACTTTTTGATGATGAGTCCGAATTCGCTATCTCCATCCTCTTCAATTGGTGATTGACTTGTGCTCGCCTTTAGAACAATCTTTTTCCTTCTTTGTTCATCAATAACAGGGTTAAGAATAGTGGATTCATAAGTCTTAAGATTACCTCTAAGAGCGTCTATGGTGACGTTCGTGATTCCAATTGACTCTTGAATCGCATCGGCCTTTGATCGCCATGCCGGTGTTAGACTCCTAAGGATTTTTCGAACTAGTTCTTTGTCTGTGAACGTCTTCTTGAGCGCGTGGAGATCATTCACTATTGATGAGAACCGCTCAAACATCTCGTCTACCTTTTCGCCTTCCTTCATATGGAACAATTCGTAAGCATGAGTTAAAAAGTCAATTTTAGCTTCTCTTACCTGGTCAGTCCCTTCGTAAGTGACCTCAAGCTTGTCCCACATTTCTTTCGCTGTTTTGCAGCAGGAGATTTTCCTGTAATCATTAGCATTAACAGCACAAAGTAATAAATTAATAGCTTTAAAATTATTTTGGACCATTCGATTATCCTCGGCGTTGAATTCCTCTTCTGATTTTGGCACCCATTCTCCTTCCACCTTTTTGACAGGAACCTCATTTCCTTTGGTGTACACCTTCCACAAGTAAGGGCTGTTTGATCTGACGAATATCTGCATCCTTTCTTTCCAATATGAATAATTAGTCCCGTTAAACAAAGGAGGTCTTGTGGGGCACTGTCCTTCATCAATACCTGCAAAAGAGTCTAGAGTAGAAGCCATGGAAAGATTCTCTCAAACGGTTAAGTCTTTCAGAGAGTATGGCTCTGATACCAATTGTTGGACAATACGCTTTACGCTAGAGGGGGGGTGAATAGCGTTTTAAAAATATTAAGCGTTTTAGTGCGGAATTTAAAAACTTTGCAGAAATTAAAACAAGTGCAGTAGAATAAACTTACACAATGATGTATCCTGGTTGGCCACAAACGTGGTTAGTCCAGTCCCCGAGAGACTCTCTCGAGATTTCCACTAAACTTGTCAAGCTTACGGGTGCTTAACAAACCGTTACAGCTGAGGACACAAGCCTCACCTAGTTGCTCGGGGATCACAATCCCAAAGACTTCAATTGCTCGGGGATACCAATCCCAAAGACTTCAATTGCTCGGGGATAACAATCCCAAAGACTTCAACTGCTCGGGGATAACAATCCCAAAGACTTCAACTGCTCGGGGATAACAATCCCAAAGACTTCAACTGCTCGGGGATAACAATCCCAAAGACTTCAACCGAGGAATCACAAGTTCCTCAACAAACGAGAATCGCAATTCTCTTACAAACACAAAACACACTCACTTTACAAAGCACTCCTTAATGAGTAGATATGAGTAGAAATAGTACGCTCAAGATCACAACAACTTAGCTCAATAGAATGGCTCTTCAAAAAGCTTTATGGATGAATGGAAAATGATGATCAATGAAAGAAAGCTTTTAGCAATGAAAATACTCAAAGTGTATATGTTGTTGTTGTGAAAACACTGAGTTGAAGCTGTATTTATAGGTGAAAAACTCAGTCTTACCGTTGTCTAATTGCCAATTAAGGATTGCTGAAATTACTCAGCGACAATCGATTGTCAAGACTAAACAATCGATTGTTTGCCTATCAGATTAAAAATTCAATCCCAGATTTTACGTCAACAATCGATTACTTCAAATCAATAATCGATTATTTATAACGTTAAGAAATCCTTTCCAATTTTTGGCATAAAACATCGATTGTCCGGAAATCAACAATCGATTATTTTAACAACGTTCAGAAAATCTTTTCCAGATTTTAAGCAAAACATCGATTGTTAAATATCAACAATCGATTACCTGAAGGTAATTGAAAATATATGACTACGGTCAGCTTCAACAATCGATTATCAAATGGAATAATCGATTATTAATTAATTTCAAAACTCTCTGTCTCATATATAATCGATTATCAAAAGCCACAATCGATTATCATCTTATTTAAAATCACTGGGAGACATTTTTCTCATTCTAATCGATTACCATTAGTTCATAATCTATTTTTATGAGTTTTGAAAACTTTGCCTCAGTTAACAATCGATTATCATAAGTACACAATCGATTGTTATGCAGTTTGCAAAAACCTGATGTTAACTGACTTACTCACAATCGATTATCATTAATTCACAATCGATTGTCATGCAGTCTTGGCTTAGAGATACTCGATTATCATAAGTACATAATCGATTATCTTAGCCCAGATTTTTGATGCATGCTTGGAAAACATTTTAACAAATGTAAATATGCATAGTTTAAAATCATTTGACACTTAATTTAAATATGCATGATTTTTGGAAAAATAATTTTAGTAGAGAAGCCATGTTATGAGCCAAGTTGAGGAATCAAGATCACAATTAATATTGACTCAATTATAACATTTCTAAACTTTGTCTTGAGCTTCTTGTAATGCATCCATTTTGTGCTTGTCCTTGAGTACTGCTATATATCGCTTTTTGCTTTGTTTGACATTCATCAAAACCTACAAAAGAACACACGTTTAGTATATTGCATTTGAAACGTGTTTCCAACAATATTCATAGAAAAATTTCTTAGAAAATATATATTCTCTTCGTTTCAATTTATACGAGTTAGTTTGATGTGACATCAAATTTAAAAAAAATTAAAATATATACTTTTAGACATATCATATATTTATGCGGCTATAAAAATATATTATTTAATGTTCAATAAATTATTATTTTCACTTATTAAATATGTTATTTTTTTAATGAATTAATGAGAAAATAATATGACATAAAATAAGAGGAATAAAATATATGTGATTGGTTGACATTGTGTTAATAATTAAGTTCACAGATTATTCGCTTCTTGAATTTAGTGCGGTGTCAAAGGACCTGAAAGTCAACATAAGCATTTTAAGACTATTTTAGTTGTCCGCAAAGTTCGGTTAATAAGTTTTAGATAAGGAGTTGATATTCAACGAGATTATCTTTTACAATTAAAGAAAACACATCATTTAATAGAACATAAAGAAATAGTACCTCTGTCTATAAGTTAGAAAAGTCATTTTCCTATTTTAATGAAAATTCATTTTCTTGAAAATATTTTTTAATAATATTTGGCACACGTTCCTTTTAGTTTTTCTTAAAAGAAATGTCACCTTTTTATATTTGTAAATAATTTAATTTTAAAATTCTCTTTATACCCTTAATAAGATGATTTACAGTCACATAAATATCTAATATTTAGTTTAGACCATATATTTTAAAAGTATCTTATATGTTAGTTTTCATGTCTAAAGAAATATAACCACACAAATTAGAGCGTAGGGAGTCCTAGAAAATGACTTTATCATGAAATACATTTTTTTGATTATGACTTTTGTCATACTAAACAGATGTAATTAAAAAGATTATATATATATTGTTTAAATTATACGTATAGACAACGTTTAGATTACCAAATTTTAAATTAAATACAGATAATGTAAGATATTGTGTATTATCTGTTATAAACTAAAGTAAAGACAAGAACAATTATGCAAGAGCAATAGCAATAGAGAGAAGAGTAGAGAGAGTTCTTCTTATTGAGTTGAGAGGGGTGTATTACAATGGTAGAGAGCACTTCTATTTATAGGGAGGAGGAAGATCTTGCTACCAATAATAGGACTCTAAAATCTCTCTAATTAAGTACATTAAAGACATTCACCTTAAATAGAAGTGTAAGAATCTTCTATTTCATAACACTCCCCCTTGAATGTCTATTCAATGATGTGCCTCATAAAACCTTAAAACCAAAACCCAATGGGAAAAATTAAAGTAAGGAAAAAGAGTACACATGTTTGAATATGCGCCTATTGGTTGCCTCGTTAAAAACCTTGCAAGGAAAACCCAGTGGGACAAAACCTTGTAAGGGAAAAAGAGTGCAACGCGCATTGACTCCCCCTAATGAGTACATCGATTTATATCCTTGAGCATTTGCATTCCAATCTTGTGCATCATCTTGAAATCATCATTCTTGATAGATATGAACATCTTCATATAATGTCGTGGAATAACTCTTCAATATCTCCATAGATGCATTCTCAATGCCATCATGCTTATAGTTATAGCACGATACATATGTACACAAATTGCACTTAGGATGTGGTACTTCAGGACCAAGAATTGCATATGCTTCAAGCAACTTAAATCTTTCAAGTTAAGTCATGTAAGTCACATAATAGACTTTAGCTGCATATCAAAGTTTCATGTCATGCTAAACAAATAAGGTATCGAAAATTGACTATACATACCTTTGACGTTTATACTTTCAAGCATTTGAACTATAGGTTCAAAACTTCATGTCTTTCATATGGAATCAATTCTTCTTGAATTGTATCTCTTCCATTTAGTTACTTTCTTTGAGTCAGCAAATGCGTATAGCATGCTTTGCAATATGTTGCAATTGCATTTCCCTTTTTATGAACTACAGGTTCATATCATGATATTCGGGGATATACATATACAAATGAAAATTCATCCCATGTAACACTTTCTCAAGTGTTTATCATGTCTCCCCCTCATGTTAGTAAAGCTAACATGTTTCCTCAACTTTGGGAAATCATCTTTGTGCATTATGTCAATATACACAGCACCTTAATAATAAGATGAAATTATTTGGTTCCTGACCTTGAACCACTTATGAGGGGAGAATATACTCTCGTATACAACTTATATCAAACTGATATATATATAACTTAGTTCTCATAAGAAACAGTTTAGCTATTAAGTGGAAGCACTCAATAATTATCTTGCTAAACCAACTTTAATATAAACCAACTTATCAAGATGAACTCTCTTGAGTAGAGAATCTGGAAACTATGCTCGAAGTTAGATTACTGAGCGATTTACCTCGCAAGCACTGCCAGGCTGCGGGTTAATAACAATGGCGCATGTAACCATATCATAGATGCATCATATGTGGTATACATGGCAGGTGAATGGGCCCATACTCACCTTTCATATTTCCAGAATTTATGGGCTTCAACCCGAACTCTTTAGTTGGTCAGTTCATTACTGAGAACAAGAACTTCTAGTTCTTTGATATTCACCTATGTGAATTTGCACATCATACTTCAAATGAGATGGCTAACACGAATGTCAACTGAATAAATTATCAATATTGGTAAACTTCAAATTTACACCATGACATGTGCACTTATCAATAAACTTCGAGTTTATTATGACATGGGTTTTTATACCAATAGATATCCACTTTATTGTGGCATTCTTTCGTTTTGTGTAGTACAAACTGGAGAACAAAGCGGGTAGCTTTTCATATACAAATTACCCCGCTACAAGTTGTAGTAATAGGAGAATCAAAGCCTTCCTTTATTTATAGTCTCAATATCATCAATCGCCTTCGCGTGTACTTTTGGAAACTGAATAAGTTTCTTTGAGACTTACTACAGCACAATACTCAATTGTGTTTCTCCAACATAGTAATAATTGGCTCTTCGAGAGCTCTCAATTAACTTTGTACTACCACAGGTTCATCAACATCCGTGTGGTGAATATCTTTCTTAAAGAGAAAGTTATACCATTATGGTCATGTCAAACTTATATGCAAGATATGTTTCTTGCATTATCGTTGTCCTTTAATGGTCATATTTCCAAAATACTTTGGCGTACAATAGGTACGCGACCAACGATCATTCATGCCATATATCATCTCAAACCTCCTTCTAGGGGTGAGGGTGGTATCATCTCAAGCCTCCTTCTAGGAGTGAGTGTGGTATATTCAATACCAATTTCATGTTCATATTCTTCCAACATTGAATATGTATTTGTGAATCACATTCACTTCAAGGATATGTGATTTTGTTATCCTTTTCAAATCTATAAATGCTTCAGGCATTTGATTTGCTATTCTTTGCAAATGGATAATCTTTTGTGCCTCTTTCTTTCAAATAGAGGTATGTGGATCAAGATGAGATAATGATGCATTTTTCCACAAAATTTCCCGTTTGGTTTCACCAACTTCTCCCCCTAATTTTGGGAAAAGTGTCTTATCAAATTGACAGTCTGCAAATAGTGCAGTGAACAAATCTCCTGTCAATGTTTCGAGGTAGCGAATAATGGAGGACGCGTCAAACTCAACATATATTCCTAACCTCCTTTGCAAACCCATTTTGGTGCGGGATGGCGGTGCTACAGGCACATATACTGCGCATCCAAAGCTTCTTAAATGGGATATATTGGGTTCATGACCCAAAACCAATTGCAATGGGGAATATTTGTGTCAATTCGTCAGTCAGAGACGAACTAGCATTGCTGCATGCAACATGGCGTGACCCCAAATCGAAGTGGGCAGCCGACGAGCTAGCATTGCTTTATGCAAAATGGCGTGACCCCAAACCGAAGTGGGCAGCCGACAAACTAGTATTGTTGCATGCAAAATGGCGTGAACCCAAGTCGAAGCGGGCAGCCGACAAACTAGCATTGTTGCATTCAAACTGGCGTGAACCCAAACCGAAATGGGCAGCCTCGTTTTCATGAAGAATTCAAGATTATTCTCATCTATTGTCTCAATATGATATCCATTTTGAATGATATCTTTAAAACTCAACAAGTTCCTTTTAGACTTGGAGGAGAACACTTTGATTGATATCATTAAAACTCAACAAGTCCTTCTTAGACTTGGAGGAGAACATTGCATTCTCTATGATTAACGTCATGCCTTTGGGCAGAGTTACAATTGCTCTTCCGGAGCCTTCAATCAATTTACTACTTCCATAGATTGTAGTAATGTTTGCCTTACACAATTACTCTTCTTTTCTTTGAGTATTGTATGTGTAGTACATGAATCAACTAGGCAAATACTTTTACAATTGGACGTTGGTCCAAGTTCGCTTTGTGAGATATCCATATTTGCTATCCCATAGTTTAACATACAAAAGAAATACACGAACATAGGAATAAACAAGTTCAATTCTTTTGTGTCACATAATATTTTCAAAATCTGCTACTAACAGTTGACTAACAAAATCAGATATGTTGTCCATAATCAATTACTATGCAGTTTGAAAATTTCAGCGTTTTTCATAAGACAATCGATTATTAAACACACAATCGATTGTTGGAACATAGACAATCGATTGTTAAACACGCACAATCGATTATTTGTTATTTTTGAAAAACTTCAGATCACACTGTTTAAGACAATCGATTGTTAAACATAGACAATCGATTGTGGATGATTTTTGAAAAGTTCCAGATTACACTGTCTAACGACAATCGATTGTTAGATATAGACAATCGATTGTGGGTGATTTTTGAAAAATTCCAGACCTCACTGTTTCAAGACAATCGATTGTTAGACAAAGACAATCGATTGTTGGCTATTTTTGAAAAATTCCAGAACACACTGTTTCAAGACAATCGATTGTTATCCAAAGACAATCGATTGTTGATCAATTGTTTTTCAACTTTAATGCGAAAATAGTTGATAATCGACTAGTTTTTTAGGCTAGTCGATTACCCCCACTGGAAAATAAAAGTTTTATTGATATTTGAACATATTGAAAATATTCTAAAGAACTACTGCTAACATTGCTTTATGAACTAACTAATACGAGCTAATGCTAATGACTATTAGTTTATTCACTAACTAATACAAATAAGTAGAACAAAATCAAATAACTCCATCTTCTTTCATCACGGATCCATCGCCGATTAGGTGGTCTATTTTTCCATCGGGTTGCTCAAAGAAGTCTGCCACATCCAGGTGGGTGATATCCTCATTGTCGTCATAGACAAAATTTGTTTCAGGGCCTTTTCTCTTTCGAGATGCTTGATAAAGGTCAACCAAGTGTCTTGGTATACGGCAAGTCCTAGACCAGTGCCCATTTCCACCGCAACGATAACATATAGTTTCTGAACTATTTACCTTAGGATCTTCTGGACCCCGTCTCTGCTTTCGGTGGTTATCTCTCTTTGGGGGGTGACGGACTTCTTTGGAATTTCTTCCTTGTCCACGTCCTTGGCTTTGACCCCGTTTATGACCGTGATCATGGTCCCTTTTATGTTTGGCATAATGCGAGTGCACCATATCTGCTTCAGGCAGTGGTGTAGACCCAGTTGGTCTATTTTCGTGATTTCTCATGAGCAGATCATTATTTCGCTCAGCCACTAGTAAGAGAGAAATCAGTTCAGAGTACTTCGTAAAGCCTTTCTCTCGGTACTGTTGCTGCAGTACCATATTGGAGGCATGAAACGTTGTAAACGTTTTCTCAAGCATATCGTAATCGGAGATGTTATCTCCACATAGCTTCAGTTTAGAAGTAATTCTGAACATAGCAGAATTATATTCAGAAACGGACTTAAAGTCCTGTAGCCTCAGATGGGCCCAATCATATCGTGCTTGTGGCAGAGTGACCAACTTCAAGTTGTCATATCTCTCCTTTAAGCTGTTCCACAAAACGAGTGGATCCTTGACGGTGAGATATTCAATCTTCAAACCTTCGTCAAGGTGGTGGCGCAAGAAAATCAAGGCCTTCGCACAATCTTGGGTGGATGCTTTTTCTTTATCTTTGAGGGTGTCTCCGAGACCCATAGCATCTAGGTGGATTTCAGCATCCAACACCCATGTCATATAGTTCTTGCCCGAAATTTCAAGGGCAACGAACTTTCTTTTCATAATGTCAGACATACTCGAAAATTAAATTAGGAAGAGGGAAAATACCTTGGATTTTCGAGAATGATACTTGAGACGGTAGAGTCTCGTGCTGATAACGTGTTATAAACTAAAGTAAAGACAAGAACAATTATGCAAGAGCAATAGCAATAGAGAGAAGAGTAGAGAGAGTTCTTCTTATTGAGTTGAGAGGGGTGTATTACAATGGTAGAGAGCACTTCTATTTATAGGGAGGAGGAAGATCTTGCTACCAATAATAGGACTCTAAAATCTCTCTAATTAAGTACATTAAAGACATTCACCTTAAATAGAAGTGTAAGAATCTTCTATTTCATAACATTATCAATATTATTCGATTGATTATAAAATCTAAGGTTATTTAGTAGTAGTAGTAGTCAAGTTTAATTAATATGACATTATTAATTTTTATATTCAATATTAAAGTTATAAATAGATGAGGTCACCTCGCAGCCTAGTAGAGATGGGATCTAATGAGTGCTGTCGCCGTGGCTTTTACCTCCTATCCCCAGGAAAGGTAAATGTTAGGATTAATATTTAATAGGATCTTTAAAATTCTTCTTTTACAAAAAAAGAAAATTAATAACCAAACTCTTCTTCCTCTCGTAATTAGGGATGTTCAGTCGGATCGGATGTCCGAAATCCGAACCGATCCATTCAATTTTGGATTTTAGATTGGATAGGATTTCGGTTTGTGTTTATAAAAATTTTGGATTTCGGATCAGATTCGGTTGGTATATTTTAGTCTGATCTGATCCAAAATTCGAAATTATTAGGCATTGTATAAACACTACACTTTAAGTTCGGATACTCAGTAATTTCTTTACATCTTTCTCCAAGTTATTACCTTTACCATTGCTAGATTTAGATATATTGGCACCATAATTGCATAAACACGAACTTTTTTAATATATTACCTCTTTTACAAAGAAAATATACATATTAGTTTGCGACTTTGATGCATAATAATATCCGAAATCCTATCCAATCCAAACTTTAAAATATGATCTAATTCGAGATAATTCGGATCAGATTCGGATTTCATTTTCTAGAATCCGAAATCTGAAATTAGAATCCAAAATGTGCTAATTCTGATCCGATCCATTCACTGGCCTACTTGTTGTTAGAATATACGCTTAGCGCTAGAGGGGGGGGGGGGTGAATAGCGTTATAATAAAAAACAGCGTAAACTTGCGCAATTTAAAAATTGCAGGAATGAAATAAGTGCGATAAGTAAATAATAAGGAACGAACGCACCGATGTATCCTGGTTCACCACAACCCATGGCTAGTCCAGTCCCCGAGAGACTCTCTCGAGATTTCCACTATCTTCGTTAAGCTTACGGGTGCTTAACAAACCGTTACAGTTGCTCAAGGATACCACACCTTAAGACTTCACTTGCTTGAGGATACCTCACCCAAAGACTTCAACCACTAAGACTTTGGGTACTTAGCAAACCCGACAAATGAGAAGATATGTTCTTCTCAAACAACTCTCTTTTACAACAAATACTCTCTCAATAGAGTGGATAAAGAGGTACACAATAAGCTCTATGAACAACACAAAGTTGTCTATCAAATGGCTCAACAAAAGCTCTAAAATGATGCTTGAAAATGATCAATATGTATAACAATGTATGGAGGAGTTGTGTGTTTAAAAACAGCTCAAAAGACCTCATTTTATAGGTGAAAAAGTGGTGCTCACCGTTGCTTAATTGACAAATAAAATCCCTGATTCTGTGCTCAAACAACCGATTGTTTGGAGTAGATAATCGATTGTTTGACCAACGTTCAAAAGACAGATTCCTGATTTTAGGCTAAACAGTCGATTGTATGGACTAAATAATCGATTGTTATTCAACGTTCAAAAATCAATTTAGGATTCTGTGGGAATGGTCAAAATATAATTGATTCTGTGGGAACGGTCAAAATATAATCGATTGTATGAAAATGACAATCGATTGTTTATGAATATAATCGATTGTATGACAATAACAATCGATTGTTTAGATGTTTAAAAACTTCGGTTGCACACTGTCTCAAAATAATCGATTGTTAAAAGTAGACAATCGATTGTTTGCTATTTTGAAAAACTTCAGATCACACTGTCTTAATACAATCGATTGTAGGATTCAAATAATCAATTGTTGAGGCCCAAATTTAAAGGACATGTTTAAAACCTTCAACATCATTTTGTTTTAACACAAAGATGCATGTTTATGATAATATGATTTAATAAAATATTTTATGCATGTTTATGATGACCTAATGTTGAGCCAAAGGATAAGATAACTTAAACGTTATCCTTACATTGGTTCTACCAAACGACCTACGTCTTGGGTCTTCGGTCTTGAACTCTTTGGCTCGTTCATGCAATTCCGTCATCAGTATGCTTCTCGCCATTTGACTGATTGTCATATTATATCGTTGTTTGACACTTGACTTCATTGTTTGTCATTCATCAAAACCTATACCTGAAAATCATGCTCATACAACCAAAGCGCACATATTATAGATATACATAATTTCCAACAATTTCCCCCTTTTTGATAATGACAAACAACGGAAGATATGCATATTGAATTCCCCCTAAATAGATGCTATATCTCAACATACAATTTATGCAACCAATTCAATTCAATATAATTTCCCCTTAGTTGAATATTCCCCCTCAATTAAAGCATGCATATCGCCCATATTCTTCCCCCTTTTGGCATTAGCAAAAAGAGTATACCAAAGGTTATTTAAACCATTGACGATACCAATCGTTATGGACAAGATCATATAAAAAGTGAGTAAATGGCATACTAATAATAACGATCATTTTTCTCAACTATGCCAATTGTTATTTAAACTAAAAATATTCATCAAAACATGAATCAATCATTTATTATAAAACCAATTGATACTAATTGTTATTCAAAAATAAAACTTATTAAAGCATGTATCAACCAAAACTGATATAGATTATTTGCACATATCAACTTATTGCGTTTTTATTCAAAATACGATAACTAACCGACGTTCCCCCTTAATGCATTAAGGTTTCGTGCTTGGTGCATCCACTACAATATTGTAGTCTTCAAGCACACCTGCAAAAATAACCTAAAAATAGGTTTTTGGTACCCAACTTCTTTTGGGTCCTTGGGGGTTAGGATAACAATTGTCATAATCAACACATAAATCTCTATGTTTAGCAAAACAAACGGGTGCAATGTGTCCTACCCGATTACAATAGTGACATATAACATTAGGATTGTGCATATGTCTAGGTTGAGCCAAATGCGTTCTAGGTGATCTAAAGTTGTTCCCCCTATAAGCGTTGAATTTCCTAGAGTCATGTCTAGGTGGTCTAAAATTATTCATTCTAGACTCATTTATAAAATTCCTAGAGTTGTTTCTAGGTGGTCTAAAATAATTAATCTTAGACTCATTAGTGAGGTTCCTAGAATTCTTTCTAGATGGTCCGACCTCATTACTTTCATCCTTTTTAATATCTTCAATTTTAGGACTATCAACACTACGTGTTTCTAGTGCTTTCCTAAGTTCTGTGTTCTCTAGTATTAAAGAACTACAAGAAGAACAATTGGAACATTTATCAATAGAAGAGGCTTCATTCAATTCCTTGATTTTATTTTTAAAATCAACAATGTCATTTTTCAAAAATTTATTTTCTTTTTCTAAAACTTCAATTTTATTTTTAAGAACATCATTTTTATTAGTCAAATTTTCAAAATCTATTTCTTTCAAAGAAGAGGATTTTTTAAACTCTTTTTCTTGTAAAGAAAGTGTTTTCTGAAAATCCGTTTCTTGCAAAGAAAGTGTTTTCTGCAAAGAAAGTGTTTTCTTCAATTCTATGATAGTTTTGGAAGCATTAACAAATTCACCATACAATTCATCATAGGCATTTTGTAATTCTTCAAACGAGTGAGAGTTAGATGTACTTACCTCTTCTCCTTCGTTAGCCATGAGACACAATGCGGCTGTTTCATCGCCTGAGCTGTCCGAATCCCGTGATAAGCGCCTATGGTGTTTCTTCTTTTTCTTGTCTTTTTTCATAGACTTAAAAAACTTTTTAATTTTATCATTGGAAATATTATCATCATCCCTTTTCGAATCACTTACCTCTTCTCTTTTAGAGGATGAGGCTTTGAAGGCGAAATTCGAATTGCTTCTAAGATAAGGATTAAGAATTGTGCTATCATAAGTTTTGAGGTTACCTCTTAGTCCATCAATTGTGATATCCGTGAATTCCATCGACTCTTGGATGGCATTGGCTTTGGAGCGCCATTCGGGAGTGAGACTCCGTAGGACTTTTCGAACAAGATCTTTGTTCGTGTAAACTTTCCCGATAGCATGGAGATCGTTGACGATTCTTAAAAATCGTTCAAACATAACACCAATGGGTTCCTTCTCCATTTTAAAAATTTCATATTTATGTGTTAGAAAATCAATTTTGGCTTCTCGGACTTGAGGCGTACCTTCATAAATGATCTCGAGCTTATCCCACATCTCCTTGGCGGTTGTGCAGCAAGAGATTTTTCGATAATCATCTGGATTCACCACACAATATAATACATGGATGGCCCTTGCATTATTTTCAACTTTCTTGATGTCCTCGGCATCATATTCATCTTCCTTCTTTGGAACCGTGGTTTCTCCAACTTTCTTTGTCGGCATTGGTTCACCGTTTTTGATGATTTGCCACAAACGAAAACTGTTTGCTTTAATGAAGATACTCATCCGTTCTTTCCAATATGCATAGTTTGTTCCGTCAAATAGTGGAGCGCAAGTGGTGGACTGTCCTTCATCCATCGTTCCTGCGTTCAATATTCTCAACAGAAAAATATATATTTCTCTCAACCGGTTAAGGCTTTCAGAGAGTTAGGCTCTGATACCAATTGTTAGAATATACGCTTAACGCTAGAGGGGGGGGGGTGAATAGCGTTATAATAAAAAATAGCGTAAACTTGCGGAATTTAAAAATTGCAGGAATGAAATAAGTGCGATAAGTAAATAATAAGGAACGAACGCACCGATGTATCCTGGTTCACCATAACCCGTGGCTAGTCCAGTCCCTGAGAGACTCTCTCGAGATTTCCAGTATCTTCGTCAAGCTTACGGGTGCTTATCAAACCGTTACAGTTGCTCAAGGATACCACACCTTAAGACTTCACTTGCTTGAGGATACCTCACCCCAAGACTTCAACCACTAAGACTTTGGGTACTTAGCAAACCCGACAAATGAGAAGATATGTTCTTCTCAAACAACTCTCTTTTACAACAAATACTCTCTTAATAGAGTGGATAAAGAGATACACAATAAGCTCTATGAACAACACAAAGTTGTCTATCAAATGGCTCAACAAAAGCTCTAAAATGATGCTTGAAAATGATCAATATGTATAACAATGTATGGAGGAGTTGTGTGTTTAAAAAAAGCTCAAAAGACCTCTTTTTATAGGTGAAAAAGTGGTGCTCACCGTTGCTTAATTGACAAATAAAATCCCTGATTCTGTGCTCAAACAATCGATTGTTTGGAGTAGATAATCGATTGTTTGACCAACGCTCAAAAGACAGATTCCTGATTTTAGGCTAAACAGTCGATTGTATGGACTAAATAATCGATTGTTATTCAACGTTCAAAAATCAATTTAGGATTCTGTGGGAACGGTCAAAATATAATCGATTGTATGAAAATGACAATCCATTGTTTATGAATATAATCGATTGTATGACAATAACAATCGATTGTTTAGATGTTTAAAAACTTCGGTTGCACACTGTCTCAAAATAATCGATTGTTAAAAGTAGACAGTCGATTGTTTGCTATTTTGAAAAACTTCAGATCACACTGTCTTAATACAATCGATTGTAAGATTCAAATAATCGATTGTTGAGGCCCAGATTTAAAGGACATGTCTAAAACCTTCAACATCATTTTGTTTTAACACAAAGATGCATGTTTATGATAATATGATTTAATAAAATATTTTATGCATGTTTATGATGACCTAATGTTGAGCCAAAGGATAAGATAACTTAAACGTTGTCCTTACATTGGTTCTACCAAACGACCTGTGTCTTGGGTCTTCGGTCTTGAACTCTTTGGCTCGTTCATGCAATTCCGTCATCAGTATGCTTCTTGCCATTTGATTGATTGTCATATTATATCGTTGTTTGACACTTGACTTCATTGTTTGTCATCATCAAAACCTATACCTGAAAATCATGCTCATACAACCAAAGCGCACATATCATAGATATACATGATTTCCAACACTTGTATGGGTGAGAATTTGACCTTACGATAATTGACGAATAGACCCCTCTATAAGATAATCCATAATTAACTAATGGTACGACTATTAATCATTAATAATGTTTAATCCTTATTTGGTTCGACCAACACGGCCACAGCTTATCTACCGTCTTAAAGAAGGAAGTCCGACGTGACCATGGCCATTTTTATCGCCAGCTGATCCAGTTTGCTGCCATAAATACTAAGAGAAAGAACCCCTAAAGGGGGGCTGCTTCTTGTTCTTCATCACGATTCTCGAAAAAAGAGAGAATATCATTGTAACGCTCTGAACCTCTCCATGGAGAGGCAGACCAAATCGAAATCTTCAAATAAAAAACTTCCCATATATCCCTTCTTAATACAAAATAGCTTGTTTATTGTTCCTTTTACTCAGTCCTTCTATTTACGATTTTCTATGATTGACCCTCAAATTATTTTGATTGTTTTATGCTTATAAAGTCTGTCAGAACTTTGAGTTAAACAATTTGGTGCCGTCTATGGGGACTGCATAGCAAAATCGCGTAGTTCTTCCTTGGACCAAAAGGGAAGAAATGCCAGAAAAACAACCCCGCTCGAACAAGCCAAAGCAGCATGTCTGGTGAAAGGAAGAAGAAGTTAGCCCCCTCCCCATAGGGAGAGCACATATAAGGTACCCCACCTCCCCGATACAGGATCTTACCAAAAACAATTGCACAAAGGTATCTCAAACCCAGATCATTAACGGGGTAACCTTTACAAACTAGTCGAAAAGGCTACACACAAATCGTGCAAGATTCGAATCAAAGCCAACCTCCAACGGTTGAACAATGACTCAAGCTATGCGCCTTTACCAAAAATTCAACTACAGTTGAACTGGGACTTGAGCCATGTGCCTTCGCCATAAAAAATTGCAATATTCAACTACGGTTAAACAACGACTCAGGCTACGTGCCTTCATGAAAAGTTCAACTACAAGTTGAACTGGGACTCAGGACATATGCCTTCGCCATTAGAATTTGCAAGATTCAACTACGGTTGAACAACGACTAAGGCTAAGCACCTTCATGAAAAGTTCAACTACAAGTTGAACTGGGACTCGGGTCATATGCATTCGCCATAAAAAATTGCAAGAATCAACTACGGTTGAACAATGACTGAGGCTACTCACCTTCACAAAAAATTCAACTACAAGTTGAACTGTGACTCAGGCCATGTGCCTTCGCCATAAAAAATTACAAGATTCAACTATGGTTGAACAACGAATCAGGCTACGCGCCTTCACCAAAAGTTCAACTACAAGTTAAACTGGGACTCATGCCATGTGCCTTCACCATAAAAAATTGCAAGATTCAAATACGGTTGAACAACGACTCAAGCTACGCGCCTTCACCAAAAATTCAACTACAAGTTAAATTGGGACTCAGGCCATGTGCCTTCGCCATAAAAAATTGCAAC
Source organism: Nicotiana benthamiana (assembly GCA_034376525.1). Taxonomy (NCBI): domain Eukaryota; kingdom Viridiplantae; phylum Streptophyta; class Magnoliopsida; order Solanales; family Solanaceae; genus Nicotiana; species Nicotiana benthamiana. The sequence continues at coordinate 45,198,676 of CM067328.1, forward strand.
ATTCAACAATGGTTGAACAACGACTCAGGCTACGCGCCTTCATCAAAAGTTCAACTACAAGTGACGTACTCAGGCTATGCGCCTTCGCCCAAAAGTTCAACTACAAGTTGAACAAGGACTCGGGCCATGTGCCTTCACCATAAATAATTACAAGATTCAACTATGGTTGAACAACGACTCATGCTATGTTCCTTCGCCCAAAAGTTCAACTACAAGTTGAACCAAGACTCAGGCCATGCGCCTTCTTAATAAAAAATTACAAGATTTAACTATGGTTGAACAACGACTTACGACTCAGGCTATGCGCCTTCGCCCAAAAGTTCAACTACAAGTTGAAATAGGACTCAGGCCATGCGCCTTCGCCATCAAAAATTGTACTATGCGCATTCGCCCAAAAGTTCGACTACAAGTTGAACCAGGACTCATGCCATGCGCCTTCGCCATAAAAAAATGCAGGATTCTACCAAAGTTGAACAATGACTCGGGCTATGTCTTCAAGTCTAAAGAGTTCACGCAGAAATGTCTCACCCCACAACGACGGAGAGACAAGTTAATCTCCCTCACCATTCAAGTAAGTACGTTTTAGTCGAACTAAAATTTTGGCCCCGTAAAGTTCAGCCCCAGTCGAAATACAAGGCCGCTTTTCTCACCAACGCCGCCAGTAGTTCGACCACGCCAAACTGGGACTAAGGCTAAAGCTTCATCTTATACATTGGGTAAGCGTTACTAGAACAAAAGATGAAGGTAGCTTAGGTATCCAGAAAGCCAAGAGCAAAAACCTTGCTAATCTTGCTAATCTCTCCTGGAGACTTATTAACACCCCTAAAGCACCTTGGGCCCAATTTCTTTTTGATCTCTATGGTCACAAGAAAACGTTGAATAATTCTTCCTTTATCTTGTCTGGTATACTCAAAGGGCGGGAGATTTGTAATAAGGGTACTAAGTGGATTCCCTATCAAAACTCAAAGATGAATATGTGGAATAGTAACTGGATTCATAATACTCCTCCCCCTAGAAAATGTTTTATTGGCCCCTTAACCAAAGCCAAGATGACTCTTACTATCAATGATTTGCGTAACAATAATAAGTGGGATCTCACCAAGCTTCCATATCATCTTCAGGAGTCCTTTATTAATAAAATAATAGCTACTTTCCCCTCCAATAGAATCTACGATGTCCTTGCCTGGTCTCTGAATTCTAACTGTCTCTTTACTTTTAAATCTTGCTATTCTATTGTTGATAATCAAGCCGTGCCCAAGGGAAATTTTTCATGGATTTGGAAGTTAGACTGCCCCAATAAATTAAAATATCTGTTATGGATATGTTCCCACAATAAATTCCCTACCAGATGTTACCTCAACCATATGGGCATAATGTTGACCCCGTTTGCTCCGTTTACAATATCCAACAAGAAACTATTGAGCATATCTTTTTAAGGTGTCATGCATTCCGGAATTTATGGTCCTTGCTCAAACTCGACACTGAATCTATACCCCAAAATCAAAACTACCTCGACTTACATAGGAACAAAAACCCTCCTCTTGCTAGTAACATTGTTAGCTGGAAGGAGCTCATTCCCTTTATTATTTGGAATATTTGGACCAACAGAAATAATAATTTTTTTAATAATCTACTCAATAAAGCCTCCCTTAAATCGGCTATCAACCATGCAGTACAATATAAACTCCTAACCTATAAAGATCCTATCATACACCCCTCCATTGATATTAGGGTTCGTTGGAGCAAACTAAAGGAGAGTAATTTCAAACTCAACACAGATAGTTCCTTCTCCCAACAAAATTCCCTTTATGGGTTGGGTGGGATTATTAGGGACATTAAAGGTATTTGGATTTCTAGGTTCCAGAGAATTGCCAAGGGATTATCACCAATCCATGGAGAACTTCTTGCACTAAAGGCAGGATTGGAATTGGCTATTAAACAAGGACTTTATAACATCGAAGTGGAGATGGATTCCACTGATACAATAAATCATATTAGAAATGGTTTACCATTGTTTGATACCATAATCTCTGATTGCAGGTTGGTAATGATCCAACTGGAGGTCTAAGTAATCCATCACATATTCAGAGAGGCCAACAGGCAGCACACCTAATGGCTAAGAGGGCAATAAAGGAGATTCAGGGCACCAAGGACTCTACTATTATGTATTGTCCCCCCCCCCCCCCCATGTTTATGACACTCTTATGTCGGATCTAGAAGAAAGGCCTTTGGTAACAAAAAGGCTAAACAAGACAATATGTTCTAATCTAATTTATTTTGGTAATCTTAGTGTCCTAAGTGACATGGTTTGTAATAACCAAGTAGGAATCGGGTGAACCTCGTTGTAAGAACTCTAATATTGCCTAGTTAATATAATTATTAGGTCCTTGCTCTAAAAAAGAAATTGTGTGTGCAGCATAAGTACATGAACCAAAATATATACTCCCTCTGTTTCATTTAGGTGAACCCATTTGTTTGGGCCCGGAATTCAAGAAAAAAGAGAAGATTTTGAAATATATATTGTAAAATGAGATGCACATATTTTGTATAATTATAAATTATTGAATAAAGATAAATTGCTTCCAAATAAGAAAAGTGATTATTCTTTTTGATACGGATCAAAATAAAGATAGATTCACATAAATTCAAATGGGAAGTACCAAATAGTTCATCAGTTGAAGTTTAAACTTGAAAGGTCGGTTTAATGTCAATGGAGGAGAAATATTCAAAAGACACAAAATAGCTGGTCCTCTCCTGCAAGTTTCTTAGAAAATGTCACTCTCTTCGTTAGAATCCATGTGATTTAGTTTGATGATGTCATGATATTCAGGGCGGAGCTAGAGATTGGGGTGCAAGTTCGATTGAACCCAATAATTTTGGTACATATTTTGTATTTATTTTTTAAAAAAAATTAATATACATAAATTATTAATTTAGAACTCAATAACATAAAGTGCTAAAATTCAGAATCTATAAATTTTAATGCGTTTGTCAGCAGATTATTACTTTGAAATCAGTTAACGGTTTTCAAAGGACCCCGAATCCAGCGTAAGCATTTTAGCTATTTTATTGGTCCACAAGTTCTTTTTCGAAGTTTTAGATAAGTAGTTGTATCATAATATTCGACGTGATTGACATTAATGGTTAGTTAAATGTTTAATAATCAATGGTGGAGCAGCCCTAGAGGGTGTCAGTTGATGCTCTTTCGCAGTAAATTACGACGTACAAATAGGTTAAAAATAAATTATTTATATATGTTATTGTGCTAAATTCTTTTAATCTTTCTCATATATTTATTTTATTATATTTCTATTTTTCTTAGTAAAAAATTCTAACTCTACCATTGCAAATAATCATATAAGAAAATTAAGTTCCAAACTGAATTTGGTTGGCTAATAACTTAAGGGATTTATGAGGATACATCGTTAGAAAACGTTACGAAAGGTGTCCTTTTTTTTTTTCCTTTCTAAATTCACTCTTATTGTTTCTATTTGTTGAAATATGAATTATTTGAAATATTTAAGAGAGATATATTGTGAGAAAGCACGGGAGAAAAATATATATTTGATATAAACATGATACAATGAGTCCTACATATATACACATAACATATCTAACTCCTAATACACATTGGATTAGGGTTCTATTATTTTACATATTCTAACACTCTTCCTCAAGTTGGTGCATAAAAATCATATGTACCGAGCTTGTTACATATGTAGTTAATACGATGACCAGTGAGGGACTTGGTGAAAATGTCTGCAAGGTGATCATTTGACATTACAAACTTTGTAGCAATATCTCCCGAGAGTATCTTTTCTCTGACAAAGTGACAGTCAATCTCAATGTGCTTAGTTCTCTCATGGAACACTGAATTTGACGCAATATGAAGAGCAGCTTGATTATCACACACAAGTCCCATCTGACTAACATTACCAATTTCAGCTCTTTGAGCAACTATTTGATCCAAGCTAGCTCACATGTCACCATAGCCATTGCTCGATATTCTGCTTCTGCACTAGACCGAGCAACCACATTCTGTTTCTTGCTTTTCCAAGATATCAAATTTCCTCCTACTAGGACACAATATCCAGAAGTAGAACGTCTGTCAGAAGGCGATCCTGCCCAATCAGTATCGGAGTATCCAACGATCTGCTCATGGCCTCGATCCTCAAACGGTTAACCTTTACTTGGAGTTGATTTTATATACAGAAGAATGCGAACAACTGCATCCCAATGACAATCACATGGAGAACCCATAACTAGCTCATTACACTCACAGGGAAGGAAATGTCAGGTCTTGTCACTGTAAAATAATTTAATTTACCAACTAACTGCCTATGTCTTGCAGGATCGTTAAGAGGCTCAACAGGTTTACAACATGTCATTCCTGTCTCCTCAAGAATATCTAGGGCATACAACCGTTGTGAGATCACAATACCTGACCTAGACTGTGCGACCTCAATACCCAGAAAATACTTTAGTGTGCCCAGATCCTTTGTCTGAAAGTGTTGAAAGAGATGTTGCTTCAATTAAGTAATACCATCCTGGTCATTGCCGGTAATAACAATGTCGTCAACATAAACCACCAGATAAATACAGAGACGTGAATACGAATGCCGATAGAATACAAAGTGATCAGCTTCACTCCGAGTCATGCCAAAGTCCTAGATAACAGTGCTAAACTTACTAAACCAGGCTCGAGGAGACTTCTTTAGACCATAAAGTGACCGGCTCAAGAGACATACAAGGCCACGTGACTCCCCCTGAGCAACAAACCCAAGTGGTTTCTCCATATGAATTTCATCCTCAAGGTCACCATGTAAAAATACATTTTTAATGTCCAGCTGATACAGGGGCCAATGGCGAACGTCAGCCATAGAGAAAAAAAGGCGGACTGATGCTATCTTAGCCACGGGAGAGAAGGTATCACTGTAATCAAGCCCAAATATCTGAGTATATCCCTTGGCAACAAGACGAGCCTTAAGATGATCAACCTTACCATCTGGATCAACCTTGACTGCGTACACCCAACGACAACCAACAGTAGATTTACCTGAAGGAAGAGGGACTAGCTCCCAAGTACCACTCGTATGTAAAGCAGACATCTCGTCAGTCATAGCCTGTCGCCACCCTGGATGAGACAATGCTTCACCTGTAGACTTAGGGATGGAAACAAAGGACAAAGAAGATAGAAAAGCATAATAGGGTGATGACAAACGATGATAACTTAAACCAATATAATGGGGATTAGGATTAAGGGTGTTCCGTATACCTTTCCGAAGTGCAATCGGAAGAGACAAGTCCGCAGTAGGAGTAGGGTCAGGCGCATGACGTGAATCAACCAAGCTGGATGCTGGGCGAGGACGACGATGATATGTCAAGAGTGAAGTGTCTGTTGCAGGGAGTCTAGAAGGAGCCGCACTAGACTCTTCAACGGTTGGAATGGGTAAGACGTCTGTAGCGGAAGGTGAAGGAAGAGATATAGTAGACTCCCTAAAGGCCAGTATAGGTAAAACCTCAGATATATCAAGATGGTCAGAATTGTCAGAAGAGGTAAAGAAAGGTTTAGACTCAAAAAATGTGACATCGGCTGTCATAAGGTACCTACGAAGATCAGGTGAATAACAACGATAGCCCTTCTGAGCACGAGAATAACCAAGGAAGACACACTTGAGCGCACGAGGAGCTAACTCAACCCCAAAAGCATGAGAAGCTCTGATACCATGATAATAATGGACCTTGGGCCTAAATCAACCCCAAAAGCTAGCTTATCTTTCCCAAGAGCTAAGTTCTGAACGAAACAAGTGCTCCCAAAAATACGAGGGGGAATAGAGTATAAGGGTGACTGGGGAAACAATACCTCGTACGGAATCTGATTCTGGATGGGAGATGAAGGCATCCGATTAACCAAATAACAAGATGTGAGAACTGCATCGCCCCAAAAACGCAGCGGAACATGAGATTCAATGAGAAGTGTGCGAGCAGTCTCAATAATGTGCCTATTCTTTCTCTCTGCAACCCCATTTTGCTGAGGGGTATAAGGACAAGAGGTCTGATGAACAATTCCGTGAGAAGTCATAAACTGCTGAAATTGAGAGGATAAATATTCTAAGGCATTATCAATGCGAAGAGTGCGAATAGAAACACCAAACTGATTTTAAATTTCAGCACAAAAATTCTGGAATATAGGAAACAACTCAGAACGATCTTTCATTAAGAAAATCCAAGTACATCTTGAATGATCATCAATGAAACTAACAAAATAAGGAAATCCCAAGGGTGGACTGACTCTACTAGGACCCCATATATCCGAATGAACTAAAGAAAAAACAGACTCTGCACGACTCTCAATACTACGAGGAAACGAGGTGCGGGTATGTTTCCCGAGCTGACATGACTCACACTCTAATGTGGATAAACTAGACAAACTAGGCACCATCTTCTGAAGCATGGACAAGCTAGGATGTTATAAATAACTGTGAAGTAGATCTGGAGGATCTGCAACTAGACAGGCCTTGGAGGATGTAGAGTCCGTCTGATTTAAGTCCTGCTCCAATCGTCTGTCCCGTACTGCGGTCCTGCATAATAAAAGAATCATCAATAAAATATATACCGCAATGGAGGGCACGAGTCAAACCACTAACAGATGCAAGATTAAAAGGACAGCCAGGGACATAAAGAACGAAATCTAGAGTGACAGAGGGTAGATGATTCACTTGTCCAACTCCTTTTGCTTTAGTGTGAGACCCATTAGCTAAAGTAACATTGGGAAGAAACTGTGAATACGCAATATTTGACAAAAGGGATTTATTACCAGAGATATGATCAGAAGCAGCTGAGTCTACAACCCATTATTCAAGAGGAATAGATTGGGAAACACAAGCAAAAGAATTACCAGCAATAGAAGTATCAGTCTGAGCAACAGTGGCTACTTGCGGAGATGTCTGCGTACTTGCTCGAAAGTTAAGGAACTCATTATACTCCCCTTCAGACACAGAAAACCCCTGGTTACCTGTAGTCTCGATCTGAGCAACATAAGCATTTTTGGGTGGTCGACCATTTAAAGAGTAGCACACGTCACGAGTGTGACCAAGTTTATAGCAATAAGAACACTTGGGTCTAGATCTTCCAAAACGACCTCCTCCTCGTCTATTCTCCATAGTCTGAGATGCCCGATTGTCCGCTGACTGGGATATGATGATAGATGAATCAAGTGTCTGTGATGAGCTCACTAGGTGACTCGGTGCTGCATCAAGGCGAAGTAATCGAGAGAATAATTCGTCAACTGTGGGGACATTCGGACTAGCCAAAATCTGATCGCGTACTGAGTCGAGATCATTAGGAAGCCCAGCAAGAGTAAGAACTAGAAACAACTTTTGTCGTTGCTCTTGCTGCTTTGCAATGCTAGCAGAAACTGGCATCAACGTCTCAAATTCCTCCATAACTGCATGTACGTGTCCCAAGTAAGTAGACATATCTAATTCCTGTTTCTTTAAATTTGTCATCCGCGATATCACATCATAGAAACGAGATATGTCATTAGTTGTATAAAGTACGAGCTTTTTCCCAAACCAAATAACATGTTTGGAATGGACGAAACAAGGGCATCAACTTGGAATCAATAGATCGCCACAAAATACTGCATAATTGACATCGATCTTCTTCTAATGTGCTTTGGCTTTTTCATCTCCTTCACTAGATTCCTTGATTAGATGATCTTGAACACCTTGACCTTTACAGCACAACTCGACAGACGAAGCCCAAGCTACGTAATTTGAACCTCCTATTAAAGGTTCTGAGGTAATCATAACACCGGAACTGCCAGAACCCGAGTTTCTAGATCCGAAAGCATCGAGTCCCAAAGACATCGTTGGATTATCAACTGAAAACTCGCTGAAACTAAAACAGAAAACTGGAAACTAAAAATTGGAGCTGCCGGGAAAAACTGGAACACTGTAGCTGCCGGAAAAGCACTGTAGCTACCGAAAAAAATTCAAAGTTGTCGGAATTTAACAAAAATAAGATGGGTAGGGTTGGAATTAGTATTCGACCAAACTGTCCTGAAGGAGTCACCTGAAAATCTGGCCGGAAAAGGGGTCACGCGTCGGCGCGCGGGCTCACGCGCCGGCGCGCGAGCTCACGCGCCGGCGCGTGGGCTCACGCGCCTAAGGTTCTGGAGGCGCGTGGGGGCTGATTTGGCCGAAGAAATTTCTGGGGTTTTGTCACCGGACAGAGGCGAGTCTTTTGGTATTGCTGGATTTTGCACAGCACTGACCGAGACTGATTTTACTTGAAAAAGTCCGCCGGAAAAGGGTTCCGATGACTGATTTTACTTTCCGAAATTGCTGGAATTTATGCACAGCGATAAATCTCTCACGATTGCTCTGATGCCATGTGAGAAAGCACGGGAGAAAAATATATATATTTGATATAAACATGATACAATGAGCCCTCTATATATACACATAACCTATCCTACTCCTAATACACATTGGATTAGGGTTCTACTATTTCACATATTCTAACATATATAAAATAGATTATATGAATACTCTTATAGTTAATGCTATTGCGTATATGTTTCTTGTAAGGACAGTACACAATTTCTTTTAATAAAAAAAGAAGATAATTTTTTACATACACAATTTTTTATATAAAAGAACAAATAATATGACCCGAGATGGCGTTGTTTTGACTTAATTTACAATTAATTGTTTTTCCTAATAAAAGGATATTATATTATAGCTTAGACTTCATGTAAGTTCTTACCTATTATAATTGTCGGAGGTCAAATTTTCTCAAAACCCACCAAGTGGAAAACTTCCAATAAAAGTAGATTTTTAAGTTTCACTACAAAGAAACCGGAGAAATAGTGGTGGTCATATCTGCTTATTGCAGCAGTTGGGAACCGCCGCAATTCTTGTTTGTGGTGTCCTAACCAATAGCCATATTGGCTTTCGCCAAAAAGGTGTAGTAGGGAGGTTTTCGCCTAACCGACGCAATATGCAACTATAACCGCCGTAATACATAAGTTTAATATGGCTATTCACTTGGCTTATTGCGGTGGGTTCTAACCGCCGTAATATCAGTCCTGCCTCTTTCATATTATAGCCATTTAATAGTTCCATAATTGTAATATTTTTAATAAATGGAACACTGTCATTTTAATATTGTTGAGGTAATATGTGGAGAGGCCTAATGTTCATATGGTTGAAGTTAATATTTCATATGTAACTATAGAAGTTCAAATAATTGCTTCAAAGTTCAAAGGGTAAAAAAATCTAAGCTTAAAGAACCATATCATCATATTAAAAATTATGTTGACTGATGAAAGTGGACTTGCAATATTTGGCATATTAGTGATGTTAGTTTAGTCCACTATTAGACCTTCACTTTTCACACCAAAATTATTATAAGAGTTTCACATCGAATATTAGATCTGAAAATTAAACATTTGGAATATGTACAGGTGGTCTCAGATTGCACAACACTTGCCTGGAAGGACATTTAATGAGATAAAGAACCACTGGAACTCTTATCTAAATAAGAGAGTGGCCAAAATGGCACAACAAAATACATCTGGAAACTGAGAATCGTCACGTTGTTCCAAGAAATTGACCCCCTAGAATTCTAGTTGTGACGACCCAAAGGGTCATCACCGTAATTCTACCTTTTCTTGTGTTTCTGAGGCCTTAAAAACCTCTTATTGGGTTGTCTCGATTTACTTACGCAGTTCGGGCGCGATGCCGAAATTTTTTTATATGAAAATATTTGAACTCCGTGTTAAAAACTATGAATTTTGATATGAATATTGCTATGGTAGACTTTGGTTAACGTTTTGGGTAAACAGACCCAGACCCGTGATGTGACGGTCCCAGAGGGTCAAATTAAATTTGGGACCTGGGCGTACTCGCGGAATCGGAATCTGATGTCCCAGGCCCGGGAAAAACAATTTTTCAGATAAATTGGTTCCTGTTAATGTTTAAGGAAAATGAATTAGAAAAAAAAGAGCAAAATATAATGGTATCAGGCTCGTATTTTGGTTCTGAAACCCGATACAAGTCTTAAATAATTTTTAATCACTATTTGTGAAGTTTCATTTGAATCGGACTTCGTTTGACGGGTTTCGTACTTGAAAATAGAAACTTTGTGTTTCAAGTGTTAAAGAGCAAAATTATGATTTTGAGGCTTAATTCTATATAAATGGTGCTATTTTGACGATTTGATCGCACGAGTAAGTTCGTATAATGTTTTCAAGTCAGTGTACATGGTGGGTTTGGAGCCCCGAGGGCTCGGGTGTTTTCTGGAGGTGGTCCGGGGTGTTTATACTTAGGGAAAATATCAGGTTCAGGGTTGCAAGCACCAGTGCGGCCGCATGCCATTTCCATGCGGTCCGCCTGGGGGCCACGCGGCCGCATCCCTTCCTGTGCGGCCCACGTGGAGCTGCACGGCCGTGACCATTTCTGCGCGGTCCACGTGGATGTGTCTGAGGCCAGGGATTCCATGGTAACAAGCGCGGCCGCATGCCATTTCTGTGCGGTCCGCGTCAGGGCCCCAGAAAAGGCCTATAAATCCAAAATTTCAGCCATTTTTCTGCTGTTCACAAACCCAAAACCTAAGAGGCGATTTTCTAAACAACTTTTCTTCTCCAAAACGATTGGTACGTTATTTCTAACTTAATTTTTCTACTCTTTGACATCATTTAACATAATGTCAACTTCAAACAAAGATTTTCAAAAATGGAAATTTGAGATTTGGGTAGAACTTAGGTTTTCTATAATTTAAGCTTTTGTACCTCTATTTGAGGTCCGATTTCCATTCTAGTTATAGATATGAGCTCGTGGGGAAATGGGTAACTCGGTTTTGGTTTGAACCTCGAGTTTTGACGACGTGGGCCAGGGGGAATTTTGGGATTTTTTGAGTAAAATTTTGGGAATTTCATTCTTATGCATCCAAATTGATTTAATTAGCATTTGTTGATACATTTGAGTAAATTGTGGTTAGATTCGACCAGTTTTGAAGCGAATTCAAGGGCTAAAGCTATTCTAGAGGCGTGAGTTAAGTTGGAAGACGTCGAGGTAAGTGTTTGATCTAACATTGACTTGAGGGAATATGATTAGATTGTTAATTGTTGTGTGCTATGTGGAGTCGGTGTATAGGTATGGTGGCGGTTACCTATGCGCCCGAGTCAAGCATGACCGTGTTATCCTTTTTGTTATTAAAAAGTGCGGAAGAAGTGAATAATTGAGATAAATTATTGTTATGAGAGCTATGAAATGAAAGATGAGAAGTAAATGAATTAAGCTGAGTTGTTGATAAATGTTTCCCTTGCTGGGACTTTTTTTTAATTGTTTCCCTTTCCGGGACTTGTTGTTAATTGTTTCCCTTGCCGGGACATGTTATTAAATTGTTTCCCTTGCCGGGATGGTTAAACTTGTTGTTTACTCCTTTTACCCAATTTTTGATCATTGTTTGGGGAGAGGTGAGCGTAAAGCACGATGGGTGATACCGTGTAGTTATTGATTGCCTCCACAAGTTGGAGTGGTGATTTCCTCCACAAGAGGGAGTGGTATATATTGTTTTCCTCCACAAGATGGAGTGGTATTTATTGATTTCCTCCACATTATGGAGTGGTGTTTTCCTCCAGAAGATGGAGTGGTATATATTGATTTCCTCCAAAAGATGGAGTGGTATTTATTGATTTCCTCCACAAGTTGGAGTGGTGATTTCCTCGACAAGATGGAGTGGTGCTATTGATTGGGTGAGGACGAGAGTAAAAGCACGATGGGTGATGCCGTGCAACGTTGTTTGATTGGCTTATCTTTTTGGTGTTCCTTATCCCGTGTTCCTTTCTTAGTTGTTGATTCATCGGTTTTCTCTTATTTAAAAGTTATCTATTTAAGTTCCACCTCTTATTTGTTGAAGTTATATTTGAACAGCTATTTCCTCCAGCATGTCCCCTTCCCTTTTTTGTTGTTTAAATTCTTGTTTTCCTTTTCTGTTATCATATATATATCTGTACAGGTTGTTTATGGTAGGTCTAGTTAGCCTTGTCACTACCTCGCCGAGGTTAGGCCAGACACTTACCAGCACATGGGATCGGTTGTGTTGATACTACGCTTCTGTGCCTTTTTATACACTGGTCAGGACCCAGTTTACGGACTGCATCTTTAGACCAGGAGTGATCCTTTAATCCAGAGGCTCCGAGGTAGAGACAGGTTTTCAGTTTCCGTATCGTGTTTTATCATTATTGTTATTAAAAATCTTCCGCATGCTTTAATTAATTATTCTAGTATTTAAATGTTTTAGATATAAATTGTGAAAATGATTATAAAGGCTGGCTTGCCTAGCTTTGACAGTAGGCGCCATTAGGACTCCCGATGGTGGGTAAATCCGGGTCGTGACAAGTTGGTATTACAGTACTAGGTTACTGGGATCTCACAACTCATGGACAAGCCCGGTGAGTCTGAGGGAGTAGTACGGAGACGATGTATTTATCCACAGGGGCTACTGAGTTAGGAAAGTTTCACTTTGTTCATTCATGTCGTGCGATTCTGTTTCTCAAGTATTGATTGTTGTTATACTCTATTCTTTCACAGATGGAGAGAACACGTGCATCTTCTTCTTCCACGCAGCAGCCCGAGCCCCAGCAGCAGCTCCCGCGAGGAGCATGGGCCGAGGCCGTGGCAGGGGTAGAGCTCAGCCGTAGGTAGCAGTTCTAGAGGTGGAGCCTCATATTGACTTCGATGAGGAGGTTCCAGCTCCCCCAGCTCCAGTGGGCCCAGCTCAGGTCCTAGGGGGAGTGATGTTTTCTTTGGATCTTCGGGATTCTATTGTCCGCATAGCAGACTTTATGGACAGCGTTGCTAGAGTTGGATTCCTGCCAGTAGCACCAGCCACGTATCAGGCTGGAGGAGGGGTTTAAACTCCTGCTACACGTACTCCGGAGCAGGTATCTCCACAGACTCAGGTTCCATTGGTTCAGCCCGCAGTGGCGACTCAGACAGGAATACAACTCAGAGCGGAGATGGGCTAGCCATGTCTTCGGATGATTTTTGGAAACTTAATCGGTTCTTCAAGCTTTTCACTACCACTTCTAGCGGTGCTTCATCGGAGGATCCCCAGGATTTTCTGTTCTGTAGTCATGAGACCCTCAGAACTATGGGGATAGTGGAGACCAATGGGGTCGATTTTTGCACTTTCAGACTTGTGGGTGCGAAGACTTGGTGGAGAGATTATTGTCTTTCTAGACCAATAGGGTCCCCAACTTTGACATGGGGTAAGTTTGCAGAGTAATGTTTAGAGAAGTTTCTCCCCGTCACTAAGCGGGAGGCACTTCGCAGACCGTTTGAGCATCTTCATCAGGGTTCTATGACAGTTACATAGTATGAGACCAAGTATGTTGACTTGGCACGCCATGCAGTAGTGATACTCCCTACTGATCGAGAGAGGGTCTAGAGGTTTATTGGCAGATTGATTCAGCCCATTCATCTACAAATGGCAGTGAAAGTTGGCAGTGATATTACTTTTCAAGAGGAAGCCAATGTGGCCCATCGAGTTGAGATGGCACTAGCTCGAGGAGGTAGTCAGGGTTCTGAAAAGAGGCCTACACATTCTGGCAGGTTTAGTGGTACCTCATCTGGAGGTAGAGGTTCCTATGACATAAGCCATCCGCCGAGACTTTTCCAGTCGGCACTTCAGGTTTCTCATGGTACCCCAGGTAGTGGTAGTCATCAACAATATTCTGACCAGTAGCTCTTCAGCTACCCTTCAGCCCCCATCAGTACGCCGCCACTTCAGAGCGTCAGGGGAGGACATACAAGTCGATAGGGCCAGTAGTCTCAGCAGCCGAGGACATGTTATAGTTATGGTGACCAAGGTCATATTGTCAGGTATTGCCCTCGAGCCTCGAGTAGTTCTTAGTAGTAGGGTCCTCGTCCTGCGATTCAAGCATCAAGTGATCCACATGCCGTGCAGCCAACTAGAGGCGGGGGTAGGGATCATAGAGGTGGAGGCAGAGACCTTAGAGGTTGAGCCCGGACAGCCAGGGGTTGGGGTTAGCCCGCAGCAGATCATCCCAGAGACACAGTTTAGGGAGGTGGGGGCCAGCCCCATTGCTATGCATTGCCAGCCAGGCTGGAGGCCGAGTCTTCTGATGCTGTGATTACAGGTACTATTCTGGTCTACAATAGGGGTGCCTCAGTCTTATTTGATCCGGGATCTACTTATTCTTATGTGTCATCCTATTTTTCACCCTATTTGCTTATGCCTAGTGAGCCTTTGGGTATTCCTGTATATGTGTCCATACTGGTTGGTGATTCTATAATGGTCGACCGAGTGCATCACTCTTGTGTAGTGGTATTTGAGGGTCTTGAGACCCGTGTCAATTTATTGATTCTAGATATGGTGGACTTCGATGTTATATTGGGGATGGACTGGTTGTCCTCGTATCATGCTATCTTGGATTTTCACGCCAAGGCCATGACTTTGGCCTTGCCAGACTTGGCCCGACTTGAGTGGAGAGGGACCCCAGGTCATGCAACCCGTAGTGTTATTTTGTATGTCAAGGCTGGACGTATGGTCGAGAAGAGGTGTTTAGCATATTTGGCATATGTTCGCGACTCCAGCATAGAGGTTCCATCTATCGACTCTGTTTCTATTGTTCGGGAGTTCCCCGAGATTATTCCTTAAGACCTGCTGGGTATGCCGCCCGACAGGGATATTGACTTCTATATTGATTTAGCTCCGGGCACTCAGCCTATTTCTATTCCGCCGTATCGCATGGTCCCACCAGAGTTGAAATAGTTGAAAGAACAGCTTTAGACTTGCTGGATAATGGTTTCATTAGACCTAGTATATCACCTTGGGGTGCGCCAGTATTGTTCATGAATAAAAAGAACGCATCGATGAGGATGTGCATTGATTACCGGCAATTGAACAAGGTGACGATAAAGAACAAGTATCCACTACCAATGATTGACGATATATTTGACCAGCTTCAGGGTTCTAAGGTGTTCTCGAAGATAGATTTGAGGTCTGGTTATCATCAGTTGAGGATTAGGGCGTCTGATGTCCCTAAGATGTATTTTTGTACTCGGTATGGGCATTATGAGTTTTTGGTCATGTCGTTTGGATTGACTAATGCCCCGGCAGCATTCATGGAGTTGATGAACCGAGTGTTCAGGCCTTACTTGGATCTATTTGTGATTGTATTCATTGATGATATCTTGGTATACTCTCGCAGTCAGGAGGAGCATGAGCAGAACCTCAGAGTGGTTCTTCAGACTCTGAAGGATAGTCAGTTGTACGCCAAGTTCGCAAAGTGCGAGTTTTGGTTGAGATCAGTAGCATTTTTGGGTCATGTCGTATCAGCAGAGGGTATTCAGGTGGACCCGAAGAAGATAGAGGAACTCAAGAATTGGCCTCGACCAGTTTCAGCTACAGATATTCAGAGCTTCTTGGGGTTAGCTGGTTACTATAGGCGTTTTGTGGAAGGGTTATCATACATCGTAGCCCCGATGATTAGATTGACTCAGAAGGGTGCCCAGTTCAGGTGGTCAGATGAGTGCGAGGCGAGCTTTCAGAAGCTCAAGACAGCCCTAACTACGACACCGGTATTGGTTTTGCCCACGGGATCTGGGCCTTATACTGTATATTGTGATGCTTCCCACATCGGACTTGGTGCAGTGTTGATGCAGAACGGCAAGGTCATAGCATATGCTTTGAGGCAATTGAAGATTCACGAGAAGAATTATCCAGTTCATAACTTAGAGTTGGAAGCTATTGTTCATGCCTTGAAGATCTGGAGGCATTATTTGTATGGTGTGACGTGTGCGGTGTACACGGATCACAAGAGGCTTCAGTACTTGTTCAAGCAGAAAGAGTTGAATTCGAGACAGTGGAGGTGGTTGGAGTTATCGAAAGATTATGATGTTTCTATTTTATACCACTTAGGGAAGGCCAATGTGGTGGCCGATGCATTGAGTAGAAAGTCCGCCGGCATGGGTAGTCTTGCATACATTCTGGCCAGCCAAAGACCGCTTGCCTTGGATATTCAGGCCTTGCCCAATAGATTTGTGAGATTGGATATTTCTGAGCGCAGCAAAGTGTTAGCTTGCGCGGTTGCTCGTTCATCATTGATGGAGCGTATCCGGGAGCGGCAGTTTGATGATCCCCATTTGTGTGTCTTGAGGGACACGGTGCAGAGGGGAGGTGCCAAGGAGATAAATTTGGGAGATGATGGCATATTGAGGTTGCAGGGGCGAGTTTGTGTGCCCAATGTTGATGGTATTCGAGAGTCGATCTTAGTGGAGTCTCACAACTCCCGGTATTCTATTCATCTGGGAGCCGCGAAGATGTATCAGGATTTGAGACAGTATTGTTGGTGGCGTAGAATGATGAAAGACATTGTTGTGTATGTGGCTCGTTGTCTAAATTGTCAGCATGTTAGGTGCGACCATCAGAGGCCTGGTGGGTTGTTTCAGAGGATTGATCTTCCCGAGTGGAAGTCGGAGAGGATCCTTATGGATTTTGTTATTGGCCTTCCGATGACTCGGAAGAAGTTTGATGCTATATGGGTTATTGTTGATAGGCTGACTAAGTCAGCGCATTTCATCCCAGTTACCACCACTTATTCATCCGAGAGGTATGCTGAGATTTATATAAAGGAGATCGTTTGCCCTCATGGGGTGCCCATATCTATTATTTTGGATCAAAGTCCGCAGTTTACTTCGCATTTTTTGAGAGCGGCGCAACATGAGTTGGGTACCCTGGTCCATTTGAGTACATCATTTAACCCCCAGACGGACGGTCAGTCTGAGAGGACCATTCGGATTCTTGAGGATATGCTCCGAGCCTGCGTTATTGTTTTTGGAGGCTTGTGGGACCAGTTCTTGCCATTAGTGGAGTTTTCCTACAACAACAGCTAACAGTCCAGTATTTAGATGGCTCCATATGAGGCGTTGTATGGTAGGCGGTGTCTGTCCCCAGTCGGATGGTTTGAGCAGGGAGAGGATCGGTTATTGGGTACGGAGTTGGTACAGGAGGCCTTGGATAAGGTCAAGATCATTCAGGATAGACTTCGGTCAGCTCAGTCTAGGCAGAAGAGTGTTGCAGACCATATGGTCAGGGATGTTGCTTTCATGGTTGGTGAGCGATTATTGCTCCGTGTGTCGCCTATGAAGGGCGTGATGAGGTTTGGGAAGAAGGGCAAGCTTAGCCCTAGGTTTATTGGCCCATTTGAGATTCTTGACTGTGTGGGGAAGGTGGCTTATAGGCTTGCGTTGCCGCCTAGCTTGTCAGCTGTGCATCCTGATTTTCATATATCCATGCTTCGGAAGTATCTCGATGATCCCACCCACATGATAGATTTTAGTACTGTCAAATTGGACAAGGATCTTTCATATGAGGAGGAGCCGGTGGATATTTTAGACAGGCATGTTCGACAGTTGAGGTCGCAGAGTTTTTCTTCAGTGCATGTTCAGTGGAGAGGTCAGCCTCCTGAGGCATCGACCTGGGAGTCCGAGTCTGATATGCGGAGCCGTTATCCCCATCTATTCCCCGACTCAGGTACTTCCTTAATCTGTCCGTTCGAGGACGAATAATTGTTTTAGAGGTGGAGGATGTGACAACCCAGAGGGTCATCACCGTAATTCTCCCTTTCCTATTGTATTTGAGGCATTGAAAACCTCTTATTGGGTTGCTTTAATTTGCGTGCGCAGTCCAGGCGTGAAGTTAGAAAATATTTGAACTCTGTATTAAAAAATATGAATTTTGATACCAATATTTTCATGGTTGAATTTTGTCAGCGTTTTGGGTAAATGGACCCGGACCCATGATATGATGGTCCCAGAGGGTCCGTAATTAAATTTGGGACCCGGGCGTATTCTCGGAATCAGAATCCGAGTTCCCAGGCCCGAGAAAAACAATTTTTCAGTTTAATTGGTTTCTGTTAATGTTTAATGAAAATGAATTAGAAAAAAGAGCGAAAGGTAATGGTATAAGGCTCGTATTTTGGTTCCGACGCCCGGTACTAGTCTTAAATAATTGCTAAGCACTATCTGTAAAGTTTCATTTAAATCGGATGTCATTTGACGTGTTTCGTACTTGAAAATGGAAACTTTGAGTTTCAAGTGTTAAAGAGCAAAATTATGATTTTGAGGCTTAATTCTATGTAAATGATGCTATTTTGGCTATTTGATCGCACGAGTAAGTTCGTATAATGTTTTCGAGTCTGTGAACATGGTTGGTTTGGAGCCCCGAGGACTCGGGTGTTTTTTAGAGGTGGTTAAGGGTGTTTAAACTTAGAGAAAATATCAGGTTCAGGATTGCAGCCACCAGCACGGCCGCATGCCATTTCCATGCAGTCCGCTTGGGGGCCACGCGGCCGCATTTCTTCCTGTGCAGTCTGCGTGGAGCTGCGTGGTCGCGATCCTTTCCAATGCGGTCCGCATGGTGCCACGCGACTGCGGTCATTTCTATGCAGTCCGCATGGAGCGGCACGGCCACGAACATTTATGCGCGGTCCACGTGGATGTGTCTGAGGATAGGATTCCAGGGTAACCAGTGCGGCCGCATGCCATTTCTGTGCGGTCCGCGCCATGGCCCCAGAAAGGCCTATAAATCCAAAATTTCAGCCATTTTTCCACTGTTCACAAACCCAAGACCTAATAGGCGATTTTCTAAACATCTTTTCTTCTCCAAAACAATTGGTAAGTGATTTCTAACTTAATTTTTCTATTCTTTAACATCTTTTAACATACTTTCAACTTCAAACAAAGATTTTCAAAAATGGAAATTTTGGATTTGGGGTAGAAATTAGGTTTTCTATAATTTGACCTTTTGGACTCGATTTGAGGTCCGAATTCCATTCTAGTAATAGATATGAGCTCGTGGGGAAATGGGTAACACGGTTTTGGTTCGAACCTCGAGTTTTGACCACGTGGGCCTGGGGGCATATTGGGAATTTTTGAGTAAAACGTTAGGAATTTCATTCTTATGTATCCAAATTGATTTAATTAGCATTTTTTGATACATTTGAGTAAATTGTGGTTAGATTATACCGGTTTTGAAGCAAATTCAAGGGGTAAAGCTATTCTAGAGGCGTGAGTTTAGTTGGAAGCCATCGAGGTAAGTGTTTGATCTAACTTTGGCTTGAGGGAATAGGATTAGGTTGTTAATTGTTATCTGCTATGTGGAGTCGGTGTATAGGTATGGTGACGTTTACCTATGCGCCTGAGTCAAGCATGACCGTGTTATCCTATTTGTTGTAAAACAGTGTGAAAGAAGTGAATAATTGAGATAAATTCTTGATATGAGAGCTATGAAATGAAAGATGATAAGTAAATGAATTACAGTTGAGTTTTTGATATATGTTTCCCTTGCCGGGACTTGTTGTTAATTGTTTCCCTTGCCGGGACTTGGTTTTAATTGTTTCTCTTGCCGGGACTTGTGGTTAAATTGTTTCCTTTGCCGGGATGGTTAATCTTGTTGTTTACTCCTTTTCCCCAATTTTCGATCATTGTTTGGGGAGTGGTGAGCGTAAAGCACGATGGGTGATGCCGCATAGTTATTGATTTCCTCCACATGTTGGAGTGGTGATCTACTCCACAAGATGGAGTGGTATATATTGATTTCCTCCACAAGATGGAGTGGTATTTATTGATTTCCTCCACAAGATGGAGTAGTGTTTTCCTCCACAAAATGGAGCGGTATTTATTAATTTCCTCCACAAATTGGAGTGGTGATTTCCTCCACAAGATGGAGTGGTATTTATTTATTTCCTCCACGAGATGGAGTGGTGCTATTGATTGGGTGAGGACGAGAGTAAAAGCACGATGAGTGGTGTCGTGCAACGTTGTTCGATTGGCTTATCTTTTTGGTGTTCCTTTTCCCGTGTTCCTTTCTTAGTTGTTGATTCATCGATTTTCTCTTATTTAAAAGTTATCTATTTTAGTTCCATATCTTAATTGTAGAAGTTAAATTTGAACTGCTTTTTCCTCCAGCATGTCCCCTTCCCTTATTTGTTGTTTGAATTGGGGTTTTCCTTTTTGTTATCGTATATATATCTGTACATGTTGTTTATGGTAGGTCCGATGAGCCTCGTCACTACCTCCCCGATGTTAGACCGGACACTTACCAGCACATAGGGTCGGTTGTGCTGATACTACGCTTCTGTGCCTTTTTATGCACTGGTCAGGACCCAGTTTGCGGACCGCAGCTTTAGACCGGGTGTGATCCTTTAGTCCAGAGGCTCCGAGGTAGTTCGCTGGCGTTCCCGGGCCCCGAGTCTCCTCTATCTTTTCTAGTTTATTATATTTCTATCAAACAGACAACAGTTGTATTTTCTTTCAGACTATTATTATTAGTATTCATTAGTTGCCCGTTAGCAGTGACACCAGATACTGGGTAGGGACAGGTTGTCAGTTTTTTATCTTATTTTATTATTATTTTAATGAAACATCTTCCGCATGCTTTAATTAATTATTCTAGTATTTAAACGTTTTAGATATAAATTATGAAAATGATTATAAAGGTTGGCTTGCCTAGCTTCGATAGTAGGCGCCATCATGACTCCTGATGGTGGGTAAATCCGGATCATGACACTAGCTTTGACTCATTTGAACATATAATATGATCATTGGCTGATTCAGATTAATCTGACCTTCCAAGAGAGCCTCAAAAGAGTAATTTACCCAAAGTATTATTCGCGGAATGGCTTTCTTTAGTCCAATTTAATGGCCAAGCCTTCCACAAATTTGATCCTTCCAATAATAACTTTGGCTATAATAATTCAGAGTTACAAGACATATTCTTGCACAATATACTTTCCCCACCTACTGATCACTCAAAGTTGGTTCTGTCTGAAAGTTACACATCAGTGGGGTACTTTTATTATAATAATTTTTTTATTATTTAATACACACATGACTCAGAAGAACATCAGACAAAGGTTCAACGCACATATACTATATGCATCCTTCGTAAATATGGTTGCAGGAACAAATGAGGAGGTATGGATCAACGTCAAAAATAAAGAGAAGACTTACCTGTGAAGGAGTCGGAAATAAGTGAGCAAACTCCTCGGGGATATTTCCTATTTTCATTTGAAATAAGCTTGTTAGAGAATTTAATTGTGATATCAAATTTGCCATCTCTTGCACCCATGGTGGAGGTGGAGCACTAGTGCTAGCTGCGCCCATATAAGAACAACCACCTCATCTTGATGTTTTCTTGAATACTACAGTTGGAACTGCACCCATGCCTGTGACGATCTGGCCGGTCGTCTTTGGAATTTATACCACGTTTCCCCATTAATTGCTTCCCCTAAGTTAAAGCTATTGTTCCCGCTTTGAAGATATAGCGTCATTATTTATACGGCATGCCTTGTGAGATTTACACGGATCATCGGAGTTTGCAGCACTTGTTCAAGAAAAAGGATCCGAACTTGCGCCAGAGGAGATGGTTGGAGCTGCTTGATATTACTATTCTTTATCACCCGGGCAAGGCCAATGTGGTTTCCGATTCCTTGAGTTGCCGGGCGGAGGGTTTTGGGGGTCTGGCATATTTACCAGCTTCACAGAGACCAATGGCGATGGATGTTCAGGCTTTAGCCAGTCAGTTCATGAGATTGGACCTTTCGGAGAATAGTCGAGTCCTAGCCTGTGTGGTTTCTTGGTCTTCATTGTTTGATCATATCAGGGAGCGGCAGTATGATGACCCTCATTTGCTTGTCCTTAGGGACACAGTTCTGCATGGCGATGCTAAGGATGTGACTATTGGAGATAAGGGGGTGCTGAGGATGCAGGGGCGGATCTGTGTGCCTGATCTTGATGATATTCGGGAGTTGATATTGACTGAGGCCCATAGCTCGCGGTACTCCATCCATCTGGGTACCGTGAAGATGTATCAGGATCTGAGGCAGCATTACTGGTGGAGGCGGATGAAGAATCACATAGTGGAGTTTGTAGCTAGATGTCTCAACGGTTAGTAGGTGAAGGCTGAGCATCAGAGACCGGGAGGGTTACTCCATCAGATGGAGATTCCGGAATGGAAATGGGAGAATATCAATATGTACTTTGTGACTTGTCTCCCTCTAACGGCGAGGAAGTTTGATTCTATTTTGGGTGTTGTGGATCCACTGACCAACTCCACCCATTTCATTCCAGTGTGCACTTCTTACTCAGCGAAGCGGTTGGCAGGGATTTATATCAGGGAGATTGTTCGTCTGCATGGCATTCCAGTTTCTATCATCTCAGACATGGGTTCAGTGTTTACATCACGGTTCTGGAGAGCCGTCCAGCATGACTTGGGTACCCGGGTGACCATGAGTACAACTTTTCACCCTCAGAAGGACGGACAGTCCGAGCACACTATTCAGATTCTTGAGTATATGCTCCGTGCGTGCGCGATTGAGTTTAGAGGGTCTTGGGATCAGTTCTTGCCACAGGCTGAGTTTGCGTACAACAACAGTTATCAGTCAAGTATTTAGATTGTGCCTTATGAGGCCTTACATGGTAGGAGATGCAGATCCCCGATGGGTTAGTTCAAGGCGGGAGAGGCCAGGTTATTGGGCACTGTTTTGGTTCAGGGTACGGTTGAGAAGGTTATGGTGATTCAGGATATACTCCGTGCGGCCCAGTCCAGACAGAAGAGTTATGCAGACCGGAAGGTTCGTGATGTATCCTTTATGGTTGGTGAACGGGTTTTGCTTTGGGTCTTGCCTATAAAAGGTGTCATAAGGTTCGGTAAGAAAGGGAAGTTAAGCTCGAGGTTCATTGGCCTATTTGAGATTTTGAGGCAGATTGGGAAGCTTGCTTATGAGCTTGCTTTACCTCCCATTTTGTCCGGGGTTCATCACGTATTTCATGTTTCGATGCTTCGGAGGTATCATGGTGACCCGTCTCATGTGTTAGAGTTCACATCAGTTCAGTTGGACAATGACTTTTCATATGTTGAGGAGCCAGTGATAATATTGGACAGGCAGGTCCGAAGGCTCAGGTCAAAGAATATAGCTTCAGTAAAGGATCCGTGGCGGGGTTAGCCAGCCAAGGAGGCGACTTGGGAGATCGAGCGGGATATGCGTAGCCGATACCCTCATCTTTTTGCTACTTCAGGTATGTTCTCTATGCTCGTTCGAGGACGAACGAATGCTTAAGTGTAGGAGGATGTGACGACCCGGTCGGTCGTATTTGAAATTTATGCCCCGTTTCCCCGTTAATTGCTTCCCCTAAGTTCATTTCTGCTATTTTGGTTTGCTGGGATGTTCTGTAATAGAATTTGGAGTGTTTTGGGACACTTAGTCCTAAATGAGAGCTTAAGTGTTGGAAAATGGTCCGTAATATGAAGAGCGTGAAGACGACCTCGAAATGGAAATCCGATGGTTCCGTTAGCTCCGTTAGGCGATTTCGGGGTTGGGAGCGTGTTTGGAATGTATTTAGATGTCCGTAGCTCATTAAGGCTAGAAATGCTGAAAGTTGAATTTTGAAGTTTCCGGTTCGATAGTGAATTTTCGATCCGAGGGTCGGAACGGATTCCAGAAGTTGCTGTAGCACTTTCATGTCATTTGGTACGAGTGTGCAAAGTTTCAGGTCAATCAGATGTGTTTTGGGTAGGTTTTTGATCAAATGCGAGTTTTGGAAGTTTTAAAGGAACTTAGGCTTTAATTTGATGAAAAACCAGGATTTTGATGTCAACGGTCGAGTTTTGAGGAATCGAGCAAGTCGAATAAGGTATTAAGAAGTATTGGTACTTTTTGGTTGGGGTCCCGGGGTCCTCGGGGTGAACTCGGCTGGTTAACCGATGAAACTTGGTGAGTTGCATGATCTGTTGCTGCTGCCTTCTGTTGTTTCTGCAATCGCGGAAGGGGAGCCACGTATGCGGGTTCCGCAGTAGCGGATTTGGGTTACGGACATGGTCTTGGGGATTTGGTCGTGGACCACAGAAGCGGAGGTAGACTCGCTTATGCAGCGACCGCAGAAGCGGTCTTGAGCCGCAGGAATGGTCCTTGACATGGATTAGTCAGCCCGCTGAAGCGATGGGTTGGTCGCATAAGCGGTGACGCGGATGCGGTCATTCAGTCGCAGAAGCGAAAATCGCTGTTAGTTAAGGGGTTAATCGGAGGAGGACGAGAAGGAGAAGGAGAAGGAGAAGAAAAAAGGAGAAGAAGGAGGATGAGGAGGAGGAGGAGGAGGAGGAGGAGGAGGAGGAGGACGAGAAGGAGAAGGGGAAGGAGAAGGAGAAGAAGAAGAAGAGGAACAAGGAGAAGAAGGAGAAGGAGAAGGAGAAGGAGAAGGAGAAGGAGAATAAGAAGGAGAAGAAGAAGAAGGAGAAGAAGAAGAAGAAGAAGAAGGAGAAGAAGAATAATAAAAGAAATCGCTGCCTCTGCTAGCAACAGAAATCTAGCAAACAATTAAAATAGTGATAGACAAAGAAGAAGAAGAAGAAGATGGAGAAGGAGAAGGAGGAGGAGGAAGAGGAGGAGAAGGAGAAGGAGAAGGAGAAGAAGGAGAATAAGGAGAATAAGGAGATGAAGGAGGAGAAGGAGAAGAAGGAGAAGGAGAAGGAGGATAAGGAGGAGGAGAAGGAGGAGAAGGAGGAGGAGGAGGAGGAGGAGAAGGAGAAGTAGAAGGAGCAGGAGAAGGAGGAGAAGAAGAAGAATATAAGAAATCACTGCTACTACTAGCAAGAGAAATCTATCAAATAGTTAAAATAGTGATAGACACATACCCCAATTTCCCTAGCTTGATCATTCACATAACTTCCATCTTTCCTCTTATGAGTCTCAGTACACACTTTGCCACGATCAAATTCTTTTCCCTGTTTCTTTTGAAAGTTGTAAAAAAGTAAAATTTTCCCCAAATTCCCTAGCTTGATCATTCACATAATTCCTATCTTTCCTCTTATGAGTCTCAGTACATACTTTGCCGCGATCAAATTCTTTTCCCTATTTCTTTTGAAAGTTGTAAAAAAGTAAAATTAAACTAAATAAGTTTTGTCACATTACAGCGACAGTAAGTAAAGAAGAAGAAGAAGAAACCACTCCTACTGCTAGCAAGAGAAATCTAGCAAACAGTTAAAATAGTGATAGACACTTACCCAAATATACCTTGCTTGATCATTCACATAACTCCCATATTTTCTCTTATGAGTCTCAGTACACACTTTGCCATGATCAAATTCTTTTCCCTGTTTCTTGTGAAAGTTGCAAAAAAGTAAAACTAAACTAAATAACTTTTGTCACTTTAAAGCGACAGTAAGTAAGTCGTATTAAACTACCATCAAAGCCCTTATCCTAGCCTAACTCATAGCACCACTAATATGGGGAATTTTTTGTTGACTTCGAATCAGTTGATTTCTCAAGCAAAGTGCCTATGAGTCAAAAAGGAAAAAAAAGAACTCATATCAGTGGCAGAAAAGAAGCAATAGCAGAGAAAAGTGGTGAAATAAGAAGAAGAAAAAGAAGAAGAAGAACAACAACAACAAAAACCACCTTTGTTTCCTCTTTAGAACGATATTTAACATACAATGCCCATTGGTCCATGGGAATGCCTTCTGGAACATTCTTGATGATATCCTCTTTACTAAAAAATGGATCTCAGCCTCATCATATAGTCTATGCCTGAATTCCATCCAATTTTCGCTAAGTGAATTGCTAATCCACCTTTTTACCCTTTGCAGATCACTCGTAAAGGAAAATCGAGATTTCAAAAACTAATATATGTTTATTAATTGCTGACAGAACTGTAACATACAAAGTAAGCAAAAGAATTAAAAGGCATTACCATTAAGAAATCACTAAAAGCACAGTTCACAAAAGATTTAGTCATGGATGCCCAACGCTCGAAGCCAATAGGAAAGTATCTAGGATTTGTAGCAAGCTGCCCCAAAATTCCTGCAAGAAGGCCGGCTGATTTTCCAATAGGTAGAGCAAACTCATCACATTCCACAATTATACGCGATCCATTCTTCAAGTTATGGATGTCCTGGACCATCAACCTAATAGACTTTGTTACTTGACATTCATTTGAGACAAAATAAAGATCATATAAAATTATTAATCGAGGCAAATAAATTATTTATAATTCATATTTACCTATAATATCTACAACCCAATCACGTTCTGAGTCATCTGTAACTCCTCTACATCTTTGTGTAGTTGGTTTTGAAGAGACTCCATGAAATAATGAAGATTGAATGCTATTTTGTGACAAGACGAGATTAGTTTATGAAGCTATAGCATGTGATGAATATGAAGCTAAAGCATGTGATGACTAAGCATGGGATGACTGCTCTGGAGCACGTGAAGAGCTCTCTTTGATTGATTTGAACATATTTTTGACCTGATTTTGCTTCGGCATCTCTACATATACACATGGTTGAATAAAGTGATTAGTTAGGACTCCAAGAGCTCTACATATATACATGCATCTGGAACAAAGTGATTAAATTCTTGAGTTATCAGATTAATCAAAGAGCAGAAGCATGCAATTGACCTACTGGGTTGACTGAATAGCAGTAGGAAGCCTTTCCACCCAACTACTGCTTCTGATGCTCAATTGAGCTCTATTGAGTCAATAAAGTGAAAAAGGAACAAACTTGAGGAGCCACAACAATGAAGCCATGAGAAGAGACATGTTGAATAAGCTGAGAATAGAAAGAATTGTAAAGAAGACAGCCATAAAGAAATATCAGTACAGGGTAGCTTCCTGCTTCTGATGGGGTGGCTCAATTTTCACCAGCCTAGTCTTATAATTTCCAATATCAAATACAGTAGTGGAAGTAGTATACCAAGTAACAAAGGAGGAGTAACTTATTACCATGTCTGAGTAGATTTCCTTCTTTTCCTTTGATTAAGATAAAGTTCACTGTTTTGGTCTTCATATACTCATCTTACTTTGTTTTCCAGTGTTCGGGATTTTGGCAATGGGAAAGCAGGAATCTAAATAGAGAAGATCGAGTAACAAAGAAATAAATTTACCTTTGAATGAGAGACAAGTGATGTAACAGATCTATAGTGAAACCACCTACCGAATGAGAAAAAAACATTAGATATCAAATAGATAAAACAATAATAACAAGTGTTGATACACAATAGCTGACCAATAAAAGTAACAACAGATATAACTTTATCAATTCATAATAGCTGAACAAATCAACAATTTATAATGCCAAAGCAAAAAAACAATGAATTTCCAATATTGTTGATCAACTATAACCATTGATACAATTTGGTTTCTTAGACTAAAAATGGGTGGTGGTGGCTCTTTAAATATGTTCATCTTCCCCAATTTCATTTTCAATATTGCATTCACCTAATAATTCGACAATTTCGTCCACTCGACTCAAATTTAGATCTTTCACATCATCAAAGAATAGATCTAAGTCTTGCCCTAGAAATGACTCATTCTCAGGAACATCAATCTCTTCTTCTTCCATTTCATACAAGTCTCTTGGTTTCAAGTGAACAACAGTACCCCATACTTCATTCACCCCATCATACACATAATATACCATTTGAGCTTGTGAAGCTACAATATATGGATCATGCTATTCACGCTCACCAATATGAATCAATTGTGAAAAATTAACCGAAGAAAATCCTCATGCATGATTTCTAACCCTCTATCCCTAGTTGTATCAGCCCATTTACAGTTGAATAGGGTAACCCTAAATCGGTAGTAGTTAAGCTCAATGATGCCTTCTAATTTGCAATAATATGGCAAATCTGCTTGCCTCAGTTTTCCATCAGCACCACTAGCTATACAAGATGTGGTCGAAGTAAAAAAAACCTCACTGTTTTGCGTTTTCAACCCATGCTCTCGAGTTTTTGTCCGAAATTTGAACCCATTGATATCAAATGATGTAAACCTTCTAGCATATGGTGTTGGACCATCTGCTAAAAAATTTAGTTCATCAGACACAATATTTGAAATTTCTGGATTAACAATCTGAAACAAGAATGTAAAATGTGTTAATCACAAATTTAAAGTTATAAAATTCTAATACATTTGTAACAAACCTTTAGAGGAAGCCTTTCGCACATAGGATTTAATGTGTCCCTAATACCTAAACAAAAGACCAAAAATTAGTTGATGGATACAAATTAACATTTATTCTTAATGAACAAGCTCCAATAAAGCAATAAGAAATATTGTTTACCTCTCGATAGGATACATCCACCGACATTATTGAGGCCCCCCCAAGTTTTTCTTCACCAGCTAGATGACAAGTTAAATGAACAATTATTGTAAAGAATGTACGAGGAGAATAATATTTCCAGGTCATTCATGGTAATAAAATAACGAGACTGGAGCCTGTCAAGTTCTAAGGGACTTATGCTTTTGGCACAGAGTTGACGGAAGAACGAACTCAACTCTATTAGTACTGCAATCACCTTGTCTGATAAAACATTACGTACGACAATTGGTAACAAGTGTTGCATTTTCTTGAGCTTTTGTTGTTTCAAGTCGACACATCTTGAAATGTTGCTAGCGTATCCATTGGGCATTTTGACATTTATAAAGTCCGCAAAAATATGTCTTTCTTAAATCCACTTTTCTTTGAATTTAAAAGAGAGAACAAGGTCGGACGATAGCTTCCTTTATCATCTGCCCAAAGTTCTTTCCTTATACCCATTTCTCTAAGCTCATTCCGAGCATTATGATTGTTTTTTCACTTTTAAGTATCGTTGAGCGAAGTATATATCACGTTCTCACAATTATTCTTCTCAATGTTCATAAGGGATAGATTATGACGCAACAAGTTATATTCTCAATAAGGAAGATTAAAGAATATGCTTCTCTTTCTCCAGTGTTTCAACCCATCTTCAGCAATAGTTTTTCCTCGAGTTCTTTTACTTTTAGCATTCGACTCAGGTACTTTCCCAAAACTATTATTGATTCCCTCCATTTGTTTCAATATGTCTGACCCTGATAATGCTATTGGTGTCTTCTGTTGCTCGATTTTCCCATTAAAACGGACACGCTGCAATCTAAAACGATGGGCGCTTTCAAGAAAACGACGATGGCCCATAAAACACCATTTTCTGCTATGCTTCAGCCGGCAAGAGGCTTTATCAAAGTTACATGTGGGACAAGCAAACTGAGTGTATGTGTTCCATCCAGATAAGCTGCCAAGCCTAGGAAAATCACTTATTGTCCACATCAAACTTGCTCGCATTTTAAAAATATCATTCTTTGAAGAGTCTAATGTCTGCACACCATCATACCATAAGTCTCTCAACTGTTAATTAAGAGGTTGTAAGTACACGTCAAGTCATTGTCAGGCATATATTTTCCTGGAATGATCATTGAAAGAATGAATGAAGTTTGTTTCACGCACTCCCAAGGAGGACAATTGTATGGAATAAGAACCACAAGTCAAATACATTATTTTGTTGCCAATTCTCCAAAAGGATTAAAACTGTCACTAGCTAGGCCTACATTCCGAAGATCTACAACAAGTTCTGGATGAAGCAAGTCAAATGCTTTCCAGGTTTGAGAATCCCTTGGATGCCTCATTAATCCATCTTGGTTACCCACATAAGAATGCCATCTCATAGACTCAGTAGTTTTAGAGAATATGAACAATCTTTGTAGCATTGTCTTTTGTGGAAAGTAGCGCAAAATCTTTACGAGCTCCTTCTTTTTATTGTCCTTCCACCTATATGTCTTGCACTTTTTGCATTCTTGTAAGCCTTCTTCTTCCTCAAAATATAACATACAATCATTTGGGCAAGCATGGATCTTGGTATTGTTAAGACCAAGCTTTTTGATGGTTTTTTTGGCCTAAAAAAGAAACTGCAATCTTGGCATCTTCAAAGGCATCTTTTAACAATTCCAATATCATACTCATTGCTTTGTTAGTCCATTTGATACAAATACTTGATATGATACAATTTGACTAGAAAAGACAACTTGGAATACTTTGCGCACCCTTCATACAATGGTTGATTGCCATCTTCTACCAGCTCATTAAATTGTGCATATTCTTCATTATGCCCTTCATAAATTGTTTCTTCACTATTCATAGACTCACAAGACACACCGGGCTCATTAACCCAAATGCATCGCTAATCATGGTTACCATTTGATCTTTGCGCTGTAAAGTTTCTTCTATGACATCTGTGCTCTGAAACGTTTGTGGCATAGTTGGATTTGATTTTTCACCATGCAAATACCAAACTTTATAATTTTTTGGAAAAGGGTTACAAATTAGGTGTTCTTCAACTATATTTCTTCTTTTCCACTTGTTAAAACCACATATCGGACATAGACACTTAATTACACGCCCATTAATAGACCCATTCATAAAAGAAAAATCCAGAAATTTTCTAAGCCCATCCGCATATTCAAGTGTATTTCATTGTTTGCTAATCCAATATTTATCAATTGGCATGGCTAGAAAATAAAATACAAAGACTTATATCAGAAGGTACAGAAAAGAAGAAACAAGAGTCTGAAAAGAAAAGAAAAATAATTTAATCAATAATAAGAGTGAAAGTAGAGCATTAACAGATAAACGAAAGACATGGATAAAGGTTGATAACAGAAGGCACTTGAAAAGTTATTGCAAAGTCTTTTTCACTTCCGATTCATAAACTAACCATTTGTATAATCAATACTCTTTTCTACATATACAATGATTCACTCTTAACAAGAAAACACATGCAAGAGGGTAACTTGTTAGTTGGCTTGTTTCCAAGTTTAAACTTGTTAGTAGGGCAGCTTATCCTGGCGGATTGGGAAGTTATTTACACTTAACGATTTTTCTTGGTGGTTATCGGCTTTTAAATGTCTCAATCTACTAGCCACCCGATAAGATATCGGGCGGTTTAGTATTGGTTTACCTCTTATCTGGCGGTTTATCGGCCTAATTCAACCTATATTGCGTGCATTAATTGTTCGCTAACAGCCTAACATACAAATTCAGAAATCAAAATTACACGATTGAGTCTACGTACAGAAATCGAAACTACTGCCTTCATAACAATGAGTGAAAAAGAAGAACACATTTGTAAATCACTAAATTGTACTACAACTAGCCCGGTCAAAAGCAAACCAGCAATGAAAGCTGCTCCCATAAGCATCACGAAAACTACATTCCAGTTCCAACTCTTAGTTGAAATGTAATCCATTAGAAATGGTCCAATGGCAGCACCAATTGAGCCAGTTCCATCACTAATATCTGTCACAGTTGCAAGTGCTCGTGAATTGCCCTTCAAAGACCTATGGGCTATGTGTTCCCAGGTCAGCTGAAACGGTAGTTTTATTAATGCATATTTTCCAATCACAAACACTCCAGTAATCAACATGCGAATGATGTTTATAGTCATGGAAATGTGTCTGTAGCTTCGGTATAGATCCATTGCTGGTATCGCACAGTACATGAAGCTAGCAGCTGTTACAACACTAAGGGTGTTTATATAGATATGGATAAAAATTATATATATATATATATATATATATATATATATATATATATATATATATTAACGAATTAGCCATTAAACCGTTAAGTAGATACCAATAAGCCATTAAGCTTCGGTTTGAGATCGGTTTTGAACACCCCTACTTGTTAGCAGGCTTTCCATCAGGGATAGCTGTCAGAGTGTCCTGAAAAATTCACAGGCTTTCCTGTCAGGGACCTCAAAATGAATGTGAATGGCAGTAAACTCTACTTTGTAGTACTCCTGAAAGGATATCTGATACAATTTTCTTCTACCTACAATTTTTGTCTAACTTCACAAGTTTCAAAATGAACCAACACATATTCAAGGCTTGCTTACATGCCATCTCCTATAGCTTGCAATCCTGTTTGGAGTTAACTTTACCAAATGGAATATGCTAACTAATTTGATAGTGGAACATTGCATATGTCTAAGTTCAGTAATGCAACTGACACTACCACAGAATTATACAACTGCAGTATTGGCAACATCATTATAGAGCTAGCAACTATCAAATATATGTCCATCATTTAGATATCAGATGTCAAATTTTCCTAAAACCCACCAAGTGGAAAACTTCTAATTAAAGTAGATTTTGAAGTTGATTTTTAACTGCATCTGAGATAGATTAGAGCCTGATTTTGCATTAGATCTACCAAACATTTGAAAAAGAATGAACTATTGCTATTTTGAGGAATCAAATAAGATTTTATTTTATTATATTTTTTATGAAATAATTTTAAATATATAAATTGTTATTTATTGTAACTTATTGTACCTATTATATAGTTTTCAAATATACAAAATTTTACTTCAAAAAACATAAATAATTCATGTCCGAATCACACCAAAAATTAGTCAAATTAACTCTCTCATACTCCAAAAAAGGTTCACAAAATTCGAAACAAATGGAGTATTTTTTTTACGTGATACATATTCTTTTTTATTTATTATACAAAAAATGAGACATTTCTATACTTGAAAGCAGTAAAATTTATTTTTCCCCCTTTACTCTTAATGAGAAGTTTTAATAGCAACAAACATATTATGGCATACTTAATATTTTTCTGGTTGTAATGGGATTATAGCAAGGTTCTGTGCTCACTCTATTCTTATTTTCCCTGGTGATGGACGCATGATCGCGCTCAACCAAGTCTCGCAAAAGACTACGTGGGAGTTGCCAATATAATCTGAGTATTGAAGCCCAGAGTCGAACCTCAGAGAATTAACTTATCAATCACCCCTGTAAGATTTACTTAATTCACACAATCACTTTCCCAAACTTTTTGGTTCACAGTGGTTGACTTTTCTAACAAATAATGATTGAAGGTAAAAACTGGAAATTAATCGAACTTGATTTGTAAGCAGTTGGAATAAGGTCTAAGGCAATGGCTTCCCCCATTGTTGATTTCCTCGGTTGCATATATCTAATAACTAGGATTTGGTTATCTCTATCAATCATGAACACTCAGGCTATCATAGGTCATTCTCAGGTAACTATGACAATCCACTATGCGTACTCTCTCAAGTTATGCTAGCTAATTTCACAACACAGTTCAGTTAGATTGCATCCGAAATATCGTTATCTTTAAACAAACATCTAAACCCTCGGTTATGACTCTCATGTATATTCCGAGAGTGATGTTCTTCATACAATAACCTAAATATACACTCTGTCTCAAGTAGATACATACTAAATAGGAACGGATAATTCAGGGCCCTTTTCAACTAACCACAATCAGAACGCATATGAACAAATAGATATTAACAACCAAACCAAATAATATTAATCAAACAACCAAGTTATCCCCAACGGGTTCTACCAACACCTTAGATTAAGGCATATAGCTACTCATAACAATGGGGGAACAAACTAAATAAATAATCATCATAACTACCAATAAAAATCTAAAGAAAAGAAGAACTATGGTTTGGGTATTCTCTCACAATTGTTTTTCCTTCAAAGAACTCTAATAACTTAATACATTCCTCTAAGAGGCGAAACCTAGTAACTAATATAGGTTAGGGCTAAAAATCACGTTTGGACAAGTCTGCACCTAAAGCTCCGCGCGCCTACCGCGGTTCTGCCACGATCGCGGTAGAACCGCGCTCAAACAGCTCCTTTGATACTCTTGTTGTCCTCCACCATATCTGTGAAGATGGCTAGCATGCACCGTTGAAAAGTTGTCGGTGCATTGCAAAGCCCAAAGGGCATTCTTTGAAAGGCAAACATGGCATACGGACAGACGAAGGATGTTTTATCTCTATCTTCGGGGGCTATAGATATTTGACTGTACCCCGAATAACCATCTAAGAAACAGAAGTGGGATCTTCCGGCCAGCGTATCAAACATTTGGTCAATGAAGGGCAAAGGAAAGTGCTTCTTTCGGGTGGCAGTTTTATGTTTTTTGTAATCCATACAAATTTCACCCTGTGACGGTACGAGTTGAGATCAACTCATTATTGTCGTTTTTTACAACAGCCACCCCTTTTTCGAAACACATTGGAGAGGGCTGACCCAATTACTATCAGAGATGGGGAAAATTATTCCCACTTCTAACCATTTGATGACCTCTTTCTTTACAACCACTTTCATGTTAGGGTTCAGCCTTCGTTGGTGTTCCCTAGAAGGTCTATGACCCTCTTTCAGGAGAATCTTATGCATCCAGAAGGCTGGGCTGATACCCTTTATGTCTGCCATAGTCCAGCCAATGGCAGTCTTGTTATCTTGCAACACCTGTAAAAGCTGTTTTACCTGCACATCTAGCAACCAGGATGATATTATAATAGGCAAGGTAGAGTTCGGGCCTAAGAATGTATACCTGAGGTGGTCTGGTAATGGCTTCAACTTCAGTTTGGGTGGTTCTTCTATTGATGGCTTTGCTGGAGAAGTGACCCTTTTTTTCTAGCTCAAGGGATTCAAACTGAGGTTCCCTTGACCAAAATCTTCGGCCATCCAGTGCCATGACACATTCAGCTAACCCTTCACCGTCCATCTCTTCTAGATTTGTCATAAATTCCTCCAATGGATCATTAATTGCCAAGGCTCTATCATCTTCTTGCAGAATGACATCTACTGCCTCCAATAAAGAGCAATTGGCATATTCATTAGGCCTCCTCATCGATTGCTGAACATTGAATATGACTTCTTCATCATTCAGTCTCATTTTTAGTTCCCCAGTCTCACAGTCTATCAGTGCTCTTCCAGTGGATAAAAATGGCCTCCCTAATATAAGGGGTATCTCCTCATCCACCTGACAATCCAGTATCAAGAAGTCTGCAGGAACACAAACTTCCCCACTTGTACCAGCACATCATCAAGAATACTTGTTGGTCTTTTCACAATGCGATCAAGCAGCTGTAGTAGAATGGAAGTCGACCTAGATCTGCCGATGCCCAATTTAGTATACACAGACAACGGCATCAAATTTATGATGGCTCCCAAATAACACAATGCCTTTGCAAAGGCATAAGTTCAAACTGTGCAAGGGATAGTAAAGCTACCTGGATCAAACATCTTTTGAACCATCAGTTTTGCTACCACGACGCTGCAAGTCTATTTCAGTATCATAGTAGATAGATGCTGAAAATTAAGCTTCCGGGACATGAGATCTTTCATCATCTTGGCATAACCGGGCATCTCCATTAGAGCACCCATCAGATGAATATTCAGCAGAATTTGTTGCAGCATCTCCATGAACTTTTTTTATTGAACTGCCTTCTTCTGCTTGACTAGTCTCTGAGGGAAGGGTACTGGTAGCACCCTTTGTGCATTGTTCACTGGCTTCTCTTTGCAAGAATTTTCTAGCACAAAAGGTGCCACCTGTTCTACAACTTTATCATTCACCTTTTCTTTCCCTTTTTCTTCCTGGCTCTGCTCCACCATCACTTCAGTGAGTTCTGTTGTTTCTACCTCTAATTGAATTGGAGTGGCTAGTGTAGCATTGTTACTGGCCTGCACAATTTCTTGCTCTCTATCTAAATCTCTACAATTTCTTACACTAACTGCCATCTACTGATTTGGGTTTTGCTCATTGGGATTTATATTTGTATCTGCTGGAAAGGTTCCCGAAGGACGGTTGTTTAGAGCCATGGACTGCTAACCCGGCTGCGTTTCAATGTTCTTGATTGCTGAATCATGCACTGTCAATTTTTTGAGCACTTAATTATTCGTCCCAATGAGTTGTTGAAGCATACCTCTAATCGCCACCATGTTGTTATCTTGCTGCTGAAGGGGTGGTTGGTAAACCAATTGCTGCTGATTCTGTTGTGGATAGCCCTGTGGTTTCTAGTAAGGCACATGCACTAACTGGTTATTGAGGGAGCATACCCCCAGGCAGCTTCATATTAGACATGTACTGCTGGGTTTGCTGTGGTCTCCACTGCGATGCTCCTTGTCGCTGACCCCCATAGTTGTTGAAATAGTTCATAGCTTCCCGTACTCCTTGAGTTTCAACTTCGCCACTCCATGAACACACATAGGACTGATCAATGCACGGAGTACACAGTCTACCATTCGTTGTGTCAATGATATGCACCTCTTTTGTATCCATATAAACAATCTTCTTTGTTAGTAAGCTCATCTGAGTGAGGAGTATGGCCATGTTGTCTTCTTGCGAATTATTGGGATCAAGTGGGGCTGAATGCATTATAGGTGCCACTGTTGTTCCTCTAGTCATCCACCCTGCATTTTGTGACATCTTATCAAGCAAAAGTTTTCACTCAGCGAACGTCTTTCTTAAGAAAGTACCTCCAGCTGAAGAATCCACATTATCCTTCAAGTTGTCAGCTAGACCCATGTAATATATCTGGACGAGCATCTGGTCTGGAATGCCATGATAAGGGAACTTCACCAGCATCCCTTTAAATCTCTTCCAGGTTTCTTGCAAGCATTTCAGTGGGATGTTGCCTATACTGCAATATGTCATCAATCTGGTGTGCAGTCTTAATAGGCGGATAGAACTTTTTCAGGCACTACGTGACTAATTCCTCTGAATTGGTAATGGAGTTGATAGGAAGCGAATTTAGCCAAGTCTAAGCTACCCCGGTTACAGAGAATGGGAACAGTAGCATTTTGATAGTTTGTGGGGTTGCATTAGGCTGTCT
The DNA here is from genome assembly GCA_034376525.1 of Nicotiana benthamiana. NCBI lineage: Eukaryota > Viridiplantae > Streptophyta > Magnoliopsida > Solanales > Solanaceae > Nicotiana > Nicotiana benthamiana. Next base: position 45,235,232 of record CM067328.1, read on the forward strand.
TTTAGTCATACAAATTGACAGTAAATTGTTCAAGTGTTGTTGTGGGTCTTCAATGCTAGAGCTAGAGAATAATCCCTTATTCTGTAGCAGATGCAACATATTGTTGGTGATCTGGAATGTCTCCGCTTGAATTGTGGGCACATCTATGGCAATGGCTAAATTGTTAGTTGTGGGTTGCGCCCCGTCATATAATTCAGCCTTGGGCACAAGAGGTGCCATTTGTCTGACGTTTAAGTCATCTTGCTCATTCTTGACACTTCCATTAACATTGTCTTGAATGTCAACCATGTCAATTTCGAGGTAGGTTATTTGCTGAGAGTGTTGAAGTCTTTCGTTGGCACGATTCAATACCCGGAATATCTTCTCAGGATCTGAGAGTCCTTCAAATAGTTCTTCAGTCCTCGAAGAATTTCTAGGCATACCCCTGCTTCCCACAGAACGTTAGAATTTCAATGAAGAGATTGGTGCAGAGAAACTTATTACACTTAGAATCTTTGTATTTCTATCAATGGTAATTGATAACACCGTTAATTCCCCGACAACAATGCCAAAATTTTATCACGCTTAGCCGAGTCTCTCAAAAGACTATGCGGGCATTGCAAATATAATTTGAGCATTGAAGCAAGAGTCAAACCACAGAGAATTAACCTATCAATCACCCTTGTAAGATTTACTCAATTCACACAATCACTTTCCCAAACTTATTGATTTTTTGTGGTTGACTTTTCTAACAACTAAAGATTGAAGGTAAAAACTGGAAATTAACTGAACTTCATTTGTAAGCAGTTGGAATAAGGTCTAAGGTAATAGTTTCCCCCGTTGTTGATTTCCTTGGTTGCATAAATCTTATAACTAAGATTTGGTTATCCCTATCAATCATGATCACTCAAGCTATCATAGGTCTTTCTCAAGTAACTATGACAATCTACTACACGCACTCTCTCAAGTTACAGTAGCTAATTTTACAATACAATTCACTTAGATTGCATCCGAAGTATCATTATCTCTAAACCCATAGTTATGACTCTCATCTATACTCCAGGAGTGATGTTGTTCATACAATCACCTAAATATGCACTCTCTCTCAAGTAGATACATACTAAATAGGAACGGATAATTGAGGGCCCTTTTCAACAATCCACCATCAAAGCACGTATTAACAAATCGAGGTTAAAAAACAAACCAAATTATATTAATAAAAAAATCAAGTTATCCCCAACGGGTTCCACCAACACCTTAGATTAAGGTATTTTTCTACTGATAACAATAGGGGAACAAACTAAATAAATAATCATCATAACTACTAATAAAAATCAAAAGAATAGAAGAAAATGGTTTGGGTATTCTCTCACAATTGTTTTTCCTTCAATGAACTCTAAAAACTGAATACATGCCTCCAAGAGGCGAAACTTAGTGACTAAAATAGATTTTACGGCTAAAAATCACGTTTGGACAAGTTTGCCCCTGAAGCTCCGTGCGCCTACCGCGGTTCTGCCGCTATCATGGTAGAACCGCGGTCAAACCGCTCCTTTGATACTCTTGTTGTCCGCGAACGCGTTTCACCGTGGTTCTGTCGCGGTCGCGGTGGAACCGCGATAGAACGGTGCCTCTGGTACTTCAGCCTGTTTTCTGCTTGGGTCACTTGAGAGTTTTCACAATTGGCCTCTTTTTCTTCATTTTTGACTGCAAAAGTACTCCCTAGACTTCCCTAATCATATATAACCTGCAAATCATGAAAAGCACTATTAAGAGCATTTTGTTATCACTTTCATTACCAAACCATTACAAGAAGGTGGTTATTTAGAGCTTGACTATAATTTAATTCACCTATTACCAATGTGCCAACACATCATATTCAAGGAGAGGTCCTATGGTGTACGCTATTCCAGATGATATAGTTCTTATTGAAGAGTCGCGAGCCGGTGTTAGCGATAGGCTAGAGGATTGGAGACAGACTCTTGAATATAAGGGTTTCCAGCTGAGAATGACAAAGACGGAATATCTGGAATGTAAATTCAACGCTGAGCTAGTGGAAGTTTGGTGACGTCCAAATCCACCGCTAAAAACCAATAGATACGATCGCAGCAATATAATTACCAAACAATGAGTCGGGATCGAATCCCACAGAGAATAATGTGTAGGCGATTAGGAATGTAATATAATTATCGCTAGTCGCGTAGTGCCAAACACGAAGAATTTTTGGTTAAAAGTTATTTTTATAGCCAAAATGCGGAAATGTAAACTAACCTAGAAAGCAAGTAAAATGATCAATGGCTACAAGTATGAAAGCATTGGGAATTAAACTCAAGTAAAGATCCAATGTATTTCACGATTTTACAAATATTAGTGAGTTTATGTTAATTATTTGCGGATAATAATTCTTAATTAGCTTCTTCTGAAGACTAACAAGACTTCCTAATGGAATTATCCCTAATCACAATTAGAAGATTAAGCACACCCGGAAGGCAATAAGTAGTTCAATCCTATCCCTAGGAAAATCTATAAAATGAGGGTTAACGCCTCAAGTTCTTGTTAATTTCTTTCCCAACCCCAAACTATTTTTCCCAGTTTAATTTGGAGTTAATGTGAGAGTTCTAGGGTTATCTAATCCCTTTGGAAACATTAAGGAATAAGAACAATTAAAGAAACAACAACTCATTTCATAAATATAGAAAAATCGTTCAATACATAAGCACAACAAGGTATAAAATCCACACTTTAATTATGAATATTCCCATAAACAAGATTTAAGTGTTGGATATTAAAATACTACACACTTAGATAAAAAATACAAAGCAAGGAAATGAAGAAATAAACATAAATGGGTAAGAAAACCTTAATCACAAGCTTTAATCTTCAAGACCCAAGTGTGTTTGTGCAAAACCCTAGCTTCAAACTTGTTCTTTCTAGTATATACAAATAGAAAATAAGCCAAAGATGTTTTACAAATGAGCCCTATCAGGTATTAAATGGTTTGGGGACCAAAAAAATGTGAAATTCTAGATTCGCCCATGCCCGAAGCACGCTCTTCGCAATTGCAAACAAAAGTTAGAAATTCCCAACTTTGCCTTAGGATGCTTGGGTTCGCATTTCCCAGCATTTCTTCGCATTTACAAAGTTTCCAATTTCCTGCTGAGTTTGCATTTAAGAACATTACTTCGCATTTTCAAAGGCTACCCAATTCTTGCTAAGTTCGTAAATGCGAACTTTTCTTCGCATTTGCGAAGATTGCCCATTACTTCTAAGTTCGCAAATGCAAAATTTCTTCGCATTTGCGAAGACTGCCCTTTTCTTCTTGGCTATGCATTTCCCGAGATTTGATCGCATTTGCGACCTCTGAGGCCACTGCCCAGATTTTCTTTTTTTTTTTTTGCTTCTTTTTACTTATTTTCACTTGGTTTCTTCACCATTACTTCTAAATCACATTCAACCTGTAAAATAGAAATAAATGACATTAAACGCATGATTTTATCACTCAAATCATAATTAAACTATAGGTTTAGAGGCAAGATAAGCCGGTAAAATATAAACTTATCACACCCCCAAACTAGAACTATTGCTTGTCCTCGAGTAACGAAAGCAACAAAATCTCGTCCCAAGTGGCTACTCAACAATATATCAACATCATCCGAAGCCAAAAAGAAAGTCTACTTTGAGTACAAATGGCTGACTTTGATTTGTGCCAACAATTACTCCAAAGCATATGAATTATCAAGCACTTCACATGAACTTAGTTATACTTCAAGTGCTAACACACTAATACAAATCAAAGTACCAATCAAGTCATGACACTAAAGCTTTAAAATTTGCCTCTCCATCACAAGTAACTTTTTTTAGTCATTCCTTCCAATTGAAAATGAGATTAAATTCACAACTCACACTTCATGTTCCCTCACATTTAAGAGAGGATCCCACACTCATAAATCTTAATTCACAACAACAATGGGATATCAAATGGAAAGAATTAACTCTCTCTCAAAAAGATGTTCAAATGCATACAAGTAATACCATAAGCTTGCCCTTCATGTATTCCTCCACTAATGTAGACAACTTGTTCACATCAATTAGGACTTCATGGTTGTAATTTAGGCTTTTGGATAATGTATGGTACAATTTTGGTTAAAGTAAATCAAAACCTCCCCAAGCACTACACAATTTACAATTAATGTCCACTTCCTTCAAACACATTTTCCCTTCTTTCTTCACTTTTCCTTCCACACCTAGACTTCCATTTATTCACAATGTTTTGCCACTTTATTCTATATATTTTTATTGTCTTTCTTTTTTTTTCTTTTTCAACTTTTTATCACTTTTTCTTTCTTCTACCTTCCACCTTTTCAACAACTTCCATATCACAAGTCTTCCAACCATCACACCCCCAAACTTAGGCTTTTAGCATATGTATGCACTTTAAAAGTACTTCGGGAGGTAGGGTGCTAAATGGTATATCAATTAAGAACAATGGATTTAAGTTTGTAATATAGTTGCCAAAGAATAAGGTTAATGGCTCAAAATGGGCTGACTAAGGAAAATATTTGATGATAGGAATTGTTAGGCATGCTAGCGGTCCAACGAAGGCCTAATATCATTTTTCAAACTAAGTTAATCTATGATTTCGCCTTGAAGCACATTCTGGCCAAGTTCTAGGCTACAAGCAATGCAAAAGAACTAGCGAATAACTCACCACACATGGAACATGAAAAACTCAAGTGAAATACCAATCAAAAAACCAATTGAAACCAATGACTCAAAGAGGTTGCATATAGCATATGACCCTAATTTGTGAATCAAAGAGCCAAAAGTTGATTCTAAAAGTCATGACATTTCTACTTCAATTATTTTTTTCTCCTATACAACAATCTACAATTCATATGTCGAGGTTTAACTCATGTTGGTACCAAGCAAGCCACAACTTGGCCAGTGGGCACAAATCCCAACACAAACCATTTATTTCCCCAGATTAACAAAAAGTAATCCCAACTACAAGACTAATTCCCTTAAGAAAGTTGTCAAACCATCCACCATCGAGAAAAGTCGACAAAAAATTTCTACAATTACCCGGTTCAAGAAGAAAAATTGGCATTCTTGGAAAAAGAACCATGGTACAAATAAAACCAAGGATATTGCCACTAACAAAACGTATACTAAAATAAAAAAAAAAGCTAATATAAAAAAAATCCAGTACTAAACATACTAATATCAACATACTAAAACATACTAATATCAACATACTAATATAAAATATGATATCAAAATAAACTAATAAGAAAATGAAAAATAGTCAAAGTACTAATCCGCCAAATATCCACAAAACATAACAGTTATACAAGAACCACCCAACCCAAGGTATTGCATTTTCCCCAATGCAGCTAAACATGATATAATAAAAATGGTAGGAAGTGCTCCCTGTATACTGCATCAACTGCTCTCCTTGCTCTCTGAATCATCCTCATCCTCCTCTTCTTCTTCCTTGGGCCACTATGCAAGAACATCATCAGGATCGACAGCCCTGCTCGACGGTAGCCGTTCTTGAGACTTAAGGACCTTCCATATGCCCTTCACACCCTTCCACTTCCGAGTAAAGAATTTATCTCTTTTATTCTCTCTTTTCACCATCCGGGTGTGTGACCTCTCCGGGACGCAATGGGAAGTACTCAACTCACCATGCTTCTTGGCCAGCTCCGTGTATGCTTTATCCAGTGCCTTGAGGTGATCCCCCTGCTTCTTCTGAACGTCAATATTTTTCTGGAAGCCTTTCTTGGAAATGTTGGCAGGTCCCTAAGATATCTCCCCAAGGCCCTGTGGAAGGCCAGCCACTAACTCGCAAATCACTCGCATCTCCTCACTGATCACAGAAAACAGCCCTACTACTGATGATGAAGACAGACTACATTGAGAAGATGAAAATGTCTTCCTCTTTTTGAGCTTCACTGCTTCTCCGTCACCTCTTTTCTTCAACGGATGTATAGGCTTCCTTGGTTCTATCCAATTGTCCCCTGGAGCTTCTTCCACCCCAGCAAGCTGCCATAGCTCAGTGATAAGTGAAGGGAATAACAATGAAGGGTTGTGTTGAATCTGATACTCTCTCAGTTAATTCATAAAGATCTCGCCCACATTTAGCTGAATGCCATCAAGGATGTAGGCTACCATCTGAGCTCGAGTAATCGGAATGTTCCATATGATAGAAACATGGGACATACGACTGCATATGATAGCTAGCCATATCTGCCTCCTCAGTGAATTATTTTGATGTGATCCCCCTCTTTTAATTTGCCCACGGAACATCTACACTCGGGCATAGCTTAGAGGCCAACCACTCTCCTGAAGTGTAGTCCTTTTCCTGGAAAGGAGTCATGTCATGGTCTAGCAAATTTTAGATCCTGTTCCCATCTTCAGCTCCAAAGCACACCATTTTACCCCGAATCCTCATCTTGAGCTTTTTCAATCAGATTTTGAAGTGTTGGGCTGCAAATGTTACAATTGCCATATATTCTTGGTATTTGCGAACAGGGCAAGCCTAGGAATGGCGAAGAATTCCTTCGCAATTGTGAAGAAGGCAGAAATTACCGACATGGGAATTGCGAAAAAAACTTCGCTAATGCGACGCCCTTAAGAGATGCCAGTTTTCGCAATTGCGAGGAATGCTTCAAATACGAAGTCAACCAGGAAAGTTCAACATCACAAATGCAAAGAAAACCTTGAAAATGCGAGCCTTCATCCCCAGGCAGCCTTTCTCTCAGGGAATATTACTTTGCCAAAATATTTTCAATCCAAGCTTTATTTTGCAAACCCAATCATTAATCAAGCATACATCATGCATTAAACTTCATAAACGACCTTGAATCAAGAAATCTCAATGGTTTTGGCAACAAATTTCATTCGAGCCTCACATCGAACATATTAAAGACGCAAACATTTTGCTTCTATTTGACAAGAGTTTGGGTACTTAGACTTCCCCACATTTTGCAATCAACAAATTCACTCACATACACCAAACCTCACCCAGAAATCACAAAGAATTCTAAAACAATTTTGACAATTTCGGGCAAGAGTGACCCAATTGAACTCTAGGGTTCCATAATATCCAACAGGATGGACAAGAGAGTGAAGATGAAGAAGAAGGTAGTGTAAGGATTAAGCTTTCATAACTGATCCTTTACGATGAGAGATGAAGATTTCATGCCCTTACAGTGATGAGAGAGAAGGGGAGCCAATAGTTTGAGAGTTTTAGAGAGTGGGTTGAATTTTAGTTCAAAATAGCAAGGTCAGGCTTTTACCCCTGCAGAAGCCGCAATCACGACATCTTATTCACATTTGCGAAGAGAGGATTTTGCCTTCAGGTTTGCAAATGCGAAATCTGCACTTCATTTTCCAGACAGCTACTGGTTTTTGTCAAATGGGCCATCCCGACCTGCTCAAATCAACTCCAAAAATTTTCAACCTTGGCAAATTACCTACAAATAATATTCTAAGCTATTTAAAAAATAAAATTTCAAAAATAATGAAAAAAATTATGGGTTGCCTCCCACAAAGCTCCTCATTAAACGTCGTGGCACGATGCAAACAACATTACCACTTTTCTAGCCACTTGGATGATATGAACCGGGAACCTAGCTTGGAACCAAACTTGTGACCACGAGCGGTGGGGTTGGTAAGTTGATGATGTTGAAAACACGTTCTCAAACTAAACATATGTTGATCTATGTAGGTTTTGATAAATGCCAAACCAACCAACGAGGATGGAACATTAACAGTCAAGTACAAGAAAAAACAGTGCAGGACCAAGAATCGCAACGAAGATTATAGTTGTGTTTATTGTTGAGTCATTTTATATTGTAATCTTGACTCAACGACTTATTTCTAATATTGGCTCTCTCATAAAATCATTTTTATTAAATCATGCATCTTTTAAGTTTAAATAAATAAGTTGCATATTAGCCAAAATGATTTTTAAACACGTCTTGTGATTTTTAACTTCAACAATCGATTGTCAGTGACCAACAATCGATTGTCAGTAAGGCAGTAAGTTTCAAAAAATTGTTTTTAAGGAAACAACCGATTGTCAAGGTCCAACAATCGATTGTCACTAAGACAGTTTGTTTCCAAAAGTTTTGATTTAAGCCAACAATCGATTGTCAAGTTCAACAATCGATTGTCAGAGAGGCAGTGTGTTTACAAAGGCTGTCATTTACGCCAAAAATCGATTGTGAGGTTTAACAATCGATTGTTGGAACGTCAGTTTTTCAAAAACAATTTTTCAAACTTCTTAAAGTCAAGATTTGGTTGTTGGAAAATTATTTTTACAAAGTCCAAGACTCAATTATTGTTCAGAAAATCACTCCTTCAATTATAGATCTTGTTGTTGAATTTTTGATTACAAAAATCTGATATTTTCAAAAAACTGGCCGAATTATTTTGAATATATGAACGACAATCGATTGTTAGGGTTGACAATCGATTGTTAAGGCTGCGAAATCCCAAACAGATTTTTACAATCAATCTGGTTTTCAAAAGTCAAGATTTGTCGGTTTGAATATTTATTACACAATCTATTAAATTCAAATCTTTGACAGAAATATTTTGAATTTGTGTACAACAATCGATTGTGGTGGCTAACAATCGATTGTTGACTTGCCAATTTCAAACCATATTTATTACAACCGATTTTGTCTGAAAAGTCAAGATTTGTCTTTTGAAAAATGGTCCAACAATCGATTGTGAGTCTTGACAATCGATTGTCAGTGCATAATTTCAGGGATTTTGTTTGAAAATTAAGCAACGGTCAGATTCTCTTTTGACAGTATTAAAACCTGTCTGAAACTCGTTTTTAAACAATAACAACACACCAGAAAGATTGAAAAGTTTATATTACATTATTGATCTTCAATTTCATATCATACACATTATTTTTGAGAGCCAAATATTGATTAAGTTGTTGTAATCTTGAGCTGAATATTTTGTACTCATATCCACTCTTTGAGAGAGTAATTGTATAAGTGAGTATTGAGTGTTTTGTATACACTTGTTGCAAGAAGAAATACTTAATTTCTTCTTGAGAAGTCTTAGGGATAGGTTTCCTTAAGCAAGGTTGTTTGAGGCTTGTGTGATTCAAGTTCTCAAGTTGTAACGGTTCGTTAGGCACCCGTAAGCTTAACAGGGAAGTCTTGGGGTGAGGTATCCTCAAGCAGGTGTTTGAGATTTGTTGGATTCAAGTCTCAAGTGTAACGGTTTGTTGAGCACCCATAAGCTCAACAGGGTTTAGCGGAAATCTCGAGAGAGTCTCTCGAGGAGTGGACTAACCACAGGGTTGTGGCGAACCAGGATACACCGGTGTGTTCTTTCCTTGCTCTCTTTAATTTCCGCACTGATTTAATTCCTGCAGTATTCAATTCCGTAAATAAGTTTTAATTCCGCATAACTTTTGTAAACGCTATTCACCCCCCCCCCCTCTAGCGTTAAGCACTCGTTCTAACAATTGGTATCAGAGCCTAACTCTCTTTAAGACTTAACAGTTTGAGAGATTCTTTCCATGGCTTCTAGTAGTGCATATGCAGGAATGGGTGAAGGGACTTGCACCACAAGACCGCCATTGTTTGATGGGACGAACTACACCTACTGGAAGGAAAGAATGAGAATATTTGTCCAGGCCAATAATTTTCAGATATGGAAAATTATCAAAAATGGTGAACAGATCCCTACTAAAAAGGAAGGTGAAATTTACGTCCCAAAGCTTGAAGAAGAATATACTGCGGACGACATTAGAAAAGTGGAGAATAATGCCAAAGCTATCAACATGCTGTTTTGTGCTGTCAATCCCGATGACTATCGGAAGATATCATGTTGTTCCACTGCAAAAGAAATGTGGGACAAATTGGAAATAACATACGAAGGCACTGACCAGGTTAGAGAAGCGAAAATTGATTTTCTAACCCATGAGTATGAGTTATTTCGTATGCAGGAAGGTGAGAAAATAGATGACATGTTTGAACGATTTTCTAAAATCGTAAATGATTTACACGCCCTAAAGAAGACGTTTACGGATAGAGAACTTGTTCGTAAAATTTTGAGAAGTCTAACTTCGGAATGGCGCTCAAAGGCTGACGCAATTCAGGAATCAATAGGCGTCACCAATGTCACGATTGACGGATTAAGAGGTAATCTTAAAACGTATGAATCCACTATCCTTAACCCTCTTTCAACAGATCAAGGGAAAAGGAGAATTGCCTTAAAGGCAAAAACGACTCAACCCATAATTGAGGAAGAGTCAAGTGCTGAAAATAATGAGTTTGGACTTATTATTAAGAGGTTCAACAAGTTCATGCGCAAAGAGTATGAACGAAAAGGGAAGAGGCTAGGTGGACCACTAAAGTGTTATGAATGTGGAGAATTTGGGCATATCAAACCAAATTGTCCAAATATGAAAAAGGAGAAGAAGCCCGAAAAGAAGCAACGGGCATACATCTCATGGGGAGGTGACTCAGGAGACGAGTCAAGTGATGGAGATGAAGAAGACGCAAACTTGTGTCTTGTTGCACAAGAGGAAGCTCAAATCGAGGTAAGTAAGAACTCCAAAAATAATTTTTGTTTGGAAGAAATGCGAGACGCTTTTGATGAGCTTTACGTCGAATTTATTAATGCATCAGATATTGTAACAGATTTGAGAAATCAACTTTCCGAAAAAGAAAAAGATTTTGAAAAATTAAATTTTAAAAATGAAAAATTGAAAAAGGAAAATCATTCTTACGGCAAAAGAATTGCCGACGAACCGGAAAGCTCAAGCAAAAGTTGTTCTTCTTGCATTTCTTTAAAAGAAGAAGTAGATAGACTTAAGAGCACTTTGCATAAGTTTAATTCTTCGCATAAAAACCTCAATGTTGTGCTTGATAATTTGAAATCCACTAAGCACGGAATAGGTTTTAAAAATGAAGAAAAAGTTGAGTCCATTCATAAATCACCTAAGACTCAACTTAGGAGAGTTAAAAGAAATCCACCTAGAAATTCAAATCATAGAGTGGATAATAGAATGTTTAGACCACCTAGACATGAATCTCAAAAATTGCATAAAAACAATTTTCAGAAAAATAGGATGAACAAGTTAAGATCCCCAAATTACTATCATCCTAGGAAAATGCATAACCCAAACGTGATCTGTCATTATTGCAATCGGATTGGTCATATTGCTCCCGTTTGCTTTACAAAACATAGGCATAATAGCCAATCACAACATTATAATATACCTAACCCCCAAGGACCCAAAATGGTTTGGGTACCAAAAACCTATCCTTAGGTTCTTTTGCAGGTGTGCTTGAAGGCTACAATATTGTAGTAGATGCATCAGGCACGATACCTAAATGCATCAAGGGGAATTTCGGTTAGATATCATTTTTCGATAAAATAACCGAATTGTTGATATGTGCCAGCTGTTGATATTAACATATGGGTTGTTAACTTGATTCTCACTTTGAAAAATGTTGATGTGCTTAATTGTAATAGTTGATATGTTAGATTTCATTGTTGACTATCCTTGTCGGTTCACATGCTGAAAATCTGTTTTTAAATAATTACTAGTATCAATTATTAAATGATTGATCCATGTTTTGATAATTATTTTTGGTGTTAATTATTAAATCATGTTTTGATAATCTATTTCAAATAACAAGTGATATCAATTATGTTTATTGATGTATGTTTTGATAAATGCTTTTCAAATAACGATTAGTATATTTTGAAATATTTATTTGATATGTTTTGTTGGTATAATTGATAAATTTCTAGCAATCTTCATATTGTATGTTCCTCAATATCCTTCCTATTCTATTTGTGAAATATGGAAAAAGGAAGTAGCCTTAATATACTATTCTCTTGCTAAAAGAAGAAATGTTTAGGCAATTTGTTTCAAGTAAGAGGGAATGTCGTTACATTCAAATTTGCCTTACTTGAGGAGGAATTTGCTCTTGAAAGAATAGATTGCATGAATTTCATTGATGATATTCTCTTAACAATATCTCTTGTATTTCAAAAATGAACTTTATTGATGATATTACTTTTGAAAATAAATTCTTTGTTGATGATATTATTTCAAAATGAATTTTATGGTGATAATATTATTTTGATGTCTCAGAAATAATTTGTTTTGAATTTTGTATTTCAAAATAAAATTTTGTGTTGATAATCTTTATGTTATTAATGATAACATCTTTGATATGTCAAAAATATTTCTAATTGATAAAATTATTTTGGAGCTACTAATGTGCTTGCATGAAGTCTATAATTCAATAACTAGCAAATTGAGATGTCAATGATGGAGGATGACACCAAAACATACCGGGTATGATCGTTCTTCACTTTACCCTATTGCTAGTAGAATTGATATAATATTTAGCAAGTATTGATATGCTAGATATACATCATGTCCTTTTTAAATAGATCACGTTCTCAAAGGCGATGTCGAAATTGAGTTTGTTGAAACTAAACTTCAATCGACTGACATCTTCACCAAGCCTTTAGATAAAGAGTTGTTCTTCCGTATTCTTAGTGAACTCGGAATTCTTGACTCTACGTTGATCTAATGCATACACTTATGTTGCATTCATCTTTTGAATAAAGTGTTTATCTTAAGCGACGGAGGCGCTTAACTGTGTTTCACAGATATGGTCCCAAAAAGATAGGGGGAATCTATTTGTGAATAATATTTATATAGTGCAGGTGTTTTGATGAAATGCAATAATTGATTATGTGTATCAATTGTGTTAAGATTCGGTTTTATAACAATTGGTATTGATCATAAATTGATTATGTGTATTCATTTTTATAAAATCTTTTCAAAAAAAAAAAGTTTTTTTTAATCTGAAAATTTATTGTCTTCTACCATATTTTGATGGCACTATTTCATCCAAAATCGATTGTCATACATCCATAATCGATTGTCATACTTCCATAATCGATTGTTCAATAATTTTCAGGACTATAATTTTTAGGCTCATCACAATCGATTGTCACATGTCCATAATCGATTGTTCAATTAATTCTGTCCTAAGAACTCACTGCCTGTCTAACAATCGATTGTCTGTCGTCTGACCATAATTCAAAACTTTCTGCCTATTCTACAATCGATTGTCGTGGTTCCTCAATCGATTGTCCAACAATCAGTATTCAAAATTGTTACCGTTCTGACTTATTAAATTCTCTGCAATCGATTATTGTGCTGTCAGTTCAGATAACGTTCAAAAGATTCTTTCAACAATCGATTGTCACAGATAACAATCGATTGTCTAACGGATGAAATTCAAAAATTTCAAACGTTCAGATTTCAAAGTGATATCTTATCCTCCACTCTATAAATAGGAGTTTTTATCTTCATCCTCCTCACCTCAAAATCAATTCAAAGCTTCAAAATTTCTTGACCTCTTTCATAAACTTTCAAAGTTAACTCTCAAATATTTCTTCAAAAATGTCAAGACACAAAAAGCGATCTCGTTCTGGCAAAAATGTTGCCTCCTCCTCTGCTGCTCCCGTCTTTCCATATCAAGACGGTTCCTACTTAAATTTCAATTCTGAAGGAGAATTTATCCGATTCATGACCAAATTCGAAAGTCGAGTAGTATTACCTCCTCGCTTCACTACCATACAATATCTTGAATCTAGTGCACCCGCAAACGCTGTAAATATGCTTCGAGCAAGCAGCGTTCTTGATTTTTTGCTTATCAAATGTTCAAATATTAATCCTCCTCTCATTCGTGCCTTTAATTCAAATCTTCACAAGACTGAAGATGATGATCTTGCCACATCCGTTAATGGTGTTCAAATTTTATTATCGGAAGAAAATTTTCAAGCGATTTCTCAACTTCCTCTAGATGGGGACGATGTCTCTATATACATTCGAGAAGGTGGCTTTTTATTTGATGAGCGTAGTCTCCTAGATCAAATAGGGCTTGAGTCTTTTGATCTTGCTTCAACCACCCGTCGTCCAACTATCAAGGGAATGTATCCCGAATTTCGCTTTATCTTCTATGTTATCACGCGTGTTTTAAAACCTCGTGCGCACAGCCACACTACATTATCTCAAGAAGACGCAAAGTTGTTACATGCAATTATCACCGGAGCTAGCATCAATTGGTGCAAGTTCGTCATGCTTCGCATGCTCAAGGCCGTCGGGGACAGTAGACCCCTTCCTTATGCGCTTCTTATCATGAAAATTCTTGAAGCCTCGGGTATTAACACCGCCAATGGTCCAATCGAAAGATGCACCAAACATTACTGCATCTTCCTTACCTACTGTTGGTGAACAACATGCTGCTCCTCCTAATCCTACTCCTCAACCGCATCGTGCTCAAGCTCCAACTTTGCAAACAGTTATAGATCATTTCACTTCTTTGTCCACCTCCATAAATCGAATTGATCAAAACGTCAATCGTATTGATCAAAACGTCACCCGGTTGACTAATGAACTATATGGTTATTTTGATCATGTAAATTATCCATACGGTGGTCTCGTCCCGTATGAAATAGTGCCGGAAAATGTGGAAGAAGGAGACGATATTGAATAAATTTTTGTTGTATTTTCGTTTTTAAATTTTCTGCCCAGATTTTCTGTTTTATTTTGTACTTATTGATTTTTATCAAATATATGGGTTGTTCTTATGTCTTTCCAACAAATATCATAAGATGATTATTATTTTCCAATATTCCCTGTTTACATGTAATAACTTGATTAAATGCATATTTGTAATGTTTCTTCTTGCACTTTTTGTTAATGTCAAAAGGGGGAAGAAAACGGGATATGCATATATTTCGGGGGAATAATAAATTGAGGGGGAACAAGGAACACTTGTGGAATAATTATTGAATACTGTTTCTTGGACTGTTATTAATATGCATATCCCGATACAGGTTTGCCATTATCAAAAAGGGGGAAATTGTTGAAAACACGTTCTCAAACTAAACGTATGTTGATTTATGCAGGTTTTGATAAATGCCAAACCAACCAACGAGGATGGAACATTAACAGTCAAGTACAAGAAAAAACAGTGCAGGACCAAGAATCGCAACGAAGATTATAGTTGTGTTTATTGTTGAGTCATTTTATATTGTAATCTTGACTCAACGACTTATTTCTAATATTGGCTCTCTCATAAAATCATTTTTATTAAATCATGCATCTTTTAAGTTTAAATAAATAAGTTGCATATTAGCCAAAATGATTTTTAAACACGTCTTGTGATTTTTAACTTCAACAATCGATTGTCAGTGACCAACAATCGATTGTCAGTAAGGCAGTAAGTTTCAAAAAATTGTTTTTAAGGAAACAGTCGATTGTCAAGGTCCAACAATCGATTGTCACTAAGACAGTGTGTTTCCAAAATTTTGATTTAAGCCAACAATCGATTGTCAAGTTCAACAATCGATTATCAGAGAGGCAGTGTGTTTACAAAGGCTGTCATTTACGCCAACAATCGATTGTGAGGTTTAACAATCGATTGTTGGAACGTCAGTTTTTCAAAAACAAATTTTCAAACTTCTTAAAGTCAAGATTTGGTTGTTGGAAAATTATTTTTACAAAGTCCAAGACTCAATTATTGTTCAGAAAATCACTCCTTCAATTATAGATCTTGTTGTTGAATTTTTGATTACAAAAATCTGATATTTTCAAAAAACTGGCCGAATTATTTTGAATATATGAACGACAATCGATTGTGAGGGTTGACAATCGATTGTTAAGGCTGCAAAATCCCAAACAGATTTTTACAATCAATCTGGTTTTCAAAAGTCAAGATTTGTCGGTTTGAATATTTATTACACAATCTATTAAATTCAAATCTTTGACAGAAATATTTTGAATTTGTGTACAACAATCGATTGTGGTGGCTAACAATCGATTGTTGACTTGCCAATTTCAAACCATATTTATTACAACCGATTTTGTCTGAAAAGTCAAGATTTGTCTTTTGAAAAATGGTCCAACAATCGATTGTGAGTCTTGACAATCAATTGTCAGTGCATAATTTCAGGGATTTTGTTTGAAAATTAAGCAAGGGTCAGATTCTCTTTTGACAGTATTAAAACCTGTCTGAAACTCGTTTTTAAACAATAACAACACACCAGAAAGATTGAAAAGTTTACATTACATTATTGATCTTCAATTTCATATCATACACATTATTTTTGAGAGCCAAATATTGATTAAGTTGTTGTAATCTTGAGCTGAATATTTTGTACTCATATCCACTCTTTGAGAGAGTAATTGTATAAGTGAGTATTGAGTGTTTTGTATACACTTGTTGCAAGAAGAAATACTTAATTTCTTCTTGAGAAGTCTTAGGAATAGGTTTCCTTAAGCAAGGTTGTTTGAGGCTTGTGTGATTCAAGTTCTCAAGTTGTAACAGTTCGTTAGGCACCCGTAAGCTTAAAAGGGAAGTCTTGGGGTGAGGTATCCTCAAGCAGGTGTTTGAGATTTGTTGGATTCAAGTCTCAAGTGTAAGGGTTTGTTGAGCACCCATAAGCTCGACAAGGTTTTGTGGAAATCTCGAGAGAGTCTCTCGGGGACTGGACTAACCACAGGGTTGTGGCGAACCAGGATACATCGGTGTGTTCTTTCCTTGCTCTCTTTAATTTCCGCACTGATTTAATTCCTGTAGTATTCAATTCCGTAAATAAGTTTTAATTCCGCATATCTTTTGTAAACTCTATTCACCCCCCCCCCCTCTAGCGTTAAGCATTCGTTCTAACAGATGATTGAGCCTATGCTTAAAATTTTCATTTTGCAATTCTTTGCTTTCAAGTGAGGAATGTCATTTTAGTTTCTTGTTTCTTCAAACTGTAAAATGTATGGCCTGAATATTTCCTCCTCGCAATCCTTCATTGAATCACGCATATCAACTTCCGTTTCACCACACAGTTCCAATGTTGAAAAATGCTTGGAATGTGACTTCAAGCCTTCATTTTGCAATTTTTCTTGGATTTTGACATCCTTTTCTTCACTCGAACTAGAGTCAATTTCAAATGATTTTGCATTTTCAACGGATGACTCTAATTTGATTTTTTTCTTGGCATCAATAATACTCATTGAGTCGGTTGACGGATGTTCAATTCTTGATTCCTCAAAGTAAAGCTCACCTTCTTCCTCGGAATTGGACTCTACTTGGTTTTCTTCCACACACTCAAGTTGTTGGGCGTGGTGAGCCTCAACCAAAATTTGCATTTGATTTTCCAAAGTGTGGATATATTCATCATTGTAATTCAAGCCTTGTTTCAAGTCCTAGTGCAAAGTTGTGCTTCTCCTCATTTTCAAGAATGGCCTCCAACATGAGTATTATTTTCTCATTTTGAGCATTTGGGAGTTCTTCTTGGTTTTGATCATGTGCCAAGAAAGGTTTTTCACTTTCAAACTCCAAAGAAGAATTTTGGTTTTCATTCACTTCCAAGGCATTTTGAACCCTTGAGGCTTTGATCATTTCATCCATTTGTGAGTGAAACCGTTGAAGTGCTAAATCATTTTTGAGACTAGTCTCCAAAAGATGTTCCAAGGTGTTTTGCTCTTTGTTTCCTTCTTCAAGTAAACACTCCAACATGAGCTCGAAAATCTCCGTTTTGGCCATGCCCACTTTCTTCCATTTTCATAGCCCTATAGTTCTAATCACAACAAGCAAACTCATCATAGTGGTGGTTTGGGGAAGGGAGATTCAAATGTGCACAATAATCTCAATGACAATTTTGGCAACTACACTTATCATAAATACTCCTACCATGGGGATGAGATTGTGCGCAAAATCCACCCCCGGGAGAATTTAAATAATTTTTCCATGAGTGTGGTCCTGAACAATAAGGACATGGGTCATCAATGTATGAACAACTACCATACGACCAATTTTCATTATATGATATAGTTTTTCAAGAATAAGAAAATAAACAAAAAATAAACAAGAAAAATAGACCCAAGGTAAGAAAAATAACTACACAACTATTCACAAGTTTGGATCAAAGCACTTTCGCTTACTTCTCGAACAACCTAAATTACGCCAAATTGTTTCCCGACAACGTCGCCAATTTCGGTGACGTCCAAATCCACCGCTAAAAAGCAATAGATATGGTTGCAGCAATATAATTACACAACTATATGTCGGGGTTGAATCCCATAGAGAACAATATTTAGGCGATTAGGAACGTAAGAAAATTATCGCTAGTCGCGCACTGCAAACACTAAGAATTTTTGGTTGAAAATTATTTTTATATCTAAAATGCGGAAATATAATCTGACCTAGAAAGCAAGTAAAATGATCAATGGCTACAAGCATGAAAGCATCGGGAATTACAATCAAATACGATCCAATGTATTTCACAATTTTACAAATATGAGCGAGTTTCTGTTAATTAGCTACGGATAATAAATCTTAATTAACTCCTTTCGAAGACAAACAAGACTTCCTAATTTAGTTATCCCTAATCACAATTAGAAGATTAAGAATACCTGGAAGGCTACAAGTAGTTCAATTCTATCCCTAGGTAGAATCTATAAAATGAGGGTTAACCCCTCAAGTTCTTGTTAATTAATCTTTCCCAATCCCAAACTATTTTTCCGGAAATTAATGTGGAGTTAATGGGCGAGTCCTAGGGTTAGATAATCCCTTTGGAAACATTTAGGAACAAGAATAATTAAAGAAACATCAACTCACTTCATAAATATAGAAAAATCATTCAATACATAAGCACAACAAAGAATAAAATCCACACTTTAATTATGAATATTACCATAAACAAGATATAAGTGTTTTATAAAATACTACACACTTAGATGAATAATACAAAGAAAGGAAATGAAGAAATAAACATAAATGGGTAAGAAAACCTTAACCACAAGCTTTAATCTTCAAGACCCAAGTGTATTTGTGTAAAACCCTAGCTTTAAACTTGTTCTTTCTAGTCTATATAAACATAAAATAAACCAAAGATGTTTTACAAATGAGCCCTATCGGGTGTTCAATGGCTTGGGTATCAAAAAATGTGAATTTCCAAATTTTCCCATGCCTGAAGCACGCTTTTCGCAATTGCGAACAAAAGATCGCATTTCCCAACTCTCCCTTAGGATGCTTGGATTGCATTTCCCTGCATTTCTTCACATTTGCGAAGATTCCAATTTCCTGCTGAGTTTGCATTTGCAAACTTAGCAGGAATGGGCAGTCTTCACAAATGCGAAGAAAAGTTTGCACTTGCGAACTTAGCTGGAACTGTGTCCCTAATCACAATTAGAAGATTAAGCACATCCGGAAGGCCACAAGTAGTTCAATCCTATCCCTAGATAGAATCTATAAAATGAGGGTTAACGTCTCAAGTTCTTGTTAATTAATCTTTTCCAACCCCAAACTATTTTATTAAAAATTAATTCGGAGGTAATGGGCGAGTCCTAGGGTTAGCTAATCCCTTTGGAAACATTAAGGAACAAGAATAATTAATGAAACAACAATTCACTTCATAAATATAGAAAAATCAATCAATACATAAGCACAACAAGGTATAAAATCCACATTTTAATTATGAATATTCCCATAAACAAGATTTAAGTGTTGGATAAAATACTACACACATAGATAAACAATATAAAGCAAGGAAATGAAGAAATAAACATAAAGGGTAAGAAAACCTTAACCACAAGCTTTAATCTTGAAGACCCAAGTGTGTTTGTGCAAAACCCTAGCTTTAAAATTGTTCTTTCTAGTGTATTCAAACTGAAAATAAGCCAAAGATATTTTACAAATGAGCCCTATCGGGTATTAAATGGTTAGGGATAAAAAAATATAAATTCCATATTTGGCCATGCCTGAAGCACACTCTTCACAATTGCGAACAAAAATTCGCGATTTCCAACTTTGCCTTAGGATGACTGGGTTCGCATGTCCCAGCATTTCTTCGCATTTATGAAGTTTCCAATTTCCTACTGAGTTCGCATTATGAAAGGTTTCCTAATTCCTGCTAAGTTTGCAAATGCAAAATTTTCTTTGCATTTGCGAAGACTGCCCATTCCTGCTAAGTACGCAAATGCGAGCTTTTCTTCGCATTTTCAAAGAGTGCCCTTTTTATTCTTGGCTTCGCATTTCCCAGGATTTGGTCGCATTTGCAATCTCGTGGCCACTGCCTAGATTATCTCTTTGTTTTTGCTTCTTTTACTTGTTTCTACTTGGTTTCTTCACCATTAGTTTTAAATCACATTCAACCTATAAAATAGAATTAAATGACATTAAACGCATGATTTTATCACTCAAAACATAGCAAAAGTATATGTTTAGAGGCAAGATAAGTCGGTAAAATACCAACTTATCAAAGTTGGCACAGATGTGAGGCTTGAATCACATGTTATCCCAAGTAGAGATAGCTTTAAGCACCTTGGGTCGATTATCCAGGTAGATGGGAGATCGACGAGAATGTCACACACACCATATTGGGATATGATGGATGAAAGGGAGGATAGCATCTGGAGTCTTGTGTTATAAGAGAGTCCAACTGATACTCAAAGGAAAGTTCTACAAAGTGCTGGTTTGATCAGTCATGGTGTATGGGGCTGAGTGTTGGTATGTTAAGAATTCACATATCCATAAGGTAAAAGTAGCTGAAACGAGGATGTTGAGGTGCATGTGTGGGCTTACTCTAGGTTGGATAATATTATGAATGATGTTATTCGGGAGAAGGTGCACGTAGCTCCCATTAACGCCAAGATGCTAGAATCGAGGCTAAGATGGTTCGGGCATGTTAAGAGGAGAAGGCAAGATGCTCCAGTAAGAAGGTTTGAAGGGCTGGTTGTGGAGGGCAAGTGAAGAGTTAGAGGGCAACCTAAGAAATATTAGGGTGAGGTGATTAGGTAGGATATGGAGAGGCTTCGTATTTTCGAGGACATGACAGTTGATAGAAAGATGTGGATATAGAGTATTACGGTTGTAGGTTAGGAGGTAGTTGAGTTTTGCCTTACTTTCTACCTTTGTAAGACTACTCTGGTAGAGTTTTTTGTCTAAGATAGTTAGTGGCAATGTTGTGTCTTACTATTTTGATTTTCAATGCAGGAACTCTTGATTAGCTTTTGCTTTTGCTTTGCATCTTTCTTGTGGATTTCATATTGTTCCTATTTTTTTTACAAATTCTGCGGTTATATGTATACACAACCCTTCCCATACCCCACTAGTGACATTTTACTTGGTTGTTATTTTTGTATTTAAGATTATAAGTTACAAATGTTGTACCGCCAAACAACTATAATAATATATCTAAGATCAGAAATTTTAATTTTTTTAAAAATTTTATGCCAAATTAAACTGTGTTTCGAAAATTGAAATGAAGAGCGTAGAATATAGAACAGTCGCAATGGATTTATCTTCTTTTTATAATCCCGAGTTTCCAATTGCTCTTGGTCTACGTGAAAGATCCAATGAATCCATGTCCAAATCTTATTATTGGATTTGATTACGGTAGGAAAAAGAGAAGGTTTTAATACCTTTTTGTTTTATACTATTTCGTTCCCTTCTCGTTCTCCCATAAAGAAGGAAAAAAGGAGACGTGTCGTGGCTTCTGCTCTCTTTAGCCCATAAAAGAAAGGGTCTTGGCATTGAATTTTATGTTTTAACTCTCTGACCCTTGGGAAGGTGAAAATAAATATTAAGACTATTGTTTAAGTAACATTAAAATTTTCCTTTTGGTGGGTGATGGAGGGCGGCGGTGAAAAATATTTATCCACATCGGGTGTTTATATCAAACTATATTATTTCACTATGATTAACTAATTTTATTAGATGAGAATTCATATAATTTACCATGATTAAATAATTAAAGTCCATATGCAAGACATATGTTATGTATCTATTGATTTGGTATAAATACCGGGTGCAGGTAAGTTTTTACCGGGGAGAGGATCAAAATATTTTTTTTTGAATAGAAACGACATTTATTCATTACTACAAACATTTTTACATTACAAAAGTGGTTATGATCATGAGGATCATTACCATAGGGTAACACATGCATGGCATGTAGGTTATCCATAGTAGCTAGAGTTCTACAAGGGAAATAGTTTTTTGTAGACTTTGCACATCCTTTATCTGCCAGCATCCTGGTCAAGATAAAGGGTGGTGGAAATACCCAGAATTATAATTTATTTATCACTAAATTCTCCATTGCATGCTTAGCCAACAAGTGAGCCACTTCATTCCCCTACCTGAATATCTATTGTATTTCCACGTTGTTCATTTGCTCCAGAAGTGACCTGCAAGCATTAATAATAGAAGTGTAAGTTCTACAACCTTCACGGATGAGGGATATTACTTGGGAGGCATCCGTCTCTATTATTATAGGAAAGAAGTTCCTATATTTTGCTATGAATAATACTTTGAATTGGGCCATAAGCTTAGGGTGTATCGGGCTTTTAACTGAAAATTTTGAGCCCAAATCATATTAGCCAATCTCCATGATCATTTCTCATCACCCCTCCAATGCCTCCTATTTTGGTTGAGGAATTAAAAGCCCCATTTATATTAAGCTTGTACCAACTACTGGGAGGTTTCACCCAAGATATGTAGAGCTTAATTTCCTTATCCCAATTTGATTCCCTATTTGTTCGGAGAGAGTACTCAATAGTTCGGTCTATGATTTTCCCTGAGTGACTTGAGAGACATGTGTTATTGATATTGTTATTGTTCTTGGTGATCCAAATATTCCACATGAAAAAAGAAAAGAGGGTATTCCAATTGATGAATTTAGAGGGGATTATGGGGTTGCTAGATTTTAGCTTAGTTAGCCAATTGTTACTTAGAGGGTCAATGGCGCCAGTATCAATTCCCATATTTTGCCAAATGGTGCTGACGTTGGGGTATGAAAGAAAAATGTGGCTAAGGCATTCAGGTTCCCGACGACAAATGGTACATTGATCATCTATATTCATGCCTATGGAGAAAAGGAATTTTGTACAAGAAAGTCTATTGAGGTTACATAGCCACATAAAATATTTAATTTTTCTTAGGGAATTGGAGGTCCGAGACCCAATTACTATTAGTTGAATGATTTTTAGCCCTTTCTATTAGACCATAACAAGATTTGGACGTAAAGATCCCGCTTGAGTTCATATCCCATGATAAGCCATTGGTAGGGCACTTGTTAGAGATAAAAGTAGAATGAATGTTGTCCAGAGTGTGTTTTGTGATGTATAGAGAAAGTTTTGAGAAATCACAAATGTTACATATCCTAACATCACATATTCTAAGGGAATTTTCCATTTTGGTTAGAGGACCTACCACTTGGCTTCTAAGAGATCCTGAATTAGTAATCCAATTAGATTCCAAAAGATTAAGTGGAAAGTCGTTATGGATTGACCAAAGGTACCCTTTTTGACAAATTTCCCACCCCTTTATGAGACTTTTCCAAATGAAAGAACCTCTATTAGTATGTTTACGGCTGTATTTGTTAATCAGGGTAATAGCCTAAAAGTTGGTGGTGTCGTTGGCTAATCTCCAGTCGAGGCTAGCTAGGAGAGTAAGGTTTTTATGACGGGCTTTCCTAAGCCCCAAGACTCCTTCCTTCTTAGGAATACAGACCAAGTCCCAATTGACTAGGTGAAGCTTCTTTTTTTTTTATCATTAGTAGCCCAAAGGAAATTTCTTTGGATTTTGTCCATAATCTTTAGGGTTTTTGATGGGAGTAAGGCAAATTGCATGTAATGGACTGGAAGACTAGCTAAGGTGGAAGAGATTAGAGTGGCTCTTCCTACTAGGTTCAGTTTTTTACATTTCCAATTAGCTAGCGTATTTCTCATTTGGTCAATCACGAACTTGAATTCCGATGCTTAGGAGCATTACTAATAATAGGGAATTTAAGATATTTCCCAAAGTTATTGAAATATTTTAAACGTAATGATTCAGTAAAATTAGTTTTTCTATTGTTTAAAGAGAATAGGATCCTAGATTTCGTTAAATTAATAGATTGCCCTAAGTGTTCACAAAAGAGGTTTAGGGCAGTCTTGATGGAGGAACAAGTTTTAGTGTTATTTTTTCCTATTAACACCAAGTCGTCCGCAAAAAACAAGTGAGATGGATGGGGGTATCTTTTCCTAATGAGGCAGTGTCCCATTTCTTAATGTCTACTAAGTGGCTTATGTAATTTGATAGAATTTCCATACAAAGGATAAAAATATACGGGGACATTGGATCCCCTTGCATAATTCCTCTACTTGGTTGGAAGAAATTAGATTTTGTTCCATTTACAAGAATGGAGGTAGTAGAGGTAGTAATGCAAGATATTATAAGCTCAATAATGTTTGGGAAAAATTTCAAGTAAACAAGAGTCTTATAAATAAAAGACCACTCAAGCTTATCAGAAGCTTTTTCAAGGTCGATTGTAATGATGAAGGAACCAACTCTTCCTTTTGTTTTTTAAAAGAGTTAATAATTTCCTGGATAATAATAGCATTATCCCTAACCCTTCTATTTTTTATAAAGCTAGTTTGTACGGGGCTTATAATCTTTTGTAGATAAGGCTTAATTCTATTGGCGATTATTTTGGCAATGGTCTTGTAAATGGTATTACAATGACTTATAGGTCTAAAGTTGTTAATATTTTTGGCATTATGAAATATTAGGTATGAGGCATATATAGGTAGTGTTAATTTCACTAGGAACCTTGTGTTGTTTGAACACTTTATGGCCAAAATCTTTCACAGATTGTCCTATAATGCTCCAATACTTGTGATAAAAGAAAGGGTGTAAACCATCCGGTCCGGGGAACTTAAAGGGTTTGAAGGAGAATATAGGATTACAAAATTCACGGTCAAGGAGAGGCTTATCTAAATGTGAGAGATAAATATTATTAAAAATAGTGGGGGAGTTTAGGGCATTTATGGCCTCAGACCGTGATTTGTACTAAATAATTCCACAAAATGCTCTAGCACATAGCTAACTATAGCACGATGATTATCCAGCTACCTTCCTTCCTTATTCCTAAAAAAATTCATGTGGTTCCATCTCTTTCTGTTGGTGGCACTAATTTGGGAGAATTTAGTATTAGCATCTCCCTCGTTTAACCAATTGACCCTAGCATTAATTTTCCAATAATCTTCCTCAAGTTTAAGAATAATATTATACTTAGTTACTAGAGAATATTCCAAGTTGTTAATAAAAGCACTATTACCATACTTAGGGGAATTTTGAATACCATTAATTCAAGCTAGTAGATCTTTTTTCCTTAAAAATACTACCAAATTGATCTCGACCCCACTTCCTTATATATTTCGTAAAAGAGTTCTTAGCGGGAAGAAGTTCCTTATTCATCCATTGTTCCTTGACTATGTTACCAAAATTAGGATGATTGCACCAAATATTGTCTAATTGAAATATACTTCCTGAACTATGGTTTATGTTGTTAAGTTTAACGAGGATGGGTTTATGGTCGAAATGGGTTTTTGGGAGATGAATAATACTAGACATAGGGAATTTCTCCAATCATTCCACATTAGCTAATATACGATCATGTCTTTCCATAATTAGGCAGTGTTTTTCTATGGTTAGACCAAGTAAATTCAGTACCTTTAAAACCTAGATCTATTAGGTTACAAGTCAATATTTTTGCTAATTGTTAAGGCTCTATTAGATTTTAAGGGACAATCTCCAATTTTTTCATTAGAGCTTATAATGTCATTAAAATCACAACCTATCATCCATGGGCCAGTGTAATTCCTAGATATTTGATTTAGATTGTCCCACATAACGTCCCTAAGAGAAGATTAAGTACTAGAATATACAGTTGAAAGAAGCCAAGTGAAATTAAAGGGGCGTACCTGAAGGAGAGCATGAATAGCTTGGCCAGTACGAGTGAAACGTTCTACTGTTATTATGTTGTGATTGTAGAGAACAGCCATACCCGATTGTCTCTCTACAGGGACTTCTATAAGCTTAGAGAAATTGAATTCCTCAAGAAGTGAGGCATGCATGTGCATCCTAGTCTCAAGAAGGGCAACAAAACATGGTCTATGAGTATCGAGGCGCTCTCTAAAGCTTCTACGAAAATCTTCATTATTTGCACCCCAACATTCCAGAAAATAATTGTAGTTTCTCTATTCATTGGGGGAAGTTGGGGTTGTAACATTGAGGCGACCCTCTCCATTGAGGTGTGGCTCCTTCTGTCGATGGTACCCGTATTATTGCGTGTTTTCCTATGGTGGGGTCTTGAGGAGCGCGTACATGCATTTAGAATTTTTACATGCTGCTCGGGCAGCTGAAGATGTATTTCTTGCTTCATTGTTCCGGGAAGAGTAGTATTTTTAATTCGTTTAGGCTTAAGAACGCTACACTCGGCTGAGTACCTTGTGGATGAGGTTCTTCTTCTTTCTCTACTCGAGGTTGTGGAGGATTTTGTTTTGGAGTATTGGCTTGCACATTGTATTGGGGTAGGTTGACAGGGGTTAGGTTTGTTGGATTGAGAGTTTCCTGGGTTACTTGATTGTTCCAGGCCATAAAGATGGGATTGATTGAAATGCTCTCCTCCAATGGAAAGAATGGAAGAGTTTGGGGGAAATTGATGAATTAATTGGGTTTTAGGGTGATATTCCAGTAACGTTGAATTTCCTGTATTAGAATGTGACTCATGTGAGGGGCTAAAGGGTGAAGAATGTTGTTTATCCAAATCTGGTTCGTGTAATTTGCCATGGCTAGTTGCATGCCCTCCGATATTAACTAGGGCAGGTACCTGGAATTTTGGATGATAATCACCATTGCCTGGCCATTTATCTGAATGTTGAAGGTTATCACATGTTCTAGTAGACCTGCTTCCAGCTAAGAGGTTAGTCGGTAGTGCTGATGTGGTGGTGATGTGAAAAAGAGGGGTTGTGTTTGGACCTGGTGCGGGAGTGGAGGTGGATTGGTCATGTGAGGGATCCTGTTTTGGCTGGGAATTCGAACTAGCCTGAACCCTCTTCTTGATGTTAGAGGAAGCCTTGGAATTATGTAGAAAAGAGAAAGTTAATTTATGAGGAGAAGTAATCCTAGGGTTTAGGGGAGACCTAGGTTGATCAGAAATGGAGTCATTTTACCTTGTGGATTGCGTGTGACTTTTTATAAAATTTCTTGGGGAGATGGATGGGGAATCCAGGTGGTCAGTGGAGGTGGTTTCGACCTTTGCATGTAATACCAAGTGTAGGTTATCATAAAGGTAGTCTCAGGTTGGGAATTAGTATGTTCATTAGAGGGTTATACTGCAACATCCGGGTAATTTCTATTATTTGTAGTAGTAGAATGTTCCACTAATGATTGGGACGGAATTCCCAATGTATTCTTGGGTTTAGATACTTGGCTATCTTTGTCTTTTATGGGTTTCTTGCATTGGTTAGTTAAGATACTACATTGATTTTCTTCTAACCTATTGACCAAAACCATGGGCTCTACTATATTAAGGGGTTTGTCGCAGATTAATGGATTACTGCTTAGAGCATTAGGTAATAATTTTCCCGCAGAGTTTTGTTTAGAGGATGTAATTGAGGAAGGTTTTGCAGATATACCTGGGCTTGAATAATACTTACCTGAGCTAGGGCTAGCAGTAGTGGAGTCTTTCCCTACAGATTTGGGCTTTCCGTGGTGTATGAAATTTGATCCAGCAACTTTTTTCTTTTTGCCAAACGATACTGTGATCCACTCGTTGGTAACTACAGGTTGGTTGTCTCTGCATGCTTGTGATTATTACTGGTTAAGGTTATTGGGGGGGGGATAGGCATTTCATATAGGTATGCCCTAACTTTCCACAGAGAGTGCAAAGGAAATTTCCCACCTCATAATGAGCCATCCGTTTGTAATTGCCTATGTACACAAATGGTTTCATAGGTTTATCCATTGCTACTTAACCGCATAATCGTGCATATCTTCTTTTTAATGTAGAGGAGCTACAAACATCTATTCTCAAAAGCTTTCCAATATCACTTCAAATTTTTTTAAAAATTAGAGAGTAATAAAACTCTGTTAGGAGTTGTGGTAATCGAACCCAAACTGCTAATTGTAGCTGCTTAGCTTCACTTGCTACAAAATGGGGTTCTCATAGTTAGACTGAGAGGTGGAATCCATTAATTAACCAATGTCCAGTTTAATGCCTTGGACATAATTTCTTCTTTTGCAAGCGTAAAAATAAAGTAATCTGCACCTAGGTTGTTAGATTAAAATTCTCATTGGGCTTCCATAGTTGGGAAATCTTTTTACTGAGATATTGATGGAGTATACGTCTTTCCATGAGCTTGATGATTAGAGAGTACCTCCATGGTTGGTAGATTCTATGTAGGTATTCTTCTGAGAGTGAGACTTGTAGATCATCATTGGCCTTGTTGCTATATTTTTAGCATAGTTGGATGAGAAGTCAGGGGCTCTGATTGGAGATCCATCTGCATGGATTGAACTTGAGTATCACTGATTTGCATGGGCTGATGAGTGAATTGACTACTCATGAAATCGAGCAGAATTTTCTTGTAGGAGAAACTATGGAGTGGGAGTTGTTCATCCATTAAAGAAAATTTAGAGTAGGTATCTGCTTGGATATTATGGTTATTATGATTACTAGGGCTAGATGATGTTGCCATAGAATTGGTCAGATATGTGGATTGGCCTAAATCTGGTGGCTTTGAAGGAATTATTTAGTAGTATGAGTATGTAATGCTTTATTTCCATGGAGGAGCAGAAGTATTTTTTTAGAGAGAAGCTAGACATTCTCTCACTAAATTAATGTGATAGACCTCGAATGAGGATCATAGTTATCTTCTTTTAGCTACTATTGACATGGGTTAAGTCGTAATTAAGAATGTCGTGTTTGTTGAAGAAATTAAATTATGATTAATTATCATGGAATAACTTAATTAAATTAAGAAACAGATATGATCCCACTTTCACTAAAGTTTGTTTATGCACCAAAGGAATATTTCTTTTGTTTACTTTGATAGAGTACTAGTCCTGCCCAGTGTTTTAAAAGGCGGGGCATAAGGCGAGACGTTTTGCTTATTCTTCAGCGGGGCGTAAGCTTCAAGTGTTAATATTTTATTAAATAATATAATTATAAAAGTATTAAATAAGTAAAATTGCATAAAATTATGAAACAAAAACTATAAATAAGTAATAAGTAATATATATATATATATATATATATATATACATATATATATATATATATATATACATATATATTACTTATTTAAATCCCATATTATCTAATGAAATTATATGAAAGTCCCAAATGAAGTGAAATTACATATAAATCTAATCAATACATATAAAAGCACGCATACATATAATCCTATATTATATTTTGAAAGAGAGCAAGAGAAGCACTGAACTTAAAAAACTAATTATACACATATTTACGAACTAACAGTGAAATATAAAAAGAGAGGAATGTAATGAGTTCAATAGAATTAATTTTTTACATGGAGGAAGGAACAAACCTGTTGGATTTGACATACGGAGAAGAATGAAGTTTTGTGTTTTGCAAAAAAAGTGCTAAATCATTGCCCTTGGCAGAGGCAGACTAGCGAAACGAATTGGAAAAAACTTCTAATTTAGGACTTTTATCAATATTAAAAAGTTTACTTTTAAATTTAATATTTTTAGTTTCTTTTTATAAAGTTGTCTCTTGGTCTTACGCCTAAATCAAAAAACTCGCTTCGACCAAAAAACTCGCCCGGGCGTACGCCTCGAATTTTTGGGCTTACGCCTTACGGGACTTTCGCAACCACCATCGCCCTGGGGCATTTTTGGTACGCCCCCAGGGCGCGCTCCGGAGTTCACCCCAAGAACACTTTTTAAAACACTAGTCCTGCCCTGAGACGTCTCCCTGTTGCCCTTACCCCAAGAAGTTGTAATTTGTTATACTATTTATCAACTGGCATAACTACATATTGCTTCTCTTAAGAAAAATAAAATAGAAACATGAGCTTAGTATCGATCTGATTTGTTATACTATCACTCAACTAATTAAATTTATGCAAGAAAATAATTTTTTCTTAGTTTATAACAGAAAAGTAACTCAAATTTTGAAATTTCAAAAACAATATTCTTTCTTTAATAGCGAAATACATAAAGCGGCCCAGTTAGGTTTTCCTATTTTCAACTAGACACTTCATTAATTCAAAAACAAGATCAACTAAGCACCTGATCCTGTTTGCCCCCATTGTGTGGAATGCAAAATCCAAGACGTGAGTTGCCTACCTAAAATTAAATTTATCATTTTCTTTTCCTAAAAACAATGTGGACCTACCCTAAATCACCATTCTTCAAATCTTTTCTACCCACTTCTAACACAAATAACCATTGTTACACACAAAAACCTATGTCACGATCCAAAATTTCCTATCATTGGGAGTCGTGATGGCGCCTACTGTCGAAGCTAGGAAAGCCAAACCTTTTTAATCATTTTCACAAAAACCTTAAATATAAAACATTATAAATACTGAAATAATTAATTAAAACCATGCAGAAGACTATTAGCAACAATAGCAATCATAAAGTGCGGAAATTAGTAACATGTCTCTACCTAGTATCTGGTGTCACTACTCACGGTCAACTAAACAAGTACTAAAAACAACAGTTTGAAAGGAATACATAACATGTACGTTTTGATACAATAAAAACAACCTGAAAGAGATAGAGGAGACTTAGGGCTCGCGAACGCCAGAAAACTACTTTGGAATCTCTGGACTGAAGGACCGCCCCCTAACTACTGCTGCGGTCCGTAAGCTGTGTCCTCACATGTGCACAAAAGGGCACAAAGCGCAGTATCAGCATAACCAACCCTATGTGCTGGTAAGTGCCCGGCCTAACCCCGACGAAGTAGTGACAAGGCTAAACCAGACCTACCACAATCAACATGTACAGATATATGTGCTATAACGGGAATATAACAACGTTTTAACGGATAATGGGGAGAGGACATGCTGGGGGTATAACAGTTCAATTATATGTCCAACGAACAAGAAATGGAACTGAATATATAACATTAAATAGAGAAAGCCGGTGAATTAACAACTGCACGACACCACCCTTCGTTCTTTTACTCTCATTTCTCGCCAAAACTGTCAAATATAATGCACGACATCACCCTTCGGGCTTTTACTCAAATATACAGTGCACGTCATCACCCTTCGTGCTTTGACTCTCAAATACATAGTGCACGTCATCACCCTTCTTGCTTTCCTCACATAACTCTCAAAACACAAGGCACAGAATGATCCTTCGTGCTCAAATAATCAAGAAACATGGCACGGAAAGATCCTTCGTGCATAATCTCTCTCTTCCTCACCCAATCAATGGTCATATCAAAACGGGAAAGGAATATATAACAAGATAAAATATCCCTGCAAGGGAGAATAACTCAACAATAAGTCCTGGCAAGGGAATACAACTAACCAATAAGTCCCGGCAAGGGAATACAACTAACCAATAAGTCCCGGCAAGGGAAAACAGCTCAACAATAAGTCCCGACAACGGAAAAATACCAAATTTCCTTCTTTATCTGATTTTTTCTTCCCAACTACCAGTTCATAGTTCATTTAACAAGTAGTTATTACAATTGTTCACTTCTTTCGCAATGTTAATAGCAAATATGACTCACGGCCATGCTAGACTCGGCTGCATAGGTAACCGTTACCATACCTATACACCGACGTCACATAGCACATAGCAAATATCATCCTAATCCTATTTCCTCAAACAAAAGTTAGATGGAACACTTACCTCGAAAGCTTCCAAACTCAACTCACGCCTCTAGAATAGCTTTACCCCTCGAATTCACCTGAAAACCGGTCGAATCTAACCACAATTTACTCAAATGTATCAATAAATGCTAGTTAAATCAATTTGAATGCATAAGAATGAAATTCCCAAAGTTTTCACAAAAAAATTCCCAAAATGCCCCCGGGCCCACGTGGTCAAAACTCAATGTTCAAACCAAAACCGGGTTACCATTCCCCACGAGTTCATATTTGTAATTTGTATTGAAATCGGTCCCCAAATTGAGGTCCAAATCCCCAATTTTATGAAAACCTAGGTTCTACCCCAAATCCCCTTTTTTACCCATTGAAATCTTTGATTTTAAGTTGAAATCATGATAAAAGATGTTAAAGTTTGAAAATTAAGTAAAAGTTGAAATCGTCTAAGTATTGGTTGCACGGTCGCAGATGTCGCAATTGCGAGGTTTTGTTCGCAACTGCGAATAATGCAGAAAATAACGGACGTAGCAATTGCGATAAATTAATCAAAATTGCGAAGAAGACAAATTGAAAAGTGTTCGCAATTGCGAGAATGTCTTCGCATTTCGGAGGGCTGAGCTGTAAAAGGGGGATCGTATTTGCGAAGATTACTTCGCAAATGCGAAGACTGCAGATACCAACTGCTAAAATGCTTCAAAATGAGCCTAACACCTATCTGAAAGTCAACCGAGCCCTCGAGGCTCCAACCCAAACATGCACCAAACCTCAAAAACATCCTACCGACTTCCTCGTGCGATCAAATCGCCAAAATAACATCAAAATCAAATAATCAACCTCCAAAACTCATGATTTTCACTTCTATGTTCAAAGCTTTAAAATTATCGATTTTTAGTCCAAAACACGTCAAACGACATCCGTTTTCAACCAAATATTACAGATAGCGCTAAACGCTCATTTAAGACTTGTACCGGGCGTCAGAACCAAATACGAGCCCGATACCATCACTTTTGATCAATTTTCATTTTCATTTTTCCTTAAGCTATTTAAGAAAATAATTTCATAGAAAAATTCCGTATTCGGGCCTCGAACCTCGGATTTTGATTTAGGAAATACGCCCGGGCCCCAAATTTTTCTTCAGACCCTCCAGGACCGTCACATCAGAGGTCCGTGTCCGTTTACCAAAAATGTTGACCAAAGTCAACTATAGAAATATTATTATCAACCTTCATAGTTTTTAACATAGAATTCAAACATTTCCAAATAATAATTTTCTGGCTTCGCGCTCGAACAACGCACACAAATCTAGGCAACCAAGTAATAGGTTTTCAAGGC
This sequence comes from Nicotiana benthamiana, assembly GCA_034376525.1. Lineage (NCBI taxonomy): Eukaryota > Viridiplantae > Streptophyta > Magnoliopsida > Solanales > Solanaceae > Nicotiana > Nicotiana benthamiana. The sequence continues at coordinate 45,268,254 of CM067328.1, forward strand.
CTCAAAAGCACAATGAAACAGAGAATTGCGGTGATGACCCTTTGGGTCGTCACATCCTCCACCTCTAAAACAACCATTCATCCTCGAATGGATAAAAGAAAGAAGTACCTGAGTCGGGGAATAGATGGGGATAACGGCTCCGCATATCATACTCGGACTCCTAGGTCGATCCCACAGGAGGCTGTTCTTTGCAGTGAACACGCACTGATGGAAAACTCTGCAACCTCAACAGTCGAACCTGCCGATCTAAAATAACCACCCGCTCCTCCTCATATGCCAGATCCTTGTCCAATTGGACAGTACTGAAATCTAATACGTGGGTGGGATCGCCGTGATATTTCTGAAGCATGGATACATGAAAAACGGAATGCACGGTTGACAAGCTAGGCGGCAAGGCAAGTCTATAAGTCATCTTCGCCGCACGGTCAAGAATCTCAAATGGGCAAAAATACCTAGGGCTAAGCTTTCCCTTCTTCCCGAATCTCATCACGCCATTCATAGGCGATACACTGAGCAATACTTGCTCACCAACCATGAAACCAACATCACTGACCTTACGATCTGCATAACTCTTCTACCTAGACTGAGCTGACCGAAATCCTGAATGATCTTGACCTTATCCAAGGCCTCATGTACCAAATATGTACCCAATAACCGATCCTCTCCCGGCTTAAACCATCTGAATGGCGACCGACATCGCCTACCATACGACGCCTCATACGGAGCCATCTGGATATTGGACTAGTAGCTGTTATTGTAGGCAAAATCTGCTAAAGGCAAGAACTGGTCCCACGAGACTAAAAATAAATAACGCAGGCTCGGAGCATATCCTCAAGAATCTAAATAGTCCTCTCGGACTAACCGTCCGTTTGGGGTCAAATGCTATACTCAACTGGACTTGGGTGCCGTACTCATGTTGCACCGCTCTCAAGAAATGTAAGGTAAACTGCAGACCCCGGTCCGAAATAATAGATATGGGCACCCCATGAAGACGAACGATCTCCCTGATATAAATCTCAGCATACCTCTCGGATTAATAGGTGGTGGCAACTGGGATAAAATAGTCAGCCTATCAATAATAAACCATATTGCATCAAACTTCTTCCGAGTCATCGGAAGGACAGTAACAAAATCCATGCTGATTCTCTCCCATTTTCACTCGGGAAGCTCAATCCTTTTAAATAACCCATTGGGCCTCTGATGCTCGTACTTAACCTCCTGAAAATTCAGACAACCAGCCACACTGCAACAATGTCTTTCTTCATTGTGCGCCACCAATAATGCTGTCTCAAATCCTGATATATCTTTGCGACGCCCCGATGAATAGAATATCGAGAATTGTGGGCCTCCGCTAAGATCGACTCTCGAATACCATCAACATTGGGCACACACACTCGCCCATGCCGCCCCTGCCGCCTCAGTACGCCATCATCTCCCAATGTCATCTCCCTGGCACCACCCTGCTGCACCGTGTCTCTCAGGACACATAAACGGGGATCCTCAAACTGCTGCTCCCGGATATGCTCCAACAAAGAAGAACGAGCAACCGTGCAAGCTAACACCCTGCTGGGTTAAGAAATATCTAATCATACAAATCTATTGGCCAAGGCCTGAACATCCAAGGCGAGCGGTGTGTGGCTGATGTGAACATAAGCAAGACTACCCATGCTGGCGGGCTTCCTACTCAATGCAGCGGCCACCACATTGGGCTTCCCCGGGTGGTATAAAATAGAAACATCATAGTCCTTTTACAACTCCAACCACCTCCACTGTCACAAATTCAACTCTTTCTGCTTGAACAAGTATTGTAGGCTATTGTGATCCGTGTACACCTCACACGTCACACCATACAAATAATGTCTCCAGATCTTCAAGGCATGAACAATGGATGCCAACTCTAGGTCATGAACTGGATAATTCTTCTCGTGGATCTTCAATTGCGTCGAAGAATATGCTATGACCTTGCCCTTCTACATCAACATTACGCCAAGCCCGATGCGGGAAGCAACACAATACACAGTATAAGGCCCGGATTTCGTGGGTAAAACCAATACAGGTGCTGTAGTCAGAGCTATCTCGAGCTTCTAGAAGCTCTCTTTGCACTTATCTGACAACCTGAACTGGGCACCCTTCTGGGTCAATCTAGTCATCGGAGCCGCGATGGATGAAAACCCCTTCACAAAACGTCTGTAGTAACCAACTAACCCCTAGAAGCTCTGAATCTATGTAGCTGAAGCTGGTCGAGGGCAGTTCTTGACTGCCTCTATCTTTTTCGGGTCCACCTGAATACCCTCTGCTGATACGACATGATGCATAAATGCAACTAAACTCAACCAAAATTCACACTTTGAGAACTTGGCGTACAACTGGCTATCCTTCAGAGTCTAATGAACTACTCTAAGGTGCTGCTCATGCTCCTACTAGCTGCGAGAGTATACCAACATGTTGTCAATGAACACAATTACAAATAAATCGAAGTAAGGTCTGAACACTGGGTTCATCAACTCCATAGATGTTGCCGGCGCATTGGTCAACCCAAAAGACATAATCAAAAACTCATAATGCCCATACCAAGTACGAAATGCTGTCTTAGGGATATCAGACGCCCTAATCCTTAGCTGATGATAACCAGACCTCAAATCTGTCTTCGAGGACATGCTGGCACCCTAGAGCTGGTCAAATAAATTGTCAATCCCCGGAAGTGGATACATGTTCTTTTTCCTCACCTTGTTCAACTGCCGGTAATCAATGCACATCCTCATCGACCCGTTCTCTTTCTTCACAAACAACACTGGTGCACCCCAAGGTGATACACTAGGTCTAATAAAACCCTTATCAAGCAAATCCTGAAGCTTCTCCCTCAACTCTTTCAACTCTGGCGGGTCCATACAATACGGGAGAATGGAAATAGCCTGAGCTCCAGGAGCCTGATCAATACAGAAGCCAATATCCCTATCGGGCGGCATACCCGTCAGGTCTGGAGGGAAAACCTTGGGGATCTCTCGAACAACAGGAACATAGTCGATAGATGGACCCTCTGCGCTGGAGTCGCGAACATATACCAAATATTCTAGACACCCCTTCTAAACCATACGTCGAGCCTTAGCATAAGAAATAACACAACGGGTGGCATGACCTGGGGTCCCTCTCCACTCAAGTCTGGGCAAATGTGGTAAGGCCAAAGTCACGGTCTTGGCATCACAATCAAAGATAGCATGATACGGGAACAACCAATCCATCCCGAATATAACATCGAAGTCCACCATGTCTAAAAGCAATAAGTCGACACGGATCTCAAGTCCCTCAAATACCACAACAGGAGAACGATGCACTCGGTCGACCACTTTAGAATCACCAACTAGTGTGGACACATATAAAGGAATACCCAAATCGTCATTAGGCATGATCAAATAGGGTGCAAAATAGGATGACACATAAGAATAAGTAGATCACGGATAAAATAATACTGAAGTACCCCTATCTCAGACAATTATTGTACCTGTAATCATAGCATCAAATGACTCGGCCTCCGACCTGGTTGGCAATGCATAACAATGGGGCTGGCCCCTGCCTCCCTGAAATATATCTCTTGGACGATGTATTGCGGGCATACCCCGACCTTTGGCTGTCCGAGCTCCACCTCTACGGTCTCTCCCTAAACCTCTATAATCCCTTCCCACGCCTCTAGCTGGCTGGGCGGCCTATGGATCACCTGCTTCCTGAATCGTAGTGTGAGGATCCTGCTGCTGAGAACTACTTGAGGCTCGATGGCAAAACCTGACAACATGACCTAGGTCACCACAACCATAACATGCCCTCGGCGGCTGAGACAATTGACCCTGTCGACTGGTATGTCCTCTCTTGAAGCTCAGAAGTGGCGGTGCACTGATGGGGGCCGATGGTGCGCTGAAAGACTGCTAGTCCAAATAATACTGCTGATGACCACCGCCGCCTAGGGTACCATGAGAAACCTGAAGTGACAACTGGAATGTCCTCGGAGGATGGCCTCTATCATAGGAATCCCTACCTCCAGATGAGGCACCACTATATCTGCCAGAATGTCGAGGCCTCTTGTCTGAACCCTGACTACCTCCTCGAACCAGTGCCATCTCTACACGGCGTGCCGCATTGTCCGCCTCTTGAAAAATAATATCACTACCAACTCCCATAGCCATCTGAAGGCAAATCGACTGAATCAATCCATCAATGAACCTACGGACCCTCTCTCGATCTGTAGGGAGTATCACTACTGCATGACATGCGAAGTCAATAAATCTGGTTTCATACCGTGTAACTGTCATGGAGCCCTGCTGCAGGCGCTCAAACTATCTACGAAGTACTTCCCACTGATTAAGGGGTAAAAACATCTCCAAAAATATCTCCGCAAAATGATCCCATGTCAAAGCTGGTGACCCTACTAGTCTAGATAGGCAATTATCCCTCCATCAAGTATTGGCGGATCCCAAAAGCCTAAAGGTGCAAAAAACGACCCTATTAGTCTCTACTATCCCCATAGTCTTGAGAATATCATGACAACTGAATAGAAAATCCTTGGGATACTCTGATGAAGCACCGTTAAAAGTGGTAGTGAAGAGTTTGGAGAATCGATCAAGTCTCCATAAAGCATCTGAAGACATGGTCATCCCAACTCTAGCCTGAGCTGTGATGCCTGTTTGAGCTGCCACTGCGGGCTGAACCAATGGAACCTGATTCTGGGAGCTACCTGCTCTGGAATACGTGTAGCAAGATTCCGAACCCCTCCTTCAGCCTTAAAAGTGGCTGGTGCTACTGCCAGCAACCCCGCTATAGCGACACTGTACATAAAGCCTGTTATGCGGACAAAGCATCCTGGAGATCCGGGGAAAACATCACTCCTCATGGGACCTGAGCTGGTTCCACCTGAGCTGGTGGGGATGGAACCTCCTCATCAAAGTCAATATGAGGCTCCACCTCTAGAACTGCCGCCGGAGGCTGGGCTCTGCCCCTGCCACGGCCTCTGGCACAACCTCGGCCCCTGCCCCTCACAGGAGCTGCTGCTGGGGGCTTGGGCGGCTGCACAGAAGAAGAAGACGCACGTGTTCTCGCCATCTGCAAAAGAACAGAGTAGAACGAAAATCAATATTTGAGAAACAGAATCGCACGACAAGAATGAACAAAGTGAATATTTTCCTAACTCAGTAGCCTCTGGGATAAATACCGACGTCTCCGTACGGATCCCTCGGTCTCTACCGAGATTGTTCGTGAGTTGTGAGACCCAAGTAACCTAGTGCTCTGATACGAACTTGTCACAACCCAAATTTTCCCACCATCAGGAGTCGTGATGGCGCCTACTATCGAAACTAGGCAAGCCAACCCATTTTAATCATTTTCACAAAAACCTTAATCTAAGACGATATAAATACTGAAATAATTAATTAAAATCATGCGGAAGACTTTTACCAACAATAGCAATGATAAAGTGCAAAAATTAGTAACATGTCTACACCTAGTATCTGGTGTCCCTACTCACGGACGACTAAAAGAGTACTAAAAACAACAATCTGAAAAAAATACATAACATGTCTCTTTTAAAACAATAAAAAAAACTGGAAGAGATAGAGGAAACTCAGGGCCCACGAATGCCAGCGAACTACCTCGGAGTCTCTGGACTGAAGGATCGCTCCCTAACTACTGCTGCGGTCTGTAAGCTGTGTCCTGAACTGTGCAAAAAAGGGCACAGAAGTGTAGTTTCAGCACAACCGACCCCATGTGCTGGTAAGTGCCCGGCCTAACCTCGGCAAAGTAGTGATGAGGCTTAACCAGACCTACCACAATCAACCTGTACAGATATATGTGCAACAACAGAAAGATAACAACATTTTATTAGATAATGGGGAGGGAACATGCTGGGGGTACAACAATTCAATTATAAGTCCAACAAACAAGAAATGGAACTGAATATATATCAATAAATAGAGAAAGCCAGTGAATCAACAACTGCACGGCACAACCCTTCGTGCTTTTACTCTCATTTCTCACCAAAACTATCAAATATAATGCACGGCATCACCCTTCGTGCTTTTACTCTCAATATACAGTGCACGTCATCACCCTTTCGTGTTTTTACTCTCAAATACATAGTGCACGACATCGCCCTTCGTGCTTTCCTCACATAACTCTCAAAACACAAGGCAAGGAATGACCCTTCGTGCTCAAATAATCAGGAAACATGGCACGGAAAGACCCTTCGTGCATAATCTCTCTATTCCTCACCCAATCAACGGTCACAACCAAACGGGAAAGGAATATATAACAAGATAAAAAACCCCGGGAAGGAAGAATAACTCAACAACAAGTCCCGGCAAGGGAATACAGCTCAACAATAAGTCCAGGCAAGGGAAAACAGCTGAACAATAAGTCCCGGCAAGGGAAAAATACCAAAATTCCTTCTTATTCTAATTTATTCTTCTCAACTACAACTTCATAGTGCATTTAACAAATAGTTATCACAAATTTTCACTTCTTTCACAATATTAATAGCAAATATGACTCACGTTCATGCTAGTCTTGGCCGCATAGGTAACCGTCACCATACTTATACACCGACTTCACATAGCACATATCAAATATCATCCTAATCCTAGTCCCTTAAACAAAAGTTAGATTGAACACTTACCTCGAAAGCTACCAAACTCAACTCACGCTTCTAGAATAGCTTTACCCCTCGAATTCGCCTCAAAACTGGTCGAATCTAACCACAATTTACTCAAATGTATCAACAACTGCAAGGTAAATCAATTTGAATGCATAAGAATGAAATTCCCAAAGTTTTTAACCAAAAAATTCAAAAAATGCCCCTAGTCCCACGTGGTCAAAACTCAAGGTTCGAACCAAAACCGGGTTATCCATTCCCCCACGAGTTCATATGTGAAATTTATTTTGAAATCGAACCACAAATTGAGGTCCAAATCCCCAATTTTATGAAAACCTAGGTTATACCCCAAATTTCCATTACCCATTGAAAGCTTTGATTTTAAGTTGAAATCATGATAGAAAATGTTAAAGTTTGAAGAAATTGAGTAAAAGTTGACTTACAAGTGATTTGGGAGAGAAGGAGTCGAGAAAAATCGCCAATGGAGGTTTGAGTTTTGAAAATATGAAAAATGGTTTGAAATCGTCTAAGTATAGGTTGCACAGTCACAGATGTCGCAATTGCGCAAGGTTTTGTTCACAATTGCAAAGAAAGCAGAAAATAAAGGTTGTCGCAATTGCGAGAAATTAATCACAATTGCGAAAAAGGTAGATTTTAATGTTCTTCGCAATTGTGAGAATGTCTTCGCATTTGCGAGGACTGGGCTATAAAGAGGGGATGGCATTTGCGAAGATTTCCTTTGCATTTGCATAGACTGGTTATAAAATGGGAAATCGCATTTGCGCTGAAGCAGGCCAAAGGGGAAGGCTCGCATTTGCGAAGATTACTTCACAAATGCAAAGACTGCAGATACCAGCTGTTAAAATGCTTCAATATGAGCCTAACACCTATTTGATACTCACCCGAGCCCTCGGGGCTCCAACCCAAACATGCCCCAACCTGAAAAACATCTTATGAACTTACTCGTGTGATCAAATCACCAAAATAACATCAAAATCAAAGAATCAAAGTCCAAAACTCATGATTTTCACTTTTATGTGCAAAACTTTCAAATTATCCATTTTTAGTCTGAAACACGTCAAACGACGTCCGTTTTTAACGAAACTTTATAGATTGATCTTAACGCTCATTTAAGACTTGTACTGGGAGTCGGAATTAAAAAAAGAGCTCGACACCATCGCTTTAGATCAATTTTCATTTTTATTTTCCTTAAGAAACTTCAGAATACAATTTCACAGAAAAGTTTCGTACTCGGGCCTGGTACCTCGGATTTCGATTCCAGGAATAAGTCCGGGTCCCAATTTTCCCTACGGACCCTCCGGGACCATCACATCATGGGTCCAGTTCCATTTACCCAAATTATTGACCAATGTCAACTATATCAACATTATTATCAAAAATTCATAATTTTTAACAGAGAATTCAAATATATCCATATAAAAAGTTTCCGGCTTCGCGCCCGGACTAAGCGCACAAATCATGGCAACCAAGTAAGAGGTTTTCAAGTCCTTAGAAGCACAAAAAAATGGAGAATTGCGGTGATGGCCCTTTGGGTCGTCATAACCTAATTTTAGCAAATACTCAATAACAAATGAATCTCAAAGATGAATTTAATAATGGATCGTGGAGAATAATAATTGTTAAAAAATGGGAAAGTTTAGCAAATACTCATGCAACACAAAAAAAATAACGGTCCACCCATTCGTTTTTTTCCCTCACCAATTTTTTTAAGAATAGTTACCTCCTATAGCAAATGTTGATATCTTATTTCGTTTACATAAATATTTTAAAAAAAAATAACATTCCATGGCTATCTTTTTATTTGTGATAGCCAAATATCTATTTGTGGCAACCTCCTACCTTAAACTATAAAATAAGTTTTGTATTATTTTTCTCTCTCTACTCCAATTTCTCTTATCCCCTCAAATTTTTTGTACCCCTACCTCATATCTATTCTCCTTCTCTCTCATCTTTTACGGAGCTTCTCAATGTTATTTTTCTTTGTACAGTTTTGAATCTCATCTCTTTGCCATAGATTTGAACTGCAAAGTTCTGAAGTCTATGATGATAAAAACTCCGGCTGATTACATTCCTCTGTAGAAATATCGCAATATCATCATGTGAAGAATATACATCAAGTTTAAGAGAAAAGGAATTTGGATCCTTGTGAAACGTCAAGTGGAACATTGACGCATACTATTATAAATTCGGTAAAAAGCGACCACAAAAAGCGACTAAAGTTGGTTGCTTATAGGCCTAAAAGCGACCAAACATTCTTGGTCGCTATATTGCTGGTCCCTTTATTTTAGGGACCAAAGTTTAGCGCCAACTTTGATCTCTAAGGTAAAACGATCAAATATTCCGGATAATGACTATAGAGACCAACTTTGATCGCTATATTATTTTATTAATATAATTTTAGCGACCAAAATTGGTCTCTAAACGTGTAATATGTTATTTATTTATTTATTATTAATCATATAAAAGTGACCAACTTTGGTCTATAATTCAAATATTATATTTTAAAATTTTAAAAATAGAGACCAAGATTGGTCGCTTTTTTGTTAACTTTTTTAATTCTTTTTGGGAATAGCGACCAAGGTTGGTCTCTTTTTGAGAAATCAGGGTTAGATAACGACCAACATTGGTTGCCGTTGCCCAGAATTTTGTTTTTAAATGAGAAGCAAACAAAAGGAGATCAACCTTGGTCGCTTCTCAGGGTATTTATTTGGCAGAAACTACTTGTTTTGACAGTCACCACCTACCAGCATACAAAATTCTAGTACAAGCAACAACAACAACAATACCAACAACAACACAAGAACAACAACACAACAACAATATTAAAACCAACTAAGTACAAAGTTAAATAGAACTAACATATTAAGCTAACAAAACTTAGTTAACTCATATTACAAGCCCATTCGAAAACTGGTTCTATTGTCTAATTCAAAGTATATAAAATACTCAGGGAGTGTTCTTTCAGCATCCTCTTCCGAAAGTTGGATTGCATTGACTGACAAAATTCTCAATTCATATCCTAAAAGTTCAATTCATTCGTAAAAGTTTTAATTCATATCGTAAAGGTTCGGTTCCCAGACCCCACTATGCGGGATTTTACTGGGTAGTTATTATTGTAAAGGTTTAGTTCATATCCTAAATGTTCAATTCATATACAGAAATATCAATTCATATTCTAAAGGTTCAATTCATATCCTAAAGGTTTAACTCATACCCACAAAGTTCAATTCATATCCTAAAATTTAAATTTATAAACAAAAATTCCAATAAATAAACTAAAAGTCCAATTCATATCCTAAAGGTTCAACTCATATCTTAAAGGTTCAACTCATTTCCACAAATGTTCAATTCATTTCCTAAAATTCGAATACATAACCAAAAAATTTCAATTCATATCCTAAAGGTTCAACTCATATCCACAAAAGTTCAATTCATATCCTAACATTTCAATTTATAAACTAAAATTCCAATACATAAACTAAAAGTCCAATTCATATTCTAAAGGTTCGTTTAATATTCTAAAGGTGCAATTCATATCCATAAAAGTTGAATTCTTATCCTAAAATTTTAATTTATAAACTAAAATTCCAATACATAAACTAAAAGTCCAATTCATACCCTAAAGGTTCAACTAATATTCTAAAAGTTCAACTCATATCTATAAAAGTTCAATTCATCTCCAAAATTCCAATACATATAATCCAAAATTTTCAATTCATATCATAAAAGTTCAATTTATATCCTAAAGGTTCAACTCATATCTACAAAAGTTCAATTCATATCCTAAAATTTCAATTTATAAACTAAAATTTCAATACATAAACTAATACACTAATACTTTGGGTAATGTCAATCAATAAGTATATTACAACTAATACACTTACTTATTATTATAAGCAACTAATTACTATATATATATACACACACACATACACATACAGAGAGAGAGAGTATTGATTAAAAAGAAAATGTCTCGGCTCATATCAATTAATATGTTATAATTTATTCATCGACTTATAACCTAGTCATGAATGAATGTAATTCATTAACTATGTTACAATGGAAATAATGAATACAATATCATGGTACTATAACGTGATATATATGTAGTTAAATTAGCACGAAGTGTGTGTGTTATATATACGCGCACTAACACACACACACACACATGCACGCACACACACACACACATATATATATAGAGCATGTTATAGTACATGATACTATATTCATTATTTGTATTGTAACAGAGTTAATGGGTTACGTTAATTAATCACTAGGTTATAAGTCGATGAATCAATTTAAATATATTAATTAATATTAGTCGATACGTTTTATTTTTAGTATATATACATTCATCTAAGTAGGTTATAAGTCGATAAATAAATACAAGTATATCAATACCTAAAAGAACCCAGCCATGTGTTATGAGCGTTTCATGTTCTTATATATACACACACACTACACTATAATACTATAACGTTTATATAACTTGTTATTGTATATGTTTAACTATATATATCATGTTATAGTACATGATACTGTATTCATTATTTGTATTGTAATAGAGTTAATGAATTACATTCATTCATCACTAGGTTATAAGTCGATGAATCAATTATAATAGATTAATTGATATAAGTCGAGACGTTTTGTTTTTAATATTCAACGATGTATCTGAGTAGGTTATAAGTTGATGATATATATATATATATATATATATATATATGACACGCTTCAATGTACTACTTTGATTATGTATATATCTTGTTAGAGTATATTTTAGTGTATTTATCCCTTGTATAACAAAAGTGTTAACGAATTTTATTTATAATATATATATTAAATACAAAACTCATTTTTAATTTTGACTAACGTTGACCTGAAAAGAGACCAACTTTGATTGCTAATTATCCAGAAATTAGAATTAGCGACCAAAGTTGGTCGCTAAAAATTTATAAAAATAAAGTTAGCAAAAACGTTGGTCGCTAAATTTAAATCAGATTTATTTAAATTTTATGTAATATATAAATTAATAGTATAATTGTTAATCGTTAGAATCAGGTCCCAGATTAGTGACCAAATTTGGTCGCTATCTGCTTTACTTTTTCTAGGCGACCAACTTTGGTTGCTAACTTTGAATTATATTCATTTATGTTTTATATTTTTTAAAAATGATAATATAATTATTACAATTTTATAGCTGGGTCCCAGATTAGCGACCAAAGTTGGTCTTTGTCTGCTTCCCCTTTCGCGAGCGTCCAACTTTGGTCTCTAATTCTAAAATATATTTATTTATATTTTATATTTTTTTAACATTATAATATTAATATTAAAATTTTATAAGTGGATCTCACTTTAGCGAGCAATGTTGGTCGCTAATTTCAGTATTTCATTGACCAAGCAAGTCTGACCATTCCGGTCAATATTTTAACCAAATTAGCAACCAACCTTGGTTGCTAATGCATTTAGAAAATTATTTAATTATTTTCAAAAATTTAGCGACCACCGTTGGTTACTTTTCTTGATAGACAAATTTTGGTCGCAAAACTTTGGTCACTTTTTTCTGGTCAGATAGTGAGTTTTTGATCCGCGGTTCATAATGAATTTTCAGAAGTTTCTGTAGCACCGTCATATCAGTTGGGACGTGCGTGCAAAATGTCAGTTCAATCGGATGTGTTTTGTTTAGGTTTCTGATCGAGAGTGTATTTTAATGAAATTTAAAGTTTTAGGCTCAAATCATTGATTAATTCGAGTTTTTGATGTAATTTTAGGTTATTTAAGGATTGGTACAAGTTTGAATGATGATATGGGACATGTATGTAGGTTTGGTTGAAGTCCCGGGGTCCTCGGGTGTGTTTTGGATGCTCAACTGAGCATTTTGGACTTTGAAAATGTTGCAGAAATTCTTCAACTGTGCACGTACCAATTTCTTCATTGCGTTCGTGACTATCCTTCTACGTTTGCGGCCTTTCTCATATATTCACATAGTGTAGTCCTGGGGGAGGGGGGCAGTTCCTCTTCGCGTTCGTATAACCTTTCCGTGTTCGTGGAGCTTGACTATTTCCTCTTTTGCATTCGTGTCCAAGTCATTGCGATCGCGTAGGTCATCTTCCGAACCTTACAAATCTCTTCAGCGCATTCACATTTGCTAGTTTGGACCATAAATAGACATGTGTTGACTCATGTATAGTTTGATATGCCTTGTCGGCTAGTTTTTGTTGTATAGTCTTTCGTGGTAGCGTGGTAGTTCGTACGTTATGTATAGTTTCTTGATTGTTTGGTCATCCCATGTAATCTATGTTTCATGCCGTCATATTTTGTTGTTGGTTGTCCATGATCCCTGTCTACCATATATATTGATTTTGTCTGCCCTAGAAGATAATAAAGAGAATTAGATAAAATGTACATTGGTGCTTGGCAAGTATGGTCGGGTGCGAGTCATGGCCGTCCAGTTTGGGTTGTGACAAACTTGGTATCAGAGCAAGTCTCTCCTAGGAATTGTCTATGAGCCGAGTCTAGTAGATTCTTGATTATGAATGTGTAGTGCGCCACATTTTTAATCAAGAGGCTACAGGATATCTACGGTTGTTACCTTCTTCCTGAATCTAGATCGTGTATAAGGTTGAATCTTAAGTATTCGTCTCTAAGATTCACCTTGTTTTCATTGACAATGCCTTCGACTAGAAAGCAAATAATTAGTAGACAACTTGATACAGCTGCGGGAGAGGGTACTGGTCAGGTGCCCCAAGCCAGAGCAGGCCAAAGTGAGGCTCGGAGTGAGATGCCTTATCACCCAGAGGATATTAGGAGGCACCCAGCAGCTCTAGTTCCTCCGTCTTACACTAGAGACTAGGATATGCAGAGTGCTTTGCAGTTATTGACTAGCATGGTAGTTGCTCAGGATCAGAGGCAGAATACAGGTGCTGCTGATATACTAGTTAGTACGAGAGTTCGTGATTTTATTAACTTAGACTAAGCCGTCGAGGTTCTGATGCATGTTATTCTTATGGACTACTAGCCACATGATGCAAGATTGTCCTAATAGAGAAGGTGATGGTATGGCTCAACCGACTGGATCTGTGTCTAGTTCTTCCTCTCCAGTTCGACCTCCAGCACGGGGTTTTCAGCAGTCGACAGGTTGTGATAGAGGTAGAGGTGTAGTGTCGAGTTCGAATGGTGCTAAAAGTCGAACCTATGCTCTAATAGGTCGATAGAATCTTGTGTCGTCTCCAGATATTGCTACAAGAATATTGTCTGTCTTTTCTTATGATGTATGTGCGCTGATTCATCCGAGATCTACATTATCATATGTTACACCATCTATGGCTAATAAGTTTGGCATTGAAACGGAATTCATAAGTAAACCCCTTGCGGTATCTACTCCGATTGGAGATCCTGTGATTTCTAGAAGGGTATATAGAGGTTGCACAATGATGATTTGTAGTCGTCAAACCTCAAAAAATTTACTTGAGTTAGAAATGGTTGATATTGATGTGATAATGGGAATAGTCTGGTTGGCCTCATGCTATACAAATGTTGAATGTCATACGAAGATGGTTATGTTTCAATTTCCTGGTGCACCCATCATTAAATGGAAAGGGAACATTGCTACACCGAAAGGTAGGTTAATATCTATCATATGGCAAGGAAAATGCTCTCTCAAAAGGTTACATTTATCATCTCGTTCGCATTAGGGATGTGGAGGCAAGCCGTCTACTCTACAATCAATCCCCATGGTCAATGATTTCCAGTTCTTTTACTATATGAACTCCCTGGCCTTCCTCTTGAAAGGGAGATTGAGTTTAGCATTGATGTGTTGCCTGACACTCCACCGTTCTCTATCCGTCCATACAGAATGGCTCCGCCAGAGTTGCAAGAGTTGAAGGTGCAGTTGAAGGACTCGCTGGATAAGGGCTTCATTAGGCCTAGCACTTCACCTTTGGGTGTGCTAGTCCTATTTGTGCGGAAGAAAGACGGGTCATTACGGATGTGTATCGACAATTGGAAGTCGAATAAGTTTACAATGAAGAACAAGTAACCACTTCCAAGAATTGACGAACTATTTGAACAACTCCAAGGTACCATGTATTTCTCCACGATTGACTTACGTTCAGGGTATCATCAGGTAGGGTTAAGGAGAAGGATATTACAAAGACGACTATTCAGAAAAGATATGGGCACTTTAAGTTCTTGGTGATGTCGTTTGGGCTAAAAAATGCTCCAGCATCTTTAATGGATCTCATGAATAATGTATTTAGGCCCTATCCCGATGTGTTCTGATTTTATTCATTGATGACATTCTGGTATATTCTCGTTCGGAGGCGGAACATGCGGGTCGATTATAGATAGTACTACAAACAATTCTAAACGTGATTTCTAGCTGAACTCAGTGGAACCCTTGGCCATGTGATATCCGACGAGGGTATTACTGTCGACACTCAGAAGATCGATGCAGTAAAGAATTGGACGAGACCTACAACACCATCAGAAGTCCACAGCTTCCTAAGGCTAGCAGGATATTATAGGCAATTTGTAGAAAGATTTTCCTTTATATATCACCATTGACTAAGTTAACACGGAAATCTATCAAGTTCCAGTGGTCTAACACTTGCAAGCGTAGTTTTCAGGAGTTGAAGAATCGATTGACATCCACGGTAGTGCTCACTCTCTCTGAATGAACTGAAGGTTATGTGCTATATTGTGATGCCTAAGGTATATGGTTGGGTGAATAATGATGTAGCGTGGAAAGGTAATTGCTTATGCATCAAGACAATTGAAGAAGAAAGAAAAGAATTATCCAACCCATGTTTGGAATTAGATGCAGTAATATATTCTTTGAAGATATTGCGGCAGTACTTATACAGCGTCCATGTTGGCATCTACACAGATCACAGGAGTTTACAATACATCTTCAAGCATGAAGAGTTGAATTTGAGGCAGTATAGGTGGCTTGAATTATTTAAAGACTACGACGTTGAGATATTATATCATCCCGATAAAGCCAATGTTGTGGTAGACGCTCTCAGCCGTAAGTCAATGGGAAGCTTAATAAATATTAAGGCAGGTAGATGGGGGTTGAGTAAGAAACTTCATCAGCTTGCCAATATGACAATCATATTGAAGACTCTGATGACGTAGTTGTTACTGTACATAATACATCATACACATATTTGGTATATGAGGTAAAAGCATGGCAATATGAAGATCCTGTCTTAGTACGATTGAGAAAGAGCATTCACCAGTGTAAAATTATGGCTTTTGAGATTGAACGAGATGAGTCAGTGAGATACCAGGGCTAATTATGTGTGCTCAATGTAGGAGGGTTGCGAAAGAAGATTATGAATGAGATTTATCAATCCCGATATTCCATCCATCCCGGCTCGACAAAGTTGTATCATGATGGCAAAGGAGCAGTATTGTGAGATAACATGAAAAAGTCTATTGCAAAATTTGTAGCCCAGTGTCCCAATTGTCAACAAGTAAAGATAGAACATCAAAAACCTGGTTGATTGCTTCAGAATATAGAGATTCCGACCTTGAAAAAAGAGGTGATTAAAATGGACTTCGTTATTTAATTACCTCGCTCTTATAATAAGTTGGACTCAATCTGGGTGATTCTTGATAGACTTACAAAATGTGCCCATTTTCTGCAAGTTAGGACAACTTACACGACTGAAGATTATGCGAATTTGTATATCAAAGAGATTGTTAGTCTTCAAGGTGTGCCGACATCTACTATATCAGACAGAGGATCTCAATTTACGACTAACTTTTGGAGGTCTTTTCAGAAGGATTGAGGCGCACAAATGAACCTCAGCACTGCATTCCATCTGCAGACTGACGGACAGGATTAATGTACCATTCAAACACTAGAAGATAAGCTACGAGCATGTGTTCTAGATTTTGTGGGAAATCAGGATGACCATCTTCCACTCATATAATTCTCCTACAATAATAGCTACAATACCATTATTAAAATGGCCCCATATGAGGCACTTTACGGAAGGAGATGTAGATCACCAGTTAGATGGTTTGAAGTCGGTGAAACGTAATTATATGAGCTAGATTTGAGTTGCTTGTATATGATCTCGGATCGAAAATTTTATGATATGTTTAGCTCCGTCGGGTTATTTGTGACTTATGAGCGTTAATCAAAATGCATTTTGGAAGTCCGTGGAAGGATTAGGTTTGAATTAGCGAAATTGAGATTTCAGCGTTTTCTGGTTGATAAAGTGAGATTCTGATATAAGGGACGTAATGAAATTCCGGAAGTTGAAGAAAAATCTTTGTATCATTTATGTCATGTGTGAAAAATTTCTTGTCATTCAGACGTGGTTTGGTTTGGTTTTTGATAAAAAAAAGAATTTGAAAGTTCTTGAGATTCTTAGGCTTGAATCTAATGCAAATTTTGAGTTTTAATGTTGTTTTAAGCGTTCCAAAGGTTGGAACTAGTTTGAATAATGATATGGGATATGTTGGCATGTTTGGTTGAGGTTCCAAGGGCCTCGGGTGAGTTTAAGATGGTCAATCAGATCATCTTGTGCCTTAAAAGATAGTAGAAAATTGTAGCTTTGGATTAAGTTATGTTGCAGGTATTTCTCCTTCACGATCGCGTGAGGACGCTCGCGATCACGCAGAGTTATTTGGGGGGGGCATCTAGTTTTTCTTCCCATTAGCATATATAGGGTCACGATCGCGTAGGTTTATGTTGTTGTGAATCGTGGTCGGGTGATGTCGTTCGTTATCGTGTAGTCATAGGATTCTGAGCATCACGTTCGTGTGAGGTTATACGCGATCGCGTAGGGTGAATTATGGGCATTTCATTGCGATGGCGATGGGTTT
Source organism: Nicotiana benthamiana (assembly GCA_034376525.1). Taxonomy (NCBI): domain Eukaryota; kingdom Viridiplantae; phylum Streptophyta; class Magnoliopsida; order Solanales; family Solanaceae; genus Nicotiana; species Nicotiana benthamiana. The sequence continues at coordinate 45,285,751 of CM067328.1, forward strand.
GCCACAATAACGATTAAGTACAGATGGGAGATGGGCAGTTCATTTCCGTGAATTTGAGGCTAAGTTCGTCCATTGTTGGTCAATTTTGAATCTTTTTTAATAGATTTGTAGAGGGAATCAAGGGGAAGCACAACGAGGTAAGCTTCTTGGACTAAAAACTCGATTATTATGTGAATTCTATCTAGAAAATCATGAAAACTAAGCCTAAATGTGAAGAACTATGGCTTGAGAAATTGGACTTTTGATTAGAGATTTGAAGGACCACTTGAGGTCAATTTTGAGAACTTTTGATATGTATAAACTCACGAGGAGATGAGGAATCTAATGCAGTAAAAATTGCGTAGTTTCTAGAAGTAGGCACGGGGATCGGGTTTCGGTAATTTCGGGATTTGTGTCTATTATAGATTATTTCCGCTTAGGCTTTGTTCCCTTAGCATATGTGACGTATCCATTCTGATTTTGGTTAGATTCAACACGTGTAGAGGCTGATTGGTGGGGCAATGGCATTTCGAGCTAGAGATTTATCCGGTTCGAGGTGAGTAATGAACGTAAATGATGCATTGAGTGTTCGAAACCTCGGATTGCACATTATAGAGTCATATTGAGGTGAGATACACGCTTGATGAAAAGCGTAGGATCGTGAACTATTCGTGATTCTTACTTGATCCGTCCCGATTGATGACTTTACCGCGTATTTGACTGAAACTTATTTGATATCATCATGATTTAGGCTGATTTCCATATTTGGGCTTCATGCCAGATATTTGAACCGTCCGGGGATTATTGTTGTTATTCCCTTGCTGGTTTGATTTTATACCTGAACTCAGTCTTGTATTTTCCATTGTTTTAAAAAACTCAACCACGCTTATTTTTCTTTAACACTTGAAATGATATTTCAAATAATTTTTTGGGCTGAGCATCATGTTTCACTCTTGCCCTAGTGGCTTATGTGGTTTTTACTAAGTAAGGCCGTGGGCCTAGTTGTGAGGAAACACTGATATTGATTGAAGGCCGAGGGCTTGAGATATGTACGCCATGAGGGTGCTTGTGAATGATATGAGGACGAGGGCCTGAGATGCGTATATATGCCCCGAGTTGGCTTGATTGATATGAGGCCGAGGGCCTAAAATTGATGCCAAGAGATGGCTAGATATTGCACTTGGGCCATATGGGGCTCCTCCCGGAGTTTGTACAACCCAGTGAGCGGGGGGGTACCACGTGTGATGTGAGATTGAGACCGAGGAGCTAGTATTGTTTTATGTGATTGCCCGAGGGACAAACATTTATGTGTTTATCTTTCTTATTTTCCTGTTAATTACTTCTTTTATTGTGTATTGCGCCCGAGGGCAGATTTCTGAGCTTATCTGCACTACTTGTCTTGCATTCATATGCATAACTATTAAGATGGATATTTTCAAAGAGATTTCCAACTAACCTAAGATGTATAAGTGATTTTACAGCTTTGTTGTTTTCCCATTCGTTTTTTAACTACTTTTATACATCATCTTCATATGCTTTATGTGATTTCTTACCTTCAACCTATATTTACATTTCTCACTCACTGAGTTAGAGTACTTACTTTACTCCCTGCACCTTGCGTGCAGATTTAGGCATTTATACACCCAGTAGCGCGTTTTAGTTGATCGGAAGCAGAGTCATCGAAGTTTAGCAAGGTAGTTGCCGGTATTCGCAGAACCGCTTTTCACCCTCTTCACGCATTAGTCTTGTTTTGTATATTTCAGATTCTCCAGTTGTATGTATATACTAGTAGATGCTCGTGACTTGTCACACCCCGGTATCGTGCTCTGTTTTGGACTGTATTCCACACATTTTAAAAATCGTTTGCTTAGCTTGAGGTTATCTATTCATACTTAGACTGTTTATATATGTTTACCTGTTTTAAAAAGGAGAAATGGGGTTAGTTGGTTGGCCTTGTCTTCACGAGAGCCACCATCACGATCGGGTCGGGATTGGGTCGCGACAAGTTGGTATCAGATCCTAGGTTACATAGGTCCCCACGAGTCTTGAGAAGGTTTAGTACAGTCTTGCGGATTGGTACAGATACGTCTATTTTTCTCCTCGAGATGTTGCAGAACCTTTAGGAAATCTTTACATTCTTGAATTCTTATCGTGAGTCCTTGATTCAGCTTGAAAAGTAACTCTTGAGTTCCTTCCACTCGTTCGTATGTGCGCTCATTTCCAGATGTGCCTTAATGGCTTGTGGTTCCCTGATCGAGGGGAGAGATGTGATCTCAATGAGTTGATATTGGGCCAGTATGGATGACTTGAGCCGAATCTTTGCCTCGGGCTTGAGCACTAAGGTGCCGATTGTGTGAGCAAGTAGTTTTGAACTTATAAGTTCGGTAGTGTCCCTGTTAGTGGATGTGACGGCTAGATTGCTATGCGATGAGTATGTTAGAATTGCGAGATGTATCCATGTGAGTTCGAAACGACAAGGAGGGTCTGCTGGAGGATGCAAGAACTATTAGGTGCTAGAATTCTTTCTTGATTCGAGGTATAGCCCCGAGTTGTAGGCGTTCGAAGAATCTTTTCATGATTCCCACTTGTGAGTGAAGTAAATTTCAAGTTTCCGTATGAGTTCTGACTCAAGAAGACTAAGTGATTGCAAGTAGTTTACCACGGTGGAAGGTATACATGAATGTTAGAGGAAAAGCAGGTGGGTTATCTCCTGCAGAACATTCTGGGTTGTGTGATCCTTATGTTGTCTATTAGAAGATCTCATGTACAAGTGTAATATAACTGTTGAAATTTGAATTTTGGGTCGCTTAAGACAGTGGGCTTAACGTTTGCGAGAGTGAATGCGACATTTGCATAAGAGTTAAAATTCTAAATGATTTGTGTTTCTGCAAGCTTACAATGAATTTGTGTTTAATCTCACTATGGTATTATGGCATCAATAGAGTATAAGCGTTATGACATATTGAGTGTATTTTGATCTATATCTTCGAGCCAAGTGTGGGAGTGTGCTGTTGTTTAGTTTATTGGACGACTGTGTGCTATATCGATTCTAGTTTGAGGCGTTAAGCTGAATTAGTTATAGTCCGCGGAGATTGAGATCGGGGATGGTTCGAGTAAAGGAAAACTTTTAACAAAGGTTATAAGATGCACCACGGGTGTGTGAAAATCACGGAATGTCTGGAGTCTTTGTTAGTAAAGGATGATCGATGAATAGAGCAGGAAGTTGCTGGGTTGTAATAGAATTATATCACATTTTGCAGTGTCCGAGTGCTAACGAGGCACGAGTTGTTCAGATCGTTTGATCAGGTTAATTTCAATTTGAATAGAGTGAATGACTCTCGAGAATAGTTATAATGTGTTCAACAACTGGGTATCTTAATGTTGTATATGTGGTTAGAAACTAAGTTTTCATCAGAAGAGGTCAAGACTTATGGTATTTTGTATGTTAATTATGGGACTCTATGTATCATTATTAGGAAGGTAAATGTAACTGATTTAGATTCGCAGAAAGTTCTTCAGAGAAATGTATTTTGGAATGTGGTGCTTTTGGGAATGTAAAAAAGAGTATTCAGCGACTTATGGGTCTTAGACAGTGTGATTTTATGCTTTAGTCTCGTGTGGTCAACCTGGATTGAGGAATTGTGGTGCTACGATAAGAGGGAATAGCATGTTCAAGATGAATCAGAAGGAGATTTAGATAGATGGGGTAGCTAGATAGTAGACTGTACCGGTATGGTCTTGATATGATTAGTTCCTTGTGTGTGTTCGAGCTAATGAGTTCCTACAGTTATTTTGCAGCAATGCTCTTAGGTTTTGATGGCATGCTTAACTTGGTCGAGTTAGAAGGATTTAGCCCCGATAGGTCTGATTTGTGCAAGGGTAACTCGGAGAGTTCTTGATGGTGTTTACCACGCTTTGGAGATGTATATTTTCTATGAGCCTGGGATGCACACTGATTTTCTTCTATATGGGATCAATGGAAAGTTCTTGACTAGTTGAGTACGTAGATGTTTGTGGTTCAGAAGGAAGATGAAGTTACCATGTTAATCCTAAGATGATATGGTATATGCGGTACATTGTGGAGGATTGAGAGTTGCGTGTGTAAGGTTACAGTTTAGTTCGGAATAGGAAAGTTATAAATTCTTAGGCAGCATAGTCACTTTTAGGCGATTAGAGAATGAGCTTCATATGAGTAGGGCTGATCTTCAGATGATGAAGGAAGTTGTATTGCTAATTGGAGTGATTAGACGAGGGTATATGTTTTAGAAAAAGGCAATGTGATTAAGTTGATGATACGTCGGTAGTATTACGGCACTTTCTTGTAAGATCGACTGCTGATATTTGAGTTTTCTTTGTTGCACATGGGGCTTTTAGAGTATCTTTCGTGGAATGATTTGGTATTTGAGGTGTGGTATGTATTCAGACGCGAATTTGGGATCATATATTGTGATTCATGTGCAATGTATATTCAGAGACGAGAAGTTCTCATATTTAGACTATGTTGTGGTTGTAGATTGTCTGCATCAGAACTTTTTAGTGACTATCAGGGTTTGGAAACCCGAGCAAATCTTTTGTTGCTGGTATAGTAGATCTGGAAGTGATATCGGGTTCGGATTACTTGTCTTTGTGTTGGGTTGTTCTGGACTCCTGCGCTAAGGCAACATTGTTGGCTATGCCAAAGAATACTACAGATTTAGTGGCGAGGTTCAACGGATTGTGTCCTATTGGAGTGGTTTTATATTTCGAAGACCAAGTGGACGGCTCGGAATGATTGCCTTTCTTATCTAGGCCTTCGTGATGGATGTCAGTGCAGAGGCTTGAAACATTGACTCAGTTCCGGTGGTGAGGGACTTTGCAGATGTGCTTCTTATGGCCGAGCGTGTCGCTAGGCAAGGTTGTTAGTTTGGTGATGATTTAGTTCCTGGAACCATATCGTATGGCACCGGCAGAGTTAAAGAGTTAAAGGAACAACTTTAAGGTTTCCGCGGTAAGGAGTTCATAGCAGGCCAATATGGATGTGTGTTCTAGCTTGAGTTGGGTTGGTTGGCCCTGAATTGTAGTGTCGGGGGATGTGTTGATTCTACCGTTATTGAGCTTGTCACACCTCCTTTTACCTACAACCCTTAAAGGTTTAAGGGAATTATTCCAATTAAAGGAAAATCAAAACATGATTTATTTTTAAAAGATTCAGAGTCGCCACTTGAAACATTTATAGTGTCTCAAGTCACCGGTTGAATCTCGAATCGAGGAAAAGTTGACTCTGCATTACAGTTTGCTAATACAAAAATCCGGGTAAGAAATTATGTTAATCCGAGAGAAGGTGTTAGGCATTACCGGGTTTCGTGGTTCTATCACATTCGATCAACTATTATTATTGGCTTAATTATCTGATATTAAAACATTGTGAACCTATATGCAGTTTTATTCTTTTAACCGCTTTAATTTAATTTTTAAGAATATTGAAACACTATTAAAATACACCTTGAACCACGTCATATAAATGCACCCGAGGTTTTCGATATATTTTGATATTGTTGAGATTTGGATTTAGGTCACATAAATGTGCACCCGAATTTAGGACGGTAGTATTATTAAACTAACACACCTAAAGCAATTTCACGTTGCAAGATTGTGAGGGCAATGGAAATTCGCTAATAGCACACCTTGAATTCTAAATTGTAAACAAGATTGACTAAAACGAGGGCCATGCAATTGTCATTTTTGTTTAGCATAGCCGACCCCAATCATAAATTAAAAAGGTGCTTAAGATAGGCTTCGGACCATAGACTATTTGTGTTACTATTTCGGCTCACTTCTATTAATAAAAGGCTTGGCTGCTTGATTAATGGGCATAAAGGAGGCCTGATTTATCAAATGCAAAGGCTGGAAGTTGGGCCAGCCGTGACCATTAATGTGAAAGAACCAATTTGCTATTAACAAAAAACACACACCACGCAGCCCACTCCTTTTCTTTTATTGTAATTAAAAAAAACCGCTTTCGAAGTTCTTGGCCCAAGTTGAGCCGAATTCCAATGTGAGGAATGGCAGCTACGGATACCAAATCCTTGTGCCAATGATCTAATCCTTGAGGAACCAAATCTATGCCCCAAGGTCTTGATACAAAACCCACGAGATCCGTTCATATGGCAATCATAAACATGAATAGTTTAATTTAATAGAAACACAAGATGAAATGAAACTTGAAACCTCTCATATCTAGTCTCTTAACTTTTGAAAGGCAATTTCGAAGCATGTTGGATGAACACAAACACATGACCACTACTCAAAGAGAGTAGACCATAAAACACAGTTTTTACTGAAGGTCTCGTACTAGACCATAACGGATCACATGTTAGATTCTAACCATAAGTGATTCGTCTGATACAGGGATGAACTTAATCAAGTAACGATTATTCAAATCGACCTGAATTCTCTGCCATTCACAAGTCACAAAACATCTCACTTTAACCATTATCAAATAATATTAAGCCAATAGGAGAAACAAAATTCAATGGCCTAAGCATTCAAATACATGCTCAATCTTATCTTTTAGCAACAACAACAACAACAACTACCCAGTATACTCCCACCAGGTGGGGTCTGGGGAGGGTAATATATAGACGAGCCTTACCCCCACCCAAGGCTGAGAGGCTATTTCCAATCGACCCTCAGCTCATAGGATAAAAGGAAAAACTGCAGTAAAACAAAAACAAAGACAAAAACAAAAACAATAGAGCATTAGTAACTCCAGCAAAAGTAGCGTAAATAATTATCTAAGCAAAAGAAACATAAATACAATCGCATGAAATAATATCATACAGTAACTACCATAACTAACAGCCATAGGGGGGACATAAGCTAAGCTAAAATACAAGTCATCTATGGGTAACCCTGCTGACCCACGCCCAACCCCGGAGGAGGCGTACGAAAAACTCTAGGAGCCCCTATCCTACAACCCTGATTCTAGACCTCCAGACTTTCCTATCAAGGGTCATGTCCTCGGAAACCTGCATTCTAGCCATGTCCTGCCTAATCACCTCTCCCCAATACTTCTTAGGCCTGCCTCTGCCTCACCGACCGCCAACAATCTCCAGTCGCTCGCAGCTCCTCACCGGGGCATCGAGACTTCTCCTCCGCACATGCCCGAACCACCTCAGCGTCGCTTCTCGCATCTTCTCATCAACCGGGGCCACCCCCACCTTCTCTCGAATAACTTCATTCTTAATCTTATCTAGCCTGGTGCGCCCGCACATCCTCCTACGCATCCTCATCTCCGCAACCTTCATTCGCTGAACATGAGAGTTCTTCACGGGCCAGCACTCCGCCCCATACGACATCGCAGGTCTAACCACGGCTCTATTGAATTTTCCCTTGAGTTTGTGTGGAACTTTCTTGTCACACAGGACTCCTGATGCAAGCCTCCACTTTGACCACCCCGCTCCTATGCGATGAGTGACGTCTCCGTCAATCTCTCCGCCCCCCTGAATCACAGACCCAAGATATCGGACATTGTCCCTCTTGGCGATGGTCTGAGAACCAATCATCACGTCCCTTCCTACTTCGCTCGGCTCGGCGCTAAACTTGCACTCTAGGTATTCTGTCTTCGATCTGCTTAGGTTTTGAAACCTTTAGACTCGAGAGTCTGTCTCCATACCTCTAACCTTTCAATAACACTGACCCTCGTCTCATCAATCAATACTATATCATCAGAAAATAGCATACACCAAGGAACATCCCCTTGAATATGTCGGGTTAGAGCATCTATCAATAAGGCAAACAAGAGGGGACTCAGCATGTTGGGTTAGCATCTATCAATAAGGCAAACAAGAGGGGACTCAGCGCCGATCCTTGATGGAGCCCCATAACCACTGGAATATGGTCTGATTCGCCACCCACCGTCCTAACCCTAGTCTTAGCTACATTGTACATGTCCTTGATTACTCTGACGTAGGCTTCCGGCACGCTCTTCACCTCCAAGCACCTCCATAGCACCTCCCTTGGGACCTTGTCATACGCCTTCTCCAAGTCGATAGGCACCATGTGTAGGTCCTTCTTCTTGTCCCTGAATTGCTCCGCCAGCCGCGTGACAAGGTGGATAGCCTCTGTAGTGGAGCGGCCCGGCATGAAACCAAACTGGTTCCCAGGTATAGATGTCAGCTCCCTCACCCGCGCCTCAATCACCCTCTCCCAAACCTTCATGGCGTGGCTTATTAATTTGATACCCCTATAGTTGTTGCAGCACTGGATGTCCCCTTTGTTCTTGTACAAGGGCACCACTGTACTCCACCTCCACTCATCCGGCATCATTTTGGTCCTGAAGATCGCATTGAACAACCTGGAGATCCACTCCCCTCCTGACTTACCCATGCACTTCCAGAACTCCACCGGGATTTCGTCAGGCCCGGCCGCTCGACCCCTACTCATCCTACGCAAAGCCCCCATGACCTCCTCCACCCTAATGCGCCTGCAGTACCCAAGGTCTCTATGTTGCTCTGAATGTCGCAGATCACCTAGCTCTATGTTACGATCCCTCTCCTCGTTAAGTAAGTCCCGAAAGTACGCCTGCCACCTCTGTTTGGTTTAAGATTCCCCCATCAGAACTCTACCATCCTCGCCCATGATACACCTAACTTGGTCTAGATCACATGCCTTCCTTTCCCTTGCTTTTGCTAATCGAAATAACTTCTTATCCCCACCTCTCTTCCCTAGTTCCTCGTACATGCGACCGAACGCCGCGTCTTTAGCTTCCGTGACTGCCAACTTTGCTTCTTTCCTTGCCACCTTGTAGATCACCCTGTTCGCTCTCCGTTCTTCCTCGCTTGTGCTCCCTGCCAACCTAGCGAACGCCGCCTTCTTCACCTCCACTTTTCCTTTGACTACATCGCTCCACCACCAATCACCCTGATGCCTGCCTGAATACCCCTTGGCTACCCCGAGCACGTCCCGTGCTACCCCCTAACCAAGTTCGCCGTCACTGTCCACATAGAGTCCGCTTCCCCAGAACCTCTCCAAGCTCCGTCCTCAACTAACCTCCTTTCCAACTCCTGTACTTTCTCCTTAGACAGAACACCCCATCTAATCCGCGGTTGTCCCCGAGCGCCCCTCCTCTTCCTCTTCACCCGGAGACCAACATCCATCACTAGGAGTCTATGAAGAGTTGAAAGAGACTCTCCCAGAATAACCTTGTAGTCCTTGCACATACCCCTATCGCTCCTTCTGATGAGGATGTAATCAATTTGAGTCCTCGCCGCTGAACTCTTGAAGGTGACCAAATGCTCCTCCCTCTTCTTAAATGTCGAGTTCTCAATCAAAAGCTCGGAAGCCCTGGCGAAATCAAGCAGCACAGTGCCTCCTCCGTTCCAAACCGCAAAGCCGAAGCCACCGTGCACCTCATCATAGCCACCAGCATCAGCCCCAATATGACCATTAAAGTCCCCTCCAATAACTAACTTCTGAGATTGTGGAATACTACTCTCCAGATCATCCAAGACCTCCCAAAAGCGCCTCTTAGCCTACTTGTCTAAGCCCGCTTGCGGCGCGTAAGCGGTGATGACGTTGAGGACGCAACCCCCAATAACCAGCTTAATAGACATTAACCTATCATTCACTCGCCTAACCTCGACCACAGACTCCCTAAGGTCCCTATCTACCAAGATGCCCACTCCATTCTTACCTCTCATGACCCCAGAATACCACAACTTAAACCCATCTACTTTCCTCGCCTTCGACCCTTTCCACCTAGTCTCCTGGACACACGCTATGTTAACCTCTTCTTCTAAAGAACCTTCGCCAACTCTATAGACTTACCCGTCAGAGTGCCAATGTTCCATGACCCAATCCTTAATCTATGGGCGTCCGCTACCCTCTTCCCACCCTTACCTCCCGCCCTACCTGCAGGACCACCCCCTGCTCCCCTACTCACTCCCGCCACCACCCCCACCACCCGAGGACATGACCTTACTCTATCATCCCCCGCCCCGACCACTATCCCTCAAACCGACTATGGGGCACAGTTGCGCACACACGCACTATTGCAAAATACGCAAAAAGGTGCAAACTAGATAGCAACAGAATAGATCTCACTCGAAATGCTAGCTAAAATAAGTAAAAAGGTGCACAAAGTAAACAAGAGAGCGGGAGGTACCAACTCCCGGTGGAAAAACCTGAAAGTATGCTTTGATGCGCCCAAGCTTTCCTGAAGCTTATCAGAACGTGTAGTTCTATTGCGTCTTGCCGCGAGTCTGAACGAGAGTCACCGGGAGTACTGTGGCTTGCCGAAAATTCTCGCCGGTAAAATAGGCACCTGTCCAAGAAAACAGAACACACCCACACACACCCACAAAAAGTAGAGGAGAGAATAGAAAGAAAAGAGCAAGAGTCGCCGAAAAAATTTCCGGCGAAAAGTAAGAATTCAAAACCTCTAAACAACAATAGGGAAAAACTTGAATAACCAAACAGCAAAGGTAAATCTCTTGTACAAGGTCTGCTGTGAATAAGCAGTGAGAAGAAGAGGTGGCTAAGTGGAAAGTAGAGAATGAAAGTGACCAGAGGAATATTCCGGGAGTACCAAGTTGGTCGGAACAGTGGGGAGAAAAAACTGTATTGAAGGAGCCAGAGGGAAAAGTGACCGGAAGTGGTGTCACGCGCGCAGCGCGTGGCTGACAGTGGCGGCGCGTGGGTGAGCAGTTGGGGCGCGTGTGGAAGATTCCGGTGATGGAATTTGCAGGGGATGCGCGCCTGACGCTGTGTGCCTCGATGGTGTGGGAGGTGACAAAGAGAGACCACCGTGAGAGACCACTGTGAGGCTGTTGTCGGAACAGTGTTCCAAACAAAAAGTTACCTGAAAAGCACACGATAGGAGCAGAGAAAGAGAGAGATACTCACCTGTTGGGACCGGCGACTCGCCAGAAGGAGGTGATGCCGAGGGTGTTAGCCTCAGTCAAGGGAGCGATGACAGAGGGAGAGACAGAGAGAGAGAGAGAAGAGGGAGAAAGAGCCGTTCCTATAGTTGAGAGACCCAATCTTATCTTTTGGCATCTTTATGATTAACAAGCATCCAAGCAATCTGAACTTAATGACATGTTCATGGCTCTTAATTTTAACAGACACTTCTAACAACAACAGAGCCTAGGAATCAAAATAGATGAAAATCAGTAAATTCTACCTGGTAATTTCCTACAGCTGGGAGAGACACTAAAAGGGAGAACAACTGATATAAGAGAACATAATCCTCATTTTTCCTTCAATAAAGAAATATTTCACGAATCAATCCTTACATGCTTAAGTTCAGGGAGAAGTACCTGGGAGTAAAGGTAACAAAAAATGAAAGGTTAAGTAGCAAGCAATAGTAACCAACCAGTAGTGAAAAAAATGAAACCCAGCCAGAAATACTCAATAAAACAATTCCCCAATTAACGAAGTCAAACCAGCTCTTCAATAATCCAGATGAAACAATTTTTTACCTCAAATGAGTTAGAAATTATTCATGAAATCAAATAGAATTTCGGAATTCAGAACAGAGTTCAATGGAACTGTGTTCATGATCAATGTTTAGCTGTTTCCTTTTTTATTTAATTTTTTTCAATTAAACTCTATGAAACAGTGAAATTTTGTAGCTTTTTGTATTTTTTCTGGATTTCAGCACTTCAAATCTGGCTTCGAAGGCAAGAAATGATGCCTTTATAGGCAAAACCGTAGGGCAACTTCAGATTTTTAATTCATTCAATTCTACCTTTTTCCATTTTTATTTTTGGTCCCTCATTTAGTGACTTGTTGGTCAAGCTAGAGTTTGAAATTTAATTACAGATCCCTACTAGAAGCTTATTATTTTGGTTATCAAAGCTTTTCTAACTTAGACTACCCAAATTACCCTTTAACAACTGTTATTTACCCTCCCAAACCAATCTAACTATAGGTCATGCTAGAACAAACAAACAGAACTCAATAACTGTTCTTGGGATGGGCAAAAGTAAATTGAGGGCAAAGAATTTTACCCGACTCATGAACAATATGAAACCCCCAAAGCTCTGACACAACCTATTAACAATTAGGAAAAAACTCCCAAAGAGGTAAATCAATTTTAAAACTTGTAAATCGACTTAGCCCTATTCATTTAACAAAACTAATGAAAGTTAACTCAAGGACATTATTAGTACGAATTAACACAGAAAAAAGAAGAAAAAACGAGAAGAAAAAGGCAGCATGGAGATGGAGGAGACATAACAGAACAAGAATTCAAATAAATAAATTGACGGGAAAGACGATGGATAAAAGACAGAAATAATACCTTCTAAGTCGCCTAGACAAAGCTTTGATGAACTCTACGGCTTCGATTTAAATCAAAACAAACATTAACCATTTTTTCTCAAAGAAAACACACGGTTAAATCTGTTTCAAACCATATCGTTCACACAGGTTGGAAAACTAGAAATATTTCTTCCTTCGATTTTAGATTCCAAACTGGTCTGATTTTGCTAGGATTTGTAGAGAAGAAGTGATAGATTAGGATTCATGGATGGGTAATGGTTTCCTGGTTGAATTTTCGTTGTGGTTTGAGCTCCCGCCGCCGACAGGAGATGGTGAAGGGGTTCAAGGAGGCGGGTCTAGGGTTGGAGATGAGTGAGATGGAAGTGGAGAGTGTTTGGGACATTGACTTGTCTCTCAAAAATTGAGACAACCTTAAGCAATAATGCAGAAGTGTTGTGGGCCGTCGGATGAGACAAGATGAAGGGCCGAGATTGAGTAGGGGAAACATGGTCGTTTTATTAAAAGAACATTTGGACCGGATGGGAAATATGGGTTTGGGGCCTAAATGCACATGCACATATATTTGTTTTTTGTATATTTTCATTAATTAAAACAAAAAAAATGTGCAAACAAATGCAACAATTATTACGTGCAACAATTCACAAAATTACAAATAATAAAAATAAATTATTCTGTTCAAATTGTGAGAGAAATTCATATATGACAAAAATTACGTGCTCACGGAGCTTATTAGTGATCTAGGGAGATCTACGAGTTACCTTTCTGTGTTGCGAGATGTTATGGTTTGTTGTTTATGGGCTCATATGGTGAGGTTCTATTGAGGTTCATTGCGAAAGTTGGCGCGAAGAGTAATAGGGTGTTGGTCGGTGAATGGCGTATCAGTTACGTCCTATCGAGCTTGCATGATGTATATTCTTTTTTTTCACCTTCGGTGTGATGATTTGCTTTTGTTCCAGACATCAAATTGTATGCGGTTGTCGATTTCGAGCATAGTGACTTGAGGTGGTTCATATGGAACTGTGTTGGATAGGATCCCGCATCACGGAGAAGTTATGTGGAGGTATGGCGTTGCTGGTTAGAATTGTGTGTTCTGTTCTTATGATGTGAGACATGTTCTCAGCCTTTTGTTGTGATGGTACTGGCAAGCTTGAGGTACAACTCTTTCATTTGAGTCAGTTTCATGATGTGAGTATACTCGGATTGTTGCTTATTGGTCCACGGACTGCGCAAGGTGTGGCTTTAGACTGTATTGATTTGCCATGTCACAAGAGTAATTGTGTTGGATTAGAAGAGATTGTTGGGATCATCAATGTATACAAACATATTCGATTTCTACACGTTGGAGGAAAACTGTTACACCCCATGTTTTCGTGTGTGAAACTACGCCATAAGTAAAGTGATGAAAGTCCAAAAATGAGATATTCTATTTCGCATTTTTGTACGTCAAATCATCGATGTACGTTAAAGCTTCGTCGTAAGATTAATCGACATAAATTCAGAAATGATATTTATTTTGGGATTATAAGTATTACGCTATTTGCAATAAGCGACAAATAAGTGCTATGAAGGATAAAGAGGTACAGAAAATAAAGAAAAGGGGTTTCATTGAAAGTGATCAATTTGGGATAAAATACTGATCGAGCGACAATACCTGATAATTATTAACTAGTACCATGCAAGGTACCATATAACCACGGTCGTATAATATATATAAAGTATATGTGAAGTATTTGAAAAATAAATAGAATTTCATGTAATTTATAGTAATTTTTAAATTATGCAGGCAATTTATTAAATATCAGATAACGAAACATAACCCAATTAATTAATAAGTGGATAAAAATATAATAATTATCACTTAATCCAAAACGTGGCAGCTGACCATACGGAAGAAGTGACTGTCACATTTCCTTATGTGCCCATCTAGGATCAAAGACTTAAATATATTAGAGACAAGTCATAAGACACGAGTCTCTGAAAAGGAACCTACGTACTTCCCTTTAGGAATGGAAAAGAACAATTCAACTCTTACTAACAGAAGCTTGAAGCCACTTCAATAACGGGGAACAAGTTAGCCTTCAACTTAAAATCCATTCTTTGGTTCAATGTTCCCAAAACATTAGAAGCAGAATAAATTTCGTTCAACTTCAATCCTTAGCCAACATTTCATTCCAAAAATATATATATATATATTAAAAGCAGAATTAGTTCGTCCAAATTTCAGTTTTCTCCAAGTGTGAATTTCGTCCATATTTTGCTGAAGTAGAATCGTTCAAATAATTTCAGGAACAGGTATGTTAAGGTGAAGCTTTTTTTTCATTTGGCATGATCTCGTCATTACATTTATATTCCGAAATTTACGTATATTTTGTTAGTCTCGCAAATTGCGTATATTTTTCTAGTATTGTAAGTTATAATATTCTCCTTATCGGGACTTCATATTCAGTTGAGTATTTTCCTTTTCTAGACTAGAGAGCAGAGAAGTTACACACACACACACACACACACACACACACACACACACACACACATATATATATATATATATATATGTATATATATATATATATATTAAAAGTAATTTTATTGCCATCGAGCTATAATCGATGGGTAGGCCCTTATTGGACAACTTCTGATCAGATAGTAAGTTATATACCGATCCTATTGTGGCCGACCGCTTATGAGTGAGCCCAGTGTGTGTGTTTGTGCACAAGTGCGGCCTCGGGCGCAAGTATATGTATACATATCTGCGACCTCAGGTCCTAAATGCCCAAATCATAATTGCGGCCTTAGGCCCAAAGATACAAAAAGCATAAACTGCGGCCTCAGACCCAATGATTCATAAAGCATAAAAGGCAACATCAAGCCCAATGATGCATAATACACAAACTGCGGCCAAAGATGCCTAAAGCATAAAATGCGGCCTGATAAGTTAGGATTTTAACGTGTTCTATGCCCCTACTTGTCTATCCTTTGCTTATAAATTACTACAAAATAGTCCCAAAATGCTCACAAGTTGTGACTTGATTCCAGGTTTGACCGACAAAGTGACAAAATGTCAAAGAACGACTCAAAAATTGTGAAACCTGCTCAAGTATCAAAGACCAAGTGATCTAAGAAAAAAGAGCCTAGTGCGGACCCCGCAAAAGTGAATGCGGCCGTACTAGGAGGATCAGAGACTTGGAAATCCATGCTAAAGGTAGTGTGTCCTCGGTTCAGTTTCGGTGGCCCTAGGGGAATGACCCTCGCCCGTAGTAACCTTTTGTGCGGTCCGCGGTCAAGAGCTTCATGGAGTTCAAATTATGCCAGGTCCAGGCCATGTGGTCCGCGATTATCACATTGCGTACTGCGCCGATCCCCTCATAGCTGTGGTCCGCTGTCCTCATGTTCAGAGAGACAGAAAGTTAAAGTCAAAGAGACAGTGCAGCCGTGTTCTATTTAGTGCTACCCGCACTGACCCCGTATGGGTATTTTAGTCCAGTTTTTTCAGCCTATTATAAATAGAATATTTTACCATTTTTCGGCTGTCTTTTGTATCTGTTAACTTAATACGAGAGCTGCAACGAGTTTTGTAGCCATTTTAGAACGTTTCCTTTAATTCTACGAGAGATTACTTTCTTTCTAGTAATTAATTACCATGCTTAGTTCTTCATCTATTTCTTCAATTTCTGTATATATCATTAGTAGCTAAAACCATTAGCTAGGGATGTGGCTCAACCCTAGTGTAAGTAATTGATGGGTATTGCCATCTATGGTTAGATTGACTATGAGTAATTACTATTTTGGTTGATTTTATGATTTAATTTAGAATTGGTGGTGGCAAATACTGATTCAAGCTTAGTGGGTTTAACTCTTGTTCAGAAAGAGAGTCTATGACCCCTAAATTAAGCCAACAAGGAATTGGGATGGACTCATGAGAAATGATAGTCCCAATTAGCAGGTTAAATCTCGAGAGGGTAATCATCCTACTTAAACCCTAGTTTCTTGGTCGACTTTGACTACCCATTTGATTTCAAGAGAGTTAATTGGGAAAAGTTACTCTCTCTACTGAGAGGTGTGAGAGTGGGTAAAACTGTGCAACGGTTATAGTATAAGTCCCAATTATGTCAATCGAATCCTAGTAACATTTACCCGTCAATTATCCACCTCGGTGATGTCACGACCCTAGTGCCATTCTTCCCATTAGATACAACTTAGAAATATTCTCGTAGTACAACCTAGCATTAATCAATAGTTTTATAAAAGTAGTTATATTTCGAAAACCCAAAAATATTTAAAGTTACAATAGGAGTACAAACACATCTCTAAGCTAGACAGAAAATCCAACTCCACTACTAGCTCCCTGAGGAAATCGATCCCGACCCTCGTATCAGGTAAAAGCTATTGCAACTCACACTTCTTACCTTTGTCTAGCGTTGAGTTGGCAGCAATCACTTTTTGGATCCGTTGCCGGGGAGCTTACAATGTTGACTACCTGTTTAGTTAGTTTTGTGTTTATCTTCTCTTTCCTTCTTGTTTACTAATTTTGTTTGTGTAGATCAATCAGGTACAAAAGGATCTTAATACAAATGACCCTCTCAGCAATGTGATAGCGGGGGAGGAGATAAAGGATCCAAAACTATATGAGGCCCTACCTCAAGTTCCAAGGAGAGCCGAAAATGCAAATGTAAATACAAATGAGAACAACAATATTCCAGACCCTCCTCCGCCACGCGGAGAGTGGCTCCCAGAGTTTTACCAAATCAAAGATACGCCAGTGCTATTGTTCCTCCCCGAATCCGGGCGGGGAACTTTCAAATCACAATTGTTATGTTGACCTTGCTCGAACAAAGATGGTATTTCACGGGTGCCTTCGATCAAAATTCCTACAAGCACTTGATGGGATTTGTGAATACATGATGGGGTAGCAAGCTGACAAACGTGTCTAAGGATACGTTGAGATTGTTGTTTTTCCCGTTATGTCTTCGGGGTAAAGCATTGGATTGGTTACAAAGTATTCCCACTCATTCCATCACAACGTGGGATGAATTGGCAAAAAAATCATTTCCAAGTCCTTTTCACCAAGTCATGGCGGCGCTCCGAGATGAAATTTTGGCCTTCAAGAAAGAGCCAATGGAACCATTTGCACAAAATATGGGAGACATTTAGAACTATGGTGAAAGAGTGCCCAAACAATGATATGACGGATTTGATGATTACACAAATGTTCTATAGGGGCATCAACACCACGCATCAATATATTGTGAATCAATTGGCCAGAGGCAACTTTATGAAGCTTCCCTACAATGATGCTTGTGATGTTTTGGATGAAATATCCAACATTTCTTCGGCATGGAGTATAGCAAAACATCCCCCAAGATGACCCCACAGTTATCCATTTGCATAAGGAGTTGCATGACAACTGCCAAGCTATTGCTTAGCTTACAAAAACTATGAATCAATTGTCGAAGGCACAATTGCAACAAGTGAAAAATACGTGCAAAGTCAATGCCATAGAAGGAGTGAATATGCTAAAGAGGAGGGAAAGAGGACAACAACCTCAATGAAATTGTGATAACTATAATTATGGTAGTGGTTTTTCAAATGAGTGCTATGATGATCAAAACGAAGAGTTCCAATATATCAATAACTACCAAAGGAATAGAGGAAATTCTTCGAATCAACAGTGGCGTCCCTAAAGAAATCGGGGCAATCAACAAGGTGGCGGTAATTGAAATAATAACAATCAACAACAAGGTGGTGGCAATTGGTACACCAACAATTAAAATAACAACTGGGATAACCAAGGCAACAATCAAGGCAATTGGAATGGGAACAAGAATAATTGGAGCAACAATAACAATCAATGAGGGTGGAATAATAGCGAAAACGAAGGATACTAGGGGCAACGCTTTCAAAGGACCCCAAGTACAAACAACCGAACAATCCACCCCATTTCCTTCTCAAGATCCGAGTTCTTCCGGGAGTGATCTGGGGAGAATGGAGAACATGTTCGAGAAAATAATGAAAAAGAACTAGGATTCTGATGCGCAATTGCCTTATCATAACACATCTATCCGAACCTGGAGGTGCAATTAGGGCAAATTTCTCAAGCTTTGAATAGGCGTCCCAAAGGTGCTCTACCAAGTGATACCTTAGTGAACCCACAGGGAGGGAATAACAACCATGAGATAGAAGTTAAATCTAAGAGTTAAAGAGGCGGTGATGTGCATGCCTCGAGAGAAAAACGAGTTGTGGATGATAAAGTTGAGTTGAGTGATAATGATGTTTCCTTTGATTGTTGATGATGTGGTTGAAAAAATGTGAACAGTGACGTACAGATTGATATTGATGATGAGGCCGAGGTAGAGACAGAAGATGTCTTGAACCCGTCTAGAGAACATGTGATTGACATACGCGAGCCGGTGTGTCCAAAGGCTAAGTAACCCATGCCTAGGCCACCTCCGCCTTATCCTCAATGGTTAGCAAAGAAAAAGAGTGACCACTATTTTAAGAAATTCTTTAAAATGATGAAGGGTCTTACTATCAATGTTCCTTTGGTTGAGGCACTTAAGCAAATGCTAGGGTATGCAAAGTTTATGAAAGATTTGGTAACAAAGAAGAGGTTGATGAAGCGTGAAAAATTTAAGATGACTCATCTAGTGAGTGCCATAGTGCATTTAATGGCACCTAAGCTTGAGGTCCCGGTAGCTTTTACTATTCCTTGTACAATTGGAAGTGCGGATTCTGCTAAGGCACTTTTTTCCTTGGGGGCTAGCGTTAATTTTATGACATACTCGGACTTCAAGACTTTGGGAATTGGACAACCTCGACCTACCTGAATGATACTTCAAATGGAGGATCGATCGATAAAGCGACCCTTGGGCATAATTTAAGATGTTCTTTTCCATGTTGATAAATTAATATAGCCGGCCGACTTTGTCATCTTGAATTGTGAAGTGAACTTACTTGGTAGACCTTTCGTAGCTACAGGGAAGGCATTGGTTGATTCTGAAGCAGGTGAGTTGACATTCAGAGTGGGAGATGTGAAGGTGGTATTCCATATTTGCAAATCAATTATACAACCCAATAGAACGAAGGTGTGTTCATTTGTGGACATTGTCACAATTGTGATAGTGGATGATACAAATTTCATGATCAATGTTGAAGATCCCCTTGAGGTCGTGCTTCTTAACATAGATGTTAGTGATGATGTTAGTAGAGTGGAGTTTCTGAATGCATTGCATGGTATGGGTTCATATTCATATGAGCCTAGGATGTTGTCTTTGGACGTTGAAAATCGCAAAGCTATACCAACCAAGCCATCTATTGAGGAGCCACCAGTGTTCGAGTTGAAGCCACTTCCTCCGCACCTCAGGCATAAGTTCTCGGGCTCTAATTGTATCTTACATGTTATTCTTTCATCTTTCTTAACTAACATGCAGGTTGATGCACTTTAGCAGTTCTTCAAAAGTACAAAAAGGAGATTGGATGGACATTGGCTGACATTCGGGGTATAAGCCCTGCATTTTGTGTGCATAAAATCATCTTGGAGGAGGATGCAAGGCCTTCATTGGAGCATCAAAGAAGACTAAATGAAGCAATACAAAGAGGTGGTGGAAAAAGAGGTTATCAAATGATTGGATGTTGGTGTGGTTTATCCTATCTATAATAGTTCATGGACTTCTCCGGTGAAATGAGTTCTGAATAAGGGTGGTATGAAGGTGGTGGCCAATGACAATAATGAGCTCATTCTTACTAGAATTGTCACCGGGTGGAGAGTTTGTATGGATTACCGGAAGCTGAACAAGGTGATGAGAAAAGATCATTTTCCATTGCCATTAGTTGTCCAAATGCTTGATCGTCTTGCGGGCCGTGCTTTCTATTACTTTCTGCATGGTAACTTAGGGTACAATAAAATTCTAATTGCCTCTGAAGACCAAGAGAAGACGGCATTTACATGTCCTTATGGCACATTCTCTTTCTCTAGAATGCTATTTGGATTGTGTAATGCTCCGACGACCTTCCAACGTTGCGTGATGGCTATTTTAATTGACATGGTGGTGGATGTCTTGGAGTCTTCATGGATTATGTCACCGTTGTTGGGGATTCTATTGAGAAGTTCTTGGTAAACTTGGATAGAGTGTTGGCCCATTGTGAAGAAACCAACCTTGTTCTATTGGGAAATATGCCATTTTATGGTAGAATAAGGTATAGTGTTGGGTCACAAGATCGTGAAGAAAGGAATCAAAGTTGATAATGCCAAGCTTAAAGTTATTTCGAGGCTTTCTCCCCCTACTTCTGTCAATGTGGTGAGGAGTTTCCTTGGGTATGCGGGCTTCTACCGGAAGTTCATAATGGATTTTTCTAAAGTGGTAAATCTGTGGTGCAAGTTGCTAGAGAAAGATGCAAAGTTCTGGTTTGATGAGAGTTTGTATGCAATCATTTGAGCTTCTTAAGCTGAAGTTGACTTCTACCCCCATAATTACCGCACCAAATTGGAGCTTGCCATTCAAGCTCATATGCGATGCTAGTGACGTTGCAGTTGGAGCTGTTTTGGGCAAAGGGATCAATAAAATGTTCCATCCGGTGTACTACACAATAAAGACCATGAATGAGGCTCAATGAATTACACAATCATCGAGAAGGAGTTATTGGCTATATTTTTGTTGCTATGGAAAAGTTCTGACCATACCTTATGAGGGCCAGGGTTATTGTGCACACCAACCATACCGCCCATAGGTATTTGATGTCCAAGAGTGACTCAAAGGAAAGATTGATGGGATGGGTATTGCTTCTCTGAGAATTGGATTCGGAAATTGTTGACAAAAAAGGGAGTGCGAATCAAGTAGTCGACCACTTGTCCCGTTTGGAGGAGTAGGGGAGGCTTTGTGACGGCCTTGAGATAAGCGATATATTTCTCGGCGAGCAACTCCTTGCGGTGTCAATGGATGGAATGACCTGGTTCGCCGATGTCACAAATCATCATGTTACCGGAATCATCCCGTGTTAGCTCTCTTCCAACCAAAGGAAGAAGATTAAGTGGGATAGTTTAGATTTTTATTGGGACGAGCCATATTTTTTTAAGATTTGCATCGATGGTGTGATTCGATGATGTGTCTTGGAGGAGGAATAATTGGGTATTTTGGAGGCTTGGAATTCCTGTCCCTATGATGTCCATCATGTGGGGTGATAGGTGCTAAGATGCTTAGTTGCAAATTTTATTTGCCTAGCTTGTTTGAACATGCGTGTGATGGATCAAGAGATGTGATGAATGCCAAATATCCGATGAAATTTCTAAAAGGGATGAGATGCCCCACAATACAACTCTCGAGGTGGATATTTTTTATGTTTGGATCATTGATTTCATGGGTCCTTTCATGAGATCTTGTGGGAACACATACATTTTCGTGGCGGTGGACTATGTCTCAAAGTGGGTTGAAGTCGTGGTTTTACTCAATAATGGAGCCCGGTGTATTGTGCTATTTTTGAAAAAGAGTATCATCACAAGGTTTGGCACACCTCGTGCTATCATTAGTGATGTGGGGCCTCTCACTTTTGCAATAAGGATTTTGATTCGTTTCTTGCCAAAAATGGAGTCAATCACAAATTGACCACCCCCTATCATGCTCAAGCTAGTGGTCAAGTGGAAGTCTCCAACCGAGTGATAAAGAGTATGTTGTCCAAGATAGTCAATCCTTTTTTTTAAAACACTAGGCGACGCCTAGTGTTAGGATTTTATTAATAACAAAAATTTAAAATACAATACAATACCTTGATTATGCCTAATAAACCTTGATCATCACAGAATTCATAAAACTCTGTGATGATATTACATACGAATATCTTCAAGCGGAAGTAAAACTTTGATACAACGACTAAAGAACTAACCATTCTTCAACTTTGAGGTGAATTTGGGTAATTCATGGTTTGGATTTTGATTTGCTAGATTTTGCGGAGGTTGTATGATTGAGCTGTTTTTGTTTTGCAATTCTCATTGGGAGCTTCCTTATGTTTGGGGCCTCAACTATCTTGCCGTCCCAGCTTTTACCCCTTTGATGGATCTTTTTAATAGCTTTACTGTGTGTTGGTGACAAATCCCCCATTCTTGCAGCACTTTTCCGGCATTGCGCTAAGATATCCTCCTCCTCTCCTTCTTCAAATATGTGATTTCCTTCCATTTCATTCTGGAGAAGAGATTGGTCTGGAGATATTAGCGTTTGAGTACATATTAGTTGATTTTGTGCTGCTTTCTGAAATGCTACTAGTTTGTTTTCCGGGGACGGGCTATTCAGAGGTGAAATGGGGGGATTTTCTTTTTCACCAGCTAGTGTTGATGGTTTTGTCTTCAAAAGATCTGCTGTTGAAACCTTTTTAGGAATGAAAACCTGGGCATTATGATTCAATTTGCTACCTGAATTAGACTGTTTTACTATCCCAGTCAAATCTTCATTTTTCTTTAGTACAGTTAATCCTAATAGGACCGATTGGTCGAAAAAGTTGGATGATGCTTTATGGGCGTACCGGACGTCTTACAAGACTCCAATTAGTAAGTCCACGTACCGGTTGGTGTTAGGGAAAGCTTGCAATCTTCTGGTCGTATTGGACTACAAAGCTATGCGGGCCTTAAGGAAGTTGAACTGGAATGGGATGTTGCGGCAAATCTCATGTTGAACAACTTAATGAGCTTGATGAGTTTAGATTTCATGCCTACTCTAGCTCATCCTTGTATTAAGGACTAGATGAAGTATCTTCACGACAAATCTGCTCGGGGAAAGGAATTCAAAGTTTGTGATATTGTTCTTCTTTTCAACTCCTGGTTATGTCTGTTACCGGGAAAGCTCAAATCAAAGTGGAGTAGGCCATTTGATGTTGTTTGTGTGACCTAGTTGGATCCTCTTGATCCGAAAAACAAAAATGGTGAAGTTTTCAGAGTTAATGGAGATCGTGTCAAGCACTATTTGGGGAAGTTCGATGATAGGAACATGGTGGCACTCATTCATCTAAAGTGATGTGGTAGTAACATGCATCATACCGCGACTTTAAATCAGGCGTTTCTTGGGAGACAACCCATATTTTTTCCCTTTTATTCAATTTTATTTGTAGTTTAGGATTTTTGAGCTAATTAGTTGTGAGATGTTGTAGGGATTGTGTTGATGCAGTGCAAAACAAGTTGGAAAAAACTTGCACAGTCTTTAAAGTAAGCCAGTGCAGCCGCAGTACACATTGTGCAGTCCGTATTGTCATGAGCAAAAAGTGGTTCCCTATGAAATTTGCCACCACAGCCGCATTCCATGTGGTGCGGATCACGATGGTCCTCTCCGGCCGCGGTCTGCTTTTACGCGGTCTGCGCAGGTAGCCTTCTGAAGCTTCATTTAAACAACTCCAGCGTGCTCCGCATACTATTTTGTGCGGCCACGCTGGTAGGTAAGGATGGGTCCCATCTGCTTTTTCTATAAATAAAGCCCAAGGGCCACTACATACACTTTTCGAACTTTGAATACTCGGACCCTTAAATTCTACTATTCACGCTCGCATTGGCAAGAAATTCTTTATTTCATTACTTAGTTGCATACAATCTTCACAACCTGGAAACGTTTCATGCATTTTTGATTAATTAATTTTATATTTTCTTTTTATTTACTTGCCCAATATTTGTTAGCTTCTTCTTTCTTCTCGTAGCTTATTCTTTTTCATTTAGTTGTTATTGTAGGGAAGTATTTAATGTTTGGATTGTATGCTTGATATTCGTAATAAATGGGTAAACTGAACGCGTAAAAAGTAGGTTGAAAATTTGAACAAAGTTGGCAAAAAATGAAGCTCTAACTTAGTGCATCTGAAACCGACTCAGTGCAGCCTGGTAACTTTCTATGTGTACTGTGGTGACCATATGTTTGAAAGTGAACTTGTTTCCAGTACGGCCGCATTGCACTTGTCGTGGTCCGCGCAGGCCCACCATGGCCGTGATCGCATTTTGTGCAGAACGCGGGGGGGGGGGGGGGGGTGTAATTTAAAGAAGTTGATTTTTAGGCCTTTGCGCAATGCGGACCGCGGTGCGGTCGGTGGTGCCCGCTGTGCGACCGCACTCCTGTTTTTGCAGTCCACGGTGCCATGCTCTGTAACTTATTCTGCAACTCTTCTACTGATGTCTGCAATTAAAATTTTGTGCATATTTCACTGCCTGTGATTATACTAACCATATTGGATATATATGCTTGAAGATAATGGTAAATCAAAGAGGTAAAGGTGCAAACCCACCCAGCCGAGCTGACTCCTCCAGGGCTGGCAAAGGAAAACAAGTAAAAGTCACTCTCCAACCTAGACTTAACACAAGGAAAACGCTAGGGATTGTTGATACAAAAGATTGCAAATATGGGAGTGAGTACATGCGTTCTCTATACCTCTCATCCGAAATAGTGCCAGCTCCCTCAGTTCAAGCTACCCATGCTCCACAGCATGTATCCTCTGAGTCGCTTGAGGGCTTAGCAACCGGCAACGATAATTACTCCACCTCCCCCACAACTTTATTATCTGGGGAGAGTGCAAGTGGGGGTGCTGAGGGTGGAAACGCCAGTGATGAGGAGGTGCCCAAGAGTTGTGTACCTCAGGTTGGAGGGGATGAACGGAAAAGAAAACTAGCAGCATAGGAAGATAGATTTGTTAGCCAAGTAACTTTCCACAAGATTAGGGAATGGTGGCCGTTGTTGATACCTAATTTTTTACCTATATATTTTATATGATAAATACTATGAAAACAGGATGTACATGCATATATAAACATGCCACAGAGTTTTAGTATTTTTTTCCATAATTTTAAACATTTTAAAATCAATTTATTATCTATTTTTACCAGTACAAAATTCAATAATTATTCCTAAAATTAATTATTTGAGTGAATAATTTAATTCTATTCTCATATTTAAACCAAAATATAATTAAGGTAATTTTCATATATTTTTACAAATTTATTTGGTATTTTTAAAGCAAAATTTCATGTAATTGCAATTATAGCCTATTTTACGATTAATAGCATTTAAAATTATAAAATTATTTGCACTATTTTAACAATAATATTTATATAGTATTTGTTGACTCTATGTTTCTAATTGACTTTTAAAATCGTTATTACTATTATATTAAATAAAAAAGGAAAATTTGGCTATTTAACATTTAGCCCATCTCTATTTCAATTACAGCCTCATTTCATCTTAATTTTAACCATAATTTTATCCCAACTCCGCCCGAAACTAAACTAGCCCAATTCTTAAATTACCCGACCCTTGAACCGATTAAAAACCCACCTGGCTCCTCTTTAATGCAGGATGTTGATTATTTTAATCAACGGCCGTATATCTTCCTTTGTTTTTTAATCCCAAACCCTCTAACCCAATTCATTCTATGTGAGACGCCACCTTTGAAACCCCTACGTCTCTCAAACACTCTTTAACACTTCGAAACCCTAATCGTCTCCCACCTTATTCTACCATGTTTCCACCGGAATCCATGATATTTCAGGTCATGTATTGCCTGTACTCACACCCTCTCACTATTAAACCTAAGTTGTTTGATAATTTGAAGCCCGACTTTGATGATTCTCTACAACTCTAAGTCGTCCGAGGTTCTATACTCGCTTATTTTTTCTTAGATCTGTGACACATGTAGGCTTTACTTAACATTTTGAAGGTTTTCCCCAAATTTCCTTTTAAATCGTTCAATTTTGATTTTAGGGTTTCTGAAAATGTTTCTTGAATTATCTTTTTTATTCTTCATGTTCTTTCTTTATGTGTATTTTTTGCTCGTATGTTTTCTTTTACTACACATGAGTTTGATCTCTTGTTTATTTTCTATTATGCAAGACTCTTCTATGTTTTGCTGTTACTCTCATGCTTGCATGATTAAATTGTGTTGTCCTCCGTATTCTCTATTGTATGTGTTTATAGTTGAGTTCTTTGATTTAGTTCACTTTACTGAACTCTGTTTGTGTTCCTTCTATGTAAATTTTCTCAACTCCTGTTTATAATGTGTATCATCTCTTTCTTCTAAATTTGTTTAAACTACAAATTTTCTCAGACATGTTCTCATGACTTTGAATCAGTGTTTTTTCTATCATGTGTGTTGGTCATTCGTAAGTCTCTGGAAGAGACTTCCGAGCCTCTTTCAATGACATGTTTGCTCATCTTTGTTCTCTGACTCAATTGTAAGCATTAGGATTTGGGGGTTTCTTTGGCAAGTGGTATTATGCTTCCACTTTGGGACCCTAGGCTTTCAGAATCACAATGAGTCCATAATTGAACTTGAATCTCTTTTGCTTGTGATTCTAAAGCTATCAATGTTACTCTTTTTTTTTCTAAATAACCTGACGATTCCTTCTGTTTGATTGATATGCTTTATATATATGAGAATTTTCTTTCAAAAGGTTATTACCAATTATGTGATTGATTCCGAAATCCCTTTAATAAGGCTGAGGAATAGTCACTGATATTTCTGCGATTGAACCTCTTTTACATTTCTTGACTTGGTTTATTAAAATTAAATTTGTAATTTTTGTTTCATGGTTGTTTGATTGATTCACTTTCCATATTTACCACAAATCGTGTACTGTTGATTTTTTTCCTTAAATAAGGTCGGTGTGTTTACCCATTTTCAACAGCTATGAAAGGTTTTAATAAAATTTTCATTCCTTAACTGGCTTTTACCCATTAGAATCAGAATCCCTTAACCAAAGGGAACTGATTTCAACGATATTCCCTTGCCTTTCTTACTTGTTTTCTCTGCACTACAAAATGGATTGCCCTTATGCATTTTTAAGACACCTTACCTTACACCTTAAAAATTCATATTCACACTTCGAGTTCAATACACGACCTTTACACTACCAATCCTTATACTTTCAATTCAAGAACTTACAATACTGTTCTGAATTGAATATTCTTTCAACAATCTTCTTTGCTTGAGAGCTTTTGGAACTAAATAGCTTTTAACCTGGTCTTTTTTTTCAAGACTATTGTTCTATTTTTCTTCCGCTGAAACCGGTATGTTCTTTATTTAATTTTCTGCCCCACCCCTATGTATTTACTTTACAGTTCCATCATTCTTTTTTACTTCAGTGCTCAGGTTCTGTTATTTATACTGAGTATGTTCTTTTCTTGCATGTGTTTATATTGTGAATTCCTATCGATACTCCCTTATATGTGTTTGAGTAAAGGTGGCGGGCCTGGCAGTATCCAAATTACTGCCCAGGCCATAACCTGATCCACAATGGATCCTAACTCCTAAGTTTTTCTAACAAGCTGATCAGGGGTGTGCCATAATTCCCAATTGCAGGGCTTGACCGCCAGCCTTCCAGGACATTCCTTTATTTTACCCTAAGAATTTACACTTACACTTAGATTCTATGTTTTGTTCCATTCTTATGAGCCATGCTTTGGGACCTGGAGTTGCCTCTGAACTTGGACATTTGAGGGCTGACTCTTCCACGTTGCACTATAATCTAAT
Source organism: Nicotiana benthamiana (assembly GCA_034376525.1). Taxonomy (NCBI): domain Eukaryota; kingdom Viridiplantae; phylum Streptophyta; class Magnoliopsida; order Solanales; family Solanaceae; genus Nicotiana; species Nicotiana benthamiana. Next base: position 45,313,471 of record CM067328.1, read on the forward strand.
TGTCCAATGTGTTTGGCGTGTAAGCACTACCCTGAGTCCATTTGACACTCTTGAGAACTTTGATATATCCCAAATATGAGAATGACTTTTGGAAAACGGATCCTGGAAGTTGGTTTATCTCATATTGTTGACCTTGCGTCTGAAGTAGATTGTTTTGTTGCAGCTGGAAGTTCTGATGTATTTTTTATCTTTCTTTATTCTTTCGGGTCTGTAATAATTTGTAACAACTATGGGGTTTTAGTGAAAAGGTCGAGTGTCATTTATGTATACATATGGGTAGACAACATGCTCATAGGGATTACTATTTACCAATTCTGCATATCATATAGTATTCCTGCCTATAAGTCATCTCATTATTGCATTAAAAACCATGCCTATAAGTTTTTGCATATAGAAATCATGTATAAGTTTATGCACTCCAGCATTTACTAATCCTGCCTATAAGTTGCTCCATTACTGCATTAGAAACAATGCCTCTAAGTTTCTGCATATAGAAATCATGACTATTGTTTTTGTTTCTGCCTTTCTTCATGTTCGCCCGTCGTTAGGCAAACATATGTTTAATAATAATAATCAACTTCATTCTAGAACCGTTCCTATAGGGATCCTACACTTAGATAATCTTCATAAAATCAATAACGCTTAAAAATAATGCTTATAGGAGGTGCCGTCTGAATTTGATTCGTCTATTTTATCCATAACTCTAAAATCAGAAGTACGCTTGTTTAATATCTGCAGAGTTTAATTGGTTCTAAAATCAATAACCCTTCTTTAAAATTAGTATACGTCCACCTAGGCAAGCAGTAGGTAATTGTTTAATTATGTGAGAAGGCCTAATTCGGACTCCTCATTTGAGAAATATGCGATAACGCAGCCTGTCCTAACACTTTTAAATATAACTCAGACCATAACCATTATTTGAAGTCATGCTATATATATTTTCCTTTAAGTAAGGAGGTCTGTTTGAGCCTTGACTGTTGTTTGCTTTTTCTCCTAATTGATTATGTGTTTTGTTTGTCGCCAAGATTTCTATCCTTTCAAAACTCTGAAAAGCCCCAACTCCCTCTCCTTTAGGATTAATAGTCCCAATTCCTCTGGTGCTGACAGGATTGAGACGGGCAATATCATGCGATAAATAACAATACTATTCTGCTCTTTAATATCTTAACGGGGTGGGGAAGGGTAGATATGTACATGATGACTGGTGCACTAATACTACATGAAAACCCTCTTCTAAGGAGCGATTTCCAGGTATTTCATTGATGTGATACATATTAATCATAAGCCTAGTACCTCTCTCCCCTTATTTGCTTTCGTTTATTTCTTTTAGAATTGTTTAAATCTTTATCTTAAAATTTCTGCCCTCTTTACTTGTCCTCAATTTTCAACTTATTTGCAATATTATGAAAATCCCTTCTTCTGGAAGCCTATATTAGCTTATGTGAAGTCACAATTATAACATGGCCGGGGGCCACACTAGTGGATCTTGAGGGGTTCCTATCACTTTTCCCTCGAGATAATTTCTAGTCCTTACCCAAACTCTGGTTCTTTAAACTCAAACCCATCTTAGTGTCCTAATGCACTTAATCATTAGGTGGCGACTCACAAAATTAAAAAAACCCAATTCCCAAGAGGGAACGAGTTGTCCTCCCCAATGTCATGAACCCGAATTTTCCATAGAAAAAGGGACGAGACGGCATGGCAACTCTGTTGGGGATATTTCTTTGGTCTTTTACCATTTCATGTTACTTGTTACTTTACTGCTTCTTTATTACCTTTATTTAATTCTTTATCTATTTTCTACTATGAAACTGACATGACTCTTTTTTTCTTTTCTTTAATGCGGTCTTTTAACGATTTCCTTGAATATTGTTGTAATTATGATCAATTATTTTAATCATTACTTTATGAATGTGCAAATACGTGACAACTTGTTTCATTCTTGTAATTGCATATTCAACATCATATTCCACTCGTTCCAAACAAAATACCATTGCACCACTTATAATGAGTGGTTGCACCCTTCCAATATTATCACCCTAACAAAGGCGTATTTGAAGTAAAACTAGTCGATTAGTGGTGCGGTCGACGGTTCTTTGCCTTTCCCTCTTGAGTTGTCCGCTCAATGGTACTGGTCTAATACCCCCATAGGAACCTTACTACGTTCAATTATGCATGCATCACTGTCAAACCTAGTCGAATAAGTTATGATGTCCGTGTAATGACTCTTTAAGATAGCCTTGTCCAAAGTTCGCTGGGTTTCCTCGAACCAAAATGGACATTACCACGTCTGTACATTTATTGGAGAACTAACTGTTTCTTATTCCATTTATTGATATTTAAATAGTCGATTTTGGCGGGGGTAAGGTCCAATTTTTTTGGCAGAAAATGAGGCACAAAGTCCCTAGATTCGGCATGGTAACAACCATTCAACCAAGGTTTCTAAGCTAGTGGGAAGACCTTCACTCCGGTAATCAGACCCTCATCTGCAAATATTTGGGAAGGTTTCCTTCTCTCTTGGAAATCCATCCTGACAACAAAATAATAGGGGCTTCAACTCTATTCTGGGAAGGCGATTGATCGGTGTTTCGCATCGGGGACCTTTAAATAACACCTCCGCTCGTGGAAATAGGAGGATTAGCTAGTATTCCATGGGAAACTCTAGGTTTACTTATGACAAAAATCACAAGGGTAGGGGTTTTCTCAAAATGATGGGTATAAAGAAGAACACAGACTTGACCTGCTTGAAGGATCCCTATATTCCTTTTGAATATCTGTACGTGAGGTACGGCCATAGTAAGTCTCGCCGCACTTACCCAGATGAATTCACCATCACCTCATTGGGTCATATCAATAGAAGAGTCGTCGTCTTTATGCTCAGCTTTTTGGGAATGATATTATTTCCTATGAAGAAGGCTAGGATCCATACAACACTGGCCAAGTTCACCAAGACTTTTATGGAAGGAATTAGTGGGCAACCTATTAGCATAGTGCCTTCGATCGTAGTGGAGATATACTGAACCCTGGAAAACTACCAATAAGGGGCCAAACACTTTGAGGGCTGTAATTTACTGCTCCAACTCTGGCTCATGGAGTACCTCAAAAATGGTGAATATTGGCAAGAGATTCTGGAAACAGACTCGGATGATCATATCTCCTTCAATCAAAATACCTAACATGTTTTCTCAGCCCGAAGATGCTATAGGATGGGTAGAATATTAAAAAATCTGAAAGAGGACCAAGTGAAATGGATGTTCTAATAGTTCCCTACTGAAGAGTTCATTATCCGATCTCGGGATGTACCGTTTCTTATACTCATTGGTCCGTGAGGAACATATACTTATGTCCCGCTTTGAGTCACGAGGCAGGCGACAAGAATGTAGGTTATACCAAGGTTCGACAAAATGATCCACTTCAGGGCCGAATTTCAAGTTGACCATAATCCATACAAGTGTCAAGCTCCACACATGCGGCATTGCAAAATAATCATGGGAAAGGATTCCATAGAACCCGACAGGTACCATGCTGGTTATACTCAATAATATCCAAGTTTGTTGGAAGACGATCATAGTGGGTTAGGGTAGCCCTGGTTTGTTCGATGTCACAGAATCATAGACGAAAAGGCTAAAGTACATGTTAATTTAACCAATTGCGCAAGACGATCCAGGAATGCAAAAGTGAGCATCGGGAAATTCATGAAGCCTATCAAAAGATGATTGAAGAATGAAATGATATGGTTGTCACCTCCAATGAGCGACTAGGGTATTTGGAGTGGGGTTTAGTAGAGTTGGAAAGAAGTTCATCCACCGGATTGAAAACTGCTAGAATGCCGAGGGAAACGAAAGAGTATACTTGGCTAGAGCCTACTTGCTGCTGGGATTCCGTAAGATGGTGAAACTATTCGATGGAGCTAAAGATGCCGAGTTTGGGGAGGGTTCTTCTAGGGCCTTAGTAGTTAGGATCTTTCCTTTTTTGCCTTAAATCTATTAAGACCAATGGCCATTAGTGACATTATTATTTTTCTGCAATTTTTGTATCGTTTTGGGACTAATCTTATTTGTATTAATAAAATGAAGCATTTATCATTATATGTTTTCCAAACAAGAATTCTGATTTGTGGAGTGTCTAGCCTCATATTTTTTCATTGGTGACTCTCAGGATGTTAGGAAAGAGCGTGTATGAGATCAATAATGGCGCCATCAATGCCAATGCTTTCGATGGGTCCCAAAGGTCCACTATTGGGAAAATCTTTTTCTGTTTGTAAATGGGACCGACTTGGTTCGACGTTGATTTTCAAGTGATAGACATGCTAGCATCTTACAACTTGTTATTGGGAAGACCCTAGATTCATACCGCTGGAGATGTGGCATCAACCCTACAAAGGCACTGAAGTTTGAGTGGAATCACCAAGAGATAATTATTTATTACGGCATTAGCGATCCCATATACAGTTGCAAGAACATCCCAGCAATCGGAGGAAGAAGAAAGATAGGCGGAGAAATTTACCACCACATTGAGCGAGTCAACGCCGTGGCAAAGAATAAATGGTGGGATAAAAAAATTGAAATCATATTATACTGGTGTGGGTACGAACCAGGCAAAGGGCTCGACATGAATATTCAAGGGATTGCTAAGACAATCAAGTTGAAGAATCATGGTACCACTTTTGGTTTGGGGTATGAATACACTTGAGAGGAGTTCAACCACTGGTTGCCACCATAGAGCAGTCCCTACTACCTACTAGAGCATCTGATACCTCACCTGGAGCAGACCTTCCAGCCAAACGATGTCGTATACGGGTAAGAATAAGAGTAAGCACTAAGAACGACGAGGAACTTGTAATTGGAAGATGACAACATGGATTGTCGTGTCATTTTATAGGAGCAAGGGGAGGAAGGACCTTTTACACATGCAGTTAGCTGAGGAGTGCGCCTCAAAAATTTGTCCATCAAAACCACCAGAGCCCGGAAAGCTTTGGGATATCAAGGATGAATAAAGTACCATGCATTATCTTTTCTTTTCTTCGGTAGTTGACTTTCTTTCCGCATTTATAATTTCAAAAGAAGAGCTCAAATGTTCAAAAACATTATGAAATTTATCAAAGCATTTTCAGTTTCTTATAAATCTTGCTCTTATTACTTTATATCATTTACTTTATTTACCCAACATTACTATTACTTATCTTTATAAACCGACGATTACGACATGCGACGAGACAATGCAGGAAATGAATATAGACTCGAAAGAAGATGATATACCAGAAGAGGTTGTTAAAGATGTGAGAATTTCTAGAACAGATGACAGTCCAACATGGATAAAACTAAGATTTTCAACCTGGGAGATGTAAAGAATGTCAAAGAAATGAGAATCAATGTTCATCACTGACCATCAGAAAAGAAAGAGTACACGGAATTTCTAAGGGAATATACGGACATATTCACCTGGTCGTATGATGATTTGACAAGTCTCAGTGCTTCTATTGTAGCTCACAAAATGCCAATTGATCCTACATGTCCACCGATAAAGCAGAAGCTCATGAAGTTCAAGCCTGACATGATATTGAAAATCAAGGAAGAAGTCAACAAGCAAGTCAAAGCAAAGGTTCTCAGGGTAGTAGAGTATCCAACATGGTTAGCCAACAACGTGCCAGTACGAAGAAGCATGGGAAGGTTAGAGTCTGTGTTGACTACCGGGATCTTTACTGGGCAAGCCTAAAATATGACTTCCCCTTTCATAACATACACATTCTAATTGACCGCTGCGCCAAGCATGAGATGCCTTTGTTCGTTGATTGTTTGGCTAGGTATCATTAGATATGGATGGATGAGGAAGACAAGGACAAAAAGACTTTCATTACGCCGTGGGGGATGTATGTTACAAGATGATACCGTTTGGGTTATAGAATGCTGGGGCCACCTACATGAGGTCCATGACCACTATCTTTCATGACATGATACACAATAAAAATCAAGGTATATGTAGACGTCATCATCAAATCTAATAGAGCCACTTATCACACAGAAGATTTGAGGAATATTTTCAATAGACTGAGAAGGCACAACCTGAAATTGAATCGCGCCAACTGTGCATTCGGGGTTCCTACAGGAAAGCTACTTGGTTTCATTGTAAGTCATCAAGGAATAGAAATGGATCCATCAAAGGTTAAAAGGCCATTCAAGAATTTCCATCGCTAAAGAACAAGAAAAAGGTAATGAGCTTCTTAGGAAGACTTAACTACATCCGCCGCTTCATAGCTCAATCCACTGTCATCTGTGAGCCAACCTTTAAGATGTTGAAGAAGGACCCCGCTACCAAATGGACTGATGACTATCAGAAATCCTTTGACAGAATTAAGGAGTACTTTTCAACACTACCAGTCTTGGTCCAGCCCCAGCGGGGCAGACCTCTATTGCTCTACCTTGTAGTATTGGATAGTGCATTCAGTTGTGTTCTGTAGTAGCATGACGAAATGAGGAGGAAGGAGCATGCCATCTATCGCCACCTTATTTACATCTGCATCGGCTGAAAGATCGCCACCTCTACACCCACACGGCTAAAATATCTTCACTTTATTTACATCTTGCATGGATGAAATATCGCCACTTTATTTTACATCTCTCATCGGCTGAAATATCGCCACCTTTATCTATGCTTGCATGGTTGAAATATCGCCACATATTGCATTTCATGGGTTGAAAGATCGCCAAAATTGTCCAAAGGTGTCGTTGTTCGGAGGACCTCATTATTTCTTTTGGATATCATTATTCAAAGGAATCATAGTTCCGGGGCATCATTCTCATAGCTCGAGAACATCACTTCATAGCCTTCATATCCTTTTATCATGTGCTTCATGGCCAGGACGTCATGCTAACCGTCTGAACACAACATTCATGATCCAATGTGAAACTTGCATCACGTTTAAATATATGCACAATATATGTTCTTATTGCTGATTTGTTGGTAAACTAGCTACCAACGGCTGTCTCAGCAGGAGCGATCCCACATCCTATTAGACTTTGACCATCCTTCTCAACCTAAACTTCTCTTCCGCTTTTCGAAAATCTCCATCGGCACATTCTGCCAATGGATCCTGAACTACATATGGCATGATTCCTGTCAGACCAGGGATATGTAGGAAGCTCAGGAACTAGATCTTGGTAAAAGATTCTTCAAATCGTTCCATTCAGTCAAAATTGGCCATCATATCTTTACCCGACAACTGTTTCATCCTTCCCAGGTATAGAGGAGCAGCTGTTGATACCCAATTTTCTCCTATGTATTTTTTATATACAAAATACTTTCAAGTTAACATGTACATGCATATATAAGCATGCGTATTTTTCTTTAATTTTTAATATTTTTAAAATAAATTTGTTATCTATTTTTATGAGTACAAAATCCGATAATTATTCCCAAAATTATCATTTTGGTGAATAAATTTTTTCTATTCTCATATTTATACCAAAACATAAGGAAGGAGATTTTTTTATATTTTTACAAGTTTATTTGATATGTTTAAAGCTAAATTGCATATAATTGCAATTATAGCCTATTATATGATTAATAGCATTTTGCAATTACACAATTATTTTCAGTATTTAGATTAATATTTATATTGTATTTATTGGCTTAGTGTTTTTAATTCACTTTTAAAATTATTATTACTATTTATATAAAACAAAAAAGGGAAATTCGGCTATATAACATTTGGTCTGTCTATATTTCAATCACAACTTCATTTCCTTTCAAATTTAACATTAATTTTACACCAATTCCTAAATTTCCCGACTCCTGACCCAATTTAAAAACCCATCGGGCACCCCATTTTGATCAACGACCGTAATATTTCCTTTCCTCTTTAATTCCCAATCCCCCCTCTCGTAATTCATTCTATCTGAGATGCAGCCTTTGATACCCCTTTCGTCTCTCAAACACTCTCCAACACTCTGAAATCCTAATCGTCTCCCACCTTATTCTACCATGTTTCAACCAGAATCTTTGGCATTTTAGGCCATGGATAGCTTGTACTCACCCTCTCTCACCATTAAACATATGTTTTTCGATGATTGTAGGCCTGACTTTAATGGTTCTCTTCAGATCCTTCTCAGATTATAGATCTATGGCTTCTCCGGCCATTTTCCGGCGTGTTCGAGCAATATGAGTCTTTTCGACTTAGGATCTGTGTAAGACCCCGTGAAAATATGTTCTCAAGTCCTAGCAACTTATAGAGTCGGGTCCATCAATGTGTCGGAATCATTTTCGACTGATTTTACACATAAAATCTAGAGTCAAATTTTTCCAGAAAAACGTTATTTCTGCGGTTAGGAATGCGGTCGCAGATCGGGTATGCTGACGGCATATCAACCGCAGAGTGAATAAGAGAGTGGCCAAGTTGGGTGTTGAAAATATGATCCATAATGCAATCGCATAACCAATATGCTGACCGCATAGTCGTCGCATTTATTTCTCGAGGATTCGTTGAGGTCAATTCTGCGGTGCTATCAGCGACCGCAGAACATGTATGCGGACCACATTATCACAGCATAACCAATCAGAGACGCCTGCAACTTGGGACCATTCTGCGGTCCAATATGTGAACCGCATTTCAGCTTTGCGACTTCATAGTTGGCCGCGGATCCATCGCAAACATCAATTTTCTAAAAATTTTAAACCCGATCCTTTTCTAATAATACATCCCAACCCCTTATTTTTTTACATTTTCTAAGAAAAACAAGAGAGAGGGACGGGAGAGTTCTTGAGAGAGAGAGAGAGAAGAATTTCCATCAAATTGATCCTCCAAAACCATTCGGGCCGGGAAAATTTTAAGTTATTGTCTTCATATCTACTCTTACAGTTAAAACCCCTAACACTTCCCCTAATTTTTCTAAGTTATGCTAAGGTAAGGGAGTCATATGCTTTGATTTTGATCTAACAACTGAAAACCCTTATGCATGTCACTCAAACCTAGAATCTAGTGAAAGTAATATTAGATAGAAGTATAGAGTTGTGTTAGGTAGCTTGTGTTGATACCCAATTTTTTTCAATATATTTCTATTCTCAAAATACCCCTAATGTAACATGTAGATGCATATATAAGCATCCTCAAACGTTTTGGCATTTTTCTTCATTTTTTAAGATTTTTAAAAACTATTTATGACCTGCTTTTGTACTATAAATCCAATCTTTATTCCCAAAACTTTTTGTTTTGGTGATTCATTTATTTTGTTCTCTAATTTACGTAGAAATATATATTTCATAATTTTTACATAGTTTTTACAAATTCATTAGGTATTTCTAAATTAAAATTTCATGAAATTACAATTTTAGCCTATTTATCGATTTAATAAGTATTTTAACTACAAAATCATTCCTAACATTTTTAATTGATACTTATTCATTATTTATTAACTAAGTATTTCAATTGGACATTTACAATATCATTTACTATTTTATGAAATTCAAATTTAAGAAAATTGGCTATTTAAATCATAGCCCTTTGTTATATCAGTTCTAGCCTAAATTCACCCCCAATTACACTATCCAATTTTTAAATTTACCCGACACAGACCCGTTCAAACAAAACCGCCCGTCCCCTCTCTTAAATCGTGGTTGTTGATCATTTAGATCAACAGTCCACATTAATCCTTTCATAATTAAACCAAACACCCCTAACCTTAATCACTTCACACTTTCACCCGCCCTTGAATCCCCTCATCCCAAAAATGCACTTAAACCCCTTCTGAACCCTAGCCCTTCATCGTCTGCATTTCACCGGCGACCATGGCTTTACAAGCTCTAAGGCACCTATACTCACCTATCCCTATATTCTAGGATGGCACTCCGTTGCTATTCCTTGTATTGAACAAGGTTGCTCTCAAACTATACTCAAAGTAATCCCATCCCTTAACCCCTATTATGTGTGAGCTTGACACAAGTCTGTTGGTGTCCTAATCACAATATAGGCCCTAGTCTGACTTTTCTCAAGTCTTCTTTTATTTGTTAAGCAATGCAACAGGTCAGGGGTGTTCCAGTCCCATTCATGGCTAGGTATGACCACCTTTTGCATTGGTCTTCCTCTAATCCTTCACTTTAACACATATTTCTAGTTCTTTAAGTCCTACCCCCTCTAGTAAGCCATGCTTAGGGAAACTCGAGTCTCCTATGAACTTGGATGCCTGAGGTCTTATAATTTCACAATTTTAACTACTCTAATCATTTAGGGTGTAAGCATTGCCAGGGTTTCCCCTGAAAGCCCTTGGAAATTTGAAACACTCTAAGAGAAAGCCTTTGAATTTGGAGCTTGTATTTGGTAAAATGCATATGTTGAACATTAAGGTTGCTTTGTGCTTCCTTGGGTCTGTTTAGCTTCGATGTAATTATTTCTTTAGTATTTTCCTTTCATTTATGTAAACCAGCTTTGCACAAAGAAATTGGGGATATAGTGAAAAGGGTATGAGAGGGGTTTACATTATTGCATCAATCAATGGGTAGAAATCATGGCTATAGGTTTTTGGTATTGTATCTCATTTAAGAATTATGCCTATTGGTTTTCAATATTGCATCTCATTTAGAAATTATGCATATAAGATTTTAATATTGCACCTCATTTAGAAATCATGCCTATAAGATTTCAATACTGCACCTCATATAGAAATCATGCCTATACGTTTTCAATACTGCATCTCATATAGAAATCATGCCTATAGGTTTTCAATGTTGCATCTCATATAGAAATTATGCCTATAAGTTTTCAATATTGTGTCACACCTCGAAACCATGCCTATAGGAATTGCATAAAAACGCTAGGGACACAGTAGGCCCCTTTAAACGTACTAAAAGTAATAAAATCAATATATAGATATCCTGCCAATAGCGTTCAAGCATCGCCTGATTTGTTAAAAGTTTTCAATATAATTTATCCCAAAGCTGTCTATTTTGAAATCGGGCCAAGTCTGCCTTTTTACGTTATTCTGAACATGTAGAGTCACTTTTTTAAATCCCAAATCCACAGAACTAAATTTAGGCTGCCTATGTTTACACTCCAAGGCTCCCTTTTTTAAACCTTTCTTTAAGCAGTTTGTAAGCTATTTCCGAACTTTCTGCACACCCTAAATCCCTCTATACATATATGTCCCTGAAACTAACGTTTTTCTCTGAAATTACTGGTTTTAAATCATGTCAAGTTCTAATAACTAGACTCGAGGAGCCCAAAGAAATTTATTATCCAGCATCACGTGTTAAACTAATCTATTCACGATCAACTTTAATAATAAGACCTAATCAGTATTTGTAAGTGATTTTAGACTAATTATTGTTATGGTTTACGGGGGTTTGTATGAGCCTTTGAATGTCTGATTTGTATACCCATATATGCTATTTGTTTTGGATTGACGCTTTAGTATTTCCTTTGAAACTCCATATATTTCATATCTTTCTCTTCCATTATTAGGATTCGAAGTCCTAATACCCCAGGACTAATAGGTTGGGATGGGTACTAGCATGCACTAAGTAAACGAGACAAAACGCGTTTAAGTACCTTAACAGGGTGAGAAGGGTAGAATACGGATATGATGACCGGTGCGCTTATACCATAGGCGACCCCTCTTTGTGGAGTGCATGCGAGGTATTGTACAGATGTGATCCATATTATAGTCAAACCTAGGACCTCTTTCTCTTTTGCTTGCTTTATTTAAATGTTTTCCTGTAGTAAAGCTTTTCTAATTAATTCTCTCTTTTACTTTTACTTAACATATACCCTTCCCCTTTTCAAAAATTCTCAAAGTTTTTGAATGCTTTATATGTGAGCCTTATTTGTTTATTTCCTTATTTATTATTAAATTCACAATTAACACGGCCGGGAACCACACTAGTGGATCTTGAGGGGTGCCCAACACATTCCCCTCGAGATAATCTCAAGTCCTTACCCGAAATCTGTTGTTCTTTCAAAAACACTCTCTTCTTCTTAAAAGTGTCCTAATGCACTATAATCATTAGGTGGGGACTCATCAAATTCCATAACCCGATTCCTAAACAGGAATTAGAGTTGCTTTGTCCATAATGTCGTAAACCCGATTTCGCTTCTTTAAGGGTAAAAAAGGGGCATGGACAGCATGGAGACTCTGCTGGGCAGTTCCTTATGGCGTTACCATTACGTGTTTTGTGACTTTATAGCTTTTTTTACTACTTTTATTTACCGATTTAATCATTTATTCATAATTACTAACTTGATTATTTGTGTTTTTTTTCTTTAACTGCTTTACAACTTTACTATTTTTACTTCATTTCAATTCCGTCTTAAATTCCGAGCAACTATAATAATAATTATTTTATGAACGTGAGAATAGATGTATTTATTTCATTGCTGTAATTGCATCCTTCAACATCATTTTCCACTCGTGCCAAACAAATCCAATAGCAATGCTTATATTGAGGGGTTGCGCTCTTCCAATATTAGAAACCCCCTAAATTTGACAAAGGCATATTTGCGGTAAAACAAGTAGATCAACGGTGTAGTGGACGGTTTCGTGCCTTTCCCTCTTTAGTTGTCCGCTCAAGGTACCTTGTCTAGCACTTCAAAAGTAGAAACCTTATTCCGTTATAGTATTCATGCATCATGGTCAAACTTATCCGAGTCAGTTATGTCGTCTGCATAATGACTCATTAAGATAACCTAAACCAAAAGTCCATCAGGTTTCCTCGAAACCCAAACGGAAGCCTTCACGTTATGTGCATTTATTTGGAGAACCAAGTACCTTACTGCTTATCATCTATTTAAATAGTCGAGTCCAGTGGGGTTAGGGCCTAACACTTTATTTTGCAGAAAAAGAGGCACGAGGTCCCCATTCGGTATGGTATCAAACATTCACCCAAAGTTACTATGCTGTTGGGAGGATCTGCATGGTGGTGATCGGGTTCTTGTGTGCGAGCACTTAGGGAATCTTCCTTCACTCCTGGAACTTAGGCCAGATAACAAGATAGGGGAAGCTGCTACTCTGTTTTGAGATTGTGAATGGTCTGTCTTCCGCTTTGGGATATTGAAATGACTTCACTATTGGAAGAAATTGCAGGTCTAGCCGGAATTCACTATGATAGCCCGGGTATGCTTATGCCAGAAAACCGCAAAAGTTAAAATATTCCTGAAAATGATGGCGCTGAGAAAGACTCCTAATCTGACCAGTCTGAAGCACTCCTACATATCCTTCGACTTCATGTATGTAAGGTTTGGACATAGCAAATCCTACCGCACTCACATGGACGAGTTCGCCCTCACCTCTTTGGGGAACATACATAGGAGAGCCTTTGTATTCATTTTCTGTTTCCTTGATATGATAGTCTTTCCAATGAAGAAGGATAGGATCCATAAAAGACTAGCCATGGTGACCGAAGTCATAATGGAAGGTATCGATGGGCAGACATTCAACAGAGCGCAAATGATCCTCACCGAATTGTACCGAGCTTTAGAGAAATGTCAACAAGGGGCACAAACTTTGAAGGACACTCCTTACTACTACAACTGTGGCTCATTGAACATCTTCAGAAGGGAGATTATAGACAGGATATTATACGCCGAGACTGGGAAAACCATATCGCTTTCCATCATCCAAAGCGAATGCACTTCACGCCCGATATGTTCCTCACCCAGAAGACGCTAGTGGATGGGTAGTGCTATTGGAGAATCTAAAAGAAGAGAAGGTACAATGGATGCGCAATTCCTTGTACTCATTGGCTTAAGAGGAACTTACCCTTATGTCCCTCTCCAAGTCATGAGGCAAGTGGGAAGAAAGCAGATTATACCAAGGGTAGAAAAGATGAGTAACTACAAGGATGACTTCCAAGATGACGATAGCCCTCACAGGTGTTAGGCTCAGCATGAGTGGCACTCCAAACTCATCTTGGAAAAGGAATCTATGGAACCAGACATGTATCAGGCTGGGTGTGCGCCGCTTTATCCAGGATGGTTAGAAGATGATCACATCGACTTATGAAAGCCAGGTTTTGTCTATTGTGATAGGCTTATTGATAAGAAGACTGCAGCAAGAGTGCGAAAGTAAGTATCGGGAAATACAAGAGGCCCAAGAGAAGCTAATCCATGAATGGAAGGACATGGCCGTCCACGCAAACAACCTCTTATGGTAGGAGCGGGGTCTAGTGGAGCTGGAAGGAAAATTTCTGAAAAGGATCAATGTATGTCAGGGAGCTGAAGGTAACAAAGGTAGGCATTTGGCTCGGGCTTACTTGTTACTGGGACTGCGCGAGTTGATGTAGGTATACGAGGGAGGCGAAGATATCGAATCTGCGAAAGGTCCTTCTGGGACCAAGTGGTTAGGATTTTTACTGCTTTCCTGATGTAATTAGGCCACTGGCCATTAGTAACAATTTCTCTTTATTTCAGTTTGTTTTGACTCATTCTATTTTCCATCAATAAAATGAGGCACATGGTGTTATATGTTCTCCAATTTTTATCTGTCGCTAGGCCTACCTCGGGCACAAAGAGGCACCCAAATAGGAAATCACTTATATTCTTGCAACAATGTGTTTAAATAATGCAATTTTTTCTTTCTCTAAATCCTCACTAACTTCTTACCTTTTGTTTTTCTTTTGTTATTCCCCTCCCCAAACGTTAGTTCGTGTGCTCTGGCACCATCAGCATATTCAACGAGATCTAAGGGTCCTCCTCCTCCTCCCAGAAACAGGAACAAATGAAAGATGGGAGATGCCAAGGATAGAAAGGAAATTGAAGGAACTTCTTACGGTACCCCAATCACGAAGGAATCTATTGCTCATATGGAGCAAACTTTTTTGAGGTTTCGAGAGGAACTAGACAAGGTCCGGAGTTTGGCATGTTTACCCATCTCCTTTGTTTCCACAGAAGTCAACAATCAGTTCCCTACACCTCCACAAAAGACTCCACAAACTCAGGCTTGCAACAATGCTCCACCGCTCATCCCTAAGCCCCAAAACACTCCGAACAATCAAGACACCCCTATCTTTGTAGACACTGTACCCTAATACACTCAACCCATCTCAGATGTGTCAGAATCAGATTCACTCATTCAGAACATGGCTGCTAAACTCAAGAAACTCACTAGCAGGGTTCAGGGCGTGGAAGGTAACAAAGGCGTGGAAGGTATGAACTATGAGGATCTTTGTGTTTAACCTGAAGTCAAACTCTTGGAGGGGTACAAACCTCCTAAGTTTGAAATGTTCGACGGTACTGGTGATCCTAGGGTTCACCTCAAAATGTATTGTGACAAGTTAGTGGGAGTTGGCAGAGATGAAAATATCTGCATAAAACAGTTCATAAGAAGCTTGAAAGGTGATGATTTATCTTGGTATATCAACCAGGATGCGAAGATGTGGACGAGTTGGGTGAACATGGCGTCCGATTTCATGGACCATTTCAGATTCAACACTGAGAATGCACCAGACATGTTCTATATCAAGAACTTGAAGAAGAAGCCCACTGAATTTGGCTATTATGCTACTAGTTAGAGGTTAGAAGCTGCCAAGGTTAGACCAGCTTTGGAAGAAGAACAAATGAAGAGGTTTTTCATCCATTATCATGATCCGCAGTACTACGAGAGACTGATGCTAATAGAGGGGCAGAAATCAAACTGGGAGAAAGTATCGAAGAGGGCATCAAAAATGGTATGGTGACTAATCTAGAGGCACTGCAAGCCACCAACAAAGCCTTGAAATCTAGTGGTACGTCGAAGAAAAAGGACGTACACTCCATAATGGCTGTGCAGAGAAATCACTCCCCCATTAAATATCAACCATACCCTCCAACTCCACTCACATACCAACCCTCTCTAAGTTACCAAGCACCTTCTCCTGCCTACCAAAATCAACCACCCGTCTAACTCTCATCTCCACCACCTACATATCAACCCACCTTGCCAGGATACTCCCAACCTACACCCGTATGCCAAGCTTACAACTCCCAACCTCCTTACTATCCATCACCACCTAACCGCCAAATCATCCCACGACCAAGACCAAACTTTGACCGCAAACCTCCCAGATAATATACTGCTATTGCCGAACCCATTGACCAACTGTACAAGAAGCTCAAAGCCGCTGGATATGTTACACCCATCCAAGCCATAACCCTAGAAAATCCTTCCCAATGGATTAGCACAAACAAAACGTGCGCATACCAATCGGTGATGAAGGGCCATACCATCGACGAGTGTCGCTCGTTGAAAGACAAAATTCAGACCTTAATTGACAACAAGGTCATTGTAGCTAAGGAGCCAGCTTCTAATGTTCGCAACAACCCTCTACCGGAACAAAGGGGTGGAGGCATCCACACGATTGAGATTGACGATGACTAGGACCCTAAAGGGTCAATTGGTATAATAGCTGAAGGAGATGAGCCCAAAAAGCCGACGGTTACTCTCAATCCTATTGTTGTACAAATCCAGCCATCTGAGGGTGATTTGGTGAATGTGTCTGTACCATGTGAGTTTGAAGAACCACCTCCAAAGGTGTCAAATATAATTGAAGTTGAGTTTGGGACTCCGAAGGTGCCTGCACCGATTGAAGTTACTATGTTGCCTCCGGGGGTGGCTATTCCGGTCACTGTGTCGGACAAAACCCCATTTCAATGAAATGCCATACCTTTGGACTACTCAGCCAAGGATAGAAGGAAAGGAAAGGCGCACACAGGAGAAGCATTTTCCGCACAAGGCATGACAAGAACAGGCCGTGTATACACGGTAGAACACCTAGTTGAGTCCAGTAAGCAGGCATATGGACGTTCCGTTGAAAGTGGACCTGATGATCTCTAGAGAAAGATACAAGCTAAGGAATATTCAATCATTGAGCAACTAAACAAGACTCTAGCAGAGATCTCCATCTTGGCACTTCTACAGAGATCTGAGGCACATAAAAATGCCTTAATGAAGAATTGAGCAAAGTTTATGTCCCGAGCAACATAACAGGAGGAGAGAGATGGCGAACATGGTAGGGCAGGTACTGGAGAGTCACAAAATCACTTTCCACAAGGATGAATTACCGCAAGTAGGGCTCAGCCATAACAAAGCATTGCAGATCACTATGCAATATGAAGATCATTTCATCACTAGGATCTTGGTCGACGGAGGTTCTAGCCTCAATATTTGTCCATTGATCACCCTCAGGACGTTAGAAAAAGGATTGCATGAGATAAAAGATGGGGCTATTAACATTAAGGCTTTTTATGGTTCTCACAGGTCTACCCTCGGGGAGATTAGCTTGTGTTTGCAAATGGGATCTACTTGGTTTGATGTTGATTTCCAAGTCATTGACGTACCGACATCATACAATCTATTGTTGGGACGACCCTAGATCCACGCCACTGGGGATGTGGCATCAACCTTGAATCAAACCATGAAATTTGAGTGGAACCACCAGGAGGTGATCATCCATGGCGACAGTAGCAACCTTATATACAGTCGCCAGACTATTCCGATGATCGGAGGAAAAAGAAGAATAGGCGTAGAAACATACCAGCACATTGAGCGAGTCAATGCAGTGAATAAAGACAAATGGTTGAGTAACAAGGTCGAGAGCATTCTAAATTGAAGTTGGTATGAACCAGGAAAAGGGCTTCGAAAGAATCTTCGGGGAATCACCAAACTTATCCAGTTGAAGAAACATGGTACTACCTTCGGACTAGGGTACGAGTACACTTGGCAGGAATTCAACGACTTGTCACCACCATGGCACAACCCGTAATATCCATCGGAATACACCATACCTCAGTTCGAGTATGCATTTCATCCAACCGACACTCTTTACGGGTCTGAAGAAGATGAGGCGCTTGCGGCGATGAAAAACCTGTTTCTGGAGGAAGACATGGACTGTTGTGTGATTTTCGAAGGGGAAGGAAAGGAAGGCCCTTCCATTCAGGCTGCGAACCGTGGGGAGCGCCTCACTAATTTTTCAATCAGGAACACCATCGCTTGGAGGTCTTCGGGGTAGAAAGGCTGAACAAGTATCATGCATCCTTAGTTTAGTTGTTGTTTTTTACTTTCCGCATTGTCTTTACTTTACAAAAGAGCTTCGATGTTTAGAAAATTTATGAATTTAATCAAAGGAATTTTTCCAGTTCATCAAATATCTCGCTACTCATTACTTTTCTATATTATTTACTTTATTTTTCGCATACCATTATTATTAAGTATCTTGACGATGAAACGACAACTGTGACTTGCAACGAGGATATGCAACAAATGGACATAGACTCAGAGGAAGATGATATACCAGAAGAGGTTGTCAAAGAGGTCGAGAATTTTGAAAATAGGCATAAGTCCAATTTTGATGAAACTGAAGTCGTCAATTTGGGAGGTACAGAGAATGTCAAAGAAATGCGCATCAGTGTGCACTTATCACAGACAGAAAAGAAAGAATATACGGATTTTTTAAGAGGACATGAGGATATCTTTGCATGGTCTTATGATGATATGACGGGTCTCAACACATGCATCATCGCTTACAAGGTGACAAAGATCCTGCATGTCCGCTGGTAAAGCAGAAGCTCAAAAAATTCAAGCCATATATGAGTTTAAAAATCAATGAAGAGGTCACCAAGCAGGTCAGAGCTAGAGTTCTCCAAGTCGTAGAGTATCCAACTTGGTAAGCTAACATTGTGCCAGTACCGAAGAAGGACGTATCCAACTTGGTTAGCTAACATTGTGCTAGTACCGAAGAAGGACGGGAAAGTTAGAGTCTGTGTTAACTACCGGGATCTCAACCGGGCCAGTCCCAAAGACGATTTCACATTGCCAAACATACACGTTTTGCAATATTATGAAAATCCCTTCTTCTGGAAGCACATGTTCAGATTATGTGAAGTCACGTTATAATATTGCAAGTAACCACACTAGTGGATCTTGAGGGGTGCCAAACACCTTCCCCTCGAGATAATATCTATCCCTTACCCAAACTCTGGTTCTTCAAACTCAAACCCTACTGAGTGTACTAATGAACTTAATTATTAGGTAAAGACTCTCGATATTCAAAACACAATTCCCTACAGGGAACGAGTTGCCCTCTCGAATTTTATGAACCCGATTTTTCCATAGAAAAAGGGGGCACGACCACCGCTATGAAAGTTGATTCCGGAGAGGAGTTTTATTATAAGTGGCATGTTGCCATTCATCCAAGTAGGCACAGATAGTTTCATACTTGAGTGGGTTGGGAGCATTTTCGGGATGAGTGTGTAAAATCCAATGAGCACATGGTCAAGGAGTTCTACTAAAATATGGCCCACATCAAAAAGGTCCCAATAGTGACCAAAGTGTGAAACCAAAATATGGTGTTCTAGGGGAAGGCTTTCAATGATTAATATGTGTGCTATGATGAAGACGAAACCCAATACAATGAGATGTTGGAAATGGGCGAAGAGGTTTCTCGTGGTTAGCTGAATACCTGGCACACCCGAGTACTGTTCCATATTGGTTACAAGA
The DNA here is from genome assembly GCA_034376525.1 of Nicotiana benthamiana. Classification (NCBI taxonomy): domain Eukaryota; kingdom Viridiplantae; phylum Streptophyta; class Magnoliopsida; order Solanales; family Solanaceae; genus Nicotiana; species Nicotiana benthamiana. The sequence continues at coordinate 45,332,925 of CM067328.1, forward strand.
AGTGGGGAAAATAGTGTGGACGACTTTGAATTTCGAGGCTAGGGGGTGGTTTACCTATGTACGCAATCGACTTGACCCCACTTCCCGTGATCAAACCATCCCACTTACCCGTGTTGTTATGATTGCTTCAATTATGGAAGGCTTCCCTATCAATGTGGGTAATGTGATGCACCTTGTGATTACTGTGGTAGGGGCTAGGAGTGACCGGAACTACCATTTTCCTAATACCAATAAGGTAAAAAACACCCTTAATAGTTCATATTTTTCTATTAACTCATCAACTCATATCTCATGAACTAGGATTTATAATTTGTAATCCAATACTAGAATCAATTAGACGCTGAAGACATTACCTTTTCGAAGTTCAAGCCCTTGAATTTCGAGTTCTGAGCTTCCTTCTCTTAAAATGATGTCTCAATCGAATATTTAATGATATGGAGGATTTACCCATGTTAATAAGATATTGGGAGATTGAAATTAACTTGGAATCAACATTAGAACTTACCTTGGGTGGTGAAAGGACCTTTATGAAGTTAGGTTTTTGAGAGTTCCCCTTTCTAGAGAAAATATTTATGTGTTGGGGATCTGGGGGACGAAATATGGCTTTAAAACGACCCTCCAAGAGAGCGCATGTAAGCCTTAAGACCTAACCATGCTACTCACCGTTAAAAATGGCAGTAACATTATCTAAAAATTAGCGCGATCGCGCTACCGGGTGCGCATAACATATATTTTTCTGTAAAACACGCATTACATTTCACAGAGATCCATTCAAGCTCCATAATATATCATTTGAAAACTATTTAAAAGGGCAAAAATATAAATGCTTTGAGTGTTCCCAAATGCCCAACAAATTTTCACTAAACACTTCTGGAAGATAGGCCCTCCGTAAACTTAGTCGATTTTATCGAATCTTATGCACCTCACTTTCCATCATGATTTTGAAACCACTATTTGCACCCATAATCATCCTAATAGGACATCATATGCCTAAAATATCAAATGAATACCCATTTAACATATCTACACCTAGTCTGAATGTACAAAGGGTTACATTATCACCCCTTGGGTTCATTCATGCTCGAATGGTTGTCCTGACTGTAACTTTTGCTAACTCCGGATCTTAAACGGGTCTGGTGATATGAACTTTCATTAACACTTGTATACTAAACAAAATGAATAAATGATTACTAAATTTTTGCAATATTTAACAGAATGACTACTACATTGATTGAATATTTGTCTGCTATGGATACGTGAATACTGAACTAACACGGATATATGAATATTGAACTGCCACAAATATTTGAGTAATCCGAGAACTAAGCTGGCATGAATGTCTATGTATTGGACTAACATGAGTACCTGATTATTAAGCTGACATGAGTATCCGAGTACTAAACTGACATGAGTGTTTGAGTACTAAACTAACATGAGTATCTAAGTACTGGACTGACATGATTATCTGTGTACTGAACTAACATGAGTACCTGAGTATTGGACACTTGAATGTTATAGCATGACACGTGAATTACTGGTTGTACCGCAACTAATTATGGTGGAAACTCCAACTCATAAGCTAATTAACTGATCATTCACAAGAATCTATATGGCTCAATATAGTAGGGACTATGCTACCCCTTCTTTTCAAATCTCATAATGCTTTTCATAAGCGAAAATTTCATAAACACCCCATCATCAACTTGAAACTCTAGGTCTCTATGCCCCACACTCGAATATGTCTTTTGGTGGATTTGAGTTTTCTTCAAAAGCTCTTGGAACAGCTTAACTTTCTCAATAGTCTGATAGACAAAATCGAGCCCTAAAAACTCCATATTCCTACATCGAACAAACCAATTTATGATCTATACCTTCACCCATACAAAGCTTCGTACAAGGCCATCTTAGTACTATAACGGTAGGTTATCATTAGAAATTTCAATGAGAGGAATGTGATCATCCCAATTACTTTGACATCTAGGACATATCCTCAACTATTTAAATAATGTGCTCTGCCTGGCCATCTTTATGATGATGAAAAACATGTGCTTAATCCTTTATAAAAGAACTTCTAAAAGTTCATTTTAAACTGAGCACCATAATCCCAAATGATAGACCACGGAGATTTATGCAATCAGACAAATTGCTAATGTACAACTTGGTATAATATTCTACTGAATCTATTGTTTTTTATGACACGAAGCATGCTGACTTGGTAAGTCGATTTACAATCACCCAATCAAATGTTAATTTCTATGTGAGTAAGATAATATTGTTATAAATTCAATCTTTACAATCTCCACTCAAAATATGTGTATTATGTGATAAAACACTAGGCTTTCCACTGCTAGAATTTCACTTGCTGACAATTCAGACAATTGGCCGCAAAGTCTGCGACGTTCTTTTTCATGTTGCTCAACCAAATACTCTCCTTGTCCATGGTGCTTTTTTAGGGAATCTGGATGGAAAGAATACCTGGAATTATGGGCTTCTAATATGATATTCCTCTTTTAAGTCCATATATGCCTAGAACAAACAATCTATTTGGGTACCTCAAAGTACCACCATCTCTATCTTATTCAAAAGCCATCATTTTATACTTTTGAAAATCTTATTATATTACAACATGTAGTGATCATCAAATTGTTTCTCCTTCTGTTTGGCCACTGATTGGAAAAGTCTTGTTCCAGACAACAACTCTGTCATCTTCAAAGTTCGAAGTCGAACTCCTGTCTTGGCTGGTGAACTTCTTTTACTAGAGTTATCTTATCTACCTCAATCCTAAGTTATACTTCCCACACTTTATCTTCTTAACCACTTCCCGAAAACCCTTATAGCATTGAAGTGAACTAATTCTTTGACATGTGCTCTAAATTTTCGAGTCCCGTGCAATGGAACTACCCTCATAACACTTACATAGGCATGATTTTATAGCTTTTATGTGATCCTTTTACCATCAATAACAAAGCTCTGTGATCATTGTAGTCTCTTTGTGTTTCTCCCGCATGCTAGACATAATCCTTGTGGTAATTATACAAATTTCGCTCATTACCGAATTGATTTTCTTTATCATATCACATGCTAACTATTCGGGTTTCAAATAACTAACTGGACATACAAAAAAAATTCATATCACCCCTTAGATCAAAGGCCTTATACTTGCAGATCCTTCTCTTTTTGTTGGGATCCAAATAACATTCCTTATTTTCTACAATTCTTTTACACTCTACGCCAATAATGACTCACCTTCCAACTTACTTCTGAGCTTGGAAAGCTAAATTATTCACGTAGTATAAGCTAATGTATTCACGACTATCATACAAAATCTTAATAATTTAATTCTTCTCTCACTATCAATCTTGAGAAGACCCCTTTTCAATAATTCTTGAAGGCTATTTTTCTGTAGTTGGCTATCTTACTTCCTACCTGATTTTTTTGCATTATCGCAGTACTTCAGCTTTAACTTAAACTATTTGGGTTCTAACATGTATTTGGTATTTGAAGTTGTCATCCACTCACTAGAGTTAAATTTGCTAAGTGAATCAAAGTATACCTCTACTAGCTCTGCTGAAATTGCTAAATCATTGTAGCAACTCAAAACTTACTTACTATCTTTTGTTTTACTAACCACTTTCTAGCATCATTATTTCTTCTTCGTCTTTGAATAACAAAAGTGAAGCACAAGATTACTCCTAACTTCCCTCATCATTTGACAATGTTTTTTTTTTGGACACTGTTTTTTTTCCTTCTTCTAAACTATAAGCATGGATCATACTTAGGGAATTCATTTCCCTTAAAAGAAATTTTGAATATTTAACCCAGACTTTCTAAATAATACAAAATCATATCATACTATAAACATCTGCGGTAATCACTTAGTCACATAACCTAAGGGGAAACTGCCATATCTTTTATCTTACATCAATAAGTGCTTCTTATAGTAGCTTACTAGTGTGGTACTTCTAGTTCTGATTTGAATAAATCTAAACAACTTAAAATCATTCCCCGAAATTCACTATTGGCTACTCTTGATTCTCACTGCATACATTATATCTTTTAGTATTTGCCTGAGTTGTACGAAATCACATCTTTGGTAATAACAAACGTTTATGGCTCCTAGATAGTTTTCCCATATGCTTTTTTCTATCCAAAACCATACTGACCAATGTTAGGGTCTTACATTTGAACTATCCTAATCCAACTTATGGCTCCATTTCCATGAATTAAAAATGAAATTGTTTCATGAGGTAAAACACATAGGATACACTACTATTCAAAAACATGTACTTTAGAGTATATCATTATCTAATAAATCACTTCCTGCACCATGCGACGAGTCTTGGTATTAATCATGACCTAAAATATCCGAAGATTTCTCTACAATAGCTGCTACTTGCGTATTCTTTTAGCACCAATACGCATTACTGTATACTCACCAATTACCAGAATATTGATACAGTGAAAATTAGAGATCTAGTAATTGTGTAAATGATAACCGGCATCCTGAATAACCATAAACTTGCTAACTGAATGATTGTATAAATAGTAATGAGGTAAACTGATAACCAAAAAATATGATAACTACTTTTGCACTTTCTGATGTGGTTATGCTATAATCTGTACTACTATCAATTGCATCCCACTTTTATAATCCTCTCAAGTATCATACTTACCAACCTATACTCTATTATTATACCCAATGGGCAATTATTCTCTCTAGGACCTTAGGTTTCTCCTGCACGTCGCTTGGACATTCAATACGTTTGGAAGTTAATAGAAATATAAGGTTAAGTTTTCCTATGTGTTTCATTACACGATCTAGAGTTGATAGAAATAAGACAATCCTGGATGTCTTGGTTGTTAACCATTTACATGAGTTGTCGTCACACACATATAAAGGAAACTCCACTAGACACTGCTTCATAGACTCCCTAGGACTCTTGAACCTTGTGCTCTGATACCAAGATTTGTCACGCCCTGAACCTGGGCCTCTAAGTAACATGACGCTCGATGCCTGACTATATACGATCGAGCGAACCAAATGGCTGGTAGAATCAACATGTTATATCATAACATACTGAATGCAGAAGATAAATTAACACAAGCTGATAGGCTGAAAATCTTGAGATATATTTCAAAGCGTGGATCTACTAATATAATTCTGAAACATATTTGCAGCCAACATGGCTTAACATTAAAAGTCTGAGATTCTTTCTTACTGTTACTCCAGTCTATAAAAACTCTATTGTAGCCGCACCTTCTGGATTGCAGAGGTCGTCAAGTGATCGCTCGGAAAGGCTGGAGGCATTAAGTTGGTTTAAAGTCGGGATTTGGCCACTTTCTTTCATCTTTATCTTGGCTTGGACGATTCATAGAGGGTTTCAAGCGGGGGTTTTAATAATCAATGACAAGGTAAGCTATACCCACCTAGCTTAAGTAATATACATTAATCATCTACGGGTTTGAGCATGAAAATTGGTAGAAATTTTGGGTTTTGGTGAAAAGAGCTAGAAATTTTATTTTTTGATTTTGAAAACGATGTTGGGCATGAAATTGAGAACAAATTATATATTTGAGTTTGTGAGGTCACGGATACTTTATCTTCGAAAAATTTTGGAATCCGAGCATATGGGATTGAGGGCAATTTTGTCAACTTTTCGATCGAGGTTAGGAGTTGTTATAAATTGGACTACAATGAGTAATTGAACATATATTAATTGTTTTACAAAGTTATTTGCTAGTTTTGGAGCATTTTGTATCGATTTGAATCTTTGGAAGAGCGTGGAATATCGGTTTCAGAACATTGGAGCGAGGTGAGTCTTTTTTCTAACTTTGTAAGAGGGAATTAACCCGATGGGTGTGGAATGTCGGTTACGACACTTACACCATACCTTGTTGATATTGTTGTTGATGTATGTTTACTGTTTGGATTTTTAAGAAGAGAGATTAAGTTTGTTTAGTAAATCTCTTGAATAGAGTTGAAATTGAGGAATTTAGTATCTTAAAGGTTTTTTTTGAACTTCGTATTTTTTTTAAATCAATTATAGGAATTTTATATTATATTAAAAAATCTATGTGTAATCGCGTCGCATGAATGTTTCGTGAGCGGGTAATTTTCTTCAAAAGCTACAAGCTGAACTTTCCTTATTTTGAAAAGAATCAAGAAAGAGATATGATTTGAAAGGGAAATTTATATTTGAATGCGTGACAAGTATGATACGCGAGTGGGGTAATTCCTTAGATTTATACTTTACCACATCGCATGTTATGTTTTGCGAGCGGGTTATATCGTTTTACTACTCTTATGGGATCGGGTCATTCGCCTCGGCGGGATTTAGGTACTACACTTTCATTGAGCGGGTTGTTCGCCTCGGCTGATTAATAGATGAATCTATGGTTTGTGCCATTCGACCCTCAGCAGTGCATATTTACTTTTATGTTGGATCGGACCGTACACCTCGGCATTTTCTATATATATATATATATACATACCCACACACACATCATCCTTATGAAACTCATGCGTAACATTTGTCTAAAAGCCAAGGTATCTGAGGATCTTTCCTGATTTGAATTATGACAACCATTTTATGATAGTCACTATATCTTTATATATATTCTCTGGTTACGGAGGGAACATGCTAGTTGAGAGCTTGAGTATAATTGTAAATAAGAGAATTGTACCACGTATTTTATACATGTTTATTTTATATGTTTACTCTGTTTCATATTTATTCACTTATTTACTGTATTTGAAATTATTGGATTACTAGTAAGTGTCGAAGTCAACCTCTCGTTACTACTTGTTTGAGATTAGATGGGATACTTACTGGGCAAACGTTATTTTTGTATTCATACTACACTTGCTGTACATTTTTGTTGCACATGCAGATGTATAACTAGTGGCCAAGTCTGGCGCATCGAAATGTTTGATACAAATACTTAGGTGAGTTGCATCTCTCGAGACGACCTGCAACCGACAGAGTCTCCTTCAAAGTACTGTATTATAGTTTCCATAATATCCAACTTGTATTCTGGACAGTTATGTTTTATACTATTTCCTAGAGATTGCTTATGAATTTTTGACACGGGGTTCTGGGATGCCAATAGGATTATTCATTGTTAAAATTATTTAAAGACATAATTATTTATTTGGTGGAATTCATTATTAATTAGTTAATGTTTAAAAATAAATGACTTCAAAATATTTAAACAAGAAATTACTAGTTATTTGGCGTTGACTTGGCTGAAAGTGGTGTCTTGTGCCATCACGATCCTTAGTAAATTTTGGGTCATGACATCATAGAAATAAATGAGGCCTGCAATAAAGACTCCTTTTTGTTGCCTCACATCGACCAACTCATCGACACAAAAGACGGGCACAAATTGTTAAGATTATTGGATGCCTACTCCGATTACAACTAAGTCTTGATGGAGGAGAAGGACCAAGAAAGAACAACTTTCATCACTCATCAGGGAACGTACAATTATTGAGTCATACCATTTGGGTTGAAGATTGCAGGGGCAATGTATCAAAGGTTTGTTACTAATAGGTTTAAGGATCAACTTTTCACACCGCACAATTACGTCAATATTACGTCCCGCAGTGTTATATTATGACAATGTTATACTCTGCAGTAATAAGTTATGACAGTGTTGCACCCTGTAGTATGTTACGTTAAATTTGTCGTAATGTAATTGACATAAATCAAAGGAGAAGATTATTTGGGGATAATAAATATTACAAGCGATTAGAAAATTCACGAAGGTGAAAGGGGCAGCAAGTTTGAGAAAACGAATTTTTTAAATACGGCCCGAGATAGAATGCACGGTATTTATTGACTAGTACCATACGAAGTACCACATGGCCATGATTAAAAAAATGAATAAGGTATGTAAAAGGTGAGTAATATTTTAAGTAAGTGGAATTATTTCTCAAATTTTCGAGTAATTTGTTAATTACCAGGTAATTGGACATTACCCGATTAACTAATAAGTGGACAAAAATATCATAATTATCCTCCACAAAATTACCCCCCCCCCCCCCCGTTTCTTAAAATGAGTCATGCATTACACTTTCCATGTGTCAAATGACTTAGAGATCAATTTTTCTCAATACTTGTTATGAGCTTTAGTGATTAAAAAATGAGATAACCAACATCATTTTTAAAAGGCAAAAATTCAATGTAACATTCTGATCAATACGTAAGAATATAGAATTCATCTTTTGTACATTTAAATTTGACTTCTGCACATGGTTGGTTTCCAACTTGAAATTCATTGCTACATCATTAAAGTTGGAGTAAATTCTCCATTTTTCTTGCCTGAAATCATCTCAGTCATTTGAACCAAAGGCTACTGCAGAACCCATAACGAGCTTATAAGAATTATACATGAATCATTTCGTCAAAAGCGTTAGAAATATAAGAAGATTTTCTAGCGAGAATTTGTTGGCATAACAGCAACGTGGAATTTTGCGGTTCCAAAAGAGAACGGTACAATCTTCGCCAAGAATGTTATAAGGAGTTTCCTACTTCAGGTATGTTAAGACTATCCTTTTTTTTTTTTGGCATGGTTCTTACGATACGAACGAAGCGTGCAAATGGATAAATTCCATATATGACTCTATTCATAAAAGTATTAGAAGTACCTAAGTTCTTAAATTTTAATATGTATTATTATTTCATCGTCTGTTCCTGGGTCTTAGAAAATACGTAAAATGATGTTATGATATTAATCAAAGGTATAATTGTCTTATGAAGTATCAAGATATTTCGTTATTGGACTTCATATGCATTTCATGCATTTATACATGTACTTTGACTCATGACTCAAACGTCGTTATATATGCATCTATATATATATATATATATATATATATATATATATATATATATATATATATATATATGTATGTATGTATGTTTTTAAATATGTATGTGGGATATGGGAAAAGGTTACGGCGTTATATACGCACCACCACCTGATCAACTGATATGTGATGATAATGTTACCCATAGTGGCTGAAATATGATTCGACATTATATATGCATATATGGTTATGTATTCAAATGGCGTATATATATATATATTCAAACAAATTTATATACGTTTATATATGTATGTATACATATGTATATGGGATATGATAAAGGTTATGACGTTATATAGGAACCACCACCTGATCAGCTGGAGCATGATGATGTTTTGCCCACTGTGGCTGATATGATATGATGGGATGCCCTTAGAGGCTGATGATGTTATGAAACATGTACCTATACACGACATGATATTCATACGCATATTCATGATGCTAATAGTAATTTATGATTTAAAAAGTTATTGAGACTTACAGGCTGAGTCATGCACTATATATTTATGGGTGTCTCGTGCACCATACTTATAGCCAGGAGGGTACATGGCATTTAGGATTGTCACTCTTTCTTCTTACTCTAGATCGTGTGGTAGAGCTCACTTATAAGAATTTAAATTTCGAAATATTATTTTATTTATAATAAGATGATACCTACATCTGGAAAAAGATTGGAAAAAGAAATGGTTGTGGAAGAGTTGAGTTGGATGAACCGGATTTTCGTATAATGCCTATTACAAGTAAATATGAGGTCTTTAGCAGATGGTGGATCTACTGAAAGGTGTAAGCTTCCTGATAAGAAGCATTAAGGTAAGAATGCATATCCATGTTTATGGTAAAGGACAATGATAGATTAAAAAGATAAGTACAAGTTATAGCAAGTAACAAAAGCAAGATGAAGAAGGGTACGAGAAGTCTAGTTAACACAGGTTAACGATGTTTATAATTGAGATAGAGAAACATAAGGTTTTTTAGTTATATACAATAATAACAGAGGTATATACAATTCACCTCACCCATTCTAGATATTCCCGATAGGGTTAGCAAAAGTAGTATAAGAAGGTATGATGGATGAATTATTTGTGTCAGTTGACATTTTCGAAGAATATTGCAAATATGCTAATAAATCTCTTGATGAGACACCTAGATGGTGCATTATAAAATTGTGCAACCACATGTGAGTACTACAAATACGTTCTTAATACTGGTCAAAAAGAACTCACTAAGCAATCGTATGCTACAACTCTTCAAGCTAAACAGTCTGCTCCGTAAAAAATCGAGCTCTGTCCAGTTATCAAAGAGCATGGTAATCCTGTAATTCAATTCACTAAGGAAGAGGTTAACAACTTCATTAGGGAAGAAGGATTGCATCAGGAACAATTGTAAAATATTCGTATGGCAGACTGATCTATCGGAAGTGCGAAGAATATTTTAGTCGCAATTTGATGTTCAAGGTCAATGTAACATTGGCCAGTTGGAGTTTCGTCATCTGTTAATCATGTTCCATCTCTTCAATGATTATGTTCAATTCCTTTCAAAGTCGACCGGGTATCTGAAATCCAAAGGCGACGAATATTTCTTCAGAACATTCCCATGGTCTTTAGAATTCAATTCGAAGGAGGAGACATCAATGGCAGTCTTGTGGATCTCCCTTCCAAGTCTGCCACCAAATTTTTTTGCTAAGAGGTCGTTACTGTTAATTGCCTCAGCTGTGGGAAAACCGCTGGCTGTAGACAAGGCAACTCAAGATAGAACGAGACCTAGCGCGACAAGAGTTAAGATTATAGTTGATCTGTTGGATTAACATCCTAAAAAGGTCAAGCTTCAGATTTTAGATAAATTTTCTGTAATTCTGTCGAGTTTCACCAAGAAATAGTCTTCGACAACCTGCCTAAATATTGTGCGCATTGCAAGCATCAAGGTCATGATGAGAAGGCGTGTAGAATTAAAAAAGAAAAAATGGAGCTCTGGTGGTCGCAGAGGAAAAATTGGCCAGTGATCTGCCTCGTCCCGAGATTGATGTTTTAGACAAATTACAGGGAGATGCAAGGGATTATCTAAATACTAAAAGATCTCGACAAGGAACTAAGGATTTACAAGAAAAAGATGTACTGACGGATGTTGTTGATCCAAATATTTCTGCAGCACAAACTTGTTTGGTAGAGGATACTATGAAAATGAATGTTGGCTCTAAACAACCTACAGGGAAGCATAGGGGAAATCCTGTTCAATATGAAATGGCTAGGAGTGATTTGGTTTTTAAAACTGCTTCTACTTCAAATGATACAGCTGCAGGAACTCTCTTATGTCCAAATTTCTATAGTGCCCAGCCTAGTTAATGTTATCTACTGTTCCATTAAAGCTGCCCTTGAATGCTTTAACTGAAATGGAGATGTTAAATTTATCATCTATGTCAGCTCATGACAATGCAAAAAGGAAAGATCATGCTCTGATCGACCAGTAGCACATGGTGCAAAATTCTTTTCTGGCTGATCAAGCAACTGGTAAAAAGTTGGAGGCTTCACATTCTTTCAAACCAGTTACAGATTCTACACTGTTATTTCAACCAGCTGACAAATCAACAGTTACAAATTTAGCTGTTGCTTCAAAAATTTCTGGATAACATGATAGAAACGAATTGAGTAAAAGCTTTTGTTTTGTTTAATTCTACCACTCCTACTGGACAGCAGCTAATAGCAGAAGAGATATAGGTACAAGCTATGGTTAATCCAACTCTAGCATTGGATGGCATTAATATGACTGCGCAAATGAAGAGGTGGATGATCAATGTGATGTTATGGAATTGGAATTTGCAGCATCTGTTACAAAGGGTAATGAGAATACCAAATGCACATTGAAGTATCAAACAGTTACTGCAGTTTCTAGTTTGCCAGAGTTCGATTCTACACCTTTAAGGCTTGTTGATCCAGCCTTATATGGGAGTGATGATGCATCTCATGTAGCAGTTCCAGTGGACAATCGACCTCCTATTATTGCTAGGGATTTACCTATTTCGTATGTGGATAGTGCTGGGACACTTCTGACCTCTAAAGATCATATCACATCTAGTGCACACACTGGACAGTTGTTTGATCATGCTGGACAGTCAGATAAGGATAAATCCATTGGGCAACAGCTCTTGATACAAAATAGTAAGGCTCACAAATGTGCATCATCTGATCAAAGAAATGGTAAAATTGTAGAGGATTCTGTTTTGAATGTCAATACAGATTCAACTGTTATATCTGTTTAACCTGTAGAGAAGCAAACAGTTCCAATTCTGTTAGATGACTCAAAAAAGAAGCTGTCAAGTTTGGTTACTGTGAAAGCAAATGACAATGCAAAAAGGCAGGAAAATGTTTTGATCGACCAGCAGCACATTTCGCCGAATTCTATTCTGTTGGATCCAACATCTGGCGCAAACGACAGCAATATAATTGCACTATCCAAAGGACAACAAAACTGGAATAAGGTTCAGCAACTAACAGCAGAAGAGGTGCATGTCCTGACTACTGTGCAGTCAACTACAGCATTGAATGACATTAAAGCATCTGTTACTGAGGTTAGCAACAGCTCCAATAGGTCATTGCATAATGAAGCAGCCACTGCAGTCTGTATTCTGCCAAATATGGATTCTACACTGCAAAGTGTTGCACATCGAGCTAAAACTGTGACTGATGATGCTGTCACAACAGCAAGTCCTTCAGATGACGATATTGCGCAAAATTCATCTCGACAGGATATACATCACAAGCCAGAGATGGATCAACAAAGCAATTTGCACATCTCAATAAATAACACAGCTGCATTTTTCTCTAACACTACTGTGCATCAAAGTGATCTTCATACACATCCTTCAGATGATTCACAACAATCAAAGGCAACTGGACATCATAACGGAAGGAACAATTGGTCATCAACATCCAACAGAAATGAAAATTCAAAAAATAAAATAAATAAGCAAATCGCAGAGAAGAGCCCAGCTCAAATAACAAGCTCTAATTCATTTGTTGTGCTTGCCAATGTCAGTAAAAATGATGGAAAAGTAGCTGGAGGAAAGTTAAAGATGGTTAAAAGTTATCCTCCTCTTCCTTTATCTAGTACACTTGTAGAGAAATGTACCAATGATAATGGGGAATTTTCAAGCTTTAATGGGAAGAACAAACATTTAGTCCTAGCTAATATGAGAGATATGGTAATTAAATCGAAATTCTGGGATCAATGACATTTTGAGGATGAAGAGAGCTGGGACGAAGGTTCTGCTGGTTGCTCATCTGCAGAAGAGGACCAAGAAGATGGTTACGATAGCTCAGGAGAGGACATTGAAGCTCCAATCAAGCCAAAATTGCAAGGGAAACCTGCAACTATAAATTAGAATGCAAAAATGCCATCTGCAGCAAATCCAAACAGCATTTTAAACTATAATGCTCCAGTTTTCATTCCAAAAACTAATACTACAGTAGGTTCTTCAAGGACAACAACAGCAAAGATCGACCAAAAAGAAACAACACAAAATGTAATCCAATTCTCGGGTGAAACATCAGCTGTTGGAAACAAAACAGCATTGTAAAACTGTAGACAACATAAGATTATACGTATACACACAGGACAGCGGCAGCAAATGAATGAAAATACACCAATGAACTGCCTTGTTGGACAGTTCAAGCCTGAATCTTCTGCTCCGCTAATCTCTTTAGAGCAAAGACAACTCCAGAGTGATATGGAAGGAAGACATATGTATGAAGAAGGAGAGGAAGAGGATATCTTAATGCAATCTCGTAAAGATGCTGCAAGAATAGGGGATTTGTCACCAACGCACAGTGAAACAAGTATAAAGTTCGCCAAAGGGACAGAAGCTGGGACGGCAGGGTGGTCGAAGACGCAAACATAAGGAGGCCCCCAATGAGAATTTCAAAACAAACACAGGTTACCCTAAGAACAAAGAACAAAGCATGAATTTGGAAGACATCTTTTTGAATTAATCACAAAGTTGGAGAAAGGATAGCAACTTCGTCGCTTCATCATATTTTTTAATTAACCATCTTAATATCCTCATATGTAATATCACCACAGAGTATGTTTTAAACTCTGTGATGATCATAACTTATTTGGCACGATCAAGTTCTTATGTTGTAATTTTTATTTTCTGTTATTAATAAAAAACTAACCCTAGGCTACGCCTAGTGGATTGCCAAAAAAAAGTACTACAAATACATGTACTATAAACCTCGAAGGGATAAATATTACCTTAGTATGGCTCGCTTCCCTAGTTAAGCGAGACTATTATGAAACTTGAAGAGCTACTAGATGTAGCACAAGAAAGCTAAAAGTCAATGAATGTCATATTCAAGCTTTTACAAGAAAAGGGACATGCAGAAATATTAGCCAAGTAATGAGAAAAGGGACAAGGAAGCATTATGAATAAGTTCTGATACATAGGTAAAAATGGTAGAGCGTTACAGAACCTACAGTCAAATAAAACAAAAGACGAAAGGTGATGGGCCTTATCACAGCAAAAGGGTATAGGCCATAAGGGTATATCCTCATTTCAATAAATAAGCTTGTGAATCCAACATGATTACCAAGAGGAAAAATTAGACCCCAAAGTAATAAAAATCAGTATGGAGTGGTGGAAAAAGATAAAATAAACATGAATTAGGGACTGAGTAATTTGATGGTAGTCGCTATCATAAGAAGTTCAAATTTTGTTCTGCTAATAATAGAATGGACGACAAAAAATGATTCATGTGAAATTCAGAGAATAAATATTCAGAAAGACGCTTTCCTACAATAAGAAATGTGACCAAAGTTTAACTTAAGGGATTGTATGTTCCATTTACACTATGTATCACCCTCCTAAGTGAGGAATTTCGTTGTCCTTGGTGCAAAGGATTGGCGCAAGATGAGTAAGGGTCATCGATGATGTGAAAAGACGCCAAAGATCAAGAGGTACACATCTATAGGTATATCCTCGTTTCTTAAACTTTTAGCACTCCCCTAAAGGGGGGAATATATAGTGATGTGGAGTTAAGTCAAAATTAACTGGTGCTAGTAGCTATGAAATGGTAAAGGAGGAACACAATAAAAATAAGAAAGGGGGGAGGGGGTGACATTGCAATTTATAGATAGGCTATGAGTCCAGAAAACTATGCAAACACGATATCAAGGAAAAGAAGTGAGGCGTTCCTGCCAGGAACGTTATGGATAAATAAGGAGTCAGTACGAGACGTAAGTTAAGACAAGGGAAATAATCTAAGATGGTTTTCGAGGAATATTAATCTGAGAATGGGACAATGAATAGTTATTAAATGATCAAGAAGATCTCACTTATGGCTAAACAGGAAGTTATAGATGAGTCATCAGATAGTGTAAGATAAACATAGTAGAACCCAACATGGAGAATTCAGCCTCAAAGAATATCATTATAATACTTGAGATTTATTCAAACAAGAGTCGAGGTAGTTAAAGGTACCGTGTGAGTGTTACGGGAATAAAAGAATGTGCCATTAGGAAGGACGTTAAAATATCAGTTCCGAAGAAACCATACAAGCATACGGGCATGGAAGTAACAAATTACAGACGACTATAAGCAAGTAAGGACATCAAAAGGTGCGTAATAAGCTCACAGCTTTATGACAAGGGTTCTCCCTAAATACTACAACAAAAGACTAGCTGAGGAGATAAGAAAGAAGGCTTCCACCTAAGCACAATGACCTAAAGAGGAAATGGTCATGTAACAACAATCTCGCGACAAAATTGTAAGCATTCCAAAGGAAAATGACAACTACAGTGGCTAATGAATGGTAAGCAAGAATTAAAAGTAATATTCAAGATCATATGAGTTGTATAAAAACTCTGGCAAGTATAGGCACTAAGATAAGCTTAGTACAGACGCAACGAGGAAGCAGAAAGATTAGGAAAACTAATAGCGCATGCTAAGAAAAAAGGTAAGATGGAACAAAGGAACTATTTGATCAATGATCTAGGATTAGTACGTTATAGATACACTCAAGATTTTGGAACACTGTCCATGCAGCATATTTGTTGAAAATCATACAACCATAGAAGACTCTGGTATAAGTAAAAAGAAGGAATTGAGCCCAGGGCATAGACAAAGCACTGAACTGTTAGAAGATTGTATCATGTATATTCCATAAATGCCCATGAAAGGCTAAGGTACTAATTGATACCATGAGCCATAGATTTGAAGATAGCTTAAGCCTATATAAAGGCTGATAAGAAGGAGAGGAAACTATAGAATTACATCAACTAAGTAAATCAGGAGTCTGACAGAATTTGTACTTGAGAACATGACAGAATTGCTCTTAATATCAGATGTTCAAGATAAATAACACAACAACCAATATCTATAATGGCTATACAAGGAAGCCAGGTTGAAGAAGTACCAGCCTCATAAGAAGTCAGTACGAAGCTCCCACTGGATTGTGTATGTATTAGAGGTGTAAGAATTATAATAGAGTTTCATCTTATGGACATGAATTAACACCTAGGTGGAATGGAGATCATGAAAAAGACAGATGATGCAATACGAGATTCTAAGGTAAGTAAGATAAATGTAAACATCGTACGAGATACCTAATGACAGGAGATCGTAAATAGTCCATACATAGGATAGAAGGCTATATACATGGGGATCCAATAACCGAGAATGATAGCAGCATGTCTTCCAGACTATGATTTCTAAGTATTGGAGATCTAGTTAAGAGAATAGAGAAAAGTTGGAGACGAGGTGATGTCTAGCTTGACATTCAGAATAACATAAGGAAATCTATGGTAAGGAATGTTTATAAATTTATATGTATAGGTCGCAAGCTAAAGTATTGTAGAGCAACAACTTTTTAAGGGAACATGAGTAAGAAGGAGGAAAGGTAGGTGAAAGGGTAACGAGAATGGATAAGTCATGAGGATTAAATCCATGAAAACAAGAAAAGCAGATGGTCTCTCTAAGTTATCGAAAGCTCAGTATAGCCTGAATGAACTCAAAAGTGTCTAAGACTAGTAATATTTAGAAAATATGAAATGTTGCGCTGATAGCACAATGAGGGTGTAATCGTGATGGATGAAGGATGACGTTTAGACCTTCAAGTGAGTAATGATTTGAAGAGGACTTCATCGGTTGTACGAAATTAATATACCCACATAAGTGAATCATATTGGGATGCTATAAAATACGGTAATTGAAGAATAACATCACCCCTAATTCGATCAGGAAAAACCACTTCAAATATTCCCTGATCGAACGTAAGCCCTAGTAGCAAGTTATGACGTAGGAAGTTTCAAGTTATCAGTGGTATATTGTAGATTCATATTGGGGTGAATCAAAATGGATGGACAAAAGTCATAAAGTATGAGTTCAGAGTAGGCCCCCATTCTTAAGATGAACGGTATTGAACGAGCATTGAAGGACTGAGATTTACACCTAAAAGACCAGCAACAAAAGTAACTAGAAACTTGGTAACCATACCTCAATAAAGGTAAATTGAAGCAGAAAAATTATGATACAGTATAACCCATGTAAATGCAGTAACGTCATATGAATAGGTAACCAGATCTATGAAATGAGATATGACCATATTCATAAGTTTAATAAAATACTGAGCAAAGAACTTCAGTAAACTTGCAGATATTCTAAAGGACATCTTGTCAAGTTTTGTATGTGTTCCCAAAGTAAGAAAAAGCGACTAGCTAAAAGCTAATGGAAAGAGTCTCATAGGCGCACATAGTAGGAAGAAGTTGTACGGTGTCACGAGCCTAGTTCACCAATCGTGAACCTGTCATGACATCACCTAATCTTTGTGACTAGGTAAGCCTAACACATTGCGAAAATTCAACAAACCTTACGGAAACGTTAAACAAATACTGGATAACATAATAAATGTATAGAGTGCCCCCTGACACATGCACTTCAACTCAAAATAATGTAGCCACCTCTAAGACCCGGAAACCCACGGGCCACACAGGCTAAGAGTAAAAACATAAAATACAGCTCTAAAGGTAGAATAGAAGGAGACTCTTCGGATCTGCGGACGCGGCTGATGCATACTTCAAGTCTCCAAGTGTAGCTTCGAAATCACTGATAGCGCCCTCGACCAGAAGTACCTGGATCTACTCTGCAAAAGTATGCAGAGAGTAGCATGAGTACATCACAACGGTACTCAGTAAATGCCAAGCCTAACCTCGGTGAAGTAGTGACGAGGAAGGTCGAGGTCCTACTGAGATGAACATAACAATGGCAGTAGGAATGCAGTAAATCTCAAATATCTAGCAAGACAATAAATAGAACGGAACTGGCTACAAATACAATCTACGAATACAAGAACAATCCCTCAAATATCAGGATGTCGCATGGAGCTCCTGGAATTAAACCCACTGTCCATTCTTACCAATATTTGAGGATCTTCCGGGAATCGAACCCGCAGTCCATCATGCCAACATCAAAGAATATCTTGGGAATCGAACCCGGGGTCCATCATATCAATAACAGAGGATCCACCATGAATTGAACTCGTAGTCCATCATATAAATAACAGAGGATCTACTGGGAATTGAACTCGTAGTCCATCATATCAATAATAGAAGATATATCAGGAATTGAGCTTAGCATGCTCACGAAGAGGACTGATATTGCAGTTTAGTCAAATAGAGCAAATAAATTACAAACATGCTTTTCCTAAGCTAAAACAAGTGAAGTTGCATTTTTTACGGTTAAATATATGAAGAAACGCAGTATAAATAAGTCAAGTAAGGTGAATTTTCAATAAGTAGCAAAAGTACGCGCCCGTCACCTCGCGCACGATGCAATTTAAACAACAACAAAGATATCCTGAGGGGAGAGGTCCCCCACACAAAGTTAGACAAGACACTTACCTCGAACCTGTAGAAAACCGCTAAGAAACAATGCCCTCGCCACGAGTATCCGACTCTGAGTGGCCCAAATGTATTCAAACTAATTACATATTATAAATAACATTGCAAGTAACTTATTACACTGTTAAATTAAAGCTAATGCGTGAAAATAGGTGAATTGACAAAAATTCCGCTCAAGCCAACATCTTGGAATCGAATAATTTTTGCTTTTTCAGAAACCTCATCCTCTCACGTGTCTAACCAGATAAAAGCCTCCCAAATCGCAGGTGAAATGCCCCATCAAATCATCAAAGTTAGGTCTAAGAACTATACCACAATTTTCATTCAAAATCTGAAAATAAAGCTTGAATTTGATATTAGATTAGTGGGTAATAATAATTAATCGCAACCCAATTATTGTCTCTGAAAAACCCTAAAAAATCTCCTAAAAATGAGCTCTCTAGCTTGAGTTTTTGTAAAAATGAAAGAACCCTCATTTTTGAAAAGGTTATAACTGTTCTAATACTTTGTTCGGTGAGATCGCATGAAGTCTTCTGTGATTGTGGAGACGAAAATTATGAGGCCCTGAAAATGGTTTATGCGATTGCAGCCCGAGCCATGCGATCGAGGAAGAGGAAGAACCAGAGTTGTGCGATCGCGGAGAGGGATGTGCGATCGCAGAGAAGAAGGAAGCAAAACTATGCTATCACGGACAAGGACATGCGATCGCATTGAAGGAAAAAAAGGCTCACCCAAGAAGCACTACGCGATCACATGAGCACTTATGCGATCGCAGAGAAGGAGTTTCTGCAACAGATCTTAAGGGATTTTCTGCAATCTTTTTTAACACAAAAATGCCCCATTTGGCATCCGAAACACACTCGAGGCCCCGGGACCTCAACAAAACCTACGAAAATATCCCATAATATCATTCAAACTTGTACCAATCCTTAAACCACCTAAAAGAAACGCCGGAAATGTAAACTAATCAATGATTTGAACTTATAAACATTAAAACATAACCAAACTCGCTTTCGATTCAAAACCAAACAAAATCATGTCTGATTGACCTAAGACATTGCATGCATGTCCCAAATGACATGACTGTTCTCAGAAGCTTCCGGAATCCTGTTTCGACCCCCGGATCAAAAATTCACAATCAGACCGGAATATTCAAAATTCAATCTTTTGGCATTTCCAGCCTAAATGAGCTACGGACATCCAAAATATATTCCGAACACGCTCCCAACCTCAAAATCACCCAACGGAACCATCATATTCCCATTCTGAGGCCGTCCTCACACTGTTCTGATTAAGGACCATTTTACAATAGTTAAGCTCTCAGTTAGGGACTAAGTGTCTCAAAACACTTTGCATTATATTACCGAACATCCCGACAAACAAAAAAAGTAGAAATGAACTTAGGGGAAGCAGTTAATGGGGAATAGGGCATAAATTCCATAGACGATCAGCAGGTCGTCATATCCTCCTACACGTAAACATTCGTTCGTCCTCGAACGAGCATAGAGAACAACCTGAAGTAGCAAAAAGATGAGGGTATCGGCTGCGCATATCCTGCTCGATCTCCGAAGTCATTTCCTTGGCCGGCTGACCCTACCACTGACCCTTAACTGAAGCAATATCCTTTGACCTGACCTTTCGAACCTGCCTGTCCAATATTTCCACTTGTTCCTCAACATAGGACAAGTGATTGTCCAACTGGACTGAAGTGAACTGCAACACATGAGACGGGTGACCGTGATACCTCCGAACATCGAAACATGAAATACCTGATGAACCGCGGCCAAACTGGGAGGTAAAGCAAGCTCATAAGCAACCTTCCCAATCTACCTCAAAATATCAAATGGGCCAATGAACCTCGGGATCAACTTCCCTTTCTTTCCAAACTTCATGACGCCTTTCATATGCGAGACCCGAAGCAAAACCTACTCACCAACCATAAAGGATACATCACAAACCTTCTGGTCAGCATAGCTCTTATGTCTGGACTGGGCCGCACGGAGTCTATCCTAAATCAACTTAACCTTCGCAACCGCATCTTGAACCATATCAGTGCCCAACAGCCTGGCCTCACCCATCTCGAACCAACCCACCGAGGATCTGCATATCCTACCATATAAGGTCTCATAAGGCACCATCTGAAGACTAGACTGATAATTGTTGTAGTATGCAAGCTCGGCAATTGGCAAGAACTGATCCCAATACCCTCTATACTCAATCGTGCACGTACTGAGCATATCCTCAAGAATCTGAATAGTGCGCTCGGACTATCCATCCATCTGAAGGTGAAAAGCTGTACTCATGGTCATCCGGGTACCCAACTCGTGTTGTACGGTTCTCCCAAACCGTGATGTAAACACTGAACCCTTGTCTGAGATGATAGAAACTGGAATGCCGTGCAGACGGTCAATCTCCCAGATATAAATCCCAACTATCCACTCCGCTGAGTAAGAAGTACACACTGGAATGAAATGAGCGGACTTGGTAAGCCAATCCACAACAACACTAATAGAATCAAACTTCTTTGCCATCAGAGGGAGACCAATCACAAAATCCATAGGGATATTCTCCCATTTCCACTCCGGAATATCCATCCGCTTGAGTAACCCTCCCGGTCTCTGGTGCTTAGCCTTTACCTGTTGACTGTAGAGGCATCTAGCGACAAATTCTACTATGTCCTTCTTCATCCGCCTCCACCAATAATGCTGCCTCAGATCCTTATACATCTTTGCGGCACCCGGATGGATGGAGTACCGCGAGCTATGGTCTTCAGTCAATATCAACTCTCGAATATCATCATCGGACACACAGATCCTCCCCTGCATCCTCAATACCCCATCATCTCCAATAGTCACATCCTTAGCATCACCATGCTGAACTTTGTCCCTGGGACAAGTAAATGAGGGTCATCATACTGCCGCTACCTGATGCGATCAAACAATGAAGAACGAGAAACCACACAGGCTAGAACCTGACTGGGCTCTGAAAGGTCCAATCTCATGAATTGACTAGCTAAAAGGTAGAATAGAAGAAGACTCTTCAGATCTGCGGACGGGGAAGATGCATACCTCAATTCTCCAAGTGTAGCTCCGAAATCAATGATAGCGCGCTCCACCAGAACTTCCTGGATCTGCACAACAAAAGTGTGCAGAAGAGTAGAATGAGTACACCACAGTGGTACTCAGTAAGTGCCAAGCCTAACCTCGGTGGAGTGGTGACGAGGTAGGTCGAGGCCCTACTGAGATGAACATAAGAATAAGTATAAGATAAAATGACGGTAGGAATGCAGCAAATCTCAAATATCTAGCAAGACAATAAATAGAACATAACAGGCTACAAATACAATCTACGAATACAAGAACAATTACTAAAAAATCCGGATGCCGCATGGAGCTCCGGGAATTGAACCTGCAGTCCATTCTTACCAATATCTGAGGATTTCCTGGAATTGAACCTGCAATCCATCATGCCAACATCAGAGGATCTCCCGGGAATTGAATCCGGAGTCGATCATATCAATAATAGAGGATCTACCCGGAATTGAACTCGTAGTCCATCATATATATATATATAACATAGGATCTACCTGGAATTGAAGCCGTAGTCCTTCATATCAATAACAGAGAATCTCCCGGGTATTGAACCCGTAGTCCTAATCGTAAACACATTACAACAATTCAATATTTAACAGAAAAAGCCAAATACAACAACATGTAAGGAATTTAGAGCCTTGCATGCTCACGAAGAAGACAAATATTGAAATTTAGTCAAATAGAGCAAATAAATTACTAACATGCTTTTCCTAAGTTAAAACAAGTGAAGTTACATTTTTAACAGTTAAATATACGAAGAAACACAGTCTAAATAAGTCAAGTATGGTGAATTTTCAACAACTAGCACAAGTACGCGCCCGTCACCTCGCGCACAAGGCAATTTAATCAACAACAAAAATATCCTACGGGGAGAGGTCCCCCACACTAAGCTCGACAAGCCAATAACCTCGAACCAGTACAAAATCGCTAAAAAACAATGACTTTGCCATGAGTATCCGATTCCGAGTGGCCAAAATCTATTCAAATCAATTACATTTTGTAAATAACATCGCAAGTAACTAATTACACTGGAAAAATTAAAGCGAAGGTGTGAAAATAGGTGAAATAACCAAAATGCCCCTCTGGCCAACGTTTCAAAATCGAATAGTTTTTACTTTTTCAGAAACCTCATCCTCTCACGAGTCTAACCATATAAAAATCTCCCAAATGCCCCTTCATATTATCAAATTTAGGTCTAAGAACCTTATCCCAATTTTCATTCAAAATCCAAAATTAAAGCTTCAATTTGAGATTAGATTAGTGGGTAATAATCATAAGGGAGTAAGGAATCGTTACTCAATCGTTGTCTCTGAAAAACCCTTAAAATATCTCCCAAGATCGAGCTCTCTAGCTTAAGTTTTTGTATAAATGGAAGAACCCTCGATTTTGAAAAGTTTATAACTGTTTTGATGCTTTTTTCAGTGCGATCGCATGAAGTCGTATGCGATCGCGGAGAAGAAAATTATGAGGCCTTGAAAATGTTCTTTGTGACTGCAGCCTGAGCCATGCGATCGCAGAAGAGGAAGAACCAGAGCTGTGCAATCACGGAGAGGGATGTGCGATCGTAGAGCAAAAGGAAGCAAAACTACGCGATCGCGGCAAAGGACCTGCGATCGCATTGAATGAAAAGAAGGATTTGCCTAGAAGCACTATGCAATCACATGAGCACTTCTGTAATCGCAGAGAAGGAGTTTCTGCAATTGACCTGAGGGGATTTTCTGCAATCTTTTTCAATACAAAAATGCCTTGTTGGGCATCCGAAACACACCCGAGGCCCCCGGAACCTCAACCAAACCTACGAACATATCCCATAAAATAATTCAAACTTGTACCAATCTTTAAACCACCTAAAACAACGCCGGAAACACAAATTAACCAATAATTTGAACTTAAAACTTTGCTCTTAACCAAACTCGCTTTCGATTCAAAACCTAACCAAATCATGTCTTATTGAACTGAAACTTTGCATGCACATCCCAAATAACATAACGGTACTACAACAACTTCCGGAATCCTATTCCGACCACCGGATCAAAAATTCACTATCGGACTGTAATCTTTAAAATTCTAACTTTGGCATTTCCAACCTAAATGAGCTACAGACATCCAAAATACATTCCGAGCATGCTCCCAACGCCGAAATCACCTAACCAAACCATCAGATTTTCATTCTGAGGTCGTACTCACACTGTTCTGATTACGGACCATTTTTCAACACTTATACTCTCATTTAGGGACTAAGTGTCCCAAAACACTCCGAATTTTATTACCGAACATCTCGACAAATCAAAACAGTAGAAATGAACTTGGGGGAAGTTGTTACTGGGGAAACTGGGCATAAATTCCAGAGACGACCGGCCGGGTCGTCACATACAGGTTTCATGATAAAAAGTAGTAATAGTTATAAGATTGGATGAATTACGAGCACAAGTCGTGGTGTGTGAAAAGAGGCCTAAAGGGGGAATAGCCTAGACTTTGGATTTTTTCACAGAGCAACTGCTTGAACTGCAAAAAGAGTATTAACGTATTCACAAGAGCTATAAGTTACGAAAAGGATAAGAGCATCAGTCAACATTCGAGGATGAATGTTCCGAAGGGGGAATGATGTTACACCCTACACTATTACGTCAATATTACGTCCCGCAGTATTATATTACGATAATGTTATACTCAGCTGTAATAAGTGATGACAGTGTTGCACCTTGCAGTATTTTACGTTGAATTTGTTTTAAGGTAATTGACATCAGTACAAGGAAAAGATTATTTGGGGATTATAAGGATTACAAGTGATTTGTAAATTCATGAAGGTGAATGGGGCAACAAGTCTGAGAAAACAAATTTTGTCAAGATATAGCATTTCGGGTAAATACGACTCGAGGTAGAATACCCGGTATTTATGGATTAGTACCATACAAGGTACCACATGGCCATGATAGAAAGATGTATAAGGTATGTGAAATGTAAATAATATTTTAAGTAAGTGGGAATAACTCTTAATTTTTGGTGTAATTGATTAATTACCGGATAACGGGAAATTATCCGGTTAACTAATAAGTGGATTAAAACATTATAATTATCCTCCACAAAAACGCGGCAGCTCCCCCTTTTTCTTAATATGAGTCATTCATTACACTTTCCATGTGCCAAAAGGCTTAGAGATCAAAGTCCTACCAAGACTTGTTATGAGTTTTATTGATCTACAAAATGAGTAACCAACTTCATTTTTAAAAGATAAGAATTCAATGTAACATTCTGATCAATATGTAAGAATATAGAATTCATCTTTTGTACATTAAAATTCTACTTTAGTACTTGGTGGTTTCCAACTTGAAATTCATTGCTACATCATTACAGTTGGGAGTAAATTCTCCATTTTTCTTGCCTGAAATCTTCCCAGTCATTTGAACCAAAGGCTACCGCAGAACCTATAACGAGCTTATAAGAATTATCCATGAATCATTTCTTCAAAAGCTTTAGAAATATAAGCAGATTTTCCAACGAGAATTTGTTGGCATAGTAGTAACGTGAAATTTTGTTGTTCTAAAAAAGTACGGTACAATTTTCGTCAAGAATATTATAAGGAGTTTTCCTACTTTTTGTATGTTAAGGCTATCCCTTCATTCTTTTAGCGGAATCCTTACGATATGAACGAAACGTACAAATGCACAAATTTCATATATGACTCTATTCATAAAAGTATTAGAAGTATTTATGTTCTTTAATTTTCATGTGTATTATTGTTTTATCGTCTGATCATATGTCTCGGAAAAAACGTAAAATGATGTTATGATATTAATCAAAGGTATAATGGTCTTATGAAGTATCGTGAGATTTTGTTATTGTACTTCATATGCATTTCAAGCATTTATACATGTACACTGACCCATGACTCAGACGGCGTTATATATACGTATATATGTATGTATATATATATATATATATATATATATATATATATATATATATATATATATATATGGGATATGGGAAAAAGTTACGATGTTATATACGCACCACCACCTGATCAGCTGGTATATGATGATGATGTTGCCCACAGTGGCTGAAATATGATTCAAACGGCGTTATATACGCATATATGGTATATATTCAAATGGCGTTATATATGCATATATATGTATGTATTAAAATGGTGCTATATATGCATATATATGTATGTATATATATATATGTATATGAGATATGGGAAAGGATATGACGTTATATACACGCCACCACCTGATCAGCTGGTATACGATGATGATTTTGCCCACAGTGACTGATATGATATGATGGAATGTCTTTAGAGGCTGATGAGGTTATGAAACATGTACATATACACGACATGATATTCATACGCATATGCATGATGCAAACAGTAATTTTAAAGTTATTCTGACATATAGCTAGAGTCATGTACTCTAGATTTCTTCGATGTCTCTTATGTGTTGTATTGTATTTTCCATAATGTCCAATTTGTATTCTAGACTGTTATTGTTTTATATTATTCCCTAGAGATTTCTCATGAATTTGTGACACGGAGTTCTGGGATGTCAATGGGATTATTTAGTATTAACATTTTTTTAAAGACATAATTACTTATTCAATGGAATTAATTATTAATTGTTTAGTATGTAAACAGGAATGATTTCAAAAATATTAGAATGAGAAATTACTAGTTATTTGGTGTTGGCTTGCCTGAAAGTGTTGTCTTGTGCCATCACGATCCTTAGTAGATTTTGGGTCGTGACATCATAGACTTAAATGAGGCTTGCACTAAAGACTCCTTTCTGTTTCCACACATCGACCAGCTCATCAACGCAACAGAAGGCACGAATTGTTAAGCTGATTGGATTCCTACTCCGGTTACAAAAAAATCCTCATGGAGGAGGGCCAAGAAAAAACTACTTTTATCACTCATCAGGGAACGTACTATAATAGAGTCATGCCATTTGGGTAGAAGAATGCAGGGGCAACGTATTAAAGGTTGGTCACTAAAAGGTTCAAGGATCAACTTGTTACAGCCCGCACTATTACGTCAATATTACATCCCGCATTGTTATATTATGATAACATTATACTCTCCAGTAATTAATTATGACAGTGTTGCACCCTGCAGTATTTTATGTTAAATTTGTCATAAGGAAATTGCCATCAATCCAAGAAAAAGATTATTTGGGGATTACAAGTATTTCAATTGATTAGTAAATTCACTAAGGCGAAAGGGGCAGCAAGTCTGAGAAAATGAATTTTGTCAAAATTTAGAATTTCGAGTAAATGTGGCCCGGGCTAGAATACCCAGTATTTATGGACTAGGACTATATCATATGGCCATGATATAAAGATGTATAAGGTATGTGAAAGGCGAGAAATAGTTTATGTAAGTGGAAATAATTCTCAATTTTTCGAGTAATTAATTTATTAATAAATAAAGAAACATTACTCGATTAACTAATAGGTGGATAAAAACATTATAATTATCCTCCACAAAGCGTGGCAGCTATCCCCTTTTCTTAAAATGAGTCATTCATTATACTTTCCATGTGTCAAATGGCTTAGAGATCAAAGTCTTACCAAGACTTGTTATGAGATTTAGTGATCAAAGAAATGAGATAACAAACTTCATTTATAGAAGACAAGAATTCAATGTAACATCCTGATCAATATGTAAGAATATAGCATTCATCTTTTTTACATTTAAATTCCACTTTTGTACTTGGTTGGTGTCCAACTTGAAATTCATTGCTACATCATTAAAGTTGGAGTAAATTCTTTTCTTGCCTGAAATCATCCCAGTCATTTGAACCAAAGGCTTTTGCAGAACCCATAACGAGCTTATAAGAATTATCCATGAATCATTTCTTCAAAAGCGTTAGAAATATAAGAAGATTTTCTGACGAGAATTTGTTGGCATTGCAATAACGTATCTTCGTCAAAAATATTATAAGGAGTTTTTCTACTCTAAATATGTTAAGGATATTCCTTTTTTTTTGGCATGATTCTTACGTTACGAACGGAACGTGCAAATGGATAAATTCTATATATAACTCTATTCATAAAAGTATTAGAAGTACCTATGTTCTTAAATTTTAATAGGTATTATTATTTGATCGTTTGTTTATGGGTCTCATGAAATACGTAAAATGATGTTATGATATTGATCAAAGTTATAATGGTCTTATGACGCATTGAAAGATTTCGTTATTATACGTCATATGCATTTCATGCATTTATACATGTACATTGACGCATGACTCAGACGGCATTATATATGCATATATATATGTGTGTATATACATATATATATATATATATATATATATATATATATATATATATATATATATGTATAAGGGATATGATAAAGGTTACGGCGTTATATATGCACCACCACCTGATATTCCGATATATGATGATGATGTTGCCCATGATGGTTGAAATATGATTCAAATGGCGTTATATACGCATATATGGTTATGTATTCAACTGGTGTTATATATGCAGATATATGTATATATTCAAACGACTTTATATACGTGTATATATGTATATGGGATATGGGAAAGGTTATAACGTTATATACGCACCACCACTTGATCAGCTGGTATATGATGATGAATTTACCCACAGTGACTGATATGATATGATGGGATGCCCTTAGAGGCTAATGATTTTATGAAACATGTACCTAGGAACGAAATGATATTCGTATGCATATGTATGATGCAAACAGCAATTTCAAACTTATTCAGATTTATAGGTTGAGTTATGTACACTATATTTCTTCCATGTCTCTTATATACTTATTTATGTGTCTTGCATATTCACTACATTATTCGTACTAACGTCTCTTTTGGCCTGGGACGCTGCGTTTCATGCCCCAGTTCAGATAGACAGGTCGAGAACCCTCCAAGTAGGCTATCAGCTCAGCGAAAGATGTTAGTGCGCTCCATTTGCTTCTAAGTTGCTCATTTGGTTAGTATGATTTAGAGAAGTAATGAATGGTATGGTGGGACTTTGTTCCGACCTTTATGGCATTTATGTATTCTTAGAGTCTTGCATACATAAGTTGTGTACGTTAAAAAAATTGTACGGCCTTGTCGGCCTATGTTTTGACTTCATGAAGGATTATGTTAGCTTATTAGGCCCATATATCATGTGTATATGATGATGTAACAGGAAAGATGGATTACGTTGGTACTCGATTAAGTAAGGTACCGGGTGCTCGTCGTGGATCATCGATTTGGGTCTCGACACAACTCGGCAAAACAAAGAAAGTTTACAGTGACGATATGTTGGTCAAATCAAAAAGGAAGGAAGACCGCATCGACCACTTGAAAGAGGCCTTCAGTATATTAAGACAGTACGTATGGAAATTGAACCCCCAAAAAATTTGCCTCCGGCGTAACCTCGGACATATTTCTCGATTTTTTAGTGTCACAAAGAGCCAACAAAGCTAATCCCAAACAAATAAAATCCATTGAAAGGATACCTGAAGTGCTAACCAGCAAGAAACAGATGCTAAAACTAATTGGTCGTATAGCCACCATGTCGAGGTTCATCTCACAGTCATCCCACAGGTGCCACAGATTTTTCAACGTGCTAATAAAAGACAACGGGCTCCAGTAGAATTCAGAATGCATCAATGCCTTGAGGAAACAAAAGGCATACTTGTCTTCGCCCCCACTACTCACCAAAGACAAACCTGGCGAGCGCCTCCTAATATACTTGGATGTCTCAGCAGTCGTGGTAAGCGCAATGTTGGTTCGTGAAAACCAAGGTACACAATTACCAATTTATTGCATTGGCAAAACCTAGGTAGACACGCATTGGTTATAGCTTCACAAAAGCTTATATTGGTGGTAATGACCTTCCCCCTACGAAGCATCCTACATAAACCCAAATTGTGAGAAAGACTGGCCAAGTAGGCCATAGAGTTAAGATTGCATGTTTTAACATATCGGCTACGAACAACGATAAAATTGAAGGTACTTGCCGACTTCATCACCGTTTTTAGTGCAAAAATAATCCCTGAGGTCGAGAAGGAATCTTCTCGTACCCCTCTCGTGCTACCCGCCTATGGGTCCTATTCACCGATGGCGCATCCAGTGCATGAGGATTGGTCTAGCACTCTCACTCTAGATCCCAACTGGTGAAGTTATCCGCCAATCCGTACGGTGCCCTGATACGACTACAATGAGGCCATGTATAAGGTCATAATTGCAGGACTGAAGCTAGATCTCAAATATGGAGAATGACGAGTCGTCCTCAGATGTAACTCATAATTTAGCGTTAACCAAGTCATAGGGACTTTCCAGATCAAATAGCAAAGGCATTAAAACTACCAGGTAGAAATTAATAAATTACTACGAGAATTCCATGAAAGTCGACTAGACCACATACCTCGAGCACAAAACATCGAGGTAGATTACCTCGCCAAATTAGCAGCGTCCCTCAAAAGCATCACTTAAGAGAACGTGGCCACCCTCTTCCACTCATCTATAGACCTACTTGAGGTACACTCTGTAATTTGACTTGGGACTTGCTCAACCACATCATAACATACATGCAAGAGGGAGTATTCCCACCGGAGAAAAAGGAAGCCAAAAAGCTTTGAATGCAGATAGCCATGTACAACATCATCAAACCACGACATGTAAAAAAGGACATTTGGGGGCCCCTTAGCAAAATGTCAAGGGTCGAAAAAATGAGTCTCGTCCTCGAGGAAGTACATGACATCCACTATGGTGCCTATACCGACAACCGAGCCCTCGTCAGATACCTCATTCGGGTAGGTTTTTATTGGCCCATAATGAATTGGGAAACCGCTGACTACGTCAAGAAGTGCAAATAATGTCAGAAATACGACCCTATGATACACCAAGCAGGCGAGCTCCTCCACCCCGTCACATCACCATGTCTATTTATCAACTTGGGAATGGATATTGTCGGACCTCTCCCGGCAGGGCGAGGTAGCACACAATTTATTTTTATTTTAACCGACTATTTTTTCAAGTGGGTGGAAGCAAGTGCATTCGCCTAAATACTTGGGCGGGAAGTTATCACATTCATATGGAGAAACATCATATGCAACTTCGGCATCCTTCAAAGAAATCAACTGCGGCAACAGAATATAATTCACTAGAAAAAATAGACTTATGAATTCTTCAAAAAATGGTATATCGGGCGAATACTCTCCATGCCATATCACCCTGTCAGAAATGGCCAATTGGAGTCCTCCAACAAGAAAAGGGGTCTACAACAAAAAAGGCAAAATACAACCACTCAAAGTCGGAGACTATGTACTCAAAGCCAAAACACAGGCGAGCAAGATTCAAGAGAAGGCAAGTTAGGAACAAATTAGGACGGACCTTACAAAATAATGGCAGCAAAAGTTAAAGGATCATCTCAACTAGAAACAATGGAAGGACAACTACTACAAAATAATTGGAAAGTTGCACCACAAATACTTCAACTTATGAAAGCAGACACCCCTCAAGTTGTATTTTTTTTCCCTCACCCAAGTTTTGTCCCAGGTGGGTTTTCTCGAGGAGGTTTTAACGAGGTGACGAAGGGGAAGTCTCGAAGTTCAAGTATTATTCATCGCCCCGCCCGCCGACTACATCTCTAGGCCGAACGATGAAGGGACCAAATACATAGAAACTTATCCAAAGTACACAAAGAGCTCAAATATATGTATGAAACAAACAGACATATGTAAATGTTCTCCAATTAATAAAGCATCATTTTTGCTAAAGCATCATTTTTACTCTCCACCGTCCTTTCATACTTTACATTTGACCTTGTTCGAATTACTTTACATTCATCCTCATTCGAATAACATTACATTAGACCTCACTTTGATTACTTTACATTTGACCTCATTCGAATTACATTACATTTGACCTCATTCGAATTAATTTGCATTCAACCTTGGCATAATTACTTTACATTTGACCTCGTTCGAATTACTTTACATTCGACCTTATTCGAATACAATCTATGATCAACCATGCAAAAACACTACACGCAAGTGGCCACAGGAGTCAGGAACCTCCCCATATAGCAAAAGAAAAACAAGAGGATATTAGTCAAGAGATACATAGAAAAAATGTAGTTGTTCCATTACAACTCTCATATTACAATACTTTTTACAAATACCCCAAAGACGCCCTCACAAAAATAGCAAGACCAAACAAAAACACATACAATGGATTTACGCCACGTCGCCCCTATTGTCATATTCGTCGTCATATCAAGAATCGGAGGTGAGCCTTTCCGCATCATCATCAACATCATCCCTGCTAGGCATACTAGGGGTATAACCATAAGCTTCACAAGCCGCCTGTGCTTTAACACGGACAACATCGAACTATGATTTGGAAACTTTCCCGTCGGCCTTCAATGGCTTGTACATATCAAGCTGAGGCGCTACGTGAACCCACATCTGAAACAAATCACGCGGTACAACATAATCTATAGAAGTTTGATACGTAGATGGATGTGACTGCAGTCACACTTCCTCAGCCTTCAAAAGAACAGTCTGTTCGCTCAATCCAGATAACTCCTCCTCTAGATCCTGGATCTTCTTTTCTAACCTCGCCACCTTAAGCGTCGATATACCTACCTCACTATCTCTCTAAGACCTACAAATACGAAGGGCATCACATAAATTCATTGCTTCAGACATGGTGGCCACTCTGCTCTTCTCAACATGAGTTAATTCCTTAGCCTTATTCCTCAACTCCCCCCATACATCGATAGCCTCTGTTTCCCTCCGACCTAGCTCAGCTATCAAGGAGGATACCCGTGCTTGAAGGTCGGCATTTTAAGCCATCACACCCTTACTCACTTCGAGCTCATCCTCCTTGGCCTAAAGAGCTGCCTCAAGCTGGCTGCACCGACCAATGGCTATCGCTAGCTCATCATCTTTCTCCTTTAGCTCCTAAACTTTCTTCGCCAACTCATCCTCCTTCTATTTGAGACCATCAAAAAATAGCTGAAAATCACTATCTTGATTGAAGACGTCAGCCAGCGTTCGGTGCTTGGTACGGTAAACACTGTACTCAGAGATCACCTTCTTGAAAATAGTCGTCCTCCACTCCTTCCACCGATCACGCTCGATCCCCATGATAAGAGTCTGACATGCAAAAGAAAGAAATCAATATGAGCAGATTACGTATGGAGAATTTACTGATACATTAAAAATATTTACTCACAAAGTTATGCAAAAAATACTTAGCGATAGCTCTGTATCGCTCATTGCTTGTAGAACCGTGTTCTCAGAAGTCGCGCACAAGGGAGCAAAAGATAGTACTGCCTGCTCAGAGTTGGCCAAAAGGTCATATCCCACAAGAATGATTACGCGCCGGTTAGGACCCTCCGTCCTTACCTCCACACGAGTATTCCTCTCCGAGAAAGCCCGTACCAAATCAAAATCGATATTCGACCAAGAGACGTCGTCTCTCGTAGTTACCACCCTATCCCTCTTCACCACTGATGACGCCCCATCCTTTGCAATCCTCACAAGCTCCTCGTCATCATGCAACTCTTCGGCCCTAGAGGCCTCATCTCTACAACAGTACTCGCCATAAGCATGGCCACCACGTCTGATGTAAGTACATGTGATGCTCTTGGAACTATAAGTTTCTTCGGTTTAATGACAGTAACGACAGCCATCCCTAGCTCCATTCTTTGCCTTTTTCTCGATGGAGAATCCTCTCCATTAGGCGACTCATCTACGAGATAATAGGTACGTCGAGAAGAGATCTCATCCCGCGAAACAGCCTCAGGTATGGGGTCCCTCATCGATAGAATTTGAGTGCAACCCCATGGACGGATTCGGCTAAAGCAAACGGCATCCTAGCCGATGCGATAGCTTGTCAAAACGCCAGCACTTTATCCTTCTTTTTAGAAGTTTGCCAACCTATCACCAAAAGGAGGTCGCATCAACAAGAAATTATAGAGAAAGTTGAAGCAAAAACACTTACCAAAAGAAACGTTTGATCTAAAACACTTGTGGAGAGATGACCAATCATGAATCCCTACCACATGAGGCAACACGTATGCCACCCAATCCTCAATGTCAAAGACAGATGAGGTTGCACATCTTTCTGCTAAAAAATAAACCAAGAGTTAGCTAAAACCAAAAGGACGGCAGAATATAACAAGCGCACAATAGAGACACTTGCGATTATGATTTCATTACTAAGGAAATCCGGTTGTGGCCTCCACCAAGTGGTCGATGTTGATACAGTAATATTTGTGCCAAAACTTCTTATTCGACCTATCATCCATTCTGACTACCAACCGTCTGGTCCCACGATGTCGTAGGTGTACCATGGTACCCCTATAGAAACTTGGTGCGAATAAGTGCAGCAGATGACGAATATTAACCTCACACCCAGCCAACTCCGCGTACTTCCGCAACATAAAAGAAATCTGTACAATTAAGGAGAGTGTTGCATCGGGCAGACGTTATAAACCCAAAAAATTTCTAGGAAGATTATAACCGATAAGGAACGGGAAGATATAAAAGGCAACAATACCCGGGTCAATCGACCTCCACGATGTTGACTAGCTAGAAATATCTCGACATGGGGAGGGATGTGATACTAAGACCGAAGGTCAGTGATATGAGACGGTCCTGTCTCGGAGAGCACATGAGCGAGAGCAGGAGAATGATCCTTTGGAAAGTCATTTCTAACGAAAGGATTTCTGCGAACTACCTGCTCTACAATAGGGAAGTCGTCACACTCGTCATCCACGAACTCCCCCCCCCCCCTCCCCCTGCTGGGAGGAGGAGCCACCGATAATAGAGTAGTATCATAAATGTCATCATGAATGTGAGAACACTGTGACATATTTTGACAGTACAACGTACTCAACAAAATCCAAAGAAGAAGGTTATGGTTGGGTAAGAAGGAGGGCAATGGAATCCGAGAAACGAAATTTCAGTTTAGAGATTGGGGAAGAAGGACAATGTTCATGCAAAGTAGAGGATGGTGGAAACCTCGAAAAAATTAAGCCTCCATCTATTTATAAGGTAGGTTGGCACAAAAAAAGAAGCAGCAAATCGAGAATGGCGCGAAAATTGAAACAATGGAAGTGCAGGCGCTATCTCGAGAAGAGGTGTAATGATGACGCGCATGGCAGTGACATCACCCCACGCCAATCACACCAATTTCAGCCTTGTTGGTCATGCCTCCTCTCCTTGAACCCGGTTGCTTTGTCCTATTCTTTACAACCAATTTTCTTCTAAATAAATGATGAACAACTCTGCTTCTTGAGGGAGTACTAGTCACAGCCTGAACAAGCGGATGGACTAACTCTACTGGTCAAAATTTTGCAACTCAGTAATCAGAAATAAGTCGTGCTAAGGACGGTGTCGACCAGCACACAATAGCGAAGGGGTCACCCTCCTATGGGTCAACGCCAAGGACGCATAACTGGCATTGCAATTATAATGGTAGGACGCGCTTAGAATGAGGGGAACCATGAATATGCACTTGGATATTTCTTATACTATACTTTTTAGGATTTCTAGGGAATATCCCTTATAAATAGTAAGAGATATAGAAAAAAAAAGGGTTGGACTTTCTGATAAGAGCACGTTATAAAGGTTGACAAAAGGGAATATACAAATGTTGTCTTGTTCACTGATTATATTATTCAAGCACATATTGTGCAATGTTTATTCACAAGATCAAACGATTCTATATCCATCTTCATTTCTTACTTTTCCATGTCGCTGACAGCAGTAAGGACATCGCAATCATACAATAAATGGATGATGGTGATAGATCCTTTCTTATTATATGTATTGCTATTACCTACATTTATTACATATCGTGTTATCATGTTCATTAGCAATCATTGATTATTAAATATATTATTTAACGCTCCCGATCGCTGTTTATTTTGCGAGTACCTTATTATATTTTGTCTAGAATTTATTAAATTTAACTAAGACTATCCCCTTTTAATTATTAAATATGTTATTTAATGCTCCTGAGCGCTGTTTATTTCACGAGTACCTTATTATATTTTGTCTAGAATTTAATAAGTTGAACTAAGACTCACCCCTTTAATATATCATTAATAGGCGTATCACTCTTTTGCTTAAGCAATATTATGTGTCTTGTCTTGATTAGTCACATCATTAAAAAATGTAAAATATGTTTTTTTAATCTTGTAAGTTGTAATCTTAAACTAAAGCAAATGTTATTATAAGGTACAAAAATACCATGTGAATCTTCTATTATTAAATATGCATATTATTCATTTAATTTGTGAGATACTAGTACCAATCTTTTTATGACGAATAAATGTAATTTTTATGTTTACGATCCAGTTTCAGTCAGAAATTTTTGTCCTTATGCCTGAGGCATTTTTTGATTGCAAGTGTAGTGCCGGCTCAAGGGTCAAGCCATTGAAGCAATGGCTTTAGGTCCCAAAAAATTTAAAGCTCCATTTTTTTCTTAATTAGTAGGTTAATTAATTGTATATATGTTTCATTTTAAAAAAATTGATTATTTATGGTATAAAAAGTAAAGATCCTTAAAAACTAAAAAAGAAATAACAGAGAATTATTAAGCCAATGTGATTGCTGATGACTTGATAATTGAATTATGTAAATACTTTTTTTCTTTTCTCATAATAAAACTTGTATTTTGTAGTCTCTTTTCTTTCTCTTGCTAAGTTTGGATTATCTAAAAACATAAGGGATGAGAGGCATTAAATAAATTAAAATTGCATTTTTTTATTTTTCTCAAGTTCTCAAGCATCGCAACAAAAAAAATTAAAATAAGATTTTTTTTTGGACATTTCTTATCTTTTTTTTATTTTTACCTCATAGTAGTATTTTTTATTATTTATCAGAATTCAAATACGTCAGCTCTAAACCATGAATCAATTACTTAATAGTGCATATTTAATACTCCATTGAGCTACTAACCCTAGCAGGCGTGCATGCTGACTTAACAGCATATTCATAGTATATTATATACACTCACAGTAGTCGTTCTATCTTATCCAACTTTTCTAACTCAAGTCAAGAGTGAAGAAAATTTTCAATACTTTTGTATTGGAAAAAATTGAGTCTATATATTAAAGTGAAATAAAGATGATGTATCATGACACATAGGCTGGTCAAATAATTATGATAAGCAAAGATTCACAAGTTGCAACAGATACGAGTAGAAACATAAGAAGAGGCACGAGCGGTTACTCAAAACATTCAATGCACGTACCTATTTAATCCAAGAATCACGGAAGAATGAATTTTACAATACAAGAGAGTACAAATATAATATTTAGTGATCATTAAATACTGAAAATATTAGATAATTTATATTAACTATAATATTTATGTAACGTAGTATTCAATGTCTTTAATTATCTATAATGATCTTATTATGACAAAAGCAAAACACATATCTCCAAAATAGCTATAAAAGGGAAAGAATGGATCAATTGTAGGGACACCAAATACTATGAATATACTGGTTTACTTTTATTTTCTTATTGCTAGCCAAATAATCTTTTTTATATATTCTTTAATTACCAGTAATCCGAATTCTTTTAATTAAAGCTACAATCGAAATTTCACTTTTTTGTTAAGTTTCACTAGATATTCGGAACATATGATGTGAAAATAATATCAATATTTTGAAAAAGTTATCAGTAATTTGTCTAACCTAAATTGGGACAGAGGGAGTAGGAGATATTATTCTTCCTACTACTATATGTTACTATCACTAACGAAAAAGAAAAGGAAAAAAATTATCACCAAAGATATATTTAGGAGAAAGCTATTGTGTTACTCAATATAACACGTTGTGCTGGACAATAGGTCCATGAACATGAAATCATGAGAATATGACTTCTTTTTTCGGAACAGTAAATGTTTGCGATAACTCCTCCTTTTTTTTTATTCACAATATATGTCAGCTGGTGTGCTCGGTGATATTTTATTTTTATTTTAGTCATGACATGTGCTTCTTTGAATGTTTGTATCTTATCATGCTATGATTTTTATTAATTTTTTACTTTGTAGTGATAACAATTACAACTCTTAACTGGACTCATCTCAGGATTTGGAAAATAGAGAATTAAATCGGGATATGATTAGTTGAAATATTTTTTTAATAACAATATGTTATTATCTCCAGACTTCTTCTTTTTTTTTTTTGAAAGATAAAGGGTAGATTATCTTAATAATACAAAGCTCATATAATACCCTAAGGGACATGTTCCATAAGGCCAACATGGTTACATAATTGTCTTATGTCAGGTGATACCAAAACATTGCATGCCTACAAAGTACATTCCTAACTTTGCAACTACTTGAGGTACACTTTTTCCACAAAATTAGGAGGTTTCTAGAAAAAACTAGTTGTATTGGAGGTGCATTGTGCCAAAGCTTCCTTGGCCAAGATGTGTGCTAACTTGTTTCCTTCACGAAAATTATGCTTCATTCTGGTCTCCCCCCTCTCCATTAGCTTGTCCATTAAGTACCTGCATTCATCAGACAAATTCTTGTAAGTAGTGTAGTCTTCTTCAAGAAAATGTATTACCTCCGTAGCGTCTGCCTAAATTTTACAAGGCATGAAATTTCCCTGCATGGTTATATATAATGCTTGCCTAAAGGCTAGTAATTCCGAATATATTGGTGAGGGACATTCTCAATTAGCGTTGAACCCAAGTATCCAATCGCCATTGTTATTTCGGATTGCACCACCAATGTCACCCTACATGTTCTCTTCATTGAAAGAACCATCTGTAATAACCCGACCAATCATTTTGAGCCCTAGCGCGTCGTTCAACAGTCTGAGGCGTTATAATTGGGGCCCTTGATCCGCTGATACGGAACTACAAAAGCAGTGGGGATGACAGCAGAGGCAGAAGCTCCTAAGGTCATGGGGAAAGTCTATCTTCGCAAAACTTCGGTTTTCGGGCACGTGGACCCAATGGCATTATTGTCAAATTTTTGTTCAGGGTTAGAAATTGTTATAATTGGGTTGTAAAGCATAAATAAGTATAAATTAATGGATTTGTATGACCATTGGCTCGTTTGAAGTATAGAGCATTGGTTTGAGCTTGCAGAAAGATGTGGAGCGTCGGATATGAGTCTTCGGAGCGAGGTGATTCTCCTTTCTAATATTGTGAGGAGGAATCTAACCCACAAGTGAATTAAGTTAATTATGTGCTTTTAATTGTGGGGCCTGCGTACGCATAAGGTGACGAGAGTTCGTGCGTAGCTACTATTATGATATTATCCGGGTAGTCTAGGATCCAAAAGTATGTTATACTTAAATTAATTGTGAACACATTGATGGCTTGAATTGCTTAAATCATATTTAATTTATAAATATATTTGTTCTATCTGGATATGTTTATTTTGCAACGGGTCGTACGCCTCGGCAGGTTAATATATACATCTATAGGCGCGTCGTTGACCCTCGGCAAGTTCACATTTATTTCTGTTGGATCGGGTCATCGCCTCAGTATGAATTGCGCATGCTTATATTGCTACCTGGACTCATTTCAGTCATGTTATGCCACACTAGGGCTCGAGATTATACTGTTAATAATAACAAGAAACCTAAGAAAATTTTTCATGAAAGAATTATATGCTTACTTGTTTCCTCTATCCTGGATTCGAATCATGTTCACAAAATAAATCCACTATTTAATATATTTAGTATGGGTAAATATTCAATGAAGTACTAGTGAGTGTCAAACTTGACCATCTCGTCTTTACCTCTTCGAGATTAGGAGGGACATTTATTGGGTACACGTTATTTTTGTACTCATACTATACTTGGTGTGTATTTTATTGCAGAGATATATGTGACTCCAGTGTTTTGCTAGACACACCAGCGCAGATGATTCTAGGACTAGATTAGCTGCATTATTCGAGACGGCCACAACTAGAGTAGTCCCTTCCTTTGCACCGTCTTTACTTACCGTCCATTGTATTCCAAGAGGATGTTGTGTTTTTATTTTGTCTTGTGAGTAGATGCTCATGCACTTGTGACACCTGGGATAGATTAAAGTATTGTATTACTGCGTAACTTTTAAATTTGATTTGAAATCATATTCCTTAAAAATATCTAAATAATGAAAGAAAATTCCTGTATTTCAACAAAGATAAAACAATATTTAATTTAGCATTTCAGTTGGTTGTCCTGACAGCGGTGCCCGGCGCCACCATGACCCTTAGTGGATTTTGGATCGTGACAACATTTTATCAGAGCACTAGGCTCCCGTCGGTCTCGCGAGTCATGTGCAAGTCTAGTAAAGTCTCGCGGATCGGCACAAAGACGTATATACTTATACTCGGGAGGCTACAGGGCTGTTAGGAGTACTTCCCTTTATTGTTTCCTTATCGTGCAATTTGATTCCTTGGAGGTATGTGCCTTTGATTCCTTCATACTCAATCTTACGCGATGCGAGTGCTTGTTATAAATAAAAAATTTAAGGGTAGTAATGGCACTACAAATGTATTGCAGGATAATTTTCCCCGGTATAATTGATTGGACAATTATAGTTGCCTCATGGAAGGATATTCTATTGTTCAATTCAGTGACAGATCTTCTAAGAGCCCTGAGGCTAGGCATGGGTTGCCATGATGCTTATGAGCGATTATTCCGCAATGTTGTTGTGATGGTGGGATGTTTTCCCACGTGTTGGGGCAGTGGATCTATTGAAGGGAAGTTTACTCAGCGTGAAATCAAGGGATTCAGTATTTTACTCCTAGCAAGGGAAAGGCAGTCGGACTAAGGATGGTCAAATTTGGGCTGGTGGAAGTAATGAGACATGGTATTTGCAAGCGTGGTGGAGCTTTTCTTCTATGATGTAGTGTCGTGGTCCTAATAGAACGTACCAAGTTCCTCATTGTTATTATCTCCTATAATTTGTCTTTATGGCAGGATATTATAAAATAGTATTGGAGTTACGATTATCATTTGTCGCATTGTACAGCTGTTCAATATTGAATCAGAATTTCTAATGTTGACAAATCGATAAAGATGACCTTTGGAAAATCTTTAAATATTAGCAACTATGGTGGGTTCAAATGCCATGAAGATAGGTTTTATTTAAGTAAAAGATTGAGCAGCAAAGTATTAGGAAAGCCCTGTGGGAAGTGTCAGGCGGTGCTCAAATTTTCTAGAAGGCCAAGTATGAGAAGCAAGGTCGAGTGACCGATAAAGGAGATGAGTTCTGCCAAAGTAAGAGAGTGGCGGGTGTTGCATACGGGCTTGGTAGTAGGAACTCTACGCGCCTTAAGGAGTGTTTGGATTGAATTGGGGATTTTAATTATTTGTCATTAAAGCTTTCGGGTATAATGTGAAGTAAGGAATATTATGCGGCAGAAGATTGATATGGCGGAAAGGATCTGCTTGAAATAGAGGAGGGTGCAGCATAACCCTGAATTGGAAGGGTGTTGCCGCACATTAGCTGATGTCCGCGAGGGGCGAATGGACTTGTGCAGCTGGAAGGTGATCTCGGACTCAGGATGAGCTATTGGTGTCATAGAAAATGTATTCCTTGCAACAACGTGGGAAGAGGTCGGGAGGTGATTCCCTTAGATGGGTTATTCCCCGTGAGCAGGTTAGCGGTCATGTGGTTGGCGAAGCTACTGCAATGAATTATATTGGTTGTTCGACTAGAAGATCAGTCATGCGAATGTGGATGACAATTCATAATATGCAAGATGGGGATTTACAGGAAGATTCAGAGAAGTTTCTATAATTTATGGTGTGAGGTTATGCCAATAAGAGGTAAAGAGGTCGGGCGAACTCAGAAAGTATGAAATGAACTCTTCAAGCTAAGTGGGAGAGTCCCACCGCATATGACTGGGTTGTATGGTTAACTACTTGCGTGATTTATTGTTATTAGCATATTGATGGATTATTTCAGCTATGAGAAAAGACCATGAATGGTAATTAGAGAAAACGAATTGTTGGATGCATGCTACGGTTGGCCTTATTGGCTCATGTTCGGATCGCGAAAAAGATTCAGGATTTATGCCTCATATAGATACATGTCTCAGAGGATGTGATTTTCCAGGTGCTTCGCCGAGACAGTATTCATAAGTTATAACATCTATGGAGTGAATTATATTTGGGACCAAGTCAAAGTGGGTGTCTCTCAATAATGGTCCTACTTAATTCAGAACTTAAAAAGTGGTGCCAAATGATTTCGAGCCTATGAGTACGGTTAAGAATCAAGCTTTGTAGCAGCTTATGAGAAGGTTCCCATAATGTTCTATGATATTTTGACTTGGAGTTGCATTTGAGAGATACGAAATGGTTCGTGGGATTTGAGACAGTATGGTCTCATGATTCAAGGTCACTTGGGATGAGTTTAGATGGAGTATGTTATGTGTTGAATGAAGAAGTATTATTTCAAAGGCAATCAAGGATTTAGCAAAAGGAAGTAGATTGATTAGCCATGGTAAGCTTGTCATATTGGTAGATGATCAGTTCATCCAGTGTGATCAAGTCATGCATGTGATACGTGGCAGTGCGTGTAGTGCTTGTTGGCCGCAGTGATTGATGTTAGCATTCTTCTGTTATGGCTTGTTATGAGTAGGCGGATCCCAAAAGGGTTATGGCGGCTTGGACCACTACTTAGAGATTGGCATATTGGATGGTTATGAAAATTTGCCTCTATGTTGCTATAGTTTTACTGAAGTGAGTTAAATGAAAAGTTTTATATGATGAAATGTGAAAATATTATGAATTCGGAGGTATGATGAAAATCGTTTCATATCATATATTGGCACGTTGAGTGTGGTGAGTGGTGTGGAATTTGAAGTGAGGATCAAGGTTACAGTTTGTTAATGACTAAGATGTCAAGAGATCGAATGAGCAGGAAGGGAGTTTAAGTGTTTTGAGTAAGTTGGTATTGTCCTCAATATCACTTGAGATCGGTGTTTTGTGAGAAAGGCTTTGCGTCCTGGATAAAGATTCTTGATCTCTTTTCAGCATTTGTGCAATCGGTGGTTTAGATGTGCAGACCCACTAATTATTTCAGAAGGTAATGGGAGCATGTCCCACATGAAGATTGTATAAGTGTGATGTAGTCACTTGATTCATTAGAGATTTAAACCAAGTGTGAGGATTTTGGCAATATCACCGATTTGAGAATTTATGCCTGGGGTCATCGGTTCATTGGGCCATCGACTACGGAGGTTCGCTCCATGTGTGATGGATGTTCTCGTGTGTTATGAGAAGAGGGAAGTTAACATGGACCATTGAAAGGTCATTGGCCTAGTTGGGCCCGATAAGGATCAACTTGATGTCGGTGGATGGATTTAAACGTGGAACTGAGCCTTACGTCAGGCCAGTTGTGTTTATTTCAGTAATGCGCTCTTGGTGGAAGAGTAGTCGCGGTGTTATTTCGTGGTCAGCTATTTCATGTAACGATATATTGTGCAATATGAGTTGTGAGACGGCTTGGTAACATCTTATGCGTTGAGGTTCCGTTCAGCAGTAATGTCATATTAGCAGGATGGCTCTTGAGATTTAGATCATGTATTGCACCTTAGTTGTGCTTGAGTTTTGTAGCCTATAACGCTATATGTGTCCTCAGGGGTGGTATTATACACCTTAGCGTGTCTATGACCGATATTCGGTATTTTGTAGTATTGAGAAATCTAGCTACACGTGCATCTCCTTTATTGAGTGAACTGATTATATGGATCGGGTTGCGCGCCGCAACAGTGTGATGTCGTGTCTGGTTTTTCTATATGCTTTTTTTGTGTTTCGCTTCCTATTTTCTAATGAAAATCCGTATTAGTGCGGGGGTTAGGTAAATCCTTCTAGAGTTAGAATTCCTGTTTATGCTGTGATCGGATTGGTGGCCTATTGGCACATAGTGGCGTCATATGATACTTTTGGATCGCATTCGGAGTGGCTAATTGCTTGAGCAGTTCGTACTGGGTGTGATGAGATTGTGGGATTTAGGATCGGTGCAATATGATTATATGGAGTATATAAAGGAGCAAATATCATTATGTGATTCAAAATGTAGTAGTGTTTCTTGTTAGGAGTATAGACTCACTGGTTGGTTGAATCGGCAATTGATTATGAATTTTTGCACATCCCATCCATCATGGCAGTATTGTAAGAGTTAGAGTAAGACTTACCTGTGTCATGAGGTGCAATGGGAGCATCTGATTCGTAGAATTTTGGCTAAGTTGATAAGAAAATGCTCTTTTGGTCCTATGAGTAAAGTGATGCAAAGTGTGAATTCAGCAAAGTTATGCAGTCATGTTGGGTACATCGTGTGGTGAATTATTTGGTGATATTATGATGAAAATAGGTCTGGCATTGAATTACAGATGTTTGGAATTGGGCTCTAAGGCTTATTTGCTTGAATAAAAGGAAATATCTTTAAAATATATCGAGCTAATGTGCTCGTCTACGTTGTGGCAGCAGGGGAAGGTACATGAGGTGCTAAAAAAAATTTAAGAATACTTCGGTATAATTCCCAGCACGTTCGAGGACGAACATATGTTTAAGTGGGAGAGAATGTAACGATCCGACAGGTAGTTTTGAGCCCTAGCACCACGTTAAGCAGTCATAGGCAATGCGAAACTTCATTTCAGGTGTTATGACTTGTACGCGTGGTCGGAATTAAAATTTAGGAAGATCGGAGTTAATTTAAATAAAAATTCTCATTTCAAAAGCATAAAATTGAAAGAATGAACTAGGATTTGTTTTTTGAGTAAACGACCTCAGAACTGGCATCTGAAAGTCCAGCAGGTTTGTATGATGATTTCGGACTTGGGTGTATGCGCGATATGGGATTTGTATAAGTCGGGAGCGTTTTGGCGCCTATTGTGGAAGTTAGCATTTTGGAAGAAATTTCATATGTTTGTCTTGAAGTGCATTTCAGCATTATCAATGTCCAGTTGGGACTCCGAGACCAGGAGTAGCTTT
Source organism: Nicotiana benthamiana (assembly GCA_034376525.1). Classification (NCBI taxonomy): domain Eukaryota; kingdom Viridiplantae; phylum Streptophyta; class Magnoliopsida; order Solanales; family Solanaceae; genus Nicotiana; species Nicotiana benthamiana. The sequence goes on from CM067328.1 coordinate 45,377,729, forward strand.
GTATGGTGATTCAGGAGTTGGGAGCGCGACCGGAAGTGAATTTGGGGGTCCGTAGGTAGTTTTGAAGCCATTTGGCTAAAGATTGAAATTTGAAGGTTTTTTAGAAGTTTGACCGGAAGTGGACTTTTTGATATCTGGGTCAGAATCTGATTCCGAAAGTTGGATAGCACTGTAATGTCAAATATGATTTGTGTGCAAAATTTGAACTCAATCGGACGTGATTTCATAGGTTTAAAAATCGGAAGTAGAAGTTGGAAAATAAAAAGTTCATAATGTTTGGATTGGAGGTCGATCGATCATTTTATCGTTGTTTGGTATGATTTGAGGCCTCGAGCAGCTTCGTAATATGTTTTGGGATTGGTTGGTATGATTGGTTGAGGTCTCGGGGGCCTCGGGTGGTTTTCGGGTGGATTTCGGGTGGTTAACGGATCTAGATTTGATTTTTGAAAGAGTTGAGTTTGCTGGTATCTGGTATTTCCGCTTCTGCGGAAATAGGACCACAGAAATGGCCCCACAGAAGCGAAGAAGAAGCCACAGAAGTGGATTAGGGCGGGGGCAGGAAGGACCTCAGAAAAGGCTCTTGGTCTGCTGATGCATAACCGCCGAAGCAATTGGGCTGAACGCAGAAGCGGCAAGAGGTCCGCAGAAGCGGGACTGAGGAAGATGGAAGGACATCACATAATTGAAAAAGACTGAAGGTAGTGTGTTCTATTAAAAGTCAGAATTTGGTTCATTTCTCTCATTTTCTTCACTTCATTGGGCGATTTTGGAGAGCTTTAAGGAGGCATTTCATCATCAATGTTAACTTATGCTACTCCTACTTATTTCTAAGTTAAATACAATATTATACCATGGAATTAGACATGAAAATTGTGGGAAAAATAGAGATTTTTGGTAGTAACACAACAAATTTAATTCTTGGACTTTAGCCACGATTTGGAGTATGGAATTAAGAGAAAATTATATATTTGAGTTCCTAAGGTCATGGGCAAAGTTTATCTTCGAAAAAATTTGGATTCCGGGCACGTGTGTCCGAGGTCATTGTTGTCAACTTTTTGTTAGGGGTTAGAAATTGTTATAAATTGGGTTGTAATGTATAAATATGTATATATTAATTGATTTTTATGATTATTGGCTAGTTTTGGAGCATTGAACGTTGGTTTGAGCTTTCATAAAGATGTAAAGCGCCGGCTGTGAGTCTTCGGAGCGAGGTGAGTCTCCTTTCTAATCTTGTGAGGTGATGAGAGTCTGTGCGTAGCTACTATTTTTATGCTGTTGTCCGAGTAGTCTATGACCCAAAAGCATGTTATTCTTGGACTAAATGTGAATCTATTGATGGCTTGAATTGCTTAAATCATATTAAATTTAAGATGGATTCCCAAACAAATACTTAAGCTTTGTTTTTTTTTGTTAAACTAATAAAGAGAATTGACATTTCTTTGATATTTGCCCCATATTGAATGTTTAACTGATTGTCCGTCTGCGTATGTTTATTTTTGAACGGGCCGTACGCCTCGACATATTAATACATACATCTATAGGTGCGTCGTCGACCCTCGGCAAGTGCACATTTATTTCTGTAGGATCGGGTTGTCTCCTCGATATGATTTGCGTATGCTTGTATTGCTGCCTGGACTCATTTGAGTCGTGTTATGCCACACTATGGCTCGATATTATACTGTTAATAATAACAAGAAACCTAAGAAAATTTTCCATTAAAGAATTATATGCTTATTTGTTTCCTCTATCTGAAGTAGGAATCATGTTTATAAAACAAATCTACTGTTTAATATATTTAATATGGATAAATAATCATCGGACTACTAGTGAGTGTCAAAGTTGACCATCTCGTCTCTACCCCTTTGGGATTAGGCGGGACACTCATTGGGTACACGTTGCTTTTTTACTCATACAACACTTGCTGTGAATTTTGTTGCACAGGTATATATGACTCCAGTGGTCTGCTAGGCATAGCAGCGCAGATGATTCTGGTACTAGATAAGGTGTATTATTCGAGAAGCTGCAGCTAGAGTAGTCCCTTCCTTTGCATTGTATTTACTTATCGTCCATTGTATTCCGGGAAGAAATTGTATTTTTATTTCTCTTGTTAGTAGATGCTCATGCACATGTGACACCGGTTTTTGGGATGGTTTAAAATATTTTATTATTCCATAACTTTTAAATTTTATTTGAAACCATATTCCTTAAAATTTTCTAAATAATGAAACAAAGCTCCTGTATTTCAAAAGTGATAAAATGAGATTTAATTTAGCATTTGAGTTGGCTGGCCTGACAGCGGTGTCCGGAGCCACCACGACCCTTAGTATATTTTGGGTCGTGACACTATCAAAGTTAATTTATACTAATCTTTAGTAGGAGGATTCCATTTTACTTTAATTTTGTGTCACGACCCAAATTCCATACCCGGTCGTGATGGCGCCTCTCGTGAAGACAAGGCCAGCCAACTACCCCTCAATTACCTATTAAGCAGTTATTAAACATAAAATAATAGAAATACTACTTACTCACATTTAACTATGAAGTGTCATTCCCGTACAACCCGACCAGGGTGTCACAATCACGAGCATTTAATGAGAATGGACACTACTAAGAGACTAACAATATATATCTGTACAAGATAAAACCGGAATACAAAGATGGGGTGCGGTGCCGCGGACACTGGCGGTCACCTTGCTCAACTACCATAATAAGGCCTTCGGTCATGCTGATAACCTGCTATCGGGTGGACAATACCTGCAACTGCACGTAAGGTGCAGGGAATAAAGTGAGTACTTACAACTCAGTGGTAATAAACGAGAATAATATCTGAGCGATAAGAAATCACATATGAGCACACCAAACTGCTATAACAGCAGAACAACCGTTTTGAGAAAAAACCAAAATACTGTGAAAAATCCCTTTAGAAAATCCCAAGTTCAGTTCAAAAATCTCTTTTAAAAATATGATTTTTCTACAATTGCAAAGGTAATTTCAGCAAGTATGAGATAATCAGAAACATTCCACTCGGGCTCAATATCAACCTTTCAGTATAGTACCATCCCCGCGGGCACACTCCCAACTCACAATATCCATCATCAGCCTCTCGGGCTTAGCACTCTTCAACATATAACACCATGGTACCTGGTCAGCAAGGCAAGTAACAGTATCTATGCCAATGATATATGCATACTAAATGTCATACCACGTAGTAAAAACAGTAGTAAATGCGTGAATGCAACGCAATGAAATGCATATGACCGATGTGGGTCGGCAGCCTGATCCTATTGGGTACCCGCGCTCACTGTGGGGGTCCAAACTTCGGAGGGTCTCCAACAGCCCAAACACAATATCAATATCACACCGCTGGGGCATGCAGCCCCATCCATGTGATATGCTACTGCGGCATGCAGTTCGATCCATGCATGTATATTCACATGTACACATATCACTTGAGGCTTGCAAGCCTCCTTACATCATATTCATGCCCTCACATATGGCCCTCAGCCTCAATTAGTCAAAAATAGTCAAAAGCCCCTCGGGCATCCGTATAGCAAATATACTCAGCTCAAATGATAATTAAAACATCGTTTAAAACTCCAAGTTTGAGTAAAATATAGTTGAGTTCAGAAAACAATGTACATCACACGGACTGAGTTCAAATAGTATTTCAAATAGTGAGAAAAATAGTGACGATAGCTCGTAGAGAGTTCAAACAATCGGCAATAAGCCCCAAGTATTGAAATGAACCAAATTTATTATCATAACAACAAATTGTTTGTAAATATGCAGTAAAAACCAACAACCGGGACGGACCAAGTCACGATCCCCAACGGTGCTCTACCCCACACTCAGGTACAGCGTGCAAATCACCTTAATACAGCAGTAACATGTGCAAAGTCAGTGGTTTAAAACCCTTACGATATCATTCCCAAACATTACTCACCTCGAACCGGCGAAATTGGTTGTAGCCTCAAAATTGGCCACTTGAAATAACCCCGAGGCCCCCGGGACCTCAACCAAAAGTACGAACACAGCTTATTACGTCATTCAAACTTGATCGCGCCATAAAAACACTAACGTAAACACCAAAAATCATCAAAATCCTCGAATTCAACTCTAAGTTAAACATGAACTTCTGAAAATCTCATTTGATGCCTGAACTAATCAAACGAAGTGTGAATGACCTGAAATTTTGCACACATATCCGAATTCACCTAATGAAGCTAGTGCAACTCTTAGAATACCATTTCAACCCTCGGATCAAATTCTCACCTACCAACCGGATTTCTCCGAAATTCTAACCTCTCCAAAATAGGCTAACATTCACACCGGACGTCCGAATTCACTTCTGTTTTCTCTCCTAAGCCATAAATCATTCCCCAAAACTAGTCCAACCATCAGAAATCCGTTTCGAGCACTCTAACTCACAAGTCAACATCCGGTTGCCTTTTTAACTTAAGGTTTCCTTCAAGAGACTATTTGTCTCATTTCTATCCAAATTCGATATGAAACACTTCAAAATCACCAAAAACATATAATAACACATGAAGAAGCATAAAATGGGAAAAATGGGATGGGCATACAAGAGACAACGGGTCGGGTCGTCACATCCTCCCCAACATAAACAAACGCTCGTCCTCGAGCGTATCTAGTGTTATACTAGAAGCAACCCAATAACCAAATGACATTACCAGGCATATGACCGGGGTGATCCCACATCACCCTAACTCGCATAGGTACCGAAAATACAACACAGCAAAATTTCACTATCCATCTGGCCCATAATCCGTAGAACCACATTGCGCTTCCCGAAATCATAAATAAGATCAGAACCCCACATCTATACTCAGGATTAACCTGAACCAGCTGTAATAACCCACATCCGCAACCTCAAGTGAATTCATACAATATACCACACATTCCAACACTCAGAGCGATAGTCTCTATTCAGAACAATTTCCCACAGTACTCACTTGCCATTAGAAGCCCTCTTATTTAGCTAAAGTCTTATTCCAACACTTTCGCATACTGACAATGATAACTACAACACGCAATGAACTGTAGCAGTTCTTCAGTTCACCTATTCACGAAGTCACTTCCATGCTGACTATCACCACCTCTTGTGACATGATACCTCAATACAGGCCTAAGCCCCAATTTGCATAATACACGCGAGTAAGAAACAGTCTACACCACCAAAATCAGGGCAAATGACACATCCAGAAGAGCTATGCCTCAAACTTATCCATGCCTTTACAAAATAGAGCTGAGACCCCGTCTCATATCATAGAAAGGAACTACCTGAATCCTTCTCGAGAGGTCATATCTTCAAGTGGCCTCGCCACAACGCGCAATCATATCCCAACACTGTTGTACATGAAGCACCTCAAGTCACATTTCTCATCACAGACAGCCACGCACAGATTGAGGTCTGAAACCAAGCAATCCATCACACCCACGGTGAGGCAAGTATTATACACTATTCAATCTTGAAAGGACACAATCGATGCACTATTTGCCGAGCAACACCCATTACGGATTTTCCTCATTAACTAAGAAACAAGGCATACAAAGTAACATATAGGAAAACTATTCTCCACATCACACTGTTGTGGTGTGCAACCCGGTCGAGATAACATACCCATGGCGTTGTGCCACCCGATCCAGATACCATACCTGTGGCGGCGTGCCATCCGATCCAAATAACATACACGTGGCGGCGTGCCACCCGATCCGCACATATATCTCACAAAAGGATATGCACATCGAGCAAAAGTTTCTCATTATAATAAACACATATAGCCTCATGCTCGGCCGCAAGAAATGCATCCGAAAAGTCCGCCCATACCGAACTAAATCAATGGTAGAAACCTCTGCACTAACATCAACCACGATGGCCCAATCAATAAGAATGTTTGCCAGACGTCCGCTGGTCTCTGGAATACAAGCTACCCTTCTAGAACATAGTTCGATGTACCTTGCCATGCAGCCGATGGCATTTTTTGACATAGCCCATAACAAATTAGTCTAGAACATCTGACCCTGGAACAACCAGTCTGCCATCAAATATCATAACCCAAATTTAACATACAAAGCAAAGAAAGATCCACTCGGACCTCCAGTTTTTAACAACTGCTAGACGATGTCGATACACACGACCTACAACCACCGCATGGTCGGATCACGAAAACTTCTAGTCTCCAACACATATATTGCATGAATCACTGTGCCCGATCCCACACTCTGCCGTACGAATACATAATAAACATCAGGCATCCATTCATACCATGAAAGATATTCAATATTCCCTGCGCCATCAACAAACTCAAATATCTGCAGTCGATCTAACAAGAAAATATCACAATTCTACTGACTAATCATCAATTTACATCACCTTAATCATCTGAAGATTGATTCTTTACTCACCTGTAGCTGACCGTGCTACTCATGAATTAAATGATTTCCCATTATGAACAGAACCAAAACCTTGAACACGCAAATCTCAATTCTCCAAATCATAACACATAGACCATACCACACTAGGATTATGTGAGGACTTCTGTCTCTCTTATGTGCCGCAGACATCGATGCACTCAACTAGTCAAGAACTTTCAGGATCCCATATAGGAGAAAATTTATTACACACTCCATGTTTCGCATACCCATAGGAAATATACTCATTTTCAAACCACAGAAAAACACAACAAGAGCTCTTTGTCCCAGTTCCATTGCACAAGCTAAATTGCCAGGACTGAATCCTTCTACCCAAACCAAGTTAAGCAAGCTGCCAACACTTTAATCTTTGCTGCTCAATACCCGTAAGGCTAATTGCCTCAAACACATACAAGAATGAATCATACTCTCTCCATACTGATTCGGTATTATCAAGCTATTCCATTTATCTAATTTCCTTCATGATTATTGTTAATTGATATTCTCCCTTACTGTAGCACCACAATAACTCAACTCAGGTTACCACATGAGACTCGCACATAAGACCACACTATCTAAGACCCATAGGCCACTGAATACCGTCTCGAATGTTTCTCAGAAATACTATATTCCAGAATGATTTACCTTGAAGAACTTCCTGCGAATCTGAATTCGTTACATTATTTTCCAAATACAGATACATAAAATCCCATGATTAACATAAAATAACACATGTCTTGATCTTTTCTTATGAAAACACAGTCTCTAGCCACATTAATAGACTTAAGCCACCTAATTGTAACCTGCAAAATCTTGAACATTGTAAAACCATTCTCGCGAGTCGTTCACTCTTATTTAGCTGCAATTCACCCGCTCTACACGAACGGAACCACTCATGCCTCATTAGCTCCCTGACATCGCATAACATAATTTCATACAGACACTCCCAACCATTTTACTTCTTTATGTACCGAGCATTCTTTATCAATATCAGCTCAAAATATCCTAGTATTTTCTCACATTTACGAAAGCACCATATTACCTTTATAGAAATTTTCCTTCACACGTGCCATCCTCGGCTCAATTTCTGAAACCAGAACTGATCTTCCATTATACCTCAAAACGGAACCAACATAGCACATAACCATGCAATCAACTGACCAACAACAACCTCCCCAGATTGGCTTGAAGCCATATATTAAGGCACTCTTAATAACTAATAACACTTTTACTCTAATGATGCCACAAATGAGATCAAACTCAAATCATTTACAAGTTTTGTGAATACACATATCATCTAGCACTGACATTCTCTACCGACCTCGCATTCATTTCCACATCAAGTGAGTCCATTTTGTTAAACGTTCCAATTCTTCAAAATACAACTCATACACATAAGGATCATATCGCACAAAACCCTCTGCAGGAGACAACCCACTTCCTTTGCTTCATTTCAATATTTCCACACACCTTCCACTATCATATATGTAATACACAGCCATTTAGTCTTTCTGAACCTGAACTCATACCGCAACATTGAATGTACTTTACTTTCCAACTAAGAGAAATGAAATATTCCTCACGCGCCCATAACTCCGACTACACATAAAAGCACAATAGGAATTGAATACTCAACAGCTCATCTATCATCTATCAGACTTTTTCGTAACTACCAAAATTATATAAATACACCTCGCAGTACTAACATACTCATCACATGGATATCCAGCCGCTATTTTGGCTAATAGGAGCAATACTGAACATATAAGTTCGAAACGCTTGATCACCCGATCAGCACCTCGGTGCTCAACCATAGGTAAATATCCAGCTTGGAGTCCTCCAAACTGGCCCAACATGAACTTACAAAGATTACCTCTCGCCCCCCGATCGAAGAATAACAAACCAACTAGGCACATATACTACTGAGCGCTCACGTGCGCACACCGACGTGTGGAAGGAATTTCAAGAATTTTATTTCAAGCTCAATCAATTACGCACGATGAGAATTCAAAGAATGGGATGTTTTCCTAAAGGTTCTGCAGCCTTTCGAGGATAAATACAGACGTCTCTGTACCGATCCACGAGACTCTACTAACCCTGCTCATGACTTGTGAGACCTAGTAACCTAGGCTCTAATACCAACTTGTCAGGACCCAAATTCCATAACCGGTCGTGATGGCGCCTCTCGTGAATAAAGGCTAACCAACAACCCCTCAATTACCTCTTAAGAAGTTATTAAACATAAAAGAATAGAAATAATACTTACTGACATTTAACAATAAAGTGTCATTCCAGTACAACCCGACCTGTGTATCACAAGTCACGAGCATATAATGGGTAGGGACACTACTACTGGACTTAGAATATATATATGAATAAGATAAAATCGGAATACAAAGATGGGGTGTGGTGCCGCGAACGCTGGCGGTCACCTTGCTCAACTACCACAATAAAGCCTTTGGTCATGCTGATAACCCACTACCGGGTGGACAATACCTGCAACTGCACGCAAGGTACAAGGAGTAAAGTGAGTACTTCCAACTCAGTAGTAATAAAAGAGAATAATATCTGAGCGATAAGAAAACATGTATGAGCACACCAAACTGTGATAAAAGACAGAACAACCCTTTTGAGAAAAAATCGAAATACTTTGAAAAATCCCTTTAGAAAATCCCAAGTTCAGTTCAAAAATCTCTTTTGAAAATATGATTTTTCTACAATTTCAAAGTTAATTTCAACAAGAATGAGATAATCAGAAACCTGCCCTCCGTCTCAATATCAACCTTTCAGTACTGTACCAGCCCCGCGGGCTCACTCCCAACTCACAATATCCATCATCAGCCTCTCGGGCTCAGCATTCCTCAACATATAACACCAGGGTATCTGGTCAAAAAAGCAAGTAAAAGTATGTATACCAATGATATAAGAGTGCTAAATGTCATGCCACGTAGTACAAACAGTAGTAAATACGTGAATGCAATGCAATGAAATGCATATGACCGCTGCGGGTCGTGTAGCCCGATTCATTTGGGTACCCACGCTCACTGTGAAGGTTCGGACTCCGGAGGGGCTCCTACAGCTCACACGGAATATTAATATCACACCGCTCAGCGTGTAGGCCGATCCATGCGATATGCTACTGCGGCATGCAGTTCGATCCATGCATGTATATGCACATGTACACATATTACTCGAGTATTGCAAGTCTCGTTACATCATATTTTTGCCCTTACATATGGCTCTCAGCCTCTATCAGTCTAAAATAGTCAAAAGCCCCTCAGGCATCCGTAAAACAAATATACTCAGCTCAAATGATAGTTCAAATATCGTTTAAACTCCAAGTTTGAGTCAAATATAGGTGAGTTCATAACCTAGTGTAAATCACACGGACTGAGTTCAAATAGTATTTCAAATAGTGAGGAAAACATTGATGATAGCTCACAGAGAGTTCAAACAATCAGAAATAAACCCCAAGTATGGCAATGAGCCCAATTTATGATGATAACAACAAATTGTTTGTAAATACGCGGTAGAAACCAACAACCGGGACGGACCAAGTCACGATCCCCAACGGTGCTCTACCCCACAGTCAGGTCCAGCGTACAAGTCACCTCAATACCGCACTAAGATGTGCAAAGTCTGGTGTTTCAAACCCTCAGGATATCATTCCCAAATATTAGTCATCTTGAACTGGAAAAATCCCAAGCTCGCGATGCCTTTGCCCCTCAAATCGGCCTCCACACGCGTCGAATCTAGCCAAAAACGTAGAAAATGCATCACAACATGCCAATGAGACAATACCGAATAAAAATCAATCGAGAAATAGCAAGAATCTTGAATCTAGCAAAACCCGAGCCCCGGGACCGCTTCTCAAAAATTTACAAAAGTACATTTTCGGAATCTTCGTATCACCATGAGTCCGTACATATTAACTTCATCAAAATCAAAGTCTAACTGCTCCTCCAAATCCCCAATTTTCATTGGAAATTTCAAGCGCTAGTTCATCAACTTTTTAACCCAATTTCAGAGAATTAATGGTTGATTCTTCAATAAAATAATTTATTAAGGCCATGAGACTTACCTCCAATGACTTACCGTCGAAACCCCCTTCAAAATCCGTCCACAAGCTCTCAAGGTGGTGCAAAAATAGAGGAACTACGAGATAGCTCGCGGATGAAATGTTTATAAAAAGCGCTCTGCGCAGATATAATTTCCTCTATGCGATCGCGAACTTCCTCATGTGATCGCATAGTACAAGATTTCCAGGCCTCCATATTGGCCTATGCGAACGTGACCAACACCCTGCGATCGCATTGGTTCATCGGGCAGACTTACGCGATCGCAAACTCCCCTCTGCGATTGCAGAGAGCAACAACTTAAACCTACGCGATCGCATCACCAAATATGCGATCGCATAGAACAATTCCAGGACCCCGACCAAGCCTGCTACACGATCAAAATGCTATACCTACGATCACATAAGGCAAATGCCTGCAACAGCTGTAACCTCAAAATCTGCAACTTTTTCAACTACAAATCCTTCCGTTCGTCATCTGAAATGACCCCGAGGCCCCCGGGACCTCAAACAAAAGTACCAACACGGTTTACTACATCATTAAAATTTGCGCCGGCCATAAAAACACTAAAGTAAACACCAAAACTCATCAAAATCCTCGAATGCAACTCTAAGTTAAACATGAACTTCTTAAAATCTCATTCGATGCCGAAACTAACCAAACGAAGTCAGAATGACCTGAAATTTTGCACACATATCCGAATTCACCTAACGAAGCTATTGCAACTCTCGAAATTCCATTCCAAACCTCAGATCAAATTCTTGCCTACCAACCATATTTCTCCGAAATTCTAACCTCGCAAAAATAGGCTAACTTTCACACTGGACCTTCGTTTCTCTCCAAAGTCATAAATCATTCCCCGAAACTAGTCGAACTATCAGTAATCCATTCCGAGTCCTCTAACTCACAAGTCAACATCTGATTGACTTTTTCAACTTAAGCTTTCCTTAAAGAGACTATTTGTCTCATTTCTATCCAAATTCCATCCGAAACACTTCAAACTCACCAAAAACATATAATAACATATGAAGAAGCATAAAAAGGGAAAAACGGGATGGGGATACAAGAGACAACGGGTTGGATCATCACACTTTGATAGGGGAGGTAGCATTTTATTTTGTACTGGTTAAGAACTGGTATTCTTGAGGTAGTTTGAAAACTTTTCTAACAGATAGATGATCTCATTGCTCATATCCTTTGTGCAATTGCCAGATATAAGTAATTTCGACTTTTTTTTGTTAATGTTTGGGCTAGATAACTGGAAAAAGATATCCATATTTTGATTCATGGTAGTAGTTGTTTTTCAGTTAGTTCTTTCCGTTAGTGCGAGATCATCGGCAAAAAATAGGGAGGCTTTGTTTATTAAATAGAATTGGATCCCATCGAAGAGTGTCAACTTGATTCTCCATATTTTTTAAAAGCAAGTCCATGCATAAAATAAAACTGTTGGGTGACATAGGGTCCCCTTGTCTAATACCCTTAGAGGGGCAGAAATACCTAGTCTTATTTCCATTAACAAGGATGGATATGGATGTAGAAGAAATGCAATTCAGAATAAGAGTGAAAATATTAGGAGGTACATTATCGAATCTTAGGGCTTGATAAACAAACAACCATTCCAATATGTCAAATACATTTTCCAGGTCCAGCTTTAGGAGACAATTTCCTTCCCTTGCCTTTTTGTTAAAATGTTTGAGGACTTCCTGAATAATGATGACATTATCACTATGTTGTCTATGTTTTACAAAGCTTGTTTTGTGTTCACTAACCATTTTGCTAAGAAAAAATTTAAGTCCGTTAGCGATAATTCTGGTGATTAATTTGTAAAGGGTGTTGCAAAGACTAATAGGTCTAAAACTTTGTAGTTTATTAGCATTGTTGAATTTAGGAATTAAATAAACATAAGTCTTGTTAAGGTCACTGAAATTTTTATAGAGCTGAAAATCTCTTGGCATAAATTAATAACTGTATGACCTAAAGTAGGCCATAATTTTTGATAAAAAAGGATGTAGCCCATCCAAGTGCCTTACTGGGTTTAAAGGAAAATATAGCTCTTCTTACCTCATAGTTCCTTAGTGGTTTATCAAGACAAGATAAGTCCATGTTAATAAAATTAGAGCAAGTATTAGTAAGTTGTTTCCAACTACTGAATTCATGAGAAGTAGTAAAGATGTTTTGGAAGTAATTAGTCAAATGATCCACGATATACTTTTGATTTTTGATCCAGCTATCATTACTATCATTGAAAAAAAATAATCTTCTTTTTCCTTCTTTAGTTTGTAGCTTGTGTATGGAAGTATCTATTATTTGCATCACCATCACTTAGCCAATTTATCCTAGATCAAAGTTTCCAATAGTCCTCCTCTATATTAAGAAAAGATCATAATCATTTAATAGAGTAATTTCTAGTTTTTAAGAAAGTGACTATACTGGTAGAGAAGAGCCAAATAAGGTTTTTAGGTTTCATGTAAGGCCCCGTAAAAATGAGTGCTCAGATGTTAGCAGCTCATAGAGTCGAGACTACCTTCGTGGATCGGATTCTTTTTACAGATATGTATTTAAAAATGTGAAATTTAAATTTTTCCAAAAAATTGTCAAAATGCTGTCTAGAATGCGGTCGCAAATTAGCTATGCGGACCATTCCTACCACAGAGTGAATCAGAGAGAAACCAATTTTTTTGATGTTGAAAATGCAGTCAAATCTGCGATCGCATAATCAATATGCGGACCACAGAGTAATCGCATATTGTCCCTAAGGAAATTTGAAAGTCAGTTCTGCGGTACATTCTGCAACCGCAGAACACAAATATAGACCGTATATCCAACGCATTTCCAACCCGAGAGGTTTGAAACTTTAGACCATTTTTGCGGTCCATTCTGTGGATCGCATGTCAGTTTTGCGACCGCAGATCGCGTCGCAAATCGTGCTCTCCTGGTATTTTTCTAAATTTTAGACCCGCTCAACCTTTTATTAAAACACCTTCTCCCTTATTTCTAACACATTTTTGATCAAAATAAGAGAGAGGGAAAGAGGGTTCTTGAGAGAGAAAGCAAATCCTTCATCATCTAGCCTTTCAAAATCATTGGAGCTTGGAAAGTTCTTGGTGCATTGTCTTCTATATTGATTTCTCAGGTAACTTCCCTAACTCATTTCCCCCAAATTTTGAAATTAAGCTTGGGAAGGGAACCCCATACACTTGCTTGGAAATTTCTTCATAAAACCTTCGTGCATGTCTTCAAAACCCTAAAATCTTGTAATAAGGGGATTGGGTAGCAACTATGAGTTTACATTTCTAAAACCTAAGTGTTGCTCATGAACTAGATTGACTTCTTGATTGCTTGGTGAATTGGACTATAGATTTAAAGAGGATAATCAACTCCAAGTATGTATGGCTAACTGTGATCCTTATGAAATCGCCCTGTGCTAGTTGTGAAATTGTTGATAGTTGATATTCATGTGGGAATCATTGTGAAGCTTTTGTGTTGTATATATATTGTGTGGTAACACCTTGTGATGGAAGTTGTGGAACCTCCAATTGAAAGAGTTTGGAAATGGAAATAATGTGGAACAGTGAAAATGGAAATAATGTGGAACAGTGGAAATGGAAATAATGTGGAATAACATGTGTGATTAGTTGTGAACAACTATTGTGGTAACCCAAATTGTGTACCAATTTTATGAACATGAGGAAATTTTATTGCTAGTTGTGGAATTACATTATCCTTGTTGTGGATCTATTTTAGTAATGTTCCATAGTTGATTTCTTGTATTTGTTGTTGTGTTGTATGTTTTGTGAATTGAAACTGTCACGGGAGGTCGGGTCGCGCGTCGCAACATGGTGAAATAAGGTGTGGGTTGGGGTGATAAGGGTGGCCGAGGTAATAAGCGTGGACGAGGTAATAAGGGTGGAAAATGTGATCCAATATCACTATTGATATGAATATGAATCCTGAAATGATAAATGTGGAATTGTGAAAGGAGACAGCGGGAGAGTTTGTAACCTGTGGGGCACTGATTACCCCTTTGTTTGACTACTTGAATCATTTGTTGGGAAATGTTTGGTTGTTGCTCCATGGTGTACTTGTACTATTGTTGTTCAGTTCTATACTTGTATATGCAATTTGGCTTGAGTTTACTTGTGACATAGTTTGTTCATACATGCTAGTTCAATTCAAATGTACTGACGTCCCTTTTGCCAGGGGGCGCTTCATTCGTGTTATGATTGTACGCGAATCCATGGCAGGCACTCCAGTCCACCGTTCGTAGCTCCTCCTCCTCTCTATCGGTGGTATTCGTATTTGGTGAGCCCCTTTCCTTCTGGGGCCTTGTGTGGCTCATGCCACCCATGTTGTTGTATTTTGGAGTCTTGTATCCTTTTTTTAAAGGAATAGCCGGGGCCTTGTCGTCGGCAAGTATTGTATTAATTTCTCTTAGAGGCTCCGTAGACAGTGGTATGTGGGTTAGAACTTATGTACAGAGGTGTACGTTTTGGGCGCTGTAAACTTGTACACCACATCCCCTGTTAATCATAATATATGCTTTGTAAAAGATATTCCTTGTTAAGCATAACAGGTGTTTATAAAAGAGAAATCATATGTTCTTTCAATTGAAAATTTTGTATCCTTTGGCTAATTATCATTGAATAATGTGGGGTAACGCATGGGAAATAGGAAAGGCACCCAGGTCCACTCGACTGGGGATACCCGGTTGAGTGCCAGTCATGCCCCTCGGTTTGGGCGTGACAAACTTGGTATCAGAGCATTGGGTTTAAAAGGAGTCCTAGGATATCTCGGAGAGTGCCTAGTAGAGCCCTTCTTATCGGTGTATTGTCGACCACATCTATAAGTTGGGGGCTACACGGGCATTTAGGAAAAATGATCCTCTTCTTTGTTTTTCCAAGTTCGTGCGGTGAAGTGATGTTGTGTCTATTTCGTGTTTTATTTCAAAATTTCAGTAATGGCACCCACGAAGAAAGCTAGACTTGGCCTAGGGGCCAATGCCACTTCCAGTGCGGCTGTGGATCATCTGCCGACTGCCGTGGGTGAGAGTGATTCCCCTGTTCTGAATTTGCCTGCTCCATCCGTTCCTTATCCAAGAAATCATGTTCCAGCAGCAGCGAGGGTGTTACTATCCCTTCTACAAATGCTCCTAATACTGATGTTGCTCCAGCTTCCGTTCCCGGGATTTCTAATGGAGACCTTAGGGGAGCTATCCGCATGCTGACTCATTTAGTGGCCGCCCATGCCCAGAGATCTCATTATGCCCCTGTGTTCTCCAGCGGACAGGGAGATTCCTCCATATCCAGAGCTCACCAATTTCTGCGATTGTCCCCTCAAGAGTTCTCAGACACAGACCAAGAGGCCGATCCGCAAGAATTGCTTGAGGAGATGTACAAGACCCTTCGAGTGATGAAGGCTACAGAGATAGAAGGGATAGAATTGGCTTCATACAGGTTGAAGGGAGCTGCGCGTTCGTGGTTTGAGATGTGGGAGGATTCCTGTGAGGAGGGGAGACCTCCAGCTAGATGGGATGAGTTTCTAGATGCCTTTATGGACCACTTCTTGCCTGCCGAGACCATGGAAGCTCGTGCCACCAAGTTTGAGGTTCTTAAGTAGGGTAGCATGAGTGTTTGGTATTATCATATGGAGTTCGTGAGGTTGTCCAACTATGCTCCGCAGTTGGTGTACACTATGGAGGCTATAGTTCGGCGATTCGTTCAGGGTCTTAGCCCTTTTGGTGGTAAATGAAGCTTCTACAGAGGCTTTGCATTCAGACATGAACTACAGGAAGATCGTGGGCTTTGCTCAGCCCGCAGAGGCCAGGAAGTTGAAGATTTGGGCAGACAGGGAGAGTAGCAGCAGGGCTCGGTCTATGGGTCACTCAGGGAGGTCAGCTTCAGGTAGAGGCATCTCAGTCTTATGCTCAGTCCTCAGCTAGTGTACCGCCATCTGTGCATCGTTACCAGCAGAGTAGCCCTTCGGGGCCATGTTCAGACAGCAGGATGTCCCACCAGTTCAGTCATCCGGGAATAAGACCTCGGCAGCAGGAAGGTATATGTCCCAAGTGTGGGAGATTTCATACAGAGGCTTGTTACTTGGATGTTCCAGTATGTTACAATTGTAGGGTGAGAGGTCACATACAGCGGGACCGTCGTGCGCCCAGACAGGGCAATGGTAGGGGACTTGCTCAGCCATCTAGGTCATCAGTTGCTATGTCATCGGTGCGCCCTCCAGCCCAGCAGGGCGTGGTGCAGCCAGTGGTGGAGCTTGTGGTAGGGGCGGACCCAGCAGGTTTTATGCATTGAGTGGCCATCAGAGAGCTGAGGCTTCCCCAGATGTTGTCACTGGTATCCTATCTGTTCTGACTATTGATTGATATGCTCTTATTGATCCGGGGTCTTCTTTGTCCAATGTTACTCCATTTTTTGCTTCGAGTTTTTGGATTGAACCCGAGCAGATTCTTGAGTCGTTCTGTGTATCGACTCAGGTTGGTGATTCTATTACAGCCGCGCGGGTCTATAGGAATTTTGTTGTGACTGTATCCATGATTGACCTTATCGAGCTTGGGATGGTGGATTTTGATGTAATCATGGGGATGGATAGGCTTTATTCGTGCGTTGCTAAACTTGATTGCTAGACGAGAGTCATGAGACTCGAGTTCCCTAATGATCCGGTTGTTGAATGGAAAGGAAATGGTGTTGTGCCGAAGGGTGGGTTTATTTCCTACCTCAAGGCTTAGAAGATGACCAGAAAGGGGTGCATCTATCATTTAGTCCGGGTGGCAGACACTACTCCAAAGGTACCTGCCCCCGAGTCCGTGCCATTTGTGAATGAGTTTCCTGAGGTATTTCCAGATGAGCTTCCAGGAATTTTGCCAGATAGGGAGATTGATATCGGGATTGATGTATTGCCAGATACTCAGCCAATATCTATTCCACCGTACAGAATGGCGCCAACGGAGTTGAGGGAGTTAAAAGAGCAGTTGAAGGATCTATTTGAGAAGGGGTTTATCCGGCCAAGTGTGTCTCCACGCGGTCCTACGGTTCTTTTTGTCAGGAAGAAGGATGGGTCACTTCGGATATGCATCGATTATCGGCAGCTTAATAAAGTCACCATAAAAAATAAGAACCCTTTGCCTCGAATAGAAGATATGTTTGATCAATTGCAAGGAGCAAGGTTCTTCTCCAAAATTGATTTGCGGTCCGAGTACCACCAATTGAAGATCCGGGAGCAGGACATTCCTAAGACCGCTTTCAGAAAGCGTTATGGCCACTTTGAATTCTTGGTCATGTCCTTTGGGCTAACCAATGGCCCGACAAATTATATGGGTCTTATGAATCGGGTCTTCAAGTTATTTTTAGACTCCTTCGTGATTGTTTTCATTGACGACATCCTCCTATAATCGCGGAGCAGGGAGGATCATGTCATCCACCTCAGAGTAGTCTTGTAGACTTTACATCAGCACCAATTGTATGCCAAGTTTTCCAAATGTGAATTTTGGTTGGAGTCCGTCGCTTTTCTGGGTAATGTTGTTTCCAGTGAGGGGGTTCAAGTGGACCCCAAAAAGATTGCAGCGGTGAAGGATTGGCCTAGGCCCACAACCCCACGGAGATCCGTAGCCTTTTAGGGTTAGCAGGATATTATCGGAGGTTAGTAGAGAGATTCTCCACCCTCGCCTCTCCTTTTACTAAATTGTCGCAGAAATCAGCCAAGTTCGAGTGGTCAAATTCTTGTGAGAAAAGTTTCCAGGAATTAAAGACAAGGTTGACTCCGGCACCAGTGTTGGCTTTGCCAGAGGGCACAGAGGGGTTTGTGGTTTATTTTGATGCCTCCAGGGTTGGTTTAGGGTGTGTTCTGATGCACCATGGGAAGGTCATAGCATATGCTTCCAGGAAACTCAAGAATCACGAGAAGAATTATCCAATGCATAATTTGGAGCTTGCAACAGTTGTGTTCGCCTTGAAAATATGGCGGCATTATCTTTTTGTTGTTCATGTAGATGTATTTTCAGATCACAAGAGTCTTCAATATTTGTTCAAGCAGAAGGAGCTGAATTTGAGGCAGCGGCGGTGGTTAGAATTCCTTAAGGATTCAGATATGGACATCTTGAACCATCAAGGGAAGGCGAAAGTGGTGGCCGACGCCCTCAGTTGGAAATCCATGGGTAGTTTGGCTCACTTGAGAGCGGATCATAGGTTCCTAGCTCGGGAGGTACATCGGTTGGCCAGCCTTGGGATTTGTATCTCGGCCCCGAATGAGGAGGAACTTATGGTGCATAATATAGCAGAATCGTCGCTCGTAGCAGAGGTAAAAGAAAAGTAGGTTATTGATCCAACATTGGCACAATTTAAGGATGCAGCTCTAAGTAACAAAATTTCAGCATTTTCACTCGGCAGCAATGATGGTGTGCTATGGTGTCATGACAGGTTATGTGTCCCGGATGTGGATAATCTTCGGGAGAGGGTAATGGCGGAGGCTCATCATTCCAGGTATTCAGTGCACCCAGGCTCTACAAAGATGTATCACGGTCTCAAGGATATCTATTGGTGGAGTGATATGACAAAGAGTGTGGCGGACTTCGTCTCTAAGTGTCCAAAGTTCCAGTAAGTGAAGGCCGAGCATCAGCGGTTGGGAGGGTTGACTTAGCTTATAGAAATACCGATGTGGAAGTGAGAAATGATCAATATGGACTCCGTGACACGACTACCTCATACTCAGCACAAGTTCGACTCAATTTGGGTAATTGTGGATAGGCTCACAAAATCAGCTCACTTTTTGCAAGCAAGTCCACCGATACTGCAAAACAATATGCTCGGTTGTATATCAAGGAGATAGTGAGGCTTCATGGTACGCCACTTTCTATAATTTCGGATCGAGGAGCTAAGTTTACAGCAAACTTCTGGAGGAAATTTTAGCAAGGTTTGGGTACTCAAGTGAATCTTAGCACAGCTTTACATCCGCAGACCGATGGCCAAGCAGAATGGTGTATTCAGACGCTCGAGGATATGTTGCGGGCATGTGTCTTGGATTTTAAAGGTAATTGGGATGATCACCTGCCCCTTATAGAGTTTGCTTGTAATAACTGCTCAAAGTCGCCAGAAATCCTATGCGGACGTGCATCGAAGAGAATTGAAGTTTCAAGAAGGAGATTGGGTATTCTTAAGGGTGTCCCGTATGAAAGGAGTCATGCTCTTTGGGAAGAAGGAAAAACTAAGTCTTAGGTAAGTTGGGCTTTATCAAGTTACTCAAAGGATCGGTCAAGTTGCGTATAGGTTGAAATTTCCCCCTGAAATGTCTTTAGTGCACCCGGTGTTTCATGTATCCATGTTGAGGAAAGTTGTGGGTGATCCGTCTAAAATTGTGCCAGTTAAATACATCAAGGTGACAGAAGAGTTATCATATGAAGAGATTCCGGTTGCTATTCTGGATAGACATGTCCAAAGTTGTGAATCATGGAGATTGTTCCAGTTAAAGTGTTGTGGAGAAACTAACAAGTCGAGGAAGCCACGTCGGAAGCGGAAGATGAGATGAAGATAAAATATCCCCGTCTATTTGAGTAAGTCTAGGAATGATCGTGTGAATATTGTTCCTAGGAGAGCTAGTGTTGTGTCCCATTAGGTGCAAGAACCATCCTTTCTCTTTTCAAGTGCCTTATTGTTGTAGTTTCACCAAGTTGTGCTAACAAATATTAGGTGTTGTAACTATTTGAGCAACGTGCAGTCCTTTTTGGTAATGAAAGTTTTGTGCTCCCGTGGTAAGGTGATGTATGGAAGTAATAATTAATTTTGCATGAGGATTTTGTATCAAAGTGTTCTAATTGTGTAATGATTAGTTTTGCATGGAGGAATCGTATTGAAATAAATAACTGTGTCGTACCCTTGTGATAGGTACATGGCCTTAACGGTGCAAATAATTAATGTTTTATTTGATTATATGTTGTTTGCCAAATGGTTAAAAGTGTATCAAGAGGATTTGCTTTCTTCCATTTGGCAAGTTCGATGTTCCAAGTGTTGTATGGGTAATTGGTCGTTAATGTAGGTTGATTATATGTCTTTAGTATGATGATGATTACTAGTGTTTTGTGACTGGGTGTTTGTGTTGCCAAGTTACCTAGGGGTAGAGATATGTATCATTATTGGTTAGATTTTATTGTGACACGTATTGGCCACTTATTGAGATGGTGGCATTAGTGCCATGAAAATTAGTAATATTATTATAATTTTTTTCTTTGAATTGTGCAAAACCATGGACTCTTGTGATTTTATGCTTAAACTACTAACACTAGCATTGTATAATTTTCCGGTGAGCTTAGGAGATATCAAGGAAATCTCCTCACCTAGTTCTGATTGAGTAACTAAATGGGAATTAGGAGTACCTGACTTCGACGTAGAAGGCGTTTGTGCATAGATGGTTGAGAAAATCATACCTGTGGAGTTGGGCGACTTACCTGGCCTATGTGCCAAAAAATGTGCACTACTATATGTTTCTTTTGGGATGATTGTCATCCCTTGTTTTGTATTGACTTGTTTGCCTTCCCCCTTTCTTGGAAAGTGCATTGTCTTCCATTCATCTATGTCTAATTTTTCAGTGATTGCTTCTTCCTTATTAGTCATGCCTTGATGTTGCCCATTTGGTTCAATTTTTTATTGGCATTCAATGGTGATATGCCCCAACCGTCCATAATTTTTGCATAGGAAGCCCTCGCCTTCATATAAGATAGGTTGAGTATGGTGGCCAATAAGAATAGATTGGTTGGTTTAGCGGTAATTCCTCACAAAGTCTAGCATATCTTCCTCTTAAGGTGGCCGACGTTCATGCATCCACCTTTATGAGCATACCAATGCAATTTCTATTTTTTGTGAGAATTATTCCATCATAGAATTCAGTAGGAAGCTAGGGTAATCTAATCCAAAATGTTGTGGAGCTTTGAGATGCCTTGTTTGTCATAAAATTTGGAATCCATTTTTGGAATGATAAAAAGTGGTCATTTATAAACCTTGGATCATTATGAAGGATTTTGATCATACTTTCTTCCTTTATTAGCTTCACAGTATAGTAGTCTTCCCCTAAGTCAATTAGGGGGTAATTTTCAATAATTTTCTAAACATCTTATGTTTTTTTTTTTAGGTATTGATGCATTAGTCTTTTGGCCATTAACTTAATTATTAACGAGTACCTCCAAGGATTCTACATTCGTTGTTTGTCTTCTTCACTTAGAGTAATTTGCCTCAAATTCTTGCATATTGGTTTGATGTCTTCATTCGCATAAACTTCTGTGTCCATTGGTGTACAATGTGTCCCAACATATAAAGTGTGATCCGTAGAGAGTAGTTCTCCTTGTGATAATTTATCCTTATAGGATACAATTTTATTGGGAGACATTGTTTCATTGGGTAGAAGATTTTTGGAGTGTTGTTGTATGTCGGGTTGTTTAGGAGAAATTATGGTTAACTTTTCCGGTGAGGGTTATAGCGAAAATTTGGACATTCTCTCGCTATTACTGGACCAGTATACTTTGCTCTCACTCCCATTATCTTCGGACTTCATGCTAAAGCCCTTATCGTTTTTACTTCAGTTTTTTTTATACTTCTATTTAAAGTCCACTAAAAAGAACAACCACAAAAGCCTTTCATAGGTATTCGCCAGATTTTTGGAACATTTCTATGATAATAGTTTCCTATAAATTTTGAATTTTTATGGAATCAATTTTCTTGGTATGTTATAATATATATTTTATATAATAATAACTTTATGTAATAATTAAAAATTCGGAATGATTAAGATTATTATAAATAGGTTTGACTGAAATATTTTTAGGTTATCTGAAATCTGTTTCCTTAATTGGAGCCGTGCTACTTAAAGCTTCAACCCTTATTAATTACCAGGGTGGCCCTTGCTTTTTTCAGGGTTCAAATATTTTAAATTCAGTAGCTTGACTAATTCGGTGATGACTGCACCATCCTTTATCATGTCATTTTTTTCAACGAACAGATCATTTTTTGTAAAAATAACATCTCTATTGTTGAATAAAAGGTCAAACACTTCTATCAATCTTTTACTATTATATTGCTCAGTGACGGAATGAATTAAGATAAATTACTCATAGATAAACGAGCATGCGTACTATATTTCTTTAAAATATGAATTTAGTAATTAATTCTAATGCAAGTTTGCTCCATTCATCAATAGTATTATATTTCTATTCCATTAATAGTTGCAATGAAAGAAGCATGACGTCTGCAAGTTTAATTATTTTTCCTCCCTGTCTTTTTTATAAAATAAAAAAAATACTTGTTATAAGTGACATATCTTTTAATTAAAAGTATACTTCAGATATAGATTAATTGTTGCACCTATAACCTAGCAGGGGTTTCAAACTGGACAAAGGAAGAAATTATGAAAGAACTGAACTTTCCTGAAGGCTCCCTCCCTTTCAAGTATCTCGGCGTTCCAATGGACTCCAAGAAATTATCAGTAATACAATGCTAGCCAATAGTGGAGAAGATAACACAGAAAATAAATTGCTGGACATCAAGACTCCTGTCTTATGCTGGTAGGTTACAGTGATTAGGACAGTACTGTTTTGAATGCAATCGTACTGGTTCCAAATTTTCCTACTTCCTAAAAAGGTAATGAAGATGATTGAAGCAATTTGCAGATCCTTTTTATGGACGGGTGCGGCAAATGTGTCCAAAAAGGCATTAGTCGCATGGGAAACTGTATGCCTACCATATAGTGCTGGGGGGCTAAATGTTTTGTACCTACCAATCTGGAACAAGGCAGCAGTGGCAAAGCATTTGTGAGCAGTAACAATGAAAAAGGACAGCCTGTGGATCAAATGGATGCACACGTACTACATCAAGAACAAAGCCATAGAGGATGTACGTACAGCCTGGGCTGTAAGAAAGATCTTGAGACCAGATTAATGATAGCAAATACCCAAGGTATACAGGGGGACCTGAAAAGTAGACTCATCCAACTACAGAAGGGAGAACGATTCAACATAAACAAACTCTACAGACTCCAATTCCCCCAAGCCCCTAAAGTACAATGGAAAAGCATAGTACTGCAGCGAAAACTACACCCGAGATTCAAATTTATCGTTTGGCTAGCGCTGCGCAGAAGACAGGCAACAGCGGAGAGGCTCATGATCTTTGGGATACAGATTCCTCAACAATGTGTATTCTTTAAGCAAGTAGATGAATCCTTTGACCATTGTTATTTGCTTTCCCGATATCTTGGGACTATAGAATAGAATGCTCGTATGGCTAGATTACAAGAGAACCATTGGTGATTGGAACAGTGAAGTCGCCTGGATTAGCAACATTGCAAAAAGAAAAAACGGGCATGCTGAAATAACGACCAGTGTGTTTGGAATGTTAGTATACTGTCTGTTGCGGGAAAGAAACAAGATTAGATTCCAAGGCGGGATCTCGGTTGTAAGGGATACATGTAAAGAGATAGCGATTCATGTGCACATTCAAGAAACCTCTCTTAAACACTGGAAGGAAGTGCTGCGAAGACTGGATCACTTCCCGTAGAAATACGAAGGGAAACTTTATATGCTTTGCAGGATTTAATGTATATAGAGCATAAGGGAGTTTTCCTTCTAGACTGTTTGTAACAGTAGCTAGTCAGCGGCTACTGGAAATTCTGTAATTTTGATTCGTTGATGAATATTAAAAAAATAAAAAGAAAAATAAAAAATTGTTTCACCTATTCAAGTGAAAAAATATATCGAGAATGCCAGCATTAGATTAATAGTGAGAAAACCAGGTCCTCCATGAGATATTGCCATAGTATTCTCAAAACATATGGACCTTTTAAACCATGGTCCAACGATTTTCTTTTAACAAATAAAAAATCTTGTGACAAAACATAAGACCACTGTCTAAAATTTTGTAAGATAATTGGTAATGTTAAACTGCAGTTTAATGTTTTGTGGGCAAAAAAAATTATATGATCAAAAGTTGACATTGAGTCTAACGTTTATCCCGAGTCTAACGTTTTTCCAAAAGAAATAACTTTTCAAGAATTATAGTTTCACAACCTTATAAAATAGAAACAAAATCTAAATATAGTGAACTAAAAAAGAGGTGTGTAAGTCTGCCTGTCTATGATGCTTTTGGGGCTTATATAGATTAGGAGAAATTAAAAAATAGTCAAATTTATAAGTGGTTATTGAAAGTAGCTGTAATTTTAAAAGTAATCGAAATTTAGTCATTTTTATGTAAATATAAATTTGAACGAAAATATTATTTAAACTTCGGAATAATACTCCAGCATAATATACTAGAGTTCTAATATACTATACTGGAATTTCAGTCTCTAATATACTAGAGTTCTAGTATAATTTTACCGGTCCAGCATAATATACTGGAACCAGCAAAGTATACCGGTCCAGCATAATATGTTGGAA
Organism: Nicotiana benthamiana; assembly: GCA_034376525.1. NCBI lineage: Eukaryota > Viridiplantae > Streptophyta > Magnoliopsida > Solanales > Solanaceae > Nicotiana > Nicotiana benthamiana. The sequence continues at coordinate 45,402,656 of CM067328.1, forward strand.
GTTCATACACAGCTGTACCGAACTCCAGCATATTATGCTGAATCAGTCTCTTTTGCAAAAAAGTAGTGGCTATTTTTCATTGACTTGATAAATGCTGGCTATTTTTGAATGAACAGTCCGAAAATTAGTTAAACCGTGCTATTTTATATAGACCGGGCCTAGCCAAGAGCCCAATATGCTCTTGTATTGTTTTAGGAGTATTATCATCTTAGCTCGTGTCAGAAACTATTTATATATGATAGCCGAAAAAGTGTAAAGAAGTTGTATAATTTTTATATATAACATACAGAAATATACATATATATATATACATATATATATATATATATATATATATATATATATATATATATATATATAACTACACTCTATTACCTCTCGAAATCTATATCCCATATTTTTTTTCCATTGACGTGAAATGGCCCTTGGGCCCAAACTTATTGCATCTAATAGCAAGAAATGTCTACTTTATATACTTTTTATATAGTGACAGTCTCTTTTGTATATTGTTTGTATACTGACAGTTTATTTTTATAATGACAGTTTTGGTATATATTTTATATAGTGACAGTCTATTGTATATAAATTGTATAGTGACAGTCTATTTAACGGTATATATTTTTTATGGTAAAATTTTATTTAGTGTTATAAACTAAAGCAAAAGACAAGAACAATAGAACAAGAACAATAGCAATAGAGAGAAGAGTAGAGAGAGTTCTTCTTATTGAGTTGAGAGGGGTGAATTACAATGGTAGAGAGCACCTCTATTTATAGGGAGGAGGAAGATCTTGCTACCAATAATAGGACTCTAAAATCTCTCTAATTAAGTACATTAAAGACATTCACCTTAAATAGAAGTGTAAGAATCTTCTATTTCATAACACTCCCCCTTGAATGTCTATTCAATGGTGTGCCTCGTTAAAACCTTAAAACAAAACCCAATGGGAAAAATTAAAGTAAGGAAAGAGTACACATGTTTGAATATGCGCCTATTGGTTGCCTCGTTAAAAACCTTGCAAGGAAAACCCAGTGGGACAAAACCTTGTAAGGGAAAAAGAGTGCAACGCGCATTAACTCCCCCTAATGAGTACATCAATTTAAGCCTTGAGCATTTGCATTCCAATCTTTGTGCATCATCTTCAAAACGATCTTTGGTAGATATTTGATAAATAAATCAACCATGTTGACTTGAATAAATATTCCGCACCTTGAAATCATCACTCTTGATAGATATGAACATCTTCATATAATGTCGTGGAATAGCTCTTCAATATCTCCATAGATGCATTCTCAATGCCATCATGCTTATAGTTATAGCAAGATACATATGTACACAAATTGTACTTAGGATGTGGTACTTCAGGACCAAGAATTGCATATGCTTCAAGCAACTTAAATCTTTCAAGTTAAGTCATGTAAGTCACATAATAGACTTTAGCTGCATATCAAACTTTCATTAGTGATACTAAACAAATAAGATATCGAAAACTGACTATACATACCTTTGACTTTTATCTTTCAAGCATTTGAACTATAGGTTCAAAACTACATGTCTTTCATATGGAATCAATTCTTCTTGAATTGTATCTCTTCCATTTAGTTACTTTCTTTGAGTCAGCAAATGCGTATAGCATGCTTTGCAATATGTTGCAATTGCATTTCCCTTTTATGAACTACAGGTTCATATCATGATATTCGGGGATATACATATACAAATGAAAATTCATCCCATGTAACACTTTCTCAAGTGTTTATCATGTCTCCCCCTCATGTTAGTAAAACTAACATGTTTCCTCAACTTTGGAAAATCATCTTTGTGCATTATGTCAATATACACAGCACCTTAATAATAAGATGAAATTATTTGGTTCCTGACCCTGAACCACTTGTGAGGGGAGAATATACTCTCGTATACAACTTATATCAAACTGATATATATATATATATAACTTAGTTCTCATAAGAAACAGTTTAGCTATTAAGTGGAAGCACTCAATAATTATCTTGCTAAACCAACTTTAATATAAACCAACTTATCAAGATGAACTGTCTTGAGTAGAGAATCTGGAAACTATGCTCGAAGTTAGATTACTGAGCGATTTACCTCGCAAGCACTGCCAGGCTGCGGGTTAATAACAATGGCGCATGTAACCATATCATAGATGCATCATATGTGGTATACATGGCAGGTGAATGGGCCCATATTCACCTTTGATATTTCCAGAATCAAGGGGCTTCAACCCGAACTCTTTAGTTGGTCAGTTCATTACTGAGAACAAGAACTTCTAGTTCTTTGATATTCACCTATGTGAATTTGCACATCATACTTCAAATGAGATGGCTAACACGAATGTCAACTGACTAAATTATCAATATTGGTAAACTTCAAATTTACACCATGACATGTGCACTTATCAATAAACTTCGGGTTTATTATGACATAGGTTTTATACCAATAGATATCCACTTTATTGTGGCATTCTTTCGTTTGTGTAGTACAAACTAGAGAACAAAGCGGGTAGCTTTTCATATACAAATTACCCCGCTACAAGTTGTAGTAATAGGAGAATCAAAGCCTTCCTTTATTTATAGTCTCAATATCATCAATCGCCTTCGCGTGTACTTTTGGAAACTGAATAAGTTTCTTTGAGACTTACTACAGCACAATACTCAATTGTGTTTCTCCAACATAGTAATAATTGGCTCTTCGAGAGCTCTCAATTAATTTTGTACTACCACAGACTGAGGTTCGAGATCCTCACATTCTTGCATTCCGTATTTTCAAGAGTCTCAGGCTCAATAGATTCTTCGTGAATCTCGGAATTAATCAAATCATGAGCGTCCTCATGTGATTCTTTCATAGTGTCATTTAGATCGTTCTTTTTCCTCTTTCTAGGATTTCGATTTTTGGAACCTAATGGTCTGCCACGCTTCTGGCGTGCATTTGACTCATTGGATATGACACTAGATATTTGTCCAATAGGGACTTCAATACGGATCGGAACATTTTCCCGCGTGAATGTGTGATTTTGTTATCCTCTTCAAGTCCGTAAATGCGTCAGGCATTTGATTTGCTATTCTTTGCAAATGGATAATCTTTTGTACCTCTTTCTTTCAAATAGAGGTATGTGGATCAAGATGAGATAATGATGCATTTTTCCACAAAATTTCCCGTTTGGTTTCACCAACTTCTCCCCCTAATTTTGGGAAAAGTGTCTCATCCAATTGACAGTCTGCAAATAGTGCAGTGAACAAATCTCCTGTCAATGTTTCGAGGTAGCGAATAATGGAGGACGCGTCAAACTCAACATGTATTCCTAACCTCCTTTGCAAACCCATTTTGGTACGGGATGGCGGTGCTACAGGCACATATACTGCGCATCCAAAGCTTCTTAAATGGGATATATTGGGTTCATAACCCAAAACCAACTGCAATGGGGAATATTTGTGCCAATTCGTCAGTCAGAGACGAACTAGCATTGCTGCATGCAACATGGCGTGACCCCAAACCGAAGTGGGCAGCCGACGAACTAGCATTGCTTCATGCAAAATGGCATGACCCCAAACCGAAGTGGGCAGCCGACAAACTAGTATTGTTGCATGCAAAATGGCGTGAACCCAAGTCGAAGCGGGCAGCCGACAAACTAGCATTGTTGCATTCAAAATGGCGTGAACCCAAACCGAAATGGGCAGCCTCGTTTTCATGAAGAATTCAAGATTATTCTCATCTATTGTCTCAATATGATATCCATTTTGAATGATATCTTTAAAACTCAACAAGTTCCTTTTAGACTTGGAGGAGAACACTTTGATTGATATCATTAAAACTCAACAAGTCCTTCTTAGACTTGGAGGAGAACATTGCATTCTCTATGATTAACGTCATGCCTTTGGGCAGAGTTACAATTGCTCTTCCGGAGCCTTCAATCAATTTACTACTTCCATAGATTGTAGTAATATTTGCCTTACACAATTACTCTTCTTTTCTTTGAGTATTGTATGTGTAGTACATGAATCAACTAGGCAAATACTTTTACAATTGGACGTTGGTCCAAGTTCGCTTTGTGAGATATCCATATTTGCTATCCCATAGTTTAACATACAAAAGAAATACACGAACATAGGAATAAACAAGTTCAATTCTTTTGTGTCACATAATATCTTCAAAATCTGCTACTAACAGTTGGCTAACAAAATCAGATATGTTATCCATAATCAATTCCTTTGCAGTTTGAAAATTTCAGCGTTTTTCATAAGACAATCGATTATTAAATACACACAATCGATTGTTTGAACATAGACAATCGATTGTTAGACATACACAATCGATTATTTGTTATTTTTGAAAAACTTCAGATCACACTGTTTAAGACAATCGATTGTTAAACATAGACAATCGATTGTGGATGATTTTTGAAAAGTTCGATTACACTGCCTAACGACAATCGATTGTTAGATATAGACAATCGATTGTGGGTGATTTTTGAAAAATTCCAGACCTCACTGTTTCAAGACAATCGATTGTTAGACAAAGACAATCGATTGTTGGCTATTTTTGAAAAATTCCAGAACACTGTTTCAAGACAATCGATTGTTAGCCAAAGACAATCGATTGTTGATCAATTGTTTTTCAACTTTAATGCGAAAATAGTTGATAATCGACTAGTTTTTTAGGCTAGTCGATTACCCCCACTGGAAAATAAAAGTTTTATTGATATTTGAACATATAGAAGATATTCTAAAGAACTACTGCTAACATTGCTTTACTAACTAATACGAGCTAATGCTAATTACTATTAGTTTATTCACTAACTAATACAAATAAATCAAACAGCTCCATCTTCTTTCATCACCGATCCATCAACGATTAGGTGATCTATCTTCCCATCGGGTTGCTCAAAGAAGTCTGCCACATTCAAGTTGTTGTCAGAGACAAAATTCGTTATGGGGCGTTTACTCTTTCGAGATGCTTGGTAAAGGTCAACCATACGGCAATCCTTTGACCAGTGCCCGTTTCCACCGCAACGATAATATATAGTTTATAAACTATTTGCTTTCGGATTCTTATCGTATCGTGCTTGTGGCAGAGTGACCAACTTCAGGTTGTCATCTCTCTTCTTTAAGCCTTTCCACAAGATGGGTGAATCCTTGATGTTGAGATATTCAATCTTCAAACTTTCATCAAGGTGATGGCGCAAGTAAATCAAGGCCTTCGTATAGTTTCAAACCTTCATTAAGGTGATGGCGCAAGTAAATCAAGGCCTTCGTATAGTTTTGGGTGGATGCATTATTTCTGTATTTAATGGCGTCTCCAAGACCCATAGCATCTAAGTGGATTTCAGTATCCAACACCCATGTTATATAGTTCTTGCCCGAAATTTCGAGGGCAACGAACTTTCTTTTCATATGACACAATTACATCAAGAGCGTGTTCATACTTACGGGCTCTATTACAATTATCACATTCACTTCAGGGAATGGATCAAAATCATGTGCTTTACACAATCTTATGTCAAATATTACTTTCATAAAGTGAAAGATTATTTTGAGAATCCTTATTGTTCTCTTTATCACAATAATGACGATTATAATTTCGTCTATTGCCACGTCCATGGTAATGCTTTTGTCTTCTTTCAGACTTACCATATACTGCATCCACATTCTCTAAAGGGAATGGAGCAACTTCAATGGGACGGGATTCTTTGCCCACAATCATACATGAATTTAATCATGGAAGGACATAGAGATTTTACCACTTCGTGTGGTTATAATTTCTCACAAACTCCATTAGAGTTGTAATCAAACTTTGTTGTCTATATTTGTATATAAAATCAAATTATAGAATTCCAAGAATTTGAAAGGAAAAAATAAAATACTTACCTTTAAGGTATACCAATTCTATTTTCAATATTTTCTTCCTTTCTTCCTTTCCTTTCTTTCTTTCCTTTTTTTTTTCCACGTTTTTCTTTCTTTTCTTTTTCCTTTTGCTTTCCAGAGAAAGTTTTCTGTTTCTCTCTTTGTTTTTCGTTTCCCTTTTTTTTTTTTTTTTTCTTCACTCTTTCTTTGAAGAAAAACCTTGCACAAACAAAAGTTAAGACAATCGAAAATTTCAATTGGTTAGAGACTCGTGCTGATAACGTGTTATAAACTAAAGCAAAAGACAAGAACAATAGCAATAGAGAGAAGAGTAGAGAGAGTTCTTCTTATTGAGTTGAGAGGGGTGAATTACAATGGTAGAGAGCACCTCTATTTATAGGGAGGAAGAAGATCTTGCTACCAATAATAGGACTCTAAAATCTCTCTAATTAAGTACATTAAAGACATTCACCTTAAATAAAAGTGTAAGAATCTTCTATTTCATAACATTTAGTTTATTTTTATATATTTTTTGTACAGTAACCTTATCTCTTTATTTAACACGAGACATTTGTTTTACACATGCGAGATCAATTTTTTTAACACGTAAAAGATCTAAAACAATATTTTCTTACTTTAACCATTATAAAGAGCGCCTAAAACCTCTCAAAAAATTTAAGTCAAGTCCCATTATTATATAGTACTCAATTAAACGATGGAGGTGCGCATAATATTATCCTTTAGGTGGGGTTCCTCTTCTATGTTTTTTCTTTGTTAAAGGAAATGTTCTTCATCACTCACTCTGCCAGTTCCGATACCAAAACGTAAAAGTAATCTTTCTAATATAGTCACTTGAAAAAAGAGAAAAAAAGGAATAGTTAACTCGGAATTATTGAGAACTTGTTTATCTTTATAGCCAGTGTAATTGGATACTCCCGTTAATAATAACCTGAGATAAAAATAAATACTATTACTAGTAAATAAATGGAACATAATGGTTTTTACAATGCTATAAACCTGAGTTACACAATATTGTAGTCTGCAAAGGCTGTAAGATAATCTATAAAATTTATCAGCACTTTAAAATTATATCAAACCAATAAGTATAAAATATTTATTTTTATACACAAATTTTCTCACTTAATTATATTTATTGTTGTTTTTATTTTAAATAGTTAACATTACCCGCCCAATCGGCCTAAAACTTTTCATAAAACTATAGTGGTATATCTTAAAATTACATTGGTATATCTGACTATAGTATAACAATAAATATATTATTGTTATAATAAATGAAAATATGTTGCACTTTAAAAAGATTAAAGTCTTCACCTTATCAATAAAGGGTAATTCCGTGAACCAAGGACGGAAATTAGGCGAGTAAAAGTGAGAACGATTGTTTTGTGATCCTCTCTTATCTGAATTTCTGAAGAAAGAAGCTGAAAGCAATGTTTTTGGGCTAGCCACTAGAATAACTTTAGGGCTGCAAAATATGTATTTTGATTTTGGGCTACCAGATGTTATTGATTTGGCCCTAATGACTATAAATGATATCTGCTCTTGTTTTTACAGAGACTACACATTATTATTTGTCCGTGAATATCGCTACATTTTCACAATAGAAAAGAACCTAGAAAAGGATTTTATACAAATGTCGCAACAGGAAGAGATAAAGACTATAAAAAAAGAAGTTATTATGAAAAAACAGATTATTCAAAACAACATAGGAATGATAAAATATGGGGATCAAGATTAATAAGAGGAATAGCAGAAATGGTAAAAACATCTACAGGAGAAAATACTAACTCTTTTTTAGACTTAGACTGCTCTGAAGATATAACTAAAGAAATACAAAAATGGTCAGCAAAAACAGAGAAAACAATTTTAGAAACAAAATTACCCATAAATAAAGTAGGACAATATATTGTAACCACCTTAGTAGGAAATGTTAAAGAATGGTATGAAAATTTAGGAGAAGAAATGATAAAAGCATTACATGCAGCTACAGATGCTAATGCACAGCCTACAACAGATGTGAGTAAAATACTTCAAAAATTTGTAATATCAATTACAGCCGAATTTAGCACGCCAGGAGCAGAAAATTCAATGATTTGTAAAAATATAGAAAAAGCAAGAAATAATCTATTTAATTTAGTTATTTGTGATTTATGCTACTATGAAGAATATGTATGTGAATTTAGTAATTATTTTCATAAAGGAAGATTTAATAATAATGAGAAACCTATGATCTTAGACTTATTCCTACATAAACTACCATATCCAACTAATTTATTAGCATTTAAAGATTATAAAATAGAAGCTAAATCAATAGACACCTTAGGAACTAGGATAGAATATGTAAGAAATTGGATAAATGATAGATGTACTCAAGCAACAAACCTTAGAAATTTATTACAATCAGATATACAATTATGTTGTGCAAAAGATAAACCAAGTAAATACGGATGTAGTAAAAAATACCCTAAACAAATAAGAAAACACTACAAGAAAAGAAATAAGAAATACATTAGAAGAAATTACAATTTAAGGAATTTTACAAATAATAACAAAAAAGAAGATATATAAATAAAAGAAAATATAGAAATTATTTCAAAAGGAATCCTAAAAAATGTAAATGTTATAATTGTGGAAAAATAGGACACATATCCACATAATGCAAAGAACCTAGACAAAAACAAATAAAAGAAATTCAGTTATCTGCTCCAGGCAGGTGGCCCTTATGCGGTGTTGTGGTGCTTAAATTGGCTTGGGATCCTTACCTTCTTTACTTACTGCTACTGATATTGTACCTTTAGCCCACTGTTATTCCGTCCCCTTCCCTTTTGGTATCAGAGCCTCAGTATCATATTGGTATTATCATTATCGTCCTAAACACTTGCCTTATTAAAAAATTTTGACTTGTCAAAAATTTGAATTAATTTTGCCTTATTAATTATTTTGACATGGATTTAAATGCTTGTTTGTATGCTTACAATAAAATACTTGTTTATACTGGAGACATAGAATTTGCTAATGTTACAAGAAAATTAATGGAAACATATCCTATTACTTTCCAGATTGGATTAGCAACTACTCCTTATTTGCATCAATTAGAGAATAACTTTGGAAAATTTTTAACACACTTAAAGTTAGGAATAGAATATTTAGGTATACATCAAATAGTTAGAAAATATTTAGGAACCCGACCTAGACATATTGGAATAACTAATGATTATTTTACATACTGTCAAAGTATATTTACTTTCATAAACCTACAGGATAAAAATAAAGAACATAAGATTAAAGAAATATTCCATAAATATTTTAGAAATCATACAGTAGAAGAAAAAGATATAAAGTTTTTCATTGATATTATTTATAAATATACTCTAGAAAAATTAACTATGGATGAAAAAGGTGAAGATAAATTAGTAGAAGAACATATAGAAATATTATATAACATTATAGAAAATATGGAACATAGAGATGACACTACTACCTCAGTATCTACTAAAGACTATCTAAGTAATGGTTAAAATGGAAGCCATAAATAATAAAATAGAAATAATAAATAATAATATTTTGGAATCAAATAAAGTAACATTAGAACAGATAAAAGAAATAAGAAAAAGGATAGAAAATATAGAAACAGAAATTAAAAATATAAAGTTAAGAATATTACAAGAAAATAATAAAAAAGAAAAAGAACCTATAAATAAAACTGGCTATGTTAATATACCAGGATTAGGATGGATGCCAATTAAAGTACCATTAACTACTGAAAAAATAAAAGAAGAATTATGAAAAGAGGAGAATATGTAAAAATTACATATATAGAAAATAACAAAATAAAAGAAATGTCAAATTTGAATAGAATATTTATTAAGCTAAATGATAATTATAGACTTATGCAAAAACAAGATAATATTATAGAATCACCTTTAGAACAAATAGTAAGATTAACCAGAGAAAATAATGAAGAAAATAATAACGAATCATATAATAATAATAGTGATAGTAGTACAACCAGTTATGAAATCACTAAAAGAAAAAATATGATAAAGAAAAAGGTGACCATGGAAGATATTTATGAAAAATTAGATAAAATGGATAAAAGAATACAAAAATTAGAAAAACATGTATTTAAAAAGAAAAAACAAACAATACATTCTGACCCTGAAATATCTAGAAATAGATTAGATTCAGATACAACAACAAATATAAGTTCAGAAGAAGAAAAAACTGATAAGAAATTAGTAGAAGTAATAAATAAAATGGAAAATGATTCAGATATTAATATAGACGAAGATAGCACTTCGGATACATATACTGACTTGATAAAGAAAACAAATAAATTATATATAGAAACTAATAATTTAAAAGATACAATTAAAGATGAAGATATAATAACAAATCATATAAATATTACTAAACCAGATGGCCTAGAAAATAGAAAAGGATTTTATACAAATGTCACAACAGGAAGAGATAAAGACTATAAAAAAAGAAGTTATTATGAAAAAACAGATTATTCAAAACAACATAGGAACGATAAAATATGGGGATCAAGATTAATAAGAGGAATAGCAGAAATGGTAAAAACATCTACAGAAGAAAATACTAACTCTTTTTTAGACTTACACTGCTCTGAAGATATAACTAAAGAAATACAAAAATGGTCAGCAAAAATAGAGAAAACAATTTTAGAAACAAAATTACCCATAGATAAAGTAGGACAATATATTGTAACCACCTTAGTAGGAAATGTTAAAGAATTGTATGAAAATTTAGGAGAAGAAATGATAAAAGCATTACATGCAGCTACAGATGCTAATGCACAGCCTACAACAGATGTGAGTAAAATACTTCAAAAATTTGTAATATCAATTACAGCCGAATTTAGCACGCCAGGAGCAGAAAATTCAATGATTTGTAAAAATATAGAAAAAGCAAGAAATAATCTATTAAATTTAGTTATTTGTGATTTATGCTACTATGAAGAATATGTATGTGAATTTAGTAATTATTTTCATAAAGGAAGATTTAATAATAATGATAAACCTATGATCTTAGACTTATTCCTACATAAACTACCATATCCAACTAATTTATTAGCATTTAAAGATTATAAAATAGAAGCTAAATCAATAGACACTTTAGGAACTAGGATAGAATATGTAAGAAATTGGATAAATGATAGATGTACTCAAGCAACAAACCTTAGAAATTTATTACAATCAGATATACAACTATGTTGTGCAAAAGATAAACCAAGTAAATACGAATGTAGTAAAAAATACCTAAACAAATAAGAAAACACTACAAGAAAAGAAATAAGAAATACATTAGAAGAAATTACAATTTAAGGAATTTTACAAATAATAACAAAAAAAGAAAATATATAAATAAAAGAAAATATAGAAATTATTTCAAAAGGAATCCTAAAAAATGTAAATGTTATAATTGTGGAAAAATAGGACACATATCCACAGAATGCAAAGAACCTAGACAAAAACAAATAAAAGAAATTCAGTTAGATAATAATGAATTTATAGATATAGATATAGTTAAGCAAGAAATAGATACGGATAACTTTTCTAGTGAAGATGAAATAATTGAATCAAATATAACAAGTGAAGAAGAAAATGAGTCAGACTAAAATAGGAGAAACAAGTGACAAAGATATAATAATAAACTATACACAAGACATAGATTATGAGAAACAACAGATAATATTTGATGAAAAAATTTATGAGAAAATTAGGAAAGAAGAATTAGACCTTACACCAGACTTAGTTTTTAAAAATCAATTTTGGAATGAAACATTAAAAATTAAAAAACAAAATTATTATATAATCACTAAAAAGGAATTTGTATTAGACATAAAACATTTAAATGGAAAAACAATGATACCTTTAGTATCTAAACATCTAATTGAAGAAGAAACTAAAAGTATTAAAAATAAACATAATTTAAGATATTGCTATTTTGGAGGAATACAGATTATGTTATATGCACATTTTAAAGAAGGTATAGATACACCAATAGAAATATATTTAGCAGATGATAGAATAACTCATCCTATAGAACAATCTATATTAACACAACTAACCGGAAATCTAATATACCAAAAAGCTAAATTTTTATTTAAACCTGATTTTAATATAAGCATGACGGAACAAAATATAGACAAAGCATTAACGATTTATTGGAAAATTAATGAAATAGAAATGCTACCAGGAAGTAAAGTACTAACTATCAAAGCAAAACAATTATACGTATTAAGTAATAAACCAGGAATAAATAAAAATAAAAGAAAAGGATTAACACATATAAGTAAAATCTTTGAACATATCCTAAAAGAAATACCTAGGAAAGAACAATTATATATACTACCTAACCAAAACCAAGACTTAGAATTAGTAACTTATAATTTAGAGCAACGAAGAAATCTTCTTAATAGAAGTATGAGTAGAAGGAATCTAAACATAATACCTAGAATTAGGAAAAATATATCGGACCAATATTGCGAAAACCAATATTATATAAAAGGAAGAATAATAAGAAATGGAATAAGAATACTAGTACCAATCTTAATTGCTACTAATGCAGGAGAAAATTATATAGCTAAACAACTAATAAGTGAGATTGACAAAATAGAAGAAAGTAATCATACATATACTAATTTCATTACACAACAAGAAGTAACAAGTATGGGAAAAATAAATAGCCCAATAGAAATAGAAGGATTATTATTCAACATAAATCTAGAAATAATGGATAATGAACCAGAAATTATACTAGGAATTAAATGGTTAAATATGGTAGAACCATGGAATCTAACAGAATCAGAATTAGAAATAACAGTTAATACAATAACAATTAATATAAAAAGAGAAACAATTAATGCTATAAATATAATAAAAGAAAGTATATGAGTCATGAAGAAATACATATCTTAATTAAAGTAAAATGTGAAGGATATAACAGTAGATATTATACAGCATATATAGATACAGGAGCTGGAACTAATATATGTAGAAGAAAAGCATTACCAGAAGAATATTGGAAGGAATTAAAAAATCCAATTATAATTGCTGGATTTAACCAAGAAGGAAATCTAGTCCGACACAAAGCTACAAATATAACAATACAAATATGGGATAAAGAACTAGTACTAAATGAATTATACCCATGTGAGGAAATATTTCATGATATAATATTAGGTTATAAAAAATTCTTAAAAAATTACGAACCCTTTACAATCACAAGAAATTATTTATTATTAACTACCCCTTGCAAGCAAAAAATAATAGCTAAAAGAACCTTGAAAAAACAAAGTGAACTAATACCTTGGATTAAAGGAGATAGTAAAATTAAACAATCACTACCTTGTAAAAGTAAAAATAATAAATTACAAATAAGTGAGATTAGTATTGAAGAAGAATTAACTCACGAATTTAAAGAAGTATTTAGTGAAGACCCATTAAAATTTTGGCAAAAACACAAAAGCCAAATACCAATTAGATTACTAAAAGAGGATGATTTAGTCTATAAAAAACCTATGAAATATACTGAAGAAGATATGGTTCAATTTAAATTACATATAACAGAATTATTAAAAGGAAATTTTATTAGATCTAGTGAATCTAAACATAGTAGTCCCGCATTCATAGTAATGAAACACAGTGAACAAAAAAGAGGAAAATCTAGAATGGTAATAGACTATAAAGACTTAAATAAAAAGACAGAAACATTAAATTATCCAATACCAAATAAAGCAGTAATATTAAATAAAGTTAAAGGTTATGAATGGTTCAGTAAATTTGATTGTAAATCAGGATTCTATCATATTAAAATAATAGAAGAATATAGACATTTAACAGCCTTCTCAATACCCAATGGATTTTATGAATGGAATGTATTACCCTTTGGATTTAAAAATTCCCCAGGATATTTTCAAAAATTTATGGATACATATCTTGGAAATATAGATGGAATTATTGTATATATAGATGACATATTATTATTCACTAAAACGAAGGAAGATCATATAAATTTATTAAAAAGATTTAAGAAAATAATAAAAGATGCAGGAATAGCTCTAAGTGAAAAGAAAGCAGAAATATTAAGGAATAAAATAGAATTTTTAGGGATAAAGATAGATAGAAATGGTGTAGAGATACAAGAACATATATTAAAAAAGATTGCAGAACACATGGAAGAACTAAAAGAAAAGAAACAGTTACAAAGTTTTTTAGGATTAGTAAATCAAATTAGAAATTATGTACCTCATTTAAGTGAAAAATTAGTACTACTACAAAAGAAATTAAAAACAAAAACAACAGTTTTTGAATGGACTATAGAGGATAAAGAAAACCTGAAGAAAGTAAAGGAATATTGTAAGAAATTACCCAAATTACAAATCCCAGAAAGAAATGAAAAAATAAAATGGATAATCTATACAGATGTATCGGATTATGCTTTTGGAAGTATGTTAACATATGTAAACATGGAAAATAACACACAACATATTACATCATTCAACTCAGGAACTTTCAAAGAAAATGAGACAAAATGGGAAATAAATAGAAAGAAATTATTGAGCGTATTAAAAGCGTTATTATACTATGAAATATATATAGCACATACACATTTTATACTAAGAACAGATAATACCCAAGTTAAATTTTGGTTAACAAAGGATTTAAAAAATCAATCAATTACTACAAGAAATATTAGAAATATAGTATGTCAAATATCTTTATTTAATTTTGATATTGAACTAATCAGTACTAAAGACAATTTTATTGCAGATTTTTTATCTAGACATATGATACAGGAATAGCTATGAGCTTATAAAGAAGCATTTTATTATGATTGACAGGTACAACCTGAACAAGGGAAAATAGTACAAAAGCTATTGCAAGACATATTACAAAAATTACAAGGTATGGAAAAAAATATTGAAAAGCTGGAAAGCAGAATTAGTCAAATGGAAGATAGCAAAAAAGAAGAAATAGACCTGCAAGAATTTAAAGAAATAACAATTAGCCAAGAAAAATATGACAAAAAAGATATAGGAAAAGGGATAGAAATTACTACCCACCAGGCCAAAAAACTTAAACCTTTCAATATCCAACTTAGACCAGAACAACCTACTCCAAAAAGGACAGACTTTATTTACCAACTACCAAAACCCCAAACAAATACCTACAGCGAAATTACCAAAAAACCTACACAAAACCAATTTGTACAACGAATATACAACTACCTCAACCAGTTTATACAAGTTGCCAATTACCTAAATAAAAATATACAATCACCAGACTTCAACCCAGAAAATTTAATTGGATGGCAAACTAAACCTCTGAAAGGATATAATAAATTAATTGCCCTAAATAAATCAGATCCAAAATTAGTACAAACTATGTATAACTATGGACTATTGCATGCAGTGTATACACAAGATGGAGACAACCTACAATATATACCAGAACTATACCAAGTAGTAAAAAAATACTTGGGAATTACTAAAGCAGACTTAATATTTATTAGGATCTATTCGGCACCCTGCAAAGTTACACCACAAGAAATATATCATTCTATCACAGCAGTGAAGCTAGGACTAACAAGAACAATTATGTGTGAAGAACCTATGGAACAACCTGATTTAACCATTCAAGAAATAGTAGAATTTCTACAAAACAAAAGAGCTATTATGACCAAAGTCATTATTCAAGAGCTAATAAGCAGCTATGAGGAAGGAGGAAAGTGGATCTACAACAGCAAAAATAGCACAATTATCTACTCAAATGCCAAGACAACAAAAGACATAGAAGAACTACCAAGATGGATCACTACCCTGGCAAATTGGGAAGCTACACCAACAACTAATGCATTAAGAACATATCCAAAGCAGCTGACAGAAAAAACAAAATATCTACTATGTCAACAACTAAAGGATTTATTCAACCTACACCATTGCAAATATTGCAATCAAAAAGAAGACATTCCCAAGGTTTATCTTCCACCAACTATGGCAAAAGAAAAAGAAGAAGAAAGAAAAGTGAAGACTAAACTTTCGTATAAGTCTTGCAAACAAGTTTCAAGACAAATGTAGTATTTAGGCTAACATTTTCCAATGTTTTTGTTTTTTAGTTTTGTTTTTTAGTTTTGATTAATGATTTTGTTTTCTAGTCTTGATTAAGAGTTTTGTTTTTTAGTATTGATTAAAAGTTTTGTTTTTTAGTCATGTATTATTTCAAGAAGTGTAGTATTTTTAGGATAGATTTTAGTCTTACTAGGAAAAGTTTTTTTGTCTTGATAGTGTAGTATTCATTCCTTGCCTATATATGTAAGACTTTGTAATTTTAGAGAAGAATCATCAGCTCTTCTTACTCTTGTATAATAAAATTCTCCCTCTTTGAAAAACACTCTCTCTCACAGACTCTTATCCTTGCAAAAATCTAGCATCAACTAAGGAAATAATGGAGCAAAATAAGGTACGTAATACTATGACTAGCTAAATTTTCTTTGGCAAGATTTTAGGAAAGTAGTAATAATACTAAAATGATAATGATCCTATGAACACCGGGAGTTCGGCGTAACACCTGTTTAAAGGTTTAATAACAGCAAGTATTTAAAGCTAAAGTGGATTTACCCACTTTATAAACTACTTTAGCTCATTTCTCCTTCTACTTCTCCTCTTTCGTTTTCTTCTTCTTTTTCTATTAACAACTGAAAGGCACTCTACTGCAATTCCATATGTTTGACCTACTTAAGCATCCTTCAATCAATTATTTTTTGTGCTTATCCTATTTTTAGCCACGGCTAGTTATGGCATCCTAGAAGTTGAGCCATTGCCACGTTGAAGTGTTACATTGTTACAGAAGGCAGATAACTAGCAGAAGTCGAGCCATTGCCACGTTTAAGAAAATGCAGCGTTACTTCTGTTTAAGAGAACATATATGGAGCATCTTGTGACTTTCTTTAAAACATAACTTGATCATTCTAGTCCACTTTAACTAACTAAGGCAAAACAGTAAAAATACAGCTAAAAAATTATAATTGACAAATATAGCAAATTAACAAAAATTTCAATTCTAAAACTAAAGTTTCCAGCTACAACATAAAAGCTTTAGTTCAACACAAAAATTTCAGGTTTAGAGCTGAAGTTCGTTAGTTGCAAAACATAAACTTCAGGTCTAGAGCTGAACTTCAGGCCCGGCTACTAGAATGTTAAAGTTTTGTATAATTAACAAAAAAATAAGTATGCGTATAATTTTTTTCAAAGCGGACACAAATTAAAATGTAACACAAAAAGCGGGTTGTTGAGTTGTCCCACATCGGAGGGATTTGAGGTCCTTGGTCTCCTTATATGGCTTGGGCAATCCTCACCTCATAAGCTAGCTTTTGGGGTTGAGTTAGGCCCAAGGCCCATTCATTTCATGGAATCAGAGCCAGGCCCTTCCCAATTATTGTTATCGATGTTGGGCCCCCATTTATGTTGTCCACGTTCTAGAGATCTGGGCGTGATGGGGGGTGTTGAGTTGTCCCACATCAGAGGAATTTGAGGTCCTTGGTCTCCTTATATGGCTTGGACAATCCTCACCTCATAAACTAGCTTTTGGAGTTCAGTTAGGCCCAAGGTCCATTCTTTTCACGGGTATAGATGTATATGCCCCTACATTTGCAAAGTGGGTCAAGCCAGGACCCAACATCCGCAGTGGACAAAATAGGCCCTACCCCTACCCATACTGCAGCTGGACCTGCCCAAGCCATTGACGAGTTTGGGCCATCCAATCGGAGACCTGCTCGAACCGCGAGCAAATAAGTTCCAACTGGTAAGAATCTTCTCTCAGTATCTTATTTTTACCAATTTTTCATTTACAATTAACGGTTCAACCAAGTATTAAACAAGCAAAAGTAAGGTTTGTTGGGACCTCCTCCCCCATCCCCCAAGGAATCTAAGATAGTCACTAAATGTGGTGTTGTTAGAATTTAAACTTTAAGGATTTTGAATTTTAGAATACCGATATCAGCCGTAATAACTGAACATGTAGCTTTCTAAATCTGCACCTGGACACAGTGCAAGGACAAATGTAAGTGTTTATGTGATTTAGAGGTTGCATAGCTGATTAAAAGCAAATCTATTATTGTTATGTGCTACTTCAAACGTGTGTGCAATATAATCACTTCTACTTGAGCTGAATACTAGTAAAACAATTCTAGGCAAGTGTATTTTTTTTTGGTTAAGTTACAAATTTTTTATTTAACAACAACAATAACAACCCAGTATAATCCCACTTAGTGGGGTTTGGAAAGGGTAGTGTGTACGCAGACCTTACCCCTACCATTGGATAGAGAGGTTGTTTCCAAATAGACCCCCGGCATCCTTCCCTTCAAGAACTTCCCACCTTGCTCTTGGGGAGACTCGAACTCACAACCTCTCGGTTGGAAGTGGGGGTTGCTTACCATCAGAGCAACCCCTCTTGTCAAAAAATTTTTTATTTAACCAAGTGAAATATTTATATTCATCCGTTCATTTGACTTTAGAATCGGGTCCTACAAAAATAGCCTATTTCTGACACTTAAGTTCCACATCCGGAACTTGCTATCTATGTTAACATGGATATCTATTTATATTTAATAAGACATCACTCCATTTACAATAGCTCTCGCCTCTAATGCGTAAATGTTGTACAATTTCTCTAACGATATTCCAACGTTCTCTTCTTGACTGTTGAAATCTTCGCAGGTTTCTTTCCATCTATGTTTGATATAATGCTACTGCAAATGCATTTCCCACGATTTTCCATAGTTTCTTTCGGACACTTTCCTCTTGCCATCTTCCTACTTGTCGACTTATTCCAAAGAGTTTAAGCAGTTGCTCCCATACAAACCTTGAATATGAACATTCAAAGAATAAATGTTCATAAGTTTCCTCTGGATCAGTCATACACAACACACATTCCTTAGGTACTGTTATTTTCCATTTGCTTAGCCTGTCCACCATTGCTAATCTTTGATGCAATGACATCCGCAAAACAAACTGATGTCTGGGTAGTATTTCTTATGTCAAGAGCAATATTTTCCAGTTGACCTTTAGATATTGTGACATAATTGAAGTATACGCTTTGCTGATTATATACTTCCCCTTTACTGCATATAACTCCAGCTCCTTCACTCTAGTAGTTAATTATCTCCTTTCTTCGAAAATTTTCCTTAACACCCAGCAAGCGCAAGTTTTGTTGTTTTGGCTGTGGGAGCTGTTGTGATTCTCTGATCACCATGAAGATTATATGGGAGGAAATATATCTCTATTTCACAGGCTACTATTTGAAAGTTATTCCAATTATGTCTCTGCACAGCTCTAGCTTTTCTTGAGTGACCACCTTTGTTAACATGTCTGCTGGATTCTGCTTTGTATGGATCTTCACTAGTATAAACAATTTTTGATCCATCACCTCGCGTATACAGTGATAGCGAATGTCGATGATCTTTGTCCGAGAATGATACATTGAGTTTTTGCTTAAATCAAATGCACTTTGACTATCACAATGTATCTTATACTCTATTTGGTTTATCCCTAGTTCTTGGAGAAACCGCTTTAACAACAACATTTCTTTTCCAGCTTCTGCTATAGCAATATACTCTGGTTCAGTTGTAGATAGTGCACCACACTTCTGCAATCTTGGCTTCCATGAAACTGCTCCCCCTGCAAAAGTATAAACATATGTTGATGTTGATTTTCTTCTATCAGGATCTCCGGCCATATCTGAATCTGCATAGCCTTCCAAGACTGGATCAGCTCCCCCAAACCACAAACTTGTTTTTGAAGTACCTTTAAGATACCTGAGAATCCACTAAACTTCGTCCCAATGTTTCTTTTCCAGGGTTAGAAAGAAAATGACTCACCACACCTACCGCATGTGCGATATCTGGCCTCTTGCAATCCATGGCATACATCAGACTTCCAACGTCTGAAGAATATGGAATTGTAGACATCTACTCAATCTCTTTCTTGGATGAGGGGCACAAACTCTTACTCAACTTGAAGTGATTTTCCAAAGGGGCACCTACCGGTTTGTCATTACTCATATTGAACTGTTTGATCACCCGTTCAATATAATTTTCTTGAGATAGCCATAACTTTTTGTTTCTCCTATCTCGAGTAATCTGCAATCCCAAAATATGATGAGCTGGACCTAAGACTTTCATTTCAAAGGACTTAGAGAGTTCTTTCTTCAACTGTCTAATTTTTGTTGCATCTTATCCGACGATTAAATGTCGTCTACATAGTAGAGGTACAACAAAATTGACATTCGAAAATCTCTAAATGTAAACACATTGAGCTACAGCAGTACTTTTATTTCCTTGACTTATCATAAATGAGTCAAAATTTCTGTACCATACCGTCGGTGCTTGCTTTAAGACACAAACTTTTCGTAAGCTTATAGACAAGGTTTTCTTTTCCTGAAACATCAAAACCTTCCGGCTGCTCCATATAGATTTCTTCATTTAGATCACCTTGAATAAATGTTGTCTTGACATCCATTTTTTCAAGCTCCAAATTAAAACTGGCTACCAATCCAAGGATGATATGGATTGAAGTCAATTTTACAACTCGTCAAAATATTTCATCAAAGTCAATTCCCTTTTTCTGTAGGAATCCTTTGACTACTAACCAGGCTTTGTGCTTCACCACCTTTCCGCTGCCATCTTTCTTGAGCTTGAATACCCATTTACTCTTTAGTGCCTTCTTTCCTTGTGGAAGTTTCACAATATTATAAGGGTTGTTTTTCTGTAATTATTTCATCTCATCGGTCATTGCTTGGAGCCATTTTTCTTTATTCTTATGAGATATAGCTTCATGGAAACTCTCTATTTCTCCATCTTCAGAAATTAGAATATACTCGGTTTCTGGGCATCGAGTTGATGGAATCTGACTTCGTTCAGGTCGACAAGGTTGTTGATTTTTAGCTTCACGAGGTGTACCTCCATCGGTCACTGTGATGGTTCTATAGTTTCCCAAGGGGTTTGTTCCTCCCCCTACCAAACATCCTCCTGTTCTGCTTCCGGTACTACATCATGCTCCCCCATGTTATTTGTGTCAAACTGCAACGGTAGTGGATCTGGACCAACTTTTTGGGCACTGGAACCTCTTTCAAAGACATTCTGCGCTTTTCAATGTCTTCTATTATCTGGTTTTCGTGGAATACAACATCCCTACTTCTGATCACCGTCTTCTCTATTGGATCCCGTAATCTATACCCAAATTCTTCATCTCCATAGCTTATGAAGATACATGGTATAGTTCTACCATCAAGCTTCTTCCTGAGCTCCTTGGAGGGATTCTTACCAGACCATATTTTCTCAGGAACCTCAAAATTCAACAGGGTTGATGGTGACCGGCTGATTAGGTATCAGGCGGCGCGAACACCTTCTTCCCAGAATGGCTTAGGCAGCTTTGCCATACTGGTCATTCTTCTGACTCTTTTCATAATTGTCCGGTTCATTGTATCGGCTACTCCATTGTGTTGTGGGGTGCGTGGGACCATCTTCTCATGTCGAATCTCGTGTCTCTTGCAATAAGAATCGAACTCCTTGGAAGTATACTCGCCTCCATTATCTAAGTGAAGGCATTTTAATTTATTTCCTGTTTCACGCTCAACCATGGCATAAAATATGTTGAAAAAATCAAAAGCCTGGTCCTTTGTCTTTAAGATGTACACCCATACTTTCCGAGAAGTATCATCAATGAAAGTCAGAAAATACCTATTGCTGCCAACTGATTTCTCCTCCATGGGACCACAAATATCAGAGTGTACCCAGACTGAGTAACTTTGATTTTTCTGGTTGAAGAAAATGTAAAGGAGACGCTCTTTTTCTTTCCGAATAAGCAATGATTTCAAGGGTCTAAAGCAGCATTTTGTCCATTCTGAAAAGCTACTTTTTGTCAGAATTGATATCCCATTTTCACTCATGTGACCGAATCTCTGGTGCCATAGGTTTTGAGACGCCTCTTTTTCCATAACATTGAGGCTGTATGAACATACCTTCACATGACTTTTATATATGTTTCCACAAATATTGCTCGAGGGAGAATCATAACCCCTTTAAGCAATTTCTATGTGCCTTTTCCGATATAACTTTCATAGCCCTGTTTGTGAAGAGCTATGCCTGATATTAGGTTTAGACGAAGATGTGGTACATGACGGACATCCTTCAATATCATTGTACTTCCGATATTTGTTTGTATTCTGATATAACCAATTCCAACTATATCACACGAAGAAGTGTTTCCCATCTTCACTACTCCAAAGTCTCCTGCTTTGTATGTTGTGAAGAAATCTTTTCGGAATGTTGCGTAGCATGATGCTGCAGTATCTGTGAGCACGTGATTTTTGCCTTATCTATAAATAATTCCAAAATTCAAATAAAATGATTTTTTCCTTATTTTATAAATTGTTTTCATCATTTTTGTTAATTGTTTACATTTAATTTGTGCATGTTAATTCATATGAAAATACAAAAATAAATGCATTTGCATTTAGAATTAAATTTTATATTTTAGGATTAATTAAGGGTTAATTTGTTTTAGAACAGAACATGAAAATTACAAAAATAGTTCATTTTTGCATTTTAGTTGTTAATTGTTTAGTTTGTCGCCAAATAGATTTTAAAATTTTTTAGGAATTAGTTAGTTTAATTTTGGAAATAATTAGATCTTTTTCTTTATTTTTGTATTGTGTATAAAAATAAAAAAATATGAAAAAAAAATATAAAATGAAAACAAACAAACAAAAAGTAAATAAAAGGAAACTAATTAAAAACAGAGAAAAGCAGAGGGCTATTTAAATGGCAAATTAGGCTCAGTTGTGACCGAATTCCCAGCCCAAACCCCAAACACACTCAGACGGTCCAAGTCTCTTCCCCTTAACCCGGTCCGCCTTCGTAAAAGCCCAAAAGGACGTCGTTTTAAGGGTTAATCTCAACCGTTGGTTTTTTATCAGACGGTTTAGATCATCCTATGATGGCTTATCTCACAACCAGGTTGGATCCTTTGAAGTACATATTCCAGAAACCCATGCCTACTGGGAGATTAGAGAAGTGGCAAATCTTGCTTACTGAATTTGATTTAGTTTACGTCACTCGCACGGCAATGAAAGCCTAGGAATTGGCGGATCATTTGGCTGAAAATGCGGTTGATGAAGAATACCTGCCGTTGAGCACTTACTTCCCGAATGAAGAAATAAACACGATAGAAGGGGTTATTGAAGATACTCATGTCTGGAAAATATTATTCGATGGAGCGGTGAATGCCAAAGGTGTAGGAATTAGGGAAATTTTAATTTCGCCAACTAGCCAGCATTACCCAGCTACCGCAAGGCTTCGGTTTTTCTGTACAAACAACACTGCTGAGTACGAAGCCTGCATCATGGGCATGAATATGGCGATTGATCAAGATGTGGAAGAATTATTGATCATGGGGGATTCCAATTTGATTATTCAGCAAGCTCAAGGAGAATGGGAAACCGGAGATATCAAGTTCATTCCTTATCGACATCACACAGAAGGTCTTGGAAAGCGTTTCAAATCGATAGAATGCAAATACATCCCAGGGTGTCATAATGGATTAGCTGATACACTTGCTACTCTAGCTTCGATGCTGCCGTATCCGGGCAATGTTTACATTGATCCCTTGGAAATCAAAATCAGGGAGAGACATGGTTATTGTAATGTACCCGAAGCAGGGCCAAGCGTCCAACCCTGGTATCATGATATTAAGAAACCTTTGAAAGCACAAGAATATCCCGAGCATGCCACTGGGGATCAAAAGAGAACCATTAGGCGACAAGCGAGTGGTTTCTTTCTAAGTGGTGAAATACTGTATAAAAGGACTCCAGATATCAACTTATTAAGGTTTGTTGATGCTGAAGAGGCTGGAAGAATCATGCATGAAGTGCATGCGGGGGTGTACGGACATCTCATGAATGGGTATGTGTTGGCAAAGAAGATACTCCGAGCTGGATATTATTGGATAACCATGGAGAACGATTGCTTCAGTTTTGTCCAGAAATGCCATCAATGTCAAGTGCCTGGAGATCTTATTCATGCACCTCCAACAGAACTATATCCCATGTCAGCGCCTTGGCCATTTGTCGCTTGGGGTATGAGTGTCATTGGGCCGATCGAGCCAAAAGCCTCCTATTGGCATAGATTCATATTGATAGCTATTGATTACTTTACAAAGTGGGTTGAGGCTATCACTATCAAGACAATCACTTAAAACGTTGTGGTGGATTTTGTGCACTCGAATATTATTTGCCTTTTCGGCATTCCAACAACCATCATGACGGATAATGCTGCAAATTTGAACAGTCGTTTGATGGAAGAAGTGTGCGAGTAGTTCAAAATAACGCACAGAATTTCCACTCCTTATAGGCCCAAAGCCAATGGCGCTGTTGAAGCAGCAAACAAAAACATCAAGAAGATTTTGAGAAAGACAATTCAAAGCTCTAGGCAGTGGCATTAACAATTACCTTTTGCCTTACTGGGATATCGCACAATAGTGCGCACATCGGTAGCATCAACTCTGTATTTGTTTGTTTATGGAACTGAGGCTGTGATCCCGGCAGAAGTGGAAATCCATTTGTTCCGGACAATTGTTGAAGCAGAAATTGAAGATAGTGAGTGGGTTAAAACTCGATTGGAACAGTTGACATTGGTTGATGAGAAACAGATGGTTGCAGTTTGTCATGGGCAGTTGAATCAACAAAGAATGGCTTGCGCCTATAATAAGAAAGTACGGCCTAGGAAGTTTTAATTGGGGCAATTCGTTGTAAGACGCATTCTTCCTCATCAACACGAAGCCAAAGGCAAATTTTCTCCTAACTGGGAAGGTCCGTACATCATCAGGAAGATACTTCCAAGCGGAGTTTATACCTAGGTGATATGGAAGGGAATGATCCCGAAACTGTGGTGAATGCGGATGCAGTTAAAAGGTAATATGTCTAAACTTGCTTCGAGGACGTCTTTGTGCAACTGAAATGAAGAAGGCTTTTGTTCACACTATCTCAAACTCCATAAATCCATCGCAAACCCTTTGAGTCCATTACCTTTCTTTGACTACCCTCTTTGGAACCCGGAAGTACAAAACAAAAAGGAAAAGAAAGAAAAGGAAAATGAAAAGAAAAAGAAAAGAAACAAAAAAAGTGAAAAAGAAAAGAAAAAGAAGAAAAGAAAAGAAAAACAAAACCGAAACAAAAACAAAAACCAAATATCTCTTGAACTACGTCTGATTTGATTCCGAAAGGATACATAGGGAGCCTCTCCCTGAGGTTCAGTCACACCAAAACAAAAATCCTAATTTTCCCAAAAAAGTGAAACAGGGGCAGATGATATAATGGTTCGGCTAAGAGATCGTCGAAATGGTTCCAAAGTTGTAGTTCCGCCCAAAATCCTTTTACCCGAAAGACCTTGTCCAAGTCCTTCTAATCAATTGGGAAAGACAGGAAAGTGGTAAATGTCATTGTTGGAATCTGATACAATTCAAATTTAGTGAAATAAAATGAGAGAGACTTACCAGTGAAAACCTTCGGGCGCCGTAAGTCGACGATGAGTAGAGAAAACAAAAATGAGAGAGTTTGCATAGCGAAAACTCGCAAAAAGCACTATCGGGCGACTGTGAGAAGAGAAATGAGAGAGGTCGAATCCGCGAAAACCCGCAAAGGGCGCTATCGGCCGAAAAGAGGATACTTCATCACTAAAAGTCCTGGCAAGGTTCCCAAGTTTGGAAATATGGGTAATGGGTTCATGAGAAGTTGGAAGTTGGTGCGGATCGGGCGTCCAGTCCAAGAAGCATGGCATGTTCATTTGGAGCCATATGCACCCTAGATAAGCCCTTCTTTACCGCCGAAAGGGACGCTTTTCTTTAAACTCATATGCTTGCCTATTGCATACTTTTCTTTGAATCCCTTTTGGTTTAACTCTGATTTTGTAACATTTACAAAGAAAATTTGGCAGGACTGATTTCACAGGGCTCCGCGCGGCATGAGTCAAAGAAATGATCAGCCTTAGTGGTGCGCCAATCTAATCCCGACTGACCATGGCAGTTGATTGCCTCCAAAGTGAAAGACATTAGAAAAGAAAAAAAGCGAAAGGAAAAGGTCTGGAAAGCAAAATGAGGTTGAAAACCAGAGCCCACACGAGCTAGTCATCACGAAGTCCAAATAATGAACCTAGTCAGTGTGAAAGAGATCACCCTCAAGGCCAACAAGTAGCAAAGTTCTCAACGGAAATGGGGCTAGGATCAAGCGATGGGAATGGTCAGGGCCACAAAACCAACCACCGTTTCAACTAACAAAGTGGTCTTTGTTGAAAACAGGTCTTGTTCAAATCAACTGTGCAAGAAGCAGGTGCAACGCAAAAGAAAGAAAATGCGCAACTGCTGAAATAGCTCTATAGCAGGAAAAACGATCAAAAAGAAGTTTTCTTAAACATTATTTCATGCATTCTGTTAAATAAAAAGGATAGCATATACAGAGAAAACCTAAAGAAAAGAAAAAAGAAAAGGAATAGAAAATAAAAATCCCAAAAAGAAAACAAATCATGGTAGCTTAGAATATCTCACTCCTTGAAAATCCGGTCAAAAAACCAAGGATCTCCCCGCCAAAAAACCGTGGAGCTTTTTCTATTCAAATCCCGGTCAAAAAATCGAGGATCTCCTGGCCAAAAACCGTGGAGCTTTTTCTATTCAAATAGCGGCAAAAAAACCGAGGTTATCCCGGCCAAAACCCGGGGAGCTTTTTATATCCAAATCCCGCCAAAAAACCGATGACCTCCTAGCCAAAAAACCGTGGAGCTTTTTCTATCCAATTCCCGGCCAAAAAACCGAGGATCTCCCGCCCGAAAAACCGTGGAGCTTTTTTTATCCAAAACCTAGCAAAAAATCTAAGGATCTCCCAACCAATAAATCGTGGAGCTTTTTCTATCCGCATCCCTGCCAAAAAACTGAGGACCTCCAGGCCGAAAAATAGTGAAGCTTTTTTTGTACAAATCCCGGCCAAAAAACCGAGGATCTCCCTGCTAAAATTTCGTGAGTTTTATCTATCCAAATCCCGGCCAAAAACCGAGGATCTCACGGCCAAAAAATCGTGGAGCTTTTTCTATCAAAATCCCCGAAAAAATACCGAGGATCTGTCCCCAAATAAACCGAGGATCGCTCGGCCAAAAAACCGTGGGGCCTTTTCTATCCAAATCCCGGCTAAAAACCCGATGATCTCCCGGCCAAAAAACTGTGGAGATTTTTCTATCCAAATTCCGGCAAAAAACCAAGGATCTCCCATCCAAAAAACCGTGGAGCTTTTTCTATCCAAATCCCGGCCAAAAAATCGTGGAGCTTTTTCTATCCAAATCAGGTTTAAAAATCGAGAGTCATTTGGCCAAAACTGAAGTGTCTCTTCTAGTTTGATTATCGTATGTGTCAGAACTGACTCACGAAATTTTCCTAGAAAAACTGGGGACGAAAATTTCATTCTTTTGTTTGTTTTGGTACTTTTAAATAGGTTTGATTACAAGGCACAAGGGGCAACATGACCAAAATAATGAGTCTCAATCCAGAATAAAGAAAAAGGGAAAAGAACAAAAGAAATGATCTTAAAGTGCTGAAGTGGAGAAGGACGCGGGCAGCGCAAGATATGATTGAAGGCAAAGGCTTTGCATGTCCCGCCTTGATCTAAAGCTGAAAAATGCACCAACGGTAATAGCGGACTAGCATCAAGATTCAAATAAGAGTCTTCCTCAAGAACTAGCCAAGACTCAAGATAAAGCTTCAAGAAATTTATAGATAGGAATCTTGTAACTCATAGTTGATAGACATCTCTAGCTTAGCTTTGATTTTCCTTTTCCTGACATGATTCCTGTTCAGCCCACGATATGTAGGCAACCCTTAAAGCAGGATGCAGTCAAACTTTTCAAAAAATGCTTTCCACGGAATTTTCAAACGGGCAAAAATTCCTCATATTGCTCATTTTATCTTTGCCCGAAAATCCTTCGTGTCTCCGAGCAAAGAGGGGCAGCTGTGAGCACGTGATTTTTGCCCTATATATGAATAATTCCAAAAAATTCAAATAAAACGATTTTTTCCTTATTTTACAATTTGTTTTCGTCATTTTTGTTAATTGTTTGTATTTTATTTGTGCATGTTAATTCATATGAAAATACAAAAAAATGCATTTGCATTTTAATTTTATATTTTAGGATTAATTAGGGGCTAATTTGTTTTAGAAAAAAATATGAAAGTCACAAAAATAGTTCATTTTTGTATTTTAGTTGTTAATTATTTACTTTGTCACGAAATAGATTTTAAATAATTTTAGGAATTAATTAGTTTAATTTTAAAAATAATTAGATCTTTATCGTTATTTTTGTATTATGTATACAAATCAAAAAATATGAAAAAAATATCAAATAAAAGCAAACAAACGAAAAGGAAATAAAAGGGAACTAATTAAAAAGAGAGAAAAGAAGTGAGCTATTTTAAATGGCCAATTGGGCTCAGTCATGACCGGATTCCCAGCCCAAACCCCAAACCCACTCAGCCGGCCTAAGTCTCTTCCCATTAACCAGGCCTCCGTGGTAGCGCCGACGCCAAACACCACCAATTTTACACCCCTCACCCTCCTCAACCCCGCTTTTCCATATATGCTAACGGTTTCCGTCGAATCAAATCATACCTGCTCGAATCTTGGTTTCTAAAAGCTGACTCAAAACAAAAATCGTCCAAATGTTCCTAAGTTGATACCAAATGGTCTCTCAACCTTCCTCAACTCGGATCCCCGGTCAAAACCCCTTGAATCCCACCACGCTTTCTCAAATTTTGGATCTAGGGTTGTTGTCGAAGGTTGCTGAAATTTTAGGGTTAGCTCGGGTTCATGTGGTCTTCAAATTATATTATGTGTTTGTCCTTGGCAAGGACAAATACATAATATTGTTTGAAGATCAATTGTGAAGTTATCTGAGTCCGGTGTCCGAAACCAGTAAGTTATTCATTCTTCCTTTGTTAAATTATCCTATCCATGGCAGATTCACTTCATTAATTTATTCTGTGATTATCCATTTGGAGTCAACAATAAAAGTCATTTTTTTATTGTTTCACTTTGGTTTTAATTCTGTTGAATGAGAACATTAATCCATCTACTTGATTTCGGCACTCGTTTAAGCACAATTCTCGTTGATTAATCCATAGTTAGCTTTCTAGGTTTCAGTTTAAATTCTGTTTCCATCTTTAGTTAGTAATGCTCCTCCTCACTAGGTTAACTTTGCTTCACGATTGACTGATTTTTTTTATTTTTAGTTTGTATTTGGTTTGTTTCGTCCCTTGTTAGCTATTAATTCAATGATAATATTGATTGGTATTGTTAATTCTATGTTGAAGATGGTTGTCTGGGTATAGCCGAATAGTTCACTTGTAATAAACTTTTGTTAGTTTCTAGCTAAGGGTAAATGGGTTTTGGGTTAGTTAACTGATGTTAGTAAATTTCAGATTGTTAGAAGGGTAGTTTGGGGATAGAAAAGGGTAGTTTTTTTAATAATAGTAATTTTAAAACAATAAAAGGGTAGTTAGGGGTTATCTTGCTCAAAGAGCATCTTAGAGGCTTCTAGAATAGGACCTTAGTATAGTTTTCAATATACTTGGGGCATTAACTTGAGTAGCAAGTCATAAAATAAAGGTTTTAAGTTGAAAAGGATTAGGGGTTGTGTGTGCAAAAGAAAAATTTGAGTGTTTCCCTTATTTGTTCCTATATAAAGGACATTAATTGCCTTGTAAAAAGGTCTTCAACATTTCAGCTCAAAAACCCACAAGAAATCAGATTTTTCTTTCATTTTAGCTTCGGATTAGTTTCAACATTTAAATATACAAAAAAAATACCAAAAAAGCATATAGAAAATAGAAAACAACAAAAATAGTCACTGTTTCATTTACTGTGAGCAACTTCTGGGTTCTCTTTTTGTTTTTCTGTTAATATTTTTATCTGCGATTTGTTGCGGACTGTTTTGGAGTAATTTATGGCGAGTTCTAGTTGTTTTGAGGGTTCTTCTGGGTTATATGCTGGTTTCTTCAAAAATATTTGGGTCAACTCTTGCATCTGGAAGCTACTTTGGTTGTTTTCTTTGTTTCATTCGAGATTGAAGTGTCTACTGGTTTTTCTTGTTGTTATTGGTGGGCTGGTTGTCATCGATTTCTGCTATTAGCTATGCAAGCTGTTTGATCTGCTGCTGATCTTCTTCTGTTCTTGTTGGATTTCATTGTCAGGTACACACTTGCGATTATGTCAATGTAGCTTCACTTGTTGAGATTATGAAATGAAATTGAAGTCGAATTGCTGCTGAAGAATTGTCACTTAAACTATTTTGCTACTTTTTTTAGTTGTTTTGATATAATTAGTGTTCATGTAATTGAATTTGAATTGCTTGGAAAGTGTAATAATTGAGGACGGTTAGTTTGAGCCCATTAGAGAATTCATGAAACATATATTTATGTAGTTGTGGTATTCACTTGATTTAGTTAGTGTTATTAAAAGTAGTAGAGTCTAGTCTGGATGTATGGTAAATTTGAAATGGATGCTGGGCCATTCAGCCCAATTGTTTGGTGATAGTTGTTGTAGTCATGTTTGCTTGTGTGGCTTATTTCTCGAAATTGGGAAGTAGCTAGAATTAGACCGGTAACAGTTTTTTTAGTAATCAAGTTAGTAGTTCAGCTCTAGAGTTCGAGCATTGATTAAGAAATCATTGGTTTATATTAATAGGCAGTCTGCTTGTGTTAATACGTCAGTGTGTCCAGCTTATCATTCAATTAGTAATGGTTGGTTGATAGAACTTTTACATAAATTGAAGTGTACACCTGGGCTTTACTCCTGTCAATTGGATTATTAATCAAAGAAATGGACGAGTGTCATAGGCGCCATTGTTATTGTAAACATGCCTTATCAGGAATCGTTGGTTCATTCGCAGAGCCTGAGGTCATATTGGGCCTCTCAGGATTCGGACTGCATATGTCCTTTAGGCCTGTTTGCACATAGAGCCACTTGTTCCATAAATTGTTTTTTTTAGAGATGTTTTACGCAAGGTTTAACGATAATTGAAATTCGGATTTTGAGTTATGTAGCGGGTTTTAAACTAAAAGGTTTGTTCTTTTGTTTGGACCCTGACTTGAACTTAAGGCCCGGATTTTAAATATAATTAATCAGGATATTTCTTTCGTTATTAGAGAGAAAAATCAAAAATAGAAATATAGTTATCTTTTAGGTTTATCCTTTAAAATAAAATGAGCCTCGCCTCGCCTAATAATTATAAAATTGCGGGGCCCTAATAAAGGTTAATATTTTGATAATCGGAAAGGGCCTTTTAGCGAATTTCAGGGCCCTCCTAAAAGATTACAACGCGTTAGACTCTATTAGGCGCAACTTTAACAAATTACATTCTTAAATACGGGTGAGCATATTATGCGGCCCAAATCTAAATCCTAAAATGTTGAATAGAGTGTGCCTAAAATTCCAGATTCATTTGATGCGGCGCAATCCGAAAACACATTTCAAACAACGTTCACTTTCTCGAAATAAATATACATATTAAATAAAAGCGGTTAAAGATAAAATTGGCACATTGGCATTTCATGTATTAAAATCAGATTTTAGCCATTCATAGAATTTAAGAGACAGTGCTATAACTACGGGATCGGACGGTGCCAAACACCTTCCCTCGGGTCAACAAAATTCCTTATTCAGAATTTTTGGTTCGCAGACTCCAATTGGGAAGTCGAAGTTTTCCTCGCTTCGGGATTGAAGACAAAACGGTGACTTGGGACACCAAAAGCTAAATTTATCCCATGTGGCGACTCCGAATAAATAAATAATCCTGACCCGAATAATGTCACTTTAAATGGAAAAATTTCCTTATACATTTATCCTTCGGGGTAGGTGTGTAATAAGGAGGTGTGACAGTATCTACCACCCATTCGTTGTGTTCTTGACCTGAGATGTGAAGGCATGTCCCCTCTCAGATGGAACAAATGTCTACCTCTCCGTGGGTTGTGAATAATGCAACTCTATTCTTCTGCTTCAACTGCTCCTTCTCCTTCTATAATTTTTTTTGCAGTTCTTCTTTAAATTGCCCTTTATTCCACAGTGGTAGCACGCATATGATGACTTCCTACCATCTGTGGATTTTCCCCTACTCTTGCTTCTACCTCTACTCTTATCTTGACTTCTTTCTTACTGTCTCCCTCTTTCTGTAATAAGGGCATGCAACTCACCATGATCGATGTCCTTTCTTCTGGCTTCTTCATTAAATAAGGCATCTTTAACCATGGACATGGTAAGATTTCCCCTAGGAGCTGAATTACTGATAGAGACTAGTAGCGTCTCCCAGCTATTAGGAAGAGAACTAAGAAGTAGTAGGGCTTGCATCTTATCCCCGAGTGTCATGTCAACAGATGATAATTGATTTATCAAGCTCTGAAACTCACTGGTATGCCCGGCAACTGAAGTTTCGTGCTTTAACTTCAAATTTACCAAATGCCTCATCAACAAGGCTTTGTTCCTAGGGGCCTTGGCTTGATACATCCCTTATAACTTTACCTAGAGGGCACATGCGTCTGTCTATTGTGCAACATGATGAAAAATGCTATTGTCAACCGATAGTATTTTTGTTTAATTTCTTCCACTCTGCTTCCTTGGTGGAATCGAGCTTCTTACCCTTTGCTTCTATGGGATCAAACAAATCATTACAACTGAGGAGATCTTCCATCCGAGGTCTCCACAATGTGTAATTTGTTGCAGTAAGCTTTATCATAGCTAGATGATGATGACTCTTCCATTATATCTTCAAAATGGCTTGGTCAAACGTTTGGAGCAGAATCTCACCAAACAGACCTCACCAACGTTTCCGAAATGGTGAAAAATGGTAGGATTGACTCTTATTGGGTCAAAATAGGGCCTCAAAAACGTTTTCAAATTTTGTACCAAACTTTTGGGGTTAAATCAAAAATATAATGAACGTTTGGGGCAGATTTATGATTTTAGCAATTTCAGGGGTTATTCCATTAATTTTTGAAAATTTATGGAATACTAGTCGCTGGCTAGATATTGACTGGATGGTGATGTGGCGCTGACTAGATTCTGACTGGATGATGACTTGGCGCTGACTGGGCAATTACTATTCATCATCTTCTTTCTTAGACAGAAAAAATAGTAAACTTTAAATTACCATGACATCTCGTTTTAGCTTTATTTTACCTCCGGAAAATTGCATTGCACTCGTATCGACGCAAGGAATCTATTGAAATGATCAAAACATACTGAAGATCACGTTTTTGAAAAACGTAAATCCGGGTTGAAATATTCTTGTTCCGATATTTCTCGATGAACACAGAATCGAAGGCTCTAATAACACTTGTTGTGATTCTCTGATCATTATGAAGATTGTTTGGGAGGAAAAACAACTCTATTTCACAAGAATAGAATTACAGAGAATTTACACCAAGAATTTCTCTCTACAAAAAAACCTCACCAAACTTTCTTTTGTTCTCACAATCTCTTCCTGGATTGTATTTCAATCTCTCTGGATTTTTTTCTTTGTAATATATAAGGCTCTATTATAGCCTTAAAGAAGGTGGTTGGTGGTTGAATTCTTCATTCAACAATGGAGGCTTCAACGGTGGCTTCTAAAATGGGTTGATGGCTTCAACAATGGTGGGCTTCTAAAATTGGTAGTTGGCAGCAGCTGAACTTATCAGGAGCTACATGTGTATTTTACCCTAAATTCCTGGATTAGTCTTCCCATCTTTGCGGTTGTAATATTTCTCTCTTATTAGTTATCACATATATGCTCTTATTAACTTAATATCTCCAGTTATATTGTCACCTAGCCAAGGTTTATCAACGTACGTCTCCTTCGTCGGTTATATAGTTTTGCTGACTATTTCGGTTTTAATATGGTATAGCATGTTAATTATCATTTTTATTTAGTTGTCAGTTATTTAATACTTATCACAAAAATTTATATATAACTATGTTATAAGTGACCTGATTTTGTGAATTGTTTACCCCTATAATCGGATAATAATTGTATATATAACGTGATTTAAGGACACGTGATTTTACTTGATACAAACAGAGAAATATTTAAATTGCTATTGGAGATTAACTGTAAGTAGAAACAAAGCAAACTAATGTAATGAGCGGTTATAGCTCTCGAGCTACATCTCCCTCGAACCGACTGAATAAGCTAGTGAAAAGTATGAACTGAACAACAGAGCTTAAGAGAGAAAATGTAATGTATTGCTTTGTTATGCGTAAATATGATGTTTACAAAATTATTACAAGCCCCTTTATATAGTAGAGAAATTCTACTTATTGTACAATTCTAAATACAGAAGGAAATCTCATGATTGACTAATTAATCGGTCTTGACTTGATACGTGCTGAGATTTCCGCCACGATCCTTACTCGAACACGAATATCTCAGCTTTATGTTATTCAATTTAGCAGGCTTCCTTTGATCTCGCTCGATCTCTATCCCGCTTCGCTCTCGATTATTGCTGGTTTCCATCTTGATCAATCATTGATTCATGAGCATAGCAATCCATCTTCATGCCATTGTTCGATACAATGCGAGGCCAAGTTGTGGCCTACAACCCCGGTTTCAATTAGCCATACAAAAATTAGCGAAGACTGGATTTGACTGTATACAGATAATCCCCTGGTTTTTGGAGTGTAATGACAAGAACGAATTAAGCATTCAAACTTCCCCTCGGTTTACCATGACGTAAGCATCGTGGCGCAAGCGGAAAATGTGACGCAAGCGGAAAATGTGACCAAAACATCCCATCGATACAATTTTCTAGGCATTGAATGCGCATCAGTCAACAGTCGTCCACTACCAGATTTGAACCGTCATCGTGAAGCAAATAAATAGCCACCTTCTTCATTCTTTCAAACTTTTCTTTCAATCTCCTTCATTCTAATCTTCATAGTTCTTCGCTATACTCAGATCTTTGTGTTTTTAGTTCTCTGAATTTCTTTACTTTTTTCATCATAAAATACCAAGCGTTCCTCCAACTTTTATTCTTCTCCATTTATAAAAATAGCTAAGACCTCAAAAACTGTCCCATACAAGGAAACTGGTACTTAATCAAGGCATGCCGGCATCAGAGCCGCGACGAAACCTCCCTAAAAGACTTCGTTTAGACAAAGTGCCCCACAGCTGCCAATTTTATGGTGGAGAATACACCCTCAACAGTGGGTCGATGCGAACCGATGTCAAGATACATATGTACTATTATCGATGGTCTCCTTAAGAAGGCAAAATTGTTGTACAACTGGAAAGGCAAAGATGTAGTAGTTCTTAATCCCAAGGAATCTATCAACACTCACATGGAGGTGCATCTAAGTGTCTATAATTACACCTTCATAATAGGTCACTTGGACCTCATCATCGTTGCACTTTGCAAGAGGTACGATGTCACTCTTGGCCAAATCCATCCATCATTCTGGAGGATCGTGATCCTCCTCCGATTTTTTGTGAACAAGATCGAGGGGCATCCTTTTACCCTCTATCACCTTATGTGTCTCTATAACCCCCGGCTTTATCGTGGAGGCTTGACCAATCTTTTCCGCTGAGCAACAAAACCTCCGTTCTTTTGAATAGACGGGACTCAAGAGGTTGGATATTTGTCCAAATAAAAACATTGGACCTAATCCCTTCCAAAGACATCCTATTTCTTGATAAATGAAACATGAATCGTAAGTGTTGCTTAGCCTTGAATACCTACTTTTGATGTTTTTCTTCTTATTTCGTTTTCTCTTTTGTATTGCAGCTGTGGCCACGTGACGGAAGTAATCCCAAATCTCAGGCAATGGGTCGAGGTCTTATTAATGATGAAGTCTTACTCCGAACGTTCTTTGATGGAGTAATCAAACGGTCAATGGGAGGCCCACAACCATAGTAATCTTTTCTTTTTCTTAGTACTATTTCCATTCGGGCTTTGCGTGGACCTTACTCATCTTTTTTTCTTTTGTAGAACTCGAGAAGGATGTAGCAATGAGACCCCCATCTACCGAAGATGAGCCAGTCCTCTCATCATATGCCCTGAAGCAGGACAAGGAGAAGTAAATAAAGATGCTCTGAGCCCTCATAACCCATAAAAGAAAAGACCCTCTAGAAGGCCCCGTAAGCCATAGGGGACAATCATCTATTTAACTTTAGAGTCAGTCCAACGACTAAGGGATGAGTCAGAAGGAGGGGAAGAAGAAGAAGACTCTGGGGTGGTGTCCCACATGAGAGCTAGCACTTAAATGAAAAGAACCACTACGCCTGTTGGAGCTAAAACTACTCAGTCTCGAATAGACTAAATTCCCTAGCCAGAAAAAGATGAAGATGCTTCACCTCGAGGTGGGAAGTATATCAAGGAGGTGGTCGATGCTAGTGCAGAAACCAAGCTCGAGGCTCCCTAAGACAGAGGCGATCCCTTGAAAGACCCACTTGGGGAAATAAAGATTGGGGATTCCCCCTCGTTTCCTTCAATTTCAGATTTGATTATACACCACGCTTAGGACGTAGAGACTTTTCACGGGGAAGGAAACCACGGAGAGGAAGATCCTTTTTGTGGTTATTTTTCTTGGGTAGAAGATGTGGCCGGTTTGAATGACTTAGATTTTGAAGATGAGCTCGGGTGAGGCTTCCTCGAGTCTTAGATTGACCGATAAGTTTCTGTCCCCTACTATCAATCCCGAGCGTAAGCGATCAATCATCAATTCAGCCCCGAAGGATGATCGAGTATTTTGTGCCCCCATAGGGGTGGATAGCTATCTGCGATGCTTGGTCGCTGAGGAAGACCAGGCCAAAATCGATGAGGTATAAGTTGCTTGTTTATTCAACGAGGCCCAACATGCTCTGGATTGGGTAAGTTCGAGGGAAATCCCATTATCACTTTAAAACTTTGAATTGTAGACAGATTTAAAACTTTCTTTCTCACTGTAGGCTTCAGTGGTGGATCACAAGGCCTTCCTTTGAATTCAATAGAAGTGCAAGGCTGAGGTTCAGGGCCTCACTAAGAAATATGATACCTACAAGCTCCTTAGTGAGAAGCTTCAAGCGGATTTGGCAATGGCTCGAGATGAGCATGCCAAGATGGTCGAGTAGGTATTCCGATTGATTCATGATAGTGAAGATGGGTTTGAGATAACAACTAATGATCCAATTATGCTGTTTTGATAGAGGCTCGAATAGATCAAGGACCTCCAGAGACAAATAGATGCAATAGGATCCGAGGCCGAGTGGTTCAAAGGGTACATGAACGTATTAGCTTCACCGAAGTAGGTCGTCCCAGCAGAGATGGAGTGGCCAAGTCTAAGCTTCGGGCTGTAAAGAAGAATTACTCGCTTTGGTCCAACTTAGCTGATTTGGCAATAGAGCTTGAGATGGCCAAATAAGAGGTGGCCGCGGCCAATAATAAAGGATATGATAATACGACCCAATACAAAGTCATTGTTGAAGCCATCCTAGTGCAGGCCAAATGTCTGGTGGATCATGCGAGGTGACAAGCTTGAAGGGAGGCCTTCGAGGGAGCCCGTAATCAAAGCTTTAATATATATATATATAGAAATCGAGATTTTTAGGGCAGAAGAAATGAAGGCTCGGAAGCTTGATTATCTCGAGGAGGACACCGAGAGTCTGAGTGAATCTGATGAAGAAGACTACGAGGGTGAATATGCTTACTCCGAGAAGGGCCATGCTACTTAGGCTTAGCAATTTTTGTTTTTTTCATCGAGGCCGACCAGCCTTTGTTAATAATTCTTGATCGTGCCATATGGCCCTTGTAAAAAGATTTGGATGAATATATAAAATTTTGTCCCTTCCTGGGCTTATGAATCTGTGTTCTTTTTTGTTAATTAATGTAAGGTTCAAAATGCCTTAGCGTAATATTATGAAGTTCTGTTTGAGGGTCCGAGGTATGGGGATGGTATGGGCCGATAATAAGCCCTTCCTTCGACCGTTTCCAATCAATGAACCCCGAAAGATAACTTGAACTTGAGTTTATGTAGCCCTTAAGCTTAATGGTTGAGGACATGCTCGAACTCGGAATAACGTAGCCCATAGGAGTTCTAGATGAGTGAGAATGATCTCTCGAACTCGAAGTGAAAGTATCCCTTAGGACATTGGAAGTTTCATATTTGGCCGATCTGGCCTTTCTAAGACAATCATTTAAAGATAAATATAAGGCTTTTACCCTTTCTGTCTTTTAAATTTTTTCCTTTGTTGATCATTCGTTTGCACAAAATTTGTAATGCCTCAACATTAGATAATGAGGTTGTGATCGAGTGTTCGAACAAAATATTGCTTTTATTGCCTTTCTGCCGATGGTAGCCTTTAGGGACGCCTGTGAAAGATTTTTTTCTTTTCGAATGCGCAGTTTTATTAGGGATTTCGAACATCTCCGAGCCGTGTTAATTTGGCCGCAGCCTTTTCATTTCGGCATTTTCCCCTTGTGCTTATTTTTTCATTTTACATCGTGCTTTCCTGAAGTATCAGTCCCCGAGTGGGGTTGCCGTGGCCTATTAAAATTGAGAGTTTCCTAAAAGGCCTTATGAACTCACAGTCTTAATAAATCGATCTCGTTTATTTTTCAGACAGCAGTCCCATTGTGTGGGTGTAATTATCCGAACTCTGGTTATTTTCAGCCCATAAGCCTTTTTACATAATAGATCGAGAGTACAAAATTGTAAAGTAGAAAATATTTTTCTATGGCATGAGATATCAGCAAGGAAAAATACTTCTCTTTATAGTTTATTATACACCGTACATATTATGTCCAGGGCACGATCAAACTATGCAGGCACAGTTCGTTTGACCGTTTGGCCCATACAAATCTTCCCCATCGAGACCCTGATGCCATGAACTAATTTTCTCACAAAAAAAGTTGATATACGAGGGTAATGCCCCCCAATATTTGAGGTTGATTTTAAAGAAGCATCGGATATTGTTGAATTGTCCTAAGTTAGCAGGATCAATGGTTTCCTCGTTAAAAACCTCACCCAAAAAACCATTTATGTGACGACCCAAAGGAGATATCACATGTGTTCTTACTCATTCCGTGTCTCCGAGGCCTCGAAACCACATTTAGTGTTGTCTTGATTTGCATGTAAAATCCAGGCACTTAGCCGGAAAGCTTAAATATGAAATATGTGATAAAAATAGAGAATTTTGATATTAATATGATTAATATTGATTTCGGACAACATTTAGGGTTAACCAAGTGAAATAGTGATTCATAATTAAAAACATATTTTATTATAGAACATACACAACAAACATGGTACTCAGTGTGTCTACATCATACATCGCCCAATATACAAAGTACTTTTTTTACATAAGTTCGCAACCCACATTTTCTGTCTACGGAGCCTCTAGGATACAGAAAGATGATACAATACTTGCCGGTAACAAGGCTCCAACTATACGTTTCACAAAACAATCAAAATAATATTTCCGAAATAAAAAGCGGCATGAGCCACACTAGGTCCCGAGAGGAAATGGGCTCACCAATACATCTGATGGAATGTGAAGGGGAGCTACAGTTGGTGGACTAGAGTACCTGCTATGGATCCAACTGCAATCATAACACGAATGTAGCGCCCCCGGCAAAAGGGACGTTAGCAGGTTTGAATTGTACTGGCATGTATGGAAAACCTTGCCCTTTGTAAACTCAAAACATCCACAAGTAGCAAGCAATAACAGAATCAAAAATCGAATACACATTTAAGGAACAATCAAGCCAAACAAGTTTACAATCTCTCATTCTTCCTCTTCAACGTTATCACATAAATTATTTCACAATTTGATACACCAGAAGCAAGCAATAACAGAATCAACAACCGAATACTCATTTAAGGAACCATCAAGCCAAACAAGTTTACAATCTCTCCTTCTTCCTCTTTAACATTATCATATCAATGATTTCACAATTTGCTCATATTTTAATTTCAATTGTAATTTTGATCACTTTCCCCCCTTATTACCCCGGCCACCCTTATCACCACAACCCACACCTTATACCTTCGTGTTGCGGCGCACAACCCGATCCCACCGTACAGTTACAAATTCACAAACAACACAACAATAATCAACAATTCACAAAGATTAACAACAACAACAACAACAACACTTAAGAACAACCACAACAATTTACAAGTATTTCCATAACCATCAATATCATTTTCCATCACCTTTAACAATTCATATGCAATTCGAGTCAGCACACTAATTTACAAGTATTTACATAACCATCAATACAATTTTCCATCATCTTCAACAATTCATATGCAATTTCAGTCACAACAATAATTATGCCACAACAAGCCAAATATATTATTACCACATTTGTTCCAATTGCATCATTTACGATTTGCTTTCATCATTTGTTTCTCAGCTCTTACCACATAACACTTTCACAATCACACATTTAGTTTATTGCCAAATACCCGCACCATTATATCGGGAGACTTAACCATAAACACTCAAATCAAAATAATCACAAGAATTTTACAAATAGACCACATAGATATCACATACCAAATAGTCGTACACAAAACAAAATGACTCTTCAAAGGTCAAAGTTAGCCATACATACCTTTCTTGAGCTTTCCTTTAATTACTACGATATTACGGAAACTCTAAGAAATTCAATCTATTTTGAGACATAACAAAATTAACACAAACTAGGAAGTTATTCACGGTTTCAGCTTGTTGGAGCGTCTTATCAAACACTAGTTGAGCGTCTTGATTTTTAACACTCTTTTAAAAGATTTCCTTCATTCCCCAACCCATTCTTTACACATTTATGTTCATCTACCATCCCATAATCCTAATTTGCATATGCATGTACGCATAATACTATTATACCAAGAATCATACCTCAATTACCCATCTCACAATCTCTACAATACCAATACATCTTAGGTTAGACACTTATGGCTCCCAATCACCATCCCATGAGTTCTAATGTATATATCATACATAAATAATCACCACATAATAGTTAGATATGATAGACATACCTCTTGTAGTAAGAATTTTATGAATCCCCACTTTCGGGCTTCTTGATAAATTCAAGGATTTGAAGGAAGATCTAAGGATTTTCTAGATTAATCCTTGTTAATAAAAGTGTTTAGGAGTAGTAATAAACTCAAAATACTCCAAAAACCTTACCTTGGATAATGGCGATGAAGTTTGGGACAAAATCCCCTTAGGAGAGCAAGCCTTAACCCCAATAATGACTTGGGAACATTTTATACCGGTGTTGGGGTATTTAAAAACCCTCCATATGCGCAATTTCGCGTGGTCTTTGCGCATTTTTTCTTAGCATTCTGCCTCAGATGCACGAAATGCGTGACTTCGCATGCTCTTCAAGCCCTCTGACACCGATCCCGTAAGATAGTCATAGCGTTTTTTATTCACCTCTAAATGGTAAATGGTTTATTGCATTGAAAACCATACTTAAAGGTCTTTAATTTGATAGGTAGATCCTCACACAAATCCTTATAAAACTGGAGATATGATTGTTCAAAGTGAGGTCTTGTGCGCACTCTTTTACAACTTTTGTCTAATATGAAAATTTTCAACTTAGTTTAGACTTAGGC
Source organism: Nicotiana benthamiana (assembly GCA_034376525.1). Lineage (NCBI taxonomy): Eukaryota > Viridiplantae > Streptophyta > Magnoliopsida > Solanales > Solanaceae > Nicotiana > Nicotiana benthamiana. The sequence goes on from CM067328.1 coordinate 45,444,217, forward strand.
CTCTCATTAGATCCCAAAACACTTCTAATATGACTTATACACTTAATAACATATCCAATTGATATCCATTATATCTCAGATCCTCATTTGCACACAAAATAAAATAATTATTCTACCTTGGCACGACAAAATCTAAAATTACTAGGAAATTTTTTTTGTGGCCTTACAGTGCAAGTCTATGAGGAAAACATATAGCATCGAGGTGTGCTCGTTTGTTGACATTGTCACGATGGTGATAGTGGATGACTCAGGCACAATGATTAATGTTGAAGATCCAGTTGAAGCCGCGCTTTTGAACATGGATGTTAATGATGATACCGGGAGAGTGGAATGTGTACAGTCATTGCATGGTATAGGCTTGATTCTAATGAGCGTAGGAAGTTGTACTTAGATCTTGAGAATCGCAAAGCTCCACCAACAAAGCCATCTATTAAGGATCCGCTGGAGCTGGAGTTGAAATCACTTCCCCCCCACCTCAGGTATGAATTCTTGGGCCCTAATTTAACTTTGCCTATTATTCTTTTGTATTGCTTGACTAACGTGCAGGTTGATGCCACCTTGGCTATTCTACAAAAGTTCAAGAGGGGGATTTGATGGACATTGGCCGATATTTGGGGTATAAGCCCCGCCTTTTGCACGCATAATATCATTTTGGACGAGGATGCGAGGCCTTCACTTGGACATCAAAGGAGACTCAACGAAGCTATACAAGAAGTGGTTAAGAAGGAAGTTATCAAGTGGATTGATACTGGTGTGGTATATCCCATTTCTGACAGTTCATAGATATCTCTGGTGCAATGTACACCGAAGAAGGGCGGGATGACTATGGTGATCAATGCTAACAATAAGCATATTCCTACTAAGATGATGATGAGGTGGAGAGTTTGTACAGATTGCATAAAGCTTAACAAAGTGATTTGAAAGCATCATTTATCGTTGATGTTCCTTGAACAAATGCTTGATCGTCTTATGGGCCGGTCGCTCTATTGCTTCTTAGATGGGTACTCAGGGTACAATCAAATTCTTATTGCCCAGAGGACCAAGTGAAGATGACCTTTAGATATCCTTATGCCACATTCACACTCTCGAGGATGATGCTTGGATTCTGTAATGCTCTGGCAACCTTCCAATGATGTATGATGGCTATTTTTACCAACATGGTGGAATACATATTGGAGGTCTTCAAGGATGAATTTATCGTGTTTGGGGATTAGTTCTAGGAATGTTAGGTAAATCAAGATCGTGTGTTGGCCCGATGAGAAGATACGAACCTGCTTCTTAATTGGGAAAAATGCCATTTTATGGTAAAAGAGGGTGTTGTGTTGGGTCACAAGATTCGGAAGAGAGGTATTGAAGTTGATAATTCCAGGATCGAAGTTATTTCAAGGCTACCTCCCCCTACGTTTCTACCGAAGTTTCATCAAAGATTTTTCTAAGGTAGTTAACCCGTTGTGCAATTTCTTAGAGAAGGAGGAGAATTTTGTGTTTGATGAGAAACTCATGGAGGCATTCGAGCTTGTAAAACATAAGTTGACAAAGACCCTTATCATTGCCGTACCCAATTGGAGCTTGCCTTTCCAGCTCATGTGCAACGCTAGTGATATTGCGGTAGGGGCGGTCTTGGGCCAAATAATCAACATGATGTTCCATCCGGTGTACTACTCAAGCAAGACTATGAATGAAGCTCAAAATAATAGTAGAGTCAGCGAGAAGGAATTTCTAGCTATTGTGTTTGCCATGGAAAAGTTCCGACCATACCTTATTGGGGCAAAAATGATTATCCGTACCGATCATGCCGCCCTTAGGTATTTGATGACCAAGAAAGACTCTAAGAAAAGGTTGATGAGATGGGTGTTACATCTTCAAGAGTTTGATCTAGAAATTCTGGACCGAAAAGGGAGTGAAAATAAAGTTGTGGACCACTGGTCCCGCTCTGAGAAAGAGGGGAGGACTTCTCACGGCCTTGAGATCAATGATGCATTTCCGGATGAGCATCTCCTTGCGGTGTCTATACATGATATGCTGTGATTTTCTGATGTCGCCAAATATCTTGTGACCGGTATAATCCCGTATGAGCTCTCCTCTAACAAAAGGAAGAATCTCAAGCGGGATAGTTTGGATTTTTATTAGGATGAGCCATATTTGTTCAGGATTTGCACCGATCATGTGATTCATCGATGTGTCCCAGAAGAAGAATAATTGAATATTTTGGAGTGTTATCATTCCTCTCCCTATGATGGCTACCCTGCGGGGTGAGGACGACCCTTAAGGTGCTTAGTTGCGGTTTCTATTGTCCTCATAATTTAAAGATTACAGTGATTTTGTTAAGAGATGTGATGAATTCCATAGAGCCGGTGGGATTTATAAAAAGGACGAGATGCCTTTCAACACAATTCTAGAGTTTGACATTTTTGATGTTTGGGGTATTGACTTTATGGGTACTTTCGTGAGCTCTTGTGGGAACACTTAAATTTTGGTGGCGGTGGATTATGTTTCGAAGTGGGTTTAAGCCACGGTTTTGGCCAACAATGAGGCTTGAAGTATGGTGGCATTTCTGAAAAAGTGGCTCTTCACAAGGTTTGGCACCCCTGAGCTATCATTAGTTATGGGGGATCGCACTTTTGCAACAAGGATTTTGATTTATTGCTTGTCAAGTATGGAGTAAATCACAAAGTATTCACCCCCTATCATCCTCAAGAGAGTGGCTAGGTGGAAGTTTCCAACAGAGAAATTAAGAGTATCTTGTCCAAAATGGATAATGCCAATAGGATCGATTGGTCAAAGAAATTAGATGTGTCTCTTTGGGCCTATCCGACATCTTATAAGACCCCAATTGGTATGTCTCTGTACCGGTTGATGTTCGAGAAAGCATGTCACCTTCAGCTTTGAGGAAATTGAAGTTAGAATGGGATTTCACGGCGAATCTCCGGGTTGAGCAACTCAATGAGCTTGACGAGTTTAGATTTCATGCCTACTCCAACACGTCCTTGTATATGGACAAGACGAAGTATCTTCATGAAAAATATGCTCGGGGAAAGGAATTCATGCTTGGTGATATGTTTCTTCTCTTCAACTTTTGGTTGAGGTTATTTCCCAGAAAGCTCAAGTCTAAGCGGAATGGTGCGTTTGAAGATGTTGGTGCAACCCCATCTGGTGTTATTGCGCATTCTGTAGTGAGATTATTTGATAGGTTGCCTAAAATTTTTATTCCTGTTATTCTGCATTGGATTTCATCTACTGATACACTGATTGTTCTTCAACTAAAAAAGTTAGACATGTTTCCTTGCAGAAAATGGTAAGACACAGGGGGCGATGTGTCAAGCAACCCGGAAGAGGTGACTCCTCCTGGAGAGGAAAAGCTAAACAAAACAAACGCACTCCCCGACCAAAACTAAAAACAATGAAACAGGTTCTGAGTGAAGATGAGCAATCGGGGAGTGAGTACCTTCCCTCCCAGGACATCTCAGCTGACTTGGGGAAACCCCCCTCATTACCAGTTCCACCTTCAGCCCAAGCTCCACAGGTTGTACAGTTTTTGTGGTCTGATCGCTCAGCAGCAGATAGCGATGAATACTGCACCTCCTCCACAGCTTTAGTGTTTGGGGAGAGTGCAGCAGGTGGTGACAACAGTGAGGATGAGGTTCTGGGTAGTGGGGTGCCCAAGTTTGGTGGTGTAGAACAAACGAGAAAATAAAAAGGGTGGGAGGACCACTTTGTTAGTCAAGTGGCCTTCCATAAGTTCCGAGAAATGTGGCCCAAAATAAAACTAATCACAGAGATGAGCATAATCACCCAAGACTTATTGCCATTACTCCCCAATGTGTGCGAGAAATTTCAAACCAGAGTTGGGTGGGAGCAATTTAGTGATGATTTGTTTGAGGCGAACGATCACATGGTCAAGGAGTTCTATTGCAACATGGCCTACACCAAAAAGGACTCCAATGTGACCAAAGTGCGAAACAAGAATGTCGTGTTTTCTGGAAAGGCATCCAATAAAATATTGAGTTTTGATGATGAAGACTCGACCCAATACAATGAGAAGATGGAGATGAAGGAGGAGGTTCACCCATGGTTGGAAAAGTATTTGTCTCATCTTGGTGTTGTTCAGGATTTGATACAAGCGGGGGTGAACATTTTGATAAAGAACGTGAATTTCGAGGCTAAAGGGTGGCTCACTTTTGTATGCAACCGGCTTTACCCCATTTCCCATGACCAGACTATTCCACTCCCCCGTGCTGTGCTAATTGCATCCATTATTGTTGGTTTCCCTATCAATGTGGGAAATGTAATATATAGGGCGATCACTTCAATGGGGGTTGATAGCGTCTACAACTATCCATGTCCAAACACCGTCACCATGTATTTTCGGGACTTAGAGGTGAAGAAAAAGTCATATGATGTTGAGGATCGCCCAGTTTCCCCATTCACATGGTTCAACATTCAGGGGCCATACAACCCAAAGGACAAAAAGAACAAGGCATCCACCTCTGGCCCGATTGGCCAGGCTAAGGAGACAGTTGTGGTATGGTCTACTAGTAACCCTTCTACTGAGCTCCTTTCCATTCCATTTGTTTCTATTTCATATCATGTGCCTTCCTCCTCTGCGGGTCCTAGTTCTTCAGCTGGCCCAGCAATCCCCTCTTCCCGGACCAACCCTTTGACAACGCAGTAGTTAGCAAATACCTTGGCCAGTTTAAACAACTAGATGTCAGTTGCGACATATAAGTTGTCCATATTGGCCACTTCAATTGAGGCTCATTCTACACCAGCCACTGTCTAGATTCCTCAGTCTATTGAGGAAACTTTAAAGAAGCTCCGAGCCAACAAGGAGACAATTATACATACATTGGGTGCCTTGACTAATGTAGTTGATACACATGGCATATCTCTGAAGGAACTTGCCCCGGAGCACAAAAGATGAGAAAGTCAAGGGAGTCCAAGGAGTCAGTGAAGGTGCTTCAAACATATGTGAACAAGCTAATGGACGATCAACTGCCTTTTAACTTATTATTTGGGGAGTCAGCCCCTCTAGCAGTAGCATCTGTGCTAGAGACACAGCAGGAGAAGGCACCCAGGCCTCCGAGGAAGAAGAGGAAGCTGCCCGGCAAAAAAGGAATGATGATTCAGCTCGCAGAGATTCAGGTGATTCCCTTCGGTAATGTACCAGATATTTAGCCGATCTAGCAATAGGACCCTGTCCTAGCAGCAGAGCAGCAACAAGCTGGCAACTAGTCTGAGGTTCTAACACACACGAAGGATCAGGGGACCACTGACGATCCTATGCAGAAGGACCGGGCCTAAGGAGACCTCTATATCCTTTATGTGATTTTTTGTACTTATTTTGGTAGTTGGCATTGGGGATAGTGCTAGTACTTATACGTGGGAGCGCACCCTAATTCTTGTTTATTTTGATGATTGTATATATTAGATACTCCTTTTATGTTTTTATATTATTTTCTAGTTGGTCTGTACATAACTTTACATTTTAGCTACTTTTACCGTACGTTTCATCGTTGTCTATATATAAAGTTACTTTATATATAAATAAATATATATACCTAGTTGTATATTCTACTCCCCCATTGTACATATTGGTTTTTCTATTTTCGCAAATGTATTTCGTTTTTAGCTTCGTAGATAGGCTCGCAGCCTTCTGTTTTATTTTTGGCATTTTCAATAAGACCTTGGTTTTCTTAACGCCACAGTCCTTTCTAAGGGTTGCTCTTCCCAATAATAGATGGTGTGACAACCTTCTTAAGGGTTTCAGTTTGTTTTTTATTTTTTCTTTTTGATTTTGATATTTCGTAGTTAAGGGTACCTTGGGGAAATCTTCACTTGGGCCTAACACATTTGCATTTGATCCCGTAATCAAATATATAATATTGTATTTAGGATGGTGAAAGTTGTGGCCTTGAGACTCTTGTGTGGACCAAAAAATCATCATGTGGTCGTTTTTTACCATTGCACGCTTGAATCGTAACTAAGGTCATTGTGGGCCCTCGACTCAATATAATTAGCAATACTTGAGTGTGTGTGGTGAGAATTGGAATTGTGAGTCCAAGTCCTGAGCCGATGTTCTAGAATTTTCCCTGAATATTTGGTGAGGCGAAATCGTAGGTGAAAGTTTACTTGAGAAGTTATTATAGGCTCTCCTTGATCCAAATGCTAAGTTGAACAGTTCCATGAACTACCAATGAAAATGATCCCTAGTTAACCCTTTTGAACCTAGAACTTGTTTATTTAAATAACCAAAGCTACAAGCCTATACCCATTCTTAATTATACCCTCTCTTGGGACCCAAATCTTCCCTTTAGTAATGGGAAATGTGTATGTTTTTGGGGGGAGGGCAAGGAAGGAAAAAATGTGGTAAAATGTACCAAAGCAAAAGAAAAGGAAGGCAATGAAAAAGAAAGAAAAGAAAAGACAAAAAGAAAGACCAATGTGAATAAGAATAAAAAAGGGAATTAAAAGAAAACAAATGTGAAAAAATGTGTGGAAAAAGTAGAAAAAGGATAAATGTTTTTAATTGCATAAGAAAGAGTGACAATGTGTCTCTCTAACCCATGGAAAAGAAGTGAATACTCTAATGAGTTAAGAAAGTGTGCCAAAATGAATCAAAAGAATAGCTTAAGGGAAGATTGAACCGACTTGAACAAAAACATTTCCTACCCTTACCCAAAAGCCTTCACAATGACTCCACAAAAGTCCTACATGATCTTGAGTAGAAGGGAACCTACATTAGTGGATACTTACATAAGGGCAAAGCATAAGGTACTTAAAGCCAGACTTGTGACCTTCTTTTTGAGAGAGAGGAGTGAAAGTCCATCAACCTCGGTTTGTGTGTTAATACTCTAAAAGGTGAGGTTCGCTTAGGGAGTGTTGAGGATGTGTGAGTTTGGCTTCCACAATGACCAAAGTAATTGAGAGAAGTTCCTTGATGAAATGTGTCAACTCTTGATGCTCTTGTGTCACACTTGATCCACAAGCTTTTAAAGTTTAAATGTGTTAATGATGCATTCGTATTGAGGGCAATGGTCAATCCCAATTTATGCTTGTTAGGGTTACTATAGGATAGCTGGAATAACATGGATGTTACCTTTAAAAAGTGGGCCTTATTTTGTTTGCTTGAGGATAAGCAAAGGTTTATGTTTGGAGGAGTTGATAAGTTGGATTTTAACGTGTTTTATGCCCCTACTTGCCTATGCTTTGATTATAATTTGCTAAAAAATAGTCCCAAAATGATTACAGTTTGTGCTTGATTGCAGGTTTGAGTTACAAAGTGACAAAACGTCAAAGATCAACTTAAAATAGAGTGAAACCTGCTCAAGTATAAAAGGCCAATGAAGTGGTGGAAAAAACGTAGTTAGGGCGGACAACACAATTGTGCACTACGGCCACACTAGTGAGTTCAGAGGAGTGCACAGTTAAGACATTAATCCATGCGGCCACAGTTGGATTTAGGCACCCCGCGTCCATCTTGTGCGGCCGCACCATCATGCCATGCGGTCCGCGCCAAAGGGGCCAGAGAAGATGGAGGTTTGGGAAAGTTCATCAATGCGGCCGCGGTCATCATCACGCGATCCGCGCCAGATCTTCACGCAACCGCGCCAGCCACTTTAGAGAGATGGAAGTGAAAGACAAACAAGCGAGTGAGGTTGCGGTTGTAATTTTGGGCATGCACTGACCCCGCAGGGGAAGTTTTGTCAAATATTTTCAGCCCACTATAAATAGAACATTTTACAATTTTTACGTTAAGTTTTGATTACTGAAGAGAGCTGCGCTCGTGAGGACGACTGTTTTAACCTATTTTTGCACTTTAGCGTTAATTCCTCTATAGATTCTTCTATTTTTACTTTAGTTGTTATTTCTTCTTCTATTTATTATGTTTCTTCTTCAACTATGTCTAGCTAAACTCATTAGCTGGGGTTGTGGCTCAGCCCTACTGTGGGTAGTTGATGGGTGTTACTTTCTAATGATAGATAGATATTGGGTATTTGTAATTTGGGTTAATTTTGTCCTTTAATTAAGGATTGGTGGTTGCAAATAAGTAGGTTTCGAATCTTCTTTAGAAAGAGAGTCTATGACCCTAAAATTGACCCAACAAGGAATTGGGATGGACCCATGGAAAATGGTAGTCCCAATTAATGGGTTAAATCTCGAGAGAGTAATCACGCTACTTGAACCCTAGTTGTTTGGTCTAACAGATCTACCCAATTGGTCTTGAGCGAGTCAATTGGGCAAACTAGCTCTCTCTACCAAGAGGTTTGAGAGTGGGTACAATTGTGCAAGGGTTTTAACATAAATCCCAAATATGTCAATCTATTATTAGTAGTTTCTACCCGTTTGTTATTCGCCTAGGTTATGCTACGACCCTGGTGCCTTTATCCCTATTAAGTACAAACATGCAATATTCCCTTAGCATAATTTAGTCTTCATCTTTAGATTATAATAGTAGTTGTTTATTCAAAATAAAACACAAAATGCTAGGAGTGCAATTAGAAGTACAAATGCAGTTCTAGGCTAAACTAACAATCGAACTCCATTCTAAGCTCCACGTGGAAATTCCATCCTGAACCACTATTCGGATAGAAGCTATTAGCTGTCTACTTTTCCTACATTCGTATAGTGTTGAGTCGGCTCCGATTAGCAGTTCAACAAGAGTTGGGCACCCGGGTTGAGTTGAGTACAAAATATTATCCTCAAATGGACGGACACTCCGAGCGGACTATTCAAATTTTGGAGGATATGCACCGAGCCTTTGTCATTGATTTTTTAGGCTTATGGGATATGTTTTTGCCTTTAGTGGCATTTTTCTACAAAAACAGCTACCAGTCCAGCATTCAGACGGCTCCTGATGAGGCGTTGTATGGTAGGTGATGTCGGTCTCCAGTTGGATGGTTTGAACCGGGAGAGGCTCGATTATTGGGTACGGATCTGGTTAAGGAGGCCTTGGACAAGGTAAAGATCATTTAGGATAGGCTTCGTATAGCTCAATCTAGAAAAAAGGGTTATGCAGATCGCAAGGTTCGGGATGTGGCTTTCATGGTTAGTGAGTGAGTATTGATCTAAGTATTTCCTATGAAAGGCGTGATGAGATTTGGAAAAAAGGGCAAGCTCAGCCCTAGATTCGAGAGATTCTCGATTGTGTGGGAGAGGTGGCTTATAGACTTGCCCTTCCACCTAGCTTGTCCATCGTGCATCCAGTATTTCAAGTATCTATGCTTCGGAAGTATCACGACGATCCATCCCATGTGTTGGATTTCAGCACTGTCAAGTTGGAGAAGAACCTATCTCATGAGGAGAAGCCGGTAGCTATTCTAGATCGGCAAGTTCGATTGTTGAGGTTGAAGAGTTTTCCTGTGCTTGTTCAAAGGAGAGGTCAGCTTCCTGAGGGATCAACCTGGGAGTCCGAGTCAAACTTGCATAGTCGTTATCCTCATCTATTTCCTGACTCAGGTTCTTCTATCTTTTGTCCATTCGAGGACGAACGGTTGGTTTAGAGGTGGAGAATGTGACGACCCAAAGGGGTCATCATCCTAACAAAGAGGTATTATGTTGTTATGACAAATGGTCAAAAAGTAATTGAGTTGTCTTCCTAGCTCTGTTAGTAGGCGCCATCACGACCCCGTGGCTGGGAAATCTAGGTCGTGATAATTTGGGACAAAACCAGTCTAAGGAAAAAAGAGTCCAATGTGTGATTTCAAATCTAAAAACTTCGTGTCGAGGAGTCCATTGTTGTTTCTAATCGAACACCTGCAAGAGTTAGTTTGAAATCTAAATAAAAATTGAAGGGGTCATAGCCTAGCAGTTGTATCTTTTTAGGTGCGATCCATTCCAATTGCTCGATAGTTGTTCGTCGTTCATCATGCCGAGCTTGTAGGATCCTTTTGCATTGATTTTAAGAACCTGGTACGATCCTTCCCTGTTCGGGCCTAATTTTTCTTCATTCAGATTACGGGTTTTGAGGGTGACTATTCATAGCACCAAGTCCCCGATGCTAAAATGTCGAATATTGGCTCTTCGATTATAGTGCCTTCCAATCCGCTATTTTTGGGCGGCTAATCAGACGAGGGCGGCTTCGCATTTCGTATTCATGGGCCTGGTTATTTGATTTGTTTGCTGCATATCAAAATACGATGTTAGATTCTCTGGCTTCGACTGATATTAGAGTTTTAGCGCCATAAATTAACGAGAATGGTGTTACTTCATTACTGGATTTCGATGTTGTGCGGTATGCCCATAGAACCTCAGGTAATATCTCTCTCCACTTCCCTTTGCCATTGGTTAATCTCTTTTGAAGGTTATGAACTATGGTTTTCTTGGTCGATTTGGCTTGTCCATTCCCGATGGGATAATAAGGCATCGATAAGATTATTTTGATGTTGTGATCCTCGAGAAATTTATTCACTTTGCTGCCGATGAATTACTTTCCATTATGATATACGATCCTAGAAGGTATCCCGTATTAACATATGATGGGGTCCCAAATAATGTTTATGACTTCATTTTCTCTCACTTTCTCAAAAGCATGTGGTTCCACCCACATTGAAAAATAATCAGTCATAAATAAAATAAATCAAGCTTTACCTGGGGCAGATGGAAGAGGGCCTACGATGTCCATTCCCCGTCTGACACAGTGCCATGGGGATAAGACGGAATGGAGCTGCTATCTGGACTAGTGAATCATTGGTGCATAACTTTGGCATTCATCTCATTTCTGAACGAACTCCTTTGTGCCCTTCTCCATATCAGTCAAGTACCCTACTCTGATTACTTTGTGGACAAACGATTCGGCACCAGAATGATTTCCATAAGTGCCTACGTGAACTTCCCCTAGGATGTAGTCAGTATCTCATGATCCTAAGCATATTGCTAACGGTCCATCGAATGTCCTTTTTAATAGCATTCCGTCTTTGGACAAAGTTAACCGTGTTGCCTTTGTTTGCCGAGCTCTCAAATCCTTTGGATCTGATGGAAGTTTCACGTTCATTAAGTACTCTATTTCTCCAATCCCAGGTCAAACTTATGGAGTATTTTGGCGTGGCCTTCTCCGATCAAAGAGCATAAGAGTGGTACGACAGTACTCGAGTTAAGTTCCTCGTCTTCGAAGTACATGTTCTTGATGTGCATGTTGGCAAGAGCATCATCCTTTCTATTATGCTCTTGAGGTACATGTTGCAAGGTCCGTTCCTTAAATTGATGTAAAATCATTTGTAGTTAATCCAAGTACCTCTGCATTTAGTCTTTGCGGACTTCAAAAATCATGTTAACATGGTTTACCACGAGGAAGGAATCATAGTTGGACTTTATGACCTCCGCTTCCAAAATTTTAGCTAGTTCGAGACTTGTAGTCATGGCCTCACACTCGGCCTCATTGTTAGTAAATTTTGTAGTTCTCATAGACTGTATAACTATAATACCCATTTTTAATTTTAGCACGATGCCTAGTCGGTACCCCTTCATGTTGAAGCACTGTCCATTAAGAGAGTCCAAACTCCTGAAGATGTACCCGATTATATCATGAGATCTTTTTCAAACTTGGGTACAAGGGTTGGCACGAACTCAGCCACAAAGTCTAAAAACATTTGAGACGCAATAGCACTTTGGGATCGATACTTAGTCTCGTACCCACTAATTTACATGGCCCATTTGGCCAATCTATAGGAAGCTCGGATTTTTGCAAAACATTTTGAAGAGGATAAAGTGTCACAACGCATATTGGATGACATTGAAAATGTGGTATTGGTTTCCTCTAGGAGCTTATTAAAGCAAGCGCTAATTTTTCTACGTGCGGATATCTAGTCCGGTCTCACCAAAGGTCCGAATAACATAATAGACAAGGAGTTACATACCTCATTCTTCTCTGATCGGGACTCCGCTTACTATTATCCTCGAGATTTCCAAGTACAAGTGTAGTTGTTCACCAACTTTTGCGGTATGAAGCACTGACAAGCTTGATAAACACCTCTTTTGTTCCTCCAAAGCCTGCTGGCATTCCGGAGTCCATGTAAAATTACTCTTCTTCTTAAGCAGTGAGAAGAGTAGAATAGTTGGTGACTCCTATTCAAGGATCTTGAAATAAATCGCCCTATGACAGCTATGCACCATATTAGCCTCTGCACGACCTATTTATTATCTATGACTTTGATATCCTCGATATCATTGAATTTATTAGGGTTGATCTAGATCCCCCAATTGGACACTATGTAGCAAAGAAACTTGCCCGAGCCAACCTCGAATACATACTTTTTTGGGTTGAGCTTCATATTGTGCTTCCTCAGTATATCGAAAGTCTCCTCCAAATGCTTTAAATGGTCCTCTGCTCGGAGAGACATAATTAGCATGTCATCATTATAAACTTCCATAGATTTCCTTATTTGTTCTTCGAACATTCGATTTACTATGCGTTGATAGGTGTCCCCAACATTATTAGTCCGAATGGCATTACATTATAGCCCTAGGTACCATATGTAGTAAAGAACGATGTCTTTTCTTGGTCTTCTAGGTTCATTTGTATTTGGTCGTACCCGAAATAGACATCGAGAAAATTAAGGATCTCGTGGCTGGCCAAGGCATAGATCATGTGATCAATGTTACGCAAAGGGAAAGAATCATTGGGGGCATGCTTTATTTAGGTCTTTTTCTTCTACACACATCATAAACTAGTTTCCCTTTTAGGGACAACTACTATAGTCAATAACCATTCAAGATATTATACTTCCCGGATGGATCCTATTTTTAGAAGTTTGGTTGCCTCGTCTTTGATGAAAGTGCGTTTGACTTTGGACTTAGGCCTCCTTTGTTGTTTCACCGGACGGAACTTCGTGTCCAAGCTTAGTTTATGAGTAGTGACCTACGATGGGATCCCTATCAATCGAGATGGGACCAGGAAAAACAATCCATATTAGTTATAAGAAATTGAATAAGATTTTAATGAGATTGGGAGTTAACCTCGTGTGCAGGTATACCTTTCGATCGGGCTGATGCTCGTTCAATATGATCTGTTCTTGCTATTCGACCATTGATTTCGTGGCGTCAAAGTCATTGGGGATTATGAATGATCGAGGTACCATATAATCATCATCCTCGTAAGTCCGCTTCTACTCCGATTAGGTCGAGGCTAGTGTCTGTGGTTGCTATTTAAACTCTTTCTTTCCCTTAAATCTTAACCATTTTGTTGTTGGGATCACCGATTTTGGTATCCGTTCATTGATGGAATTATTTACTTGATGGCGGGTTGCTCCTCGTAGACTATTTTTATTCCCTCCAGCATTGGAAATTTTAGAACTTGGAAAATGGTTGAAGGTATTGCTCTTATGTTATGTATCGACGGTCTCCCGAATAAGGCATTACACCTCATATCGCCCTCGATCACATGGGACATCATTTCTTGGATGGTCCCAGCTATGTCTACTGGAAAATTTATCTCGCCTTTTGTAATTTCACATACCATGTTAAAGTCATTTAAAACTCGGGTTGGGGTACAACTTGATCCTTAGGCTAAGCTGTTTTACAACCCTTGATCGAACTATGTTAGCCGAGATTCCTGGATCAATCTAAACACTTTTAACTTGATTATGAGTACAAATATTACCAGTTCATCATCATGGGGTTGTTCAATCCTTTCCGCAACATCGTCATTTAAAGACAAGGTCCCTTCTGGTAAGTAGTCCCGAGTTTGCTTCTCCCTCCAACGATCATGCGAATCATGTGCTCTGGTTCTTATTATTCATTCTGTCTGTTTGAATCTTTCTATTTTTGAAGTGGTTCTTGATCTGATTACATAAGAATTCCCAAAGATGCCCCTCATTGAACAATCGGGCTACTTCCTCTCTTAGCTGTCTTTAATCTTCTATTTTGTGGCCATGTGTACCATGAGACTTGCATATTTGATTTAGATTTATCTGGGATGGATCAGTTTCTAAAGGTCGAGCCCATCTAGTATCATTGATGCATTCGATGGCCGATACGATGGCAGATGCATCTACATTGAATTTATATTCTGACAATCGAGGTGCTTGTTTGGGCCCGGAATGCCTGTTGAAACCACTCTTTCTCATGAGTCCCTAGGAGATTTGTTCTCGATCATTCCTCCTATCATTTCCGACGAGGATGCATCCAGGCCCATTGTTTCTCCGATCTCTACCATTTGGCTGATATCATTCTCTGTTTGATCGTGGTTCCCAGTCAATATTCCTTTCAACTATATGGTCAAAATTAGGCTTCCCTAATTTTGTATGGCTAATCGAAATTGGGGTGACAGACCAAGGGTCGGCCTCACATTGAAGCAAAACATGGAATGAAGATGGATTGCTAAGCTCATGAATCAATGACCGATCAAGATCGAAACAAGCCATGATCGAGACCGAAGCAGGATAGAGATCGAACAAGATCGTGGGAAGCCTGTTAAGTCAAGTAACAGAACGTGGAGATATCCGTGATCAGGCAAGGATCGTGGCAAAAATCTCAACACGTATCATATCATGACCAGTTATTTAGTTAATCATGGGATTCCCTTTTATATTTAGAAGTTTATAATAAGTAGAGTTCCTCTACTTTATAAAAGGGGGTCTACTCATATAGTGGTGACTCAATTGGTCATCGTATGTTTTATAATAAAATCCTATGTCACAAAGCCTTAAAATTTTAATTTTATCCTTCTTTTGTTTGCGTGCATGGTACGGGTGTTGATCTGGGAGGCTTATATTTTAAAATCTGACAAAAATAAGAAATTTGCCTTAAACATTTATTTGAGTTGTCTTCGGTAAAATATTTGACCAAACAAACTCGGATCCATATTTTGACCATTATAGTAGGTCCGTATCATTATTTAGGACCTGGGCGTATGTCCGGGATCAAATTTGGAGTTCCGTAGCCCGAGACATTATTTTTAAAAAAAATTAGAAGTTTCAAAATTTAATGAATTTTAAGAATTGAAAAATGCTTGGTCTTGCTAACACCGGGTCCATATTTTGGTTCCAGAGCCCATTAGTAGTCCATTATAATATTTCTGACTTGTCTGTGAAATTCTGTTACAAGCGGAGTTAGATTGACATGATTTGGATATCCAATTGTGAAAATAGAAGTTTTAAAGCTTCCTTGAAAATTTCATTCGATTTGGTGTTCAATTCGAAGTTATAGGTCTTCTTTTGGCAATTTGATCATGGGAGCAAATTTATATGATGTTATTGGACTTATATGCATATTTAGTTTTGAGCCCCGATGGCTCGATTGGATTTCGGATAGGCTACGGGTGTTTTGGAAACATAGAAATCTGGTCTTTTTGCTTCAGCTGGTTTTCTGGTGCGTTGTGCTTCGCGATCGCGAAAGGGATCTGGGCTGAGAGAGGATTTCACACAACTCAAACGTGAGACCATGGTCGTAAACACAAAACATTATTGGGTTTTCTCTACGCAAACACGACCCGTCATACGCAAACGCGTAGCATTAGCTAGGATGGGCAGGGGACTTGAGGTTGCACTATGCGAATGCGGCAATCATCTTGCGAACGTGGAGGTTGGGTGGTCTAAAACTTCGTGAACACGTGCAGCCTCTCATGATCTCATAAGCCTAACATGTAATGCCCTTCGCGAACGTATCAGGATTCACGCGATCACAGTGACGCCCAGTTATTAAAAATAGAACCAAAACAAGATTTTGCCACTTCCAAAATTTCAAAACTAGAAGATCTAAAGGTGATTTTTCCATCATATTTTCTTCCTCAATTTGTTGATAAGTGATTCTAAACTACTTTATTTGAGTTATCATTTCATGAGTTTTCAACCTAAAATCTAAGATTTTCATGTGGAAATTAGTGGGTTTGGGTAAAATTAGGGATTTTTGTAAAATTGGAATTTAGACCATGAATTGAGGTCAAATTTCAAAACAAATTACATAATCAGGCTCGAGAGTAAACGGGTAAATAGATTTTGGTCTGAACCGTGGGTTTTTACCAAGTGGCCGTGGTTGATTCCTATAGAAATATTTGATACTATTGAGTCAATTGTGGTTAGATACGAGCGGTTTGGTGGCGGATTCAAGTGGAAAGGTCCCTGTAAAACTTTGTATTAGATGCGGAGTGTGGATTGATATGATGGAATAAGGGTGAACTCGCATTGATATGGAGGTATCGGGTTGCATGGTGCAATAGGTGGAATAAGGGTGGACCGATATGGTGAAATAAGGGTGAATTATTATTCAGAAAATGATATATGGTAGGACCGGGTTGCACACCGTGACATTTATACATTATCTCTTTTGTAGATGTATGATGGTAAAATAAGGGAGGATTCAATATTGTACGGTGGGATCGGTTCGCGTGCCGCAACAACATATGTGATTTCATTCATTGAGCTGTGTTTGGTTTTTGGTATTTTCATTTGAAATGCTAAGGATTGGTAATTCTTGATGATACTGGTTTATAACTTGAGGCTGTAGTTATTATTTGTAGTTGACTTTTCTTATCCTGATTTGTATTTCTTTTGTGTACCTTTATTATATACTGTGTACAAACCGTAGTGTAAGTTACCTTCCGTAGCCTCGTCAATACTTCGTCGAGGTTAGGCTTATAACTTATAAGGTACATGGGGTCGATTGTACTCATACTACACTCTGTATGTTTTGTGCAGATTTTAGTATCAGTCCCAGCGACGAATTAGCGTGCTTGATTTGATCAGCTTAGCGGAGACTTGAGGTACAATTGCTCAGCACCCATACCTCTAGGAGTGCCCTTCTCTTCCTTTATATAGATGTTTATTTTTCATTCAGACAATTCGGTATTTATTTCAAACCCCTCTATGTATTATTCTAGCAACTCATGAACTTGTGACACCACGTTCAGGGGTTTGTAGCAGATATTTGGCAGTATTAGCTTCCACTCTTATACTTTAGATTATACCAGTTATTCAGTTATTTTCTAACGTTGGCTTGTCTACCAAGTGAAATATTAGGCACCATCACGATCTCGATAGTGGGAATTCAGGGTCATGACAAGTTGGTATTAGAGCACTAGGCTACATAGGTCATACGAGTCACGAGCAAACTTATTCGAGTTTGGAGGATCGATACGGAGATGTTTGTACTTATTTTGTAGAGGATATGGAGTTAGAAACAATTCCATTTCTAGTCTTCTCTGTCGTGCTTTTTTTAGTCTATCATTTCTGATTCAGTCTTTCTATTATGTTATCTCGCAGGTGGAGAGAAGACGTACCACATCATAAGCTAGACAATAGTTGGAGGTCCCATCAACAGCTCCTACAATGGGTAGAGTTCAAGGCTGAGGCCGTGTCAGAGGCCGAGGAAGGGGTAGATCTCAGCCCAGAGGTGGAGAAAAAGCACCTGCAGCAGAGCCTTAGGTGGAATTTGAAGATACGGTTCCAACCAGACTGTGCCTGTCAAACCATCTTAGGTCCCGGAGGGGTTTATCGCCACTCTAGTGCTTCAGGATGCTTTGGTCCATTTGGTGGGCCTTGTAGAGAGATGTCAGGACCCCATCCTAGGGGCACTATGGGCAACTAGCTCTAACCACTAGTTACCGCTATCCTTCTATCTCATATTCATACATAGACTATTAAAATCATAACTAAAGCTTTAAAGGGGAAACATACTATAAACATGGATTTCATACAACAGGATAGCCAATAATACCTACATGACAGCTATACAAAGTATATCTAAACCATAGGATTCATGTCTACAAGCCTTCTGAGAATAACTGCTTAACTAAATATAAGAACAGGACAAGGCCCCGCCATACGCATATATAAAAATAAATATACCCCTGTACTCGCAACCTCGGAACAAAGGAGTGCCGTCAAGTTTGCTACATCTTGTCCTACTAATGTATGTCTTTTCCCGAACAATCTATACCTGCAGGCATGAAAATGAAGCATCCCCTAATAGAAAGGGATGTCAGTACGACTGATGTACTGATTATGTAAGGTTTAAACACGATAATAAGGAAAATAAGTAATATCGTCAACAATAATAATGTAACTCAAATACAAGACCTTATCTGAATTGCCTATATGTTAGCTTAGAAAGACAGTACAAGAAACAAGAAGGTAACTAAAGTATATCTGAAAAGTTGAGAATGCATATGAACATATGCATACTCTGGTACTGCCATCCTTACTGAAATGAAGAGTAACAAAAAAAAAAAGAATTTGAAATATAGCTGAAGTGCATTACATACTTTTTAATATGTTATCATAATAGACATACCAGATCCATTTATGTGGAGTCTCTCCTATATATATATATATATACATACTATCATAATCTATATATGTGTCTGAATATTATCTCACATAATGGCGTATCCATGCCCATGTCTGTTTGAACGGTCTCAATGCGTCTGAACGCTATGTGTCTGAACACTCATGCATCTGAACGTTATGTATCATAATGCTATACATCTGAACACTATCGTCTGAATGGTTACTATCTATATTTATATGCATTTAAAACTTTAAATATCTATATCATATTTAACGATAGAGTGCTGAACAAATATACGGAACATGCTACATTCACCATCTACATGTGTCTACACATTTACACATCCATACTATCCATGCACATATAGATACATAATTGTCGTTTAACGAAACTATAGTCGAATTGCGGGCTAATCATGGTACATAAACAGACCTTTTCGAACCTTAAACTCACTCATGGCTAGAGAAAATTGCAGACCTCAAAGGCTCCATTACACTACACAATGGGGTGCACACCTCAAGCAGTGGCCAGCACCCACTCAACTGCGAACTTCATAGCTCAAGTACGTGGAATTTCAAGCGAACTGGTTATTGAACTTACAATAAAGACTAGGCCATTCAAACACTACCAAGACATGAAATCGATCTTCTAAATTAGATTATAAATGAGTTTGACAGCTCACAAATCCGCTAGAAATAAGTAAAGACTTACAATTGGATTCATATGGATCATTTTCACCGTATTTGGCAAGTACATATCTCCAATGAAGAAAGGCGAACCTTACATACAAAAAAGTCTTGAAATTGAGATTATTAAATTGATTATGGATTAATTTCAACGCTCATATCTTAATAAAGACAAGGAAGTATTTATACTTGAATAATATTTTATCAAGAATCATATGAAGAAAATGAATTGTAACTTGATAAAACTCATATCTATGAAGAAAGAAGTTAAACCTCACATACCTTAGACCTTCTTTGCTTCAAATCCTCATCAAAAGTAACTCTTGAAATCTTACAGAAGGATTTCCTTCACATTAAGGTTGGCTTCTGATCACAGCCTACTCCAAACTACTACTGAGTAGCGAGAGAGGGTTGAAGCAGCTTTTACCCGATTCAGGGTCGGGATCGATTTTCACATAGAGCTAGAATTTGAAATCGAGTATCTATCTAGTGTAGGATTGCGTATGTGTTCCAAATTATACTTCTTTAAATTTTTGGGGTTTCTGTGTTACTTCTAGTTTTATAAAACTACAATGGTAAATTAAAGTAGAGTAAGCTAAGAGTAAAATGTTCAGAGTTGTTCAAATGGTTTAAAAGGCACTAGGGTAGTGAATTCCGCCTAGGTAGCCAATTGACGGATACTTGATCTAAGGCATGATTGACATATTTAGGGAGTATGATATAACGGTTGCACGATTTTACCCACTCTACACCTCTCGGTGGTTCGAGTGATATTGCCCGAGTTGCCTTTCTCAAGATCAATTGGGTGTGCAAATTTGCACAAGCAATCCGTGTTGAAGTAGGGTACTACTTTCTCGAGGTTTTACCCTTTAATTGGGCTATCAATCTCTTATGTACACCCCAATTCGTTGTTGGACTAATTTCGGAGACTTAGGCTCTCTTTCTCAAGAAGAGCTCAAGTGAACTAAACACAAACTAGTGATTGGAACATCTAATTCAGCAAATAAACATGAAATTTTCCCAAATATCAAACACCCATAGTCAATTTAGCCCTAGTATATAAGACCCATTAATTACCCACACTAGGGTTAAGCCACAATCCTAGCTTATGGGTCTAGCTACTCATAATTAAAAGAGAAAATCAAGAAATAGATGAACAACAACTCATGTTAATTAATTACTAAGATAAACAATAAGATTTAATATTGAAATGTAGATAAAATTTCCCAAAATAGCTAAAAGTATGGAACCCACGAGAGCAACTTACAAAGAAAATTATCTAATACCCTAAAAATGGGAAAAGAAGTTATTTATACTACGCTGAAAAATATGGAAAAAAATACCCCTATATGGCTAGTGCGAACCATACGACACAAAATGGCGTGCGGCCGCACTAAGTTTCTGAACATAAAAATCCATGTCTATGACTTTTTGCAATGTGGACGGCACAAAATGTAGTACTGCCGCGGAGGTTTCTGGTTCGGTCCGCATGAAATGGAGAGCAGACCGCAATGTCTTGAAAGTTGGAATCGGCAGCTCTCTGATTCTTTTCACTACAGACCACACTAAATTGAGTGCGACTGCGTAGATCTCAGTGCGGACCACACAAAACCTAGTGCGGCTGCATTGCCTTTGTGACTGATTAGGTACCTCGCCATGATCGAAGCCGCCAATATTTCCTGGTGAAGAAGAAGGGTGTTTTCATGAGTAGTACGGTCCAAACTGTTGCATAAAAATATTTCCCACCCCTTCACCTCGAAGTTAAAACTATGCTTCAGAATCTTGACCCTCGCAATCAACCAGTCGGGGGTGGTACCTGGGATTTACAAATATTGTATCAACCATGGATGGACTTCCTCGCTCAATTCCATCTTTCCCATGTATAGGGTTTCATCCTCCTCATCAAAGCCAAGGTAGTCGTTTATTGTCTTCCCGTCAAACAACACCTTCATGTTTCGCCCCTTGCTCACCTTGGTACCCTTTTTATTATGAGCAACATTGGTGTAGAATTCCTTGACCAAGTGCTCATTGGCATCCACACATTCCCCCAAAAAAGTACTCCCATCCGATTATCTTTCTAAACTGCCTCCTCATTGGGGTTGTAAGGTAGCAAGTATCTATCTATAAAACTCCTCTCGAAGATAAACTTCCTCACCGGACACCATTCCCGGAATTTATGATATGCTATTTAATTATGAACCGGTCTTTTCACACCTCCAATTTCCTAGTTCTAGCAACTTCGCAAACCTAAGGTTCACCCCTTCTCCAACTACTTATTCTCCCTCTACTTCCTCCTCATCACCTATCGCACCCTATCCAGATAAAGCTGTTGGAGAGTGGAGTATTCCCTACTACCTGTATCTGAGCGCTCAGACGACCTAGAAGAAATATTCACTAACACTTGGGCACTGGGGGATGCGGGTGGTGTGTCACATAGACTATTTATCTCTGGCCGGTCAGGGATGTGCCTTGCCACGGAGTCTAAAGATATCTCCCGGGAGGGCTTGTGTTCACTCCTCGGCATGTCAATGGCTCTGTCGGTCACTATAATGAGCTTTCTTGCATTTTTATGTTTTTCCTGGCTTGAGGGGTGAGTTTTATCATTTTCTGTTTCATGAGGATTCATCTCTGCCTGGTTGTTTAGAGCCTCTACCTTGTCGCTTCACCATTGCCTGCAAACACAATAAAATAAGCTTGTTAGTATCAATAGAAGCAGTTAAGAAACATAATAAGGGAATAGAAAGGAAAAATTGCAGATAGTCTTTAGAAGTCACACGGTGCGGACCACACAAAATGATGCATGGTGAAATAGTGACCAATGCGGACTTCACCAAATGGACATGCAGTCCGCATAGAGGTGGGGTTCAGACTACCTATTCTCTGTATCTAGGAAGTGCGGACCGCAAAAGATGTAGTGTGACTGCACAGGGACCAATGCGGTCCACTAAAAATGTAGTACAGCCATAGTCCCCAAGGTTCATCTCTCAGGACTTTCTGCAATGCGGTCCGTAAAAAATGTTATTGTGGACCGCACACAAGCACCGCGGACCACACAGAATCGACCGCGGTCCATACTGAGTTCCCAGAAGAAACACTAACTTATGGATTACCTAACTTTACTCTAACAAGATATTAACTAACCTAATCTTAATCAAATCAAAAGGTGTGCGGTGATACAAAAGAGAAACTAAGAAGACAACAATTAAATGAAAATAATAAAATAAAAACAACTAAATGGAACTGAATGTTACCAGATGTGAGAAGAATTCAAGGTTAGTAATTCAAAGAAGCAACTACGAGCAAGATAGAGAATGAACACTTTATTTGTGAGTCTAAGAAATACAGGATCGAAAAATTTAAAGGTTGGGCCTCAGGTACTATTTATAGAAAAAGTACCTACCCCAGTGTGGACTGCAAAATATGGACTGCGGATCGCACCACACAACACTTTTGAAGATTGAGAAGGAAACATACTGCAGTCCACACAAAATGGAATGCGGCTGCAGTGGTCAACCACAGACCGCACATAATGTAGTGCAGCTGCAATGGAAAACTTCAGAGAGGTCAATAGTTCACCATGCACCAGTGCGGTCTGCACCAAATGTAGTGCGTTCGCACTGGCAACTTTAGAGACATGAAAACTTTTTCCACTATGTCCTTCCCTGCATCAACACAATCATGTATCATCTCACAACCACTTAGCCCAAAAAGAAATCCTACACTACAATGAAAATCAAATAAAATAAAGAAGAAAAGCACATGGGTTGCCTCCCAAGAAGCGCTTGATTTAACGTCGTGGCATTCCACATGTTACATCACATCATTTGAAATGAAAAAGTGCCACCACGTGGCTGTCATCAATTTTCCCAAGTAGTGCTTGACCCTATGCCCATTCACTATAAAAACTTCACCATTTTTGTTCTTTAAATCAAGAGCACCAAACGGGGCCACACAGACCACTTCAAAGGTCTACTCCATTTTGACTCGAGCTTTCCTAGAAATAGACGTAACTGGGAGTTGAACAAGAGAACCAAATTGCCCACTTTTAACTCTTTGCTACGAGCATTTTTATCGTGAAGGTACTTCGTCTTGTCTTTGTAAAAGGACGAACTATAGTATGCATGGAAACATAATTTATCAAGTTCATTAAGTTGATCCACACAAAGATTAGCTGCAACATCCCATTCAAGATTTTGCTTCCTCAGAGTCCACATGGCCTTGTGCTCTCAGCTAGTAGATGTGAAGCTTTTCCAAAAACCAACCCATGCAGAGACATACAAATCTGAGTCTTATAAGTAGTCCTATAAGCCCATAGAGCATCAACAAACTTCTTTGACCGATCGGCCCTATTAGCATTGACTGTCTTTGACAATATACTTTTTATTTCCCTGTGTGAGACTTCAACTTGACCACTTGCTAGACGATGATAGGGGGTACAAACTTTGTGATTGAAACCATATTCTTAAAGCAAAGTGTTGAAAGCTCTATCGCGAAAATGAGACCCCCATCACTTATGATTACATAAGGCGTAACAAACATTCTAAAAGTGCTCTTCTTGAGAAATGCAACAACACTCCGGGCCTCATTGTTGGGTAAAACTACCGCTTCAACCCACTTTGAAATATAGTCAAACCGCCATAGGAATGTATGTGTTCCCACAAGAACAAACAAATAGGACCATGAAATCAATGCACCACACATAAAAAATATCAACCTCAAGGATAGTATTGAGAGGCGTATCATTTTTCTTCAAAATTCCACTCGCTCTTTGGTGTTCGTAACATGTCTTCACAAAATTACCCACATCTTTGAAAAAAGTTGGCCAATAAAACCCACAACTATGAACATCAGAAGTCGTCCTCGCCCACCATGATAGCGACCATAGAGAGAGGAATGAAAAGCCTCCAAAATTATTAATTTGTTCTCCTCTAGGACACACCTTTGGATGACACCATCCGTGCAAATTTTGAACAAGTACGGCTCATCCCAAAAGAAATCCAAACTATCCCGCTTGAGCGTCTTCATTTCGTTAGAAGAGAATAAGGGAATTAACAACATCGGCAAACCATGGAAAATCATTCATCGAAACAGAAAGGAGTTGTTCGTCGGGAAATGAATCATTAATCTCTAGGCTGTCACAAGGGCTCCCCTCCTCCTCCAAGCAGGACAAGTGGTCTGGCACTTAGTTCTCACTACCCTTCCGGTCCACAATCTCCAAATCAAACTCTTGAAGTAACAAGACCTATCACATCAGTCTAGCTTTGGAATCCTTCTTCGTCATCAAGTACCGAAGTATGGCATGGTCGGTATGAATAATAACCATAGCACCCATAAGATACGGTCAAAATTTTTCCAATGCAAACACTATAGACAAAAGTTCTTTCTCGGTCACCGTGTAGTTCACTTGAGCATCATTCATTTTCTTTTTCGCATAGTAAACCGGATGAAACATTTTGTTCACTCGTTGAGCCAAAATTGCCCTAACCACAAAACGCACGCATCACACATGAGCTCAAAGGGTATGCTCCAATTAGAGCCGATAATGATAGGCGTGGTGGTCAACTTATGCTTGAGATGCTCAAAGGGGTTAATACACTTTTCATCAAACACGAACATAGCATCTTATTCCAACAACATGCACAAGGGATTTACTACATTCAAAAAATCTTTGATAAATCTCCGATAGAACCTCACATGCCCAAGAAAACATTGGACAACCATGACAGATGTAAGGGGGAGGGAGCCTTGAAATCACATTTATCTTTTCTTTATCTACCTCAATGCCATGCTTTGAAATTTTATTCACAAGAACAATTCCTTCTTCCACCATAAAGTGGCATTTCTCCCAATTGAGGATAAGATTGGTTTCTTCACAACCGGCCAAAACCCTATCAAGATTCTTCAAGCACTAATGAAATGAATCCCCCATAACACTAAAGTAGTCCATGAATACCTCCAAAATATGTTCCACCATAACAATGAAAATGGCCATCATACACCGCTGAAATTTAGTCGGTGCATTACACAACCCGAAAGACATCCTAGAGAAGGTAAAAGTGCCATATGGATAGGTGAATGTGGTCTTCTTCTGATCTTCCAGAGAAATCAAGATTTGGTTGTACCTAGAATACACATCAAAGAAGCAATTGAAGGCACGCCTAGCAAGTCAATCTAACATCTGTCAAGAAAAGGTAAATGAGAGTGATCCTTGCGGATCACTTTATTCAACTTACGGTTGTCCATGCATACACTCCAACCAGTGAGAGTTCTTGTACGAATCAACTCATTTTGTGAACTTGTAACCATGGTCATGCCACCCTTCTTTGGTACACATTGCAGCAGTGAAGTCCAAGAGCTATCAGAGATGAAGTACATAACCTCGGCATCTAATCCCCTGATCACATCCTTTTTCAAAACTTCTTGCATTGCCTCGCTCAATCTCCTTTAATGCTCCAAGGAGGTCTTTGCATCATCTTCAAAAATAATCTTGTACATACAGACTGCAGGTTTATTCCCCGAATAGTAGATAAAGTCCATCCATTTACCATTTTTTACTTTTGAAGCACTGCCAATGTGGCATCAACCTGCATGTTAGTTAGGCAACAAGAAAGAATAAATGTCAAAGTAGAATTTGAGCCTAAGAAATCATACCTGAGGTGCGAAGGAAGTGGTTTCAACTCCAACGCTGGAAGCTCCTAAATTGAAGGATTAGTTTGTGGAGTCTTTCTATTCTCGAGGTCTAAAGATAATTTCCTCGGCTCATAAGAATAAGATCCCATTGCTTGTAAATCATTCACACACTCCACTCTGCTTGCATCCTCATTGGCATCAAGATTCAACAACAATTCCTTCAACGGGTCTTCCACAATGATCATTGCAGTGGTGTCATCAATTATCACTACTATGACAAGGTCCACAAAATTGCACACCTCGGTACTGTTGGGCTGCTTCATTGATTTATCACATGAAAGACTATTTTTTTATCACCCACTCGGAAGATTAGTTCCCATGCTTCTATATCCACTAATGCCTTCCACGTAGCTAGGAAAGGTCTTCCCAGTATGATAGGAACTTCATAGTCTAGCTCGCAGTCCCAGATCACAAGGTCAGCTAGGAAGAAAAATTTGTCCACCCGGACAAGTACATCATCACTAATAACCAATAGTCTCTTCATCAATCTATCCACCTTTTTTAATCTCATGGAAGTTGGACTAGGTTCCCCAATACCCATGCTTTTGAAAACTGTGTAAGGCATCATATTGTTACTATCCCCCATATCACATAAAGCTTTGGCTGAGTCCGCACTCCCAATGGTGCAAGGAATAGTGAAAGCGGCGAGATCTTCAAGCCTCGGAGCCATTGAATGCATTATAGCACTAACTTGGAGAGTCATCTTTAAAGTTTTACAATTAATAGAATGCTTATTTATGACCAAGTATTTCATGAATTTTGCGTAGCCCGACATTTGTTCAAGAGCCTCAACGAAAGGCACATTAATAGATAAGCTCTTGATCATGTCAATAAACTTTTTAAACTGATTCTCATTTTTCTTCTTCGCAAGCCTTTGAGGATATGACGGAGGTGGCCTTGTCCAAGGTGCCTTGGCTTTAAGCGCAATCGTCTTCGACATGCCTATTACGTGTTCCCTAGACAGGTTCATGTAGTTTTGAGTTTCCTCCTCGGCATCTTGAATATCAATCCTTACTTCTTTTTTCACATTTTCATCAACCACATATTCAGCTACAAAACAAACTTCATCTTCTTGCAACTCAAAATCATCATCCAAGACTTGATTTTGGTTGTAGGCATTCACATCACTGCCTCTCCACTTCTTGTTGTTACCGCCATAACATGATTTTTCCAAACCCATCGGGTTCACTACCATATCACTTGGCAGAGTACCCATAGAGCGAGTATTTAAAGACTGTGAGATTTGGCCTAACTGCAACTCCGAATTTCTGATAGAGGTATTGTGGAAGGCTAACTGTGCATCACAATCCGCATTCTTCTTCATCATCTGTTCGAATATCATTTTAATTCTACCCATATCATTTCCAGAACAACTAGGACAATGAGATAGAAATGGGGGCAGATTTTTTGGTTGTAGGTACATTGGGGGCCTTTGAAATCCTTGCCCTAGGTTTCATTGGTTTCGATTGTTCCATCCACCTTGATTGTTGTTACCACCCAATTATTGTTATTACCATTCCAATTTCCTTGGTTGCTTTGATTGTTGTTCTAATTTTGCAGTTGTCATTTTGTTTGTTGTTCCCCTATTTACCATTGCCTTGTTGTTGATTGCCCTAATTTCCTTGAGGTCACCATTGTTGTTGGTTTGAAGAGTTGCCCCGTTCGCCTTGACAATTTTTCACATATTGAACCTCTTCACTTTGCTCGTCATAACCATCATTTTGAAATCCACAACAGTCATTATAAGATTTCCCATAATTCCCTTGGTTTTGTTACCCTCTTTGCCTTCTTTTGTTGACAATCATATTGACACCCTCCATGGCATTCACTTGGCGAGGATTTTGAACTTGTTGCAACTGTGCCTTTGCCTATTGGTTCATATTAGTTGTCAACTCAGCTATAGCTTGCCCATGATCATGTAACCCCTTGTGTAAATGAGTGTCCGTGGGGTCACCCTAGGGCACATTGGCTCTATTTTTCCATGCAGAAGAAGTATCATCCATCTCATCATGTATATCACATGCCTCATAATATGATATTTTCATAATGTTACCCCTAGAATTTAGTTCACTATGCGCTGGTTTGTGTTGTTAATTCCCTGTTGAAAGTTTGTTGGATCATAGCCTCGGTTATATCATTGCTGGGGCATTCTTTCACCATTGTTCTATAATTCTCCCAAATCTTATGCAAAGGTTTCGTGGGATCTTTCTTGAAATCCAATATCTCATCTTGTAACACCGCCATATGCCCCGGTGAGAAAAATTTAGCAATGAACTTATCTTCCAACACATCCTAAGTTTTGATGGAACAATTGGGAAGTAGCTTGAGCCAATCTAAAGCCTTCCCTCTAAGTGGGAACGGGAAGATTCTCAACCTAATATCATCCTCGAACACGTTCGTTTGCTTGCTCTCCCAACATGTATCCACGAGCCCCTTGAGATTTTTGTAAGCATTTTAATTTGCAGTGCCCCGTAAAGTATCCACGCTGCTCTAGTAAGGTTTACAACATATTGTTTATCTGAAAATTATAGTCCGGATTCGGAGTGGGACAATAGAACTTTCATTGCCTTGGTTCGGAAATACTCTGGAAGCCACTATAGGAGGTGGCGGAGAAGGGTCCGGAATATTGTTATTATCATTTGCATTGGCCTGGAGACCTCTACATTGTTCTTGAGGTACAAGAGGCACCTCATCATCTCTGACATCTTGTACCTCCTCCCCCGCAATCACATTTCAAAGAGGGTCATTAGCTTTGTTCGCTACCATTTGGTACCTGAGTTCTGACACAAACAAGTTACTACAAAAGAAGGAAAGAAGAACAGTACACAAAACTAAGTAAATATATAGCCAAAACTGTTAGCTCCCTATCAACGGTGCCAAAAAGTGATCACATGCTACTTCACACCATTGAGTATAGAGAGAGGGTCGAAGCAGCGCTTACCTAATTTTTGGCCGGGATCTATTTCCACAGAAAGGTAGAATTTGGAATCGAGTATCTATCTAGTGTATGCGTATGTGCTGCAAATTACACTTATAAACATTTTTGGGGTTTTTATTTTACTTCTACTTTTATCAAACTACAATGGTAAATTAAACTAGAGTAACCTAAGAGCAAAATGTTATGGGTTGTTCAAATGGTTTAAAAGAAACTTAGGTAGTGACTTCCACCTAGGTGGTTAATTGGCAGATACTTGAGTCTAATGATTGACATATTTGGGGAGTATGATATAATCGTTACATGATTTTACCCACTCTACGCCTCTCGATGGTTCGAGAGATTTTGCCCGAATTGACTTTCTCAAGACCAATTTTGTATGCGAATTTGCTCATGTAATTAGGGTTCAAGTTGAGTATTACTCTCTTGAAGTTTAACCCTTTAATTGAGATTATCAATCTCTTGACTACGCCCCAATTCCTTGTTGGGCCAATATTGGAGACTTAGGCTCTCTTTCTCAAGAAGAGCTCAAGTCAACTAAAAACAAACTAGTGTTTGCAACAACTAATTCAATAATTAAACGTGAAATTGGCCCAAATATCAAATTTTCATAGTCAATTTAACCCTACAATACAAGACCCATCAATCCATAGCTTGTGGGTCTAGCTACTAATAATTAAAAGAGAAAAGCAAGAAATAGATTAAGAACAACTCATATTAATTAATTACTAAGCTGAACAATAAGATTCAATGTTGGAAATGTAGGTAAAATTACCCATGATAGCTAAAACTATCTAACCCATGAGCGCAGCTTACAGAGAAAACTATCTGATACCCAAAAAATTGAAAAAGAAGCTATTTATACTAAGTTGAATAATATAGACAAAAATACCCTTGTGGGGCTGTTGATACCCAATTTTTCCCTATGTATTTTTATGCTCAAAATACTTTCCAAATATTATTTATATGAATTTATAAGCATTTCCAAAGGTTCTGGTATTTATCCCGAATTTTTTAAGGTTTTTAAAACCAATTTATGGCCTATTATGCACTATAAATTGAAATAATTATTCCCAAAATTTATCATTTTGGTGAATAATTTATTTTATTTTCATATTTACACCAACATATAATTTACATGATTTTTTCACAATTTTACAAGTTCAGTTGGTATTTTAAAACTAAAATTCCATAATCTTGCAATTTTAGCCTATTTTTATATTTAATAGCATTTTTAATCACAAAATAATTTTTAATATTTTAAAATTAGTAGTTATTCATTTTTTATTAACTAATTATTTTTAATTTTAATTTAAACATCATTTACTATTTTTGTAAATTCAAAAAGGTAAAAAGTTGCTATTTCAATTATAGCCCATTTTACTTTCAATTTAAGCCTAATTTCGACCCCAATCTAACCTCTCAATTATACTACCCAATTTAAATAACTACACGACCCAGACTCAATTAATATAACCCGCCCTGACCCCCTTTTTAAATCGTGGACGTTGATTGTTTTTATCAACAGTCCACATTAGCACTTTCCTTAATTAATCCAACCGACCCCCTAACCCTAGTCATTCAAAAAAATGAGCCGCCCTTGTATACCTTTCGTCTCTAAAATGCTCTCAACCTCTCTCTGAAACACTGGCCTATTTCACCGGTCTCTGACCTTATTTCACTGGAAACTATGGCCTCTCAGGCCCTAGGTGGCCTTTACCCACCCCCACATGACTTTATACTCCTTTTGCGTGAAGATTCAAGGTTTGACCTTGAAGAAACCGGCTCAGAATATTTGCGATTCAAGTTCTATGGCCCTTTCATGTTCATTCCGGACGAGTCCTAGCCCTGTGAGTCCATCTCCGACTCAAGACCAGCCCGTTCCAGGCCTTTCTAATTTTCTAGGGTATTCTTTGAAACCCTAAGCCCTCGAGATTTTCTTTTTTCTCTCTAATATCTACCTTAGATCCGTGCTATTTTTTAAGATTTTAAAATACTTTCACATCTATTCTTATTTTTGCTTTCAAAACTATTCATCTTCTCAAAACTTAGGGTTTCTATGATTTCTACTTGTTCTACTGTGATTTTCACTATGATTTTTGCTTATTTTGATTTATTTTAATTTCTCCTAAGATTGTCGAGTAATTTCTTTACTATATTTTTCTTTACATAGGATTAGATGAATGTTTTTGTTCTTTGGACTTCCTGTGTTTCTTTTTGCCTGATTTTCTATGCTTTCGTCTTTACCCTTGACTTCTGGAAGAAACCCTAGATTTTGGGGTTTTTTCAAACTACTTGTGTGTGATTATTTTTCTTCCTACTTAATTTAGAAACCCTAATCTTCCATGTTCTTCTCATGTTCTCTAAATCTTGCAGAGCTTTGCAAGACCTTCTGAGTTCATTCATGACTATGTTCTTCTCGCTTTTTTTATCACACGACTACTCTATTTATATAACCTTGCATGTTTAAGTTTATGCATCCCTTTATAGTCAGACCTTTTCATTTCAAATAATCCTAATTTTGGGGATTGATTTCAATTTACCATTGTGTGAGCCTTTTTGAATTATTTTTTCCCCTCTTATCTGATTTAGACCCATTTTCTGACCCAATTCATTACCGAGTTCGAATCTCTAATCCCTTGATTTACTATATGTGGATTGATTTTACCCTTACCTTGATTACCTAACCATGTAGTTTTAAAATCTTCTCATGTCACGCTCCAAATTCGAGGGACATGACCGACACTCAACCGGGTATCCCCGGTCGAGTGGACCTGGGTGCCTTTCCTATTCCCACGCCTTACACCATATTATTGATTGTTAATTAGCCAAAAGATACTAAATGCAATTGAAAGTAAATAAGAATTATCCTTTACAGGCACACATTATGATTAACAGGGAACGTGGTGTACAAGTTTACAGCGCCCAAAACATACACCCTTATACATAAGTTCTAACCCACATACCACTGTCTACGGAGTCTCTATGAGAAAGATAATAATACACTTGCCGGCGACAAGTCTCTGACTATACCTTTGTAATGACATCCCAAAACTATTATTACAACAACAGAGGTGGCCTGAACCACGCAAGGCCCAAGAAGAAAAGGGGCTCACCAACATGTACACAGCTGATAGAAGGGAGGAGGAGCTATGGACGGTGGACTGGAGTTCCTGCCATGGATCCACCTGCAATTATAACACGAATGTAGCGCCCCCGGCAAAAGGGACATCAGTACATTAGAATTGTACTGGCATGTATGAACAAACTATGTCCCAAGTAAACTCAAGAGAAAATGCATATACAAGCATAATACTGAATAAAAATAGTACAACCAGGGAGCAACAGCCAATCAGTTCACAGCAAATGATACAATTAGTCAAACAATGGGGCAATCAGTGCCCCACAGGTTACAAACTCTCATGGATTCTCCTTTCACAATTCCACATTGATCATTTCATAATTTTGTATTCATATCAATAGTGATATTAGATCACATTTTCCACTCTTATTACCTCGTCCCCCCTTATCACCCAAAACCACACCTTATTTCACCGTGTTGTGGCGCGCAACTCGACCCTCCTGACAGTTTCAGTTCATAACAACATAGAACACAAAAACAAATACAAGAAATTAACTATGGCACATTGTATAAATAGATCCACAACAAGGATAATGAAATTCCACAACTAGCAACAACAATTTCCTCATGTTCATCAAGTTGGTACACAATTTGGGTTACTACAACAGTTGTTCACAAGCAATCATACACGTTGTTCCATATTATTTCCACTTCCACTGTTCCACATTATTTCCATTTTCAATTTTTCAAAACTCTTTCAATTATAAGTTCCTCAAAATTCACAACAAGGTGTTACCACACAAATATACATCACAAAAGCTGCACAATGATCCCCACATGAATATCAATTACCAAACAACTTCACAAACTAACACAAGGCTTTTTCACAAGGATCACAGTTAGCCATACATACTTGAAATTGAATATCTCTTTCTAACTTCCACTCCAATTCACCAAGAAATCAATAAGTCAATCTAGTACATGAGCAACATTTTGGTTTTAGAAATTAAACTCCTACTTATTAGCCAATTCCTTGTTTAGCTAGATTCTAGGGTTTTAGGAGCGCGCATGAGAGTTTTATGAAGAATTTCAAAACAAGTAAATGGGGTTCCCCTGCCAAGCTTAAATTTCGAAATTTGGGGGAAATGGGTTAGGGAATTTACCTGAGAAATCAGTAGAGAAGACAATGCACCAAGAATTTTCCAAGCTCCAATGGTTTTGAAAGACTAGATGATGATGAACGTATTTTCTCTTTCAAGAACCCTCTCTCCCTCTCTATTTTTTTGAGCGTAAATGTATTAAAAATGAGGGAGAAGGTATTTTAACAAAAGGTGGGTCAAGTCTAAAGTATTATAAAAATACCAGGCGAGCACGATCTGCGACGCGATCTGCGATCACAGAACGCACATGCGGTCTGCAGAATGGACCGCAGAAATGGCTCAAGTTTTGGACCTCTCGATTTTAGGAATGCGGTAGATATGCGGTCCGCATTCCTATTCTGCGGTTGCAGAATGCACCACAGAGTTGACCTTCGAATTTCTATAGGGGACATATGCGATCAATCTACGGTTCGCATATTGATTATGCGACCACAGATCTGGCCGCATTTTTGACATCAGAATTTGGTTGCTCTCTAATTCATCCTTCGGTAACAATGCAATCTGCATAGCTGATCTGCGACCGCATTCTGGACCGCATTTTGACAACTTTCTGGAAAAATCTCGATTTTACATTTTTAAGTACAAAGCAGTAAAAAGGATACGATCCACGAAGGTTGACTCGACTCTATGAGCTTCTAACATCTGATCACTCATTTTCACGGGTCCTTACATCCTCCCCACTTAGGATCATTCGTCCTCGAATGAGGACTTGGGAACCAAATGAGTTTGAAAACATGATATGCAAGCTTCTACACTTTTATTAACTTTCAAGTTTGTTTTAGAAAAATTTTGCCAGAGTCTCCTTTGTAATATGGACATAACCATCTGTCAAAGAACCCCCATAACATATTCGCAAGCATTACTACACAAACTTACTACCTTTACAAATTTATAAAAATGCACGATCTTCATACTTGCACATATGCAACCTCTCGATACACTTTTCAACCATTTTGGCAAACTACATGTAATCAAACTAAGCATTGATCATCGGTACTATTAAAGCCATTTACCTATCACAAGGGTACGACATAGTTATTCATTTCAATACAATTCCTTCATGCAAAACTAATCGTTACACAATTATAGCACTTTCATACACCATCTCCATACAAAATTAATTATTACTTCAATACATCACCTTACCATGGGAGCACAAAAATTTCATTACCAAAGAGGACTGCACATTGCTTAAATAACCACAACACATAAATTTTGTTAACACAACTTGGAGAAACTACAATAGTAAGGCACTTCGGAGGAGGAGGAAGGTTTCTTACACCTAATGGGACACACCACTAGTTCTCCTAGGGAAAAGATTCGTATGATCATTCCTAGACTTGCTCAAATAGATGGGGGTAATTTATCTTTATCTCCTCTTCCGCTTCCAATGTGGCTTCCTCGGTTTGTTGGTTTCGCCACAACACCTTAACTGAAGCAATCTCCTTGTTCCATAACTTTCCGACGTGCCTATCTAGAATAGCAACCGGAATCTCCTCATATGATAACTCTTCTGTAACCTTGATGTCTTCAATTGGCACAATTTTAGACGGATCACCCACACCTTTCCTCAACATGGATACATGAAACACCTGGTGCACCGAGGACATTTCAGGTGGAAATTCCAACTCATACGCCACTTGACCGATCCTTTGAGTGACTTGATAAGGCTCGACGTACCTAGGTCTTAGTTTTCCCTTCTTCCCAAAGCACATGACTCCCTTCATTGGAGACACCCTCAAGAATACCCAATCTCTTTCTTGAAACTTCAATTCTCTCCAACGGACGTCCGCAAAGGATTTATGGCGACTTTGAGTAGTCTTCATTCTCTCCTGAATGACTCTTGCCTTCTCAATGGCCCGATGCACGAGATCTGGCCCTATTAATGACGCTTCATCAACCTCAAACCACCCGATCGGGGACCTACACCTTCTTCGGTACAATGATAGCATGGAAACTATTATTATGAGCAAACTCTATAAGGGGAAAGGGATCATCCTAATTATCTTTGAAATCCAAGACACATGCCCGCAACATATCCTCGAGCATCTGAATGGTCTGCTCTGCTTGGCCATTGGTCTGAGGATGAAAACTTGTTCTAAGATTCACTTAATTACCCAAACCATGCTGAAATTTTCATCCAGAAGTTAGCTCTAAACTGAGCTCCTAGATCCGAAATGATAGAAAGTGGCGTACCATGAAGCCTCACTATCTCCTTGATATACAACCTAGCATAATGTTCCGCAGTATCGGTGGACTTGACTGTCGAAAGGTGAGATGATTTGTGAGCCTATCCACAATTACCCAAATTAAGTCAAACTTGTGCTGAGTACGAGGTAGTCATGTCACAAAGTCCATATTGATCATTTCCCACTTCCACCTCGGTATTTCTATAAGCTGAGAAAACCCTCCCGACCGCTGATGCTCGGCCTTCACTTGCTGGAATTCGGGCACTTAGAGACGAAGTTTGCTACACTCTTCTTCATACCACCCCACCAATAGATATCCTTGAGATCGTGATACATCTTTGTAGAGCCTGGGTGCACTGAATACCTGGAATGATGAGCCTCCGCCATTACCCTCTCCCAAAGATTATCCATCTCCGGACACATAACCTGTCATGGCACCGTAGTACACCATCACTGTTGCCGAGTTAAAATGTTGAAATTTTGTTACTTAGACTTGCCTCCTTCAATTGTGCCAATGCTGGATCAACAAACTGCTTTTCTTTAACCTCTGCCACGAGCAACGATTCTGATGTATTATACACCATAAGTTCCTCCTCAGTCGAGGTGAATATACAAACCCCAAGGTTAGCCAACTACCGTACCTTTCGAGCTAGGATCCTATGATCCGCTCTCAAGTGAGCTAAGATACCCATGAATTTTCGAATGAGGGCGTCGGCCACCACAATCGCCTTCCCTGGATGGTACAAGATGTCCATATCATAATCCGTATGCTATTATAACCACCACCATTGCCTCAAATTCAGCTCCTTCTGCTTGAACAAATATTGAAGACTCGTGATCTTAAAACACATTTACATGAACCCCATAAAGATAACGCCGCCATATTTTCAAGGTGAACACAACTGCTCCAAGTTCCAAATCATGCGTCGGATAATTCTTCTTATGATTCTTGAGTTTCCTGGAAGATTATGCTATGACCTTCTTGTGCTGCCTCAGAACACACCCTAAACTAACCCAGGGGAATCACAATATACCACAAACCCCTATGTGCCTTCTGGCAAGGCCAATACATGTGTCGAAGTCAACCTTGTCTTCAATTCCTGGAAACCTTTCTCACAAGCATATGACCACTGGAACTTGGCTGATTTTTGCCTCAATTTAGTCAATGGAGAGGCGAGGGTGGAGAATCCCTCTAAAAACCTCCAATAATACCCTGCTAACTACAAAAAGCTATGGATCTCCATCAGGGTTTTGGGTATAGGCCAATCCTTCACCGCTGCAATCTTTTAGGGGTCCACCTGAATCCCCTCACTGGAAACAACATGACCCAGAAAAGCGACGTACTCCAACAAAAATTAACATTTGGAAAACTTGGCATACAATTGGTGTTGATGTAGAGTCTGCAAAACTGCACTGAGGTGGCTGGCATGATCCTCCCTGCTTCGCTAATATACGAGGATGCCGTCAATGAAAACAATCACGAAGGAGTCTAACAATGACTTAAAGACCCGATTCATAAGATACATAAAAGCTGACGGGGCGTTGGTTAGCCCAAAAAACGTGACCAAGAATTCAAAGTGGCCATAACGAGTTCTGAAAGCGGTCTTAGGAATATCTTGCTACATGATCTTCAATTGGTGGTACCCGGACCGCAAAGCAATTTCGGAGAAGAACCTTGCACCTTGCAGTTGATCGAACAAATCATCTATTCGAGGCAAAGGGTACTTATTTTTTATGGTGACTTTATTAAGCTATCGATAATTGATACACATCCGTAGTGACCTATCCTTCTTTCTGACAAAAAGAACCAGAGCACACCGTGGCAACACACTTGGCCGGATAAACCCCTTCTCCCATAGATCCTTCAACCGCTCTTTTAACCCCCGCAACTCTGTTGGTGCCAATTTGTAAGGTGGAATATATATTCGCTGGGTATCTGGCAATACATAAATCCCAAAAATCAATCTTCCTATCTGGCGGAATTCCTGGAAGCTCATCTAGAAATACTTCAGGAAACACATTCACAACTGCCACGGACTCGGGGGCAGGTACCGTTGGAGTAGTGTCCACCACCCGGACTAAATGATAGATACACCCCTTCTTGATCATCTTCGAAGCCTTGAGGTAGGAAATAAACCAACCCCTCAACACAACACCATTTCCCTTCCATTCAATAACCGGCTCATTAGGGAACTCGAGTCTCATGACTCTCGTCCGGCAATCAAGTTTAGCAAAGCACGAATAGAGCCAATCCATCTCCATGATTACATCAAAATCCACCATCCCAAGCTCGATAAGGTCAGCCGTGGTAACACGACCACCTACCATAACAACACAATTCCTATAGACCCATGCGGTTGTAATAGAATCACCATCAGAGTAGATACATAGAACGGCTGAAGAAACTGCTCGTGTTCAATCCTATAACTTGAAGGAAAAAATAGGGTGACATAGGACAAAGAAGACCCCGGATCAATAAGAGCATAGCAATCAATGGTCTGAACAGATAGATACCTTTGAAAACATCTGGGGAAGCCTCAGCAATCTGACGGCCACTCCCAATGCATAAAACCTGCTGGGTCCGCCCCTACCACGAGCTCCCCCCTGGCTGCACCACGCCTTGCTGGGGCTGGAGGGCGTACTGATAAAGTAGCAACTGATGAACTGGATGGCTGAGCAAGTCCCCTACCCGTGCCCTGTCTGGGCGCACGACTGTCCCGCTGTGTGACCTCTCACCCCACAATTGTAACACACTGGGGAATCCAAGTAACAAGGCTCTGTATGAAATCTCCTACACTTCGGACATACACCTCCCTACTACCGAGGCCTCATCCCCGAATGACTGAACTAGCGGGATATCCTGATGTCTGAACCTGGCCCCGAAGGTGTACTCTGCTGGAAACGGTGCACAAATGATGGTGCACTGGCTGAGGACTGATCATAAGACTGAGATGGTCCTGATAACGCGCTCCCTGGAGCTGACCTCCCTTGGTGACACATAGACCGGGCCCTACTGCTACTCTCTATTTCTTCCCGAATCTTCAACTTCCTGGCCTCTATGGCCTGAGAAAAACCCACAATCTTCCCATAGTTCATGTCTGAATGCAAAGCCGCTGTAGCAGCCTCATTTACCACCAAAGTGCTGCCTGAACGAATCATCGAACTTTTGCCTCCATAGTCGACACCAACTGAGGAGCATACTTGGACAACCTCACGAACTCCGCATAGTACTCCCAAACACTCATGCTACCCTGCTTAAGAACCTGAAACTCAGTGGCACGGGCTGCCATGGTCTTGGCAGTCAAGAAGTTGACCATGAAGGCATCTACGTACTCATCCCATCTAGATTGAGGTCTCCCCTCCTCATGAGAATCCTCTCACATCTCAAACCACGAACGTGCCGCTCCCTTCAACCTGTGTGAAGCCAATTCTACCCCTTCTATCTCTGTAGCCTTCATCACTCGAAGGGTTTTGTACATCTCATTAAGGAATTCTTGTGGATCGGCCTCTAGATTTGTGCCTGAGAACTCTAGAGGGGACAATCACAGAAACTTGTGAACTCTGGAGCTGGAGGAATCTCCCTGTCCGCTGGAGGACACAAGGGCATCATGAGATCTATGGGCCTGGGCGGCCACTAACTTGGTCAACATACGGATAGCTCCCTTAATGTCTCCATTAGAAATCTCGGGATTGGAAGCTGGAGCAACGTTAGGATTAGGAGCATTGGCAGGAGGGATAGTGGCACCCTCGGCCACTGCTGCAACATGATTGCTTGAATCAGGAACGGATGGAGCATGCAAATTCAGAACTAGGAAATCACTCTTACCCACACCAGTCGGCACATGATCCACACCTGCACAGGAAGTAGCGTTGGCCTCTTGAATGAGTCTAGATTTCTTTTTTTGGTGCAATTACTGAGTCTAGATAACATCACTTCACCTCACAAACTTGGAATAACAAAGAAGAGAGTAGTATTTCCTAAATGCTCATGTACCTCCAACTTATAGATGTGGTCGACAATACAGTGATAAGAAGGGCTCTACTAGGCACAGCTCCGAGACATCCTATGACTCCTTTAAACCATGCGCTCTGATACCAAGTTTGTCGCGCCGCAAATCCGAGGGACATGACCGGCACTCAACCGGGTATCCCCAGTCGAGTGGACCTGGGTGCCTTTCCTATTCCCCACGC
Organism: Nicotiana benthamiana; assembly: GCA_034376525.1. Lineage (NCBI taxonomy): Eukaryota > Viridiplantae > Streptophyta > Magnoliopsida > Solanales > Solanaceae > Nicotiana > Nicotiana benthamiana. The sequence goes on from CM067328.1 coordinate 45,483,369, forward strand.
GTACCCCACAATTATTCATTATTAATTAGCCAAAAGATACTATATTCAATTGAAAGTAAATTAGAATTGTCCTTTATAGGCACACATTATGATTAACAGGGAACGTGGTGTACATGTTTACAGCGCCCAAAACATACACCTTTATAAATAAGTTCTAACCCACATATTACTGTCTACGGAGCCTATAAGAGAAAGATAATACAACACTTGCCAGTGACAAGGCCCTGGCTATAACTTTGTAATGACATCACAAAACTATTATTACAACAAGAGAGGTGGACTAAACCACGCAGGACCCTTGAAGGAAAGGGGCTAACCAACATGTACACGACTAATAGAAGGGAGGAGGAGCTACGGACGGTGAACTGGAGTGCCTGCCACGGATCCACCTATAATCATAACACGAATGTAGCGCCCCCGGCAAAAGGGACGTCAGTACATTTAAATTGTACTAGCATGTATGAACAAACTCTGTCCCAAGTAAACACAAGATAAAATGCATATAGAAGTATAAAACTGAATAACAATAGTACAACCGTGGAGCAACAACCAATCATTTCACAACAAATGATATAGTTAGTCAAATAAAGGGGCAACTAGTGCCCACTGGTTACAAACTCTCCTGCTGTCTCCTTTCACAATTCCACATTAATCATTTCATGATTTTGTATTCATATAAATAGCGATATTGGATCACATTTTCCACCCTTATTACCTCGTCCACCCATATTACCTCGACCACTCTTATCACCCCAACCCACACCTTATTTCATCTTGTTGTGGCACACAACCCGACCCTGACAGACAGTTTCAGTTCACAACAACATACAACACAACAACAAATACAAGAAATCAACTATGGCACATTGTTAAAATAGATCCATAGCAAGGATAATGAAATTCCACAACTAGCAACAACAATTTCCTCATGTTCATAAAATTGGTACACAATTTGGGTTACCACAACAGTTGTTCACAACTAATCATACACGTTGTTCAACATTATTTCCACTTTCACTATTCAACATTATTTCCATTTCCACCATTTCCAAACTCTTTCCATTACAAGTTCCTCAACTTCCACCACAAGGTGTTACAACAAAAATATACATCACAAAAGCTTCACAATGATTCCCACATGAAATATCAATTATCAAACAATTTCACAAACTAACACAGGGCGATTTCACAAGGATCACAGTTAGCCATACATACCTGGAATTGAATATCTCTTTCTAGCTTCCACTCCAATTCACCAAGCAATCAAGAATTCAATCTAGCCCATGAGCAAAATTTAGGTTTTAGAAATTAAACTCATAGTTATTACCCAATTCCTTGTTTAGCTAGATTCTAGGATTTTAGGAGCATGCATGAGATATTTATGAATAATTTCAATACAAGTGTATGGGCTTCCCCTCCCAAGCTTAAATTTCGAAACTTGGAGGAAATGGGTTAGGGACGTTCCCTTAGAAATCAGTAGAGAAGACAATGCACCAAGAGTTTTCCGAGCTTCAATGGTTTTGAAAGACTAGACGATGAAGAACTTACTTTCTCTCTAAAGAACCCTCTCTCCCTCTCTCTTATTTTGAGCAGAAATTTGCTAAAAATGAGGGAGAAGGTGTTTTAATAAAAGGTGGGTCGGGTATAAAATCTTAGAAAAGTACCAGGCGAGCACGATCTGCGACGTGATCTGCGGTCGCAGAACTGACATGCGGTCCGCAGAATGGACCGCAGAAATGGCTCAAGTTTCGGACTTCTCGGGTTAAGAATGCGGTAGATATGGGGTCCGCATTCCTGTTCGGCGGTCCCAGAATGCACCGCAGAACTGACTTTCGAATTTCTTCAAGGACCATAAGCGATCAATCTGCGGTCTGCATATTAATTATGCGACCATAGATCTGACCGTATTTTTTTATATCAAAATTTGGTTGCTCCCTTATTCACTCTGCGGTAGGAATGTGGTCCGCATAGCCGATCTGTGACTGCATTTTGACAACTTTCTTGAAAAATCTCGATTCCACATTTTTAAGTACAAAACAGTAAAAAGGATCTGATCTACGCAGCTAGACTCGACTCTATGAGCTGCTAACATCTGAGCACTCATTTTCATGGGGCCTTACATCTCTTATGTATTTACCATTTATTGCACCATGTGTTCTTGATCTTCTTTTCTTAAATAAACTATGACCTTTATTACTCTAGTTCGACTCCTTTATTAAAGGGGTTCCCTTCTCCTAATTGATTAAGATTTGATACTGAATTATTTTTTTCCTTACTTATTACCTATTTTTAAACTATAAATACCCTACTCCTTCTCCTCAAACAAACGAACAGTAGAGTTCAAGACACACACACAAACTCTAAACTCTCTTCTCTTCTCTGCTACTGATACTGCTGTTTGTGTCTAGCCGGCTGAAAGCCAAGGATAGACTATAGAATCCTGCTTGTTTTCTCAAGTATATACTGAAGCTTGAGTGAATTCTTCGGCTGATTTGCTGCTTTATTTATTTTTCTATTTGATACTTGAAATTGGTATGACTATGATTTAAATACTATTCTCCAAAAACATGCGTTTACTTGTCCCTTTACATAACTTCTCACTACATGTTTAGCTTTCTTGCATTTTAAAGATTTTTTAAGCCAATTTATGGCCTATTTTGCACTATAAAATCATATAATTATTTCCAAAACTTGTCATTTTGGTGGATACTTTGTTTTATTCCCACATTTACACCAAAATATGATTTGGGCCCATTTTCTAACATAATTCATTACCGAGTTTGAATCCCTAATCCCTTGATTTACTATGTGTTGATTCATTTTACCCTTACCTTATTTACCTAACCGTATAGTTTTAAAAACTTCCGTTATGTATTTACCCTTTATTGCACCATGTGTTATTAACATTCTTTCCTTAAATAAACTTTGTCCTTTACTACTCTAGTTCAACTCCTTAATTAAATAGGTTCCTTTCTCTTGGTTGATTATGATTTGATACTGAATTATTTTTTGACTTACTTACAACGTGTTTTCAAACTATAAATGCCCAACTCCTTCTCTTCAAACAAACGAACAACAGAGGTCAACACACACACACACACACTCTCTAAACTCTCTTCTCTTCTCTACTACTAATACTACTATTTGTGTCTAGCCGACAGAAAGCCAAGGCTAGACTATAGAATCCTGCTTGTTTTCTCAAGTATTTGCTGAAGCTAGAGTGAATTCTCTGGCTAATTTCCTGCTTTATTTATTTTGCTATTTGAAACTTGCAACTGGTATGTCTCTATAATTTAAATACTATTCTCCACAACTATTTGTTTACTTCTCCCTTTACATAACCTCTCACTACATGTTTGGCTTTCTTGCATTATGTGACTCTACATTAGTCTGTTATGTTATTTCTTCATACTTCTGCATCTTTAAAGTGATGTTATGCTTTTCTTATCCTCCTTTAATGTTTATACTAATGCTCTTATGTGATCTCATCCCCTTTAAACCCCTTTTATGTATGATTATTGGTTCTAGGCTAGGGGTAGCACCCTATCGCTATCCCTGACTTGGGACCAAGTTCTATTGAACCTTTACTCAAGTCAGCCCCATTCCCTTAATCCCCTTTATGTGTTGAGCCATGACTAGAGTCTGGTGGTGCCTAATCACCACCCAGACCCCTGTCTGACTTCGAAATCTGCTGTTTATTTGTTTTAAACAAAGTAGAGGGTCAAGGGTGTGCTAGTCTTACCCATGGCTTGGTATGACCCCCATTTTGCTTTGGTTTCCTCTAGTCCCCTCACTTTGCACTTATTCTTAGTTCTTTAATTTCTTCCCCCTTATGGTAAGCCATGATTAGGTTCCCTAGAGTTCCCTATGAACTTGGATGCCAAAGAGCTAGTAATTCCACACATTGCACTACTTTGTTACCATATTCAATCTTTAGGGTGTAAGCATTGCCTGGGCTTCATGAAAGCCCTTGGAACTTTGAAACACTCTAAGAGAATGCCTTGCAATCTGGAATCCAGATTTGGTGAAACATATGTGTTGGATTTTGAAGGTTACATTAGGCCTTCTCGGGTCTAGAATTAGTTTTCATGTACTTATTTCAGCCTGTTGCTTTCCAGTTTTGTAATAACTATGAAATAAAACTCGGGTAAAATATTAGTAAAGGGTGTGGGGTGGGTTTATATTGTTTGCATGAGTTCACGGATATAAATCATGTCTATAGGATCTTTCTTATTGCAAATCATCTAAATACTATGCCTTTCAGATTCTAATATTGCATGTCATATAAAAATCATGTCTATAGGATCTTTAATACTACAAATCATCTAGACACCATGCCTATATGACTTTAATATTGCAAATCACTTTGACACCATGCCTATAGGATTTTGATATTGCAAATCATATATAGATCATGTTTGTGGGCACATAGAAATCATGCTTATAGGAACCGCATAAAATGCCAGGCAAACAGTAGGTTAACTAATTACTTAGTTCCTTAGTGTTTTAAAAAAGTGGTAGCGAAACAGATAAATTCAATATAGATATCATGCCTATAGGAGTCCGTCTCAACTTGTCTGATTCTCTTTAAGTAACACAATTCATTATTTGGCCTTTACTGTCCTAATGTAATGTTTTCAATAAAACCCCAGTAAACCAGTATGATATTAAAACATTTCAAATCAAACTTTTCTAAACAACTATTATAAACGATCTGCCTAAATGTTTTTCTCAGTCCATCAAGCTATCTTTTGAAAACAGTCTTGTAACTCACTCTTTTCTTACGACACTCCTGCCTATAAAAAATCATTCGTTACTCTTCTCCATTTTTATTACTCAAACGGTCTGCTGATCTAAAATCTATTTACAAGTTTACTACAGTTTTAATTTCTCGTAAACCCTTGTGCATTAAAACCTCAATAACTAACAAATTAGACTCCAGGGGCTCGATGCAGACTTTTTATCTTTATGAGTTAAACTGATTTGTTCCCCTATTAATTTATTTCATTAAAGACCAAATCGATATGTGTAATTCATGCTAAACTAATTGTTGTATGATCTACGTGGTTTATATGAGCATTTGAGTGTTTGATTTGTACCCCACTTATTTGTTATTTGTTTTGATTGATGCCTTAGTATTTTATCCTTTTAAACTCCATATATGACCCCATCTCTTTCTCCCCTATAGGATTAGAAGTCCAAATACCCCGGGGCTGATAGGTCGGGACAGGTATTAGCATGCAATAAGTAAATAAGACTAATCGCGTTTAAATACCTTACATTGTGGGAAGGGTAGAATATGGAGATGGTGATGGTACGCTAATATCTCGTGTAAGAATGATCGTTGGGTGTTGCACCAATCGATCCATATTATACTTAAACCTAGGAACCCCATTCCTTTGCTTTTCCTTTATGTAAAATTAATGTTTTCTTCAAACTAAGCTCTCTTTTTACTTGTGCCTTTCTTCTTTCAAAATTGTCAACTTGCTTATATTTCTTATGTGGAAACTTTGCTTGACTGCTCTTACTCCTCTTAAAGTCACAACTAGGCAACACCGGGAGCCACACTAGTGGATCTTTAGGGGTTCCTAACACTTATCCCTCGAGATAATCTCAAGCCCTTACCCGAGCTCTGGTTTACTTTCAAATCCTTCTTCTTTTTATCTAAAAGTGTCAGAATGCACTATTATTATTAGGTGGCGACTCTCAAAACTCTATCGCCCAAATTCCCTGAAAGGGGATAAAAGAGTCATTCCGCCTATAATGTCGTAAATCCGATTTATTTCCTCGGGAAAAAGGGGGCGTCGACAGCATGACAACTCTGTTGCGCATTCTTTTAGGATTTTACCATTTCTTGCTTGTGTGGATTTATTGCTTACTTAATCGCATTTATTTTTGTCCTTGGCTATTTCATCACAATTACTACTTTGGCTCTTCATGTCTTTTCTTTCCTTTAATTGCCTTTTTATTGCTTTATTTCAATACTGTTGTAATTTCGAGCAATCATTTTAATCATTTAACTTATAAACATGAAAATACATGTAATTTGTTTCATTATTGTGACTGCATTCTTCAACATCGTATTCCACTCGTGCCGAAACAAAATCTATAGCAACACTTATAATGAGTGGTTGTGCCCTTCCGATAATTTTTTTTTTTTATTTAAATTTAGCTTCCATTGATATCAACAAATGTACAAGAAGGTGTTCTTAGTGGTAGTATAGACTAACTACCACTCAATACACAAACAATACTGCTATTACAATTCAACTAATAGCTAAGGATAGTAATTAAGTTGTCGCAGCCCCTTTAACCATTTCTTGCATTTCCTGCCTCGTGCATGAATAAGAATTGCAATCTCTCGGCAGACAAGGTTATCATCAAATGGTTTCTTCTCAAATCAGATAGCATTTCTGCATCTCCAAATCATCGATACTGTGGTGACAAAGGCAGTGGCTATCACAGCCTTTTTAAACAGTTTACTTCTAGCATTGCAACAAATCCATGTCAATTCATCCTTCCAGCATCCTATAGTTCTATTGCAACCCAACCAGCAGCAAATTCTAAACCAAATCCTACTTGTAAGTGGACAATTAAAATACAAATGATCAAACTCTTCAATGTTTTGATTGCAAAATACACAGTTTTCTTCTACACTTATGCCAAACTTCAGTAATCTGTCAACTGTTGGCAATCTACCATGAGCAGCCATCCACGCAGTAAACTTATGTCTAGGCAAGACATTAGTTGTAGCCATTAAGTTCTTCCACTCCACTCTAGGAAAAACTGGAAGCAAAGAATGGTATAAAGAATGTATCTGAAACTTTCCAGATTTACACAAACCTGAAAGTCTGATCAAAAGATCTCCTTGCATACTGTTGACAGCCATAACAGGAGTTCTGCACTCTATTATCTTCCTGATTACCCATGAAGCAGTTTTTGGAATAGCCATTGACTCAATGTCATCACTCTTTATGTAATAAAAGTGAATCCATTTGCTCCAGAGACAATCCTTTTTCCTTGCTAAATCCCATAGTAACTTAGAAATAGCAGCTTTGTTCCAAGTCTGAATATCTATGAGATTTAATCCTCCAGCAGTAACAGGCCTACATATTTTATCCCAAGCTATCAATGATCTTCTGGTTACTGTTCCATTGCCAGTCCAGAGGAATGATCTGCAAATAGCTTCAATTGCTTTCACCACCTTCTTAGGCAAGATGAAAATCTGGGACCAATAGGTTTGAACTCCAAATAATACTGATTTGATAAGTTGACATCTGCCTGCATAAGATAAGAATTTGGCAGACCAGCATGTAATCCTAGCAGTGATTTTCTCAATCAGTGGCAAATAGTGATGTATACTTAACTTCTTAGAGTGTAATGGAATGCCCAAGTACTTGAATGGGAGATGCCCTTCACTGAACCCCAAGTCCTCTAGAATACCCTCTCTTTCAAGCTGAGAAATGCCAGCAAAATATACAGCACTCTTAGACTTATTGGCAGAAAGTCCAGATGCTGCAGAAAATGATAAGAATGCATCATGCAGTAATTGAATAGATGTTAAATCAGCTCTACAGAATAATAACAAGTCATCTGCAAAGCAAATATGAGAGCAGTTGAGCTTCCTGCATCTAGGATGAAAGTTAAAGTCACCATTCTTATGTAACTGATTCAGAGTTCTGTTAAGATATTCCATTGCAATAACAAATAGGTAAGGAGACATAGGATCTCCTTGCCTAATACCACTTCTGGCTTGGAATGGTTTAGTGAGACCCCCATTAATCACTAAAGAATAGGTCACAGATGAAACACAAGCCATAATCCAATCCACAATCTTTGCAGGAAATCCAAGATCAACCAACATCTGCTTAAGGAATCTCCATTCAATGGTATCATAAGCCTTCCTTAAGTCAACCTTTAATACACACCTAGGTGATATACCTTTTCTGCCATATCCCTTGAACAGCTCATGACTGGGTAGAACATTATCTAAAATACTCCTCCCCTCAATGAATGGTGACTGACCTTTCCCAATAATGATGTCAAAGATTCCATTGACCTGTAAAAAGTGGGCCTAAATGACAGCTTTCAATCTTCTGGTAATGACTTTAGAAATAATCTTGTATAGAGTGGTGAAGCAAGCAATGGGCCTAAAATCCTTTACTGTTTTAGGAGTTTTAACCTTGGGAACAAGAGCAATAGCAGTAGTGTTAAGCATGTGTGGCATATGACAAGTAGAAAAGAACTCCATAGCGGCAGCATAAACATCTTTCTTAACTATCTCCCAGTTTTTAGTGAAGAAATTCCACAGGAAATCCATCAACACCTGGAGCTTTATCACTTGGCATATCTCTAACAGCATCATCAATCTCTTCCATAGTAACCTCTCTAATAAGAGCCCTTTGTTGATCAAAGGTAAGACAGATTCCTTCTTTAACAACAGCAGAATTTAGACAAGGTAATTCAACAGGTCTACCACCCATCAGAGTCTTAAACACTTCAATAAATTCATGTTCAACAGCCACATGATCAGTAAGCTTAACACCTGGCTGGACCTTATTTTCCACTGTGCATGAAAATATTTGGTGTTGGCATCACCACAATCAATCCAGTTAGCCTTTGATTTCTGTCTCAAGACTTGTTCCTCTACATTACTCCACTTCTCTATGTTAAGAAGGGCTTCTTTCTCTGCACTGAATAGTTGTGCTGAACAAGGATTCATCAACAGCTGGCTTTGAATAATATCCAATTTCTCCCTTGCATAAATCAATTTCTGTTGATAAGAAGCCATATGCCTATTGATTCCTTTTAGCTGCTGCTTCAACTCCTTAAGTTTGTACCATATCTGATGCAATAATGACCCTTCCCCTACTTGATTCCACACCTGCTGTAGAATATTATCAAATTGAGGATCCTCCATAACAGTGTAGTACAGTCTGAAAGGTTTAGGATGTAGAAGCCTTTGCCTTCCAAACTTAATAAAGATAGGGGTATGATCAGAGACTGGGTGATTCAAAAAGTCTGCTTCCACATGACTATACTGTTGTAGCCATTGAAAGTTTCCAATTCCCCAATCAATCTTACTATATACCTGTTTATTGGTCCATGAATACTTCCAGCCTTTTGATCTGATAGGAGTAAGTTGAAGATCATACATACGTTCCTTGAAGTCCTTTACCTCTGCATCTATTACAGGGGATCCAATTCTGTCTTCAGAGGATAAGACAGCATTGAAATCACCACTTAACAACCATGCATCCTGGCTTGGAATGGATAGACCTGTCAGATCACTCCAAAGCTGCTTCCTAAGTGTGATTGTATTGAAAGCATAAATGACACCCAACTGGAACCTAACTGCTGTAGCTGTATCTTCAACAATACAATGGATAAACTGATCAGCGGTACACATAATATGAACTTGTATATGTGGCCTCCAAACTAACCATATTCTGCCATTAGCTGCTTTGAGATAGTTGTGGTGAAACTTCCATCCTTTAGCAATTTTATTAAAAATACCATGAGCTTTTGGTTCTTTGACTCTAGTTTCAATGCAACCAAGAATATCAACCTTATTCTTAAGCAAAAAGTTTTTTAATTCTTTCTGCTTATGGGCTTTATTAAGCCCTCTAATATTCCATGTAACAACAATCATGAAATACTAGACAGCATTCTTAAAGAAGGGCCAGGATCCTGCTGTTGGCCTCTCCTACCTTCATCCAGTATTCCATCATTAACCATCTCTCCCATTTGTTCCTGCATTGTTCCAAATATATCACTGTCCACATTCTCTTGTCTCCCATGATCACCCCCAACTCCAATACTAGCAATCATATCAGTACCATCCTTTTCAAAGCATCCACAGGCTAACCAACACTTATTGTACTCCTATGAGCATTTCCTTCACTAACCAATGATACTGGATTTGGCTCAATATGCATTGGCAGTTTAGGAATTGCTGTTGTATTTATAGCATCCTTAGCCAGAGTGTTGTTGGTTCCAATGTTTCCTTTTGGGATCCATTCCTGCCTTGTTTTTTTGCTTCTCACCTTATTTCTAGTCACTTTATTATGATCTACCTGCTCTTGTTCTTTTTCAGTGTGACTGTTATACCAACAGTCAAGAGAATTGTGACCAAATTTCAAGCAGTGATTACAAAATTCTGGTTTCCAATCATACTCAATATCTTGGATTTTCAAACCAAATGGAGTCTCAATTTCAATTTCCTCAGGTAAAGGAAATGCAGCATCAACTTCAACCAGTACTCTTGCAAAGGAAATCTTCTCAAAATGAGCTGTAATTTTGTCAGTATACAGAGGTTTGCCAACAGTACTAGCTAACTTACTGAGTATTTCAGGGGACCAGTATCCCAGAGGCAGTCCCGGAAATCTCACCCAAATAGGAATAGTGCTAAGAATACCATTTTGCATAGAGAAATCTATATCCCAAGGTTTCAAAATCATAGGCTTGTTCCTATATGAGTCAGGACCAAATTGAAGCACTTGGTTCATATCCTCAGCAGAACTAAAACGAAACACACAGTAGTCATCTCTATGCATTAGAATTTGCGGCTTAGCCACAAAGTTCCACACATGCAGAACAAAATTCTCCATGGCCTTCTCATTAGGGTTTTCACCAATGATATAGCAAATGAGAGAATTACTCCAGTATTCAGTTTGTGGTTTCAGCTCATCGATGTTGATTTTAACAATCTTCTTCCCATCCTTATCAATAGGAGGAACAAATGTTAAAACCTTGCCCATATTGTGTTAACCTCTAACAATCTCAGCCATAGTAGGAAGTGGTTGTTCAGCAACTGCAATGTCTGAGAATTGGAGCTTCCTCAGAGCTTGACTATCTCGATCTGCATCAATCAACTTCAATTGAGGCTCATCATTCGTAATTTCCTCTGCATGCAAAGGTATTTTGGACTAAAATTTCTCTGGCAAAAAGTTGCCAAAAGTCAGTGGTTCAAGTTCCTTTGTTACTCCTGGAACCGGAGTAACGATCTGTGGTGGAGAGGGAAGAGGTTGTCGCCGGCGACGAGCCATTATCAACAGAAAAGTTTCGTGCTAACGTGCCCTATTAGGCGCACTGTTCCATTGCTTAACGTGCGCCGAGAGCTTCTCTCTTTTCCGATATTAAAAACCCCCTAAATGTGGCAAAGGCATATTTGCAGTAAAACCAGTCAACCAACGGTGTAGGCGACGGTTCCACACCTTTCCCTCTTGAGTTTTCTTTTAAATATCGCAACATTATTTATCAAAATTCGCATTAAATTTTTACCTTTTGTTTTTATTCTATTTTTATTCCCCCCAAAGGTTAGTTCGTGCCTTCTGGCACCATCAGCATACTCTACAAGATCCAAGGGTCCTCAACCTCCTCCTGCTCCAATTTCTACCAGAAACAGAAACAAAGGCAAAATGGGAGATACAAGCGCTAGAAAGGAACTTGAAGAAACTTCTCAGAGCGCTGCAATCACCAAAGAAACTGGTGCTCATCTGGAGAAAACTTTACTAAGATTCCGAGAGGAATTGGACCAAGTTAGAAACCTGGAAAGCCTGTCAATCACTCTTGCAGCTCCTGATGTCAACACCCAGAACCTCGCACCTCCACAAATCATCCCACAACATCCAATGCAACCTACTCATAACACTCCACTGCTTGTTCCTGAACAACAAAACACATAACACTCCAATATTTGTGGAGACTAGGCCGCATTAAAGTCATCCAATCACCAGTGCAGCTGAATCAGATGAAAAAAGCTCCCTCATTCAAAATTTGGCCGCTGAGATCAAGAAGTTGACTAGTCGGGTCCAAGGGTTCGAAGGTAACAAGGGTGTCAAAGGGATGAATTATGAAGATCTCTGTGTTCAGCCAGATGTTGGGCTCCCGGAGGGGTAAAAAACTCCCAAGTTTGAGATGTTCGATGGTACAGATTATCCCAGGGTCCACTTGAGAATGTATTGTTACAAGTTGGTAGGAGTAGGAAGGGACGAGAAAGATCTGTTTGAAACTGTTCGTGAGGAGTTTCAAGGGTGAGTCTTTATTCTAGTATATTAGCCAGGATGCGAAGAAATGGACTAGTTGGGTAAACATGGCATCTGACATTATGGATCGCATTAGGTTCAACACTGAGAATGAACCAGAACAGGTTCTTCGTCCGTGCTCAAGATCCGCAGTACTACGAAAAGATGATGTTAATTGAGGGAAAAAAGTTCTCCGACAACATCAAGTTGGAAGAAAGGATCGAAGAAGGCATCAAAAATGGTATAGTCACTAACCTCGAGGCATTGCAAGCTACCAAAAAGGCTTTACAGTCTAGTGGCTCGTCGAAGAAAACAAATGTAAATTCCGTAATGGATGCGCAAAGGAACAACTCACATATGAAGTACCAATCCTATCCCTCAGCTACACTCACATATCAACCTACCCTAAAATACCATTCCCCATCACCCACTTACCAAATTCCACCACCTACTTATCAATCACCTTCACCACCTACGTATCAACCCACTTCACCAAGATATTCTTAACCCGCACCTGTATACCAAGCATACAACTCCCAACCTTCTCACTTACCATCACCACCTACCCGCCAAAAATTCCATCGACCTAGACCAAACTTCGACTGTAAACCTCCCATACAATATACCGCCATAGCCGAGCTAATTGACCACTTATATGAAAAATGCAAAGCAGCCGATTACGTTACCACTATCCCAGCCGTAACTCCAAAAAATCCTTCCCAATGAATCAACTCAAACAAGACTTGCATATACCATTGCGAGATGAAAGGCCATGCTATCGACGAGTGTCACTCGTTTAAAGAAAAGATTCAGAATCTGATTGACAACAAGATCATCATAGCAAAGGAACCTGCTCGTAATGTCTGCAACAACCCTATGCCTGACCACAAAGGTGGGGAAATCCATATGATTGAGATTGAAGATGATTGGGACCCCAAGGAGTCAATCGGTTTGATACTTGAAGGAGACGTGCCTATGAAACCAACAGTTACTCTCAATACCATTGTTGTTGAGATTCAGCCCGCTGAGGGCGATGTAGTAAATGTGTCGGCACCGCTCGAGTTTGAAGCACCTTCTGCAAAGGTTCCAAAACTGATCGACTTTGAGTTTGGAGTCCCAAATGTGCCAGCACCATTTGAAGTTACTATGTTACTTCCTATGGTACAAATTCTAGTATCCATGACAGGCGTGACCCCGTTCAAGACAAATGTTATACCTTGGGATTACACCACTGAGGCAAGAAGGAAGGGAAAGACATATATTTGGGGAAGCAATTGCCGCACAGGGCATGACTAGGACAGGCAGGGTATACACCCCAGAGCACTTGGCTAAGTCCAGCAAGAAAGCCTCCAGGCGGGCAATTGAAACTGGACCCGATGACCTCTGGAAGAAGGTACAGGCCAAAGAGTACCCTGTCGTCGAGCAACTAAACAAAACCCCAGCACTAATTTCTATTCTGGCTCTTCTACAAAGCTCCGAGGCACATAAAAATGCCATAATGAAAATACTATGTGAAGCTTATGTTCCCAGCAACATAACAGGAGGCAAAATCGAAAACATGGAGGGGCAGGTACTGGAAAGCCATAAGATCACCTTCCATGAAGATGAATTACCGCCAAAAGGTCTTGGTCAGAACAAAGCATTGTATATCACTGTGCAATGCGAGGATCACTTTATCACCAAGATTCTAGTCGACGGGGGATCCAGCCTCAACATTTTTCCATTGGTAACTCTCAGGGACATTGGGTAAAGGATTGCACGAGATCAAGGACGGGGCTATCAATGTCAAAGCTTTTGATAGATCTTAGAGGTCCACCATTGAAGAAATTAGCTTATGCTTATAGATGGGACCTACCTCGTTAGATATTTAGTTCCAAGTCATGGACGTACCAGCTTCCTACATTTTCATGCTAGGACGACCCTTGATCCACACCGTTGGGGCTGTGGCATCAACTTTACATCAGCTGTAAAGTTTGAATGGAATCATGAGGAAGTAATCATTCACGGCGATGGTAGCAATGCCATATATAGTCGCCAGGCCATCCCAATGATCGAAGGTAGAAGGAAAATCGATGGAGAAGCATACCATCACATCGAGCGAGTCAACTCCATAGACAAAGACAAGTGGTGGGATAACAAAATTGAGAGCATTCTGAATTGGAGTAGATACGAGCCTGAAAAGGGGATTGGCAAGAATCTCCAGGGGATCACCAAGCCTATCAAGTTGAAGAAGCATGGAACTACTTTTGGCCTGGGTTATGAATACACTTGGGAGGAGTTCAACTAATTGTCGCCACCATGGCGCGGTCCCTACTACCCATTGGTGCACCCTCTATTTCAGTTAGAGCATACCTTTCAGCCAGTTGATGTCATAAATGGATCAGAGGAAAACGAGACACTGGCAGCAATGAAGAACCTTTTTTTGAGGATGATATGGATTGTTGTGTTATCTTCAAGGAGGAAGGGGATGAAGGCCCTTCAATTCAAGCTGTGATCCGAATGGATCACCTCACCAATTGGTCAATTAGGACCACCAGTGCCCGGAGAGCCTCGGGGTAGCAAGGCTAATGATGCATATGCATCGTATATTGCTTTTTAGTTGATTTTACTTTTCCGCAGTCTTTACATTTGAAAATGGCTCCTATGTTTTAGTTTATTTTACACAACATTACTATTACACACCTTGATGATGAACTAACGAGTGTAATTTGCAATTAGACAACGCGACAAACGGACATTGATTCAGAAGATGACGAAATACCAGGAGAGGTTGTCAAGGAGGTCAAGAATTTTGAGAACATGCCTAAGTCAAACTTGGACCAAACTGAGGTTGTTAATTTGGGAGACGCAAAAAATGTAAAGGAAGCACATATCAGCGTACACTTGTCACCATCAAAAAAGAAAGAGTACATAGAGTTTTTAAAAGAATGTGAGGATATATTGCCTTGTCTTATGATGATATGACCGGTCTCAGCACATCCATTGAGTCACAAGTTGGAGACAGATCCGGCATGCCCACCGATAAAATAGAAACACAGAAAGTTCAAGCCAGACATGAGTTTGAAAATCAAATAAGAGATTACCAACTAAATAATCCCCTATCTGCATCATGTGCAGAAGTTGAGAAATATGTTCAGACAAACGGAATTTCAGCATATTCCGAGGATACAAAATGATTTTGTCGATGCACTTGCCACTTTGTCATCCATGATTCATCATCCGGATAGAAATTTCATTGACCCCATCCAGGTGAAGATTCACAACCAACCAGCTTATTATGCACAAGTCGAGGAAGAAGCCAACGGGAAACCTTGTTTCCATGATATCAGAGTATACTTGACAACGTGGGAGTACCCAGAGCTTTCCAACGCTACTCAGAAACGAGCACTTCGGAGATTTTCCAACAACTTCTTTCACAAAGGAAGAATCCTGTATAGGAAGACTCCTGGTTTGGGATTATTAAGATGTGTCGAGGCAAGAGAAGACACAAAGCTACTATAGGAAGTGCACACAGGGACCTGCGGACCGCATAAGAATGGTTTCTTGTTGGCGAAGAAGATACTCCGAGCTGGCTATTTTTGGATGACTATGGAAACAGACTGCATCCACTATGTCCGGAAATGCCACCATTGTCAAATACATGCAGATATGATAAAGGTACCTCCAAACGAGCTTACTGCAACGAGCTCACCATGGCCGTTCGCCGCTTGGGGAATGGATGTCATTTGACCAAGTGAACCAGCAGCGTCCAATGGGCACAGGTTCATCCTAGTGGCAATTGATTACTTTCCAAATGGGTTGAAGCACCATCGTAGAAGGTAGTGACCAAGAAAGTAGTAACAGATTTCGTCCGTGATTGTATGTTTTGTCGGTTCGGGATTACAGAATCAATCATTAGCGATAATGGTTCGAATCTCAACAACGACCTGATGAAGGCAATGTGTGAAACATTCAAGATTAAACAAAAGAACTCTATGGCTTACATACCTCAAATGAATGGAGCTTTAGAAGCAGCAAATAAGAATATCAAGATGATACTAAAGAATATGATCGATAAGCACAAACAGTGGCATTAGAAGTTGTCATTCGCCTTACTACGTTATTGTACCATGGTCCGCATGTCAACTGGGGCCAATCCCTAGATGCTGGTTTATGGTACAGAGGCTTTCATCCCCGCCGAGGTAGAATTTCCCTCGATGAGGGTCATACAAGAAACAGAGTTAGATGATGCAGAACGGGTCAAGAGTTGCTATGAGCAATTAGCCCTCATAGAAGGAAAGAGAATGAATGATATCTTTCACGGTCAATTATATCAGAACAAAATGTCCAGATCCTTCAACAAGAGAGTGAAGCTAAGGTAGTTCTCGCCAGGAAAACTGGTATTGAATAAAATATCCATGCATGAAGATGAAGCCAAAGGGAAATTCTATCATAATTGGCAGGGTCCGCACATGGTTCATCGGGTCCTAACTGGAGGAGCTCTTATTCTCGCGGAAACGGACGGAGAAGTTTGGCCGAGCCAATCAACTCAGACGCAGTGAAAAGATGATACATTTAATCATACGCTTTTATTTCGTGATGTAATTTGAACAATGCCTGACTTGATTCCCGTATAAGAGGGGATATGTAGGCAGCCGTATGGGTTCGTTCACATTCTAATAAAAATTCCATTTTCCCCCGCAATTGGAACTGGGAAGAATTTTGATAAGGAACCTAAAAATTCAGAAGTAAGTTTTTCAGTCTTTTCGTCAGCGCCAACACAGTAAACTAGGGTATAATTTCAAGAAGAGTCCTCAAAATTCTAGAATCTTCCCACATTCACTCATCCAGCACAGCCGTCAGTAGCCGCCAGCCCAGTAAACTAGGACAAAATTTCAGGAGGACCCTCAAAATTCCGGAGTAAGCTAGGTCGCCGTATCTTGAACCACGTTGCAGTCGTTGGTTCATCAAAAATAAAACCATTATATATATATATATATATATATATATATATATATATATATATATGTATATGTATATGTATGTATATATATATATATGTATGTATGTATTTGCATTTACTAAGTCATGCACAAATATCATTCGCATCACCCTCGTTTAGCAACGCTTACCTCATGAGGCGCGACGCCAAGAGCTGGAGGATACGAACTAACCTCCCCTCTACGAAACTCATAATTTTTTATTGGACGCAACAATTCAGGCCATGAATCAATTTATATTTGCTCTTCAGAATCAAAACCCTAAAGAGGGTCACTATCCACACACAACACTCCCCAACAGTCCTAATATCGCGAACCGCCTACCAGCTAAGAAAACTTACTACAACTCGAGACTAAACTCTGTCTCCATATGAATTTTTCATAAGGCTAGATCTACCTCCATATTGCATAAGGCTACTATATGCCTTTCGAGACTAAGCTCTTTCTCCCTATGCATTCTGCATAAGGCTATTTTCTGCCTTCCGAGGTTATGCTCTACCTCCATATTGCATAAGGCTACTATTTTCCTTTTGAGACTAAGCTCTGTCTCCATCTGCATTTTGCATAAGGCTATTTTCTGCCATCCGATAATAAGCTCTACCTCCATATTGCATAAGGCTATTATCTGCCTGAGGATAATAAGCTCTACCTCTATATTGCATTAGTTTCTTTATTGTAGTTCCTCATAGGGTTTCCGAGTAATTTCTTTATTATATTTTTCATTACTTAGGTTTCCGTGAATGTTTGTGTTCTTTGGACTTCCTGAGTTTATTTTTTGCCTTATTTTCTACACTTTCGTCTTTACCCTTGACTTGTGGAAGAAACCCTAGATTTTGGGCTTTTTTCAAACTACTTGTGTGAGATTATTTTGTTTCCTGCTTGATTTAAAAACCCTAATCTTCTAAGTTCATCTCATGTTCTCTAAATCTTGCAAAGCTTTGCAAAACCTTCTGAGTCATTCATGACTATGTTCTTCTTGCTTTTTGATTACACAACTACTTTGTTTATATAACCTCGCATGTTTTAGTTTAGGCATCATTTATAGTCAGACATTTTCTTCTAAATAACCCTAATTTTCGGGATTGATTTCAAGTCACCATTATGTGAGCCTATTTGAATCTTTTTTTTCCTCTTTTCTGGTTTGGACCCATTTTCTGACCTAACTCATTACCGAGTTCAAATCCCTAATCCTTTAATTTACTATGTGTTGATTGATTTTACCCTTACCTTATTTACATAACCGTGTAGTTCTAAAAGCTTCTCTTATATATTTACCCTTTATTTCACCATGTGTTCTTGCACTTCTTTCCTTAAATAAACTCTGCCCTTTATTACTCTAGTTCGACTCCTTAATTAAAGGGGTTCCCTTCTCCTAATTGACTATGATTTCATACTGAATTATTTTTTGCTTTATATACTACATGCTTTTCAAACTATAAATACCCTACTCCTTCTCTTCAAACAAACAATAGAGTTCAACACATACACACACTCTAAAGTCTCTTCTCTTCTTTGGTACTAATACTACTGTTTGTGTCTAGGCAGCTGAAAGCTAAGGCTAGACTATATAATCCTACTTGTTTTCTCAAGTATTTGCAGAAGCTTGAGTGAATTCTCCGGCTGATTTCCTGCTTTATTTATTTTGCTATTTGAAACTTGCAACTGGTATTTCTCTATAATTTAAATACCATTCTCCAAAACTATGTGTTTACTTCTCCCTTACATAACCTCTCACTACATATTCAGCTTTCTTGCGTTATGTGACTGTATATTAGTATGTTATGTTCTTTCTTCATACTTTTGCATCTTTAAAGTGTTGTTATGCTCTTCTTATCCTCCCATGATGTTTATATGAATGCTTTCCTGTGATCCCATCCCCATTAAACCTCTTTTATGTATGAGTATTGGTTCTAGGCTGGGGGCAGCACACTATTGCTATCCCTGACTTGGGACTAGGTTCTCTTTAACCTTCACTTGAATCAGTCCCATTCCCTTTGCCCCCTTTATGTGTTTATTCCTGACTAGAGTATGGTGGTGTCCTAATCAACTCCCAAACCCCTCTCTGAATTCTAAAGTCTGCTCTTTATCTGTTTAAAACCAAGTGGAGGGTCAGGGGTGTGCCAGTCTTACCCATGGATGGGTATCACCACCCTTTGCTTTGCTTTCCTCGAGTCCCCTCACTTTACACTTATTATTGGTTCTTTAAGTCCTGCCCCCTTTTGGTAAGCCATGCCTAGGGACCCTAGAGTTCCCTCTGAACTTGGATGCCTAAGGGCTGGTAAATTCACACATTGCACCACTCTATTACCACATTCAAACTTTAGGGTGTAAGCATTGCATGGGCTTCCTGGAAGTCCTTGAAACTTGGAAACACTCTAAGAGAAGGCCTTGGAATCGAGAATTCGGATTTGGTGAAACACATGTGTTGGATTTTGAAGGTTGTATTGAGCGTTGTCGGGTCCGGACTTTGTTTTGATGTACTTATTTAAGCCTGTTGCTTTCAAGTTCTGTAATAACTATGTAATAAAACTCATGGAAAATATTAGTACAAGGCGTGGGATGGGTTTATATTACTTGCATGATTTCACAGGTAGAAATCATGTTTATAGTATCTTTGATATTTCAAATCATATAGATATTATTCCTATCAGATTCTAATATTTCATGTCATATAAAAATCATGTCTATAGGATCTTTCATATTGCAAATAATCTAGACACCCATGCCTATAGGACATTAATTTTGCAAATCATTTAGAAACCATGCCTATAGGATCTTGATATTGCAAATCATTTAAAGATCATGTCTATGATCACATAGAAATCATGCCTATAGGAAACGCTTAAAATGCTAGGCAAACAGTAGGTTAACTAATTACTCAGTTCTTAATGTTCTAAAAGTGGTAACGAATCAGATGAATTCAATATAGATAGCATTTATAGGACTCCGTCTCAAATTGTCTGATTCGCTTTAAGTAACAATAGTCCGTTAATTAGCCTTTAGTGTCCTAATGTAATGTTTTCAATAAAACCCCTGTAAACAAGTACGCTTTTAAAACGTTTCAAATCAATCTTTTCTAAACAACTATTTCAAACAATTTGCCTAAATGTTTTACTCAGTCCATGAAGGTGACTTTTATAAACAGTCTTGTATCTCACTCTTTTCTTAACACATTCCTGCCTCTAAAAAATCTTTCGTAACTTTTTTGCATTGTTAATACTCAAACGGTTCGCTGATTTCAAATCTATTGACAAGTTTACTACAGTTTTACTTTCTCTTAAACTCTTCTGCATTAAAACCTCAATAACTAACAAATCAGACTCGAGGGGCTCGATGAACACTTTTTATCCAACTTTATAAGTTTAACTGATTTGTGTCCCTCTTAATTTCTTTAATTAAAGACCAAATCGGTAGTGTAAGTCATGCTAAACTAATTATTGTGTGATCTACGGGGTTTGTATGAGCCTTTGAGTGTTTGATTCGTACCCCACTTATTTGTTATTTGTTTTGATTGACGCCTTAGTATTTTATCCCTTTAAACTCCATATATGTCCCCATCCCTTTCTTCCCTTTAGGATTAGAAGTCCAAATACCCTAGGATTGATAGGTCGGGACGGGTATTAGCATGCAATAAGTAAACTAGACTAATCACATTTAAATACCTTACGGGGTGGGAAGGGTAGAATATGGAGATGATGACGGTGAGCTAATATCTCTTGTGAGAATGATTGTTGGGTATTGCATCGAATGATCCATATTATTGTTAAACCTAGGACCCCCTTCCTTTGCTTTTCCTTTATTTAAAATTAATGTTTTATTCAAACTAAGCACTCTTTTTACTTGTTCCTTTCTTATTTAAAAATTGTCAACTTGCTTATATTTATTATGTGGAAACTTTGCTTGACTACTCTTACTCTTCTTAAAGTCACAACTAAGAAAGGCCGGGAACCACACAAGTGGATCTTAAGGGATGCCTAACACCTTCCCCTCGAGATAATCTCAATACCTTACACGAACTCTTATTTTCTTTCAAATCCTTCTTTTTTTTCCCTAAAAGTTTTCTAATTCGCTATATTCATTAGGTGGCGACTCTCCAAAATCTATAGCCCAAATTCGATGAAAGGGGATAAAAGATCCACCCATAATGTCGTAAACCCGATTTCCTTTCCTCGAGAAAAAGGGGGTGTCGACAGCATGGCTACTCTGCTGGCTTTTACCATTACACTCTTGTGTGACTTTATTGCTTCTTTAATCGCATTTATTTTTGTCCTTGGTTATTTCATCACAATTATTAACTTGGCTCTTGATGTCTTTTCTTTCCTTTAATTGCCTTTTTTATTGCTTTATTTCAATACTGTTGTAATGTAGAGCAATCGTTGTAATCATTTTCACGTTGATACCTCCTCATGAACCGGGGTTATTGCATGCTAATACCCCTCCATACCTATCAGTCCTGGGGTATTTGGAATTCTAATCCTAAAAGGGAGAAAGGGATGGGTGCATATATGGAGTTTAAAAGGATAAAATACTAAGGCATCAATCAAAACAAATAACAAATAAGTGGGGTACAAATCAAATAATCAACGGCTCATACAAACCCCATAGATAACATAACAATTAGTTTAGCATGACTAACATGTACTGATTTGGTCTTTAATTAAGAAAATTAAGAGGCGGACGAATTATCTTAACTCATAAAGTTGAAATAAAAGTCTGCATCAAGCCCCTCGGGTCTGATTTGTTAGTTATTGAGGTCTTAATGCAGAAGAGTTTAAGATAAAGTGAGACTGTAGTATATTCATAAAGGGATTTGAACGGATAGTACCCATGATCATCACTTCAATCTATCGAGCCTTAGGAAAATGTCAGCAAGGGGCTCCACATTTCGAGGTTTGTAATCTGCTACTTGAACTTTGGCTCATAGAACACCTTCAGAAGCAACTGCAGAAAAAAATCATACGCAAGGATTGGGATGACCATGTCGCTTTTCATTACCCAAAGTGAATGAACTTCATTCCCAACATGTTCGCTCAGCCAAAACACGCCAACGGATGCGTAGAGTTGTATAAGAATCTAAAAGAAGAGCAAAATCAGTGTATGTTCGAGTGGTTCCCAGCAGGGGAATTCATTGTCCCTTCTCTAGACGCACCATTCCTCAAACTCATTGGTCTGAGGGGAATACATCCTTATGTCCCACTCCGAGTCGTGAGGTAAGCCCGAAGGAAACATATTATACCCAGGATAAAGAAAGTGAGTCATTTCAGGGATGACTTTCAAGATGATGATAGCCCGCACAGGTGTCACGCTCAGCATATGTGGCACAGCAAGCTAGTCTTAGGAAGGGAATCTATTGAGCCAGATAGGTATCATATTGGGTGTGTACTGCACTACACATGTTGGTTGGAGAATGATCACATTGGTTTGGTTCGTCCAAGATTCGTCCACGGTCATAAGATTATTGACGAGAAGACTGAAGCGCAAGTCAAATACAATCAACTGCGCAAAAAAAGCGGCAATGTCAGAATGAACATCAGGAAATACAGAAAGCCCATGAAAAGCTAATCAATGAGTGGAAGGATATGTCTGTCAATGCCAGCAACCGTTTGGGATATCTGGAACGAGGTATGGTAGAGTTGGAAGGGAAGTTCTTGCAAAGAATTGAGGATTACCAGAATGCTGAAGGAAGTGCAGGCGGACAATTACTTAAAGCGAATCAAACAAGTTGAGACAGATTCATATAGGTATGATATCTATATTGAATTCATCTGATTCATTATTGCTTTTACAACATTAGGGAACTAATTAATTAGTTAGCCTACTGTTTGCCTAGCTTTTATGTGTTTTCTATAGGCATGATTTCTATGTGCTTTCAATTCAAAGTCTTACAGACATGATTTCTAAATGATTTGCAATATAAAGTCCTATATGCCAGGTTTCTAAATGGTTTGCAATATTAAAGTCCTATAGGTATGATGTCTAGAAGATTTGCAATACTAAAGTCCTATAGGCATGTATCTAGATGATTGAAACATGAAAGATCATATAGGCATGATTTCTATATGACATGCAATATAGGCATAACATCTAGATGATCAAAGCATAAAAGATCCTATAGACATGGTTTCTACCCATTGACTTATGTAAGAAATATAATTATATCCCACACCCTATACTAATATTTCCCCGAGTTACTCTACATAGTTATTGAAAAATTGAAATAAAAGGAATGAAATAAATACATCAAAACTAAAGCCATACCCGAGGAGGCTCAATGCAACCTTCAACATCCAACACATGTGTTTCCAAATCTGGATTCCAGATTCCAAGGCCTTCTCTTAGAGTCTTTCAAAGTTCCAAGAGCTTTCAGGAAGCGCAGACAATGCTTATACCCTAAAGAATTAATATGGTAACAGAATAGTGCAATGTGAGGAATTACCAGCCCTTAGGCATCCATATTCAGAGGGAACACTAGGGTTCCTAAGCATGACATACCATAGTGCAAAATAGGCCATTGGTTTTAAAAACCTTAAAAAATATGGAAAAAACGAAGACCTTTGGGGATGCTTATATATGCATGTACATGCTATTTTGAAAGTATTTTCAGTATAAAAATACATAGGAAATAATTGAGTATCAACAGGGGCTAGTATGGACCGCACAAAAGGGTGTGCGACTTCACTAAGGTTCTGAACTTGAAATCAATGTCTCTGAACATAATGTAGTGTGGGAGCCCTTCTAGTGCAGTCCGCATGAAATGGAGCGTGGACCGCATTTGCTTGAGAGTTGGAATTGGCATCTCTCTGATTCTTCTCACTACAAACTGCAAAAAAACCTAGTGTGGCCGCATTGTCTTTGTGCATGAATGTCATGCTATCTTATCCTCACTTGTGCTGACCACATAGAATTTTATGCGACCGCACTGGCCTTGTTTTGCATGAGCTTTGTCTAGTCTTGGTACTTGTGTAAGTTTCACTCATTTTGAGCTGATCTTTGATATCTTGTCATCAGTGTGATCAAACCTGAAATCAAGCAGAACTTTTGAGCTTTTGGGACTATTTTTATACACGTTTCCAATCAAAACTTTAGAGAGAAGGAGTGTAAAATGTATGAAAATCCCTAGTCATCAACATCAATAAAAAATCTTCTTAAAAATCAAGTAAGAGATACAACATGAACACCCCTACACCTCTCAAGTTTTATGTGAATTATTCTACACGAAGTTTTTGAATTGTTTGGATTGTTGACATTAAGAACATGAGAGAATATTTGGGGACTTGTTTGTCTAATGAGGTGATAGATATTTTCCCCAATATTTGAGAACAAACTCATATAAAAAGCCAGCGCCTCACTAAACTAGTAGGTAACAAAGAATCTTTTTGGCCGCTTGAGTAACCCTGCTTTGAACTCTGTTTCTCTCTACTCTGACGTCGTATCAACAAACGACTTAATATTTTGGAAACCAGATTCAACAGCCTCCAACTTTCATGTTTGAATGTTCTTGAACTTTCTTATGGATTAGGAGAAAACTGGCCCGCAAGTTGGCCTAGTAACCTGCCTGCTTTTGCCGTATTACTTTAGTGACGTTGTGGCAGCCCTACTTTGGATGCTCATAACGTTTCACTTCTATGTCGTATTGATATGCGTTCCAAAGAATGGAAACTAAATATATAGGCCTTCGATTTCATATATTGTTTATCCCCAAAAGTCTCCATATGCTAGGAAAAAATTTTGTCGCAAAGTGATCTACTTGCATACAATATTTAAACTGAAATTGTGGCAACTTTTCTAATACGACTTGTTTGGCTTGTAATTATAAAGTATAATTAATTATTGTATATATGCCATGTAAAATAAATTTCTAAACACATGAATTCCTTTAAAATCATACTTTCCACGTCTTGCATAGAATTATTAAAGTCGGAAAGAAAAAAAAGTCAGGGTGCAATATTCTTCCCCCCATAGGAACATTCGTCCTCAAATGTTCAATGTCGCGGCAAAACGCACACGCAAGTATACGCATCTGTCAAGTAATAAAGTGAGTAAAAGTCGGATATCGAATCCACGAGGATTTATGATTAACTATTAACCAAATTAGACTATCGTAATTATCTAAATAAGAATTAAACCTAGAAGTATTTGATTCTAAACTAATAATTAAAGAAATATAAATAATAAACTTTGAATAGAGAAAGTGCTGATTTTTATTATATCAATGTAATGAAAACGATCTAGGGATATTGGCTATCTAACAATCCTATTGTATTATTTAATTGAATTAACTAACTAATTTATCTAGTTTATTGGTTGACAGGGTTAATATTGCTCATAAGAATTTGCCGAGTTCTTTCTCGCTTATTCAAGCTAACCTAACGCCTATATATCTATAGAGTTAGAATCCTCGAGAACGCATTTATAATTCTTTTAAATCACCCAAACAAGGCAATTAGGTATATCCTATCCTAACCACGAATTCGTTCCTCGATGCCCAGGTTCAAGAACTTGATCTATTCAATCCTATATGCAACCTAGAATTCCAACATTCGAGTTCAACTCTAGATTAGTAGAGAGTATTCAATTGGTGATCATGCAATCAAATAATTAAGTACAGGATTGAATAAATAAACCAATATGGTAAACTAAAAAATCAAAATTAATATCCGAATAACAATAGTCACGAAAGAAGCACAACCCTAGAACGTGAAGATTAGATCCACATAGAGATGGTATAAAAACAACAAATCATATCAAGAAACATAAAAATTACTAAGTTGGTGGAAGAAAAGATGAAACCTGGCCTCCACGGCAGCTCTGTGCTTGTGTTTTCCTCTCCAAAATCACCTCATCCCTCAAACACCGTTTTTCCATGTATATATACCAAGTAGGGTTGAGGTCAAAAAATTATACCTTCTCTAATGTGAAAGACGGAATTTTCTATGGTTTGACTGGCGCGGTCGCGCATCTAGGCGCGCTATTGGCCTCACTAGTTGGACAACTTTCAGTCCTGGGTGCGCTAAAACTAGCGCAATCGCGCATCTGAGCGCGTTTCACCATATTCCATTTGGAATTTGGAAAAATGTATTACATTGATGTTGTAGTACTTTGAGTTACCATTCCAACCATATATTGTGAAGCCCAAATGGAGTTCTGAGAAAATACGTTATGTTTATTTTACTAGATTGTGTTCAATGTGCATGCTCGATTCTTCGTTCTCTTTAACTATCATCCGTTGATTCTCAAACGCGATCCCGGATTTATTGCTTGAGATTTTACTCAGAATGCTCAAAATCACATGAATTGATTCAATAAGATCTATATAGCTCGAATCACTCCTACAAGTTATAAAACATACAGTTAGTGCAAGACACTAGCGATTAAAGCTCAAACTCAATTAAAGTGCCATAAGAGACTAAAATATGTAATTATAGCTCATCATCAAAACCCCACACTTAAATAAGTACTCCTCCCTGAGCAATAACAAAAGCATCAATTGAAGCAATTTTCGTCCAAACATTACAAACGTCAAGTCAATTTCGTTCCACAATTTCGAAAACGCAAAAGCCTAAATCCAATTTTTGGGTGTAATTTCAATCCAAGACGGTTTCCAATGGGGTAATTATATAGAGTTATTTCAAGTCCATGTATGTTAAAACTATCATTTCTATTCTTTTGGAAAGATCCTTACAATACGAACGAAACGTGCAAATGCTTAAGTTCCACATATGATTCTATTCATAGAAGTGTTAGAAGTCCCTATACTCTTGAATTTCTAAAGGTATTATTATTCGATTGTCCGTTCATGGGTCTCAAAAAATACGTAAAATGATGTTATGATATTAATCAAAGGTATAATGGTCTTATGACATATTGAGAGATTTTGTTATTGTACTACGTATGCATTTCATGCATTTATACATGTACATTGACCCATGACTCAGACGGCATTACATACGCATATATATGAATGTATATATATGTATATGGGATATAAGAAAAGGTTACGGTGTTATATACGCACCACCACCCGACCAGCTAGTATATGATGATGATGTTGCCCATAGTGGTTGAAATATGATTCAAACGGCGTTATACACGCATATATGGGTATGTATTCAAATGGCATTATATATATATATATATATATATATATATATATATATATATATATATATATATATATATATACTTACATACATACGTATATGAATACATACATACATACATACATACATACATACATACATACATACATACATACATACATACATACATACATACATACATACATACATACATATATATATATATTCAAAAAGCGTTATATACATGTATATATATTTATATGGGATATGGGAAAAGTTATGACATTATATACGCACCACCACCTGAAAAGCTAGTATACGATTATGACTTTGCCCACAATGGCCGATATGATATAATGGGGTGCCCTCGGAGGCTGATGACGTTCTGCAACATATACCGATGCGTGACATGATATTCATATGCATATGTATTACACTAATAGTAATTTATGATTTACATAGTTATTCAGACTTACAGGTTTAGGCCTTCGTTTCAATAATGATTTAAAAAAGAAGAAGTTAAAATAGAAGAAAAAAAGGAGAAAGATATTTTTCTAGCGGCACAAAATAAAAATACCCCCATAAGGTGAATCACATCGAGACATTATGAAATATGATTATGGGAATCACTTCAAAAATTCATCAATACAACGTAAGCCCTAGCGGTAATGTATTATGTAAGAAATTTCAAGTCTTCAAGTAAAGGATTATAGATTAATATTGAGGTGAATCAACAATGGATGGATAAAAGTCACAATGTATGAGATTAGATTAGGTTGCAATTTTTAAGATGAACGGTAATAGAGGAACATTGAAGGACTGAGATTTTTACCTAAAGCATAAGCAATGAAAGAAATCTGAGATTCGGTAGCAGACCTCAGTAACGAGAAATCGAGGAAAGTGGTATGGTATATTATGACCTATGTAGATGCAGTAAAGTCATATGAATAGATAACTAGGTCGATAAAATAAAATACAGTAGCATTCATAAGTTTGGCAAAATACCAAGTGAAGAACGCCGGGATTGACTAAAGATCTAGAGAAAAAAGGATAAGAGAGTCGTACACGCACACTTACAATATCAGTGTCGTAGAACCTGCATAAAGGAAGGTAGCAGCAATTACGAGATTGGAAAGAATTCGATCACAGGTCATGACATGGGAAAGAGGCCTAAAGGGCGGAATGCCCTAGCCTTTAAACTTATTCACAAAACAATTGCCTAAATGACAAAAGGACTACTAAAGTATTCACAAGAGCTACGAGATAAGAGGACAATAAGCATATCAGTTGACATTCCCGGACAAATGTCCAAAAGGGGGGAGTGATGATACACCCTATATTTTTGTACAAGGAAAGATACGTCATAAATAAACTAATGAGAGCCTTGAAGTGAGATGTCACGTCCCACAATATTATAGTACAATGATGCTAGGCTTCACCGTATCAAATTAAGACGATGTCGCACCTTCATGTGTTGAACGTTGAATTGGTCATAAGGTAATTGACATCAGTTTAAGAAAAATATTATTTGGAGATTGTAAAGATTATGTTATTCCACAAGTGATTAGTAAAGGTGATGTCACGACCCGGATTTCCCCACCATCGGGAGTCGTGATGGCGCCTACTGTTGAAGCTAGGCAAGCCAAGCCTTCAAATCATAATTTACAAAACTTAATCTAAAACAACATAAATACTGAAATAATTAATTCAAACTACGCGGAAGACTTTTAACAACAATAGCAATAAAAAAATGCAAAAATTAGCAACATGCCTCTACCCAGTATCTGTTGTCACTACTTACGGACGACTAAAAGAGTACTAAAAGCAACAGTCTGAAAGAAATACATAACATGTCTGTTTTGATACAATAAAAACAAACTGAAAAGATAGAGGAGACTCAGGGCCCGCGAACGCCGGAGAACTACCTCAAAGTCTCTGAACTGAAGGATCGCCCCAAAACTACTGCTGCTGTCTGTAAGCTATGTCCTGACCTTCGCACAAAAAGACACAGAAGTGTAGTATCAGCACAATCGACTCCATGTGCTGGTAAGTTCCCAGCCTAACCTCGGCGAGGTAGTGGTGAGGCTTAACCGTACCTACCACAAACAACCTTTACAAATATATGTGCAATAACAGAAAGAGAACAATAATTTAAACAGATAAAAAGGGAGGGGACATGCTGGGGGAGTAACAGTTCAATTATAACTTCAACAAACAAGAGATGGAACTGAATAAATAATAATTAAATAAAGAAAGCTACTGAATCAACAACTGCATGGCACCACCCTTCGTGATTTAACTCTTATTTCTCACAAAAACATATCAAATATAATGCACGACATCCCCTTCGTGCTTTTTCTCTCATTTCTTACCAAGACATATCAAATATAATGAACGGCATCACCCTTCGTCCTTTGACTCTAAATATACAGCTCATGGCATCACCCTTCATGCTTTTACTCTCAAACACATAGTGCACGGCATCACTCTTCATGCTTTTACTCTCACTTCCTCACCCAATCAATGGTCACAACCAAACGGGAAAGGAAATATATGACAAGACAAAATATCCCCGCAAGGGAGAATAATTAAACAATAAATCCCGGCAAGGGTGAATAACTCAACAATAAATCCCGCAAGGGAAAAGTACAAAAAAATTATTTTTAGTTCATTTGCTTCTCAACTATCACTTCATAGTTCATTTAACAAGTAATTATAACAATTTTTCACTTCATTTGAAATTTAATAGCAAATCTGACTCTCGGTCATGCTTGACTCGGGCGCATAGGTAACCGTTACCATACCTATACACCGACTCCGCATAGCACATAGAAAATATTAACCTAATCCTATTCCCTCAAGCCAAAGTTAGATCAAATACTTACCTCGAATCCGAAAATAGCAACTCAAATCTCAACAATCGCCTTTCCTCTAGAATTCGACCCCAATCCAACGATATCTAATCACAATTTTCTGAAATGTATCAACAAATGCTATTTAAATCAATTCGAATGCATAAGAATGAAATTCTCAAAATTTTAACCAAAATTTCCTAAATGCCCCCCGGGCCCACGTGGTCAAAACTCGAGGTTCGAACCAAAACCGGGTTACCGGTTCCCCCATGATTTCTTATCTATGATTTGTTTTGAAATCGGACCTCAAATTGAGGTCCAAATCTCACAATTTTAAAAAAAACCTAGGTTCTACCTCGAAACCCCAAATTCTCATTTGTGAAAACCTTTGATTGAAGTTGAAATTATGTTATAAGATGCTAAGGAGTAGGAAAATTAAGTTAGAAATCACTTACTAATCGGTTTGGAGAAGGAGAGTTGTTTGGAAAATCGCTCTTTAGGTTTTGGGATTTTGAAAAGTGGAAAAAGACTAATATATTTCGAACTTTTATACCTCTCTGATGACCGGACGCGGACCACACAAGAATGTGATGCGGCCGCGTCGAATGGAATGGAAAACTAGGCTCCTCAGAACCCACCCAGTGCAGACCGCACTGGTTTGGTGTGCGGCCGCACTGATTAACCAGCACCAAGCACGACTCAGCCACGCGGACTGCACAGAAGTGCCTCGCAGCCGCATGGCTCTAGCGCAGACCGCACAGAAATGGCCGCGGCCGCGCTGTTGTCTGCAACACCTGAAACTGTTTTTCTTTAAGCCAAATACCTCACTCAAAACTCACCCGAGCCCTCGGGGCTCCAAACCAAAAATGCACACTAACTCAGGAACATCCTACGAACTTACTTATGCAATCAAATTGCTAAAATATCATTTACATATAAACAAATCTCCAAACACACGATTTTCATTTCAAAGTTCATAACTTTCAAATTTTCCATTTCTAGTCGGAAACACGTCAATCGACGTCCGTTATCAACCAAAATTTACAGATAGCGCTAAAAGGTCATTTAAGACTTGTACCGGGCGTCGAAACCAAAATACAAGCCCGATACCATTACTTTTAATCAAATCTCATTTTCATTTTTTCTTAAGCATTTTCAGAAAATAATTTAACAGAAAGAGTCCGTACTCGGGCCTGTGACCTCGGATTTCGATTTCGGGAATACGTCCTGGTCCCAAATTTCTTTTACACACCCTCTGGGACCGTCACATCACGGGTTCTGGTCCGTTTACCCAAATGTTGACCAAAGTCAACTATAGCAATATTATTATCCAAATTCATAGTTTTTAACACAAAATCAAAATAGTTTCACATAAAAAATTTCTGGCTCGCGCCCGGACTGCGCACGCAAATTGAGGAAACTAAATAAGAAGTTTTAAAGGCTTCTGAAGCACAAAGAAAGGGAGAATTATGGTGATGACCCTTTGGGTCGTCACATCCTCCACCTCTAAAATAATCGTTCGTCCTCGAATGTACAAAAGACTGAAGTTCCTGAGTTGGGGAATAGATGGGGATAACGGCTCCGCATATCAGACTCAGACTCGCAGGTCAATGCCTCATGGGGATGACCTCTCCGCTGAACACGCACTGAAGGAAAACTACGCGACCTCAACTGTCGAAACTTCCGGTCCAAAATAGCCACCGGCTCCTCCTCATATGACAAATCATTGTCCAATTGGACAGTCCTGAAATCTAACACGCGGGCTGGATCGACGTGATACTTCTGAAGCATGGATACATGAAAAACTGGGTGCACGGCTGACAAGCTAAGAGGTAAGGCAAGTCTATAAGCCACCTTCGCCACGCGGTCAAGAATCTCAAATGGGCAAATAAACCAAGGGCTAAGTGTGCCCTTCTTCCCGAATCTCATCACACCCTTCACAGGTGATACACAGAGCAATACTCGCTCACCAACCATGAAAGCGACATCCCTGACCTGACGATCTGCATAACTCTTCTACCCAGACTGAGCTGACCGAAGTCTGTCCCGAATGATCTTGACCTTATCCAAGGCCTCCAGTTAATCTGTACCCAACAACTGAGGCTCTCCCGTCTCAAACCATCCGACTGGGGACCGACACAGCCTACCATACAATGCCTCATACAGAGCCATCTGAATATTGGACTGGTAGCTGTTGTTGTAAGCAAACATTGCTAAAGGAAAGAACTAGTCCCACGAGACTCCAAAATCAATAACGCATGCTCGGAGCATATCCTCAAGAATCTGAATAGTCATCTCGGACTGACCGCCCGTCTGGGGATAAATGTTGTACTCAACTTGACCTAGGCGCCCAACTCATGTTGCACCGCTCTCTAGAAATGCGAGGTATACTGGAGACCCCGGTCTGAAATAATATATATGGGCACCCCATGAAGGCGAACGATCTCCCTGATATAAATCTCAGCATATTTCTCGGTTGAATAGCTAGTGGCAACTGGGATAAAATGTGCTGACTTGGTCAGCCTATCAAAAATAACCCATATAACATCAAACTTCTTCCGAGTCACCGGAAGGCCACTAACAAAATCAATAGTGATTCTCTCCCTCTTCCACTTGGGAAGCTCAATCCGCTGAAATAACCCACCGGGCCAGTGATGCTCGTACTTAACCTACTTGCAATTCAGACAACGAGCCATATATGCAATGATTTCTTTCTTCATTCTGCGCCACCAATAATTCTTTCTCAAATCCATATACATCCTCGTGGTGCCCGGGTGAATAGAATACCAAGATTTGTGGGCCTCCGCTAAGATCGACTCTCGAATACCATTAACATTGGGCACACGGACTCGTCCCTTCAACCTCAATACGCCATCATCTCCCAAAGACATCTCCCTGGAACCTCCCCGATGTACCGTGTCTCTTAGGACACACAAATGGGGATCATCAAACTGTCGCTCCCGGATACGCTCCACCAATGACGAGCTAGCAACCGTGCAAGCTAACACCTGTTAAGCTCAGAGATATCCAAACTCGCAAATCTATCGGCCAAGGCCTGAACATCAATAGCAAGCGGTCCCTGGCTGACCAGAATATATGCAAGACTACCCATGCTGGCGGACTTTCTACTCAATGTATAGTCCACCATATTGGCCTTCCCCGGGCGGTATTAAATTGAAACATCATAATCATTCAACAACTCCAACCACCTCTCTCAAATTCAACTCTTTCCACTTGAACAAGTACTGCAGGATCTTGTGATCCCTAACTACTGCCGTTGTACGTAAGCTATGTCCTTACTTGTGCACAAAAAGGCACAGAAGTGTAATATCAGCACAACCGACCCCATCTGCTGGTAAGTTCCCGGCCTAACCTCGGCGAGGTAGTGATGAGGCTAAACCGGACCTACCACAAACAACCTGTATAGATATATGTGCAATAACATAAAGAGAACTAGAATTTAAACAGATAAAAAGGAAGGGGACATGATGGGGGAACAACAGTTCAATTATAACTTCAACATACAAGAGATGGAACTGAATAAATAATAATTAAATAAAGTAAGTCAGTGAATCAACAATTGCACGGCACCACCCTTCGTGCTTTAACTATTATTTCTCACAATAACATATCAAATAGAATGCACGGAATCACCCGTCATGCTTTTACTCTCATTTCTCACCAAGACATATCAAATATAATGCACGGCATCACCCTTCGTGATTTTACTCTCAATATAGAGTGCACGGCATAACGCTTCGTGCTTTCACTCTCAAACACATAGTGCACGGCATCACCCTTCGTGCTTTTACTCTCTATTCCTCACCCAATCAATGGTCACAACATAACGGGAAAGGAAATATATAACAAGACAAAATATGCCAGCAGGAGAATAATTCAACAATAAATCCCGGCAAGGGAGAATGACTTAACAATAAATCCCGGAAGGTAAAAGTACAAAGAATTCCTTTTTAATTCATTTGCTTCTCAACTATCACTTAATAGTTTATTTAGCAACTAATCATCACAATTAGTCGCTTCATTCGAAATTTAATAGAAAATTTGACTCACGGTCATCCTAGACTCGAGCGCATAGGTAACCACCACCATACCTATACACCGACTCCACGTAGCACATTGCAAATATTAATCTAATCTTATTCCCTCAGGCCAAAGTTAGATCAAACACTTACCTCGAATCCGAAAATAGCAACTCAAAGCTCAACAATTGCCTTTCCTCTAGAATTTGACCCCGAACCAACAATATCTAATCACAATTTTCTTGAATGTATAAACAAATGCTAGTTAGGTCAATTCGAATGCATAAGAATGAAATTCCAAAAATTTCACCCAAAAATTCCAAAATGCCCCTGGGGCCCACGTGGACAAAACTTGAGGTTCGAACTTCGAACCAAAACCGGGTTACCCGTTCCCCCACGAGTTCATATCTATGATTGGTTTTGAAATCGGACCTCAAATTGAGGTCCAAATCCCAAATTTTTAAAAAAACCTAGGCTCTACCCCAATACCCCAAATTTTCATTTGTGATCTTCGATTGAAGTTGAAATTATGTTAAAACATGTTAAGGAGTAGGAAAATTAAGTTAGAAACAATTTACCAATCGTTTTGGAGAAGAATGTTGTTTGGAAAATCGCTCTCTAGGTTTTGGGTTTTTGAAAAGTGGAAAAGACTGAAATTTTTCAAACTTTTATACCTCTCTGATGACCGGACACGGACCGCACAAAAATGTGTTGCGGCCGTGTCGAATGGAATGAAAAACTGGGCTCCTCTGAAACCACCCAGCGCGGACCATACTGATTTGGTGTGCGGCCGCAGTGGTTAACTAGCACCCAGCACGACTCGGCCACGCGGACCACACAGAAGTGCCTCACGGCCGCACGGCTCTAGCGCGGACTGCACAGAAATGGCCGCGGCCGAGCTGGTGTCTGCAATACCTGCACCTATTTTTCTTTAAGCCTAATACCTCCCGTACATCACTTAAAACTCACCTGAGCCCTCGGAGCTCCAAACTAATAATGCACACTAACTCAGGAACATCCTACGGGCTTACTCGTGTAATCAAATTGCTATAATAACATCATTTACATAGAAGCAAATCTCCAAACACATGATTTTCATTTCAAAGTTCATAAGTTTCAAAGTTTTCTTTTCTAGTATGAAACACGTCAAACAACGTCCGTTTTCAACCAAACATTACAGATAGCGCTTATACGTCATTTAAGACTTGTACCGGGTGTCAGAACCAAAATACGAGCCTGATACCATTACTTTTAATCAAATCTTATTTTCATTTTTCCTTTAAAATTTTCAGAAAATAATTTCACAGAAAAATTCCGTACTCAGGCATGGGACCTCGGATTTCGATTCCGGGACTATGTCCAGGTCCCAAATTTCTTTACGGACCCTTCGGGACCGTCACATCACGGGTCCCGATCCGTTTACCCAAAATGTTGACCAAAGTCAATTATAGCAATATAATTATCAAAATTCATAGTTTTTAACACAGAATTCAAATATTTTAACATAAACATTTTCCGACTTCATGCCCGGGCTGCCACGCAAATCCAGGCAACCAAATAAGAGGTTTTGAAGGCCTCAGAAGCACAATGAAAGGGAGAATTACGGTGATGACCCTTTGGGTCATCACATCCTCCACCTCTAAAACAATCGTTCGTCCTCAAACAGACAAAAGAATGAAGTGCCTGATTCGGGGAATAGATGGGAATAACGGCTCCGCATATCAGACTTGGACTCGCATGTCGATGCCTCATGGGGCTGACCTCTCCACTAAACACGCACTGAAGGAAAACTCTGCGACCTCAATTGCCAAACCTGTCGGTCCAAAATAGCCACCGGCTCCTCCTCATATGATAAATCCTTGTGCAGTTGGACAGTCCTAAAATCGAACACCTTGGCAGGATCGACGTGATACTTCCGAAGCATAGATCCATGAAAAACCGGGTGCACAGCTGACAAGCTAGGCGGTAAGGCAAGTCTATAAGCCACCTTCCCCACGCGGTCAAGAATCTCAAATGGGCAAAGAAACCTGGGCTAAGTTTTCCCTTATTCTCGAATCTCATCACGCCCTTCATAGGTGATACACAGAGCAATACTCGCTCACCAACAATGGAAGTGACATCTCTGACCTTACGATCTGCATAAGTCTTCTTTCTAGACTGAGCTGATCGAAGTCTGCCACGAATGATCTTGACCTTATTCAAGGCCTCCTGTACCAAATCTGTACCTAAAAACCAAGCCTCTCTCGGCTCAAACCATCCGACTAGGCAACAACACCGCCTACCATACAATGCCTCATACAAAGCCATCTGAATACTGGACCGGTAGCTGTTGTTGTAGGCAAACTCAGCAAAAGGCAAGAACTGGTCCCACGAGCCTCCAAAATCAATAAAGCATGCTTGGAGCATATCCTCAAGAATCTGAATAGTCATCTTGGACTGACCACCCGCCTAGGGATGAAATATTGTACTCAACTGGACCTCGGTGCCCAACTCATGCTGCACCGCTCTCCAGAAATGCAAGGTAAACTGCGAACCCAAGTCCGAAAAAATAGATTCGGCCACCCCATGAAGGCGAACGATCTCCCATATATAAATCTCAGCATACCTCTCGGATGAATAGGTAGTGGAAAATGGATTAAAATGTGCTGACTTGGTCAGCCTATCAAAAATAACCCATATAACATCAAATTTCTTCTGAGTCATCAGAAGGCCAGTAACAAAATCCATAGTGATTCTCTCCCACTTCCACTCGGGAATCTCAATCCGCTGAAATAACCCATCGGGCCAATGATGCTGGTACTTAACCTACTGGCAATTCAGACAACGAGCCATATATACAACAATATCTTCCGTCATTCTGCGTCACTAATAATGTTGTCTCAAATCCTGATACATCTTCGCGGCGCCTGGGTGAATAGAATACCAAGAATTGTGGGCCTATGCTAAGATCGACTCTCGAATACCATTAACATTGGGCACACAGACTCGTCCCTTCAACCTCAACACCCCATCATCTCCCAAAGTCATCTCCCTGGCACCTCCGCGCTGCACCGTGTCTCTTAGGACACACAAATGGGGATCATCAAACTACTGCTCCCAGATACGCTCCATTAATGACGAGCGAGCAACCGTGCAAGCTAACACCCTGTTTGGCTAAGAGATATCCAATCTCACAAATCTATTGGCCAAGGCCTGAACATCAAAAGCAAGTGGTCTCTGGCAAACCAGAATATATACAAGACTACCCATGCTGGCGGACTTTCTACTCAATGCATAGGCCACAAGATTGGCCTGCCCCGGGGGTATTAAATAGAAACATAATAATCTTTCAACAACTCCAACTACCTCCGTTGTCTCAAATTCAACTCTTTCTGCTTGAACAAGTACAATAGGCTCTTGTGATCCCTAACTACCACTGCTGTCCGTAAGCTATGTCCTGGCTTGTGCACAAAAAGGAAAAGAAGTGTAGTATCAGCACAACCGACCCCATGTGTTGGTAAGTGCCCGGTCTAACCTCGGCGAGGTAGTGATGAGGCTAAACCGGATCTACCACAAACAACCTGTACAGATATAGTGCAATAATAGAAAGAGAACAAGAATTTAAACAGATAAAAAGGGAGGGGATATGATGGGGGAGTAACAGTTCACTTATAACTTCAACAAACAAGAGATAGAACTGAATAAATAATAAATAAATAAAGAAAGCCAGTGAATCAACAACTGCACGGCACCACCTTCGTGCTTTTACTCTTATTTCTCACCAAAACATACCACATATAACGCACGGCATCACCTTTCATGCTTTTACTCTCATTTTTCACCAAGACATATCAAATATAATGCACGATATCACCCTTCGTGCTTTTAATCTCTCTTCCTCACCCAATCAATAGTCACAACCAGACGGGAAAGGAAATATATAACAAGACATAATACCCCGGAAAGGGAGAATAATTCAACAATAAATCTCGGTAAGGGAGAATAACTCAATAACAAATCCCAGCAAGGGAAAAGTACAAAATTCCTTTTTAGTTCATTTGCTTCTCAACTATCACTTCATAGTTCATTTAACGAGTAATTATCACAATTATTCGCTTCATTCGAAATTTAATAGGAAATTTGACTCATTGTCATGCTACACTCGGGCGCATAGGTAACCATCACGATACCTATACACCGACTCCATAAAGCACATAGAAAATATTAACCTAATCTTATACCCTCATGCCAAAGTTAGATCAAACACTTACCTCAAATCCGAAAATAGCAACTCATAGCTCAACAATCGCCTTTCCTCTAGAACTCGACCCCGAACCAATGATATCTAATAACAATTTACTCAAATGTATCAACAAGTGCTAGTTAAATAAATTCGAATGCATAAGAATGAAATTCCCAAAGTTTTTCCCAAAATGCCCCCGGGCCCACGTGGTCAAAACTCGAGGTTCGAACCAAAACCGGGTTACCTATTCCCCCACGAGTTCATATCTATGATTTGTTTTGAAATCGGGCCTCAAATTGTGGTTTAAATCCCCAATTTTAAAAAAAAACCTAGGTTCTACCCCAAAACTCCAAATTCCCATTTGTAAGAACCTTTGATTGAAGTTGAAATTATATTAAAAGATGTTAAGGAGCAGGGAAATTAAGTGAGAAATCACATACCAATAGGTTTGGAGAAGAAAATTTGTTTGGAAAATCGCTCCTTAGGTTTTGGGTTTTTTAAAAGTGGAAAAAGACGGAAATATTTCGAACTTTATACCTCTTTTTTGACTGGACGCGGACCGCACAAAAAATGTGCTGCGGCCGCGTCAAATGGAATGGAAAACTGGGCTCCTCTGAACCCACCCAGTGCGGACCACACTTATTTGGTGTGCGACTATGCTGGTTAACTAGCACCCAGTACGACTCAGCCACGCGGACCGCACAGAAGTGCCTCGCGGCCGTATGGCTCCAGCGCGAACCGCACAGAAATGGCCAGAGCCGCGCTGGTATCTGCAATAGCTTAACCTATTTTTATTTAAGCCTAATACCTCCCGGACCTCACTCAAAACTCACCCGAGCCTCAGGACTCCAAAACAAAAATGCAAACTATCTCGGGAACATCCTACGGACTTACTCATGCGCGATCAAATCGCTAAAATAACATCATTTACATATAATCAAATCTCCAAACACATGATTTTCATTTTAAATTTCATAACTTTCAAATTTTCCATTTCTAGTCCGAAATACGTGAAACGACGTCCGTTTTCAACCAAACTTTACAGATAGCGCTTAGCACTTATTTGAGACTTGTACCGAGCGTCGGAACTAAAATACAAGCCCGATACCATTACTTTTGATTAAATCACATATTCATTTTTCCTTAAGCATTTTCAAAAAACAATTTCACAGAATAATTCCGTACTCGGGCCTGAGACCTTAGATTTTGGTTCCTCGAATACGTCGGGTCCCAAATTTCCTTACGGATCCTCCGGGACCGTCACATCACGGGACCGGGTCCGTTTACCTAAAATATTATCCAAAGTCAACTATTGCAATATTATTATCAAAATTCATCATTTTTAACATAGAATTTAAATATTTTCACATAAAATTTTCTGGCATCGCACCCGGACTGAGCAAGAAAATCGAGGAAGCTAAAGAAGAGGTTTTCAAGGCCTCAAAATCACAAAGAAAGGGAGAATTACGGTGATGACCCTTTGAGTCGTCACATCCTCCACCTCTAAAACAATCATTCGTCCTCAAACGGACAAAAGAAAGAAGTAACTGAGTCGGGAATAGATGGGGATAACGGCTCTGCATATAAGACTCGGACTCCCAAGTGAATGCCTTAGGGGGCTGACCTCTCCAGTGAACACGCACTGAAGGAAAACTCCGCGACCTCAACTCTCGAACCTGCCGGTCTAAAATAGCCACCGGGTCCTCCACATATGACAAATCCTTATCCAATTGGATAGTCCTGAAATCTAACACGTGGGTGGGATCGCCGTGATACTTCTGAAACATGGATACATGAAAATCGGCTGCACGGCTGACAAGCTAGGCGGTAAGGCAAGTCTATAAGCCACCTTCTCCACGCGGTCAAGAATCTCAAATGGGTAAATAAACCTAGGGCTAAGCTTTCCCTTCTTCCCGAATCTCATCATTCCCTTCACAGGCGATACACGAAGCAATACTCGCTCGCCAACCATGAAAGCAACATCCTTGACCTTACGATCTGCATAACTCTTCTGCCTGGACTGAGCTGACCGAAGTCTGTCCCGAATGATCTTGACCTTATACAACGCCTCATGTACAAAATTTGTACCCAATAACCAAGCCTCTCCCAGCTCAAACCATTCCACTGGTAACTGACACCGCCTACCATACAATGCCTCATACGGGGCCATCTGAATATTGGACTGGTAACTGTTGTTTTAGGCAAACTCTGCTAAAAGAAATAAGTGGTCCCTCGAGCTTCCAAAATCAATAACACAGGCTTGGAGTATATCCTCAAGAATCTGAATAGTCATGTCGCACTGCCGTCCGTCTGTGCCGAGGCTAGGGTTTTGCACATTTTGTGATTTTTGATGTTTTTCGAGTCTTTTCGATTGGGTTATGTTCTATTAGCCTATTTTTATTTATTCGATGTTGTTTTGGCCATATTCTATGTGCGAGGTGGTCGATTCGAGAGGAAAGGGCCTTACAAGCTAGTCTTTGGCCGACTAGAGGTGAGAAATGGATGTAAATGTTGCTCTGAGGGTTTGAAACCCCAAACTTTCACGTAGTAATGCTATATTGAGGTGTGACACGCATTCCGCGATGAGTGCAGGGTCTATAAGTGTTGCAAGGGAAAATTTTTGTGCCGAATATTTATGGGCATCGAGAATTTATTGTGGAAGAGACCCACAGTTCCTGATATTCTATTCATCAATGCGCAGCGAAGATGTATCAGGATATGCGGTAACATAATTAGTGGCGTAGAATGGAAAAGGATATTCTGGCATATGTAGCATGGTGTTTGAACTGTCAACATATTAATTATGAGCATCAGAGGCATGGTGGTTTATTTCAAAGAATTGAGCTTCACAAGTGGGAGTGGGAGCGGATCACAATGGACTTCGTTACTAGACTTCCGTTGACTAGGAAGAAGTTTGATGCAGGTCTGGTTATTGTTTATAGGTTGACCAATCAGCACATTTCATTCCTGTAGAAGTCATCTATTCATCCGAAAAGTTAGCTGAAATTTATATCTAGGATATTGTTCGCCTTCACGGTGTGCTGATATCTATCATTTCGGATCGAGGTACGTAATTACCTCATGTTTCTGGAAAGCAGTTCAGCGAGAGTTAGGCAACCAGGTGTAGTTGAGCACATCATTTCATCCTCAAACGAAATGGGCAGTCCAAGTGGACTATTTAGATATTGGAGGATATGCTCTGAGCCTGTGTTATTGACCTTGGAGGTTCGTGGGATCAATTCCTACCTTTAGCAGATTTTGCTTGTAATAACAACTATCAGTCCCCAAATGACTCCATATGAAGATTTGAGCCGAGAGAGGCTCGGTTGTTTGGTACATATTTGGTTCAGGAGGCCTTGGGAAAGGTCAAGATCATTCAGGAAAGACATCGTACAACTCAGTCTAGGCAAAAGAGCTATGTAGGTCGAAATGTTCGAGATATAGCTTTCATAGTTAGTGAGCAGGTATTGCTCCGAGTGTCTCCTATGAAGGGAGTGATGAGATTTTGCAAGAAGGTCAAGCTTAAGCCTAGGTTTATTGACCCATTTGAGATTCTTAAGAGAGTTGGAGCAGTGTCTTTTAAACTTGCATTGTTGCCCAGCTTATTAGCCATACATCTACTCTTTCATGCATCCATGCTCCAGAAATATCACAGCGATCCAGCCTATGTGTTTGACTTCAGCACTCTCCACTTGGACAAAGACTTGTCTTCTAAGAAGGAGCCTTTGGCTATTTTGGATCGGTAGGTTCATCAGTTGAGATCCAAGAGTGTTCCCTTTGTTCGTGTGCAATGGAGAGGTCAGCCTCCTGAGGCTTCGACGTGGGAGTCTGATTCATATATGCAGAGCCGTTATCCCCATCTATTTCCTAACTCAGGTTCTTCCTTCTTATTTTCGTTCGAGGACGAATAATTGTTTTAGAGGTGGAGAATGTAACGACCCAAAGGGTCATCACTAGTTATCATATTCATTTCGAGATTCCGAGCCCTTGAAAACACCATTTATGGTTGCCTCGATTTACGTACGCAGTTCGTACGCATAGCT
Source organism: Nicotiana benthamiana (assembly GCA_034376525.1). Taxonomy (NCBI): domain Eukaryota; kingdom Viridiplantae; phylum Streptophyta; class Magnoliopsida; order Solanales; family Solanaceae; genus Nicotiana; species Nicotiana benthamiana. The sequence goes on from CM067328.1 coordinate 45,525,610, forward strand.
GGAAGCTCAAATATAAAATTTTGGTGAAACAATTTCAAAGTTTTGTTATTAAAATGAATAAATTGACTCCGGTGAACATTTTCAGCAAATGGACCCAGACCCATAATTTGACGGTCTCGGAAGGTCCGTAGGAAAATATAGGACTTGGGCATATGTCCGGAACCGAATTATGAGGTCCCTTAGTTGCCGCATTTTTATTTCAATTCTGTTCCTCCATGTGGCTCTGATTTTTGGTAAAACTCTATTGGACCTCTTGCCTGACCTCTCGCATGTTATCTGATATTCTCTTTTAACTATGGTCCTCTATCACTAATCTTTGGTTGCATGACGATTTTCTTTGCTTGAATCCAGCCTCGTATGTTTAAGGCTTATGCCCTATTTATATTTATCTCAGAATAACCTTTGATCAGGGGATTGATTTCAAACTGTCTTGTCTGAATTTGATTAATTCTTTCCTTGTTTTATTTGACCTCTCGATTCCACTATTGTCTGGCTTGGTTCATTAGTGATTTGGGAATCTCTGATTCCCTGATTTTACTACGTTCTGATTGGTTTACTTATTACCTTATTCGCTTAACCATGTATTTCAAATTCAATTTACTTAATTAAGATCCACATGTAGTTACTCTTATTTGTATGTTGTGCACAATGTGTTTATTTGATTCCCCTCCTTAAATATTTCTTTTCTCGTGCAGTTCGAATTTGAATCCCTCAATTAGAGGAATTCTCTTCTAGTGATTGATTTTTATTGATTTTTGGTTATTTTCTTGCCTTGCTTATCTGCCTGATTTCAAGTATACATATTTGCTTCTTCTATCAACACACACACATCAGATTACACACACAAACAACAACAACCACACAAACACTTCTGAATTTAAAATACTGCGAATACTTTTCACTACACAATTTCAAATACCTTCTCTATTACTACCTCTATTTCTGATACAAAGTGCTCTGCTCCTCTCTCTTCTGCTGTTTGCAATACCTTTGAGTTACTCTTGAAATCTCAAATATTTGCTGAAGTTTCCGAGCCTGCTCCGTTTGACTTCTGGCTGTTACTTGCTTCTACTATTCTGTTGTTATAAAGTTTGCAACTAGTAGGTCCTTCTAATTAAATAATACCCTCTAAACTATGTGTTATGCATTCTTCACTATGTATTCGTCCTAGTGTATCATGATCTTTTCATTATGTTTCTGCATCTTTAAGACTGTTATGCTTTCTAGCTTTCCTCATGTTTCTGTAAATGCTTTCTAACATTATTCCATGTCACTTTGACCCCCTCTTGTGTGTGAGTGCAGTTTTGAGTCGTGGTAGCATCCTATTATTGCCACCCATGACTTAGAACCTGGTTCTCTTGAACCTCTACTCAAATCTATTCCCACTCCCTTCTACCCCTTATGTGCTTAGCCTTTACTCAGGTCTGATGGTGTCCTAATCACCGTCAAGACCCAAATCTGACTTCTAAAAGTCTACTCTGAATGTTTGGACCAAGCAGAGGGTCCGGGGTGTGCCAGTCTATGCCCATGGGTGGGTATGACCACCCTCTGCAATGGCTCCCTAACCATTCTCTCACTTTGCACTTATTCCTAGTTCTAAGTCCTGCCCCTTTTTGGTAAGCCATGCTTTGGGACCCTGGAGTTCCCTCTGAACTTGGATGCCTAAGGGCTGGCTATTCCACATTTCACTATTCTGTCACAATCGCTATCCAGAGTGCAAGCGCCGCGTAGAGCCCTTGAGGCTCTTTTGAATTCTGAAACACTTTCGATAAGAGAAGGCCTTGGAAATCCGGAATCCGGAATTGGTGAATCACATGCTATTGGATAATAAAGATTGCATTAGGCAGTTTGGATCTAGCTGTAGGCTACGATATATTTTAATTACTTTCTTTCTTCTGGTTCTGTAATAATCCTGCATATAAAACTCGGGGAATATTAGTGAAAGGGTTGGAGGGTTTTATTTTATCGTGAAGGGTAGATGCCATGCCTATAGGGTTAAGGGTTTTTAACGTTTTAAATTGATCATCTAGCTACTATGTCTATAGACTTAATGCATAACACACAATCTGGGCATATAAAAATTTTGCGTATAAGGTATAACATTCAATCGTATTGCAGGTCATTAGAAATCATGCCTATAGGACTTAATGTCTATGTAAATCAGTTGCATATAGAAACTATGTGCATAGGGAATGCATACGTGTTAGGCAAAACTGTAGGATAACCAAACCTGTCGTCCATTCATTAACTCTGTAATAAGCTTTAAAAGCCAAAACAAGTTTGTCTCGCTTAATCTATTTAAGTAATAATTACTGGTTAACTGCTTTTCGAATGTCTTAATACAACGCTTTTCATAAAAATTCTTAAAATCCTGTAATACTTTCAAATTCTCCAAATCTATCTTAAATAATCCCTTTACATCTTCTGTCTAAATTCTATTCGGTACCTTTCAAAATAGTCTTTGAACTCACTCTTTCTTTTAAATGTATTTTTACCCGCTTAAAACGATTCTTTACATTTTTACTGCATTTTCATTCAAACGAACCTGCTGATTTCAAAGTCATTTATGAACTTCTACAATTTCCAACGTTCTGTTCAAATTCTTCTACATTAGGCTCTCGCCTGAAATCAGGGCTTTCTAAATAATTCGTTAAAAATACTTCAATTCCTGAAAAATGGATCTAAGTTTCCTAATGCAGACCTTTTATCTAAGTCTATGTGTTAAACTAATCCCTCTACCGCTTAAGTTTCAATATAAAGACTAAATCAATATATGCAAGGCATGCTAAACTATATGCTATATGACTTACGGGGTTTTACATGAGCCTTGTATGTTTGTTTGTCCATTCCCCCATTACTTGCTATTTTTTTTGGTTGTCCCTACTAGTATTTTATCCTTTTAAACCCCATATATGCCCATATCGCTTTCCTTCCTTTTTAGGATTAGATGTCCTAATACTCCGGAACTAATACGTTGGGACGGGTAGTAGCATATGATAAGTAAACGAGACTAATCACGTTTATATACCTTACCAGGGTGGGAAGGGTAGAATATGGATATGATGACCGATGCGCTAATATCTCGTGCGACCCCTCTTTTGAGGAGTGATTGTTAGATATTGTATTGATCCGAACCATATTTTGTATAAACCTAGGACCCCCCCCCCCCCCCCGTTTTCTTTTCTTTTATTTGCAATGTCCTCTTTAATTATAATCTTTAAATTAACTTTTTTTTTCTAAAAATGTCCCTTTCTATCTTCATTACCTTTTCTAAAGCTTAAACCTTATTCGTGATTCTTATGTGAAAACCTTACTTGTTTCCTTCTACTTCTCGTTTTAAGTCACAATTAAAGCATGGCCGGGAACCACATTAGTGAATCTTGAGAGGTGCCTAACACCTTCCCCTCAAGATAATCTCATGCCCTTACCTGAACTCTAGTTCTCTTTTAAAATGTTCTTCTTTTCTTTTAAGTGTTCTAATGCACTATAATCATTAGGTGGCGACTCTTCAAATTCTATAACCCAAGTACCCCAAAGGGGATAAGAGTTGTGTTTTTCCCATAATGTCGTAAACCCGATTTTGCCTTAGAAAAAGGGGGCGTCGACGACTACCACAACTCAGTCGAGTCCATTAGCTCGATAATTCTGCAGATACACTCTTTTATTCAAGACAAGAGGCCTTAAATCACAATTCACACACTAGAATTCTCTACATGACCAGTTTCCAACATAAGACCCCTATATAATTCATTACACACTGTACCCAAACATGGCTGCATAACTTTACTAAATTCACACCTAGCATCGCTTTACTCAGCGGACCAAAATAAAATTTTCTGATTAACTTCGTCATAACTCCACGAATCTGATGCTCCTATTGAACCCCACGATATGCACAGGTCTTACTCTAACTCTTACAGGGACGTCACAACAGAAGAGGTGCAGAAATCCATAATCAACTGCCGAGTCAACCAATCATTGAGTCTATACTTCTGACAAGAATCATCACCTCATTCTGAACCAAATAATGATCTTTGCTCCTTAATATATTTCATGTAATTAGAATGCACTGGTCGTAGTCCAATAGTCTCGTCTCACACAGTACGAATCGCTCACGTAATAAGCCATCCCGGACATGATCAAAAGTCTCATATAATGCCACAATATGCTAATAGGCTACCAATTAGCATGCGATACAAATGGAAAGTGAACTCTGAAAAGGAAATTCAATCACCTCGATCGCGAATCATACACGCGACACGGGAAACATACTAAACAGACTACCCGACGGCGAATCATACATGTGACGCAGGCTCATAGCTAATACAAGATTTGCAAAAAATTGGGAAACAAAACACATAAGAACATATATAAGGTACAGAACATCACACTGTTGCGGCGCACAACCCGATCCAAACGACATACCCATGGCGGCGTGTCACCCGATCAACATATAGAAATCACATAAGGAGATGCACATTACATTGCTCATTACAATAAAATATTGAATATCTGTTGTAAACACGCTAAGGTGCATTATACCATCCCTGAGGAAACACACAGCACTATAGGATACTTAACCGCAGCAGGACTGAGGTGCGGTACATGATGTGAATCATAAGAGCCATCCTGTTCATATAACATCGTCGCTACGCGTGATCAACACATAAGAAATTTACCAAGCCGTTTCACAACTCATACAGCGCAATATATATCAATACATGAAATAGCTGACGACAAAATAACACCCGACTGCTCTTCCATAAGGAACACCTGCTCCAATGAACATAACTGGCCTAACATAGAGCCCATATTCTTTTTAAATCAATCCACATACTTCAAGTTTATTTCTATCGCAGTAAAATATGATCATAACCTTTCAAAGGTCCATAATACTTCCCTTTTCTCACAACACATAAGAACAACCCTCATAACTGGAGCGAACCTCCCCAAACCATAACCCAATAAACAGAGCGCCCTGCATGCATAACTTCTCAATTAATGATATTACCACAATCCTTATACTTTTTGGTTTAAATATTTAATAAATCAAGTGACTAAATGTCACATTTATAAAATCTTCCTGTAGGGCACACTCCCACCACTTATCATAACAGTTAACATACATCCATACCACCGGCCGCACTAACGCTGAAAAACGATCAAGAATCATTAGCCAGGATGCGAAGCCTATTTCACAAAATACCAATCTCGGGTGACGTTGAAGACAATACTAACTTACTTTAAACATCAAAACTCCTTTCTTGCTCACCCGAGCTCGTGGCAATCTTACCAACACCAAACTGCAACCTTGATCCTCACTTCAAATTCGATACAACTCACTGCACCCAACGTTCCAATATACGATAGAACACGATTTTCATCATAACTCTGGAGCCACTAATAGTCTAACACTTCATCATATAAAACTTTTCATTTAACTCACTTCAGGAGAACCATAGCAACACAAATGCAAATTCTCATAACCGTGGAATAAATGCGGGTTTCACTAACCGTAGCACACCTTTAATAATTCCTTTGCTCAATTACCACTTATGTTCTTTTCCACAAGATTGAATAATCCACCAATATGTTAATAACTAGAAACCTCACAAGCAGTTAACCATGCAACTCTATAAGAGGCAGCGGGACTCTCCTACTTAGCTTGAAGCTATTGTTTTACAACTCCAAAATTCACCAGGATTCTTTATCTCTTGTTTGTATAACCGTGCGCAATCAACCGCAAAAGATCTCAAAATCATTTGGTAAACACCCTTTTTTTATACTTGTAATCATCAACCACATTCGCACGACCGATTACTTTGCTGTATAACTAATAGACATATACGCAGAATCTTTGCCAACCACGCGAGCGCTAACTTGCTCACAAGAAATAAAGTACCTGTGGAAATCACTTCCCTACATCTTCAAATGTTGTTGCACGGGATACAATCACTATGACATCAATAACCCATCCTAAGTCCAATCTCACTCTCTCACTGCACAAGCCCATTTACCCCTCATGGACATCAATTAAATGTGCGGCAATATCCTTCAAATTAAAAGTTATGTTTTTTCCTTCAGCATTTCGAGCAGCTCCTTCCCGTTATATCAAATCTCCTGCCACATAAAGGCCTATGCTTCAAGTTAGCTCCGTAGGCCCCAATCACTAATCTCTAAAATTCTCAAATCATTCCAAACTCTCCTTAAGGCGCGTAGTCGTCCTACGACCAAGCCCATATGCAAAACACGCCACTCTCTGACTTTTTGTGAAACTCTTCCCTTTTATCGACCACTCGACCTTGCTCTTCATACTTGGCCTTCTAGAAGTTTTAAATACCTTCTGACACTTCCTACTTGTCCTTCCTCATACTTTATTGCTCAATTGTTGCCTTAAATAAAATCTATCTTCATAGCTATTTAACCCACAAGTCGCTACTAACTTTAAACCTCTCTAAAGATCATCTTTCCTCAGTCATCAACATTAAGGACACCGATTCCATCTTGAACCACCGCATCCCGCGATCTCTGACTGTCGCTTTTTCATTATTGACCCACAAGATGCTGCCACGAAGGCGATTTGCAGAAGTCATAACACCGGCGAATTTCACACATTCCATAAGGACAACATCAACCCAACCTGAACATTCTCTCTCCCGATCGCCTTTCCCTTGCCGGGAATGAAACACCGAATCTCTAGATCATGCACTGAGTAAATCTCCCTTCAAGTCATTCACTACCTCGACATACAGGAAACCATCCTATCATCACAACAAAACTTCGGAATAATTGTTCATTATCATCATGGAAACCTGTGCCTAGCCTCAAGGCTATCAGAGTACCGCTACTGAGCCGAAAAAAAAGATATCCTTCTGTAAGGCGATTGTAATAGTCCAATCAATTGAACCGGGAGAAACATCCCGCACCAGATCTGTAGTGCCATTGAAATTCTTCAATTCATAATTTACAACAAGCGCTTGGCATCGCATAAGATTGAGTAGGAAGGAAACAAAGGCATAAGCCTCAGAGGAACTAAATCGCACGATAAGGAAATCAAGAAGGGAAGTACTCCTAAATGCCCTTTAGCCTCCCAAAGATAAGTACATACGTCTCTGTACCGATTCGCGGGACTCTACTAGACTTGCTCATGACTCGTGAAACCAACGGGAACCTAGTACTCTGATACTACCTTGTCACGACCCAAAATCCACTAAGGGTCGTGGTGGCGCCGAACACTACTAACAGGCAAGCCAACCAAATTACCTAATCAAAATCTCGTTTTAGCACTTTCAAAATTTTAGGATTTTCCTTCAATAATTATAAATTTTAAATAATAAAGTCTCAAATCAATTTAAATATTAAACCGTTAATACAATACTTCAAACCATCCAGAACCCGGAGTCACAAGGGCATAATTATCTACTGATAAGAATATAAAATACAACATACATCCGAAATACAGTGGACATGAAGTAAATATAGTATACTGGAAGGGACTGCTCTAGCCGTGGCCCTCTCGAATGATGTTGCTCACCTAGTCCCAGAATCATCAGTACTGCTATGCCCAGTAGGCCACTGGAGTTACAAATACCTGTGCAACAAAATGCACAGCAAGTGTAGTATGAGTACGAAAATAACGTGTACGCAATGAGTATCACGCCTAATCACGAAGGGGTAGAGACGAGATGGTCATCTTTGACACTCTCTTATGGTCTAGTAATGATTCATACTTAATATATATATTAAACAGTGGGATTTATTTTATAAACATGATTTTTTAATCCAGATAGAGGAAACAAGTAAACAAATAACTCTTTCATAGGAAATATCCAAAATTCCTCTTTATTTTTAACAAATTAATCTCGAGCCAGGGTGAGGAATTAATCACTTTAATAAGATCAAGGGAACAACACAAACATGCGCAAATCATGCCAATGAGACGACCCGCTCCAACTGAAACGTAAATTGTGCAGTGTCGGGAGTCGAACAGCCCGTACCATAGATGCATCTATTTAATCTGCCGTGGCGTTTGGCCCGTTCCAAAAGTAAACACATACCTTTCTCGCGAATTATGCCTGTGACGCAGGTACACATTAGGAATACATGCACAACCAATCAATTAGGAACTTACCAGGAAACATTTATTAAGATAAAACAAAGTCTCCTTTAACAATTTTTTAGAAATGAAGCTTAATTCTTTTGAAATTCATTCAATAAAATAATGTCATTTAGGAAATTCAAGCCATCAATGGGTTCACGAATAATCCAAGTATAACATGCTTTTGTATACTAGACTACCCCGATAATAGAATTATAGTAGCTACACACGGACTCTCGTCACCCCATGCGTATGTAACCCCCACAAATAGGAGCACATACCAATTTAACTCACCAAAGGAGTAAATTTCACCTCGCTCCAAAGGTCCATTACCGGCATTCTACATTCTTCCGAAGACTCAAATCGATGCACAATGCTCCAAAACATGCCAAAAATTATGTAAACCCAATAATATATGCTCAAACACTCATAACAATACAATTTATATCAATTTCCAATGCCACTCGAAATGTCGATAGAAATTACCCCTCGGGCCCACGTACTCGGTTTCATAAAATTATTGAAGATAAATATTACCCGTAACTCATATAATCTATATCAAAAAATTCATCCAATTCCGTCCATCAATCATCCCTAAAATCAAGGATGTATCATTTTTCAACATCGAAATAAAGGTAAGATATTTACCCCCTTGTTGAGACGAGAACAACACCGCGGAAATCACCTCAAATAGAGCTCTAGAACTTAAGATATGCCCAAAATACTAAAATTCTCGGTTTAAAACATTGTCCAAGCTGTTTTCCTTCCTCACGTTCGTGGGAGAAATCCATGTTCGTGAAGGGAAATTTTTCTTGTTGACCAGTCAACCCAAAAATCCTTCTTCACGTTCGCGAAGAACAAATCTTCACACAAGAAACCAGCAATATTTCCCGACCCGGAAATGAGCATAACTCTCTCATACGATGTCAAAATTCGACGATTATTTTTCCTATGGCTCCGAAATTTTGATGCGGATCTAATGGTTCAATAGAAACTTTAGTTGGAGCTCATTTGCTTAATATGGTACCCTTTATTCCCAAAGAAATGGCGTTGAAACATCAAATAAGAGCGCGATTACAACCTGAAACACCCCCGAGGCCCCCGTGACCCCGACCAATCACACCAACAGTCCCAAAATATATTACATACTTGCTCGAGACTTCAAATTACATCAAACAATACTAAAATCATGAATCAACCTACAATCCAACCTTGACGAAATTTCGAACATCCAACTTCTACTTTCGACGCATAGACCTATCAAATCGCATCTGATTGACCTCAAATTTCGCACACAAGTCATATTCAACATTACTGACATATTCCAACTTCCGGAATTTAATTCCGACCATGATATCAAAAAGTCCACTTCTGGTCAAACTTTTCAAAACCTTTAAATTTCTATCTTTAGCCAAATGGCTTCAAAATGACCTACGGAGCTCCGAATTCACTTCCGATCGTGCTCCCAACTCTAGAATCACCATACGGAGCTACTCCCAGTCCGGAATCTCAAAAGGACATCATAGCACTGAAATGCACTTCAAACCAAACTTAAGAAATTACATCCAAGATGATAACTTCCACAATAGGTGCCAAAACGCTCTTGGGTTACCCAAAACCCGAACTAGGCCTACGCCCAAGTCCGAAATCATCATACAAACATGTTGGAACCTTCACATCTTGATTCCGAGGTCGTTACAAAAAATTCCAATCTTAGCCATTTTCTCCAACTTAAGGCTTCTGAATTGAGATTTTTCATTCAAATTTAACTCCGAACATCCTGAATTTCAATTCCGACCATACACACAAGTCAATATACCTGAAATGAAGCTGCTCATGGCCTCAGACCATTGAACGACACGCCATAGCTCACCTAGCATCATTCAAGCTTATTAAAACCTTCGGACCACCCAAAACGATATCAAAAGATCAAATCACCCTCGGATTCAAGCCTAAGGATTTCTAAACTTTTGACTTCCGCCAACGATGCCAAAACCTATTAAACCTCATTCGAATGACCTGAGATTTTGCACACACATCACAAATGACACAATAGACCTACTCCAATTTTCAGAATTCCATTCCAACCCCGATATAAAGATTTCCACTACCGACTCGAAAACGCAAAATTTCCGATTTTGTCATTTCAATCCTAAATCTACCATGGACCTCTAAATTATATTCCAAACACACTCCTAAGTCCAAAATTACCCAATGAAGCTATACGAACCATAATACCCAATTCCGAGGTTATTTACCCACAAGTCAAATTTCGATTGACTTTTCAAACTAAATCTCCAACTAAGAGACTAAGTGTTTCAATCCGCCCTAAGACTACTCTGAACACAACACAACAAACACGATATGATGAAATACAGCTTAACAACACAAAAGGAAGCATAAATGGGGGAGACGGGGTTGCAACTCATGAAACGACCGGTCAGGCCGTTACATTAAACTGCATTTTTTTTGTGTACCTAAATTTTTCATAACATTGTTTAAATTGTTTTTATTATATTCATGTTGCTTGTTATGTGTTTGGGAAGATTGTACATGGCACTTCAAGTCCACCAGCATAAATGATTAACCAATGTTGAAGGTTTGAAAACTCAACAGCTTGCACTCATGCTCTTTGATAGACAATACATATTGTTGATACCCAATTTTTTCCCAAAATATTAGAAAATTGCATATATACCTTCAAAATCATGCATTAATACCAATTGGTATTTTCTGTAGTTTTCCTATATTTTTTTTTATTTACCCAGCATTTTATTTCTAATAAATAATTACAAAATAACATTACAAATTATTTCAAAAGAATTTCTTAATTTAATTTATTACTAATTGTCCTATTTAAAATAAATTATTTAATTTTTAGCCAAACTAGCATCTTTTGGCTGTAATAGCAATAACTATGGAATTTGCCACGACCTAAAAATCCTCTAAAGATCGTGGTGGTGTCGCACACCGTTGTCAGATGCATCTATTTAATCTGCCAAGGCTTTCGGCCCGTTCCAAAATTTAAACACATACCATGCTCGCGAAACATACATGCGACGCATGTACACATCAAAACTCATACAGAAATAGCCAATTAGGAATTTATCCGGGAACACTTATCCCAATTGAAAGCCAATTCTCCTTTAACAATTCAATAAAAATGAAGTTTAATATTTTTAGAAATTTATTTACTAATTCAATGTGATTTAAGCAGTACAAGCTGACAATAAGATTTAAATTATTCCAAGTATAACATGCTTTTGGGTCCTAGACTACCCGGACAATAGCATAAAAGTAGCTACGCATGGACTCTCATTACCTCGTTTGTACATAGTCCCAACTAATAGGAGCACATAACCAATTGACTCATCTATGGGGACAATTCCCCCTTGCAAGGTTAGAAAGGAGACTCACCTCGCTCCGAAGATCCATAACCGGCATTCCACGCATTTTCCAAAAACACGAATCGATGCACAACGCTCCAAAACTAACCAAAAATTATGTAAACTTATTAATATCTGCTCAGTTATTCCATACAACCCAATTTATAACAATTCCTAATCCCGATAGAAAAGTTGAAAAGCCCACATTCTCGGATTCTGATATTTTTCGAAGATAAACTTTGCTCATGACCTTAGGAACTCAAATATATATTTTTCTCTAAATTCGATACCCGAAATCGTTGTTAAATTCCAAGCATATTAATTTCTTAGGTCTTCCTCTAACCCTCAAATTTCTACCCATTTACATGCTATAATATATCCATAATAGATGTGTTTACCTCAAAATAGGTGGGATGACTTACCTTAACATTGATGATGAAAATACCTCTTGAAGCTCTCCAACATTGACCACACAAATTGAGAAATGGATGAAATGAACTCAAATCCCGATTTTAAAGAAATCTCTCTGCCTACAGTTGTTTCTGCTTATGCAGATTTTGGGTTGCATCTGCGGTCCTCTTTGGGATGGCCTCTTTTGCTTCGGTGCTCCTCATTCAGCAGGGGCAGTTCCGCTTATGTGGAAACTTGACCTCTCTTGCGTTCGTCCCTGGGCTGCCCCTTTTCTCTTCTGCGACCTTCTGGTCGCATTTGCGGTCCTAGAACCGTTGATGCTGTTATGACAGAGGCAAAACCTTCAGCCTTTTCCAACATTTATAGTTTGATCCGTTAACCATCCGGAAACTGCCCGAGGCCCCTAGGACCTCAACCAAACCTACCAAAATATCACAAAACACATTTTGAACTTACTCGAAGCTTCAAATCATATCAAACAACGTTAAAACCATTAATTGCACCCCGATTTAAGCTTTATGAACTTTGCACTTTCCAACTTCTACTTCTGACGTTTAAACCTATCAAATCATGTCCGATTGACCTGCAATTTTTCACGTAATTCATATTTGACATTATGGACCTACTCCAATTTTCGGAATCTGATTCCTACTCCGATATGAAAAATTCCGGTCAAACTTCTCAAAAACATTCAAATTTCTATCTTTAGCCAAATGGATTCGAAGTGACCTGCGGACTTTTGATTTCACTTCCGATCGCGCTTCCAACTCCAGAATCACAATATGGAGCAACTCCTAGTCTGGAAATCCCCAACGGACATCCATAGCGCTGAAATGTACTTCAAACAAAACTTACGAAATTACTTCCAAAACTCCAACTTCCACAATATGCGTCAAAATGCTACCGGGTCATCCAAAACCTAATCTAGGCATACGTCCAAGTCCGAAATCATCATACAAACCCGCTAGAACCTTCAGATCTCGATTCCGAGGTCATTTACTCAAAATTCCAGTCGTAGTTCATTCCTTCAACTTTAAGCATTCGAAATGAGAATTCTCTTTCCAAATCAACACTGAACTTCACGAAATTCAATTTTGACAACGCATACGAGTCATAATACCTGAAACAAAGCTTCTCATGTCCTCAGACTACTAAATGACGTGTGAGGGCTCAAAACGACCAGTCGAGTCGTTACATTCTCTCCCACTTAAACATACGTCTGTCCTCAAACATGTTGAGAACTACACTGAAGTAGTCTAAAATCATTGTTTAGCACCTCATGCACCTTCCCGTGCTACCACAGCTTAGTTGAGCACATTAGCTGAAGAAATTCTGAAGATATTCCCTTTTATTCAAGCAAATAAGCCTTAGAGGCCAATTCCAACATTTGGAACTCTATGCCAAGCCTGTTTCCAACATACGATCACCATTTCAATCATTACACACAATGCTCAAACATGACTGCATAACTTTGTTGTATTCTAACTTTTCAACACTTAATCCACAGGGCACAATTATATTTCCTGATCAACTTAGCCAAAATTCAACTAATAAGATGCTCCCATTGCACCTCATGACATACACAAGTCTTACTCGAACTCTTACAATACAACCAAGACGGATAAGATATGCTGAAATTCATAATCAACAGCCGAGTCAACCACTCATTGAGTCTATACTTTTGGCAAGAAACATTACCACATTCTAAACCTAATAATGCTCTTTGCTCCTTAATATACTTGATATAATCAGATTTTACTAATCCTAAATCATGTACTCTCATCTCACCCAGTACGAACTGTGCTGGCAATAAGCCCTCCCGGACAAGATCAAAAGTCTCATATGATGCCACAATGTGCCAATAGGATAAAAATTAGAATGCGATACAAAAGGAAAACGAACTCTGAAAAGGAAGTTCAGTTACCCCTCTCACGAACCATACATGCGACGCGGGCAGCATACTGGACAAACTCCCCCTTCGTGAATCATACGTGCGATGCGGGCTCACGGCTAATACAAGATTTCCTCAGAAAATAGGACACGAAATACCCAAAATAGGTATGGGAAACTGTACTAAACATCACACTATTGCAGCGTGCAACCTAATCCAAATAACATACCCATTGCGGCGTGCCCCCCGATCATCACATGGAACTTACATAATGAGATGCACATCAAGCTAAATATGCTCACTACAATAAAATATCGAATATCTACCATAAACACACTGATTGTATAATACCATTCCATGGGGAGACACATAGCGCTATTATCCACAAAATCGGGCACAACTGAGGTACGATACAAGATCTGAATCTCAAGAGCCCTTCTACTCACATAACATCATCAGCACACGGAACGTCAACACATAAGAAATTTACCAAGCCGTCACACAACTCATACGGCGTAATTCATCATTATCTGGAATAGTTGACGATAAAATAACACCTCGACTACTCCTCAATAGAGAGCACATTGCTGATCTGATCAGATCAGGCCTGTAATAATGCCCCTAATCATATTAAAAACCAATCCACTAATCTCAAGCCGATTTCTAATTTCACCAACTAGGCTAATAACCTTTCAAAGGTCCATAGTAACTCCCTCTTCCTCAATAACACATAAGAACAACCATCATAACCGGATCAAACCTTTTATGTCCATAACCCAATAAACATAGTGCCCTCCAAGTGTAAATTCTCAATTTAATGATATAACCACATTACTCATACTCGGTTTAAATATTTAATCAATCCAGTGACTACATGTCACACTTATACAATCTTCCCATGGAACATGCTCCCACAATCTTCTGAGATAAATAACAGTTCCGTACATATAAACCACTGACCACACTAACGCTAAAAAGCAATCAAGAATCCTTACCCAGGATAGCAAAGCCTCATTCATAATACACCGATCTCATGTGATGCTGAAGACAATTCTAATTTAATTTAAACATTTAACCCTTTCCTTGCTCATCCGAGCTCGGGGCATCCTTAGTGCAAGCTCGCTTCAAATTTCCATACTACTCAGTGTACCCACGTGCCAATATATGTTAGACACGATATTAATCATAGCTTAGAAATGATTAATATTTTAACACTCTATCACATGAGAGCTTTTCACTTAATTCACTTCGGGAGAACCGTTTCCACACACAGGCGAATTCTCATAACTGTGGATTATAAAAATCTCTAAGTAGTGATCTAAGCCACCGTATTCCTTCCAGAATCTACCTCCACACAACAAGACATAAGAGAAGAATTCTTCTAAGTAACATCAATTACAGTGGCCGAAAAACTTACACGTATCGCCACAATACATACACATAACTCAATCACGCTGAATGAACTGATCACTGACCCCAACATGCCAATTCAACTATGGCTAATCAATCTACCTCCTTCTAATTTATCCTTGATTGCCTTGAAAATAATACTAACTATGTTCAACACATAACATACTCCATCTACACTCACCCCGAGTGACCTTGAGTCCCGAGACCATGCTGTCTGAAATCCCACAAACCATTTCATACCTTCCAATTGCTACTTCGCAACCCAAAACAACACGGAACACTTTGTGCCTCTTTTAATAAGCTACTTTCAAGATGGATTCTTAGTCGTACCTATAGGCTCGAAAATGTTAGGTGTCTCATCTTAACTTCTGAATTCACTAGGACCATTATTGAGAGCCACGCAAACTGAATTGGTCCCAAATATAATACACTCTATAAATCATATAAAACAAGAGTACCCTCTCGACAAAGCACCCGACAAAACCACTTCCTCTGAAACCTGCATCTATACAAGACATAAATCCCGAATCTTTTCCCAAGTTCGAACATGAGCCAATAAGGCCCACCACATCGTGCATTCAAAAATTCATCTACTCAATTTATAACTCATGGTCTTTTCTCGTAGTTGAGATCCATCAATATACAAATAACAGGAAACCTCACAAGTAGTTAACCACGCAACCCAATCATAGGCAGTATAACTCTCCCAATTAGCTTGAAGCCATCATTACGCAACTCCAGAACTCACTCAAGTTCATCGTCACTTGTTGGCATATACTCACACAATCAACCGCCTAAATATTTGTAATCCTTCTGCAAAACCCCTTCTTAACTCTGAATTATCAACTGTATTCGCTCGACCGATCTCCTTGATGAACAACCGATAGAATTCCTTGCGAAAGCTTTGCCAACCTTGCGACCTCTAACCTACTCATAGTGAATGACCCACCTGAAGAAGTCACTCCCCGACCTCTTCCAACACAGATGCACGGGAACCATAACTTATGACTCACTAACCCATCCTGTGTCGGAGCTCTCTCTCATGCGGAACCAGTCCTTTCACTCCTCGCGGACATCAATTAAATGTGAGGTAATATCCTTGCAATTCAAAGTTATGTTGCATCCTTCTTCATTTCAAGCAGCTCCTTACCGTTATACAAAATCTCCAGCTGCCAAATGGCCCATACTTTAATTAAACCCGTAGGCCCCAATCAAATCTCATAAGTTCCCTAATAACTACAATCTCTCCTTAACGTGTGTAGTCATCCCACTACCAAGCACATATGAAACATCTTCCACTCTCCCAATTTGGGAAATCTCCATTCTCTAATCAACTACATGACTTTTGCTTCATACACCTGGCCTTCTAGGAATTTTAGTCACCACCTGATACTTTCCTCACATTTTTCCTCATACTTTGCTGCTCATTGGTTGTCTTAAATAAACTCTACCTTCGTGGCACTTGAACCCACAATAGCTACAAAATTTTAAACCTTACCAAAGGTCATCTTTATTGAACCATCAACATTACAAATTTCTATTCAATCCTAAACAACTCTACCATGCTATATCTAACTGTTGTATCTCTAATACAATTTAACAATATCTTGACATAAAGGCAAATTGTAGCAGACTATAACATTGACAAACCTAATACGTTCAATCAGGACCGTGACACCCCCTCATAGGAGAATGTTTCACCATGCTTGCAAATACCAAGTCTCATTACTTCCACCATCCCACATCTGACCATTCTTAGTCCGACTGCCTTTTCCCTGCTGGGAATAAAATACTGAATCGCTTGATTACACACTAGGCAAATCTCCCTTCAATTCATTTACTACCTCGACATGTGGGTAAACATCCTACCATCACAATAACACTGTGGAATATTACTCATAAGCATCATGGCAACCTGTACCTAGACTCAAGGCTCTTAGAAGTTCAGTTACAGAGCTGAAACAATAGAATGTCCTTCCATAATGCAACTATAATAGTCCAACCAGCTATAACGGGAAAATCATCCTGCACCACACTTGTAGTGCCATTACAATCCTTAAATTTTCAATTTATAACAAGCACTCGCATCGTATAAGAATGAGTGCGAAGTAATCAAATGCATAAGCATCAAAGGAAACGAACCGCACGATAACAAAATCAAGAAGGGAAGTACTCCTAATAGCCATATAGCCTCCTGAGGATAAGTATATATGTCTCCGTACCAATCCGCAAGACTCTACTAGACTTATTCATGACTCGTGAGACCGAAGGAAACCTAGTACTCAGATGCCATGTTGTCACGACCCAAAAATCCTCTAAACGCCATGGTGGCGCCGGACACCATTGTCAGGCAAGCCAAGTTGAATGCATAATTAAATTCTTGTTTTAATAATTTTGAAAAACACTTGTTTTATACAATTTCAACAAGACTCAGTATATTCCTCCGGATGAAGAATGAAATATTTAAACAACTTTTAAAATTTTCAAATAAATCCAAATACATCACCAGAACCCAGTGTCACAACTCAGTATATTCCTTCGGATGAAGAATGAAATATTTGAACAACTTTTAAAATTTTTGAATAAATCCAAATACATCACCAAAATCTAGTGTCACAAGTACATGAGCATTTTCTAAGAGAAATCAATAAGTACAATAATTATCCGGGATACAATTGGACGAAAAAATAAGGAAAATCCTGAGAGAGACTATACTAGCTGCGGAATCTCCTCGAGGAAATACAGCTCACATTGTCCCTGCGCCCGTCATACGGCTATGCCTCTAAGCCATAATCCACACCATAAACTTGTGCAACAAAATACACAGCATGTGTAGTATGAGTATGAAAACAACGTGTACCGAATAAGTATCTTGCCTAATCGCAAAGAAGTCGAGAAGAGATAGTCAACTTTGACACTTACTAATGGTCCAGTATTGATATACTAAAATGTGAGGAAATCATGGATTTATATAACATGCTCAAATTCACAAAGCTGTAAAACAGGTAAAAATATTTTCACAATTAACAAAGGATATTCAAGATTTCTTTTGATTTATCTTTAGCAATTTATGTCAGGCCAAAAGGCAATATAAACATCAAGTATTTCAAGCAAGCAATATAAACATGTGCATATCATACCGAGGTCGACGGACCGCTCCAACGAAAATGCTAATTGTACATTGCTGAGGGTCGAACGACCAGAACTATAGATGCATCTATTTAATCTGCCGAGTCGTTCGGCCCGTTACAAAAATTAAACACATACCCTGCTCGCGAATCATACATGCGACGCAGGTACACATCATAACTCATACGCAAATATCCAATTAGGAATTTATCTTGGAACAGTTATCTTAATTAAAGACAATTCCCCTGTAACAATTTAATAAAAATGGAGTTTAATCTTTTTAGAAATTCATTTACTAATTCAATGTGATTTAAGCAGTACAAGCTGACAATAAGATTTTAATTATTTTCAAGTATAACATAATTTTGGGTACTAGAGTATGCAGAAAATAGCATAATAGTAGCTACGCACGGACTCTCTTCACCTCGTGCGTACATTGCCCCCACAAATAGGAGCACATAACTAATTAATTCACCTATTGGGATAATTCGCTCATATAAGGTTAGAAAGGAGACTCACCTCGCTCCGAAAATCCATAATCAGCATTCCACACCTTTTCCAAAGACTCGAATTGATTCACAATGCTCCAAAACTTGAAAAAAATATGTAAACCTATTAAACGTTGCCCAATTATTCATTACAACCTAATTTATAACAATTCCTAACCCTGATTGAAAAGTTTACAAAAATACCCTTAGGCCCACGTACCCAGATTCCCAAATTTTTTAAATATACACTTTGCCCGTGACCTTAGGAACTGAAATATATAATTTTCTCTAAATTCCATACCCAAAATTATGGATATATTACAAGAACATTAATTTCCCAGGTCTTCCTCTAACCCTCAAAATTCTACCCATTTACATGCTTAAAATCTATCCATAATTGATGTATTTAACTCAAGATAGGTGGCCATGACATACCTTAACATGGATAATGAAAATACCCTCTTGAATCTCTCCAAAATTGACCACACAAATTGGGAAATGGATGAAATGAACTCAAACCCCGATTTTAAAGAAAGCTCTCTGCTTCCAGCTTTTGTACTGCTCCTGCCGCAGGGGCGGTTGTGCTTTTGCGCATACTTGACCGCTCATGCGGTCCTCCCTGGGCTTACCCTCTTTGCTTCTTCGACCTTCTAGCCACATTTGCGGTCTAAAACCGCAAATACGGTTATGACCGAGGCAAAACCTTCTGCCCTGTCCAACATTTCCATTTCGATCCGTTAACCACCCGTAATCCACCCGATGCCCCTGGGATGTCAACCAAATCAAAAAATCAATCCCAAAAAAACATTACGAACTTCCTCAAAACCTAAAATCATATCAAAGAATGTTAAAACCATAAATTACACTCCGATTCAAGCTTTATGAACTTTTAACTTTTCAACTTCTACTTCCGATGTTTAAACCTATCAAATCACGTACAATCGACCTCAAATTATACACACAAGTCGTATTTGACATGATGGACCTACTCGAACTTTAGGAATAAGATTCCGACCCAGATATCAAAAATTTCACTTCCGGCCAAACTTCTCAAAAACCTTTAAATTTCTATCTTTAGCCAAATGGCTTCAAAGTGACCTAAGGACCTTCGAATTCACTTCTGATCATGCTCCCATCTTCAAAATCACCATACAAATCTACTCCCAGTCTCGAATCCCAAACGGACATTGATAAAACTTAAATATACTTCAAACCAAACATATGAAATTCTTTCCAAAATACCAACTTCAACAATAGGCGCCAAAACTCTCCCCAATTATCCAAAACCCGACACAGTCATACGATCAAGTCCGAAATCATCGTAGAATTTTTTGGGAATCTTCAAATCCCGATTCCAATGTCATTTACTTAAAATTCCAATCCTAGTTCGTTCAATCAACTTTAAGCTTTCAAAATGAGAATTCTCTTTCCAAATCAACTCCGAACTTCCTGTAATTCAATTTTGACCATGCGTACGAGTCATAATACCTGAAACAAAGCTGTTCATGGCCTCATACTGCTAAACGATGTCCTAAGGCTCAAAATGGACGGTCGGGTCAATACACAATAATAGCACAAGCATATAATTTTGTAGTATCTTTACGAAAAATTAATCATTTGTATTTTTAAATACTAAATAATCATTTAAAACTAGTTTCTATGCATGAAATTTATTTTTTATAATAATTAGCTATTTTGTAATTTATTCTAATTAATTTAAATTGTGTAGTTATATAAACCCATCCTATTTCAATGCTAGCCTAATTAAACCAGCCCAAAACCTACTCCCCTTTCAACCACCTAATAATATAGGGACAAGAGAGAGACTGATCAACCTCTGACTAAAAAACCCAACAGAATCACATCAAATTCCTCCCAAATCCCTGACAAAAACTCACAAAAAATCAATCCATCAACAAATCCCAAATTATATCCTACATATTTCTTCTACATGTAAGGAGAAATTAATTCAAGGATAATTATTCTTGACAAATCCTCAATCAAACTCAGGGCCCTCGTGTACAACCATGGACACACAACCCTATGAATTTGAATATACTTCAATGGAAGTTGTGTGCAAGAATATGAGGCAAATAATCCTGAGTAAGGATGATAAACAACTTATGTATAATCCATAGAAGTACTCACTAATTATCGAACTCATGGAAAAAAATAGTTCATCGCTACCTTAATAGGAAAACACAAGAGTTATGGAAGGTCGATGAAAATTACCCTCTAATAGACCTAGGGGAGGATTACTATACGGTTAAGTTTATGAAATAAAAGAACATGAAAAGGATCCTACATAATGGTCCATGATTCATCAATGGATACTTCTTATCTGTACAAAAATTGGTTCCAAATTTTGTGGCAAATAGAGCATCCCAAACTACACAGGTGTTTGGATTATATTACCACAACTTCCTACAGATTTTATGATGGGATCATTCTAAAAGAAATTGGGAATTGTCTTAGTAAGTTGTTGAAAGTGGATGCATGTACATTAGCCACATTAAAGGGGAGGTATGCACAACTCTACGTGAAATTGTCATTGGATCAGCCAGTCCAAACCTCCTTTATGAAAGGATACCACAAACAACCAATACTCTATGAGGGCGAATGTTTCTTGTGCAAAACTTTTGCAAGCTTGGTCCACTCAAATCAAGGTTGTCCATATAGGAATCTTTCAAGTGGACAAACAAATGGATCAACCACAAATGAGTCATCAGTATCTAAGGAAGACACAATATATGAGTGGAAGAAAGTTTCCTTTCCAAGAAAAAGAAAAGGCAATGCAACCAATTACCAGTTAATGAAGGCAATCTCCACCGCTTACACAAGTATCAGTGTACGCATTATTGATACAATGTTAAGTAAGTTCTTAAACACCCAGCGTATGAATTATGCTAAAACTCAAGCACAACATAACTCTAACTCAACCTGTACTAACTCTCAATCAGACAAAAGAAAAAGGGTAAACTTAGAAGCAATTAACCTCGCTGGAAAACCACACTTGGAGAATAAGAGTGGTTTTTCCAAAAAACCACAAGAGTACACTAGTTTGCAAAATTCCATTAAACAAAACTTTAAAAATGAAAACTATAATTTTCATGCACTAAAGGCATACTCTCTACAAGTGGCAACAATGTGTCACAAAAAAATCCTAATAATTACTACTCAAATATATTATCTCACAAAATGGACAAGGTAATAAATCACTCTCCAATTAACATGGGAAACCTAAACACCATTAGTTCCCCTAATACTAGCCACTCTGGTGCCTTAAATACCCAATCAAGTGACACTAGTAATATAATACTAGATACTAACATTCAACCCCCCCCCCCCCCCCGCAACAGTTTTTTAAATCTACGATGCAACACATGGAAGTAGAAGACTGCCAAATGGGTTAAGGCAAACCCATGCAAGATTTGGAAGATTTCTTATAAATCACACGCAAATCATCCCACATACAACAAACATAGAGCAAATCATTACTGACCTTGCCACTCTAATAGATAGCATCACCCCTATATTACCCCTGAAAGTACCGGGGGTGAATTGTCAATAATTAAAAATAATCGTTAATGAGTTTACTTAAAACTTTAATAGTCGACTAAATATGGTAATCTTGAAGATATAATAATTTGAGGTAATATGCAGAAAGTAAATGCAAAAATTAAAGACACCAGAAGTTATACTTGTTTGGATTCAATTTTAATCATAATCCAGTCCCCTTGGGTTGCAAGAATTTCTTACAAGGAAATAAGTTTTCTTTCGAGTACAGATGTGAAGTATATCGCTTATATTCTCTAGCACTCGTTTGAGACAATGCCTCACTAGTTGTATTTCCTCTTTCTATCCATGACTTATTACACAGTAGAACTATGTAGGCAACTATGCTTGTTTGCAGTAGAATGAAGTTATTTATTTTGGTTCCATCAAATTATATCTTAAGGATGGAGTTACACGGTAAATATATACAAAGGATAATGGTGAAGCCTTGTCGTCCTAAGGGTTTGATCTTTGGAAACAATTGATTCTTTCCAATAATAAGGATCTAGCCATTGCTTCTGTTGAAATCTATTCTTCCAGCAGATCATGAATTCAACATGATTGATCCTTGATTGTTGGACCTCTTAAACATGACCACCGAGCAGATCTTGTAGCCTTTATTTTTTGCCCATTATTTCACCATTAACAAATCACTTTGAATATTTACTTCGTTATGGCTGATTTTATTTCATAGATACACGAAGCTATTCCTGATTTGCTGATGTAGATTTGTAGCTTTCCTTGTATGTCGTGCACTATTTAGGTAGCTTCCCTTGTGAGTGATTTCCTTCATTGTTCGAAACAGCCATTTCAATAGGTCTTCTTTTACTTCTTTGAGTTCCTGCACATGCATATTAATTTCAACATTAAAATATGATCCAACAATCTCCCCCTTTTTGATGATGGCAAAATAATATACGTAGGTGTAATAGATGTAAATAACAGTTGAGTTTCCTGTTTGTTACTGGCCGACTTGGCTACCCCTCTATGTGTGTATTCAATTGGATTTAGTCTCCCCCTCAATGTGTGTAGTTGACATTTACATGTATAGTACTTCTAGGTATGTAGCATAGTTGACTTAACTTGTTCAAAGAACAAAGAGTATTGCCTATGCATGTAGCATTGTCAACTTAACATGTTCAAAGAATAAAGAGTACTTTCTATGCATGCAGCATAGTCCATTTGAACCTGCACATATTATCATAATAGAACCATAAAGATACATATTATCCCCCTTTTGATATTAACAAAGAGGGAATAGCAGGCAAAAAAAAAGTACTATCCATAGAGGCAAAAATAAAAACCAATGGGCACATCCCAAAACAAAGCCAAAACAAGTTTGAAAAAAAAATATTTTCTTCAAAACACGTCCAGATTAGCAACACAGGATGTCAGTAAGAGTGTTGCAGATCACCTCATTCAACTGTTCACAGCTGGTAGCAATGCTCATTCCATCAAGCCTATCATGGACCTGCTTGAAGGCTTTAACCGCATTCTCCCTTATCCTATGCATAGCCACCATGATCTTAGACACATCAGAACCAGTTTCCTTTGAAATAGTATGAATAGCACCCACAGTCGATTGAGTATCGGAAAAGAGAGTCTTGATGTCTAAGAGTTGGTAGTCAATGAGCATAGTTTGTCACTTAGGTCAGGAATAATGAGAGGGGGCAGAACATCGTCTGGAGGTTTGGATTCTATAGGGGTCTGTATAGCTTCACTCTCACCCTTCTTAACCCAGGAACCCTTGACACTTAGATACCCCATGCTAGAGAAAGCTCTAGAGTTGTAGTACATGGAAAAAAGAACGAGTAGTCAGAAAGCAAAATTTGACGAGCTTCCGGAATATGGGTGATGGCCATACCAAACGGTAAATAGGTGAGATTTTCAGCACTCTCAATCATAAACTTTATGACACAGGAGGACATCTTGAGTTTGAATTTCGTCATGAGACAATAGACAAAAGAAGGTGTCCCTTTGAGAGAAGGTGAAGAAGGAACCAGTTCTAAAGAGAAGAGTGGTTGCAACAATGTGGGCGAGAACCCGAGTTTAAAAACTTATATCACTAGGCCGCAATTTGTTGGGAAGGGTTTCAGAGGGATTTTTATCAATGCACTGTTTTTCCTGATCAAAGGAAATTTCAAAGTTCTCAGGCCAAACATATTTAAAGAGAGTGGAGAAAACAATGCAACAATAGAGAAAAATAGAATCAAACAGGGAAAAGTCAAGAACAATGCGTTTATCAAGAACAAGAGTTTCAAGATTATAAGGTTTAATAGAGCGAATATTAGTGTAAAACATACGGACTAAGGGCTTATACAATTTAGGCGGAGAAATAGAGAGAAGTATTTCCTACCCTTGGTACACAAAAAGATCCTTTCCCTTACAGTTGAGAACCTCCATATCGTCAAGATCCATAATTCTTCCATGGGCGATGGTCTTATCCTTGAGAGAGATGAAAAGATCCCTATTTTGGGTATCCCAGAAATTTAGGTCGGAATCAAGGGTAGCAGCAATGTCGAATTTCGATTTCTTTGGAGTACAAGAGATAGGAGGATCCTCCATGGGACGCTTACCAGAGGCTTTTTGTCCTAAGAGTTTAGAGTGTTCAGAGAATGCTGCTTGAGAAGAGGCGAAGACCTTAGAATGATCAGACTCTAGGTCTACTTGAATTGTAGGCGCTGAAGAGGGTTTTGCATTAGAGCGAGTACTTTTTCTGGTGGAAGCGGATGAGTTTTTGGGGGTTTTGCCATGGGAAAGGATAGAGAATTCATAGCTTGAAGAGTGACATGGTGGAGATCAGAATGACATGAAAAGTCTCAACTTAAAGTAAAAAGATTTGGCAGTTGAATAGATAAAAGGAAAGGGTGTCAGATGAAACGATGTGATGATTGCTTTTAAATCTTTGGCTGCAAACTGATGTGAAACAGAATAAAAAGAGAGGGAAAGAACTGAAAGTGTAATTAATGCACTGAAGAAGAGCAATTATGACATGTTTTTGAAAAAGCGCTATTTGGTCCTAAGAGTTTTTTGAAAATAGATTATACCGAGTAATTTTGTCAAAGAGAAAAATCTTTCTTCCAACAAAGGTTTAGTAAAAATATCCGCTAATTGGGTAGAGCTGCCAACAAAAGCTAATTCTAAGTCACATTTAAGAACATGACCGCTACTAATATGATGTTAATGTCTATATGCTTTGCTCTAGAGTGGTGCACATGATTTTTTGGAAGACAAATTGCACTTCAATTATCACAAAATAATTATATAGGTTTAAAAGAAAGTTCATAGTCACTCAATTGATGAGACATCTACAGGAGTTGTACACAAAATTGAACAATGGCAGTATACTCAGCTTGAGTGGTGGGAAAGGCGACTGATGCTTGCTTTATATTGTTCCAGGATATTAAAGCCTTTCTAGTAGATTACAAGTGCCACTCGTGTTCTTCTTGTCTACCTTATGACCTGCTAAATCTGCATCTGAGACACCTTCTAATTTAAAAGAGTTAGAGTAAGGATACCATAATCCTTGATATACAGTCCTAATAATGTATCAAATAATTCTTTTTACAATAGTCAGATGTGACTCTTTTGGGAGCTGACTCTAACCAGTAATATCTACAAATGCCAAACTTTATATCTGGTCTACTTATAGACAGATACAGTAGTGATCCGATCATTCCTCTGTATTTGGTTTCATCAACTGGAGTACCTTATTCATCCTTATCCAAATTTGTAGCCGGACTCATAATTTCCAATTGATGTTGCATTGCTCATTATTAATTTTTGGATCAACTCCTTTGTATATTTAGTCTAACAAACGAAGGTTCCTTCTTCGTTTTGATGAATTTTAATCCCAAGGAGAAAATGTGAGTTTACCCATCATGCTTATTTTGAACTCGCTTTGCATGAGGTTTGCAAATTCCTTTCACATAAAAGAGTTAGCACTACCAAAGATAATGTAATCAACATAAATTTGAATGATAATATTACCTTCTGTTTATCGTTTAATGAATAGAGTAGTATTAATTTTACCTCTGGTAAACCTATGATCAACAGGAAAAGTACTTATCCTATCATACCATGCACGTGGAGCCTGTTTCAGTCCCTATAGAGCCTTAGTAAGATTGTACACCTGATATGGGAATATTGAGTCTTCAAAGCCTAGAGTTTGTTTTACAAAAACTTCCTCTTCTATGAATCCATTTAGAAAATCACTTTTGACATCCATTTGAAACAACCTAAATCTTTTGAATGATGCATAAGCTAGCAAGATTTGTACATACTCTAGTCGAGATACTGGGGCAAAGGTTTCATCATAGTCGACTCCTTCTTGTTGTGAATAGCCTTGAGCAACCAATCTAGCTTTGTTCCTTATGAATTGTCCCTCTTCGTTCAATTTCTTTCTAAATACCCATTTTGTTCCAAGAACAAATACATTATAAGGTTTGGGTATTAACTTCCATACTTGATTCTTACTGAATTTATCTAGTTCCTCTTGTAGGCTTTCACCCAGCTCGAATCCTTCAATGTTTCCTCTACCTTTTTAGGCTCTATTTGGGAGATCCAATCAATATTTGCTTTCTTTTTTACGACATCCCTTATTTTCTTTCCTTTGTTTGGATCTGCTATGATATATTTCTGTGGGTATTCAGGTTTGCTTCTCCATTCATTTAGACGGACAATGCTTGCAGTCGACTCTGTATGTTGTTCAGGAGAGTTGTTGCTGACTTGTTCAGTCGACTCAATCACATCTGCAGTGTTAGTCGACTCCTGTGATTTTCCTTTGTTCTATGCTTCTTTAGTTTGATCTTCATCACTTTTATTATTTTATTTCTAGACAAGGGATTATTTTTAATCGAATATATCGTGAAGAGACTCTTCTAAGCATAAAGTACGTTTATTAAAAACTTTTAATGATTTGTTATTAATGAATAACGAAGAAAACTACCTTTGTCACTACTTGGATAAAATTTTCCAATATTATCCATACCATTGTTATGACTGAAGCACTTGCTTCCAAACGGATGAAAATAACTGATATTTGGACGTTTATCTTTCCAGAGTTAGTATAGAGTCTTTTTCAGAATAGGCCTTATGAGACAACGGTTGAAAATGTGACATGCAGTACTCAAACCTTCAGCTCAGAAATGATTTGGTAGTGAATGTTCTAACAACATAGTTCTTGCCATGTCTTGAAGTGTTCTGTCTTTCTTTCCACAAATCTATTTTGCTGTGGTGAACATGGTGCAGAGAAATTGTGAGTGCAACCTTGGTCGTTACAGTAGTCTTCAAATTCTTTACTTTCAAGCTCTTCTCCATGATCCCTTTGTTTTTTTGTTTTTTTTTTTTTTTTTTGAGATCAGATAGCCCTTTTCTCTTTCAATCATTTTGCAGAAAACTTCAAAATTTTCTTGAGGCTTCATCTTTAAGAGATAAGAAAAATTACCCAAGTAACACGTGAAAAGTCATCAACAATAACAAAAAACGTATTTCTTGACTCCTATGCTAGTAGTTCTAGTAGGTCCAACTATGTCCATATGAATTAATTGCAACGGTTTTGAAGTATACACCATGTCTTTGTTTTTGAAAGATTTTCTAGTTTCTTACCCATCTGACATGCATCACAAATATGAATATGAGTTCTATAGAAGTTCAGCTTAGGTAACCGAATAACTAAATCATGTTTGGATAATTTTTCAATCAAATGCATGCTGCCATGTCATAGTCTTCTGTGCCACAACCAGGGATCATCAGATATAGAAGTTAGGAAAATGAGACAATATATATTTTCAAATCCATCAAGTATGTAAACAATTCCATACCTCTTTCCAAGAAGAATTATTTTCCTTGATTCATTTTCTGGCACAGCCTGTTCTCTTAAATTTTACCTCATATCCTGAGGCATAGAGTTGACTTATACTGTGGAGGCTGTATTTTACTCCATCAACAAGATATACCTCAGTAATGTCACAGTTGTTGTTAAAAGGAATAGTTCCAACTCCAACTATTTTGCCTCTTAAATCATCTCCAAATTTGATTCCTCCATCTATATTTGTAACCTCCTTAAAAATATTTTTGTCACATGTTATGTGACTGGAACATGCACTATCTAGGTACCATTTTCTTTTGCGACTTATTCTGTGGTGTTCCTGCAATACATAATTATTATTATTTTTTGGGACCCAAGCTTTCCTTGGTGCTGGTGAGTTAGTGTTAGTGGGTTCAGAATTCTTAGGTTTCCAAACCCATCCACACATAAGATGTTTATAAAATTTACAACTAAAATATTTATGCCCACTTTTGTTGCGGTGGTGACATTTTGCCGCAGACCTGTTTTCAGGTCTTTCATAAGTGTTGGAACTAGCTATCATGAGATTAGCTGGTTCCATTCCAGTTTACTTGTAAGTCAACTGGTCCGACCTCCTGGTTGATTTAGTTATGATTAATTAATTTCCAATTGGCTTGTAAGTTGTCTTACTTATGGGGGAAAGGTCCCCCTCATAAGTTTAGACAAGTCACTGCAAACAAGCTCAAATCAACCCAAAACCACGCTTTTGCCACAAGTATCCGACACCAAATGGCCCAAATCTATTCAATTTCATTTCAAAATGTAAATAATACTTCAACTAGCTGATTCTACCATTAAATTCTATGCTAATATGCGAAATTATGTAAAATGACCAAAATGACACTAGGGCCCACACCTCGAAAAAGATATTTATATTTTAAGAATCCTCATGCCCACACGAGTCTAGTTATATAAGGATCTCTCAAATAGCATGTCAAAAACCCAATTAAATCTCAGTAATTCAGCCTATGAAGTTTATCCATTTTTTCCCAAATTCTTCCACCAAATTCGAAATTTGAAGGCTAGGTTTAAGTTAGGAATTATGGGAATTGATCTATGTCGGGTACCCTTGCCCAGGTTTCCCGGGTGCAGGAGTCTTAAAAAGTCGCCCCTTCCGAGCTCCCAAATTCGAAATGATGAAACTAAGCTTATACCCTCGAATTGGGATTTTAATGTCTTTGACCAAATATTCCTCTATGCGATCACAAACATAGAGTTGTGATCGCGAAGTACATTCTTCGACGTGCCCAAAAAACCTTCTATGAGAACGCAATGAAAGGCCTGCGATCCCGGACCTTTTCCTCACAAATCTATGCAATCGCAGTTGGCTTCACGTGACCGCGTAGAGTAAATATTCCATTTCCCCACAGGCCTAGATGGTCTATGCAATAGCGAAGGGAATTCTGCGATCGTGAAGCAATATCCAGCGATCCCCAAATGAACAATATGCGATCGCAGACTTATTCACGCGATCGCAATGAACAACGAACTACTGCTGTAAAACCAGAAAAACCAGCAATGAGTTTAAAGCCAAAAGTGTCCGTTTGAGAACACGAATAACACCCGAGGCCCCCGGAACCTCAACCAAAAGCACCAACATAACCTAAAACATCATTCAAACTTTTACCAATCCTTAAACCACCTAAAACAACGTCGGTAACTTAAATTAATCAAAGGACTCAAATTTTCTTCAAAATACGCTTTCGATCAAAAACCTAACAAACTACCTCCTAATGACCTGGAAGTTTGCGCAGATATCCCAAGTTACATGACAGAACTACAGAAAGTTCCCGACATCCATTCCGACACTTGGGTAGAAATTTCACTATCGGACAAAAAACTTCAGAATTCAAACTTCAAATTTCAAACTACTGCCTCTCGAGCCATACGGACCTCTAAAATAAATTTTGAAGATGCTCCCAACCTCGAAATCACCTAACAAAGCTAACTGAACTATCGAATTTCAATTACGAGCTGGTCATCACACTTTTTCGACTATTGACAACTTTCCAACACTTAAAACTCTCATTTAGGGACAAAGTGTCCCAAAATTCTCTGAAAATCGAAACCAAATATCCCGACAAAACCAAATAGAATAAACAAACTTGGGGAAGCAGTTAATAGGGGATCGGGGCATTAATTTGTAAGAAGACCGTTCGGGTCGTCACATCCTCCTAAAGTTAAATATTTGTTCATCGAAGGAGCATAGGGACATACCTGAAGTAGTGAAAAGGCGACATTAATAGTTGCGCATATCCTGCTCGGTCTCCCAAGTCGCCTTCTCGACCGACTGACACCACCACTGAACCTTTATAGAGGAAATGTTCTTTGACCTCAACTTACTGACTTGCCTATTTAATATGGCTAGTGGCTCCTTAATATAAGATAGATCCTTGTCCAACTAGACTGAACTGAAATCCAACACGTGCGATGGATCACTGTGATACCTCTGGAGCATCCAAATACGAAATTTCTGATGAACTCCAACAAAACTGGGAGGTATGGCAAGCTGATAAGCAACCTCCCAAACACGCATCAATATCTCAAAAGGGCCAATAAACCTCGGACTCAACTTCCCTATCTTCCTCAATCTCATAATGCCCTTTTTAGAAGAAACTCGAAGTAGAACCCCTTCTCCAACCATATAGGAAACATCATGAACCTTCCAGTCCGCACAGCTCTTCTGTCTGGACTGGGCTGTACGGGGTGTATCCTGAATCACTTTAACCTTCTCCAAAGCATATTAAACCAAATCTGTGCCCAAAAGTCTAGCCTCGCTCGACTCAAACCAACCCGCTGAAGATCTACATCACCTACCATATAAAGCCTCATACGGTGCCATCTAATGTTGTACTAATAGCTATTGTTGTAAGCAAACTCTGCTAATGGAAATAACTTATCCCAAGATCCTCCAAGCTCTGAATTATGAGCTCGGACCGTCCGTCATTCTAAGGGTGAAATGTTGAACTCAACTCTACCCGAGTGCCCTACTCACGCTGAACGGCCCTCCAAAACCGTGATGTGAACCGAATACCTCTATCTGAGATAATGAAAACTTGAATACCATGCAGACAAACACTCTCCCAGATATAAATCTCCCAACCGCTCTAATGAATAGGTAGTACACATAGGAATGAAATGAGCGGACTTGGTTAGCCGATCTACAATCACCCAAATAGCATCAATCTTCTTCAAGGTCAGTGGGAGTCTAACTACAGAGTCCATGGTGATCCACTCCCACTTTTACTCCGGAATCTCTACTTGCTGAAGCAACACACCCGGTCTCTAGTGCTCATACTTCACCTGCTAACAGTTGAGGCACTTAGCTATAAATCCAACTATACCTTTTTTCATCCGCCTCTACCTATACTGCTGCCTCAAATCCTAACTTATCTTGGCAGTACCTAGATGGATAGAATACCACGAACTATGGACATTCTCCAGAATCAGCTCTCGAAGTCCATCAACATTGGGTACACAATTCATACCCTACATATCAATGCCCTATCATCTCCAATAGGCACTTCTATGGCATCCCAGTGCTGAACTTTGTCTTTAAGGACAAGCAAATGAGGGTCATCATACTGCTGCTCCATGATATAATCAAAAAGGAATACTAAGACACCACGCAAGCTAGAAATCGAATGGGCTCCGAAAGATCCAATCTCACAAAATGTCTAGCTAAGACCTTAACATCCATCGCCATAGGCCTCCATGATGTTGTCAAATATGCCAAACACCCCAAACTCTCCGCCTAGTCACTCAAGGCATCATCCACCACATTGGACTTTCTCGGGTGATACAAAATAGTGATGTTATAATCCTTTAGGAACTCTAACCACCTCCTCTGGTGCAAATATAGATCATTTTTCTTGAACAAATGCTGCAAGATCCAATGGTCAGTATAAATCTCTTAGGGAACCCCGTACAAATAATGGCACCAAATCTTCAGGGCGTAAACAATGGTAGCTAATCAGGGTCATGAACACGGTAGTTCTTCTAATGGATCATCAACTGTCTGGATGCATAGGAAATCACCGTACCGTCCTACATCAACATTGCTCCGAGGCCAACCCATGGGGCATCACAATAGACTGCATAATACCCCGAACTAGTAGGCAATATCAAAACTGGAGCTGTTGTCAAAGCTGCCATGAGCTTCTTATATCTTGCCTCACACTCATCTGTCCACTGAAATGGAGCACCCTTGTAGGTCAATCTAGTCATAGGAGCTGCAATACATGTAAACCCCTCCACAAAATGATAGTAGTAGCCTGCCAGGCCAAGGAAACTGCGATTCTTTGTAGCTGAGAACGGTTGGGCCAACTTTGTTTGGCCTCTACCTTTTTCGGATCAACCCGAATACCCTCACTCTATACCACACGGCATAAGAATACCACTGAATCCAAATAAAACCCTCATTTTGAGAATTTCGCATATAACTTCTTCTCTCTCAGAGTTGAAGCAAGGTCCTCTGTTGCTTCTTATGATCTTCCCGACTCTGGGAAAACAATAAAATATCATCAATAAAAACAATGACGAATGAGTCAGGATAGGGTCGGAACACACTGTGCATCAAATGCATCAAAGCTGTTGGGGCATTGTTCAGCCCAAATGACATAATAAGATGCTCGTAATTACATGTCGAGTCCTAAAGGCAGTCTTCGGGATATCTGACTCCTGAATCTTCAACTGATGGTAACCTTAGCGCATGACAGTCTTAGAAAACACATGTGTACCATGAAGCTCGTCAAATAGATTATGAATACGAGACAAAGGATAAAAGTTCTTCATTGCAACCTTGTTCAACAGGTGATAATCGATACACATACAAACCGAACCATCCTTTTCTTCAAAAACAAGATAGGAGCACCACAAAGTGCAACACTAGGTCGAATAAAACCCTTATTAAGCAATTCCTGTAACTGATTCTTCAACTCTTTCAACTCAAGAGGAGCCATATGACAAGGAGGGATAGAAATGGGATGAGTGCCCAGCAATTGATCAATGCCAAAATCAATCTCTATCAAGCGGCATGCATGGAAGATCAGCTTCAAAAACATCGGGAAAATCCTGCACTACTAGGACTTAATGAACTAAAGAGGTATCAATATTGACATCTCTCAAATAAGATAAATATGTGTCACGCCCCTTCTCAACCGTATGTTGAGTTGCAATAGATTGCCTCTGGTCTCAAAACCATGAATAGTAACCTAACACGATCGATAAATGCGGTCCACAATAATAGAATCTCCCACAGAAGTAGAAACATAAATAGGGGAACTCAAAGAATCTCGGGGTACACCCAAATGGTAAGCAAAATACACTACTACAAATTAGGACTATGGCAACCCTTTCAAAACCGTTGCAATAGATAGACTAGCCGTCCCTATAGGGCTATAGGAACGGATTTAGAAGCATTCCGGGATTCAGTGTAACAATAGGTCTATTGGAACAGTTATATGTAATGGTTCCAAAACTGTCTCCATATAGGTGGTATTGTAACGGTTGTGGTAGTGTTACTATTATTCTATCTATGGGAACGGTTGTAATTTCTACTGGGACGGTTATAAACCGTTGTGGTATAATTACTCCCGCGGTTTTAAAGTCTATTGCAACGGTGTTGATGATATATTGCAACAATTTTGATGATATATTGCAACAGTTATCAGTACCCTACTGCAACGGATATTGTTATATATTGCAACGGTTATTGGGGGTGCTATATTATTTGCTACATCTACTGGAACGGTTACATGCTCTATTGGAACAATTCACAATTGAATTTTTTATGTTTATGGAAGCAAAATAAGGAATATTTTTCTAGGCAATGAAATATTTTACCTCATAACTTAAATAAACCACAAAATAAAATTAAAATATTCAAATAGCATTACTCATACACAAAAACTTAATGTGAATACAATGTTTGATCAACAATTCAAAAGTCAAAATAGATGAGTTTGCATATAAAATTTTCTAAACTGAAATATCTTTGAACATGATGATAGAAAGTTTAACAACGATCAACGATACTCAATTAGTAAGGTCTACGTCACTGCTTTCTTCCGCAGTCGCTGCACCTACAAAAGACAACCAGGAAATAAGGATAAGGTTTTCTTGATAGTTGATAGGAGACGAGGAGAAAGAAACACCAAAAACGTACTTTTAAAAACAACAGAAGTGCCAATTGCTCCAGAATTGATAACCAGTCATACAAGGAAATAAATATAAACAGTACATAAAGATTTCAGGGATAGAAAATGTGACAATATGGAAAATGAATAACTCATAGAGGAACCTTCAAAAACTTAGGTCAAAATGGACATAAACATGCTCTGCCACTTTGCATTTCTTATTCTCTCTCTTTCAATTTTCTTTTATACACTGAAAAGTATTATGAATGTAAACTTGAATCAAACCTTCTCAATAGATAGTTTCTAGCTAATGTTCTGTAATTTCCCATATACTTGTAGAGCAGCAACTAATTATCTATCTCAAATTTAAGTTAAGCCGAAAGCTGTCGTTTCAAATTATCCTACATTGATTTCTGCAATGGGCTTCTAAGGCTTTCTAGATGACGACACTGACAATTAGATGGGTGGAAAAAGGCGTCCCATAACAGAACATATGCCTCATGTTTGATCTAGGAATAATCTGGCTAGATCATATTGCTTCTATAGTATACCATGCTAGACCTCTCAGCATTACTTTTCAAAGAGACAGCAGTACTATTACTTTGATAGGTAAACAAGAGACAACTTCTTTATATACACATGAAAACAAAGAGGCAAGGAGCTACAAAAGCTATTGCAAAAAGTGAGATTCTTGTTATATATAGCTCAGCTGAATTTGGTAGAAAAATGGCATTATATAAAGCAATCAGGAGATTTTAGGCACTAAATCAGTAAGGATCAACAAACATCTGCAACAGATGAGGAAGTGTCCACCTACACCAAAAGACACTCAAGTGAGAGAAAAGTGTCCACCGCGACTATACCAGACTATATTTCATCTCATGCAACAACCAAATGAAGAAGAATACATCACCGACATAGATTGTAAATCTGTGTAAAGTTACTAATCAAATTCTAAAGACCAAGCCGTCTGGAAACTTATTACTAATGGTAGTTTCTCTTGTGCATCAGCACTTCAAACTTTGAGGTAATAAAAAAAATACCTGGAATGAGTTGGCCTTCTTTGTTGGTAGCAGTAGATGGACGATGGATTGGTTGCAATGTTGTTTGATGAGCACATGAAGCTTCTCCTAATGAATTATCACCCAATCTTTCTAGAATAATGTTATCATCAGTATCAATTTCTGAACGCTGAAGTCGTGCAAGAACATCTACAACAACTTCTTGACGGATAGTTGCCTTTTGTTCCTCAATTTTTTCCTCCATTCTTTGTATCTTCTCCTCCAATTTTTGTATAGAATTTGAAGTATTTGAAGAGGGTTAAAAATATCATACTTTCCCTCTCAAACAAGTTCTTGTAAACCCCCGTCCATACAACCTCAGGAGTCCAGTATGTTCTGGTCCCATGACAGATGCAAATGCCTCTACGGACTCATCGCCATTTTCTTTTTGTTGTGCTTCAATTTCCTCCATTTCAGCCTACAAAGAAAATTCAAAAAAATAAAATTCAAGTAAATAAAAAGTAAACAAATAGAAACAAATAATTGATCTCGATATAACATTAATTAAATATAATCGCACAATTTTACTAGTTGTATCTTCATTCGAGGACTTGTATGATCGCCCAACTTTTCTTTTCCTTGTAGCAACAAAGACTTCCTTTGCTAATAAAGGATCCGAAGTTGTCTTTTCTTTTTCCTAGTTACATGAAAGTGAGTTAGCATTCCTAATGATCTGCCATGAACTACACAAAAGCTAAAATTGAAATCTTTTTGCCACTATTTTTTAGTTACACACCAACTTAGAGAAAACTAAAGCAAAACTTCTTTTTCCAGCAGTGTGAGAATTCGTCAAATTTTTCCGATTCTCATGTTAGTTTTAGACATTCTCTGCAAACAGAAAGAAAAATTAAACAATAAAATATACAATGCTTCTTGTTAAACAAAGAAATAGAAAGAAACATGAGTCATATATAATGCTTCCTATTAAAACATCAAACAGAAGGGAAAACAACACTTTATTCAGTAAATATCTACTTTCTAGAAAGGGAAGAGGATACATGATTCTGCAATTTAAGCTACTTTTATTTGTTAAGCACCAACAGATCTTTCGCATTTACCTTCCTGGAAATTAAGCCTATGTATATATGAAAAGAATAGTTTTCGTCACTTTATCCAGCTGACATTGATTTATCATGCTACAGTTGCCTCCCAAAAATCATAAAGACTGCATTTGCAACCATTAATCTTATTTATTTCTTCACAGCAGGGCCAGATGAGGTCTTTCAAATTCTTCCTCTTTTTCATTCTCTCCCATTTATTTCTTAACTAGTGTTGAGTTGATGTTGCATAGGTATTTTAACCCAGGGGCAGATAGGTGCAGAACACAGGGGCACAAAGACCACAAACTGGTCAAAACATCTACCCACATTCGAGCACATTGTCATGCAACAGGCTGGTTTTGGATACAAATTCTGGATAAAGTAGTTTGGTGTTTTGAAAAATGCCAAATACAGCTTCACAACACCATAATCCAGGGGTCAAATCATGCAACAAGCAAATTGAGAGAGGCTAGACACGAATTGGGGCACAGCCTAGTGGATTACTAAAAAAACTTTAACATTGCACTAAATTTCTGAAAACAATTCGCCAGCATTTCGCCATTTTTTGGAGGTTTAGAAAGAAAAAGAAAATAAGTAGAAGAAGAAGAAGAAGACTGCCCTTCACGCCTCGCTTCGCTTTTCACTTAAAGCGAGGTAGAGGGGAAGCTTTTTTAATCATTGTACACGATTTATTGGATGTGTAGCTACTGCTTGAACTGATGGCCAAGAAGAAGAGAAAACTAGAAAGAAGAAGAAGAAGAACAAGTAAAAAGTCACATACCTGGAGTTTCTCAGAGTTCCAATACCTAAGGAGTTCCTTAAACTGACAAACTGGAACATCTTCGGGGACATGTTGCATTCGGATTTCATCACTTTCATAGGGGTCGAAGTGATATTCTTTCAACTTACACTTATGCTTTCTCTAGGAATCTCAAATTGTTTCCAAAGTATATCATTTTGCAGAGTCAGGAATATCATATTTATTCTACAATTGGTGTCAAATATGTTAGTGCAGAAAATATGAAAGATTTTCAATCAAACATAAAAACATAAGAAGTTCATACCTTGGTATATTCCCATATATCCTCTTTTGTGTCCATCTTCCTCCAATCCAAAATATCAAGAGGACATAGAGTCGCATTTCTTGCTAATGTGCCGAGGAAGCTTCCAAACTCTGCCACAACTGCGTCACTAGGACCGATGGGTTGATTTAAGTTGTTACGTCATATCAATTTACGCTCATTTCGTCCATGTACACTTTTCATATTTGTTTTTCCTCTTTTTCTTGTTTGATTAGAAGGGCCTTCAACTATTCGAACCAAACAAAACCACCAAATTACTATTGTTGGTACATTTTTTATGACAGAAATATGATGTAAGTATTTTTAGATAAAGTCTGTAGGTTTGCCAAACATGCCATTGTTCCGGGTTTTGCGTATGTTGCACTTGTCTTTCTTTTGGGCTTTGAAGGTCTTTCATGACTCATATCTATCAAATCTGATGAAACTCTAATGTACTCTGCATGAAAAGATTTGGTGATACTACCGTTCTTTCCTATTGCCAAACATAATAACAAATCTAGATCATAAAAAATGCAGTTGCTAAATCAAAAGATGGTATCAAGCTAAACAGATTAGAAAAGAGTGTAAGTCTCACAATTAGCTCCACGATACAGACGGAAAACACTAGGATTACATACTGAGAAAAAACCCCATCCATTTCTTTTTTACCAAGCAAAGAAGTAACTTTATTCAATAGTACCCAGACACAATTAGCTCCACAATACAGACAGAGTTTCCAGTATTTTTCTTCTTTTTTTGGGAAATATAAAGCTATTTTTTCTACTTCCGCATCATAAACCAGCTGAAGTTAATATTTTAGTTAGCTCCATTTCTCGCAATCTGCCACAGTTGCCTCTTATTTACTACCCGTGTATGCATATCAGGGATTTGTTCTAGCCATTTAACTTGCCAAAATCTTGTTTTTTTCCCATCAAACATATTTGACAAGATAATAGAATTCATTCTAAAAGCTTTTATAATCTCTCCACAGTGCTACCCAATTTGATACGTTAGCAGGTAACAAGTGCTATGGAAAATACATTATAGGTCTATGTAACACAACCTTTTCAAGGTCACCAGAAAACTTCTTAGCCTCCACCCCTACCCCTACCCCTACCCCTAGCACCCCCCTCCCAAAAAAGGAACGATGAGAAAATTCAAGATAAACTTGTGTATTATCTAGCATAGGTTATGCTATGGCACCGAAAAAACCAAAAAGCCAAGTAGAAATATGACCGTAAGGTGAAATACTACGTTGCAACGCACCAGGCATCAAATTTCTCGAAATCAACTAAGTGGAATTTATCTATGAACTGACTCACCATGTCACTTAAGGTTGAATAATAAAATATCAAAATACTTTCACATGCTCACACAACTAGAAAATATCACCAAATCTTTTCATGCAAAGTACTTGTTACTATGTTTGAAGGTCTTTCTTGACTCGTATCTATCAAATCTGATGAAACTCTAATGTACTTGCATGTCGAATAAAGTTTTGGAAGAGGGAGCAAGAAATGTTGCAGACATTGTTCCAAGTAATGGTTTCAAATTGCAATACAAGGAAACACCAAAGTAAAAAATGAAAACAAAGGTTATATGTAAGAACAGAGCAGTGAAAGAAGATAAATTAACAACATCAACAGGAAGAATATATGCAGAAACAACAAAGTGAAAGAAGAACAAAAGAAGCACCAGAACTATTCTGTTAAAGATCAATTCTGTTTGCTTAAGCACCAGAAGAACAAAAGAAGCAACAAAATTTCAAGTACTTAGCATATTACAAAAGCTAGAAACTGAAACAAACTAAAAACTCCAAGAGCATACACAAGAACAAAAAAATGTCTGAAAGAAGCCAATGAAGATAAAAGTACAAATAAAAATATGAACTTTCTTCCTCAATCATCAGCCTCCATCCAATCCCAATCCCTATCATCTACATCATCCTCTTCTTCTGATGTTTCCATAACTGTATCTTGTGAATGTTGTGCCTCAATTAGGCAAAGTTTCGACTATGATTTCTTGCTCTTACCCATGCATTTGGTCTAGTACGATTATCAATTAAATTTTTATGTTCCCTACAAGCCATATGTTTCAAATTTAATCATTAGTCCATATCAATTAAATTTAAAAATCAAAAAAATAAATTTGATAATAAGTGATGATAATATATTTTATCTTACACTTGTTCATCTTCAGTATTGAAGAGAGAATACCTATGAGCCTCGGAACATAACTGCAAATCCATGGGGAAAATCTTTCCTTTTCTCTTTTTCTCACTTCCAATTGGATGGCCAATTTTAGGAAAAATAGGTGACAAATTTTCTCCTTCAATGTCCCCATCATCCTCAGTTTGGTACCTACTGAATCTTGTCTTCACCCCATCATGTAGGTATCTCAAACAAAAGGTCAAGCACTCTTCGGCCAAAAACCCCCTCTCAATTGATGCTTCTGGATGAGCTCGATTACGAACAAACACCTTATACTTGCATAAGGTTCTTTCAATGGAATATATCCAACGACAATGAGTTGAACCCCCAAGATTAATTTCATTTACCAAATGAACAGGCAAATGAGGCATTATATCAAAATAGGTTGGAGTGAACATCATTTCAAGCTCACATGTAATTTCATTGATTTCAGATTGCAATCTATCAAGATCATCTCGCCTTACAACCTTAGCACATATTTCTTTAAAGAAGTTTCCCAACCTAATCAATTCCAAAGAAACCTTCTTGGGTAATGATTTTCTAACAGTAACTTGGAACAAGTAATGCATTATAAAATAAGCATCATGACTCTTGTACCCTGATATTTTCATCTCTTTCTTATGCACACAATATATTCGAGGCACCGCCTTTTTGCAATTTGGCATTTTCAAAGACGGTGCAAAATCGCTTCTTCTCTTCTGGATTCATGTAGAAACAAGCTTTAGCCAAAGAAATTGTTCCACTTACAACATCTTGTATTGGTTGAAGCTCTTTTCGAATTCACATTTCTTGCAAATCGTAACGATAATTTACATGATCATTTGACTTTCCATCTATCTCCAATATTGTCCCAAGAATACTATCACATATATTTTTCTCAATGTGCATTGGATCAAGATTGTGCCTCAATTTGTTAGTTTCCCAGTATGGTAGTTCAAAGAAGATGGATCTTTTCTTCCATGGACACTTGTTATCCCGAGACCTTTTCTTATGGCCCTTTCCAAAGACATTCTTGAATTCACGCAACTCTTCAAGGACTTCTACACCCGACAAAGGAGTAGGTGCAAGTCTATGATACTCCTTGCCATCAAATGATTTCTTATCTCTTCGAATCAGATGTTCAGGAGGCAAAAATTCCCGATGAACCATGTAGCACACCTTACGACTATGCTTGAGATATTGAGAACATGTGCCACAATTACAAGTGGGGAATGCAAATTTTTCCTTCGTGCTCCATCGAGAAAGCATTTCTAGTGCAGGAAAATCACTAATTGTCCACATTAACACTGCACGCATTTGAAACATCTGATTGGATTCGGCATCAAATGTTTCTACACCTAATTCCCATAGTTCCTTCAATTCAGCAATTAGCGGTTTTAGATACACATCTATATCGTTTCCATGAGATGAAGGACCTGGGATGATCATTGAAAAATTATATACTCTGGATTCATGCAAATCTAAGGCGATAGATTATAGTTCATTAACATAATAGGCCATGTGCTATGGGAAATGCTCATTGTTCGAAACGGGTTGAAACCATCACTTGAAAGACCCAATCTAACATTGCGAGGGTCGCTAAAAAAATTCAGGGTGCAAGGAGTCAAACTCCTTCCACGCATCACCATCAGCAGGATATCTTATATTTCCATCATTCGGTCTTTCAGTTGGCATGCCATCTCATAGCTTTAACTGTTTCGGGACACATATCCTCTGAAGCCGAGGCTTTAATGGAAGGTACCTTAATACTTTTGTAGGGGTTTTGGTCTTTTTATTAGTCAAGACATTAACAACATTCTTCCATCTAGATGACCCACACA
Organism: Nicotiana benthamiana; assembly: GCA_034376525.1. Lineage (NCBI taxonomy): Eukaryota > Viridiplantae > Streptophyta > Magnoliopsida > Solanales > Solanaceae > Nicotiana > Nicotiana benthamiana. The sequence goes on from CM067328.1 coordinate 45,567,155, forward strand.
CAGAACGAGTATTCATATTTGCATTGTAATTCGAAAATAAATGCAATCATTAGGACATGCATGTATTTTTTCATAACCAAGACCCAAATATTTTATCATGCTTGTTTCCTTGAAGAAAGACTCAGGTAGTTGTGAAAATGGAAATGCATGTTTTAACAACTCCAACAAGTTTGTGAATGCCACATTACTCATCCCATGAATGCATTTAAACAAGTACAGCCGAATCGTAAAACCTAATTTGGAGAAATTCTCACACCCTGGATATAATTCTTCTTTCCCTTCTTCTACTAAATTAAAGAATCTTTTTGCATCTTCTGATGGTCAATCCCTCACTTCTTCATGTGCCAAATCATCCTCTACATTTCGAAATATATCATGAAGTAATTCATCAATATCGTCATACATGTCAGAACCTTCATCATTACTGTATGGACATCGAGTCTTTCTCGAGGAAAATCCTTCCCCATGGAAAACCCATTTGGTGTATCCATGAACAAAACCATTAACAATCAAGTGGGTCTTCCACTACATTCCTGTGATGCCAAAAAACAATTAGCGCACACTTTACAAGGGCATAATATTTGATTTCCTTTGGAAGCTCTTTCAAATACTTTATCAAAAAATTTATTCACTCCTTGTATGTACTCATCAGTTGACCTTCGAAGGCCCATCCAACTTTTATTTCCATTATCCATTAATTTAATTTTATCCTACATAAAAACAATAACAACTAGTATAATATTGGTTTATATACTCCTAATAAAAAAATCAACTAATAAGAAAGATAGAAAAAGTCACTTATTGTCAAAATTAGATGGATTTCAGTATTGCAAAATTTAACCGTCGCCAAAACCATCACATAAACAGTTACGTAAGGCAAATCTCGTGGTTTCTAACACGAAATTAAAATCCACCACCTAAACCTCCAATTTTGCAAACCAAAAATTACAAAATGTATCATTTAATAATAACAGAAAGCACAATAGTAGGCTTGTTAGAAATATTACTGGAGAAAAGGAAAGGAGAATCGAAATGATTTTCCAAAATAACAAACAAGACAACGAATATCGATAGCAAATATTTTAACAAATAGTGGCTTTTAGATTTAGATGTGAGATTTTCAATCACATGCATTCATTTATGAAATACATTACAATTTCCAAGCACAAGGCACATGAAAGAACGGAAGTAAGAACTCTTTCCAAATCTACATTGTATAAAGTGTAAGAACTCACATTAAACATCTATGGGTAATTAAGCACTACATGAATAAGACGGATAAAGTAAAAATTCATTCAAGGTTGACAATGGTTTTTGCCATAGTTATCGAACAATCATAACTTGTGTAGTGAAAATAAAACATTGAAACTGAGAATAAAATAGCAATTACTGAACAAATGAGAAGGAGGATAGAAAACTTACGAATTTTCAGCCACTTCCCTGGTCAGCAACAGTGTTACACTCTAGTTTGCTTTTCTTTTTCTCTTAAACCTTTTGGATTGATTCTAAAAAAATGATACTGAAAGAAAGAAAATTCAGGCTCAACTTTTGAAAAATGTTAAACTATAAATACAGTATTTTCTATATTTCTTCTATACACACATTTTTTTTATCTTTATATGTTGAGAACACTATTATTCTCATTTTGTAACACTTTCCAACAGTACTTAAAGAAACAACCAATGATAATAGTGTCTAAATCGTTTAAACCCCCAACTCTTATCACATTCAATCAGAACCATGAGAGCAACATCGCAAAAAACAGAGAAAGGGAGGAAAATGGGACCTGAATTGTTTTCAAAACGTATTTGAATCTCCGAGGATCACAACTTAATGAGATTGAACTTGATATCAAATGCAATCCTTTTACATTCTTTTTCAAAACCTAACAAATAAATCCCCCAATTTCGCAAACTAAAAATCTCAAAATATATCGCATAAAACAGAAAAAACAGAAGCAAAATAATGGGTTTATCAGAAATATTATCAGAGAAAGAAAATAGAAGGAAGAATAAAATAATTTTTCAGACTAGGGAAGAAAAAATCGAAAATCGAACAGTAACAGCAAACATAGAACAGGGTAAAATCGAAAGCCTACCTCGGAGATTGTGGTACGTTAGCCGATAATTGTCGTCCTTCACCGGAAATTATGGTCCTTCACCGGAGCTGGTCGACAGTTCGTCGCTTTGATGAAGCAGAAAGCCGCGATAATGGTTGAAGAACAGAGAAAGTTATGACGTCTGAGTCTCAAAGATATTGGGGGAGTGTCGATGTGTTCTAGGTTATTAATTAGTTTTACATTTTAGAGTTATAAAATATTAGTGGGGTCCACTACTTTAGTCTTTTTAATAAATACATAGGAGGGAAAATAAATACCTAGGAGGGAAAGTATGGAGGGAAATTATTGAACCGTTCCTATAGTCTTTTATTTGGAAAAACCGTTCCCTTAAACATTGCTATTGTATCGCATATAAAAACCTTCTCTATATCTTAACTAATAGGGATGGTTTCGAAGCTATTGGAATGATTATTGTTCAGAAGTGTGCCATAAGCCTTTTGCCTATATGGGGACGGTTAAAACCGTTCCAATTGATGATTTACTGTAACGGTTATAGAACCGTTGCCCAAAAACCGTTCCAATAAAATTCGTTTTCTAGTAGTGATAATAAGACACATAAGAATAAGTGGGGTTTGGATCGAATAGAACTGATGCATCTATGTGACAAACCAGTATATTAACTGTGATGATAGAATCCGAGGCAACAACCTCGATACGGGCAGGAATGGCATAGTATCTGGCCTGGCATCCCATACTATGATAACCTCTACCTCCTCGACTTCCACCCCTAGCTTGCTGAACAGATAGGGTAGCAGCTAGAGCTGGATCATAGCCTGAGAACTTTGTGGGGTACGCTATTGCTAAGAAGTCTGTGGAGGTGCACTCCTCCAAAGTCTATGTAAATTTCTCACAACATAGCGGGTGTCACCGCACTCAAAACAGGCTCTAGGAGGATGTGGGGGCTGTAACTGGCTCGGACCAGTTTTGCTGGACTGACCTCTGAAACCACCCCGTGCATGAGGCGTGCTAGAAACTAGAGGTGCATAGTAATGCTCTTGTGGTCTAGGAGGAGCTGGAGCACGATTTCCTGTTGGAAGCGCTGAATAAACAGGGCGACTAATATAACTTTTACCATGTCGAGTGAAAGCTGGGGTATAGGCACTTGAGAGATGGCCCGACTCTCGATACCTCATGACCTCCCTCTCCTCTCTCTCCCTAGAATTCATACCCTCAATCCTCCTAACAATGCTCGCCACCTTCTGATAAGTAATATATATCTCAAACTCATGAGCCATGCTAGACCTGATAGGAGGAATAAGCTCATCAATAATCTGGCGAACCCACTCGCAAACAGCAGAAACCAACGCTGGTGCATCCCTAGAAAAACTGCTGCAATGGACAGCATACTCTGAAACAATCATAGTACCCTGGCGCAAATGCTCAAACTCTACGCGCCATGCATCCTGACACTCTGAGGAACATACTATCTCAAGAACAGATCCGAAAACTTAGACCAAGTCATAGAAGCAGCCACATCTGGATTGTCTAACTCATAGATGCGCCACCAATCAAACGCGGCTCCCCGAACCTGGAAAGCAGTGAAGGAAACCCCGCTTGATCTAGAATACCAGTAAATATGTTGTAGCATTCATCAAGGAATCCCAAATCGTCCTACGATGTTAGACCACTGAATTAAGGAGGCTTGTACCTATTGAACCTCTCAAGCCTCAACTGCTCCTACTCAGAAGCCACTGCCATGCCATCAGACTGAACTGGTGCTGCAGGCAGTACCGGAATTATTTCAAGGACCTGCTCAATATGCACTTGCTGCTCAAGAGAGCACGCGTTAGGAGTCTGTACTCCTCCTCATACCTGGGATGTGGCTGCAGCAAGGGGAAGCAATCCTGCTTGAGCCAAAGTGGTGTACATCCTCATGAACTGTGCCAAAGTCTCCTGAAGGCCTGGAGTTGTCGAAGCAGTAGGCTTGTCAGGTTCCTAGACTCCGACAGGATTTGCTAGTGGTACCTCGACGGCAGCACGCGCAGGTGGTCTCACTGCACCACGTGTACGTCCTTGGCCTCTACCCTAACCCCGGCTTCTTACGGCTGTTGTAGGGGGCGTGGGGGTGCCTGATCATCTCGAGTAGCATGTGTCCTCACCATCTGTGATAGAATAAAAGATAGATGTTTAGAATTGTGATGTCAAAATATCACACGACTAGGAAATCAAATGAAGTGAAGATTTTCCTAACAGTTACATAGCCTCTCGTAGATAAGTATAGACATATCTGTACCAATCAGCGTGACTGATAAACCGGCCTATGCTCCATGACTCCTATGAACCTAGAGCTCTAATACCAACTTGTCATGAGCCCGATTCACCCTTCGTGAACATGTCGTGATGGCACCTAGTCTCTACAACTAGGTAAGCCTAACAATACGAAAAAATAATTAACTTGCAAATAATTAATCAAACTGAATAATGGAAGAAACTATATATAAGATGTCGCTCGGCATATACAACTCAATATCACTAAGACCTGCAATAATATCCCAAACTCGGAAACTCATAGGAACACAAGCTAGAAGGAATAAAGTAAAGTGCTCTAATCTCCAGAAATGCCTACATCAAGGATGCGAATGAAGAGCTAACACTACAAGATAGAGTAAAGAAGGAGACTCTTCGGTCTGCAGATGTGGCAGATGTACCTCAAAGTCTCCAAAATGCTCCCTGTCTCAAAGATGGTAAGCATGTGCATAGGTACCTGGATATGCACATAATAACATGTGCAGAAAAGGGCATGAGTATACCAAAGTGGTACTCAATAAATGCCAAACCTAACCTCGCTCGGGCAATGACGAGGAAGGCCAGGGCGCTACTGATATAAATAGATAATAATAACAGGATATGTAAGAAATATAAATGAGAATCTACAGTAAAATTTCTAAACATGATAATGAGGATACAGTAATGGAAAAAGAAATAAGGAAACACAAGGTAATACCACTCCGACAATGATGATAACCAGGGATCTCTTGGTATCCCGAGGATCTCTTGGTATCCCGAGGATCTCTTAGTCTCCTCATCACATACACTAGGGATCTCTTGGTATCCCGAGGATCTCTTCTATCCTCAATAATTATGCTAGGGATCTCTTGGTATCCGGAGGATCTCTTGGTATCCTCAAATAATATACCAGAGATCTATTGGTATCCCGAACCTCAGTCCAAATCAAAAACACGTGCAGGAGATATCCCGAAATTTCGTGATGTACTCCCAAATTTAAACACACAACATCAACTCAAGAATATTAGAATAAATACTAAACACATAACAAGTAATAGTTAATTCAAGCCAAACATGCTTCGCGAAATACAATTAAGGCAGTTTATGCAAATAGGCAATTAAGTCAACTACGCATGCTTTTCCAAACTAACACGGGATATGTTTGCAAGTAGAAATAAATAGGTAAGAAAGGAACTTAGTTTAAATACTCAAGTATTCGCTCGTCACCTCGAATACAAGTCATTGAAATACTAAACACCATATCCTTAGGGAAAAGGTCCACACACAAGGTTAGACAAGTCGCTTACCTCGAACAAGCTCATATCAACCTGAAACAATGCTTTTGTCAAGAGTATCCGACTCCAAATGGCCCAAATCTATTCAATTCCATTTCATAATGTAAATAATACTTTAAGTAGCTGATTCTACAATTAAGTTCTAAGCTAATAAGTGGAATTATGTAAAATGACAAAAATGCCCCTGAGCCCACGTCTCGGAATCGGGTGAAATTTATATTTTCAGAATCCTCACACTCGCGAGTCTAGACATACAATAATCTCTCAAATCGAATGTCAAAAACTCAATTAAAACTTAATAATTCAGCCTATGAAGTTTATCTAATTTTTCGCAAATTCTTCCACCATGTTCGAAATTTATAGACTTGATTTACGTTAGGAATCATGAAAATTTATCTGAGTTGGGTAGGTATCACTTACCCAAGTTTCCCAGGTGCAGAAGTCTTCAAAAATCGCCCTTCCCGAGCTCCCAAACTCAAAATTCTTAAAATAAGCTTAAACCCTCGAATTGGGATTTTAATATTTGTGCCAAGATATTGCTCTATGCGATCGCAGTCATAGAGTATGTTAGGTCTTTTCGGTCTGGAGCTTGCTCGTAATGGACCTATTTACTTGCTTGTAGACCTGTTGCGGAGCTATCCCTTGTACTCGCGGTCGCAAAGTATATTCTACAATAGGCGCAAAAAAATTCTATGCAAACGCAATGAAAGGTTTGCAATCACGGACCTTCTCCCCCCAAAGCTATGCAACCGCGTAGAGTAAATATTCCATTTCTCCATAGGCCTTGGTTCTCTATGTGATCATGAAGAACTATTTAAGCCATCCCCAAATTAACACTCTGCGATCGCGGACTTGATCACGCGATCGCAATGAACAAAGAACTGCTGCTATAGAACCAGGAAAACCAGCAATGAGTTTAAGGCCAAAAGGGCCTGCTTGAGCACCCGAAACACACCCGAGGCCACAAAGACCTCAACCAATAGTACCAACATAACCTAATGCATCTTTAAAACTTGTATGAATCCTTAAATAACATAAAACAACGTCGAAAACTTGAATTAATCAAAGATTTAAGCCTAAGAACTCCAATTTTTATCAAAATACACTTTTGATCAAAAACCTAACCAAACCACATCCGAATGACCTGTAATTTTGCACACACATCCCAAATGACATGACAGAACTACTACAACCTCCAGAATTACATTCCGACACTCAGATAAAAATCTCTCTATCATGTCGAAAACTTCAAAAAACTTCGGCATTTCAAGCCTAAGTTAACTGCGCACCTCCAAAACACATTTTGAACACGCTCCCAACCCCAAAATCACCTAAAGAATCTAACGGAACCATCAAATTTCAGTTTTAGGCCGTATTCATGCTATTCCAACTACTGACAATGTTCTAATACTTAAGTTGTCATTTAGGGACTAAGTGTCCCAAAACTCTCCGAAACTTGACAACGAATGTCCTGGAAAACCAAAATAGTAGAAACAAACTTGGGCGAAGAAGTTAATATGGCAACAGGGAATTAATTCGTTAGAGGACTAGCGTAACATAATTCATGTTTAGAACCAACATGTGCAAAGCATATCATGCATTGGAGACCATGCTCCCTAGGTTGTTTATTATGTATGTTGTTTTCAGTATCTCAGTTTGGCATCCTTATTATCACTTAGGAATCTTGTTCCTAGGATAAATAAGAACAACAATAAACTTTTCTTCATGCAATCATGCTTGATAATTCTGCAATCATGTCGCGCATATTAAATCATGCTTTAGGAATTCTCCACGTGAATCATTCTCTACCTCTTATGCGCATTTGACATAAGAGGTACGGACATAGCAAGTCCTATCATGCCTACCATGATGATATATCTCTCACTTTTCTTAGCCAGATCCAACACAAAGTGTTCGTGCTCATTGTATGCTTCTTGGCCTTATAGTGTTCACAATGAAAGGAGAAAGAATTCACAATCAGTTGGCCATGGTCGCCAAGACTTTGATGGAAAGGATCAATGGATAGACATACACTATAGTCCCCACGATCATAGAAAACATCTACAAGGCTCTGAAGCACTGCCAAAAAGGGGTCCCTACCGCCAAGAATTTCCGCAAAGGGCTTGGAACGACCATATTGCTTTCCATCACCCCAAGTGGATGACTTACATTCAAGACTTATTTGCTAAGCCAGAAAGTGCCAAAAGAATGGGTAGAGTTCTTCGACAATCTGACCGATGAACAGGTGCAGTGGATGTTTGAATGGTTCCAAACAGACAAACTCATCATCAGATCCGGAGACGTTCCACACTTGTTTCGGATTGGGTTGAGATGGATATATCCTTATGTCCCTATCCGAGTAATGATGCAAGCAGGCAGAAAACAGGTTGTACCAAAGGTTTCCAAGATAAGTCATTTCAGCGCATACTTTCAAGATGACGACGTCCCTTGCAAGTGCAAAGCTCAGCATATGTGGTACTGCAAAATCATTGTGAAAAAGAACACCGCCCAGCCACACAGGTATAGTGCAGGGTGTGAGCCTCTATACCCAGCGTGGTTGGAGGACAATGTGAAGGGTATGGTGATCCCAAGATCGGATCGAGGGAATAAGATCATAGATGAATAATCTGAGCCTCAAATAAAATATAACAGGCTGTGCAAGAGGGTCCATGACTTTGAGAATGAGCACCAGGAAATACATAAGAGGAATGTGAGGTTGATTGAAGAAAGGAAAGAGATTGCACTCATTGACCTGTACAGCTCAGAAATTGAGTCATTACTTCTGTGCCTATACTACATACCACATATCTGTTAGAAACTACGCTTTACGCTAGAGGGGGGGTGAATAGCGTATTAATAGAATTTAGCGTTTTCTTGCGGAATTTAAACTTTGCAGGAAGTAAAATAAATGCAGAAAAATAAACTTACACAAAGATGTATACTGGTTGGCCACCAACGTGGTTAGTCCAGTCCCCGAGAGACTCTCTCGAGATTTTTCACTATCTTGTTAAGCTTAAGGGTGCTCAACAAACCGTTACACACTTGAGGACACAAGCCTCAAACAGTTGCTCGGAGATCGCAATCTCAAAGACTTCACCCAAGGAAACGCAAGTTCCTTGAAACAAGAGAATCGCAATTCTCTTACAAGTATATCAAATACTTGGACACTCACTTAACTAAAGTACTCCTTATTGAGTAGATATGAGTAAAAGAATATGTTCAAGATCACAACAACTTTAAGCAATAATATGGCTCTCAAAAGCTTTATGAAATGAGTAGAAAATGAAGAACAATTGAATGAAAGCTTATAGCAATGTAATGATCAGTTTGTGTATGTTGTTTTTTTTAAAACACTGAAATGAAGCTGTATTTATAGTTGAAAAAGTTGGTTCAACCGTTGTCTAATTGCCAATTAAGAGTTGCTGAAATTACTCAGTGATAATCGATTATTAAGACCAAATAATCGATTATCTGCCAGTCAGTTTAAAAATCAATCCCAGATTTAACGCTTCACAATCGATTATACATAATCTATAATCGATTACTGGCAATATTCAAAATCAGATAATCGATTACACTAAGTTCATAATCGATTACTTTAGCAACGTTCTAAAAATCATTTCCAGATTTTAAGCAAAACATCGATTATATAAAATCAATAATCGATTACTTCAGCAACGTTCTAAAAATCATTTCCGGATTTTAAGCAGAACATCGATTATATAAAATCAATAATCGATTACTTCAGCAACGTTCTAAAAATCATTTTCGGATTTTAAGCAGAACATCGATTATCTAGAATCAATAATCGATTACCTTATGGTATTTGAAAATCATTTGACAACGGCCAGCTTCAACAATCGATTGTCCTTTGCAACAATCGATTACTTGTTATTTTCTGAAAATCATAAAACTTACTGTCTCAGTGATAATCGATTATCTAAAGACATAATCGATTACTTAATTAAATTTAAAATCACTGGAAGACATCAACTCAACACAATCGATCACCATTAGTTCATAATCGATTATTTTGAGTATTGAAAAACTTTACCTCAACAACAATCGATTGTCATTTGTTCACAATCGATTATCATGCAGATTTGGAAAAACCTGATGTTCACTGTCTTACTCACAATCGATTACCATTAATTCATAATCGATTGTCATGCATTCTTGGCTCAGAAACAATCGATTATCATAAGTACATAATCGATTATTTTAGCCCAGATTTTTGAGGCATGTTTAGAAAACATTTTGTCTAATGTAAATATGCATGATTTAAAATCTTTTTGACACAGAATTAAATATGCATGATTTTGGAAAATAGTTTTATGAGAGAGGCCATACTATGAGTCAAGTTATAGGATCGAGATTACAATTTTAGAACAACTCAATAACAATTAAAAGTTATATCTTGAACTTCAATCTTATTCGCAACCATTGTGCGCTTGTACTTGAATTCCGTCATATATCAATTTTTGCTTCGTTTGTCATTCATCAAAACCTACAAAAGAGTACACGTTTAGTATATTGCATTGAGAACGTGTTTCTAACAATTTCCCCCTTTTTGATAATGGCAAACATTAAGCGGGATATGCAATTTAGGCAAAAGATATTGACAATTCAAGACAAGTAACAATTATGCAATTTTGTTCTTGTTCCCCCTCAATTTTAGCTTATAAGCAATCAATGAATTAAGAGGTGGTGCATACCCGATATCCCGTTTTCTTCCCCCTTTTGCCATTAGCAAAAAAAATAGTAAGGAAAGATGCAAAAAGATGAAATAAACAAGGTTTATTTATTGGAAAAAAAAGAGGGTACATCAATGGGAACCAAAGAGAACAACAGCAAAGACCACACAAAACACAAAAAAAAAAATTTATTCATTTCCGTCGTTGTCCGCCTCGTTATCCGGCGCTGCTTCAAAAGGAACGAGAGCTGCATATGGATAATTGACATGATCAAAGTATCCATGGATCTCATGAGTGAGTTGAGCAAGCTGGTCGGATATGGTTTGGAGAGTAGGCTCTTGGGACGAACGAGCACGACGGGGTGGACGACTTGAAGAAGGAGCTGGAGCATGATCACCATCATAATGGAAAGAAGACTCCGAGATTTCCCAAATTTTGGTACTCCTTTTGAGAGGACCATTTTCCGTGACAAATCCGGATGCTTCAAGGAAGTTCATAATGAGGAGGGTATAAGGAAGAGGCATGTCATCACCGATGGCATCGAGCATATGAATTTTGATGAGCCGACACCAATTTATTTTGGCTCCGGTGACAATGGCATGCAGAATTTTGGTATCCTCCTGGGAGATGGTGGTGTGATTGTGCCGTCTAGGCTTGAGGACTCGGGTGATGAAGTAAAGAATCAACCGGTAGTTTGGATCCATTCCCGTTATGGTAGGACGACGGGTAGAGATAGATGGATCATAGGAGGTTATACCGGCTTGGTGGAGAAGGATGGTTTCATCAAAGAGAGCCCCAGCCTTATCAATATACCGGTAAAGGTCTTCACCTTCATTTGGAAGGCGGGCAATGGTGTGGAGATTCTCTTCAGAGAGAAGAATTTGAACCCCATTAATGGAGGTGACAAGTTCGCCATCTTCATCTTTATGGAGGTTTGAGTAAAAAGCTTGAACGAGAGTTGTGTTTATGTGAGGATGAGTGAGAAGCAAGAAGTCATATAGTTGACACTCCTTTAACATATTTGCGGCAGGGGTGAAAGGCTCAAGGAGTTTACTATTTGAGAACCGAGGAGGAAGAATGGTGCGTTTCTCAAATTTTGATAGGAACCTTGTGAGTTTATTTTCAGTTTCAAAGAACAAGACGGAACCGTCTTGGTATGGAAAATTTAAAGGAGGAGGGGCGGTTGAGGCTGATGCACCATGTTTGGATCGGGAACGTTTTGAAGATCGTCCAGACATGTTAGGAGAAAGACTGCTGGAATTTGGCAAAGAAAATAGAAGAGATTTAGCTTTTGAATACTAGAGATAGTGCTTGAGTGGGTGAATGTGAGCTCTTATGATGCCTATTTATAGAGGAAAGGATTATCAAGCATTGAATGGAGACATTTGCTGAGATTTTGGTTTAGGAGCAGTCAGAAAACGTTAAGAATTAAAATTACTGACCGTTAGATAATCGATTATTGAACTGAAATAATCGATTGTATTTACTGTTTGATTGAGATTTTGAATCTGACAAATCGATTCTTGAGTCAAACGGTAAAAAATTTGAATGAAATAATCGATTGTTAAATTTTGGTAATCGATTATGGAGCATTTAAGACCTGACAGGAATCGATTGAGGAGCCAAACGGTAACAAAAAATTAATATGAAGTAATCGATTGTCAATTCTTAGTAATCGATTATTTAGGGAACTAATTTGATACAGTGAACTTGGAGAATATCAGAATTTGTCAAATAATCGATTGTATGAAAAAATAATCGATTGTTGTAGAAAGCATTGCTGAATGACTGAGGCGGAAATCGATTATGCAATTTAGGAAGTAAAAAATTAAACACAGATGCATAATAGTAATAATCAGTCATAAACAATCAACTATTGATACTGATAATCGATGTACTGCACAGAAAATAATCGATTAGTGGCTTGAAATAGTCGATTATTTTGTGCTAAAACTTCATAATTCCCCCTACCTTTGGGGTGGTACCTGCAAAATAGATTTAAACGTCTCCGACGCTCAAGTTAGTAATTTATAGCGAAATTAATAAATTACACTAGTGTTAACAAGTAATGCCGTGAACTCTTAAGAATTGTGTCCTAGAGTGTTCTTAAGAGAGTTTCGGGTACTTACCTTTTCTCCAACATCGCCAATTACCTGTTCGAGAGGATGATCCTTGATCGTTCTCCACTCGTTAGGCGTATTTATTCCTTTTTCTAATTGTGGCGCTTCTTCCGTTGGTTGTTCCCCAATTTCATTTTTGTTTTCCTTTGAAGGTTCTTCTTGGATTTTATCTTTCAAGCTATCCAAGATACCTGCAAGATCAAAACCGGATTCCTTTCTCGCCAAGCGAGTATTGTCTTCGGAAAACACAACATGAGGGGATTCCTTCACAATTTGGGTTCTTTTGTTAAAGATCCTATATGCTTTGCTACGTGAGGAATAACCAATGAAAATACCTTCATCCGATTTAGCATCAAACTTACCCAATTGGTCCTTGCCATTATTATGAACAAAACATTTACAACCAAAAACACGTAAATGAGAAATGTTGGGTTTTCTACCCTTATAAAGTTCATATGGGGTTTTCATGAGTATCGGCCGAATTGCTACTCTATTTAAAACATAGCAAGCGGTACTCACGGCGTCCGCCCAAAAGTATTTGGGAATCTTAGCTTCGTCGAGCATGGTTCTAGCCATCTCTTCGAGACACCTATTTTTCCTTTCCGCCACCCCATTTTGTTGTGGTGTCCGTGGAGCGGAAAAGGTGTGTTTGATTCTGAGTTCGTCACAAAAATCCGCAAAGAGATTGTGATCAAACTCTCCCCCATGATCACTTCTAATCGAAGTGACGGTCGATTCCTTTTCGTTTCGAACACGCTTAAGGAAATACTTGAAATTTTGAAAAGCATCACTTTTATTTGCAAGAAATAGAGTCCAAGTAAATCTAGAAAAGTCATCAACAATTACAAAAACATATTTGTTTTTACCAAGACTTTCAATACGAGAGGGACCAAATAAATCCATGTGAAGTAATTGCAAAGGTCTAGACGTTGAAACAATATTCTTGGATTTAAAGGATGCTTTGGTTTGCTTCCCTTTTTGACAAGAATCGCAAATAGAATCATTTTCAAACTTTAAACTGGGAAGACCAACTACTAAGTTTTGAGAAAGAAGCTTGTTCAAAAGATGCATGTTCAAGTGTGCTACTCTACGATGCCATAGCCAAGAGTTATCCTCTTTGCTTACTAAACAATCAACATATTCGGGTGAGGAGTTTGCAAGATCAACCATATAGATATTATCAATTCTAAAACCACGAAGTATGATCTTGAAATCACTACGTCTAAATACAAGGCATTCATCCGAATTAAATAGAGCAAAATTTCCCTTGTCACATAATTGGCTTATGCTCAAGAGATTATGCTTCAAACCTTTCACAAGTAGTATATGTTTAATAGAGGAGTTTTCGTCCTTACCGACCGAACCAATGCCGATGATTTTTCCTTTATTGTTATCACCAAATGTGACACTTCCTCCTTCTTTGTGCTCTAGTTGAAGGAATTTGGATTCATCTCCCGTCATGTGTTTGGAGCATCCACTATCAAGGTACCATAGTACACTTGATCCCTTCAAGCACACCTACAAAACAAATTAATGTTCTTTAGGTACCCATGCCATCTTGGGTCCTTGAGGGTTAGGCATGTTATAATGATGCAATTGATTTATATGTCTATGACGAGTAAAGCAAGCGGGAGCAATATGACCAATACGTCTACAATAATGACAAGTCACGTTGGGATTATGCATTTTTCTAGGTACATAGTAACTAGATGAATGAAGGTTGCTTACTCTACTTTGAACACCATTGTTTCTCCTATTATGAGCTCTAGGAGGTTCACAAGTTTGTCTAAAATATGCATCATTTCTAGAATATCTATTTCTAGGTGGAGGGTCATTTCTTGGTCTTCTAAATTGTTCAAGGTTTGGCCTAAAATATGCATCATTTCTAGGTCTTCTAGCATTTTCACTATTTGGTCTAACATGCAAGTTATTTCTAGGATTTCTACTTCTAGGATAAGCATTTTGGTTATTAGTCCTAGGTTGAGCTCTAGGTTGTTGTGGTTTAGCACCAACCTTTTCTTCATTCTTGAATCCTATTCCATGTTTAGTTGATTTTAGATTAACAAGCACATCATTCAAGTTTTTATGCGAAGAATTAAACTTATCTAATGTGCCTTTAAGTCTAGCTACTTCATTCTTAAGAAGCACACAAGAAGAACAGTTTCTAGTAGAACCTTCAGGTTTATCAGCACTTCTTTTTCCATAAAACTTGTTTTCCTCTTTTAGCTTCTCATTTTCGAAAACCAGTTTTTCTAATTCTTTTTCTTTTAATGAAAGCTGTGTTTGAAAATCTTTTTCTTTTAGAGAAGCGCTTTCTTTAACACTTTTGACAGTTTTTGAAGCTTTGATAAATTCAGCATATAGTTCATCAAAAGCATTTCTCATTTCATCAAGAGTAAAGAAATTTTGAGAAGAGATTTGACTTACCTCATCTTTGCCGTCTTCTTGAGCCATGAGACATAAATTTGCTGCTTCATCGTCTTCTTCTTCGCTTGCTTCATCTCCGGAATCTCCTCCCCAAGAGATGTATGCACGTTGCTTTTTTAAGGGTTTCTTCTCCTTTTTGATGTTAGGGCAATTTGATTTTATGTGCCCGGTTTCTCTGCATTCATAGCATTTTAGTTGATCGCCTTGCTTTTTGTTCTTGCGTTCATACTCTTTGCGCATGAATTTTTGAAACCTTTTGATAACGAGTCCAAACTCGTTGTCACCTTCCTCATCAATTTGTGGTTGGCTAGCCTTTAGAGCAATCCTTTGCCTTCTTTGATCATCAACAAACGGGTTAAGTATAGTTGATTCATAGGTTTTGAGATTACCTTTTAATGCGTCAATTGTGACATTTGTGATGCCAATGGATTCTTGGATTGCATCGGCCTTTGATCGCCATGCCGGAGTGAGACTTCTGAGGATCTTCCGGACAAGTTCTCTATCCGTAAACGTCTTTTTGAGGGCGTGTAGATCATTCACGATCATTGAGAATCGCTCAAACATTTCGTCTACTTTCTCTCCTTCCTTCATGTGGAATAGTTCATAAGAGTGAGTTAAGAAATCAATTTTAGCTTCTCGTACCTGGTTGGTTCCTTCGTATGTCACTTCAAGCTTATCCCACATTTCTTTTGCTGTTTTGCAACATGATATCTTCCTGTAGTCGTTAGCATTAACAGCACAATATAATAAATTTATAGCTTTGGCATTATTTTGAACCTTACGAATATCCTCCGCGGTATATTCCTCTTCGGTCTTTGGAACCCATTCGTCTTCCACCTTCTTGGTTGGGATTTGGTTTCCATTGGTGAATACTTTCCACAAATGAAAGCTATTTGATTGCACAAAGATTTGCATCCTCTCCTTCCAGTATGAGTAGTTTGTGCCGTTGAATAGAGGAGGTCGTGTAGAGCATTGTCCTTCTTCAATTCCTGCAAAAGAGTCAAGAGTTGAAGCCATGGATGGTTCTCTCAAACGGTTAAGTTTTCAGAGAGTTGGTCTCTGTACCAATTGTTAGAAACTACGCTTTATGCTAGAGGGGGGTGAATAGCGTATTAATAGAATTTAGCGTTTTCTTGCGGAATTTAAACTTTGCAGGAAGTAAAATAAATGCAGAAAAATAAACTTACACAAAGATGTATACTGGTTGGCCACCAACGTGGTTAGTCCAGTCCCCGAGAGACTCTCTCGAGATTTTTCACTATCTTGTTAAGCTTAAGGGTGCTCAACAAACCGTTACACACTTGAGGACACAAGCCTCAAACAGTTGCTCGGAGATCGCAATCTCAAAGACTTCACCCAAGGAAACGCAAGTTCCTTGAAACAAGAGAATCGCAATTCTCTTACAAGTATATCAAATACTTGGACACTCACTTAACTAAAGTACTCCTTATTGAGTAGATATGAGTAAAAGAATATGTTCAAGATCACAACAACTTTAAGCAATAATATGGCTCTCAAAAGCTTTATGAAATGAGTAGAAAATGAAGAACAATTGAATGAAAGCTTATAGCAATGTAATGATCAGTTTGTGTATGTTATTTTTTTTAAAACACTGAAATGAAGCTGTATTTATAGTTGAAAAAGTTGGTTCAACCGTTGTCTAATTGCCAATTAAGAGTTGCTGAAATTACTCAGTGATAATCGATTATTAAGACCAAACAATCGATTATCTGCCAGTCAGTTTAAAAATCAATCCCAGATTTAACGCTTCACAATCGATTATACATAATCTATAATCGATTACTGGCAATATTCAAAATCAGATAATCGATTACACTAAGTTCATAATCGATTACTTTAGCAACGTTCTAAAAATCATTTTCAGATTTTAAGCAAAACATCGATTATATAAAATCAATAATCGATTACTTCAGCAACGTTCTAAAAATCATTTCCGGATTTTAAGCAGAACATCGATTATATAAAATCAATAATCGATTACTTCAGCAACATTCTAAAAATCATTTCCGGATTTTAAGCAGAACATCGATTATCTAGAATCAATAATCGATTACCTTATGGTATTTGAAAATCATTTGACAACGGCCAGCTTCAACAATCGATTGTCCTTTGCAACAATCGATTACTTGTTATTTTCTGAAAATCATAAAACTTACTGTCTCAGTGATAATCGATTATCTAAAGACATAATCGATTACTTAATTAAATTTAAAATCACTGGAAGACATCAACTCAACACAATCGATCACCATTAGTTCATAATCGATTATTTTGAGTATTGAAAAACTTTACCTCAACAACAATCGATTGTCATTTGTTCACAATCGATTATCATGCAGATTTGGAAAAACCTGATGTTCACTGTCTTACTCACAATCGATTACCATTAATTCATAATCGATTGTCATGCATTCTTGGCTCAGAAACAATCGATTATCATAAGTACATAATCGATTATTTTAGCCCAGATTTTTGAGGCATGTTTAGAAAACATTTTGTCTAATGTAAATATGCATGATTTAAAATCTTTTTGACACAGAATTAAATATGCATGATTTTGGAAAATAGTTTTATGAGAGAGGCCATACTATGAGTCAAGTTATAGGATCGAGATTACAATTTTAGAACAACTCAATAACAATTAAAAGTTATATCTTGAACTTCAATCTTATTCGCAACCATTGTGCGCTTGTACTTGAATTCCGTCATATATCAATTTTTGCTTCGTTTGTCATTCATCAAAACCTACAAAAGAGTACACGTTTAGTATATTGCATTGAGAACGTGTTTCTAACAATATCTACGATGGACCCTCTAAAGTACATATTCCAGAAATCCATGACGACTGGAAAGTTGGACAAAAGGCAGATAATGTTAAGTGAGCTTGACATCATCTATGTAACTCAAAAGGTGGTCAAATGAAAAGCATTGGCTGAACATCTTGCTGAAAATCTGGTGGTATGAGCATACAAACCTTTGAAAAGATATTTTCCTTGTGAAGAAGTGTCATTCATAGGGGAAGACATTACCAAAGCATATGACCGTTAGAGGATCTTCTTTGACGGGGCTGCAAATTTCAAAAGAGAAGGCATTGGAAAAGTTTTGGTATTAGAAAGGGGTCAACGTTATTCGACATCTGCTAAACGCAGATTTCTTTGCACCAACAACATGGCAGAGTATGAAGCTTGCACACTAGGACTCAACATGGCAGTCGACATGAATATTCTGGAGGTGCTGGTGTTCGTGATTCAAATTTGCTTGTGCACCAGGTACAAGGAGAATGAGCCACCAAGAATTCCAGGATAGTTCCACATCTGCACCATGTGCAGGAATTGAGAAAGAAGTTCACGAATATAAAATTCTGACATGTGCCTAAAATTCAGAATGTGTTTGCCGACACATTGGCCACTTTGTCATATATGATACAACATCTAGATAAGAATTACATTGATCCCATTCCGGCGAGGATCCATAATCACCCGGCATATTGCGCTCGTGTTGAAGAATAAACAGATGGAAAGCCTTAGTTCCATGAAATCAAGGAGTACTTATCGAATAGTGAATACCTGGAGCATGCAAATCACACTCAGAAATACACACTCCAGAGATATTTGAATCAGTTCTTCCATAGCGGGGGGAACTTGTTCAGAAGTACTCCTGATTTGGGTCTACTAATGTGTTTCGACACAAAGGAAACTTCTATTATACTTAAAGATGTGCATGTCGGGACTTGTGTCCCGCACTTGAAAAGTTTTGTCTCGGCTAAGAACATACTCAGGGTAGGTTACTTTTGGATGACCATGGAGGCGGATTGCATCAAATATGTCAGCAAATGCTTTCAATGACAAGTGCATGCTGATATGATAAAAGTGCCGCCGAATGAGCTCGATGCAACAAGCTCTACTTGGTCATTCGCCGCCTGGGGAATGGATGTAATTGGTGCTATCGAGCCAACTTCTTCAAACGGGCACAAGTTCATTCTGGTCGCCATTGACTACTTCACAAAATTGGTAGAGATTGTATCTTACAAAGTAGTAACCAAGAAAGTCATCGCATATTTTTTCAAAGATTGTATTATTTGCTAATTCGGATTTTATAAGCCTATTTTTACCGATAATGCCGCCAAACTCAACTGTGATTTGATGATGTGCATGTGTGAAATTTTGAAAATAAAACACAACAATTCCACAGCCTATAGACCTCAGATGAATGGAGTCGTTGAAGCCGACAACAAAAACATCAAGAAGATAGTAAGGAAAATGGCAGAGAACCACAAACAATGGCACGAGAAGACACATTTTGCTTTATTGGGATGCCGCACTACGGTTAACACATTAATCGAGGCAACTCCCTACTTGCTTGTTTATGATACCTATGTTTTCCTCCTAGCCGAGGTGGAGATTTTTTCTTTAAGAATCATACAGAAAGCTGAACTCAGCGATGCATAGTGGATAAGGAATCGCTATGAACAAGGCCCTTATCGATGGAAAGAGGATGAAAGCAGTGTGTCATGTCAAACTATATCAGAACAAATTGTTTAGAGCATTCAACAAAAGGGTCAAACCAAGACAGTTCGCACCAGGGCAGTTAGTATTGAAGAAAATATTCTCACATAAAGATGAAGACAAAGGGAAATTCTCTCCCAATTGGCAAGGTCCGTACATGGTTCATAGGGTCCTGACAGGAGAAGTACTCAAACTTGCAGAAACGAACGGAGAAGTCTAGCAAAAAACCAATAAATTTAGATGCGGTTACGAGATACAATGCTTAGATTATTTTATATTTCAAATATGATTTAATTGAGCTATACTTGAAATAATTCCCGTTTTAGAGGGGATATGTTGGCAACCTTATGGGTTTGGTCATATCATGAACTGTGGTTGAAGTTTCCGAAGGAGCCTCAAAATTCTGAAGCAAGTCCAGCTGACGATAGCGCATGCCAGAAAATCAAACATTGGTTTAAAACAGAGGAAAATTTGAGAAATTTGAAGAAGATTCATCATGTCCTATTATCCGTAAACAGTAAAAACATTATCTACCAAACTGGAGCAGAATTTTGAGGAGGACCCTCAAAAATCCAATATAAGAGAGGTGCTACGCCTTTGAGACGTGTTACAGTCACTGGTTCATCTAAATGTATCAGTATATTTCTAAAATAGCTCTATTTTTTTTATCAAAAATTGCATATTTTTTTATAAGCGCTATTTCCATAACAGCCAGGTGTTACCTAGGAGAACAAGAAAGGCCTTTAGAATGGAGCAAAGAAAAGCCAGCGAATACACGCACAAACCAACCTCCCCCCACAAAACTTACAATTTTTCTTTGAACGCATGTACATTGAATGTAACAATATCACTCGCAAGCATATATTCACAAAGAAAATTCACTATCCACCAGGCCACCAGACATTGAATATATCTCCAGCTAAGACATACGCTACTCTTATTTTCTACTCGCTCTTTGCATGAGACTAATCCCTACATCCACATTTGCATAAGGTTAATCCGTACCTCTATACCTGCATGAGGCTAGTCCCTGCCTCTATATCTTGATAAGGCTAATCCTTGCCTCCATATTTGCATGAGGCTAATCCTTGGCTCTATATTTGCATGAGGCTAATTCTTGCCTCTCTATTTGTGTGTGGATAATTCTTGACTCCATATCTACATAAGGCTAATGATTACCTCCCTATTTTCATGAGGCTAATCCTTGCCTCCAAAACTGCAAAAGACTAATCCCTACCTCCATAATTGCATGAGGCTAATCCTTGCCTCCGTATCTGAATGAGGCTAATCTTTGCCTCTATATTTGCAATCAATATATGCATGAGGCTAATCCATGCCTCCATATTTGCGTGAGGCTAATCCTTGACTCTCTGTTTGCATGAGGCTAATCCTTTCCTCCATAACTATATGAGACTAATCCCATCGTTCCTATTTGCATGAAGCTAATCCTTGGCTCCTCATTGGCGTGAGGCTAATCCTTGCCTCCATAACTGCATGAGGCTAATACCTGCGTCCATATTTGCATGAGCCTAATCCTTGCCTCCCTATTTGCATGAGGCTAATCCTTGTCTCCACACTTGTAGGAGGATAATCCTTGTCTTCGTATTTGCTTGAGGATAATCCTTGTCTCCCTACTTGCATGAGGCTAATCCTTGCCTCCATATTTTCATGAGGCTACTCATTGCCTCCCCATTCACATCGGACTAAGCACTATCCCTTTTCGCACAAATATTGCTCTATTTCTAGCACTATATAGTTGCTTTTCAGTCGGTCTATGCTCTGCCCTCAATTTCACAAGACTAATCCTTTTCTTGTTAACATCATATTACTGCATAACATGGGCTGAAATATTACCAATATATCCAAAGGAGTCATAGTCTAAAAGACATTATCCTCACAGCCGAAAGACACCATGCCATGGCCTGAGGATCCCAGAAATTTGAATATCAATATTCAAAGGCGTCATAGTTCATAGTCACCATTCTCATGGCCCAAGAACATCGTTTAATGGCTTGCGAATCTCTTATAAAATAATTCATGGCTCAAGACATCATGGTGTAAGGACGCCATTCCTAACGGTCAGAAGACAACTTTAAATTTATGCACAATATCACTTGCGGTATTCTGATTTTTAGGTAACCCGGCGAGAAATGGCTATCCCTAAAAGAGCGATCCAAGTCCAGTTCTCCTAGACATATCAAACCTAACCATTCCCCTAAACTGTTTACTCACCAAACCCTAGATGTTGCGTTCGTTCTTGAAATGACTTCATCGGTATACTTCGCCGATTAATCCAGAACTACACATGGCCTGATTCCTATAAGACAAGGGATATGTAAGCAACTCGAAGACTAGAGTCCGGTCTTTATTTTTCATATCACCCTGCCCAGTCAAAGTTGGCCATTATTCTTTAACCCGAAAACTCTTTCATCCTTTTCGGGTAAAGAGGGGTATTTGTTGATACCCAATTTTTTTGCAAAATATTTTAAAATTGCATATATAAATTCAAAATCATGCATTAGTAGCAATTGGTATTCTTCCATAATTTTTCCATATTTTTATTAATTTAACCAGCATTTTATTTACAATAAATAATTACAAAATGGCTTTACAAATAATTTCAAAAGCATTTCTTGATTTAATTTATTATTCACAGACCTATTTAAACCGATTTATTTTATAATTATCCAAATCGGCATCTTCTGGCTAAATTGAAATAACTTTGCAATTATAGGTCAAGCATATGGTTTTGTACTCTCTTTACCAACACTTCGTCATTTGTATTATTTAATGCTAAATAATCATTTGAAACTATTTTCTATGCATGAAATTATTATTTTTCAATTATTAGATATTTTGTAAATTATTTTATTTAATTTAAACTAAGTCTTTAAAAATAGCTAATCCTATTTAAATTTTAGCCCAATTACACTATCCCGACACCTCAATCAAATCAGCCCAATACCCTGATTTAATATTTGTCGTCGATCAATTTGATCAACGGCCTAGATTCACTCTTTCCTAAATTAACCTAAAACCATACCCCCCCCTCCCCCAAACCCTTGTTCTCTCATCACTCTTAGCCATCACACCCTCTCATTATCCGTCAAGCACTCTCTGCTAAGTCATAACTCCTGCTCTCCGATAACAATGGTGGTTCCACCACCACCCCTATACTTCAAGACCTCCCCTCCCCCTCAAGGGACCAGAGGGTGTTCAACTCAGACCTATTGTATGATATTTGTTTTTCCGGCTAGATCCATGGCTTCTAAATCAGAGTCACTCTATATCTAGGTTATCTCTCTCTGAAGCCCTAATTTAGCTCTTGACTTCTTTGATCTGTAACCGATCTAAGAGTTTTTTGAGTTGTCTTTACTATTTTCTTTAAGAATCTCTCCAATTTTTCAAAAATGCCTTTTTAATATTAAAATAGGTTTCTTAACCCCTTTTCAAATGACCTCTATGATTTTTTGGAAGTATTCTACGATTCATACTATGTTTAAATGGTTATTTAAGTTTTTCCCTCTTATATGATTTATCATGCTAAGAACTCTAATGTTTTGTTTTAATCCTGGGCTCTAAAATTATCTTTGCATATTTGGTCATCTGATTTGTGCGTATATTTGTTTCTCATGCATATGTTATAAGACTATATGATTTTCTACCCCCCTCCCCACTTATGCTCATTAGGGTTTCTGATTTATCTTCTCCCGCCTATATTATGTTTACCTTGTTTGTTGACAAAAAATTGTGTTAATTTCCTCCAATATGTACTATTTCTAGTTGAATCCCTAATTTTCCGTGATTGATACCCCCTACTGATTTCCTATGTTAATATTCTTTACCAATTTATGACCTTTAATTTACTTCTTCCCTTACTACAAGTTTGACTATACTGTTAATTGATTCTTATATTATTTCCTTAATTAGAACCTTATGAATCTAGCCCTAATTTTTCTTTACATTGGGCCTACTATGTTTGAATTATTTCCTTATTTGTTATGGTCTAGTTACATATTGATTTCTTTCCTTATTTCTAACATGTTCTTACCGTTCGAATTTATTCCCTTAATTAAGGGAATACTTGTACTGATTTTACTCTAATTGGTTCGAAGTTCCATAATTACTATACAATTATGATTTATATATATATATATATATATATATATATATATATATATATATATATATATATATATATATATATATATACACATATATATGCTCTCTGATTAGCGGTCAACACACGAACACATTGGTTCAAAAGCTCTCTCTTACACACTCAAAACGTTCTGCTCTCTTTTGGTGTTACTTACAATTGTTCTAAGTTAGTCGGCTGCAAGCCCAAGGCTAACTATTGTTCTATCCTTTAATTTGTGCTTAATGTCTACTTTACCGGCATGTCCTGATTTCAATTCATAGTTTCAAAAATAAAATGATTCTTTTATTACTTCAATTCATCATGTTTCTACTCTGTTTTCACTTATGGTTTTGTTGTTCAGCTTGCTACTAATATGTTTGCTTCATTGCTTTATCAGCATTCTTTTGAATGTTTCTCCTCCCTTAGACTCAGCATGTTTATGAAATGTTATCCCCCTTCTAGTACACCCCAACGTGACCCTTCCTTACTAATGTTTCTCTGATTTCTGACATGAACCTTTTTGTGAAAAGTAGTTGGATATACTTAAGATATCCAATTTTGTGTTAATTCTGAAGTACCGTAATCCCTTAGCATATTGTTGATTCTGTACATAAGTACTCCTGCAACTATTTGTTTACCTATGTGACCTATGTGTCCCTGAATATCATTACCCATATTTGTGGTTGTTGAACCTGCCTTGGTTCTATGTTCTTTGGTTATGTTTCGAACCTATTTTGGGTGTTGTGTTTGGACTGTTGCAAAGTAGTTGGACTGTTGCTTATTTTGTGTGTTGTGTATGAACCTGTTTTATTGAATAACTCCCCAATTTGACTCCACAAAATTGTGTCAAACAAGTATTCTTTAAGATTTTTTTCATACTAAAACCCTTTGAAAACTATGTCAAGAACTCTCACTCTACTCTTAGACATTTATGTTCTGTCCCTCAAATGTATAACTACTTAGGGATCTCTATGATATCCCTCTGAACTCTAATACATTAGAGTTGGCCCTTCCACACTGTATTACTCAACTATGATTATGAAATGAGCACTGCTCGGGATCCCTTGAGGTTCTTAGGGAACTTTGACACACCAGGATTATGCGAAAGGCTGTGAGGCAATTTGGCATTGGAAATCCTTGAAATCAAGGCCTATTTCTAGTCTCCCTATAGTGTAACTTCTTATTTTTATTTTCTACTTATGTAATTCATTAAATATTGGCCTGTAATATGCTCAGGGAAAGAAATTTAAGGTTGGTGATATGATTCTTTTTTGACCTCCCGGTTGAGGTTATTTATGGGGAAACTAAAGTCAAAGTGGAGTGGCCCATTTGAAGTTGTTGGTGTGACCCCATTTGGTGCTATTGATCTCAAGAACCAAAAATGTGAAGTTTTTCGAGTCAATGGACATCCTTTCAAGCATTATTTGGGTAAATTTGATGACAGCCACGTGGTGGCACTCATTCATTTGAAGTGATATGATGCTAACATGCATCGTGCCACGACGTTAAATCAGGTGCTTCTTTGGAGGCAAACCATGTCTTTTTCTTTCTCTTTGATTTTCCTTGTAGATTAAGATTTTTGAGCTAATTATTTATGAGATGTTTCCAAGATTGTGTTGAAGCGGTGCACAACCAAGTGTAAAAAAGTGCACAGTCTCTGAAGATTGCTAGTTCACTCGCGGTGAGCTTTGTATGGTCGGCACTGGCATAAGTTGAACGTGTCTGATCTCTATAGTTCTCCACGCGGCTTCGGTCATTTTAATGCGTTCCACGGTGGACTCACATGGCCGAGTCCCTTTTGTGTGTTCCGCGTGGGAGGGTTACTGAAATGGTCACGGTCTGCGGTCGCTTTTACACGGCCATGCTGGTAAGTATGAACAAAGCCCCATAATTTTCTATAAATGGAGAGTTAAGGCCTCATTTTACACTTTCCAAAAATATGAAAGCCTGAACGATGTTACGATTGTTCATATGCCTCTGAGACAAATCTTCTTGTTTGCTTGCATAGAGTTATTTGAGTCTCCTTATTCCTGGTAACATTTTTTACAATTATCATTAATTAGTGTTTATTTTAATTTTTGATGATTTCAAGCAGTTGTAGCTTCTTCTTTCTTTCCGTGTTTTGTATATTTAAGGATTAGTATAGTTTATATGTTGGTTTTGGATGTTGGGCATGATTTACATGTTGGTTCATTGAGTAGGGACGACTAGAATTCAAAAACTTTAACAAAAATGGACGAACTTGTCAAACCCTAACTCAGTACCTAAGATAGCCTCAATGCGGCCAGTGGTCATTCTCACGCGGTCTTCATGACCCTGAAGAAGCCGCACTTCTAATGGTGTTGTCCGCGGTTGCTTTTTGAGGTGAAACATATTTGCTTCCAATACGGTTGCATCCCTAATAGTGTGGTCTGCGCTGGCCCAACGTAGCTGCACTCCAATTTTGTGTGGTCCGCATTGGGAGATTCACAGAGGTGTTTTTTTATGGGTTTGCTCAGTGCGGCCAACGGTCGCCTTAGTGCAGTCCGCGGTGCCCTGTTCATTAATGTTGTTTGTAACTCTTTTAACTGGTATTCTGCAATTATTTTGACTACTTGATTCACTTCTCGTGCCTGAACGAACAAAGTTAGACATGATGGCAATACAACAAGGTCGAGGTGCAAAACAACCCGGAAGAGGTGACTCCTCTTGGGGAGGAAATTTGAAACAAGCCAAACTCACTCCCCGCCCTAAAGTGAACACAAGAAAATAGGTTGTTATAGATGACGAATAATCAGGAAATGAGTACCTACCCTCATACGACCTCTCTACTAACTCATTGCCAGCTCTCTCAGTCCCAGCTGCACCTACTTCCCAAGCTTCACATTGTGTTCATTATGAGTCGTCTGATGGCTCAAGGGTGGGCTACGGTGAATACTTGGACACCCCCACAGCTTCACGATCTGGGGAGAGTGCAGATGATGTGATCAATGGAGACGATGAGGTACCATGTAGCGGTGTCCCCGGGTTGGGGTGTTGAACGAACAAGAAAATCGGATATTTGGGAGGATCACTTTGTTTTCCAAGTGTCCTTTCAAAAGTTCCGTGGGTGGTGGCCAGTGCGGAAACTGATCCCAGATAGGAGTATTATTACAACTGACCTGATACCCCTACTCCCTAATATACATAGATAGTTTCATGCTAGAATGGGGTGGGAGTACATTCGGGATGGGTTAATGGATGCTAATGAGCACACGGTGAAAGAGTTTTATTGCACTGTGGCCTACGTGAAAAAAAAGGTTCAATTTTAACAAAGGTGCAAAACAAAAATGTTGTATTCTCTACGAAGGCGTTTGATGAGTATTTTGGGTTCGATGATGAGGATGAAACCATGTATAATGAAAAATGGGCTATGGGGGAAGAGGTTTGCCCTTGGCTTGATAGTTACTTGGCCCACACGTGTGCCGCCCCAGATTTATTGCAAGCCGGTAAGAAAATATATCGGAAGACCTTCAACTTTGAGGATCGAGGGTGGTTGACATTTATGTGCAGTTGACTTGACCCTTCCACCCATGATCAAACTATTCCTCTTTGGCGAGTTGTGTTGATTGCGTCTATTATTGTCGGGTACCTAATAAATTAGGGCAATGTGATGTCCTCGTTGATTGCTGACGTAAGACGAGAGCATGACATGAATTATCCTTTTCCCAACAGGATCACCATGTATTTCTGGGACTTCAAAGTAAAGAAAAAGTCTTATTATGTTAAAGTTCGACCAGTGGCCCCATTCTAATGGTTCAACATTTAGGGACCTGACAACCCAAAGGAGAAAAAGTACAAGCTGCCCATCTCCGCCTCGACTGGCTAGTCTGAGGAGCCAGTTGCGGTGCAGTCTTCTTTTGAGCCTTCCACCGAGCTTCCATCAATTCCTATTGCAGTTGATTTGCCTCCAGGACCATCCTGTTCTACAGGGGCCAGTACTCCAGCTTGTCCGGGCGTTCCTTTTCCCCATGCTCACCCTTTCACGACCCATTAGTTGAGCAAGACTCTTGCTAGTTTGAACAACTTGATGTCAGCTGTGACATCCAAGTTGTCAACACTATCTTCGTCAATTGAGGCCCAGTTAGAACTTCCCTCAGTTCATATTCCTCATTATATTGTGGATATATTGAAGAAGCTCTTGTACAGCCAGGAAAAAATTATAATGACTGAGGAAGCCTTGACTAAGGCTGTAGATTCACATGGCCAGGATCTGAAGGAGCTCGCAAGGGAGCACAAAAAGATGAGAAAGTCAAGGGCGTCCAAGGAGTCGGTGAAGGTGCTCAGGACATATTCGGACAAGCTATTGGTAGATCAGATGCTATTCGGGGATCAAGCCCCAACAGCAGCAGCACCACGAGTGCCAAAGCAGGAATAGGAGTAGACACCCAGGATCCCGAGGAAGAAGAGAAAGCTCCCCAGCACAGTTGATGTGGTGATTGAGCTAGCAGAGATTTATGAGGGTCCCCCCTGTGTTGCATCCAACATACAGTTGGTCCATGATTAGGCCCCCGTCCCAGCAGCTCAGCAGAAGGAGGCCGAGCACCAGTCTGAGGTTTCCGCCCATACAGAGGACCAGGGAACCACTTAGGATCCCATGCAGACGGACCAAACCTAGGGATCTCTTCTATATCCTTTCCTTGACTTTTTATGCTTATTCCTGTAGTTGGCATTAGGGACAATGCCAGCTCTTATTCGTGGTGGTGCGCTCTAACTTTTGATCATCTGGATGACTTTACATATTATATTCTCATTTTATGTTCTGTTGATTTGATTTTCTAGTTGGTATGTATATAACTTTACATTTTAGCTACTTTCCTCGTGCTTTTTGATTCTCTTTTGATATGTATATAAAGTTACATTTTGTATATATTCATCCCTCGTTGCATATTCTACTCCCCTATTATACATATTCATTTAGTTTTTCTATTTTCGCTAAATGTTTTGTTTTTTGCATCGTAGATAGGCTCGTAGCCTTTTGTTTTGTTTTTGAAATTTTCAATAAGCCCTTGGTTTTCTTAATGCCACAAATCTTTCCAAGGGTGAACTTTAGTGTGAACCGGGTGGCTCTTCCCAAAGATCGCCGGCATGACAAACTTTTGAATAATTTGAGTCCTATTTTGATTTTTCTTTTGTTTCAAGATATTTCGTAGTTAAGTGTACCTCAGGCAAAGCTTCACTTGGGCCTAGAACATTTGCCTTTGATCCCATAATCAAAGACATAATGTTGTGTTTAGGATGGTGAATGTCGTGTCCTTGACACTCTTGTGTTGTCCAAATAATCATCATGCGGTCTTTTTGGACCATTGTGCGCTTGAATCGCAACTAAGGTCATTGTGGGCCCTCGACTTGATGTTTTTAGCAATCCTTTTGCATGTACTGTGAGGAATCGAATTGTGAGTTCAAGTCTCGAGCTAATGGTAGAACTTGCCCTGAATTGTTGTGGCGAAATGCTAAGTGAATTTTGACTTGAGAAGTGAATATAGGCTCTCATTGTTCCAAATGTTAAGTTGAATAATTCCATGGCCTACCCATGAAATGATATCTAGTTAACCCTTTTGAGCCTTGAGCATTTTTCTTTCAACAACCAATGCTACAAGCTATGCCCGGTCTTAATGATACTCTATCATGGCACCCAAATTATCCCTTGACTATTGGCAAATATCTAAATTTGGGGAGGGAGGGAGAGAAGAAATGAAACAAAGTGGTGAAAGGTACAAATGCAAAAGAAAAAGAAGGCAATGAAAAAGAAAGAAAACAAAAATATAAAAAGAAAGAAGGATGTGAATAAGAACAAAAAAGAGGATTCAAGGAAAACAATAGTGACAAATGTGTGGAAAAAGTAGAAAAGGGAAAAATATTTTGAATTTCATATGAAAGAGTGACAGTGTGTCCCTCTAATCCCTTGAAAAGAAGTGAAATACTCAAATAGGTCAACAAAGTGTGCCAAAATGAATCAAAGGAGGTGCTTAAGGGAAGATAGAACCCATTGGAAAAAAAACATATCCTACATTTACCCAAAAGCCTTCAAAATGACTCCGCAAAAGCCCTATATGATTTCGAGTTGAAGGGAGCCAACATTAGAAGATACATACATAACGGGCAAGCATATGGTACTTAGAGCCAGACTTGTGACCTTCTTCTTGAGAGAGATGAGTGAAGTCCATCAATCTCAGTTTATATGACAATACTCTAAAAAGGTCAGGTTCGCCTTGGGAGAGATAAGGATGTGTGTGATTGGATTCCACAATGACCAAAGCAATCGAGAGAAGTTCCTTGATGAAATGGGCCAACTTTTGATACTCTTGTGTCACATTTGATCCATAGTTTTCAAAGTTTGAATGTGTTAATGATGCATTCATATTGAGGGCAATTGTTAGTCCCAATTGATGCTTGTTGAGGTTACTTTAGGGGCGGGTCTTATTTTTTTTTCTTGAGGACAAGCAAAGGTTTAAGTTTTCGGGAGTTCGAAACAGAAAATCGAAAGGTACTACAACCGAAGAACGAATCTTCGATACTTCAAAATCGAGGACATGGTCCTAAAGAAGGTTACCCTTAATACCAGGAACCCTAATGAGGGGAAGCTGGGCCAAAATTGGGAAGGACCGTACCGTGTCCTAGGGATAGTCAGCAAAGGATCCTACAAGCTTGGTACCATAGAGGGCGAGCACATCCTGAGTAACCGAGATATGTCGATTATTAAGCGGTACTACTGCTAAGGCGGACGAATGGGAAACCCTACGAATGTCCTCGAGAAAACGGCGCACTCTTTTCCTTTGACTGGTTTTTTTATCCGGGAACGGGTTTGTGCTAGCAAGGTTTTTAATGAGACAATGTCCATTCATTTCCCCAAGAGTATTTAAAGAACCTGCATGATTTCTTTCGTACCCGACTCCACCCCTGAGAAAGATAAACACGGCTCCGATAGAGGACAATATATCAGATTAAGCTCGAGACCACATGTATTTACAACATATATTCACGCCAAGCAATAAAGAATATCTTTTCGGCTTTCCCTACTTCGAAAAAGGGGATTTCAACATACTCGCGGCAAGGGCCTCTCCGCCGAATGTGTCTCGATATACTCAAAGACTTAGCCTCAACAATTCAACACCTGCATGACCCCTGGATCGGAACTCCGGGCTAAAGAAGCCCCTACAAGGCAACGCTGAGCTCATGAGAAGTTTTCTTCAAGCATAAACAAACTCGATGACTCAGAGACTGCCATTAATCGCCATACGCTGGAAAACCTGAAACTGTAAGACTCCTATCGGGCAACCTCAGCACAACTAGATCTATTCTATATACAAACTGTAAGAACTCAAAAGGCATGACAAACTTTAAGACCTCAACAGGCATGACAAACAGTAAGATCTCAATAAGATTGAAAATCCCAATTTTTAGGCTGTACTTCCTAAAGGGCATACCCTCGGTATAGATGCCTAAGCTATCACTCGAGATAAAAAATGGCTATAGCCAAACACACATGACTATAGTCAAAATGGCTGATAAAGCCAAAATAATACGACTCGGGGACATCCGACTGTCGCTTAAGTTGTAGGTCATTACTCAAAATATACTTCGGAATGAACCGCTTAAAACATGCTTCCCTCAACAGGCAAATACGAGCTCCGACCATGTCGGCTCCAAATCACAAGAGCGTCAATCTACTCATCCTACGAGCTATGAACCTTTTTGTGATGCTCGAAACATCGCCAATAACGACTTGAAATAGAGGTTCCCTATAACATATGATAGGTCAAGCTAAAATATTCCAAAAGACCTTAACGAGCGAAAAACAAAGCCTACAAAAAGGCAAATGGGAGAAAACAACATAACAGCCATTGTCGCCACTTAAGCAAGCCTACGGGACATACATTAAAATATATCTACAACAAAAGACTGTAAGAGCAATTGTCGCCAGCCAAATTGACAACTTGTGGATTAAGTGAGCATGATTCTTAACCCAATACAGAGACCGCATCAGAAATAGTTAACTACGCAAGCCTATGGGCCATATATTAAAAAGTCTCTGCGACCAAGCAGCGTAAAGGCCATCACCATCCTCCCATGTAGGTAGAAAAAATGCTTAAAGGTCAATTAAAGCTTGCATCACAATGTGACTCGGAGATTGGACCCGAAATAGTTAAACTACAATATGCCTAAGGGCACGATACAAATGCTACAATCAGCGAGCCTCCGGGCCATCCATCTATAAGGTCACTTTGACCCAAAACATCAGAGGCATTATCACCGGCCTGATGATGCCTAAGGGTCAATTGAAACTCGAGTCACAATGCGACTCAGAGACTGGACCCGTATTAGCTAAAATACAATATTCCCAAGGGAACAACATAAAGGCCACTATGAGTGAGCCTCTGAGCCACCCACTTGTAAGGTCACTTAGACCCAAAACACAAAAGGCCATCGCCGTCTATCTATGAATGTAGGAAAGAACTTAAGGGTCAATTAAAAGTCGAGTCACACCAAGACTCAAAGACTGTACCCAATATAGTGGAAACAACAAAATGCCCGAGGTCAAAAGCCCGGGGTCCCTTACGGTGGTTCATGTCGGAGGCTGCACCACACCTCGAACCAGATGGAAAAGACAACAAGGTTATATTATAGATCTAAAGTTATTTTTGAGCCAATAATTAGTGAATTCAAAACAAAAAGGTAAACAGAGTCTCTGAATTATCCGCATACAAATGCCAAATTAAAAGTGTTGTACAAACAAAATGGATCGACGGGAAAAATAGTTAATCCTAATGTATTAACTAAATATTGGAATCAAAAGGTTGCATCCAGATGATTACAGATGCCCTGATGGATTTTTCTCGTTGCATCCCCTCTCTCGAGGGGTCCACCCCAATTTTAAACCCCGCTCGAGCTGCCCGCCAACACGCCTTCGATGACCAGCCCTACGGAAAATAACCAAGCATGACTCACGGTTCGAGGCAAATTCGGGCCAGCCCCCTAAAGCTCCCTCTTAACACCGGGAATCTGCAGCAACTGCTCCTCCCCCATGTGGAGATACAAACGCCTCAGCCTCAACTTCGATGCGGAGCAATGCAACCACTAGCTTAGAAAGAAGTCTGATATACTTGCTGATATCCTCCTTTGCTCCCTGAAATTTGACGCTCAATCTAGGTAGCTCTCTCCATGAGTTGGTCACATTCAGAAGACAACTCGCCCACATACTGGCTAAGTTCGGAGATTTCAGAATCCTTTGCCTGAAGATCCCCTTTGAGCAGGGTGTTATGCTTCTTAAACTGTGTGAATCAAGTCAAGAAGAGTTAAAATCAACGAGATTCTACAAGGGCTCCAAAGAAAGCAAAAGTAAATGATAGATAATATGCTTGGTGAAAAATGCTTTCTCACGCTCACGGTTACTCACCTCATCACGACACTAGGCGAGAGCATGGTTATAAAGCATCTCGACCTGAAACCACATAAAAAAATTTTAGGATAAAATACAGATCGTTTTGAGACAACAAACAAGGATAGATGAAGGTACCCGCTCACAAAGCCTGCCCATCTTACAAAAATAGATGATGTGAGGACCTCGCAACTACCCTCGAGGTTGATCACTAGCCTCGCGAGTGCATCTCTTCCCTTGGCCAGTGCTTATGCCACGAGATTATCCTCACAACACTCTTCTTGCTTTCTGAAAGATGGAAGGATATTCCCCCATTAGAGAATTAACGATATCCAACATACTAACTAGGTCAATCTGGATCTCCGACCTTTGTTCATCCTGAGGCCCAGCTCGAGGTTAGTTCAACGTCAGTGCTCGACCCAAAAACGAATAAGGGCAATATTATTAATCAGTATCCTAAGAAATGATATCTAGGCAAATATTAGAACACATAAGATATGCAGTTTTTATTTTTTATAAACTCATAAGTAATAGCCCTATCAGTTTGACGACTAATTTTAAGTTTTAATCAGAACAACATTAAGTACAATAAAAATTTTCAGGGTTGCTGGATTTGAAGACGTCCTGCAATCTTGCTTACACGCTGAATAGTGGTGTCTTAAGGGCATGATAACTACGTCTGACATAGTAAAAATGTGGGAAGATTTTAAAACAGACTCTTGAGTTCCTATAGGCATGCTTTCTAATTGTATATTATAGCAGTACTCGAAAGAATTTATTTAAGGGGAAAACAAACAACTAATTAGACCAGTTTCGGAGCAAACTAATCATGCACTGGATTAACTCATTTAAAGTAAATTGATTTTATATGTGTAAGCAGAATATCTGATGTTGTTTCCAACAGGCATGATATCTATTTGTTAAGATCTGATGTTAGAAACATGTAGGGATGATAACAAACGAAAATATATGGAAATACCCTTTATGACGGAAGTTGAACTGGAAAATATATTATAGGCATGGTATCTACTCGTGGCGTTAGTTATATGACCTATAAACATGATTTCAATTATTGGAACCACTTGAGACCTATAGGCATGATTTCTAACATGGTAAGGCAAATATAGAAAATATAAAAATCCTATAGGCATGGTTTTTACCCGTATTACCCCACAAATATGTAACTATGCACCCCTTTTCACCAGTCACCCCAATATTTGTTTACAAATTATTACAAATCATATGCATGAATTACATAAATAGATAAAAAAAGAAAAAGAAGAAGATACACTATAGGGAGCGTGAAGTAGGCCCATGTACTTTCCCAAAACCTCCAGTAGACTCAAATGTCGGGCAGTGCTCACACCTAGACTTTGTAACCAACTTGAGTAAGTGCAGTGTGGAAGGGCCAGCCTCGGTATGCCATAGTTCAGAGGGGTCTCAAGAGGATCCCAAGGAAGTACATACAATGGAGGTAGCATAACCTAGTGACTTAAGAGTAGTGCGAGAATGCTTGTTAGTTGGAAAAAAGGGTTTCAGTAGGAAAACAATATTAAAAGATATTTTGTTTGAAATAGTTTGGTTAATAAAATATAGGGAGTAACTGAATAAGATAATTTAAAAAGGGTAAGGTAACTAACAATAAATCAAACCAAACACAAAACCGAAGAGGTTCATCAGCAGTGTAGTACATGGAATCAAACAGGTACACATATCCACTCAAGGTAATGGGGATTTGGGGTAAGAATAAGGCACACAATTAGCACAGATGCACATACACTATTGGAAAATAGGCCTATGGCAACGGGTGGTAAACCGTTGCCAATGATAGGCAAACCGTTGCCATAGAGGTATTGGAACGGTTCTCCGCTCGCGTGCCAATAGATCTACAGCAACGATTTTGGCAACGGTTGACAACACCGTTGCTATAGATCTAGCTATCGCAACGGTTTTACCTCTGTCTGAAGCAACGAGTATTCGTTTCAACAGCAACGGTTAAACACCGTTACCGTATAGTTGATGCAACGACTGTAAACCGTTACCATATTATTTACTACAGTGGTGGAAACTGTTACAATATAGTATATTGCAACAGTTATGTGGGCTATTGCAACGTTGTTTACAACTATTGTAACGGTTTTATTGCACTACCGTAACAATTTCGTTTCTATTGCATCAATTTATCACACTTTATGGAACGGTTGCAAGAGCTATCGGAACGGTTCAGAATGTCTATGGCAACGACATTTGTGCTTATTGCAACGGTTTTATTAGGCTATTTTAAACGTTTAATTGACATTACCACCTGAAAATATTTGTAATTATAACCTGAAAATTATATAAATAAAAAGATAAAACACTTCATAATCTTTCATATCCAATAAGCTAAGAATAACGATAATAGCAAAATGTTTTAACCCAATTACATAAGTTTTACGTTCAACACTTCAAAAGTTAAAGTTTCAAATGCTATAACAAGACTCCAAGAATATCGACAACAACTCAAAGTTCTTCTTAAGTAAGGTCTATATCTTCACTATCTCCATCTTCCCTTTCTTCAGTTGCTCCACCTTCTACATCTTCCCTTTCTTCAGTTGCTTCACCTACAAAAGAGAATAAATATAGTCATTAAATAAGAATGGATATAGTAGAATTTTCTCTAATTGTAACTTTGTAAGTAAAGAATGGGTTGGTTGCATCTTCCCTTTCATTCTTCTAATTGTATAACTTTTAACCATTCTAGTCTTGGCTTTTATAAGCCAATGCCATATACATGGAACTGAAGAAATCCTACAGGAAAGGAAGTGTACATGAGTTCTAGGATGAGATAAGTGATAAGATGCAATTCATTCTCTCAATATAATTCTCATACTTCTTAAAGATAAACCCTGCAAGCAATCCATTTATTTTCTGATGTGAGTTGATAAAATTTAAAAGTACTAGAGTCCAAGCAAATTACATATAATGGAAATAGCCGATAATTAATCTTCACCAAGTTATATCGACTGCATTAATCAACCAACAAAGTCTTACTGCGTCAAAAGATTATAAGTTATCAATTTCAATCAAGATAAATACCTTTTCTTTTTATGAACCAATTAATTCTTTGAAGAGAAAAGAATCCTACTGGCACGACCTTTACCGATCTTTCAATTCTTGCTCTCAAAGTATTCTCCGGTACTACTCCCACAAACATCACAAGGTCTATATTAAATAATGCACACAAGCAGTCAATAATAACAATTTAGTGAAACAAAAAGTGCAAAATAGGCATACATGACATTAGAATTAGCATGTTAAGTTTTTCCACCAAGTTTCTACTATTTGTATCTGAATAGCTTCAAGATAAAAATGTGCTTTAATAAACCATCTGTTGAACTCCAAGTATATCGTTTTGTCGGCAAATACTAATGAACCACTTTTATCCCAAAAGCCTTATTAAGAAAAAAAAGTAAATTTCAAAGTTAGAATTACCAAAAAACTTTACTGTTACGTCCATCTTTTGACTATTTATAAATTTCATTCTATTCTCTTGATTTGTATATCATAATAATAACTCCTTTTAGAATTTGAACTCAGCAAGATCTGGGAGAAATTTAGCAGACAATTTTTATCTAATCCATTCTTAACAAAAGATAAGGAAGAAGTTCAGAATCTTAGAGTGGGAGACTCCATCATTTGCGTTTTCTATGCACGTTCATTACTTTATTTTCTCTTAATCATGCACCATAATAATAATTCTGTTCTGATATTAATATTCTTCGATTCCGCTATTCTTCTCTGCTTCTTTCCATCCTTGATCCTTCTTCAATTTTTAAGAAATCAAACAACAACCTGATTGAGAATATATCAACTTTACATAAAACCATTGCATGTCATGTATATTTATTCACTACATGAGGGAAGAGAAACTACCACGAATCACAAAAGCTTCTTCCGAGATGCTTCACTTACTGTCTCAACTTCATTAGGCAAAGCTCTAGCATCACTTCTTACACCTGCAACAAATATCTTAGCTACAATACAAGTTATGTTCGAGATATCAATATTTTAGATGAATCAAAATCAGGCATATAAAATCTTGAGTAATATATTCATATAGAGAATAGATAGAGATAGTTGCGAACAGGAAGATAACAGAGGAAAGGGAGAATGTGAGTAATGAAGCTTTTTCCTGGAAACTGGTAATGGCTTTTGAATGTGACTTGGACTTTTTAACAGAAAAGCCTTTAAAATCTTTTCTTTACACTTATTTCACTCACCTGAACTTGGACAAAGGCTCTTGAATTTCAATACCAAAAACACACTTCGATTCAATAGAGAAAAAGAACATTTCGCCGCTGCACAGAAAAGAAAAAAGCAAGTTAGCTAAGAGCGTTGATAGGATTAAAGGGCTATGCTGCCTCCTTTAGGTATCCTCTACTTCTTATTCATACATCTAAAACTTTTTTAGAAAATCTAATTTCCTTGGAATGGATCTTTTCTACAGGATGTGAGAATCAGTCAGTAAAAGCACACATCAAACAATATGTAATGTAACAATAGTAAAGGATGACATCAATTAGAAATATCCAAAATAATAGAACTATCGCTCCTGTAGGGGTTACCTCATAAAATAATACCACATAATTGCTCCGGTAGGTGTTGCACTATGTAGCAAAAACAAGGCATGAGAGACTAAAGTGTAAGATCCACGCTTAAAATATAAAAATATCACACAAATACTAAATTTAGATTCACTCGCTAGTGCACATTTCTGCTTCAACTGGGTTAAAAAAATCTCATGTTTATTCTTCCTTATTTCTTGCAATCCCTATATTAATAAAATTATCGAAATTTGCAAATTAAAGAATTTCCTGAATCATCAGAGTTAATCTAGGAAATTTCACATTCATACAATGAATTGAGCCCTTGAATTCAATTTAAAAAAACTTTAATAGAGCCTTTGAATTCAATTACTGCACTGTCAAATCAACTTTATTTTTTTTTTTTACTAGAGAAAAGCATTGTAAACTATTCAACGGTATCAAGACTGTAACAATAAGCATTGTAAACTCACACCAGGAAAGGTCTTCAATTATGTGCTTCCATTTCCTTACACCCCCCCCCCCCCTCCTCCCCCAAAACCACAATTATCACATGACTGGATGATAATGAGGTGGAAGAATAAACATTTCATATAGCCAGAAAAACCTGAGAATGAAACTGTGACAGAATCAACTGCTACAAATGAGATTTTAGCATTCCTGAAGTTTGCTATACTGAATGTCGAAAACCTGCAGTGTCAGGATAATAAGCACAAAAGTTACATCACAAATGATCTCTGCCTAGTATCGACCAATTCAAGAACTCCATATCGATGACTAACAATACAACCTTTTCCGAACTCCAAAAGGGCATTCTAATATAGAAAAATGTTCAGATAGCAAGAACAGTGACGCCTGAGTGCTGAAGCAGTTAATCTCAGTCATAACAGAGTGCAAACTGCTTATGCTTCTCAGAAGATATATTAACAATAGAAAACAGTAGGTCATATATAAGATGTAACATAGAACTATCCTGTAGAGAACCATATTATATGAATATGGAACATTGTAAAGTAACTTACATTACCAAATACAGAGAAGCTAAAATATGTTAGCTTTATTTCCACAGATATAAGGGGAATTCATCATTTAGCATTGTTAAGCACTAGTGGCATCCCCAATAAGCTTGAAGTCTTCAACTTGCTAGAAGTTCTGTCACGGCTTCACCCAGACCTTAGCTTCGTATGCTTTCTTCTTACCACCATCAGTTGTCTCCAGTGTTATATAGAATGTGGTTCCAGCGACCACTTGTTCCTTCACATTCACAACCTTTCCAAACTCCAAAAAAGCATTCTGATATAGGATATTGTTCAGAAAGCAAGAACAGTGGTCCATGAATGCTGAAGCAATTTATCTTAGTCGTAACAAAATACAAAGAAGATAAAGGTTGTCCCTATACATGATTAATTCAGACTTCCTTCCCTATACCATTATATTACCATTTCTTCATTAAACCAATCATTAAAGGAGAGCAAACACTGTTTCACCAAAAATAACTGGTTTGACACCACAAAATTTTAAAAAAAACAAGAAAAAATTCAGATTCACAGCCCTAGAGCAATCCTACAGCAATCGATATAAATATAAATACCAGCCCTAGAGCAATTCGACAACCTCCATGGATAGATTGAAGAGTTAAAAAAAGGGCATCAAAATAACTTACATGGCTAAAATCACTGCTGTTGGATTTAGGGATTCGGGGAGAGCACCTATTTTGAGGAAATTTGCTCAGATGCCTCAAACTTTCGCCACCCCCTTCACGATACCAACAATTTCGCCACACCCACTAAATCAACAAAACTTCTGTGTAAAAACCGAAGAACTTGGAGATACAGGCGTTTGCAATCGAAGAACTTGTGTCAAAACCGAAGAACTTGGAGATACAGGCGTTTGCAATCAGAGAGTGCACGAGAGGAATACGATAGAGAGGAATATTTTCGGAGATACAGGAGTTTGCAATGTAAGAACTTGTGTCTGAGGGTTCAGTGCCATCGAAGAAGTCTAGGGTTCTTAATTTGGGTTATTATCTATAGCCTTGGATGTATGCAACTTTAATAGGGAAAGGGCAAAAACGGTCTTTTCACATAATATTCATTATTAAAATTATTCAAAAACATAAAAAATAGGGATTATTTTGGCGGGTTTAACAAAATTTAGGGGGGAAAATAAGGAAGGAAAAAATAACTGTTTCAATAGTTGTTTTACAATTGCAACGGTTGCGCCAGATTAATCTATGGTAATGGTTGTTTTACAATTGCAACGGGTGTATAGCTTAACTGTGTTGATCACCCAAATGTTATTGTAACGGTGGTAACTGTTACCATATCTGTTCTATGGCAACGGTTTTCAACTCTTGCTAAAATAACCGTTGCCATAGGCTCTTTTTCTCGTAGTGATAGGTACAAAATATAACAAACCTTGAAAGGGGTCAAGGGCTTTTAATGTACATCATGACCTTTAGATTTAATGCAGAATCAAACATGCTTAGGATAGTCAATTACTTCACACTGGAATGTGCATGCCAGGAATAAAGGAAACATATTCACATTGGGGCATGCTAGAAAGGGATTCATGAGTAGGCTAATCCTAAGGGTTTATATTCAGAAGCATCCAATAAAGAAGACACTAAAGTAGACATGTTAATTGCAGGTTGAACAACAAAATCATAGATAAAAACACATTAGAAACATGACAATAGCAGTAGATAGATGGTAAAAACAAAGTGAGGAATAGGAAAGCACAACATTTAGCTTTGGCTTGTAGCCGACTAACTTTGAACAATAGCATGTAACCAAAAAGATAGCAGAAAGTTCTGAGTACGAGAAATCTTTTCAAACCAATACGTTCGTATGTTTGTGTTAATGAGAGAGTAGGTATATATAGTAGTTCGAAACTAAGTAAAATAAGGCAAGAATCACAATAGTGTAGTAATTATGGACCTCATGACCAATTAGAGAAAAATCTGCACAAGCGCTCCCTTATGTTAAGGGAGTTCAAACGGAAAGAGAGAGTAACAAATAAGAAAGAAATCAATGTATGACCAATAACGAAAGATTTCAAATTCATTATATATAGGGTAAATAAATATGGCTAAGTTCAGAAAACTCTAACTAAGGAGATAGTTAGTAAGAATAATGTACCAATAAAGACAAGGTTGGTGAATCAATCAATTTGAATAGAAAGGGTAGGAATCGAATGTTTAATGTAAGGTCTTGCTATTAAACCATGAAAAATGGAATTCCGAATCAATCAAAGAGAAAACCTTAAGTCGATGTTTAGCATAAAAATATAGTAAGATAAGAAGAACTAGACTTAACAAGTAAAGAGGCAAGTCTTGAATAGTCAAGATGAAAAAAAGCACATACAGCTTATATAGGTTAGGCTAATCATCTCAGTAGGAACATAGTCGAGGAAAAATAGTCACAGAAACTCAAACAACAACTGGTCAGGCATGCTAATATACACAACTAAATGAATAAACCTAGAAAATTAGGACTTTCAACATAGACGAGTTGAAGAGGTAGTAAAAAAATTGAATCGGTCAAAATACGCAAGAAATAGATGTTTAAATACAAAGGACCAGTTAAACCATGTTTTAAAATATGTTTTGAAAATCTAATTTTTAGAAGACGGCGAAAAACACTTGAAATCAACGACTCTTGTAAATAGTTCCAAGTACAGTGTAAAATATAAAAGAAACAAGCTTAGATCGTCCTAGCTATGTACGGATCTAGGAGATATAGGAAGAAATTAGGGTTTGAAAAGAAACCCATATAGACATGAAGGAACCTATCTTGAATCCAAAGGATTGTAATGAATACAATACGATTTTGCTCGAAATCACACTGGAGTGGTCAAGAACAGATAAGTAATGAACCCTAGATTCAACTCTGCATCGCCTTGGGCCCTTGAAGACCTTTGAAAAGGCAGGCTTGGCATGATAGAAGCCATTGGAGGATTAGGAGACGATGAGAGGTTATCAGAGATGACCGGAGAAGAGAGG
Source organism: Nicotiana benthamiana (assembly GCA_034376525.1). NCBI lineage: Eukaryota > Viridiplantae > Streptophyta > Magnoliopsida > Solanales > Solanaceae > Nicotiana > Nicotiana benthamiana. Next base: position 45,608,689 of record CM067328.1, read on the forward strand.
TCATCGGTTGAAGGGATAGGGTTAGGTTGAAGTATTTAGATAGAGGAGAAGATCTTAGGGCGGCGAATGTGGGAAATTGGTTAGGGCTGGGAGGTCGTTTGGAATAAAAAAGGCAATACTGAACGAGGGTCATTGGTCTTTTAGATCAACACCCAGGATTTGATATGTTTTGGGTCGGGTTATTCTATTGGGTATTGGCCATGGGTTGGGTTAGAATTGAGGCTAAAATTGAAATGTTATCTGGCTAGGTATTAAATATCCAATTTAGCCCTATATAATTTATAATAAATAATAGATAATTTCTAAAAATTAATTTCGCATATTAAAATGACTTAAAATAGAAACTTATCATTTTAAAAAGTATTTTGTGCATATAAAGCGTAATGGTACACAAATAAAGCTAATATTTCAATTATATGCAAATTGGATTTAAAAATATAAAATGCACTAATAATATGTTATCAATATAATTCAATAAATATAGAATTTAGATGACTAAACTACCACAACAATAATTTGAAGGATAATTATTGTAGATTTTATGTAAAAATGGAAGGAAATAAATTTATTTAAAATCTTCAAGATTATAGAAAAATTATAAAAACTTTGTGTATGCTTATATATACATATATGTGCTATTTTAAAAGTATTTATGCATTTAAAATATATAGGAAAAATTGGGTATCAACAACACTTGCTAGGCATTTTTGTTGCACATGCACATATATGTCTAGTGGCCTAGTAGGGCGTAGCGGCATGGTTGATACGTAGACATAGGTGAGCTGCACCGCTCGAGAATACCCGCAGCCAGCAGAGTCTCCTTCAGAGTATTGTACTATTTTTTTCTGTGTTTAATTTTTATTCTGGACAATCATTGTTTTACATTATTTCTTAGAAACTGCTAATGCATTCGTGACAACGTATTTTTGGATGATTATGTTTTATTCAGTATTGAAATTGTTAAAAATATTATTATTCATTCTGTAAAGTCCATCTTTTATTCTTAAATACAAGAAATATCATGACTTTTAAATTTTCAGAACGAGAATTAACTAAGTACTCATCGTTGGCTTGCTTGACAGTGGTGTCCGGTACCATTATAACCCTTAGTGGATTTTGGATCGTGACAGCTTGTTATAGCGCTTGGGCTGTAGGAGCCCATCCAGAGTCTGAACACCCTAGTTTTTCTAAAATTTCCGAAACACACATTTGATCCAAACCCCGATCTAAACACCTCCGAATGATCTAAAAATTTACACGCATATCCAAGATTACCTAACAGAGCTACTTCAACCGTCGGAATTCTATTCCGACCCCCGGATCATAATCTCACCTATCAACCGGACTTCGCCAAAATTCTAACTTAGCCAATTCAAGCATAATTCTACATCGGACCTCCAAATTCAATTTTGATTGCACTCCTAAGTGACAAATCACTACCCGGAACTAGTCGAATCACCAAAAATCCATTCCGAGCCCTCTAACTCATAAGTCAACGTTCGGTTAACTTTTCCAACCTAACCTTCTCATAAAGAGACTAATTGTCTCATTTCTACCCAGACTCCATCAGAATTACTCCAAACTCTCCATTCACTTGAAGTGGAACATCTAGAAACATAAAACGGGTAAAATAGGGCGATAATTTACGGGACGGCGGGTCGGGTCGTTACAAAACTTAAATACAATTTACATACAACTATGATATAACTTTAATATGATACAACTTCTTCTTCTTCTTCTTCTTCTTCTTCTTCTTCTTCTTCTTCTTCTTCTTCTTCTTCTTCTTCTTCTTCTTCTTCTTCTTCTACTACTACTACTACTACTACTTTTTCTTCACCAAATATCCTTAATATTGAGATATGCCCTTCAAAGTTATTCCTAATTATTTGCAACAACACCGAATTCAAATATGTAATATTTTTTTAAAATTCAAATTCGAGCTCAAAGCTTCGAAGCTTTCTATGGCTGTCAGTGGTACAGAGTCATACACCTTCAAAATTTATCAATTGACATTTTCAATTTGAATACCAATTTTGTGCAACGTGAAAGAAAATTGCTAAGTTAAAGCTCTATAGTAAAATGATTGAAATCCATTGATAAATTCCATTAAAAATATATACAACATGATAGGAATAAAAGTAGAGGACATCGCAGGAACAAATTTTGAAAAAGAATAGAGCTTGGGGGGGGGGGGAGATAGAGAGGGAGAGAGGGAGAGAGAGAGAGAGAAAGAGAGAGAGAGAGAGAGAGAGAGAGAGAGAGAGAGAGAGAGAGAGAGAGAGAGAGAGAGAGAGAGAGCATGTATAAAGCGATGAGAAAATAACTGATATTGTCTATTCAATTCCTAATAGTAAAAAAATCTGGATTTCGCTACAAACTCGTCGCTAATCTATCGTTAAATCGCCCGTAGCTAGCAGAACTTCTTGATAATATGTCGCTAAGCCGTCGCTAATTTAGATTAGTGACATATTTTTTGATTTAGCTACAAAATTTATCCGTCGCTTAAACCAATTCTTTTAGTAGTCTAATATAAAAGGATACTCATTAATACTAATATGGATATAATTGATAAATTGTATATCAATGTGTAATTAAGTTAAAAGCTAAATATTGATAGTAAATAAGTTTCTAATATAGCACATAAATGTGAAAAACTCTTGATTATCACCAAATTTGGCGAGTGGGTCAAGCCAGGCCCAACTCCGCAACTCCCAAGGGGCAAGTGCACAGATAGTCATTCTTACAGTGCTATTCAAAAATTAGCCAGTACCTATTTTGTCCGGAAATTTTAAAGTAAAATTTTAACTTCAGTATAATTCAAAATATTTTTATTCCAAATAATTAAACTGAAAAATTGAAATTCAGGACACATATACCAATTTTTAAATAAGAACCCTTTAGAGTGGCTACATGGCGTCACTTCTACAATCTCGCCAAAAGAGGCCCTTTCCCTAACCATACTGCAGCTGGGCCTGACCTAACGCAAAGAGGAGTTTGGGCCATCCTATCAGAGACCCGCTCGAACCGCGACTGAATAGGTTCCAACAGGTAAGAATCTTCTCTCAGTATCTTATTCTACCAATTTTTCACTTGCAGTTACCGTTGCAACTTGCAACCAATATTCAAACAAGGGCATCCAAGATAGTCACCAAATTTTAGAATACCAATATTACGTGTTAGTAACTATATATGCACTTAGAGGCAGAGACGGGATTTGAAGTTAATGAATTCGGAATTCTAGTCTTTCTAAGTTACTGGGTACTAAATTAATAAATTTTATATATTTGATGAATTTTTAAAGGCAAACATAGTGTTTGGATCAAAGCAACTGGATCTGACCGTACCCGCATCCGAAACTCTAGCTCGGCCCATCCATGCATCCATGCTACTAACATTCTAACTTTGCCACCGGACATATTGCAAGAACCAATATTTCTGTTTTCATGATCAAGAGGTTGCGAGCATAGCTGATCAATAGAAAGTTTATTATTGGAAAGTCCTACTTCAATTGTGTATGCAATTTAATCACTTCCACTGGAGCTGAATAATAGTAAAACAATTCTAGGCAAGTTTTGTTGTTTTGGCTGTGGGACCTACAATGGTGTTTCACTCTAAATTCGAGGATTATTGTTCCCATCTTTGCAGTTGTAATATTTCTCTCTTACTTTGTTATCATATATATGCTCCTACCCAAGATCATTACATTGTGTTTCCTAGATTGTTTATATAGTTTTGCTGACTATTTCGGCTTTAATATATTATAGTATGCTAGTTATCATTTTTATCTAGTTACAAATTACTTAATACTTATCATAAAGATTTACATATAATTATGTAATAACTTACATGATTTTGTAAATATTTCTATACCAATCAGTACGTAGAACTTAAGCTATACACGGACGTGAAAAGCATGCACGTGGCTGAATTATTTATGACCCAAAATGATTGTCACTTGCTTTTAAATTGAATTCTATGTTCAGATGCCTTTAAAACCTTATTTAGCATCACTTCGATTTGCGTGCGCAGTAGGGGCGCGAAGCCGAAAAGCTTATATGTGAAAATACGTGAAAAATGATAAAGTTTGATTGTAAAATGAATAAATTTGACTTCGGTAAAACGTTTTGGCAAAACGGATCTGACCCCTGATTTGACTATCCCGGAGAGTTTGTAGGAAGTATGGGACTTGGGCGTATGCCCGGAATCGAATTTCGAGGTCCCAAGCCCGAGAAATAAATTTTTAAAGAAAATAATTTTCAGAAATTGATTAAAGGAATTTGAAATAAAATTTAATTAGAACATGTTGGCATCGGGCCCGTATTTTGTTTCCGATGCTCGGTAATGGTCGTATATGGGATTTAAGATAATTCTGTGAGGTTTGGAAAGAAAAGGAATCCGTTTGACGTGAGTCAGACCGTAAATGCAAAGTTTGATACTTTAAGAGGTTTTGGAAAATTTCATTGATTTTTAGGTTTAATTCGTGGTTATTGAGGTTATTTTAGTAATTTGATCGCACGGATAAGTTCGTATGATGTTATTGAGTTAGTACATATGTTTAGTTCGAAGCCCCGAGGGCTTGGATGAGTTTCAAATCTGTTTCGAAAGGTTTAGGACTTGTGAAAAATTGCAGAAAACAGCTGTTCTAGTGTGTTAATACTTTCTCCTTCACGTTCGTGTGAGGACCCTCGCGAACGCGATGTGTTATTTGTGATGAAGGTAAAATTCCTTCTAGCAAACGCGAAACCCAAGTCGCTAACGCAAGGCATTGGGGGGTCTTCCCTTCGTGAACGCGGGCCTGGTATCGCGAACATGAAGGCTAATAGCCTGGGCAGCGGGGGGGGGGGGGGGTACTATACCCTTCGCGAACGCGACCACATGAACGCGAACGAGAGGGCTCGAGCAGTTCCTTTTCCGCGAACGGGAGCCCACTTACACGAACACGAAGTTCTCCCTTGCCAGATTCATCGCGAGGACGATGAGCCTATCGTTATCTCGATGAGCCTATCGCGAACACGATGAGCCTATCGCTAATGTGATGAACAATTCGTCTAGTTAGTTTAAGTTTCTAAAATAGAATTCCACATGGGATTTTCATATTTTTCACAAACTTCATCTTTTCCACACCTCTTAGTTGATTGTTTAAGAAGAACTTCACCATAGCTTCATAGATATGTAATCCTAAGATCGTTTTCTTCCATTTTTATCAACACCCACTAGATTTCTAGGACTAAAATATGTGATTAAGGGTAGAAAGTTAGGGATTTGGGTAGAGTTAGGACTTTTTAATTATTTGGGAATTTGACCTTGTTTTTGGGTCGGATTCCAAACAAATTATATATTTGGGCTCGTGCGTGAATATGTGATCGAGTTTTGGTCCCAACCTCGTGTTTTGACCATGCGAACCCAGGTCGATATTTTGATTTTTAGGAAGAATAACTAGAAAGCTAAAATTACGCATGTAAACGGGATTGTATAGCATTTATTGACGTTATGAAGTCGATTATGTCTAGGTACAATTGATTTGGTGCAGAATTCGAAAGGAAACGCGGTTATTGAGGCCTGAATTGGCCGTGGAAGTTCGGCGTAAGCGTTCGGTCTAACCTTAGCCCTTGCCGGGACGTATATACTTTTACTGTTGAATTCCCTTACCCGGATAGTTTAGTTTATTGTTGATCCCTTGCGGGACTCGCACTATGGTTGAGTTTAAGGTTATATATATATATATATATATATATATATATATATATATATATATATATATATATATATATATATATATATATTAGATCGAGTTGTACGCCGTAACTATGTTATATATTGGATTGGGTTGCACGCTGCAATAATATTATATTGGATCGGATTGCATGCTGCAATAATATTATATTGGATCGGGTTGGATGAAACAACAATATTATATTGGATCGGGTTGCACGCCGCAACAATATTATATTGGATCGGATTGTATGCCGCAATAATATTATATTGGATCGGGTTGCACGCAACAACAATATTATATTGGATCGGATTGTATGCCGCAATAATATTATATTAGATCGAGTTACACACTGTACTAATATTATATTAGAGCGGGTTTCATACCGCAACAATGTTATATTGGATCGGATTGCATGCCGCAACAATTTAATAATGTATCGGGTTGCACGTCGCAACAGTGTTATTATTGCTTTGTCGTAGATTTTGAATTGTTTATCTCATATTTCTCTTTATTTCTGCTGGATTTGATGTGTTACCCGAAGCATGTACCCCCCACCTCCCATTTAAACTGCTTATTCTCGTTTATTTTCCGTCGTATACTAGAGAATTTCATGCGTTTATTAGAAGTCTGGTCCTAGCCTAGGCCAGACACTTACAAGTACATGGGGTCGGTTGTGCTGATTCTACAGTCTGCACTCTATGCAGATATCGAAGTAACACTGGGACTATAGCACCTAGGGAGCCAGCCTTCAGTCCACCCAGAGATCCCGAGGTAAACCTGCAGGCATCCGCAGGCCCGACATTCTCTTCTATCTATTTATATGTTTTGTTTTCACTTGTATTCAAGACAGACTATATTTCCTTTTTCAGACATTTGTATGTAGTATTCATAGATAGTTCGTGAATATTGTGATACCAGATTCCGGGTAGAGGAGTATATTGGCATTGTAATACTGGTTTTTATCATTTCTAACTAATTAAGTCTTCTCCTTATCCTGTTATCGTTAATCTTTAAATTGTTGATTACCTATTAATTCAAATCGTTAAAAGGATTAAAATAAAAGAGTTAGATTTTTTGTATTTTATGGCTTGGCTAGCTTCTGCGAGTAGGCACCATTACAACTCCTGAGGATGGAAAATCCGGATCGTGAGAAGTCGGTATCAAATCTCTAGAACACATAGGTCTCGCAATTCAAGGTCAAGCTGAGTAGAGTCTGAGAGATCGCTATGAAGACGTCTGTACTTATGCCCCAGATGCTACAGAGTTAGGAAAAACTTCACATTTGTTCTTTTTTGTCGTGCGGTTTTGTTTCTCAATTCTAATTTAATTTATACACTATTATTTCGCAGATGGCGAAAACACGCGCTTCCTCATCCACCACTCAGCAGCCCGAACCCCAGCAGCAGCTCCCATGAGGGGTAGGGGGTAAGGCCGAGGTTGTGCTAGAGGCCGAGGTAGGGACAAAGCTTAGCCCCAAGCAGCAACACTTGTGGCGGAGCCTTAGGTTTATTTTTATTATGAGGTTCTAGCCCCAGCTGTTCCGGCGGGCCCAACTCAGGTCCAAGAGGGGTTTATTCCTACCCCAGTTCTTCAGGAGCTCAGGTCTGAATAGTGGCACTCATTAAGAGTGTCACCCGGTAGGATTGCTTCCTGTAGCACAGGCCGTCTCTCATGTTGGAGAGGAGCCCAGACTCCTGCTACTCGCACTCCGGAACACGTATCTCCCTAGATTCAAACTCTAGCAGTTTAGACAGTTGGAGCAGTTCAGCCGGATATGGTAGCTCAGATCGGTGATGGAGCAACTATGTCTGCCAATGCTTTGTAGAGGCTGGGTAGGTTCACCATGCTCTTCACTACTCGTTTCACCGGTGCATCTACAGAGGATCCCCAACATTATCTAGACAGCTGTTATGAGGTTCTTATGAATATGGGGATAGTTGAGACCAATGGGGTCTATTTTGCTACTTTTCACTTGCGTGGATCCGCAAAGACTTGGTGGATAGATTATTGCTTGGCTAGACCACCCGGATCATAAGCCTTGACTTGTGAGCAGTTTACTCAGCTATTTCTGGAGAAGTTTCTCCCCATTACACAGAGAGAGGCCTATGAAAGGCCGTTTGACCATCTCCAGCAAGATTCCATGATTGTTACCCGGTATGAGACCAGATTTATCGACTTGGCTCGCCCTGCTCTTTTCATACTTCCTACCGAGAGAGAGAGGGTGAAGAGGTTTATTGTTGGTCTTGTTCACCTGATTTGTCTACAGATGGATAGGGAGGCTGGGAGTGAGATTACATTCCAAGAGGCGGCCAATGTGCCCAGGAGAGTGGAGATGGTTATGTCGGTCATGGATCGAATAAGAGGCCCCATCATTCAGGTATATTCAGTGGTTCCTCGTCTGGAGGAAGAGATTCCTATGGTAGGGACCATCCTCCTAGGCCGTCTCAGTTAGCACTTCAGGTTTCTCGCGGTGCTTCACGTGGTCGTGGTTCTTACTTGCAGTATTCTGATCAGTAGCCCTACAGTGCAGCACAGTTCCTGCAGCGGGCCAGTCTCAGTTTCCTCAGCCATATCACTCAGGTGGATGTTATGGGTGTGGTGAGTATGGTCATATCCGGAGGTCCTATCAAAGGTTGGTGGGTACTCAGTTGCAACAGTAGGGTTCCCGTCCTATGGTTCTTGCACTAGGTGCTCCACAAACTACCCAACCAGCTAGAGGTTGGGGTAGAAGTGCTAAAGGTGAAGGTAGAGGATATAGAGGTGGAGGCCAGCCCACTGCAGGCCGTCCCAAATATGTTATCCAGGGTGGTGGGCCGCAACCCTGATGTTATGCTCTTCCATCCAGGCCTGCGGCTGAGGCTTCCGATGCAGCTATCACAAGTACTGTTCTAGTTTGTGACAGAGATGCTTCAGTGTTATTTGATCTAGGGTCTACATACTCGTATGTGTCATCTTATTTTGCACCGTATTTGGTCAGGCCTAGTGATTCATTGAGTGTTCCTATTAATGTGTCTACACCTGTGGGTGATTCTATTGTTGTATATCGAGTCCATCACTCTTGTATAGTTGTGATTAAGGGTCTTGACACTAGAGTAGATTTTTTTCTTTTGGACATGGTCAATTTTGATGTTATATTGAGGATGGACTAGTTATCATCTTATCATGCTATCTTGGACTTTCATTCCTGGACTGTGACCTTAGCCCTATCGGGCTTGCCTCGTTTAAAGTAGAGAGTGGCTCGTGGTCATTCTACCAGTAGCGTTATCTCTTATGTGAAGGTTTGGCGTATGGTCGAGAAAGAATGTTTGGCATATGTTCGTGATTCTAGTGCTGAGATTCCTTCCATTGATTCTGTGATTTTTGTTCGTGAGTTTCCTTAGGTATTCCCTTCAAATCTGCAAGGTATGCCACCCGACAGGGATATTTGATTTGGCTCCGGGCACTCAGCCCATTTCTATCCGGCCTTATCGTATGGCCCCGCCTAAGCTTAAAGAGTTGAAGGAGCAGTTATAATACTTGCTTGAGAAAGGTTTTATTACACCTAGTGTTTCGCTTTGCGGTGTACCGGTGTTGTCTTTAAGAAGAATGATAGGTCGATGAGAATGTGTAGTGATTACCGGTAGTTTAACAAGGTCACAATCAAGAATAATATTAATTGCCAAGGAATGATGATTTTTTGATCAGCTTCTGGTCCCAAGGTTTTTTGAAGATTGACTTGAGATTTGGCTACCATCAATTGAGTATTAGGGCATTTTATGTCCCAAAGACAGCTTTTCGCATTCGGTACAGGTATTATGAGTTCTTGGTTATGTCATTCAGACTGACGAATTCCCCAGCATCTTTTATGGATTTGATGAACCGAGTGTTCAGGCCTTATTTAGACTCGTTCGTGATAGTCTTCATTGATGATATTTGATATAGTCCTGCAGCCGGGAGGAGCACGAGGAGCATCTTAGAGTGGTCCTTCAGACTCTGAGGGATAGTCAATTATATGCTAAGTTCTCGAAGTGTGACTTCTGGTTGAGTTCAGTTCATTCTTGGGTCTTGTTGTATCGGTAGAGTTTATTTAGGTTGATTCGAAGAAGATTGAGGCAATCAAGAACTGGCCTAGACCAGCGTCAGCTACAGAGATTCAGAGTTTCTTGGTATTGGCAGGCTACTATCATTTGTTCATTGATGGATTATCATCTATCGCAGCACCGATGACCAGTTGACCCAGAAGGGTGCCCAGTTCAGATGGTCGGACGAGTGCGAGACGAGCTTTCAGAAGCTCAAGAAAGCTCCGATTACAACTCCGGTGTTGGTTTTGCCCACAGGTTCAGGGCCTTATACAGTTTATTGTGATGCATATCGTATTGGGCTTAGTGCAGTGTTGATGCAGGATGGCAAGGTCATTGCCTATGCTTCGCGACAGTTGAAGATTTATGAGAAGAACTATCCGATTCATGATTTGGAGTCGGCAGCCATTGTTCATGCATTGAAGATTTGGAGGTATTATCCGTATGGCGTAGCATGTGAGGTGTTCATGGATCACAAGAGTCTTCAGTATTTGTTCAAGTAAAAGGAGTTGAATTTAATGCAGAGAAGGTGGTTGGAGTTGTTGAAGGATTATGATATCACCATCTTGTATCATTTGGAAAAAGGCAATGTGGTGGCCGATGCTTTGAGTAGGAAGTGAGCCAGTGTGGGCAGTCTTGCTTATATTCTGGTCGGTGAGAGACCGTTTGCTTTGGATGTTCAGGCTTTAGCCAATAAATTCATGAGGTTGGATGCTTCTGAAACCAGCTATGTGTTAGCTAGCACTATCACTCGTTCTTTATTATTGGAGTGTATCCGTGATCGGTGGTGTGATGATCCCCTTTTGTGTGTCCTTAGAGATACGGTGCGGTGCGGAGGTGCCAAGCACGCTATCTTAGATGATGATGGAGTTTTGAGAATGCAGGGTTGAGTTTGTATGCCTATTATAGGTGGGCTTCGGGATTTGATCTTAGAGGAGGCCTATTGCTCCAGATACTCTATACATTTGGGTGCCGCGAAGATGTATCAATATTTGTGACAGCGTTATTGGTGGCGGAGAATGAAGAAGGATATCGTTGCATATGTGGCTCGGTGTTTTAATTGTCAGTAGGTTAAGTACGAGCACTAGAGTCCTGATGGTTTATTTCAAAGGATTGATCTTCCCAAGTTAAAGTGGGAGTGGGTCACTACGGATTTCGTTGTTTGACTCGTGCAAACTCGGAGGAAGTTGGATGCAGTATGGGTTATCAAACGGAGGAAATTGGACGCAGTATGGGTCATTATTGATAGGCTGACCAAGTCAGCGCATTTCATTCCTGCGGCAATCTCCTATTCATCCGAGTCGTTAGCTGAGATCTATATCCGAGAGACTGTTCGACTTTATGGCGTGCCCGTGTCCATCATTTCGGACCGAGTTACGCCGTTTACCTCGTATTTCTGGAGAGCAATTCAGCGAGAGTTTGGCGCGCGGGTTAAGTTGAGCACACCATTTCATCCTCAGACGGACAGGCAGTCTAAGCTACTATTCTGATTTTAGAGGATATGCTCCGAGCTTGTGTCATTGACTTTGGAGGCTCGTGGGATCAGTTTTTGCCTTTAGCAGAGTTTGCCTACAACAACAACTACCAGTCGAGTATCAAGATGTCTCCTTATGAGGCTTTATATGGTAGGCGGCATCGGTTTGCGGATGCATAATTTGAGCCCGGAGAGGCTCGGTTGTTGGGTATGGATCTGGTTTAGGAAGCCTTGGAGAAGGTCAGGATTATTCAGGATAGGCTTCGTACAGCTCAGTTTAGAAAAAAGAGTTTTGCCGACCTCAAGGTTCGAGATTTGGCTTTCATGGTCGATGAGCGAGTATTGCTCTAAGTGTCACCTATGAAGGGCGTAATGAGATTTGGGAAGAAGGGCAAGCTTAGCCCTAGATTCATTAGTCTGTTTGAGATTCTTGATCGAGTGGGACAGGTGTCTTATTGATGTGCATTGCCTCCGAGCTTATCAGCCATTCATCCAGTATGTCATGTGTCCATGCTTCGGAAGTATCACGGCGATCCATCACACGTGTTAGATTTCAACACTATCTAGTGGGACAAGGACTTGTCTTATGAGGATGAGCTGGTAGCTATACTAGAGCGGCAGGTTCCTCAGCTGAGATAGAAAAGGTTTTCTTCTGTTCGTGTTTAGTCGAAAGGTCAGTGTGCTGAGGCAACGATCTTGTAGTTCGAGTCCGATATGCGGAGCCGTTATCCCCATATTTGCCCTGACTTAGGTGCTTCCTTCTTATGTCTGTTCGAGGACGAATGATTATTAGAGGTGGAAAATGTGCTTGCTTTTAAATTGAATTCTGTATTTTGAAGCCTTGAAAATGACATTTAGCATCACCTCGATTTGCGTGTGCAGTCCAGGCGCAAAGCCGGAAAGCTTATATGTGAAAAGATGTGAAAATGATAAGTTTTGATCGTAAAATGAATATATTTGACTTTGGTCAACGTTTTGGGTAAACGGTCCGGGACCCATGATTTGACGGTCTTGGAGGGTCTGTAAGAAAATATGGGACTTGGGCATATAATAAGAATCGAATTCCGAGGTCCAAGCCCGAGAAATGAATTTTTAAATAAAATTGTTTCTGAATTTATTCAAAGGAATTTGAAATGAAATTTGATTAGAACATGTTGGTATCGGGCCCGTATTTTAGTTTCGGTGTCTAGTACATGTCATATATGTGATTTAATATAACTCTGTGAAGTTTGGTACGAAACAAAATCTGTTTGACGTGATTCGGACCGTAAATGCAAAGTTTGATGCTTTAAGAGGTTTTGGAATATTTTACTGATTTTGAGGTTTAATTCGTGGTTATTGAGGTTATTTTTGCAGATTGATCGCGCAGATAGGCTCGTATGATGTAATTGAGTTAGTACATATGTTTCGTTTGGAGCCCCGAGGGCTTGGGTGAGTTTCAGATGTGTTTCGGAAGGTTTAGGACTTGTGAAAAATTGTAGAAAACAGTTGTGCTGGTGTGCAGATACATGCTCCTTCGCGTTCGCGGGATGACCCTTGCGAACGCGATTTTTTTTTTTGGGCAATCCACTAGGCAAATTCCTAGGGTTAGTTTTCATTAATAAAAAGAAAATGAAAATTACAACAGATAGGACAATACGATAAGAGGGAGAGGCACCAGTATTGTCACCCATATAACAATACCCGGCGGAAACTTACCTTATAAATCCAATCGAGGCCCAAAAAAGCCTCATTAAATAGAAAGCACGAAAAATGGAAATAAAAGAAACTCAAATACAGACATGATCATCACAGAGTTTATAACGAACTCTATGATGATAATACACCGATGAATATTAATGTGATGGTAAAGAAAGAGGATATGTTGCTTTCTTTTCTCCATATTTGTGAACAATTTTCTCAATATGGCTTTAAAAATCACGCTTGTTCCTCGAACGATTAGGCTTTATAACAGATGGATGCATGACTTGTTTTTGCTTTGCGATTCTCATCGGAGGTCTCCGTATGTTAGCGTCTACACACATCCTGCCATCACAACTTCTATCTCTTTCACGAGATTTCTTACTTGTTTTACTATGCATTGGTGATAAGTCTCCATTTCTCGAGGCTTCTGCTCGACAATGCTATAAGATATCTTCTTCCTCCCCTTCTTCGTAAATATGTCTTCTTATCTCCTCATTCAGAAATTGACTATTCTGGAGGTTGACTTGTGAAGCAGTTAACACAATCTGTTGCTGTCCCTTCTCCAAAGATGTGGTTGACTTAGAAGGTATAATCTGATTCTGGACAGCTATAGGCATTGATGTTGCGATTCGATTAGCAGCTGAAGTTTCACCTGGTTTTGTAGTATTTCTTTGAAAAAATACTGGAGCATTATGGTTCAAATTGGTCCTTCTGTTTGCGACTGTTTGCATATTAGAAGTGCACTTAACTGACGCTAACATTCTTTCAGTTTTGTACTGATCCTCACTATCCTCTCCAGCAGAGTCGTCCTCAAAATCTTGGTCTTCGTCTGAAGACGAAAAAGCAGCGAATCCTTCTCCCTATCCCTCATCGTCGTCATAATCTCGTTGGTCTTTCCACAATTTTGATTTGATGACCATGTCCCTTATAAGAACTTGTTTGTTAATTGCTGGGGATGATGACGGATCTCCATAGCGTTTGCTAATTATCGGCTTCTCTCCAGTCATGGATCTCTTCTCAATATTCAAATTTGAAAGTGCAACAATTGAACTTGAGTTTGTATGTGTAGCTGGGCACTTTTCAGAGATATGCATTTTGTCTAATCATTTTTTCCAAAAATCAAAAAATCGTTGCGAATGCGATATGTTATTTGTGATGAAGGAAAATCTTCTTCTACGCGAATGCATCACCCAGGACGTGAATGCGAGGCATTTGGGGGTCTTCCTTTACGCGGGCCAAGTATCGTGAACACGAAGGCTAATAGCATGGGCAAGGGGAGGGGTACTATACCCTACGTGAACGTGACTACATAGACGCGAACACGAGGGCTCGAGGAGTGACTTCTCCGCGAATGCGAGCCCACTTACGCGAACGCGAAGGTCTCTTAGGCCTGAATAATCGCAAATGTGATTAACAATTTTGCCCAGTTATTTTAAGTTTCAAAAACAGAATGCCATACGGGATTTTTATTATTTTTCACAAACTTGATCTTCTCCACACCTCTTGGGCGATATTTGAAGAAGAAATTTCCCATAACTTCATAGGTATGTAATCCTAAGCTCATTTTTTTTATTTTATCAATACCCACTAGATTTCTAGGCATAAAATATGTGATTAAGGGTAGAAAATTAGGGATTTGAGTAGAGTTAGGGCTTTTTGATTATTTGGGAATTTGACCTCGTTTTGGGATCATATTTTAAAACAAATTATATATTTGGGCTCGTGGGTGAATGGGTGATCGGTTTTGGTTCGAACCTTGTGTTTTGACCAAGCGGGCCGGGGGTCGATTTTTGAATTTTTGGGAAAAATGATTAGAAAGCTAAAATTAAACATTTGAATTAGATTGTTTAGAATTTGTTGATGTTATGATGTCGATTATGTCTAGGGATTTATGACTATTTGGGAATTTGACTTCGTTTTGGGGTCGCATTTGAAAACAGATTATATATTTGGGCTCGTGGGTGAATGGGTGATTAGGTTTTGGTTCGAACCTTGTGTTTTGACCAAGCGGGTCGGGGGTCGATTTTTTGATTTTTGGGATTAGAAAGTTAAAATTAAGCATTTGAATTGGATTGTTTAGCGTTTATTGATGTTCTGATGTCGATTATGTGTAGATAAAATTGATTTGGAGCCGAATTGAAAAGGAAAGGCGGTGTTTCAGCCTTGAGGTTGCCGTGGAAGTTCGAGGTAAGTGTTCGGTCTAACCATAGCTTGAGGGATTAGGAGTTGTGTCTTATTTGCTATTTTCTTCTTGTTGAGTACGATGTATAGGCATGGTAACGAGTATCTATATGTTGGTGTCGAATATGACCATGAGTCTTAAATTAAAATTTATTGTCTTCTTAAATGATTTTACGGATGCTTTAATTGGTAGTTCTCGATATTGTGAAATGATTTAGTTTATTTTAGTGGATATTACTTATGATTGAGTACTGGTGTTGGCTGAGATGAGTAGGAGTTAAGTTAAAATTGGTTATACCTGATTCTCCCTTGCCGGAACATATATACTTTTACTATTGAATTCCCTTGTTGGGATAATGTAGTATATTATTGATCCCTATTTGGGACTCGTGGTATGGTTGAGATTAGGGGGGAGGGGTGCGTATGTGTGTGTGTGTGTATATATATATATATATATATATATATATATATATATATATAGGGTCGGATTCACGCCGCAACAATATTGTATATTGGACTGGGTTGCACACCGCAATGATATTACATTGGATCGGGTTGCATGCCGCAACAATATTATATTGGATCAGGTTGCACGCTGCAACAATGTTATATTATATCGGGTTGTATGCCGCAACAATAATATATTGGATCAGATTGTGCCGCAACAATGTTAATAATGGATCGGATTGCGCGCGACAATACTGTTATTATTGCTTTGTCATAGATTTTGAATTGCTACTCTCATATTTCTTTTTATTTCTGCTGGATTTGATGTGTTCCCGAAGCATGTACCCCCTCAAATTTAAGCTGCTTATTACCGTTTATTTTTCGTAAAATATTATATAATTGCACATGTTTATCTGGAGTCTGGTCCTAGCCTCGTCACTACCTCGCCGTAGTAGGCCAAGCACTTATAAGCACATAGGGTCGGTTGTGTTGATGCTCCACTCTGCACTCTGTGCAGATACAGAAGTAGCACTGGGATAACAACACTTGAGGAGCAAACCTTTAGTCCACCCAGAGATCCCAAGGTAGTCCTGCAAGCATCCTAGGCCCGATGTTCTCTTCTATCAATTTATACGTTTTCTTTTCACTTGTATCCGTGACTGACTATATTTCCTTTTTCAGACATTTGTATGTAGTATTCATAGACAGTCCATGAATATTGTGACACTAGATTCCAGGTAGAGGAGTATATTGACATTGTAGTACTGATTTTGATAATTTCTAACAGTTTAAGTCTTCCGCTTATATTGTTATCGCTAATCTTTAAATTATTGAATACCTGTTAATTCAAGTTGTTAAAAGGATTAAAATGAAAGAGTTAGATTTTCTGTATTTTGTGGCTTGCGTAGCTTCTACGAGTAGCTGTCATCACGACTTCTTAGGGTGGAAATTGCGGGTCGTGACAATCAGCCGAACAAAAAGTTTAACAAAACATTACAGTAAAGCTGATGATATAGCTTTGTTGAAGCTCAAATTAAAGCACGGATTTCATAATTTCTAAGAACTTTATTCTTTGAACCGTGAATGCCCCGATTTAATATCATGAATTTTCCTAGCTGATTCTGAAAGTTGTGCTATAACCCTGATAATAACTGAACTTTCTCATTATCCAACAATTTATACAGTTTGTTTTCTTCTATACATAGTATCAAGCTATCAATTCCTTAATATGAAAACAAGAAATGAATACATTGATAATCTCTCAAAGGACAAATGTGGATTACTTTTCTGATGATGATCAAGAAAAGGTCATTTATCATATAGACAACGTTCTTAATCAGAAGGTACAGTGCATTTCTGAGGGTTTGGCCTAGTCCCCTTCGCTTTAAATTTGTTCCTTTTTTGGGATTTTCATTAATAAAATACAGCCACTGAAAACATAGTAAAATGAAGATGAAAATTGAAGAAGAGGAGTCGGTTGAGAAAGCTTCTAGAGAGCTCCAAAGAAAAACTTTTCATTCTCAAAATATCCGACTGACCACTGTACAGAAGGATCAGGTGCTTATATGACCAACTTCAACTTGGGCCAATTACTAACTCGGGCCAAATACAAAATAAAAGAAAATGGGCCCAGATTTTTCTGGCCCAACATACACGATATATACAATATACAAACAGTATACAATAAATATACACTACAAAATCAATGTATGTGTCTAGGTTTGGAAGCTAGATAATCTTTTAGCTCAACACCTCCCCTCAAGTTGGAGGGGGAGATCACCTTCAACTTGACAAGCAAAGGATGAAGGGCAGTGCCAGGTAAGGGCTTGGTGAGAAGGTCAGCCAGTTGATGAGAAGAAGAGACATGAGAGAGAGAAATCATCCCAACATTCAACTGATTTCGAACAAAATGGAAGTCGACTTCAATGTGCTTGGTCCGCTCATGAAAAAGTGGATTCTTGGAAATATGTATAGCAACCCGGTTGTCACAAAAAACAGAAAAGGGAAGAGAGACAAAAACACCATAGTGAGCAGTCGAGAAACCCAAGATAATTCAGCAACTACCTTACTAAGTGCCCTATATTCTGCTTCAACAAAGGACAAAGAAACCACTGCCTGCTTTTTGGACTTCCAACTAATCAAGCTACCAACCAAAAGTACACAAAAACCAGTAACAGACATGCAAGTATCAGGACAAGCAGCTCAATTACTGTCAGAATATGCATGTATGGAGAAATCCTACGTGGCAGAATAGAAAAGACCCAAATGCACAGTGCCCTTAAGATATCTGAGGACATGTAGGGCAGCAGTCATATGTGGAACTCTGGGACACTTCAAAAACTGACTCAGATGCTGAACAGCAAAGCAGATGTCAGGCCTGGTGTGGGTAAAAAATAAGAGCTTACCAATGAGGCTCCTATATTGATCAGGGGAGGAGAAAGGGTCACAAGAATCAGCATGGAGTTTGACATTAAGATCCAAAGGACAAACAACAGGAGAGGCATTCATACAGTCAAATTGATGCAGCAGGTCAGAGACATATTTGTGCATATTAAGATGCATTCCACCAGGGACAACAGACATCTCAATGCCAGGAAATAATGCAACGACCCAAGGTCTTTAATCCTGAACTGGTCATCCAGAAAAAGTTTCAGGGCAGAAAGCTCATCATTGTCATTCCCAGTAATAATAATATCATCCACATAGACTGCCACAACCACAAGACAATCAGGTTTGCCCTTGATAAACAAAGAATAATCATTCAAAGAATGTGTGTATCCTCTGGAGTAGAGGGCAGATGACAGTTTAGCATACCACTGTCTGGAGGCCTGTCTTACTCCATAAAGAGACTTCTTCAACTTGCATACAAGAGGAGGGGATGCAGAGGAAATAGAAGCAGTAGAAGGGAAAAAAATTGTTAAACCTGGAGGAAGTTTCATATAAACCTCCTCATCCAGATCACCATGCAAGAAAGCATTATATACATCAAGCTGAAAAATATCCCAATGATTCTTAACAGCCACATCAATAAGACATTTACCAGTGGATATCTTAACCACAGGAGAAAAAGTGTTAGTTAAATCAACCCCTTCAACTTGAGTATCCCATCTAATAACATGTCTAGCCTTATATCTTTCAACACTACCATCTGCCTTGTATTTGATCTTATAAACCCACTTGCATCCTATGGGTTTCTTACCAGGAGGAAGGGGAACAACATCCCAGGTATGATTAACATCCAATGTATCAAACTCCTTTCTCATGGCATCCTGCCATACTGGGAATGATGCAGCTTGAGAATAATAAAGAGGTTCAGATTCCAAAGGAGAAGAAGAAGATCCAGAAAAGGCAGGAAGGTGACACACATAATCCTTAATATAAGAGGGAAGGGTGTGCTGCCTCCCAGATTTTCTGGGAACATTAGGTGCTGTAAGAGGAGGTAAAGCAGGAGGAGGAATATCAGGATTAAAAGGAGGGCTGGAAGCATGAAGAGTGGGAGGAGGAGGCAGTGATGGAGGAACAGAAGATGTAACAGGACTGGAAGAGGAAGGAGGAGTAGCAGAAGGAGAGGAAGGAAAGGTAGAAACAGGAACAGGAAGGTCAGTGTCAGAAAAGGACTGCTCAGGAGAAGAAACAAAATGAAAGGAGGATGAAGAAATGGAAGGGGTAGAGGCAGTTCTAAAAGGAAATGAAGTCTCATGAAATACAACATCCGTGGACACAAAACATTTTTTTGAACTGAGATCATACAACTTGTAACCCTTTTTGGCAAAAGGATATCCTAGAAAAACACAAGAAATTGCTCTAGGTTTCAACTTATCCCTCTGTGGGATTGGAACAGAAGCATAGGCAAGGCAACCAAAGACTCTTAAATGAGAGTAAGTAGGGGCCTGGTCATGTAAAATTTCATAAGGGGATTTTCCTTGAAGGAGCCTGGAGGGTATTCTATTAATAAGGTACGTAGCAGTCAATAGAGAAAGAGATGGGTAAACCAGATTGGAAGAGTAAGGCTCTACAAGTTTCAAGAAGAGTCCTATGTTTCCTTTCAACAACACCATTCTGTTGAGGAGTATGGGGACAAGTTGTTTGATGAATAATGCCTTGTTTGCTAAAGAAGGATGCACCGGAATGAAAAGAATGGACCTTGGGACTCAACCCCAAAAGCTAGCTTATGAGGAGAGGATTGCCCAAGCCATATAAGGAGATCAAGGACCTCAAATCCCTCCGATGTGAGACAACTCAACACACCCCTTTCGCCCAGATCTCTGGAGCGTGGACAACATAAATGGGGGCCCAATATCGGTAACAATAATTGGGATGGGCCTGGCTCTGATACCATGAAAAGAATGGACCTTGGGACTAATTCAACCCCAAAAGCTAGAATGGTGTTGTTGAAAGGAAACATATGACTCTTCTTGAAACCTGTAGAGCCTTACTCTTCCAATCTGGATTACCCATCTCTTTCTGGGGAGATTGTCTATTGACTGCTACATACCTTATTAACAGAATACCCTCCAGGCTCATTCAAGGTAAATCCCCTTATGAAATTTTACATGGCCAGGCCCCTACTTACTCTCATTTAAGAGTCTTTGGTTGCCTTGCCTATGCTTCTGTTCCAATCCCTCAGAGGGATAAGCTGAAACCTAGAGCAATTTGTTGTGTTTTTCTAGGATATTCTTTTGCCAAAAAGGGTTACAAGTTGTATGATCTCAGTTCAAAAAAATATTTTGTGTCCAGGGATGTTGTATTTCATGAGACTTCATTTCCTTTTAGAACTGCCTCTACCCCTTCCATTTCTTCATCCCACTTTCCTTTTGTTTCTTCTCCTGAGCAGTCCTTTTCTGACACTGACATGCCTGTTCCTGTTTCTACCTTTCCTTCCTCTCCTTATGCTACTCCTCCTTCCTCTTCCAGTCCTGTTACTTCTTCTGTTCCTCCATCACTGCCTCCTCCTCCCACTCTTCATGCTTCCAGCCCTCCTTTTAATCATGATATTCCTCCTCCTGCTTTACCTCATCTTACAGCACCTAATGTTCCCAGAAAATCTGGGAGACAGCACACCTTTCCCTCTTAACTTAAGGATTATGTGTGTCACCTTCCTGCCTTTTTTGGATCTTCTTCTTCTCCTTTGGAATTTGAACCTCTTTATTATTCTCAAGATGCATCAGACCCTGTATGGCAGGATGCCATGAGAAAGGAGTTTGATGCATTGGATGTTAATCATACATGGGATGTTGTTCCCCTTCCTCCTGGTAAGAAACCCATAGAATGAAAGTGGGTTTATAAGATCAAATACAAGGCAGATGGTAGTGTTGAAAGATATAAGGCTAGACTTGTTATTAGAGGGGATACTCAAGTTGAAGGGGTTAATTTCACTGACACTTTTTCTCCTGTGGTTAAGATGTCCACTGTTAAACGTCTTATTGCTGTGGCTATTAAGAATCATTGGGATCTTTTTCAGCTTGATGTTAATAATGCTTTCTTGCATGGTAATCTGGATGAGGAGGTTTATATGAAACTTCCTCTAGGTTTAACAACTTTTGTCCCTTCTACTGCTTCTATTTCCTCTGCATCCCCTCCTCTTGTATGCAAGTTGAAGAAGTCTCTTCATGGACTGAGATAGGCCTCCAAACAGTGGTATGCTAACTGTCATCTGCCCTCTACTCCAGAGGATACACACATTCTTTGAATGATTATTCTCTATTTATCAAGGGCAAACCTGATTGTCTTGTGGTTGTGGCAGTCTATGTGGATGATATTATTATTACTGGGAATGACAATGATGAGCTTTCTGCCCTGAAACTTTTTCTGGATGGCCAGTTCAGGATTAAAGACCTTGGGTCCTTGCATTATTTCTTGGGCATTGAGATGTCTGTTGTCCCTGGTGGAATGCATCTTAATCAGCACAAATATGTCTCTGACCTGCTGCATCAATTTGATTGTATGAATGCCTCTCCTGTTGTTTGTCCTTTAGATCTTAATGTCAAACTCCATGCTAATTCTGGTGACCCTTTCTCCTCCCCTGATCAATATAGGAGCCTCATTGGTAAGCTCTTATTTTTGACCCACACCATGCCTGACATCTGCTTTGCTGTTCAGCATCTGAGTCAGTTTTTGAAGTGTCCCAGAGTTCCACATATGACTGCTGCCCTACATGTCCTCAAATATCTTAAGGGCACTATGCATTTGGGTCTTTTCTATTCTGCCACCTCGGATTTCTCCATACATGCATATTCTGACAGTGATTGGGCTGCTTGTCCTGATACTCGCAGGCCTGTTACTGGTTTTTGTGTACTTTTGGGTGGTAGCTTGATTAGTTGGAAGTCCAAAAAGCAGCCAGTGGTTTCTTTGTCCTCTGCTGAAGCAGAATATAGGGAACTTAGTGAGGTAGTTGCTGAATTATCTTGGGTTTCTTGACTGCTCACTGACATTGGTGTTTCCGTGTCTCTTCCCTTTTCTGTTTTTTGTGAAAACCAGGCTGCTATTCATATTGCCAAGAATCAAGTTTTACATGAGCGGACCAAGCACACTGAAGTCGACTGCCATTTTGTTCGAAATCAGTTGAATGCTGGGATGATTTCTCTCTCTCATGTCTCTACTTCTCATCAACTGGCTGACCTTCTCACCAAGCCCTTACCTGGAACTGCCCTTCATCCTTTGCTTGTCAAGTTGAAGGTGGTCTCCCCCTCCAACTTGAGGAGGGGGGGGGGGGAGGTTGAGATAAAAGATTATCTAGCTTCCAAACCTAGACACATACATTGATTTTGTAGTGTATATTTATTGTATGCTGTTTGTATATTGTATATATCGTGTATGTTGGGCCAGAAAAATCTGGGCCCATTTTCTTTTGTTTTGTATTTGGCCCGAGTTAGTAATTGGCCCAAGTTGAAGTTGGTCATATAAACACCTGACCCTTTTGTTTAGGGGTCAGTCGGATATTTTGGGAATGAAAAGTTTTTCTTTGGGGCTCTCTAGAAGCTCTCTCAACAGACTCCTCTTCTTCAATTTTCATCTTCATTTTTCTATGTTTTCAAAAAGAATGGACCTTGGGACTAACTCAACCCCAGAAGCTAGCTTATGAGGTGAGGATTGTTCAAGCCATATAAGGAGACCAAGGACCTCAAATCCCTCTGATGTGGGACAACTCAACACCCCCCTCACGCCCAGATCTCTGGAGCGTGGACAACATAAATGGGGGCCCAACATCAGTAACAATAATTGGAATGGGCCTGACTCTGATACCATGAAAACATAGAAAAATGAAGATGAAAATTGAAGGAGAGGAGTCGGTTGAGAGAGCTTCTAGAGAGCTCCAAAGAAAAACTTTTCATTCCCAAAATATCCGACTGACCCCTATACAGAAGGGTCAGGTGCTTATATGACCAACTTCAACTTGGGCCAATTACTAACTCGGGCCAAATACAAAACAAAAGAAAATGGGCCCAGATTTGTTTCTGGCCCAACATACACGATATACACAATATACAAACAGTATACAATATGTATAAACTAAAAAATCAATGTATGTGTCTAGGTTTGGAAGCTAAATAATCTTTTAGCTCAACAGCCACTCATTCTTGGTTCTTGTTTTAAAAAAGATTGTGGGAACTCCATGGATTAAAAAAAACCCTCAAGACGTAAAAAAATCAAAAACAAGAATATCTCCACACTATATAGAAAGGACTGCTTGAAAAATTGTACAATGGGCCAGCTATTGATGCTAAATTAAGCTAACTCTAAGAACGTTCAAGCAACTAGCAGATGCAATTTTAAAGTCAACTCCGATATTTGTGGACAAAGAGTAAGATCAGTGGTACTCAAAGAGAAAAAAATGCAATAAATTTTTGATCTGTCAAAACGTGAGGAGTATTTTTTATTTAAAAAAAGAAAGAGGAAGCTGTGGAAATATTCTGTTAATACAGAAAATGGTTTCAGATCGTTGTGTCCTTCAAAAAGTCAGGTAGCTATACTTGGAATCAAGGGCGGATCTACACATTAAATTTGGGTGCTCGAGCACCCTTTAACCTCGACGCAGAGTATGTATAGTTATATAGAAAATTTGAGGAAACTTATAAAAATTAACAAAAACCACCCATTAATTTTATGCACAAAAAAATTCAGCACCCACAAACTTGAATTCTTAATTCCGCCGCTGCTTGGAATAGAAATATATCCACGAGCTTCACGTCATTTTGTTTAATTATAAGAATAAGAAGTCAACTCCAAGTTAGGTGGAGGTGGGAGAGTGGGAATAAGACAGAAAACAAATTTATGTTGTTAATATTGGCATAAATTATTCAATTCGAACAAAGTTTGCATATGGTTGGCTACTCATAATTATTCAAGTCAAACAAAGTTAATTAAATTCCACGTTTGTCCCATACCTTTAATTTAAATCCACATCTTTTTCTTCCGAAGAGGAAATGCAAAATTTTATGCCAACTAGTAGTGTGGTAATGGCTATTTACGAGGCAGAAGCCATGGTGGGCATACTAGTTTTTCTTGAAATTCAACGCTGCAATTTAATAACAAAATTACTCACAATCATTGCTTCTTTAGTCTTTGCTCTAATATATTTTTTAATTGTTACATACTTCCCTTCTGAATCATAAGAAAATTATCAATACTGCTGTAATTACGACTATGTTGATTCTTCATTTATGTTTACTTATTATTGGGGGTGGGGTGGGGTGGGCGGGCCCACTTCTCAATTATAAATACTTCTAGGCTACTTATCTCATCACTGCAACATGTCCAAAAATCAAAACCTTTGGAGAAGAAAAGCATTTCAGCCAGAGTAACATAATACTCCAATTCAGTATCCAAATCTCTAGAAAAAAAAAATATGGAACATCCAGGATTAACCACCACTATGAGGAGAATCCTCCTACTGATTAGCTGCTTAGTACTCGCTGTTGGCATATGTGGTGGTCCTCTAATGATGCGTCTATATTATGTCGAGGGAGGTTCAAGAATATGGCTTAGCAGTTGGTTACAAACGGGTGGATGGCCACTCACCTTTATACCTCTTGCCGTCCTATACTATTATCGTCGAAAAGCCGAAGGCTCAAACGCCAAGTTTTACTTGGTGACACCCCGAATTTTTATTGCAGCATTTCTCATTGGCATTGCCACTGGTCTTGATGATTTTCTCTATTCGTGGGGCGGGTCAAAACTCCCCGTATCAACCTCTTCACTTCTTCTTGCTGCTCAACTTGCCTTCACGGCAATAGGTGCTTTTTTCATAGTGAAGTTGAAGTTATCACCCTTCTCTATCAATGCAGTGGTTTTACTAACAGTTGGTGCTGTTTTATTGGGTATTCGATCTAATGGTGATCGACCAGAGGGCGTGACATCTAAACAATATATTATTGGTTTTATGATGACACTTCTAGCAGCAGCTTTGTATGGAATCATTTTACCTTGTATTGAGTTGATTTACATGAAGGCAAAACAAGCTATTACTGCTACGTTGGTATTAGAGATTCAGATGATCATGAGTTTTGCTGCTACTGTCTTTTGCACTGTAGGAATGATCGTCAATAATGACTTTCAGGTATTTTTTCCTTCTATTGTAACTCCTTTCTACACATGCCTTTTATTCACTCTGTTACAATTTATGTAACACTATTATTTTCTAGGATTAAATTTTGTGCATCGTCAAGTAATATTATTTACGTAATTAAGTCATTTATGAGATAATTACAGTTAATTTTTATGATACAGTAATTGTAACCTCATAAAAATATCAATTGACGCGGCATCACAAGCTACACTACTCTGATAATGTATAAGAACTTTACATTGTAAGTGTGTAAACAACTTAGATCTTTAAGAACTTTACACTCTAAGTGTGTAAATGACATAAATCTTTTCCTTACTAGCTTTGGTTCAAATAAAATGACATGTTTCTACTTTAGGAAAGTATTTAAATTTAAAATTCTAATTTAACCTCAATAAGAAGTTTTTATTGGCACATAATGTTATGACACATTTAAAATTACAAGCTTAAAACGTTGGACATATACATATCACTATAGTTTGTGTCTCTTAAGACATTTATGATCTTTATTGTTTCTTAATATTTGTGTGGTTAAAAAATACTGTCATTAAAAGTAAAACAAAAATTTTTCGTTAAATTATTTTTAATTATAAATGTGTGATATTCTTTTAAACTAACTAATAAGAAAATAGTGTGGAAAAAGAGATTACAAATTTTATTTTAGCTATGAAGATCTCTTTAAAAGTCAAACATTATGATTTGCTTGATATTTGCAGGCAATGTCAAGGGAGGCAAAACAATTTAACCTCGGAGTAGCTAGATATTATATAGTGATAGTATGCACTGCCGCTATTTGGGAATGCTTCTTCGTGGGTATTATTGGAGTTATCTACTGCTCTTCTTCTCTGATGTCTGGGATTATGATCGCAGTTTTGCTCCCCGTTACTGAGGTATTAGCTGTAATTTTCTTTAAGGAAAAATTTTCGGGTGAAAAGGGTCTTGCTCTTTTCCTTTCTCTTTGGGGTTTTGTTTCATACTTCTATGGAGAGTTCCGACAAACAAAGAAGGAGAAGAATAAAAGCCCAGAAGCTGAGATGACAACGACAACTACACATACTGAATCTGTTTGATTTACTATTCATGGTTATAAGTATAAATAGTTTTTAGTTTTTGTACAAAATAATGTACGTTGTTTTCCTTTCATTGCTACTTTCAAATGTTTGTGAAAAGGGTCTCTTTCTTTGAAATTTCTGATGTTGATGTTGAATCCGTAATACATCTGAAATATTTGCAGTTGCTAGTAAATGCTCATTTTCATGTCTAATTCAAGTTACAATTCATGAAATCAGGGTTAAATAATAATTAAAGAATAGACGAGTTTCATGGTCACCCCCATTGCTTTGCTAATATTTTTCATGTTTAAAACGATACTAGACCATTAGTTACTCCCTCCGTCTCAAAGTACTTATCATAATTTGCTTCCTGAGATTTAAATTACATTAACTTTGATCAATATTTTAATATGCTTTTGTATAGTATTTGAATATCTAAATTTTAATTTTATAGTAATAAATTAATATGATAAAAGTTAGCTCGCAAAATTAGTCAAGTTAACTCTCAACAAGCGAAAAGTGACAAGTATTTTGGGATTGAGAGAATATCAACTTTCATCTAGGTGTTGTGAAAAGAAAATATCTACGAGTTGTGAATCGTCAACATAATCAGTTAGGTGTTGCTTTCCTCGAAGTAAAGTCAAATGCCTTAACTTTCAAAGTTAAATATGTTTCCGTTATATAAAGGAACTTTTATTTTTCAGAAATTTTCTTAAACAAGTTAAGAATGGACAAGACAAGGCCAACTAGACCACATGAGACCCTAAGCATAAAAAATAATTTTACGTTCAATATAGACGACCTAACTCGAAAAAGGAAAAGAAAAACGTCCCAAATTTCACATCAAACTTCCTTTTGTTCTTCCCATAGACACTTGTGATGGTTTATTTTAATTGAACTATTCGTTTAGACGATTTGAATAGTTATCTATTCCTTAATATTGAAAGAAGAAATTTTCTCGATGAAGTGAGTATTTTTTTCCAATATCTCTCCCATCTTAGAAAGCAATGTTACCTATAACCCCTTTGTTTAATTTCACTCCATTCTTATCTTCACAAGTGTAAAATGCTCTAAAGTGAAGTGGAAACGCAAATTTCCCCGCCAGCCAGTAGTCTGGATATGTAAAGATTATTGATTTTCATGGATGAACGGATTATTTTCAGATGAAGGAGAGAGAAGAACCGAGAGCCTTTCATTATTGTTCTTGAATAAATGTTACAACGGTACAAAGAAGCTTCCCGAACCTCTGCCTATATCCAAATGTATATACATAATATCTACTACAATTAGTATACACTATATTGGGCCAGAAATAAATAACAGGTTATTTACAACTTGGGCTTGGGCTGCTGCTTTGTTGTATGGATATGCTGCTGCTCTGTTTGGGCTGCTGGGGTGGCCCAATAACTCCAACACCCCCCTGCAAGTTGGAGGGTGATTGAACTCCCAACTTGGGCAAGATAGAGTGATGCAAAAGGCCAGTAAGGGGTTTCGTAAAGATATCAGCAGGCTGAGAAGTAGTGGGGACATGGTGCAAGGCAACAAGTCCCTCATGAAGCTTGCCTCTGATGAAATGACAATCCACCTCAATATGTTAGGTTCGCTCATGAAACATAGGATTCTTGGCAATGTGAAGAGCTTCCTGATTATCACAATAAACTGGTACAGGAGTGGTAACAGCAACTCCAAAATTAGACAGTAATCGAATGAACCAGGTGACTCACCAACAACTTTGCTGATGGCTCTATACTCAGCCTCAGCAGAAGACAGAGATACCACAGGCCGCTTCTTAGTCTCCAACCAATAAGAGAGCCACCTAACAGAACACAAAAACCATAGACAGATCTTCTGGTGTCTGGGCAGGATGCCCAGTCACTATCACAATAAGCAGATAAGGAGAGGTCAGGTGTGTTGCTGAGAAAAATGCCAAGGTCAGAAGTGCCTCTGAGATATCTCAGGGTGTGCAAAGCTGCATGCATATGTGAGGAGGTAGGCTTCTAAAGATATTGACTTAAATGCTGGACAACAAAGGCTAAGTCAGGTCTAGTGTGGGTGAGAAAATTAAGTTTCATCACTAAGCACCTATAGGATTCAGGAGAGGGAAGAGGATCCCCTAAATCCAGTTTGAGTTTAACAGAGAGGTCAAGAGGGCAAGTAACAGGAGAAACATCCTCACAGTGATAAGCTTTGAGCAGGTCAGTGATAAACTTTTTCTGGTGGAGAAGGAGCCCATCAGAGTGATAACTGACCTCAATGCCAAGAAAGTAGTTGAGCACCCCCAAATCCTTTATTTTAAACTCATGATCCGGAAAGCTCTTCAAAGCAGTGATTTCCTCCAAATCATTACCAGTGAGAATAATGTCATCAACATAGACAGCCAACAAGACAATAGAAGAGCCAGATTTCGTAAGAAAAAGAGAATAGTCATTGAGAGAAGAAGAAAATCCTTTAGAACATAAGTCCTGGGAGAGCTTGGCATACCACTGCCTAGAAGCTTGCCTTAACCCATACAAAGATTTCTGAAGTAGACAGACCAAAGGAGAAGAAGAGGTAGAACAGGTAACATCCAGTCCAGGAGGCAATTTCATATAAACTTCCTCAGCTAAGTCACCATGTAAGAGCATTATTCACATCAAGTTGAAAGAGGGACCAATTTTGTTTAACAGCCACAACAATGAGGGATTTGATAGTTGAAAACTTGACAACAGGAGAAAAAGTCTTAGTGAAGTCTACACCCTCAACTTGGGTGTCACCCCTAACAACCAGCCTAGCCTTATGTCTTTCCACAGACCTATCAGCCCTATATTTGATCTTATAGACCCATTTGCAACAAATATGTCTTTTACCAGGGGAAAGGTGAACTATTGACCAGGTATGATTGGCCTCCAAGGCTGCAAATTCCTTGGTCATTGCCTCCTGCCAGGCAGGAATAGAGGCAGCCTGCTGATAGGAGGTAGGCTCTGCTTCTAGAATGCTACCAAACTGTGAAGACAAGTGGAAGAAGAATTGGGGCCAGAAAGAGATGGAGGAAGAGTGCAGACATACTGCTGCAGATGAGCAGGAAGGACATGTGCCCTATTGGATCTTCTGGGAGCTGATGAAGCAGGCACTGAAGAAGTATGTGATGGAGAAGAAAGTGAAGAAGAAGGAGAGTTAAGAGGTGGATGGTTGGAAAAAGATGAAGAATTGTGCAGAAAGTCATCAACAGGAGGAACCCCAGCAGAAGAAGGATTAAGAGTAGGAAAAGAACCATGGGAAGAATTTTCTGGAGAGGAAAAAAGAAAGACATCCTCATGAAAAATGACATCCCTGGATATCAGGGTAAGTTTAGACTTCAAGTTATACAGCTTGTAACCTTTTTTAGCTAATGGATAACCCAAAAAAACACTGGGATCAGCTATGGGTTGGAATTTATCTAGAGATATGTTTAGAGACTGAGGCAAAACATAGGCAACCAAATGTTCTAAGGTGGTTATAGGATGGAATTTGTCCAAAAAGCAATTCAAAAGGGGATTTATTGTTAAGAAGTTTGGAAGGAAACCTGTTAATGAGGTAGGTTGCAGTAAGCACACAATCATCCCAAAATATAATGGGTAGCTGAGAATGAAAGAGTAGAGCTCTTGAGGTTTCTAGCAGGTATCTATGCTTTCTCTCAACTACACCATTTTGATGTGGTGTGTGAGAGCAGGAAGTTTGATGCATTATGCCATTTTCAGCAACGAAGTTGCTGCCACAGCTACTAGAGCCAAGTTCAAATGCATTATCACTCCTAATGGTTTGTACCACAGACTGGAATTGAGTCTTAACCATGGCAATGAAGGATTTAATTGGGGGAAAGGCATTACTCTTGGACCCCATAAGGTGGGTCCAAGTAGCTCTGGTAAAATCATCAACTATTGTTAGAAAATATCTACAACCATTATGAGTAGAAGTGGCATAGGACCCCATGTATCAACATGGATGAGTTGAAAAGCGTGTGTTGTTTTAATGGAACTGTCAGGAAAGGGTAGTCTAGATCGCCTGGCCAAAGGACATATATTACAGAGAAAAGGCTGCTTTGTGGAAAATTTATATGGTATATAAGGCATGTCTTTCATTCTAACAAAAGGTATGTGCCTAGTCTATTATGCTATAACATCTCCATTTTATTCAATTCAGAATGGTATGTACAATGAGAGGAAGAAACAGAATCAACATTTAATGGAGCATGGTATTTACAATGATCAAGAGATTTAAGAGAAGAAGATTGCACAAGCCTGTAGAGACCATCATCCAATACCAATATCCAGTAGCCTCTTCAGAGAAGGGGCCTGTATTAAACAAGAGAATTTAGTAAATAGGACAATAGAATTTAACTGGCATACAAGTTTGGACACAGAGATGAGATTGTAGTGAAAACTGGGAATATAAAGGACATGATGTAGAGTGAAACAAAGGAATTGTATGGATCCAGTGCATGTTACCTTAACCTTATAGCCATTGGGCAAGGTAACTAGATATGGTATTACTAAAGGCTTAATATCAAACAAAGGGTCTTTATTAGAGGTCATGTGATCAGTGGCACCAGAGTCTAATCCAAATGCAATCACTTATTTTGGTTAGCATGCAAGGCCCATAGGGTACATTCTTTAAATGATTGGTTGAAGAAAAATTACCAACAAAGTTGGCTGATGCCATAAGACTGGACTGCTGCTGAGACTCTGAAATCTATGTCTGTTGGAGCAGCAACATAAGTTTGGAGTATTGATCTTTGGTTAGACCAGGTATTAGAGACTCTGAATCAGAAACCCCCTGAGCATTGTCAGCACTGTTCTGAGTTCCAGCAGGGTTTGTACACCCCTGCACTTCAACATGTGCTGCACTACTCCTTCCTTTTGTGAATTTGAAGTCTGATGGAAATCCTCTTGTGAATTTGAAGTCTGGTGGAAATCCATTATGTTTGTAACACTTGTCAATCAGGTGTCCAAGTTTCTTACAATACCTACACACCAAGTTTGTCTTGTTGAGATCAAAGTTGAGTCTGGGGCTGAACCGCTTAGGATATCCAGCTGTGGGAGGAAATTTTGTGATAGAGGGTTTTCTGCTGAAATGAGTATTGAAAGCACTTGAATCATGATGAAATTGGGATGGTGAAGAAACTTGTCTTTGTCTCTCATATTGGAGTAAAATATTGTATGCACAATCCAGAGTTGGTGGAGGCTGTAACATAAGAATATTGCTTCTGACTCCCACATAAATGTCATTGAGCCCCATAAGAAACTGATGCAATTTATTTTCATCATCCTCCCTTTGAAGCTCGGGCATCGCATGTGCAAGTGTTGCCACGAGATGCACGCATGAAACTCAGCTCATCCCACAGTTTCTTCAACTTGTTGAAATAAGATGCTATATCCAAAGACCCCTGATTAGTTGATGCCAACTCCTGCTTAATCTCAAATATCCTGGTGCCATTGATAGTCCCATATCTACTATTAAGTTGATTCCAGATGCTTTGAGCAGTATCGGAATACTGAACACTCTCGGCTATCTCTGGCGCAAGGGAATTAGTAAGCCAAGAGATAACCATATTGTTGCACCAATCCCATTGCCTAAACTGAGGAGAGTTTTCTGGAGGTTTGGGAATTGTTCCGTCAATGAAACTTATTTTATTCCTAGCGGATAGCGAGATGATTATATTACGTCTCCATCCCCCAAAACCAATCCTTGAAAAGTGATTGGTTACCAAAGAGATTCCCGGAACATCAAAAGACAAGAGAACCAAAGGGTTCGAGGGGTCAATTACGAAATTATCAGTCCTAGACTCAGAGGTATCACCAACATTAACCATTTTTGACTGAGCAACTTGTAATTTGTAAGATAGAAACCCTAACTGTTCCTAGATACACAAAGACTTCAGGAAACGAATTACTCCTATGTTTGAACTGACGAGAAGAAGTATGAGACTCAGAAAACTCAGAAAAAATCAACAATTACCGATGAATATCCAGAGAAAACAGAGAGAAAGAGAAAAACGTAGATTTTCCAGAGAAGACAGAGACTTCGACGAAAAACGGTGAGGGTAACATCGCGACGGAGCCCGTGATGATCGGAATCAGAATTCCTGCTCTGATACCATGTGAAGATTATTGATTTCCATGGATGAACGGATTATTTTCAGATGAAGGAGAGAGAGAGAGAAGAACCGAGAGCCTTTCATTATTGTTCTTGAGTAAATGTTACAACTGTACAAAGAAGCTTCCCGAATCTCTGCCTATATCCAAATGTATATACAAAATATCTACTACAATTAGTGTACACTATATTGGGCCATTGGGCCAGAAATAAATAACAGGTTATTTACAACTTGGGCTTGGGCTGCTGCTTTGTTGTATGGACATGCTGCTGCTCTGTTTGGGCTGCTGGGGTGGCCCAATAACTCCAACAATGGCTATTTACGCTGTGCATGTCATGGTTTTGGTATTATTCAAGAAGGACAACTAATATTTTTGGTCTCTATATTTCTATACTAAAATACGATTTTAGTCCACTTATTATACAACTTAGCAATTTTAACCTTCAAATTACATTAATATGTGATTTTAGTCTCTACATTGACGGTAGTTTAACAGTGTTGGTTTCACAAAGGGTAACTTGCTGGGGCGAAGGTACATGGCCTAAACTAATCATTTAATCAAAGTAGGTTTAACAGGGGAAATATTTCTCTCTCTAAAATAAAACATTCCAACAGTAACTTTCTATACCTACGTCTAAACCACATGCTCCGACTCATGAAGCCACCAGACGGCGGCCTACTGGCACGTAGCCGCTGCCTGGACCTGCAACAGGATCCCCCGATGAAGCGAAGCAGACCAATGAAACAATTTTAAGGAAATCCTTGTACACTACTACTCTTGGCACGACACTAAACTCCACTGTGACCCCAAGTCGTCAGGAGCAGAAGGCTGTGATTGTGAAAAGAACGACTCATAATGGAATACCTGTTGTTATCTTTAAGGCGGAAGACTACTATGAGGTGATGGTGAAGAGTGTAAAGGAACACTGATTGGAAAATTTCTGAAAATTAGGCCCCAAATTAATAAAACTAGGGCACAATTTTAAGAGAAATTCGCTCTGAAAGGAACAGTAAAGATTGGGGTGTATGACAAATATAATATATTTTTTGATTTCACAAACGATGATGATTTTGACATTATCAAATTCAAGAAATGAGCTCAAATGTGGCTACAAAAATGGACGCCAAATTTCAAACCGGATGAAGATCTACCAATCGCAACAACAAGAAAAATCTAACGCCTAACCCCTTTGCTTTAGCAAATCTTACCGATTACTCCCAACATGCATGTGACGACCAAAGGGTCATCACCATAATTCTCCCTTTCTTTGTGCTTCCGAGGCCTTAAAAACCTCTTATTTGGTGCCTCCATTTATGTGCACAGTCCGGGCGCAAAGATGGAAAATTTTTATAGGGAAATACTTGAATTCTATGTTAAAAACTATGAATTTTGATAATAATATTGCCATAGTTGACTTTGGTCAATATTTTGGGTAAATGGACACCGACCCGTGATGTGACTGTCTCGGAGGTTCCGTAGAAAAATATAGGACCTGGGTGTATTCCCAGAATCGAAATCCGAGGTCTCAGGCCCGAGTACGGAATTTTGAGAGAAATTGCTTATCTGAAATTAATATGAGAAATTGAAATAAAAATGAGTTAGAAAGTGCGGGTATCGGGCTCGTATTTTGGTTCCAATGCTCGGTACAGGTCTTAAATAAGCGTTAGGCGCTATCTGTAAAGTTTGGTTAAAAGGACGTCATTTGACGTATTTCGGACTAGAAATGGAAATTTGGAAGTTTTGAACTTTGAAACAAAAATTCATGTGTTACGAGGGTTGATTCAATGTAAATGGTGTTATTTTGGCGATTTGATCACACGAGTAAGTACGTATGATGCTATTGAGTTAGTGTATATATTTGGTTTGGAGCCACGTGGGCTTTGGAGTGATTCGGAAGTGGTCCGGGATAGTTTCACTTAGAGGAAAAACAGTCAGATGTTGCAGATACCAGTGCGGCCGCAATCATTTCTGTGCGGTCCGCGCTGGAGCGGAGCGGCCACGATGCATTTCAATGCAAACCGCGTGCCTGGGTCTGAGGCAGGGATTCCAGGGTGACCATCGCGGCCGCACACTAAACCAGTGAGGTCCGTGCTGGAAGGGTTCAGAGGAGCCCAACTTTGCCTCTCACTCGGTGCGGCCGCAACCCATTTTTGTGTAGTCCGTGCCAGGTTCCCAGAAAGGTATATAAGTTCGAAATTTGAGCTATTTTTTCATTTTTAAAAAACCCAAAATCTAAGAGGCGATTTTCCAAATGAGTTTCTCATTCTAAGCGACTGGTCAGTGATTTCTAACTTAATTTCCTTACTCATTGACATCTTTTAACATGATTTCAATTTCAATCAAAGGTCTTCACAAATGGGAATTTGGGGTTTTTGGTGAAACTTATGTTTTTCAAAATTTGGGCAGTTGGACTCCAATTGGAGGTCCGATTTCAAAACCAATTATATATTCGGATTCGTGGGGGAATCGGTAAACGGGTTTTGGTTCGAACTCAGATTTTTACCACGTGAGCCCGAGTGCATTTTTGAAATTTTTGGGTAAAACGTTGGAAAATTCATTCTTATGCAATAAAATTAATTTAACTAGCATTTGTTGATACATTTGGGTAACTTGTGATTAGATTCGATCAGTTTTGAGTTGAATTCGAGGGGTAAAGCTATCCTAGAGGCGTGAGTTGAGTTTAGAGATTTCGAGGTAAGTGTTTGATCTAACTTTGGCTTGAGTGAATAGGATTAGGACAATATTTGCTGTGTGCTATGTGGAGTCGGTTTATAGGTATGTTGACGGTTATCTATGTGCCCGAGTCTAGCATGACCGTGAGTCGTAATTACTTTTAAATTCTCAAGAGGTGAAACAATTGAGTTAATTACTTGTTAAATGAATTATGAAGTGATAGTTGAGAAGTAAATGAGTTAAAGAAGAAAGTGTGGTACTTTTCCCTTGGCGGGACGTGTTGTTGAATTGATTTCCGTTGCCGGGACTTATTGTTGAAATGTTCTCCCTTGCCGGGATGATTAATCTTGTTGTATATTACTTTCCCCGATTGGTTGTGACCGTTGATTGGGTGAGGAAGAGAGATTAAGTACGAAGGGTCTTTCCGTCCCATATTTTGATACTTATGCACGAAGGGTCTTTCTGTGCCATGTTTTGATATTTATGCACGAAGGGTCTTTCCGTGCCATGTTTCTTGATTATTTGAGCATGAAGGGTCATTCAGTGCCTTGATGTGAGAGTTATGTGAGGAAAGCACGAAGGGTGATTACATGCATTATATTTGACAGTTTTGGTGAGCAAAGCACGAAGGGTGATGCCGTGCACTATATTTGACAGTTTTGGTGAGGATTGAGAGTAAAAACACGAAGGTTGGTGCCATGCAGTTGTTGATTTACTGGCTCTCTTTATTTAGTCTCCATTTTCTTTGTTCATTGGCCTTATAATCGAATTATACACCCCACAACATGTCCCCTCCCCATTATCTATTTAAATTTCGTTATCTCTCTGATATTGCGCATATATCTATACAGGTTGATTGTGGTAGGTCCGGTCTAGCCTAAGGGTGTAAATTTTGCGGTTCCGAACCGGAACCGCGGCCCTGGCAGTTCTGCCGGTTCCGGCGGTCCGGTTCCGGCGGTTCCAGTTCTGGCGATTCACGGGAACCGTGGCGGGGCGGTTATACCCGTTTGAACCGCCAGAACCGGAACCGGACCGGTTCTGGCGGTTCCAAATGGTTCCGG
Organism: Nicotiana benthamiana; assembly: GCA_034376525.1. Taxonomy (NCBI): domain Eukaryota; kingdom Viridiplantae; phylum Streptophyta; class Magnoliopsida; order Solanales; family Solanaceae; genus Nicotiana; species Nicotiana benthamiana. The sequence continues at coordinate 45,644,709 of CM067328.1, forward strand.
CGGTTCTGTAACGGTAATTTTTAAAAATTTTTTTTTTTAAAAAATAATTTCCAAACGGCTCTTTTTCAAAATTAGCCGTTTGGAAGTTTAAAAAATAGCCATTTGGCCCCTAAACTTTAATTTAACCCCAAACTTTATATAATTATACTATTTCCCATTTCTCAACTATAAATACCCCCTCATTCTTTCATTTTTATTCACAAATTCATCAATATCTCTCAATCTCTCTCAAGATCTCTTTCAATCTTTCTAGTGCAAGTGCTTAATTTATTGTTGCAAATTCGTGAAACATTGTGAAGTTGTTGAATTGAAGTTTTCAAGTGTTCAATTTCAACGATTTTCAATTTTCAAGAAGTTGTTCGTCAATCCGGTAAACTCGTTTCAACTCTTACGTGCTAATAATATTTTTGTGTGTTTTTATTTTGCTTAATTATAATTATTATGGCATTTTCGTTGAAAAATATGTTCCATAAAGGAAAATCTAAAACCGGTTAAAGTAGTCGCCAAAATACTACCCCTCCCTCAGCTCCCCGACCTAGAAAAGATAAGCAAGTTCAAAGTAGTAGCCAACCTAGAAATCCTAATGAACCCTTCGGAATCCTTGATAGTGATCACCCGTGTTTTCAATTTAGCGATATTGATTTTCTTCATGATGTAGCAGTTGGTGATAGAATAGACGATGATATTATGAATGCTCTTTATCCTAATGCACCTATCTTAGAAGGAAATGAGGATGATGATGATGACGAAACCCAAGCTCCAGTAGATTTAGATGATACACCTACTAGTCCTGCTCATAACTTAGGTGATGAACCGGAACACCCACCCGTACAAACTCCCACTTTTAGTAGACAACCTCCTAAACGTTCAGAAATATCATTAGTTTGGCATTTTTTTATTCAACTAAGAGAACAAAATAAGGCTAAGTGTAAATCTTGTGGGAAATTACTTGTTCATAGGTATACTGGAGATCGTAGCGGCACGGATAGTTTAGTTAAGCATATAAGATTACACCCTAGCGATAAGGCTAGATATTTGCAATTGAAAGCGCAACAAGAGCGGAGGACAAGTGCTGATTCTACAGTTAACCCAAGTACTGGTTCAAATCTAGTTCAACCAGGAATAAACACAGTCACCGGAGGTATATTTATCCAAATAAGGATCGTGAAGAATTAGCTAAAATGATTACTGTTATGTGTTTGCCTTATTCTTTTGCTTCTAATCCTACATGGATTCATTATATTAGAAGAGTATTTAATCCTACGTATATAGGTTGGCCTTGCGCCACAGTTAAGGCCGATATTTATAAATACAAGCATGAATATGAACAATACTTGCGCTATTTATTTACCCATATAACTAATCGTATGTCTATTACAACTGATATTGGTAGAAGTAATAATGATTGTGATTGTCTAACCGTAACCAGTCATTGGATAGACGAAGACTGGACAATGCAAAAACGCATAGGATAATTAATTCACGGCATACGGGTAGGTTTATTGCTAACATTGTTTCAGATGTATGCAGATATTTTTGTTTTAGTGATAAAATAATGTCAATTTCCATGGATAACGCTTCTAGCAACACTAGTGCAATAGGTATGCTAACTAGAACACTTAATCCTGCTTTTACTAATATTTTCCATGTTAGATGTATTTGTCATATTTATCATTTAATTGTTGGTGATGGTATGAGAATATTAAACATAAAAATTGAAAAGGTTAAAATGGCTCTTAATTGACTATTTTATTCAAACCGTAGAAGTAGACTTAGAGAATATTTTAAAAAGTGCGACGAATATGGCCTTAGAGAAAGAAAGGTTCCTAAACCTTGCCCGACTAGGTGGAACTACATGTACGAAAGTTTAGTAGTAGCGTACGAATATAGAAACCCAATTAACACTACGTATAATTATCGGGATTGTGGGTAGGAAGATAATGACATGCTAACTACACAAGATTGGACTAACGTTAAAATTCATTTAGATTTTTTAGAACATTTTCATGTGGATACAAATGCTTTATCTGGCCAATATTATCCAACTATTTCTAGCTGTTTAGTTTATATTGCTGCACTTGCTAATTTGTTTGTTGATTTTAACGAGGGAGGGGAAATTTATGAAATTGCAATAACTGAAATGAAAAAGAAGTTTAAAAAATATTTTTTTCCAATCCCTCCTATATTTGGTGTGTCTGCTATGTTAAATCCTACTATGAAATTAGGAGGTCCTCACTTTTGGTATTCTACTATTTATCAAGCTTTAGATCTTTCAGAAGTAGAAATGGCTACACTATCTGATGCGAAAGCATCAATTAAAGTGAATGCTCAAACTGTTTATAATGCTTATAAACAGGCGTTAGAGCATGCTAGGCCTAATATTCCAACCCCAACTTCGTCTACATCACAGGCGTCTTAAGAGCTGCTGGCTTAACAGCTCTTAAATCGTGGACGGAGTTCAGGGGTACTCAAGGGGAAAATTTAGATGAAATTTCCCATCTAAATGAGCTTTAAGTTTATTTGTCGCAGGGACTAGAGAATGAGAATCCAGACGGCTCTTTCGACCTTTTGGATTGGTGGAAGACAAGGGAAAAATATTTTCCCGTTCTTGCAAGGATGACTCGGGATGTTCTGTCGATTCAAGCGTCAACTGTTGCATCGGAGACTGCTTTTAGTCAAGCAAGACTACAAATAGGTGATCACAGAGCGTCGATACGGGACAGCTTGGAAAAATCGGTGCTTTTTCGAGATTGGATCCGCGCAGAAAGAAGGAACTTTGGGCTAGCTGAATCACAACCAGAAATGGATGAGTGCTATGAAGAAATGCTAGCAGAACTTGCTCAGGAAACATCTTCACCCGGAAGTGGTGACGAACAAGCTTCATTTCCACCACCGCCAACACAACGACCTCCAAACCTTGAAGGTTTTATGAGATTTGTTAGAAATAATACATAAATTATGATGTAACTTGTACATTTGCATGTCTTCTTTTAGTTTTTTTTCCTTTTAATGGTGGTATTAGTACCATGTTGTACTCATTCCATTGGGGGAAGGAAGACTAAGAAAGATATGCCATTTTGGTCAATAAATATGCTCTTTATCATATCCTTGAATATCTTTTGTCTCAATATTTCTTTATCAATATATACTACTTATATACAATTTATACTAATTATTAACTACAACACAATATACACTACTTAATATACAATATATACTACTTACATACAATATATACTACTTATGCACAAAATATACACTACTTATACACATATATACTAATTACCAAACACAATATATACTATACTAATAATATAGTACACCAAATAAAATATATTCTACAATATACTAATGACTACTATACGAGATATTGATTTAAAAAAAATAAAATAAAAAAATTTCAGAACCGCCGGGAACCGCCAGAACCTGAATCGGATGGTACCCGGAAGCGTATAGCGGTTCCGGCTCCGGAACCGCCAGAACCGGAACCGCCAGAACCGGAACCGCAGACCCAAATAGACCCAGAACCGGAACCGGATACAGCCTTAGTCTAGCCTTGTCACTACCTCGCCGGGGTTAGGCCAGACTCTTACCAATACATTGGTTGGTTTTGCTGATGCTACACTTCTGTGCCTTTTGTGCACAGATCAGGAGACAGCTTACGGACCCAGCAGTAGCTTGGGAGCGTGCCTTTAGTCTAGAGACTCCCAGGTAGTTCGCTGGCATTCGCGGGACCCGAATCTCATCCATATCAGTTCCGTTTGATTTCATTTTATCGAAGCATTCTTCTTTGTATTTTCTTTCTGACCCGTATTTGTAGTATCTTGTAGCAATCCGTGAGTATTGTGACACTAGATCTTGGGTAGAGGATGTTGTTAAATATTCCGCGTTTTCTTCATTTTATATTAAGTTAAGACTTCCGCCTATTATTATCTTGTTGGAAATTAATCGAAAAAGGTATATATATTTTGGCTTGCCTAACTCCGACAGTAGGCGCCATCACGACTCTCCATGGTGGGAAATCCGGGTTGTGAAAAGTTGGTATCAGAGCACTAGGTTACTTGGATCTCACAACTCATGGACAAGCTCGGTAGAGACTGAGGGATCGGTTTGCAGAGTTATTTTTGGGGAAGTTTCTCCCCGTCACTCAGCGGGAATCACTTTGTAGACAGTTTGAGCGCCTCCATCAGGGCTCCATGACAGTTACAGAGTATGAGACCAGGTATATTGACTTGGCACCCCATGCAGTTGTGATACTCCTTACAGAGCGGGAGAGGGTTCGGAGGTTCACTGCTGGATTGATTCAGTTGATCCGCCTTCAGATAGCTATGGGAGGTGGTAGTGATATTTCCTTTCAGGAGGCGACCAATGTGGCCCGCCGGGAAGAGATGGCACTGGTTCGAGGAGGTAGTCATGGGTCAGACAAGAGGCCTCGCCATTCTGGTAGGTTTAGTGGTACCTCATCTGGAGGTAGGGATGCATATGACAGAGGCCACTCTCAGAGTCCCTTCTAGTCGGCATTTTAGGTTTCTCATGGCACTCCATGCGGTGGTGGTCCTCAGTAGTATTATTCGGATCCGTAGATTGTCAGCGGACCACCATCCCTCATCAGGGTGCCACCACTTCAGGGCTTAAGGGGAGAACATACCGGTCGACAGGGCCAGCAGTCATAATAACCGATGGGATGTTATGGTTGTGGTGACCCGAGTCACATTGTCAGGTTTTCCCTCAAGCCTCGAGTAGTTCTCAACGGTAGGGCCCTCACCCTATGACTCAGGCAGCAGGTGATCCACAGGCCACTCAGCCAGCTAGAGGCGGGGGTAGGGATCATAGAGGTGGAAGGAGAGACCGTAGAGGTGGAGCTCGGACCGCTAGAGGCAGGGGTCAGCCCGCAGCAGATCGTCCTAGGGATGCAGTTCAGGGGGGGTGGGGGCCAACCCCGTTGTTATGCATTGCCAGCCAAATTGGAGGCCGAGTCATCTCATGATGTGATTACAGGTGCTATACCGGTCTGTGATAGAGGTGCTTCAGTATTATTTGATCCGGGAACTATGTATTCTTATGTATCGTCCTATTTTGCACCCTATTTGATCATGCCTAGTGAGGCTTTGGGTATTCCTGTGTATGTGTCCACACCTGTTGGTGATTCTATAGTTGTCGACCAGGTGCATCATTCATGTGTGGTGGTATTTGAGGATCTAGAGACCCCTGTCGACTTATTACTCTTAAATATGGTGGAGTTTGATGTTATATTGGGGATGGACTGGTTGTCCCCGTATCATGCCATTCTAGATCATCACGCCAAGACCGTTAACTTAGCCTTGCCAGATTTTCCCCGATTTGAGTCGAGAGGGACCCCAGGTTATGCTACCCGTAGAGTTATTTCGTATGTCAAAGCTCGATGTATGGTCAAGAAGGGGTGTCTAGCATATTTGGCGTATGTTTGCGACTCCAGCACAGATGTTCCATCTATTGACACTATTCCTATTGTTCGGGAGATACCCGAGGTGTTCCCTTCATACCTGCCGGGTATGCCGCCCGACAAGGATATGGATTTCTATATTGATCTGGCTTCTGACACTCAGCCCATTTCCATTCCGCCATATCGCATGGCCCCGCCAGAGTTGAAGGAGTTGAAATAGCAGCTTCAAGACTTGCTTGATAAGGGTTTCATTAGACCTAGTATATCCCCTTGGGGTGCACCAGTGTTGTTCGTGAATAAAACGAATGGGTCAATGAGGATGTGCATTGATTACCGGCAGTTTAACAAGGTGACGATAAAGAACAAGTATCCACTGCTGAGGATTGATGATTTGTTCGACCAGCTTTAGAGTGCTAGGGTGTTCTCGAAGATAGATTTGAGGTCTGGTTATCATGAGCTGAGGATTAGGGCGTCTAATGTCCCTAAGACAACATTTCATACTCGGTATGGGAATTATGAGTTTTTGGTCATATCGTTTGGTTTGACCAACGACCCTGCGACATTCATAGAGTTGATGAACCGAGTTTTCAGGCCCTATTTTGATTTGTTTGTGATTGTATTCGTTGATGACATCTTGATATACTCCCGCAGTCAGGAGGAGCATGTGCAACACGTCAGAGTGGTTTTTCAGACTCTGAAGGATAGTCAGTTGTATGCCAAGTTCTCGAAGTGCGAGTTTTGTTTGAGTTCAGTCGCCTTCTTGGGTCATATTGTATCAGTAGAGGGTATTTAGGTGGACCCGAAGAAGATAGAAGCAGTCAAGAACTAGCCTCGACCAACTTCAGCTACAGAGATCCAGAGCTTCTTGGGGTTAACTAGTTACTACAGACATTTTGTGGAGGGATTTTCATCCATTGCAGCCCCGATGACTAGGTTGACCTAGAAGGGTGCCAAGTTCAGGTGGTCAGGCGAGTTCCAGGTGAGCTTAAAGAAGCTCAAGGTAGCTCTAACTACAACACCGGTATTAGCTTTGCCCACGAGGTCTGGGCCTTATACTGTTTATTGTGATGCTTCTCGCATCGGGCCTGGTGCAGTGTTGATGCATATTGGCAAGGTCATAGCATACGCTTTGAGGCTATTGAAGATCCACGAGAAGAATTATCTAGTTCATGACCAAGAGTTGGCAGCCATTGTTCATGCTTTGAAGATTTGGAGGCATTATGTATATGGTGTGACGTGTGAGGTGTACATGGATCACAAGACCCTTCAATACTTGGTCAAGCAGAAAGAGTTGAATTTGATGTTGCGGAGGTGGTTGGATTTGTTGAAGGACTATTATGTTTCTATCTTATACCACCCGGGAAAGGCCAATGTGGTGGCCGATGCACTGAGTAGAAAGTCCGCCAGCATGGGTAGTCTTGCCTATATTCTGGTCAGCCAGATACCGGTTGCCTTGGATGTTCATGCCTTGGCCAATAGATTTGTGAGAATGGATATTTCTGAGCCCAGCAGGGTGTTAGCTTGCAGGGTTGCTTGCTCGTTATTAATGGAGCGTATCAAGGAGCGATAGTTTGATGATCCTCATTTGTGTGTCCTGAGAGATACAATGCAGTGGGGAGGTGCCAGGGATTTAGGAGATGCTGGTATTAAGATTGTAGGGGCGAGTTTGTGTGCCCAATGTTGATGGTATTGGGGAGTCGATTAGCGGAGGCCCACGGTTCTCGGTATTCAATTCAATCGGGCGCCATGAAGATGTATCAGGACTTGAGGCAGCATTTCTAGTGGCACATAATGAAGAAAGACATTGTTGCATAAGTGGCTCATTGTCTGAACTGTCAGCATGTTAAGTACAAGCATCAGAGGCCCGATGGGTTATTTTTGAGGATTGAGCTTCCTGAGTGGAACTGGGAGAGAATCACCATGGATTTTGTTACCGGCCTTCCGATAACTCGGAAGAAGTTTGATGCTATATGGGTTATTGTTGATAGGCGGTCAAATTGGCATATTACCAAATCACGCCCCTATTGCCACAGCTGTAGATATAGTGATTTTGAGAATACGTCTTAACGACCAATGGTTAACAATGGCTCTGATGGGTGGTTTTGCTAGAATAGGCAATAATGAGATCACTGTATTAGTAAATGATGCGGAGAACCCGATGGGTTGACGCCACAAATTCCACCCCCAAAAGCCATATTTTGACTGCGATTCCACTATATCAACTGTACTTAAACTGTTAGATAATCATAGTCGATGATAACATTTTATTCCAGTTGCCACCACCTACTCATCCGAAAGATATGCTGAAATTTATATCAGAGAGATCGGTTGCCTTCATGGGGTGCCCATATCTATTATTTCAGACCAGGGTCCGCAGTTTACCTCGTATTTCTGCAGCGCGGTACAGCATGACTTGGGCACCCAGGTTTAGTTGAGTATAACATTTCACCCCATACGGACGGTCAGTCCGAGAGGACTATTCAGATTCTTGAGGATATGCTCCGAGCCTAAGTTATTGATTTTTGAGACTCGTGGGACTAATTCTTGCCATTAGTAGAGTTTGCCTACAACAACAACTACCAATTCAGTATTCATATGGCTCCGTGTGAGGCATTGTATGGTAGGCGATGTCGGTCCCCAGTCGGATGGTTTGATCCAGGAGAGGCTCGGCTATTGGGTACAGATATAGTACAGGAGGCTTTGGATTAGGTCAAGATCATTCAGGACAGACTTCGGTTAGCTCAGTCTAGGCAGAAGAGTTATCCAGATCGTAAGGTCAGGGATGTTGCTTTCATGGTTTGTGAGCGAGTGTTGCTCCGGGTATTGCCTATGATGGGCGTGATGATATTCGGAAAGAAGGGAAAGCTTAGCCCTAGGTTTATCAGCCTATTTGAGATTCTCAATCACGTGGGGAAGGTGGCTTATAGACTTGCCTTGCCACCTAGTTTGTCAGCTGTGCATTCGATTTTTCACGTATTCACGCTTTGGAAGTATCACGATGATCCCGCCCACGTGTTAGATTTCAGTGTTGTCCAATTGGATAAGGATCTGTCATACGAGGAGGAGCCGGTGGCTATTTTAGACCGGCAGGTTCGACAATTAAGGTCGCGAAGTTTTCCCTCAGTACGTGTTCAGTGGAGAGGTCAACCTCCTGAGGTCTCGACCTGGGAGTCCGACTCTGATATGCGGAGCCGTTATCCCCATCTGTTCCCCTACTCAGGTACTTCTTCTTTTGTCCATTCGAGTATGAAAGATTATTTTAGAGGTGGAGGATGTGACGACCCAATGGGTCATCCCCGTAATTCTCTCTCTCTTTGTGCTTCCGAGGCCTTGAAAACCTTTTATTTGATGCCTCGCTTTGTGTACGCAGTCCGGGCACGAAGCCGGAAAATTTTTATGTGGAAATACATGAATTATGTGTTAACAACTATGAATTTTGATAATAATATTGCTATAATTAACTTCGGTCATCATTTTGGGTAAACGGACCCGAATCCATGATGTGACAGTCCCGGAGGGTCCGTAGGAAAATATGAGACCCGGGCGTATTCCCGGAATCGAAATCCGAGGTCCTAGGCCTGAGTACAGAATTTTGAAGGAAATTGCTTATCTGAAATTAATATGAGAATTTGAAATGAAAATGAGTTAGAAAGTGAGGGTATCAGGCTCGTATTTTGGTTTCGATGTCCAGTACAAGTCTTAAATGAGCGTCAAGCACAATTAGTAAAATTTGGTTGAAAAGAAACGTCATTTGACGTGTTTCGGACGAAAAATGGATAATTAGGAAGTTTTGAACTTTGAAATAAAATTTCACGTATTTCGAGGGGTGATTCAATGTAAATGGTGTTATTTTGGTGATATAATCGCACGAGTAAGTCCGTAGGATACTATTGAGTTAGTGTATATGTTTTGTTGGGAGCCCCGAGGGCTTGGGAGTGATTCAGAGGTGGTCTGGGATGGTTTCACTTATTGGAAAAATAGTCAGATGTTGCAGACACCAGTGCGGCCAAAATCATTTATGTGCGGTCCATGCTGGAGCCGCGCGGCCGCGATGCATTTCAGCGCAGATCGCGTGGCTGTGTCTGAGGCAGGGATTCCAGGGAGACCAGCACGGACGCGCACCGAAATAGTGCGGTCCACGCTGGAAGGGTTCAGAGGAACCCAACTTTGCCTCTCACTCGGGGCAGCCGCAACCCATTTTTGTGCGGTTCGCGCCAGGTTCCCAGAAAGGTATACAAGTTCGAAATTTCAGCTATTTTTCCACTTTTGAAAACCCAAAACCTAATAGGCGATTTTCCAAATGATTTTTCTCCTTCTAAACGATTGGTAAGTGATTTCTAACTTAATTTTCTTACTCCTTTAGCATCTTTTAACATGATTTCAATTTCAATCAAAGGTCTACACAAATGGGAATTTTGGGTTTTGGATGGAACTTATGTTTTTCAAAATTTTGGAAGTTGGACCCCAATTGGAGGTCAGATTTCAAAACAAATTATATATTTGGATTCGCGGAGAATGGGTAACCGAGTTTTAGTTCGAACCTCTGGTTTTGACCACGTGAGCCCAGGTGCATTTTGGGAATTTTTATGCGAAACATTGGAAAATTCTTTCTTATGTTATCAAATTGATTTAACTAGCATTTATTGATACATTTGGGGTAAATTGTGATTAGATTCGACCGGTTTTGAGGCGAATTCGAGGGGTAAAGTTATCCTAGAGGCGTAAGTTGAGTTTAGAGCTTTCGAGGTAAGTGTTTGATCTAACTTTGGCTTGAGGGAATATGATTATGACAATATATGTTATGTGCTATGTGGAGTCGGTGTATTGGTATGGTGACGGTTACCTATGCACCCAAGTCTAGCATGACCGTGAGTCGTAATTGCTTTTAAAAATTCGAAAGAGGTTAAACAATTGAGTTAATTACTTGTTAAATGAATTCTGAAGTGATAGTTGAGAAGTAAATGAGTTAAAGAAGGAAGTGTGGTACTTTTCCCTTGCTGGGACGTGTTGTTGAATTATTTTTTCTTGCCAGGACTTATTGTTGAAATCTTCTCCCTTGCCGGGATGTTTAATCTTTTTGTATATTCCTTTACCCTATTGGTTGTGACCGTTGAGTGGGTGAGGAAGAGAGATTAAGAACGAAGGGTCTTTCCGTGCCATGTTTTGAAAATTATGCACGAAGGGTCTTTCCATGCCATGTTTTAATAATTATGCACAAAAGGTCTTTCCGTGCCATGTTTCTTGATTGTTTGAGCAAGAAGGGTCATTTCGTGCCTTGATGTGAGAGTTGTGTAAGGAAAGCACGAAGGGTGATGCCGTGCACTATATTTGACAGTTTTGATGATGAAAGCACGAAGGTTGATGCCCTGCACTATATTTGACAGTTTTTGTGAGGATTGAGAGTAAAAGTACGAAGGTTGGTGCCGTGCAGTTGTTTATTTACTGGCTCTCTTTATTTGATGTTAATTATTCAGTCTCCATTTTCTTTGTTCGTTGGCCTTATAATCGAATTTTTACAATCCACGACATGTCCCCTCCTCATTTTCTATTTATATTTCGTTATTTCTCCGATATTGCATATATATCTGTACAGGTTGATTGTGGTAGGTCTGGTCTAGCCTCGTCACTACCTCGCTGTGGTTAGGCCAGACACTTACCAGCACATGGGTTTGGTTGTGCGAATGCTACAGTTCTGTGCCTTCTTTGCACAGGTCAGAAGACAGCATACGGACCGCAACAGTATCTTGGGAGCGTGCCTTCAGTCCAAAGACTCTCAGGTAGTCTGCGGGCCCCGAGTCTCATCCATATCAGTTCCGTTTGATTTCATTTTATCGAAACAAACTTCTTTGTATTTTCTTTCAGACACGTATTTGTAGTATCTTGTAGTAGTCCGTGAGTATTGTGACACTAGATCTTGGGTAGAGGATGTTGTTAGTTATTTCGTACTTTCTTCATTTTATATTAAATTAAGATTTCCGCTTGAATTATTGCTTTATTATTATCTTGTTAGAAATTAATTGAAAAATGTATATTTAAGTTAGTTTGCCTAGCTCTAACAGTAGGTGCAATCACAATTTCCTATGGTGGAAAATTCGGATCGTGACAATGCATGTCGTATAGCTTTTTTTTCCAACAGGTACATCATATTGTTTAATAATCAAACTTTGATTGAGCAAATCTTACGCTTAGATAGACGTATTTAATGTCTTTAAGATACACTATTTGTTTTAACATTCTTTTATATATTCGCTCATTAATTTCATGGTCAAATGCTTCTTTTGTGCCTGAGACTATTCGCTGGAAAATAATTAATTATTATTAATAATAAAAAACTATCGTAACTATATGTTAGAAAGATCATGCTTATGTTATATCTATACTTGGAAGAATCATATCTATACTTGGAAGAATCATATTTTTATTTGGAAAATTGATATCTATACTTGAAACTTGATTTATTGTTTTGGGATCATGAGATTAAATAATATTTATATTTGTATAATATTCTAAAATTGATGACTTTTTTGTGAATTTTGTGTCTCTTGAGAGAGAAGCACAATTTATTACTCCTTTTGTCCCAATTTATATGATACACATTTTATATATAGAAATAATAATTCATGAATTTTTTTTACCCTTAATTAGATAATTGATAGGCACATTTATGGCTTGTTAAATCACAAGTTTAAAAAAAATCATTCTCTTTTACACTCTATGCCCAGTTAAAATACATCAAAGGAACAATGAAGGAAAGAGTAATATTTAGTAATTAGCATTATGCTTGAATTTAATTTTTATGTATAGGATTCATATTATAGGTTAAAGATAGAGTAATTGTATCCATCTTGCCAACGCTACAAGAGAGTAAATAGTAATAATAATTCGTGGTATGGACTCGTCTTTATTAGGGAGTACTTTACTCCCTTTATGGAATTTTCCGGCGCGAATCCGAATTTAGTCGGATCCCAATATATAACCGGACACCGAGTAAAAACCCAAAAAAAAAAAAAATTCGTTATCCTTGTCAATAATGATAAGAAAAGCGAAAACATGAAGGAATTAATTATTCAAGAGATACATGAATTTGAACATATTGATGCAACATAGTTTACGAACTAGATAAATCAGCAATAGTATTAGTGAAGAGGACGAAAAATCACCATACGACGATCCACACTTATCATTACATAAACTTATACTTTATTAATTCATGCACATTATAAACTTTTAGTTATAATAATATGATATTATTTTACATGTGTTCTAAAATGAAAGCAATTTAGCAAAACATAAACAACAAATATAAGCAACCTAGTGAAACATAAACAAGAAATATAGATAGAGAGAAGGAAGAGATTTTCTTGTTCAATTGTGTGTATTCTCCTATCTATTACAAAGCCTTTATATAGGCATAAAAAGTGAAGAAAATATGTCATGGAATATGTCATTGAACATACAAAATATGTCATTGAATATGTCATAAACCATTTGGGATGAAGATCATGGAAGATGTGTAGACATCCAACGTAATATGATGTTTATCATAACACTCCCCCTTGGAAGTCCATAGATAATATACCTCATTAAAACCTTACTAGGAAAAAACCCTATGGGAAAAAAATTCTAGTGAAGGAAAAAGAGTACACACGTATAAAAATATGCCTTTTTGTTGCCTCATTAAAAACCTTGCAAGGAAAAACCAGTAGGACAAAACCTTGTAAGGGAAAAAATAGTGCAACGCGCATTAACTCCCCCTAAAGAGAGCATCAATTCACTTCATTGAGCCTTCACATCCCTATCTTGTGCACTAGCTTCTTGAAGGTTGGCGTCAGTAGAGATTTTGTGAACAAATCAGCCATATTATCACTTGAACGAATCCGTTGCACATTGACATCACCATTCTTTTGAAAATCATGTATAAAAAATAACTTTGGTGAAATATGCTTTGTCATATCTCATTTATTAATCCTCCCTTCAATAGAGCTATGCATGCTGCATTGTCTTCATAAAAATCAGGGGTAATTTGTCACATTTCAAACCACATTTGTCTCGAATATATGTATTATAGACCTCAACCACACACACTCTCGACTTGCTTCATGAATAGCAATTATCTCAGCATGATTAGATGAAGTAGCCACAATTGATTGCTTAGTCGATCGCCAAGATATGGCAGTGCCTCCACAGATAAATACATAACCTGTTTGAGATCGAGCCTTGTGTGGGTCAGATAAATATCCAGCATCAACATAACAAACAATATCAGGACTGCAATTATTTCTATAAAATAAGCCCATATCGGTAGTACCTTTTAGATACCGCAATATATGTTTGATTCCATTCCAATGTCTCCTTGTAGGAGCAGAGCTATATCTTGCTAAGACATTAACTGAAGAAGTTATGTCAGACCTTGTAGTATTTGCAAGATACATTAGTGCGCCAATTGCACTAAGATATGGTACTTCAGGACCAAGTAGCTCTTCATTCTTTTCTTGAGGTCGGAATGGATCCTTATTCACATCAAGTGATCGAACAACCATCAGAGTACTTAAAGGATATGCTCCATCCATGTAAAACCGTTTCAATACCTTTTCTATATAGGCAGATTGATGAACAAAAAATTCGTTTGCCAAACGTTCAGTTTGCAAACCAAGACATAATTTTGTATTTCCGAGATCTTTCATCTCGAATTCGTTCTTTAAATAATCAATTGCCTTTTGGAGTTCTATGGGAGTTCCAATAAGGTTTATGTCATCAACATATACGGCAAGTACAACAAATTCCGATGTTGTCTTCTTTATTAAATCACATGGGCAAATGGCATCATTTATATAGCCTTCCTTTAATAAATACTTAGTAAGACGATTATACCACATTCGTCTTGATTGCTTTAGACCATACAAAGATCTTTACAATTTGATTGAAAATATTTCTCGGGACTTTGAATTATGTGTGTTTGGCATTTAGAATCCATCGGGAATTTTTATGTATATCTCATTATCAAGTGAGCCATAAAGGTAGGTGGCATGTCAAGTTTTTCAAGGACAGCAAAACTAATGAGATAACGGAAAGTTATAGCATCCATAACGGGTGAATATGTCTCTTCATAATCGACACCAGGCCTTTGTGAAAATCCTTGTGCAACAAGGCGTGCCTTATATCTTTGTACCTTTTTTTTTCTCATTTCTCTTGCGTACAAAGACCCATTTATAGCTAACAGGCTTAACACCATTAGGTGTTTGAACTGTAGGCCCAAGAACTTCACGTTTTGCAAGTGAATTCAATTCTTATTGGATTGCTTCTTGCCATTTATCAAGTCTTTGTCGACATTGTCCAACAGATTGAGGTTCAAGATCCTCACTTTCTTGCATAATGCTAGATGCAACATTATATGCAAAGACATAATCCACCACTATATCCACTCGATTAAAATTTAACTCAATATCGATTGGATTTATTGATAGTTCATTATTTTCTTGAGTCTCAGGCTCAATGGATTCTTCATGAATCTCAGAATTTATTAAATCGTGAATTTCCTTATGAGATTCTTTCGTAGTGTCATTTTGATAATTTGCTTTCATTTTTCTAAGATTTCGATCTTTGGGACCTAATAGTCTACCACGTTTTAGGTTTGCTTTCGACTCATTAGCTATGACACTAGAAGATTGTCCAATAGGGATATCAATATGGATTGGAACATTCTATGTGGGGATATGTGATTTTGTTATCCTTTTCAAGTTCGTAAATGCATCTGGCATTTGATTTGCTATTCTTTGCAAATGGATAATCTTTTGCACATCTTTTTAACAAATAGAGGCACATGGATCAAGATGAGATAATGATGGATTTTCCCACAAAATTTCCCTTTTGGTTTCACCAACTTCTCCCCCTAATTCTGGGAAAAGTGTCTCATCGAATTAACAGTCTTCAAATCGTGCAGTGAACAAATCCCCTGTCAATGTTTCGAGGTAGCGAATAATGGAAGGCGATTAAAACCCAACATATATTTCTAACCTTCTTTGCAGACTCATTTTGGTGAGATATGGCGGTGCTACAGGCACATATATTGCGCATCAAAAAATTTTTAAATGGGATATATTAGGTTCATGACCCAAAAATAATTGCAACGGGGAATATTTGTGATAATTTGTCGGTCTGAGATGAACTAGCATTGCTGCATGCAAAATGGCATGACCCCAAACCAAAGTGGGCAGCCTCGTTTTCATGAATAACGGTTTTGCTATCAACTGCAGATGTTTATTTAAAGACTATGCAAGACCATTTTGAGTGTGAACATGAGCTACAAGATGTTCCACTTTTATCCCAATGATAAGCATTAATCATTAAATGTTTATGATGATAACTCAGCAACATTATCTAATCTAATAGACTTAATTGGATTATCGGGAAATTGTGCCCGTAATCGAATTATTTGTGCCATTAATTTTGCAAACGCAAGGTTGCGAGATGATAATAGGCACACATGAGACCATCTAGAAGATGCGTCTATTAAGACCATGAAATATCTAAACGGCCCACTATGTGGGTGAATAGGTCCACAAATGTCCCCTTGTATCGTTCCAAAAATATAGGTGACTCAATTCCAACCTTTGTTGGTGATGGTCTAATAATTAACTTGCCTTGATAAAAAGAAGTGCAAGAAAATTCATTATTTAAAATAATCTTTAAATTCTTTAATGAATGCCCATTTGAGTTTTCTATAATCAGTCTCATCATAATTGATCCAGGGTGTCCCAATCTATCATGCCAAAGTAAGAAAGTATTGAAATTAGTAACCTTTTGGTTTACGGTAGAATGTGACTCAATTGCACTAATTCTTGTCCAATACAGGCCACAAGATAAAGATGGGAACTTCTCAATAACACTCTTTTGGCCAGAGACATTCTTTGTAATGATGAGATATTCAAGATTATTCTCATCTATTGTCTCAATATGATATCCATTTTGACGGATATCTTTAAAACTCAACAAGTTCCTCTGGGACTTGGATGTGAATATTGCATTCTCTATGATAAATATTGTTCTTTAGGCAGAGTTATATTAGCTCTTCCAGAACCTTCAATTAATTTACTACTACCATAAATTGTAGTAACATCTGCCTTACTTATACTTAAATGAGAGAAATATTTCTTCTCTTTGAATATTGTATGTGTCGTACATGAATCAATTAAACAAATACTTTTACAATTAAACATTGATTCAAGTTTGTTTTGTGAGATATCCATATTTGCTTCCCATGGTTTGACATACAAAAGAAATATACAAATATTAGTATTTTCAGAGATAAAAAAATAATAATTTCCATAAGACACAATCTTTGATTGAACAAATTGATTATATATGTATAATATGTACTTAATGTTGCTAACAAAATGTAAAGTCATGGGAGTTATATAATACTAGAAATGTAATCATACGTGCTATACACATACTATATTTATAATTATATGATGTATGTTGAAACAATCATATATTATATATGTAAATCTGTAGGCATAGTATATATTATAAATTAATGTAGCAACAACTACATATATTGTATAATCACATATCTGCATATTTATAAGCCAATGTCGTGTTAATATTCTGTATGTAGGCTTGTCAAAATAAATAGTTAAATGTAGATGGTGTAGTATATCATGTTATACTGCACAATAATGTATAATCACACATTATGTTAGGTGTACCCAAGTACTTAAGCAAGTAACTAGATATACTTGAATTCAATAAGAAAATAGACTTGAAAACAAAAACAATTTCAAGTAACCTCATTATTAATAACATGTTTTATTTCTACACGGAAGAAAATGAATAATCAATAAAAACTTCTTGGATTTAGTCAAAGTAGGATGTAATATTTTAATGATGCAAACACTATTTATATTCATTTTTTGGATACGTAGTACTGTCAAGAAAATATTATTGTTATCTAAGTCTATTGTTGATTACTTCTATTTATATTTTAATAATTCAAATCAATTAAGAAGCAGTTCATTAAAATCATTACATCTTTATTCATAAATAAAGAGATCATGGTGAAGTATGAGTACATTTCTCTTTCTCTTTTTTTTTTGGGTTTTAAACATAATTGAGAAAAACTAAGAATCCAACTAAACATATCATTATTCTTACAAAAGAGAGAAACATGTTGTACCTGATAATTTTAAATCAGAGTCGAGAACATTAAAAGAAGATAACCTACCGTGATGGTTAGAGACTCGTGCCGATAACGTGTTATAAAATGAAAGCAATTTGGTAAAACATAAACAAGAAATATAAGCAACTTAGTGAAACATGAACAAGAAATATAAATAGAGAGAAGGAAGAGATTTTCTTGTTCAATTGTGTGTATTCTCCTATCTATTACAAAGCCTTTACATAGGCATAAAAAGTGAAGAAAATATGTCATGGAATATGTCATTGAACATACAAAATATGTCATTGAATATGTCATAAATCATTTGGGATGAAGATCATGGAAGATGTGTAGACATCCAACATAATATGATGTTTATCATAACACTCCCCCTTGGATGTCCATAGATAATATACCTCATTAAAATCTTACTAGGAAAAAACCCTATGGGAAAAAAATTCTAGTGAAGGAAAAAGAGTACACACGTATAAAAATATGCCTTTTTGTTGCCTCGTTATAAACCTTGCAAGGAAAACCCAGTAGGACAAAACCTTGTAAGGGAAAAAAGAGTGTAACGCGCATTAACTCTCCCTAAAGAGAGCATCAATTCACTTCATTGAGCCTTCACACCCCAATCTTGTGCACTAGCTTCTTGAAGGTTGACGTCGGTAGAGATTTTGTGATCAAATCAGCCATATTATCACTTGAACGAATCCGTTGCACATTGATATAACCATTCTTTTTAAAATCATGTATAAAAAATAACTTTGGTGAAATATGCTTTGTCATATCTCATTTTATGAATCCTCCCTTCAATTGAGCTATGCATGCTGCATTGTCTTCATAAAAATCATGGGTAATTTGTCATATTTCAAACCACATTTGTCTCGAATATATGTATTATAGACCTCAACCACACACACTCTCGACTTGCTTCATGAATAGCAATTATCTCAGCATGATTAGATGAAGTAGCCACAATTGATTGCTTAGTCGATCGCCAAGATATGGCAGTGCCTCCACAGATAAGTACATAACCTGTCTGAGATCGAGCCTTGTGTGGGTCAGATAAATATCCAGCATCAACATAACAAACAAGATCAGGACTGCAATTATTTCTATAAAATAAGCCCATATCGGTAGACCTTTTAGATACGGCAATATATGTTTTGTTCCATTCCAATGTCTCCTTGTAGGAGCAAAGCTATATCTTGCTAAGACATTAACTGAAAAAGTTATGTCAGACCTTGTAGTATTTGCAAGATACATTAGTGCGCCAATTGCACTAAGATATGGTACTTCAGGACCAAGTAGCTCTTCATTCTTTTCTTGAGGTCGGAATGGATCCTTATTCGCATCAAGTGATCGAACAACCATCAGAGTACTTAAAGGATATGCTCCATCCATGTAAAACTGTTTCAATACCTTTTCAATATAGGCAGATTGATGAACAAAAAATCCGTTTGCCAAATGTTCAGTTTGCAAACCAAGACATAATTTTGCATTTCCGATATCTTTCATCTCGAATTCGTTCTTTAAATAATCAATTGCCTTTTGGAGTTCTATGGGAGTTCCAATAAGGTTTATGTCATCAACATATACGGCAAGCACAACAAACTCTGATGTTGTCTTCTTTATTAAATCACATGGGCAAATGGCATCATTTAGATAGCCTTCCTTTAATAAATACTTAGTAAGACGATTATACCACATTCGTCTTGATTGCTTTAGACCATACAAAGATCTTTACAATTTGATTGAAAATATTTCCCGGGACTTTGAATTATGTGTGTTTGGCATTTAGAATCCATCGGGAATATTCATGTATATCTCATTATCAAGTGAGCCATAAAGGTAGGCAGTAACCACATCCATTAAATGCATGTGAAGTTTTTCAAGGACATCAAAACTAATGAGATAACGGAAAGTTATAGCATCCATAACGGGTGAATATGTCTCTTCATAATCGACACCAGGCCTTTGTGAAAATCCTTGTGCAACAAGGCGTGCCTTATATCTTTGTACCTTTTTTTTCTCATTTCTCTTGCGTACAAAGACCCATTTATAGCTAACATGCTTAACACCATTAGGTGTTTGAACTATAGGCCCAAGAACTTCACGTTTTGCAAGTGAATTCAATTCTTATTGGATTGCTTCTTGCCATTTATCAAGTCTTTGTCGACATTGTCCAACAGATTGAGGTTCAACATCCTCACTTTCTTACATAATGCTAGATGCAACATTATATGCAAAGACATAATCCACCACTATATCCACTCGATTAAAATTTGTCTCAATATCGATTGGATTTGTTGATAGTTCATTATTTTCTTGAGTCTCAGGCTCAATGGATTCTTCATGAATCTCAGAATTTATTAAATCGTGAATTTCCTTATGAGATTCTTTCGTAGTGTCATTTTGATAATTTGCTTTCATTTTTCTAAGATTTCGATCTTTGGGACCTAATAGTCTACCACGTTTTAGGTTTGCTTTCGACTCATTAGCTATGACACTAGAAGATTGTCCAATAGGGATATCAATATGGATTGGAACATTCTATGTGGGGATATGTGATTTTGTTATCCTTTTCAAGTCCGTAAATACGTCTGGCATTTGATTTTCTATTCTTTGCAAATGGATAATATTTTGCACATCTTTTTAACAAATAGAGGCACATGGATCAAGATGAGATAATGATGGATTTTTCCACAAGATTTCCCCACCAACTTCTCCCCCTAATTTTGGGAAAAGTGTCTCATCGAATTGACAGTCTTCAAATCGTGCAGTGAACAAATCCCTTGTCAATGTTTTGAGGTAGCGAATAATGGAAGGCGATTAAAACCCAACATATATTTCTAACCTTCTTTGTAGACCCATTTTGGTGAGATATGGCGGTGCTACAGGCACATATATTGCGCATCAAAAAAATTCTTAAATGGGATATATTAGGTTCATGACCCAAAACTAATTGCAACGGGGAATATTTGTGATAATTTGTCGGTCCGAGATGAACTAGCATTGCTGCATGCAAAATAGCATGACCCCAAACCGAAGTGGGCAGCCTCGTTTTCATGAATAACGGTTTTGCTTTCAACTGCAGACGTTTATTTAAAGACTATGCAAGACCATTTTGAGTGTGAACATGAGCTACAAGATGTTCCACTTTTATCCCAATTGATAAGCATTAATCATTAAATGTTTGGGATGAAAACTCAGCAACATTATCTAGTCTAATAGACTTAATTGGATTATCGGGAAATTGTGCCCGTAATCAAATTATTTGTGCCATTAATTTTGCAAACGCAAGGTTGCGAGATGATAATAGGCACACATGAGACCATCTAGAAGATGCGTCTATTAAGACCATGAAATATCTAAACGGCCCACTATGTGGGTGAATAGGTCCACAAATGTCCCCTTGTATCGTTCCAAAAACATAGGTGACTCAATTCCAACCTTTGTTGGTGATGGCCTAATAATTAACTTGCCTTGATAAAAAGAAGTGCAAGAAAATTCATTATTTAAAATAATCTTTAAATTCTTTAATGAATGCCCATTTGAGTTTTCTATAATCAGTCTCATCATAATTGATCCAGGGTGTCCCAATCTACCATGCCAAAGTAAGAAAGTATTGAAATTAGTAACCTTTTGGTTTACGGTAGAATGTGACTAAATTGCACTAATTCTTGTCCAATACATGCCACAAGATAAAGATGGGAACTTCTCAATAACACTCTTTTGGCCAGAGACATTCTTTGTAATGATGAGATATTCAAGATTATTCTCATCTATTGTCTCAATATGATATCCATTTTGACGGATATCTTTAAAACTCAACAAGTTCCTCTTGGACTTAGAGGAGAATATTGCATTCTCTATGATAAATATTGTTCTTTAGGCAGAGTTATAGTAGCTCTTCCAGATCCTTCAATTAATTTACTACTACCATAAATTGTAGTAACATCTGCCTTACACATACTTAAATGAGAGAAATATTTCTTCTCTTTGAATATTGTATGTGTCGTACATGAAACAATTAAACAAATATTTTTACAATTAAACATTGATTCAAGTTTGTTTTGTGAGATATCCATATTTGCTTCCCATGGTTTGACATACAAAAGAAATATACAAATATTAGTTTTTCAGAGATAAAAAAATAATAATTTTCATAAGACACAATCTTTGATTAAACAAATTGATTATATATGTATAATATGTACTTAATGTTGCTAACAAAATGTAAAGTCATGGGAGTTATATAATACTAGAAATGTAATCATACTTGCTATACACATAATATATTTATAATTATATGATGTATGTTGAAACAATCATATATTACATATGTAAATCTGTAGGCATAGTATATATTATAAATTAATGTAGCAACAACTACATATATTGTATAATCACATATCTGCATATTTATAAGCCAATGTCGTACTAATATTCTGTATGTAGGCTTGTCAAAATAAATAGTTAAATGTAGCTAGTGTAGTATATCATGTTATACTGCACAATAATGTATAATCACACAGTATGTTAGGTGTACCCAAGTACTTAATCAAGTAACTAGATATACTTGAATTCAATAAGAAAATAGACTTGAAAACAAAAATAATTTCAAGTAACCTCATTATTAATAACATGTTTTATTTCTACACGGAAGAAAATGAATAATCAATAAAAACTTCTTGGATTTAGTCAAAGTAGGATGTAATATTTTAATGATGCAAACACTATTTATATTCATTTTTTTGGATACGTAGTACTGTCAAGAAAATATTATTGTTATCTAAGTCTATTGTTGATTACTTCTATTTATATTTTAATAATTCAAATCAATTAAGAAGCAGTTCATTAAAATCATTACATCTTTATTCATAAATAAAGAGATCATGGTGAAATATGAGTACATTTCTCTTTCTCTTTTTTTTTTTGGGTTTTAAACATAATTGAGAAAAACTAAGAATCCAACTAAACATATCATTATTCTTACAAAAGAGAGAAACATGTTGTACCTGATAATTTTAAATCAGAGTCGAGAACATTAAAAGAAGATAACCTACCGTGATGGTTAGAGACTCGTGCCGATAACGTGTTATAAAATGAAAGCAATTTGGTAAAACATAAACAAGAAATATAAGCAACTTAGTGAAACATGAACAAGAAATATAAATAGAGAGAAGGAAGAGATTTTCTTGTTCAATTGTGTGTATTCTCCTATCTATTACAAAGCCTTTACATAGGCATAAAAAGTGAAGAAAATATGTCATGGAATATGTCATTGAACATACAAAATATGTCATTGAATATGTCATAAATCATTTGGGATGAAGATCATGGAAGATGTGTAGACATCCAACATAATATGATGTTTATCATAACACTCCCCCTTGGATGTCCATAGATAATATACCTCATTAAAATCTTACTAGGAAAAAACCCTATGGGAAAAAAATTCTAGTGAAGGAAAAAGAGTACACACGTATAAAAATATGCCTTTTTGTTGCCTCGTTATAAACCTTGCAAGGAAAACCCAGTAGGACAAAACCTTGTAAGGGAAAAAAGAGTGTAACGCGCATTAACTCTCCCTAAAGAGAGCATCAATTCACTTCATTGAGCCTTCACACCCCAATCTTGTGCACTAGCTTCTTGAAGGTTGACGTCGGTAGAGATTTTGTGATCAAATCAGCCATATTATCACTTGAACGAATCCGTTGCACATTGATATAACCATTCTTTTTAAAATCATGTATAAAAAATAACTTTGGTGAAATATGCTTTGTCATATCTCATTTTATGAATCCTCCCTTCAATTGAGCTATGCATGCTGCATTGTCTTCATAAAAATCATGGGTAATTTGTCATATTTCAAACCACATTTGTCTCGAATATATGTATTATAGACCTCAACCACACACACTCTCGACTTGCTTCATGAATAGCAATTATCTCAGCATGATTAGATGAAGTAGCCACAATTGATTGCTTAGTCGATCGCCAAGATATGGCAGTGCCTCCACAGATAAGTACATAACCTGTCTGAGATCGAGCCTTGTGTGGGTCAGATAAATATCCAGCATCAACATAACAAACAAGATCAGGACTGCAATTATTTCTATAAAATAAGCCCATATCGGTAGACCTTTTAGATACGGCAATATATGTTTTGTTCCATTCCAATGTCTCCTTGTAGGAGCAAAGCTATATCTTGCTAAGACATTAACTGAAAAAGTTATGTCAGACCTTGTAGTATTTGCAAGATACATTAGTGCGCCAATTGCACTAAGATATGGTACTTCAGGACCAAGTAGCTCTTCATTCTTTTCTTGAGGTCGGAATGGATCCTTATTCGCATCAAGTGATCGAACAACCATCAGAGTACTTAAAGGATATGCTCCATCCATGTAAAACTGTTTCAATACCTTTTCAATATAGGCAGATTGATGAACAAAAAATCCGTTTGCCAAATGTTCAGTTTGCAAACCAAGACATAATTTTGCATTTCCGATATCTTTCATCTCGAATTCGTTCTTTAAATAATCAATTGCCTTTTGGAGTTCTATGGGAGTTCCAATAAGGTTTATGTCATCAACATATACGGCAAGTACAACAAATTCCGATGTTGTCTTCTTTATTAAATCACATGGGCAAATGGCATCATTTATATAGCCTTCCTTTAATAAATACGACGATTATACCACATTCGTCCGGATTGCTTTAGACCATACTAAGATATTTACAATTTGATTGAAAACATTTCCCGGGACTTTGAATTATGTGTGTTTGGCATTTAGAATCCATCGGGAATTTTCATGTATATCTCATTATCAAGTGAGCCATAAAGGTAGGCGGTAACCACATCCATTAAATGCATGTCAATTTTTTCAAGTACAACAAAACTAATGAGATAACGGAAAGTTATAGCATCCATAACGGGTGAATATGTCTCTTCATCATCGACACCAGGCCTTTGTTAAAATCCTTGTGCAATAAGGCGTGCCTTATATCTTTGTACCTTTTTTTTCTCATTTCTCTTGCGTACAAAGACCCATTTATAGCTAACAGGCTTAACACCATTAGGTGTTTGAACTGTAGGCCCAAGAACTTCATGTTTTGCAAGTGAATTCAATTCTGATTGGATTGCTTCTTGCCATTTTGGCCAATCAAGTCTTTGTCGACATTGTCCAACAGATTGAGGTTCAAGATCCTCACTTTCTTGCATAATGCTAGATGCAACATTATATGCAAAGACATAATCCACCACTATATCCACTCGATTAAAATTTGTCTCAATAGCGATTGGATTTATTGATAGTTCATTATTTTCTTGAGTCTCAGGCTCATTGGATTCTTCATGAATCTCAGAATTTAATAAATCGTGAATTTCCTTATGAGATTCTTTCGTAGTGTCATTTTGATAATTTGCTTTCATTTTTCTAAGATTTCGATCTTTGGAACCTAATAGTCTACCACGTTTTAGGTGTGCTTTCGACTCATTAGCTATGACACTAGAAGATTGTTCAATAGAGGCATCAATACGGATTGGAACATTCTCTGGGGGGATATGTTATTTTGTTATCCTTTTCAAGTCCGTAAATGCATCTGGCATTTGATTTTCTATTCTTTGCAAATGGATAATCTTTTGCACATCTTTTTAACAAATAGAGGCACATGGATCAAGATGAGATAATGATGGATTTTTCCACAAGATTTCCCCACCAACTTCTCCCTCTAATTTTGGGAAAAGTGTCTCATCGAATTGACAGTCTTCAAATCGTGCAGTGAACCAATCCCCTGTCAATGTTTTGATGTAGCGAATAATGGAAGGCGATTAAAACCCAACATATATTTCTAACCTTCTTTGCAGACCCATTTTGGTGAGATATGGCGGTGCTATAGGCACATATATTGCGCATCAAAATTTTTTTGAATCGGATATATTAGGTTCATGACCCAAAACTAATTGCAACGGGGAATATTTGTGATAATTTGTCGGTCTGAGATGAACTAGTATTGCTGCATGCAAAATGGCGTGACCCCAAACCGAAGTGGGCAGCCTCGTTTTCATGAATAACGGTTTTGCTATCAACTGCAGACGTTTATTTAAAGACTATGCAAGACCATTTTGAGTGTGAACATGAGCTACAAGATGTTCCACTTTTATCCCAATTGATAAGCATTAATCATTAAATGTTTGGGATGAAAACTTAGCAACATTATCTAGTCTAATGGACTTAATTGGATTATCAGGAAATTGTGCCCGTAACCGAATTATTTGTGCCATTAATTTTGCAAACGCAAGGTTGCGAGATGATAATTGGCACACATGAGACCATCTGGAAGATGCGTCTATTAAGACCATGAAATATCTAAACGGCCCACTATGTGGGTGAATAGGTCCAAATGTCCCCTTGTATCGTTCCAAAAACGTAGGTGACTCAATTCCAACCTTTGTTGGTGATGGTCTTATAATTAACTTGCCTTGATAAAAAGAAGTGCAAGAAAATTCATTATTTAAAAGAATCTTTAAATTCTTTAATGAATTCCCATTTGAGTTTTCTATAATCAGTCTCATCATAATTGATCCAGGGTGTCCCAATCTATCATGCCAAAGTAAGAAAGTATTGAAATTAGTAACCTTTTGGTTTACGGTAGAATGTGACTCAATTACACTAATTCTTGTCCAATACAGGCCACAAGATAAAGATGGGAACTTCTCAATAACCCTCTTTTGGCCAGAGACATTCTTTGTAATGATGAGATATTCAAGATTATTCTCATCTATTGTCTCAATATGATATCCATTTTGACGGTATCTTTAAAACTCAACAAGTTCCTCTTGGACTTGGAGGAGAATATTGCATTCTCTATGATAAATATTGTTCTTTAGGCAGAGTTATAGTAGCTCTTCCAGATCCTTCAATTAATTTATTACTACCATAGATTGTAGTAACATCTGCCTTACACATACTTAACTGAGAGAAATATTTCTTCTCTTTGAATATTGTATGTGTCGTACATGAATCAATTAAACAAATATTTTTACAATTAAACATTGATTCAAGTTTGTTTTGTGAGATATCCATATTTGCTTCCCATGGTTTGACATACAAAAGAAATATACAAATATTAGTATTTTCAGAGATAAGAAAAATACTTTCCATAAGACACAATCTTTGATTGAACAAATTGATTATATATGTATAATATGTACTTAATGTTGCTAACAAAATTTAAAGTCATGGGAGTTATATAATACTAGAAATGTAATCATACTTGCTATACACATAATATATTTATTATTATATGATGTATGTTGAAACAATCATATATTACATATGTAAATCTGTAGGCATAGTATATATTATAAATTAATGTAGCAACAACTACATATATTGTATAATCACATATCTGCATATTTATAAGCCAATGTCGTACTAATATTCTGTATGTAGGCTTGTCAAAATAAATAGTTAAATGTAGCTAGTGTAGTATATCATGTTATACTGCACAATAATGTATAATCACACATTATGTTAGTTGTACCCAAGTACTTAAGCATGTAACTAGATATACTTGAATTCAATAAGAAAATAGACTTGAAAACAAAAATAATTTCAAGTAACCTCATTATTAATAACATGTTTTATTTCTACACAGAAGAAAATGAATAATCAATAAAAACTTCTTGGATTTAGTCAAAGTAGGATGTAATATTTTAATGATGCAAACACTATTTATATTCATTTTTTGGATACGTACTACTGTCAAGAAAATATTATTTTTATCTAAGTCTATTGTTGATTACTTCTATTTATATTTTAATAATTCAAATCAATTAAGAAGCAGTTCATTAAAATCATTACATCTTTATTCATAAATAAAGAGATCATGGTAAAGTATGAGTACATTTCTCTTTCTCTTTTTTTTTTGTTTTAAACATAATTGAGAAAAACTAAGAATCCAACAAAACATATCATTATTCTTACAAAAGAGAGAAACATGTTGTACCTGATAATTTTAAATCAGAGTCGAGAACTTTAAAAGAAGATAACCTACCGTGATGGTTAGAGACTCGTGCCGATAACGTGTTATAAAATGAAAGCAATTTAGTAAAACATAAACAAGAAATATGAGCAACTTAGTGAAACATGAACAAGAAATATAGATAGAGAGAAGGAAGAGATTTTCTTGTTTAATTGTGTGTATTCTCCTATCTATTACAAAGCCTTTATATAGGCATAAAAAGTGAAGAAAATATGTCATGGAATATGTCATTGAACATACAAAATATGTCATTGAATATGTCATAAACCATTTGGGACGAAGATCATGGAAGATGAGTAGGCATCCAACATAATATGATATTTATCATAACAACATGATTACATTACATATATATAACCCTTAAGCAAAAAGTTAAATTACCTTTTTACCCTTTTTAAAAATCTAATTTCAGCGACAATTCCTAAATTTAAAAGTTAAAATATCAATAAAAATAAAAAAACTTCTTAAAACCCTAATTAATCCACTTATTGAAAAGAACCTAAAGCCAACGCTTCTAAGAAGAAAAAAGCAACGCTTCATAAAAAGCCTGCTTCTAACATTTCTCTCGGCCAAAGAAGGAACACGCTTACAAATATTTTCATCAATTGTCAGGCAACTGTTTTTTACAGTATGTTGTTCTCCCCCTGATTATGCGAGGTTTACTCCTTTTTCAGGTATTCCTTAGTTTATTCATATTTATTATCTATACCAATAATATAAATATGTACCATTATTGTCATAGCGAATTAAATCAATTCTTCTCTATTCTCTATAAGTTTCTGTTGATAACCCTTATTTGATTGGTTTAATTTTTCCATATATGCTGTCAATATTAGATGTTTTCCCTGGTGTTATGTATGGGTGTTAGATTTATATCATATATATTTGTAGTAACAATAAGATTGCATTAATCCTAATTAATATTCATAACAAACAGAATGAAAGCAATCAAAACCTTGATAAGAGCCGAATTAAAAAGAAAATTTACTTATCTGGTACAAGATATATTTATAGTAAAAAGAGTTAGGGAACGATAAATAAACATTCATTTCATTTTTTCTGGCTAATTTATTTTATATTCTTTTAAAATGTTTCTTGAATTATGTAATCATGTTATTAGTAATACTTTTTTTTGGGTACTAATTAACATTATTTTAACATAATAACTAGAAAGCATGTTTGGACAAGCTTCAAATTTGCTTATTAAGCTACAAAAGTTTTAGCTAAAAAACATGGACTTCTAAGCTTTTTCTTTGAACATTCAATTGGTGCAAATATAGTCCTTAAGGCAAATGAGACTGATCGTTTTTTGCTCATTATCCGTTAAAATTGGTAATGAAAACTATTGTTTGATGTGTCCTTTATAATTCATACTTATGCAACTCTTAATTAAAATGTAGAATTTACGATTGCAATTTTTTTATTTAATAAAGTAGCTTTTTGTTTCAACAACAACAATAACTATCCACTGAATTCTCAATATGGGGTCTGGGAGAATATTATATATGCAGACTTTAACCCTACCTTGTGAAGGTAGAGAAGCTGTTTTCGGTAGACTACTTTGTGAAGGGAGAATAGTTACGGTTTATTATATATCTGTACCATATAAAATGAAACTAACTAAAACAGAATCACATATATCTAACTAAACTCTTATGAATTATATCCGTAGATTCATATAATATCTGTTCATTTTGACCTCGATAAACATGCCACTATACAACAATCCACGTTAATGATCTAAAAAATTGTACTTTGCTCTATTTATAAATATTTACTTAATAATATTAATATTATTTAAAACATCACATACTACATGACTTAACATACATGTGCAATGCACGTACCGAGATATATATATATATATATATATATATATATATATATATATATATATATATATATATATATATATATATATATATATATATATATATATGCACTTACGCGTATACCCACCCCAATATCCAAAAGCTTGTTAAATATATTATTCATATCGACAAGTGATTTGTTAGGCTCGTATAATGACAGTCTTTGTCTTCCTTATTATAAAGAGAGCGTGCTAGCCAGTTTTTTTGATTTCCCATCCGATGTCCGATTTTATATTGGTGCCCGATTAAATTCGGATTCGCGATAACAAGTTCCACAATGTGGGGTAAGGCGCTCGCTAACAAAAACAACTTCATGCCTAGGGCTCGAACTCGAGACCTCTGGTTAAGGATGAAGGAGTACTTACCACTCCACCACTACCCTTATTTATCAAATATCATTAGTATTTTCACCTATAATGTTCTCAAAGCAAAGATTCTATGGATTTAATTGGGAATTCAAAAGCACCAGACGTTTTCGATATACAATATGCATTAAGTAGTTATCAAATTAAAAGTAATAAAAAAGACTATGAAAATGAAAATAACCGAAAGAGTTTTAATTGGATTGTTTGGTGAATTTAGTTGGGAATACAAAAATGTTTCACAAGTTTGAGAAGATATTTCATGCGTCACATTGTATTTTATGATTTCATATAAGATGTAGTAGATAATTAAAGGCTCAATTTATTACTCTCACTTTCCTATTCCCTCCGATTTACAATAAGAGCTTGTTTGGAAAGCCACAAGAGAATTAGAATTGAGTGTAATTGAATATAATTATACACTTTGACTTGTTTGTTTGACCAAGTAATTACTTGATTGGTGAGGAATTAAGTGTAATTGAGAGAGAATAATTACGCTCTCCAATTCTAATGGGAAAGTATAGAATTGAGTGTAATTACATCATATAATTACAAGGCAACCTTTCCAATTTCTTGTTTTTTCTCTTTCATCAATATTTTATTAATTTTTCATTGAAAAAAAATGGTAGAAAAAACAAAACATCTCTTCACTTCTCTTCGGTTCCAGCAAGCTGCTCCAGGTAACATTTCATTTTTGTTTTCCCTTTTGTACTTCATAGTTTTTTGAATAGTTAATTCATATTGATCTATTTTATTGATATAACTTCATGTTGCCTTTTGACTTATAGTCTTGGAATCTTTACCTTTATATTTTAGAAGGGTGAAATTTGGGAAGAACAAGAATTTTAAATATGGGCAGAAACTTCACAAACAAAAAAAAAAGTATACAAACACTATTTCTTGTCATATTCAGTTTTCATATTGTGTAGTGTATTATATTGGAAAGAGAAAAAAATATATCTATATAAAAAAAAGTTGTAGTAGTTGTTTATGAAAAGAAATCTTTGCGTTTTCCCTCATTTATGCCATTAAATTTTCCCTAATTTATGCCATTAAAATAGAACAGAGAACCTTAATATGTTAGAATATTTACATTAAAGTAAGTTGTTCATCAACTCTTGGATAATCAGTTATAAACTTTTTGTGCAATCATAGATGAATCACCATGCTTTGTTTATATTCTGCCAAGTATATCTTTTATATCTTGCCCGACTTGATTATGCATTTTGAATCTCATAAATATATTGCATAATCATATAATTATATTTTATGTAGGATGTTAACTAACCAAACACCTATGGTAGGAAAACTATACACCAAATGGAGTGAAGTTCAAGACGAACATTTCATTTATTTTATCACTGAACAAGTTAAGTTAGGAAGAACGCAACAAGGAGGCTTAACAACCGAGGGATGCGATGGTGTAGAAAGAGAAATGAATAAGTTATATGGGGACAAATTAGATAAGACGAAAATGAAAAATAGAATGAGAACATTGAAGAAAACCTATGGTACTACGAAGAGAATGGTGCAACATTTTTGATTTGGGTGGAATGAAGAAACTCGAAAAGTTGATGTCGAAGATGATGTTTGGGAGCAGCACCTTGCAGTGAGTCTTACTATTCTTTTTCCTTTTATAGCTAAAATTTGAATATAAGTTATTTGTTTCTCTAATTAGGAACATTTGTTATGTTATAGGATCACCTAAAAGATACTCAATATAAGACGAAGAAGTTGCTAGACTATAATACATTGGTTTTGATTTTTGGACACTGTCGCTGATGGTAGGAATGTATGTGAAATTAATGATACGGAGGATTTCCAAAATGAATTTTCTGATGAGGAGATACCTGGTGATAAAATTTACTACACCTATTTTTGAAGAGGCGCTGTCTATTGACCATGTATATCTTGATTAAAACATAAGCTTCACGAGTACTGAAACAACTCAATCAACTGGTCAAGATAAGAGAGCAGGAAAAGGACGTTTAGCTGAGGATTAAACTTTGACATCTCGTCACAAAAGAATTAGGAATTCTATTGGGACTAGTTTGGCTAAATCTGCTGATAGATAGACAACTATAGCTGAAGAACAAAGAACACTACAACATGAACAAAAAAAATACTTATGCGGAGAAATTAATGCCTTTGATAATGGAACTAGAATTGGATGACGCATGGAATATACGAGTTATTGATCTCCTTACAAATGAGAAAAATTCTGAATTCTTTGTTGCTATGGCTCATGCGCTTATAAAGAAATGTGTTATGCACAAACTCGGATTATATGATTGACGCTTTTAGTGTTGTGTTTTGGATGTTCAGATGAAGTTATAAACTAGTATTTTTTTTTATTATGTTAACTGTTAGCTGCATACATGAGCATCTTCTACTTTTTCTTATGTTTTATATGTACTATGTGAAAATCGTGGATTTTAGTCCATCAGTGCTTTATATAGCTTCTTCCTATTTTGTTCTTTTTTATTAATTGCTACAATGAGCTCCATGGCCCTACGCTTATCTTATTTAATTTTAAACGCATTATGTTTTCTCTTATGTTATTACAATGGTAAATTTTAATTATTTCCTGTCATATAGGATGACAAAATGAAGATCAATTCATGGTGTTTCTTGCAAAATGTCTGCTTTTATTAAGTATTATTGAAAAATATTTAGGTACTGGATCAAAAGGAAGAGTGCACCGCTCAATTTTAACTGGAGCAAAGTTTATTAAAGATTTGATTGAAGGACATTCTCGTGGATGGTATGACCTACTACGTATGAATATCAGATGTTTCTTACAACTTATAGATGATTAAAACAAGAGGTCTGTTAACTGATTCAAGAGCGATTAAAGTTGAGGAGCAATTGGCCATCTTTTTGTTTATATTAGCTCATAATAAAAGGAATAGAGTCGTACAAAGCCGTTTTCAACATTCAGGAGAAACCATAAGCCGTTATTTTAACAAGTATTTAAAAGCTTGTCTACGATTAGGAAAATACTTTGTCAAGCAAGCAGGAAAAGGTGTCCCGCAAGAGATATCGTCTAATCCACTTTTCTATCCTTGGTTCAAGGTTAGTATTTAGTATTACATTATTCAATGATTAACAATAATATTAATTATTTGTGCAATATTTTAAAATTGTTGTAAATTTTTGAAGGATTGTATTGGAGCTATCGATGGAACTCATATCCCTGCATTTGTTCCTATGGAAGATCAACCAAGATATAGAAATCGTAAAGGAGTTCTTTCTCAAAATGTCTTTGCTGTGGTAGACTTTGATATGAATTTTAAATATGTGCTTGCTGGTTGGGAAGGATCTGTTTCTGATTCTAGAGTACTAAGAAATGCTGTTTGGGAAAGATCAACAAATAAGTTGAAAGTTCCAACTGGTAATTTACAAATAACTCATATTATCTATTCAATTTTTATTATCGTTTTTTAAATATTTAACTTGTACTTGTAACTTTGTAGGAAAATATTATATAGTTGATGCAGGATATGCAAATACACAAGCTCCACAAAATGCTCGCGAGATTTTTAACTTACGACATTCAAAAATTTGAAATGTGGTTGAGAGGTCATTTGCTGTTTTGAAAATAAGGTTTCCTATATTGATGACTCCTTCTCCTTATACTATAAAAAAACAAGGCTGGATTGTGCTAGCATGTTGTATACTTCACAATTTTATTCGTAAGTGGAACTGGGAAGATGCATATTTTGAAGAGCACATGGAAGAGGAAATAGAAGATTCCCATAATTTGGATGATATTGATTCAGATTCAGATGATGAAGAACCTGGCCGAGGCTCGACTGATGTTGACAAACAATATATGTGCAAACTAAGAGATGGAATATCTCATCAGATATGGAATGCTAGATCAATTAGATGAAATTTTATATACAACGTCGTTATGAAATATAGAATAGCTCATCATTGTTGTTTTTTTTATTCAAATGAGTTGCTAAAGAATTTTGATTTGTCATTGAAATTTTTATTGTTCTATTTTAAGTTACAATATTGTCTAAACGGAGAATACCAATTACTTTTATAATCTACGTATTATTTATAATTATTTAACTTATTTTCTTATAAAAGAATATACATTTTCAATAATATAATAATTTAATATCTATTATACATATAAATATTTATCATACAATTAAAATTATTTACATATTATTCTGAAAAAATAGTTATTTATCTATGTAATTACATTTGTACAACCAAACATGGCATATGTAATTACACTTACATCATGACAAACAAACATGCCATTGTAACTACAATACTATGTAATTACCAGGCTGTGTAATTACTACCCTAGTAATTACACAACCAAGTAATTACACAGGGCTTTCCAAACAGACTCTAAGTGTCAAATTTACTTTTGCACGCCTATTAAGAATCATTGG
Organism: Nicotiana benthamiana; assembly: GCA_034376525.1. Classification (NCBI taxonomy): domain Eukaryota; kingdom Viridiplantae; phylum Streptophyta; class Magnoliopsida; order Solanales; family Solanaceae; genus Nicotiana; species Nicotiana benthamiana. The sequence goes on from CM067328.1 coordinate 45,678,995, forward strand.
GGTTATTTGTAAACAAAATTGAATTCTTTCTTGATTACGTAACTAGACACTTAAATGAAAAAGCAAACTGGACACTTATTGTAAACCAGAGGGAGTACTATCTATCCAGTATCGAGTTTGCACGTCCATTAAGAAAAAATAAATAAAGTGCATAATTTACCATGATAGCCATATTAGTTGAAGCATATTTTTAATGAGTTTGAAAAAATGATTTGAAAGGAGTAATTATAGTGTGGGTAGAAAAGGAAAAAGAAATTGTCTTATCTTGATATTTTAAAAGTGACAAGTAAAAGTAAAAAAATTATTTTTAGAATACTGAACCAGTTAAAGTGAACATATGAAGGATAAGATATTTTTACCTTTTAATATATATATATATATATATATATATATATATATATATATATATATATATATATATATATATATATATATATATATATATATATATATATATATATATATATATATATATATATATATATATAAGAGTCGCGTTTACATGAAGGATTCGGAACAAATAAATTAATAAGAAAAATATCATATCAAATGAAAAGAAGGGAGTATATAATGGAGGTTAGCAAACTAATCTTGGGTTGACAATATATTGATAGGTTTGTGAGTGGATTATTAATTATCTGAAATTAGTTAATGGTTTTTAAAGGACATGAAAGTTAAATTAGTCCTTTTAAGACAATTTTAGTGGTCTACAAAGTTCTGTTACCAAGTTTAGATAAGGAGTCGTGTTCGACAAGATTGACGTTAAGGGTTAGTTGGCTATTACTGATCACATAACAAATGAAGTTCCAAGACTGAATTTGGTTAGCTATTTTCTTTAAGGGGTTATGAGAAGACACGTCATTTGGCCAAATGTTATGTAAGGTGTCCTTGTCTAGGATTTCAAGCCAACCAAATACAGTAGTATTGTTGACAGTTCCACATACGACAAACTTTCCTTCTCAATTAAGCCTAGAATTCGTTACTATCTACAAGAACTTTTGAGTGATGGCCGCAGTGTTATCATGCTATATATGCACCATTTAATATATTAATGTTGCCTGAAATCTTAAATAGAAGGAAGGCAAGCACATGTAGAAAGATTCTAAAGAGATATGAACATTTTCCATGAAAGACCCTAAATACGTATGAATTTATTAGGAAAGTCCTTCTAATTTTCTAACCTTGTAGATAATTCTAAAAATACCCTTATCTTGTAATTAGGGACTTATGAAATAATTAATAGGCGTAATACATATGGAGACACCTAAAGTTGGCACGATCTTTCTCTTAGACATTTGAACTAGGCCTCTTTCCAATTAGACACATTTCTTACACAATTTACATTCCAATTAGACACTTAAACTAGGTTCTAACCCATGACGTTTTTGGATAATATAATAAATCCCTACAAAATATCCTTATAAATAAACTTAACTTCATAACTAGATTTAGAGCACCTCCAAAACTGTTTTCTCCTTTTCTCTCTTTTCAATTTCTTATGCTAATTAGACCAGATATGCCTGGCACACATCCTAAATTCAGCATTGGGTAAGATTTCTTTCAAAGATGCAACAAATCCCTACACAATAACTAATAAGCCAGCAAAAAACGTGTCTAATTGGTATGATAATTGCCTAAAAAATGTGTCTAACTGGAAAGAGACCTAGTTTAAGTGTCTAAGTGAAAGATCGTGCCAACTTTAGGTGTTTCCGTATGTATTACGCCTAATTAATATTTACATACTAGAGTTTTGGAGACAAGTATTAAAAGGAGGGAGGGGAGGGGGTCCTTTGTAACTCACCAAGCAAACAATTCAAGTTCTCTCTAGTATAAAGTTTTCTTTAGCAATTCTCCTGGATTATTTCTAACATTCCCTTCGCAATCTTGAGTGTAGTATGATTGACTTGTCATATATACAACGTAAAAGTTGTGCAAGATCGTGAGCAAGATTCTAGTGATTTCCTTCGGCATGACTAACGCCCCGATGACATTTATGAGTTTGATGAATCGGGTATTAAAGCCATATTTTGACTCATTTTTCATTGTCTTGAGTGATGACATATTGATATACTCACATACTATGGAGGAGCACAAGCAACATTTGAGGATTGTGCTTCAGACCTTGCAGGAACGTATGCTTTATTCTAAGTTCTCCATATGCGAGTTATGGTTAGATTTTGTGGCATTCTTTGGGCATGTTGTGTCAGGTGAGGATATTAAGGTAGATCCCATGAAGATTGAGGTAGTTTAGAGCTGGCCTCGTCCTACCACAGCAATCGAGATCAAAAGTTTATTGTCGGTTTATAGGTGGATTTTAGTGAATTGCATCTCTTTTGACTAGATTCACCTAGAAGAGTGCTCCATTCAGAGGGTCTGATTATTGCGAGGCAGGATTTTAGAAGCTTAAGATCGCATTGACTATAACACTGGTGTTAGTATTGCCTTCAGGTATTGGTATGTATACTATGTGTCATAACGCTTCACGCATTGGCTTGGGTTGTGTATAGGTGAAAGAGGGGTAGGTTATTGAATATGCTTCACGTCAGCTGAATGCTCATGAGAAGAATTACATCGTACATGAATTGGTGTTTCCTACGCTTATATCCTCAAGATATGGACGCATTATCTTTATGGATTGTTGTGTGAGGTCTATACCGACCACAATTGTTTGCAACATTCGCTTAAGTAGAGGGACCTTATTCCAAGGTAGCGTAGGTGGATTAACTTATTGAAGAATTATGATATTACTATGATCTATCATCTGGGCAACGATAACGTGGTTGTGGATGCCTTGAGTAGAAAGGTGGAGAGTATGGGTTGTTTGACATTCATTTCAGCAGGGGAGAAGCCGTTGGCTTTGTACATTGAGTCCTTACCTAACAGACTCGGGTGGTTGGATATTTCTGATCCCAATCAAGTTCTTGGAAGTGCTTTGTCTTAGTGTGGATCTAGGGCCGTCAGTACGATGAACCACATTTGTTGGTTCTTAGAGAGAAAGTGCTACAGGGGGATACCAAAGAGGTCACTATCGGTGATGATGATGTTCTACAACTTCACGGTTGCAATGTGTTCCTAATATTGATTACCTATGGGAAACTACTCGTGAGGAGGCACACAATTCACGGTATTCAATTTAGCCACATGTTGAAAATATATTATGACCAGAGGCAATATTTCTCGAGGCTGTGGATGAATAAAGACATAGTCAAGTATGTGGCGAGATATCTAAATTGCTAATAGGTTAATAATGAGCATCACAGGCCTGGTGGCTTACTTCATCCGATGATTATACTGGAGTGGAAGCGGAAGTGCATCACTATGGACTTTGTAGTCGGGTTGTCACAGATGTTGAGGAAATTTATGCCGTTTGGGTCATTGTCGAAGGTTGACCAAGTCGGCACATTTTTATTCCGGTGTGACTATGTACTCTTCAAAGCGGTTGGCCCAGATTTATGTCCAGGAGATTGTATGGTTGCATGGTGTGCCTATTTTCATCATTTCATATAGAGACCCTCAATTTAGTTCACAATTCTAGATAGCAGTATAGAGTGAGTTGGGCACCAAGGTAGATATTAGCACAACCTTTCGTCCGAAAGTCGACGGTCAGTCGCAAAGGACAATTCAGATCATAGACGATATTCTCAGAGCATGTGCGCTTGACTTTGGAGGGCATCGAGATTGGTTCTAACTTTTGGCCGAGTTTGCTTATAACATCAGTTATCAGTCTAACATTGGGATTGCTCCATTTGAGGCTTTATTTGGTCGGCGATATCGTTTCCCTATCGGTTGGTTTGAGTCTGGCAAGGATAGGTTATATGGTACTGATTTGGTAAATGATGCTCTGGATAAGGTAAAGTTGATACATGAGTAACTTTGCACAACTCAGTCTAGAGAAAAGAGTTATGTGGATTAGAAGGCAAGTGGTTTATCCTTTTGGGTGTGCGAAAAGGTTCTCTTAAAAGTCTCGCCGATGCAGGGTATCATGAGGTTTTGAAAGAAGGAATAGTAGAGTCTGAGGTTCCTTGGTCTATTTGAGGTGTTGGAGAGAGTTGGAGAAATTGCCTAGAAGCTTGCTTTAGCTCTCAATCTATCAGGAGTGCATTCACTTTTTTACGTGTCTATGCTCCAGAAGTACCATGCTGACAGGTCACATGTGTTATATTAAAATAGAGTTTAGCTAGATGAGAACTTTTGTTATGAAGAAGATCCAATTTCCATTATTGCCACGCAGGTCCGCCAGTTGAGGTCTAAGAATATTTCACTGGTAAAAGTCCAGTGGAGGGATCTACCAGTCGACGAGGCAACTTGGCAGACGAGTAGGACATGCAAAGTAAATAGCCATCCTTTTTTAGCACTTAGGTATAATTCTATACCTATTCGAGGACGAACATTTGATAAATAGGGGGTGAATGTAATGACTTGATTGGCCGTTTTTTTTTCTAGATCCTCGTTCCCCTATTTAAGACTCCCTGTATGTGTTTTTACTGTTTCATGACTTGCGGGGATGGTTTATGTAATGATCCAACTGGTCATTTTGCTTTCTATATCCTCTTTCCCCTAATTAAAACTCCCAGTATGTGCCTTATCCATTTTGTGACTTGCAGGGATGGTTTACTTGGGTTAGGAAGGGTCTGGGTTGAAATTAGAGCACTTGATTCCTTAATAGTGGTCTAAGATGGCCAAGTTTGACTTGAGCCAATGTGACCATGAAACTATGATTTGATGGTTCCAATAGGTTTGTATGATGATTTTGGACTTCGACGTGTGTTCGGATAACCCGGGAGTGTTTCGATTCTTAGTGTTGAATGTTGGCGCATTGAAGGTTTTCAAGTTCTTTAATTTTAGTTTTGAGTAGCTTTTGATGTTATTGAGGTTGTCGCGCCCCCTTTATCTTGCGAAATCAGGTTTATCACATTTGGAAGGAGATCTCGTTCTCTTTTGGGAATTGGGTTTGAATTGAAAAGTCACCACCTAATAATTAAAGTGAATTAGGACACTAAGAAGGATTTGATTTAGAAAAAAAACTAGAGTATGTGTAAGGGCTATAAATTATCCCAAGAAAGGTATTAGGCACCCCTCCGAATCAACTAGTGTGATTCCCGATCATGTTACAATTGTGACTTTAAATAACAAGTAAGCAAATAAAGGTCTAAAATAGAGGGGGTTTTCACATAATAGTGGCAAGTAAATTGAATGTTTGAAGAAACAAAGAAAGCCGAAATTTTTGAAGGAAATAGTTTGAACAATTTTAAAAATAAAACAAGCAAAGGGAAGGGGGTCCTAGGTTTACAAACAATATGAATCACATCAATGCAATACCTGGTAATCACTCCTCAGAAAAGGTGGTTACACATGGTATTAGCGCACCGTCAACATATCCATATCTACCCATTCCCACCCCGTTAAGGTACTAAAGCGAGAAATACTATAGTTAGTTATTGCATGTTAGTACCCCCCAGTTCCTATTTGTCTCGGAGGCATTCGGGACTACTAGTCCTAAAGGGAAGGGAAATTTAAGTTTTTTATGGTTTAAAAGGACAAAATTCAAGAGCGACAAACAAAACACATAAAGCAGATATGGGGAAATAACAATTAAAAGGCTTAGGCAGACCTCTTCACTTAAAAACAAATTTTTAAGCATGTCTTACAAATATTGTTTATGGTCTGAATTAAACATAAAGCGTGAAGGTATGCTGATTTACCACGTATTTTTAGACAAGAAGTCCGAATTAGGCCTGCCTGGTGGTTCTAATTATCAAAGACTGGTGTAGTTAATCAATTACCTAATGGCTTGCCTAGGTGACATCTACCAACATAATGTCTAACAATGCATAAGTATAATTATATTTTTTTTAAAGAAGGCTTGTTGATTACAGAAAAAACATATGTATTGCAGATATTGAGTAACATTGCTACTGATTTAAGACTTGTGGACGATTCAAATTTAGTGGATTAGCCCTACAGACATGCTTTCTAAGCGTGATTGGTTTTAAAATGTTTATAGCAATGCACGAGTCCTATATGCATTGTATCTATAATGCAATTTGTTATTTAAACCTATAAACTGTTTGCCTAATGATATATGATATGCAGAAGCGCAGAAAACCTATAGTCATGATTTCTATTTGCAAAAGTGCAGAAAACCTATAGCTATGATTGATGTAGGAAAAAGTGCAGAAAAACCTATTGTCGTGATCTCTCTATGATATGAGGAACCTTAAAAATATGATGTCTATATATGCGGAAGTGCAGAAACCTGCATGCATGATTTCGATATATGCAGAAGTGTAGAACTTGTAAATAATAACTCCTATGAGCTTGTTGTCTACCCTTTGCATGCATGAGTGACCCTCCAAGGAGAGCCTAATTCAGACTCCAGTTCAGAAATATGAAATGAACCAACATCCAAAGATTAGATTTCACAAGCCTTCTCTTATTTAGGATGTGCCAAAGTTCTCTAAGAGTCTCCGCTGGACTCCGGGAAGTTTTCACGACCCTAATTAAATAATTGTGAACATGTTAGGACGGCACCTAGTCTTCACGACTAGGTAAGCCTATCACATTGCGAAAATTACAACCTTTACGAAGAACAGTAACATAAAGAGAAATATCATAAGAAATGTATAAAGTTGATGCCTGCCACATAAACTTTAACACTACAATACTGAAACAATCCTAAACCCCGGAATCTCATGGGAAAACACAGGCTAAATGAGTAACCATAGCATGCTCTGTACCAGAGTATCTAAACAACATGAAAAGACTGGAAATGGCTATCTACTACAACTGGAATGGAATAGAGACTTAGGGCATGCGGATGTAGTAGATATATCTCGAGTCTCCACTAATGCTCTTTGCTGCGAGGATTATACTCCTAGGAAGAAATACCTAGGTCTGCACATGAAAAACATGCGCAGAAGAGGTGTGAGTACACCATAGTGGTGCTCAGTAAGTGCCAAGCCTAACATCGGTTGGGTAGTGACGAGGAAGGTTGAGGCCCTACTGAGATAGAAACATAATAATCAATATGATAAGGAAAAGACAACGTGGATATAAGCTACTATGAGAATATAGCAAAATAATAAATAAAACAGTAACCGAGAACCAACACAGTAAATAAATATAAGTACAAACTACAACCAGAAGTTTATCATCAGGGATATCCTGGTATCCCGAGGATATCCTGGTACCCTCATCATATACACGAGGGATCTCCTAGTATCCTCCATTTATACACAAGGGATCTCTTAGTATCCCGAGGATCTCCTGCTTTCCTCTATTTTTGTAATCATATCTGTGCGAGGGATCTCTTGGTATCACGCACTCTCAATCTTAGAACGAAACACATACAAGGGGAGTTTTTTGGGATACCGTCTTGTAGTCCCTAATCATAAACACCACAACAATTCAAATAAGGTATAACGCTAAGTAAGAACAATTATTAGCATTTTTAGTCTAGCATGCTTCACGGAGGACAGATAATACAGTTTAGGCAAATAAGCAAGTAAGTAAGCTAAACATGCTTTTCCTAGGCTAACACCTATTAAATTGTATTTAGAATAGGCAAATACGCAAGAAAATACAGTTAAATATTCTAAGTAAAACAGATTTTCAACAATAAGCAGAAGTACACGCTCGTCACCTCGCGTACCAGGCATTTCAAATAACAAGTAATATATCCTAAGGGGAGGGCCCCCCCCCCACACAAAGTTAGAAAAACCACTTTGCTCGAAACGGTGCCAAACCAAATACGAAACAATGCCCTTGCCACGAGTATCCGACTCTGAATGGCCCAAATGCAATGATTTTCTCTTCAAAACCCATTTAAAATTGCCTTCTTCCGAGCTCTCAATTGATTTTTCCAACTTTTGAAATAAACCCTCGGATTATCCTATTTCTGAACAGTGCATTCTGCTTTTGCGGACAAGGGATCGCTTCGGCGGTCCCACTTTTGCAGAAACAAGGCCGCTTCTGCGGATTTCATCGAATGCGCTAGAGTCCTTTTGCGGTTTCTTGGGAGATGGCCAAACTCGCTCTTGCGATGGGCAAGCCGCTTCTGTGGCTCTGCTTCTGCGGTTCCCATGCCGTAGAAGTCAAAATACCATAAGGGAAATATCAGCTGCTGCAACACTTAATGACTTTCTCTTGTTAACCACCCACACTTGTGTAGAGGCCCCCGGGACCTCAATCAAAAGCACTAATAACACCCAATACCTTATTCAAATTTGCACCAATCCTTACAACATATAAAACTATACCGAAAACCTTATTAAATCAAATATTCAAGCCTAAGAACTTAAAGTTCATCCTAAATACGCTTTCGATTCAAAACCTAACCAAGACTCATCCGATTGACTTGAAATTTGAACGCACGTCCCAAATGACATGACGGTGCTACAACAACTTCCGAAAATCCCATTTTGACCCTCGGATGTAAAATTTACTATCGGACCAAAAACTTCCAAATTCTAACATTCAGCATTTCAGGACTAAATGAGCTACGTGCTCCCAAAATACTCTCCGAACTCGCTCATAACCCCGAAATCGAATTTCCATTTTCGAGGCCATCTTCGCACTGTTACTTTTACGGATCTCTTTCTAATACTTAAGCTCTCATTTAGGGACTAAGTGTCCCAAAACACTCCGAATTCTAACACCGAACATCCCGGCAAACCAAAATAGCAGAAATGTACTTAGGGGGAATATTTAATAGGGGAACAAGGCATAAATTCCAGAAACGATCGGCCGGGTCGTCACATCCTCCTAAGCTTAAACATTCGTTCATCCTCGAATGAGCATAGAGAACATACTTGAAGTAGCAAATAGATTAGGGTATTGGCTGTGCATATCCCGCTCGATCTCCCAAGTCACCTACTTGGCCGACTGACCCCGCCACTAAACCTATACTTAAGCTATATCCTTTGACCTGAGCTTTCGGACCTGCATGCTCAACATTGTCAGTTGCTCCTCAACATAAGACAAATCCTTGTCCAACAGGACTGAAGTAAACTCCAACACATGAGACGGATCCCTGTACCTCCAAAGCATCGAGATAGGAAATACCGAATGAACCTCGACAAAACTGGGAGGTAAAGCAAGCTCATAAGCAACCTCCCCAACTCGCTTCAAAATCTAAAAAGGGTCAATGAACCTTGGAATCAACTTTCCTTTCTTCCGAAACCTCATGACAACTTTCATAGGCGAGACCCGAAGCAGAACCCGCTCACCAACTATAAAGGAAACATCACAAACCTTCAGATCCGCGTAACTCTTCTATCTGGACTATACAGAGTCTGTCCTGAATTACCTTAACCTTCTCTACCACAACCTGGACCGAATTAGTGCCCAATAGCCTGGCCTTACCCGTCTAAAACCAACCCACTGGGGACCTGCATCGCCTACTATATTAGGCCTCATACGGCACCATATGAATGTTGGAATGATAACTGTTATTGTAAGCAAAGTCAGCCAATAGCAAGAACTGATCCCAAGACTCTCTAAATTAAATCGCGCACCCATAGAGCATATCCTCAAGAATCTGAATGGTGCCCTCAGACTGTCCGTCCGTCTGAGGGTGAAATTCTATACTCACAGTCACCTGGGTACTGAAATCCTACTGGACGGCTCTCCAGAACCGTGATGTAAACTGTGTACCCCTATCCGATATGATAGAAACTAGAATATCGTGCAATCGGACAGTATATCTGATGTAAATCCCCGCTAACCGCTCCGCTGAGTAAGTAGTACACACCTGTATAAAATGAGTCGACTTGGTATGTTGATCCACAACAACCCATATAGAATCAAATTTCTTCGCAGTCATTGGGAGACCAACTAAAAAATCCATAGTGATCCGCTCCCATTTCCACTCCGGAATCTCCATCTACTGAAGTAACCCTCCCGGTCTCTGGCGCTCAGCCTTCGACTCCTGACAGTTGAGGCATCTAGCTACAAATTCCGCTATGTCCTTCTTCATCCGCCTCCATAAGTAATGTTGCCTCAAATCGTGATACATCTTCGAAGAATCCGAATGGATGGAGTACCGCGAACTATGAGCCTCTGTCAATATTAACTCCCGAATATCATCAACATCGGGTACACATATCCAACTTTGCATCATCAATACCCCATTATCTCCAATAGTCACATCCCTAGCATCACCATACTGAACTGTGTCCCTGAGGACAAGCAAATAAGGGTTATCATACTGCCGCTCCTTGATATGATCGAACAAGAAAGACCGAGAAACCACAAAGGCTAGAACCCGATTGTGATGGGAAAGATTCAATCTCACAAACTGGCTGGCTATGGCCTAAACTTCCATTACCATGGGTCTCTCTTAAGCTGGTAAATATGCCAAACTCTCCTCTCGGCGACTCAAGGCATCGGCTACCGCATATGCCTTGCCCAGGTTATAGAGAATAGTAATATCATAATCCTTCAGTAGCTCCAACCATCTCCTCTAGCACAAGTTTAGATCCTTCTACTTGAACAAGTGCTGTAAGCTCCGATGATCCGTGTAAATCTCACAAGGCACGCCGTACATATAATGATGCCAGATCTTCAAGGCGTGAACAATAGCAGCTAACTCAAGGTCATGGAGAAGTAGTTATTCTCATGTATTTTTAGTCTCCTGGACGCGTAGACAATCATCCTACAGTCCTACATCAACACCGCTCCAAGTCCGACTTGTGAGGCATCACAATAAACATTATAGGACCCTGAACCCGTAAGAAATATTAGAATAGGGGCTGAAGTCAAAGCTGTCTTGAGCATCTGAAAGCTCTCCTCAGACTCGTCTGCCACTGAAAAGGAGCACCCTTCTGGGTCAATCTAGTCATAGGGGCTGCAATCGATGAGAACACCTCCACAAATCGACGGTAATAACCTGCCAGACCAAGGAAAGTGCGGATTTATATAGTTGAGGAGGGTCTGGGAAACCTCTGTGCGGCCTCCACTTTCTTCCGATCCACCCGAATGCCCTCACTTGATTCTACGGGGCCTAGGAATGCAACATAATTCAACCAAAACTCACATTTCAAGAACTTTGCATATAATTTCTTCTCTCTCAGGCTCTATAGCAGTGTCTTTAGGTGCTTCTCATGATATTCCCAAATCCAGGAGTATACAAGAATATCATCTATAAAAACAATGATGAAAGAGTCGAGATAGGGCCGGAATACATTGTGCATCTAATGCACAAAAGCTTCTGGGGAGTTGGTCAGCCCAAATGACATAACAAGGAATTCCTATTGACCATACCGAGTCGTGAAGGAAGTCTTCGGAATATCTCGCTCCCGAATCTTCAACTGGTGATAACCTTAGCACAAATAGATCATGAATATGTGACAAAGGATATCGGTGCTTCACTGTAACCTTGTTCAACTAATGATAATCGACACACATACACATAGAACCATCCTTTTTCTTCAAAAACAAGACAAGTACACCCCACAGTGACACACTGGGTCGAATAAAACCCTTATCAAGCAATTCCTGTAACTGATCCTTCAACCCATTCAAATTAGGAAGAGTCATATGGTACCGAGGAATGGATATGGACTTAGTGCCCAACAACAAATCAATACCAAAATCAATGTCCCGATTAGGCAGCATGTCCAGAAGATTGGCTGGAAAAACTTTGTGATAATTTCGTACCGCTAGGACAGAATCAACAGAAGGGGTATCAGCACTTACATCTCCCACATAAGCCAAGTACGCGGAACACCCCTTCTCAACCATACATGGAGCCTTATGAAAAGAAATAACTCTACTGGGAGTGTGATCAACAGTACCACTCCACCAAATACGCGGAATACTTGGCATAACCAACATCACAGTCTTAGCGTGACAATCAAGAATAGCATACTGGGCAACACCTAGTCTATGCCCAAGATAATATCGAAGTCAACCATATCGAGTAATAAAAGATCTGCTCCGATCTCAAAACTACGAATAGTTATAAAACATGACCGATAAATGCGGTCCATAATAAGAGAGTCTCCCATGAGAGTAGAAACATAAACATGTGAGCTCCATGACTCTCGGGCTATACCCAAATACGGAGCAAAATAAAAAGACACGTATGAATAGTTAGAGCCTGGATCGAATTGAACTGATTCTTCTCTATGTTTAACGAATATAATACATGTGATAACAGAATTAGAGACAATAACCTTGGCACGAGCAGGAAGAGCATAAAATCTTGGCTGGACCTTCCCTCGAGGGTGACCTCTATCTCTCCAATCTCCGCCCCTAGCTGGCTGGGTAGGTAGGATGATATCTGGAGCTGGAACAATAGCCTGAGAATCCTGTTGGGTACGCTGCAGATGAGAATGCTGTGGAGGTGCACTCCTCCCAATCCTAGGGCCATCCCACACTACATGACGGGTGTCCCCGCACTCAAAACAAGCTCTGGAGGACGTGGTGACTATTACTGATTTGGCACAACCCTGCTGTACTGACCTTTGAAAGGACCCCGCGTGGGAGGCGCGCTATAAACCGGAGGTGCATAGTAAGGCTCCTTAGATATGGGATGAGCTGGAGTGCTGTTGGATGAAGGAAGAGCTGAATGAACTGGGCGACCCATATAGCTCCTTCCATGGTGCCATATTGCTGGGGTGCAGGTACCGGAGTAGTGACCCGACTCTTGAGACCTGTTGGCCTCTCTCTCCTCTCGTTCTCTGGCGTGCGAACCCTCGATCCTCCTAGCTATGCTCACTATCTGCTGATAAGGTATATCCACCTCCAACTCTCGAGCCAGACTAGATCTGATGGGAGGAATAAGACCCTCAATAAACCGGCGAACCCTCTCACGGACAATAGCAACCAAGGCCAGTGCATGTCTGGCGAACCTAGTATATCAGATGGCATACTCCAAAATGTTTATAGCACCCTGGCGCAAATGCAAAAATTTTGTGCGTCGTATGTCGCTGAGGCTCTGGGGAACAAACTCCCTCTAAAACATATCTAAAAACTGTGCCCAGGTCAAAGAGGTAGCCTCCTCCAGACTGTCTAACTCAAAGATGTGTCAATGATCATAGGCAGCTCCCAGAAGCTGGACAGCTGCGTATGAAATCCCACTCGAGGCTGTAATACCCATTGTGAAAAAGATGCAGTGACACTCCTCCATAAACCCCAAAGCATCATCCGTAGCTAATCCATTGAAAACCGGAGGGTCATACTTCTTGAACCTCTCCAGCCTCTGCTACTTTTCCTCAAAAGTAGGTGCGCCATCCTCGGGCTGAACCGGTACTGCAGGCTGGACAAGGATGACATCCAAGACCTGCTGTATATACACTCTCTGCTCAGAAGTGCAGGCTACAGGAGTCTAGGCTCTTCCCCCGGCCTGGGATGTGGCTGCAGGAATGAGAAGCAACCCTGCTTGTGACAACATAGTATACATGCTCATAAACTGTGCCAATGCCTCCCGAACAAATGGAGTAGTAGTGGTTGTGGGCACGTCAAGTGTCGGAGCCCCGACTGGATCTGTTGGTAGTACCTGAGCGGCAACTCGCACAACTGCTCTGGCTGCACCACGGGCGCGTCCACAACCTCTGCACTGGACCCTGCCTCTAGCACCTGCAGGAGAGGGCGTGGGTGCCTGATCATCTTGGGTAGCACGTGTCCTCACCAAATATGAGAGAATAGCAGATAGAATTTTAGAGTTGATGTGAAAATATAACACGACAAGGAATTCATTAAAGTGAAGATTTTTCCAAAATACTTACATAGCCTATTGTAGATAAGTACATACATCTCCGTACCGATCAGTGAGACTCTAATGAACCGGCCTGTGTTTCGTGACGCCTATGAACCTAGAGCTCTAATACCAAGTTGTCACGACCCTAGTTCACCAATTATGAACATGTCATGACAGCACCTAGTCTTCAAGACTAGGTAAGCCTATCACATTGAAGAATTTACAACCTTTACGACTAATAATCACTTTAAGCAAAATATCATAAAAAAGGTATAAAGTTGCTGCCTGGCACATACACTTTAACACTACAATACTAAAACAATCCCAAAACACGGAATCTCACAAGAAAACAAAGGCAAAAAGAGTAACAATATTATGCTCTACACCAAAGTATCTAAACAACATGAAAAGAAGGGAATGAGCTATCCACTAATATTGTAATGGAATAGAGACTTAAGGCATACAAATGTAGCTTATATACCTCAAGTCTCCAGTAATTCTCTCCGCTGCGAGGATGATATGTCTCGGAAGAAGTACCTAGATCTGCACATGAAAACCATGCAGAGAAGAGGTGTGAGTAGACACAACGGTACTCAGTAAGTGCCAAGGCTAACCTCGATCGGGTGATGACGAAGAAGGTCGAGGCCCAACTGAGATAGAAACATAATACTCAATATGATAAGGAAAAGACAACGTGGATATAAGATACTTTGAGAATCTAGCAAAATAATAAATAAAACAACAAAAAAGAACCAACACAGTAAATAAATAGAAGTACAAACCACCACCGGAAGTTTATCATCGGAGATCTTCTGGTATCCCGAAGATCTCTTGGTATCTCATCATAAACACGGGGGATTTCCTGCTATCCTCCATTTATGCACAAGGGATCTCATATTATCCCGAGGTTCTCATGGTATCCTCCATTTTTATAATCATATATGTGCCAGGGATCTCCTGGTATCCCGCACTCTCAATCTTATAATGAAACACATACAATGGGAGTTTTTTGGGATACCGTCACATAGTCCCAAATCGTAAACACCACAACAATTCAAATAAGGTATAACACTATGTTACAATAACTAATAGAATTTATAGTATAACATGCTTCACGGAGGACATATAATACAATTTAGACAAATGAGCAAGTAGGTCAGATAAACATGCTTTTCCTAGGCTAACACTGGTTAAATTTCATTTAGAATAGGCTAATACCAAGAAAACATAGTGAAATATTCTAAGTAAAATGGATTTTCAACAATTAGCACAAGTACACGCTCGTCACCTCGCGTACCGGCCATTTAAAATAACAAGTAATATATCCTAAGGGGAGAGGTCCCCCAGACAAAGTTAGACAAGCCACTCACCTCGAACCGGTACAAAACCAACTACGAAACATAGCCCTTGCGATGAGTATCCGACTCCGAATGGCCCAAATCCAATGATTCTCGTCAAAACCCACTCAAAATTGCCTTCTCCCGAGCTCTCAATTTATATTTTCAACTTTTAAAATAAACCCTCAGATTATCCTATTTCTAAACAGTGCTTTCCACTTCTACGTACAAGGGACCACTTCTGCAGTCCCACTTTTGCGGAAACAAGGCCGCTTCTGTGAATATCATTAAATGGGCTAGAGTCGCTTGTGCGACAAACAACCTTTTCTGCGGTCTCGCATAAGCGGACAGGGGGCCGCTTCTACAATTTGCTAAGAGATGGCTAAACTCGCTTCTACGATGGGCAAGCCGCTTCTGCGGTTCCCAAGCCGCAGAAGCGACAATACCTTAAGGGACATATCAGTTGCTGTAAAACTTAAAGATTTTCTTCGTTAGCCACCCGAAACATCCCGAGGCCCCCAGGACCTCAACCAAAAGCACCAAAACACCCAATACCTTATTCAAACTTGCACCAATCCGTAAAACATATAAAACAACACTAGAAACCTGATTAAATCAAAGATTCAAGCCTAAGAACTTCAAGTTCATCCAAAACACGCTTTCGATCCAAAAACTAACCAACGCTCATGCGATTGACCTGAAATTTAGCACGCACATCCCAAATGACATGAAGGTGATACAACAACTTTCGAAAATCCTTTTTCGATCCTTAGATAAATAATTCACTATCCGACCGGAAACTTCAACATTCTAACTTTCGGCATTTCAGGCCTAAGTGAGCTACGGGCTCCAAAAATACTCTCCAAACACGCTCCCAATCCCGAAATCACCTAACAAAGCTAACAAAACCATCGAATTTCTATTGCGAGGCCTTATTCACATTGTTCCTATTATGGATCACTTTCCCACGCTAAAGCTCTCATTTAAGGACTAAGTGTCCCAAACACTTCGAATTCTAACACCGAAAGTCCCGGCAAACCAAAATAGCAGAAATTAACTTAGGGGAAATATTTAATGGGGGAATGGGGCATATATTCCAAAAATGACTGGCCGGGTCGTCACGGCAGTGCTTACACCCTAAATATATTGGAATATTAAGATAATGAAGTGTGGAAGGGCTAGCCCTCATATGTCTAAGTTCAGAGGGAACTCAAGGTCCCAAAGCAAGGCTCACAGGAGGGGGGTAGAACATTGAATCTAAGAGAAAGTGAAAGTGCATAGAGGGGATTTAGGGAAAGCCATGGCAGGCTAGTGGTCATACCTAAAACTTAGGAGTGTTGGCACACCCCTAACCAGCTTGTTAGCCACATTGTTTGGGAGTTAGGATCCATTAAAGGATCAGATCAAGACATGAACAACAATTTGAATACTACCATGCCTGAACCTTAACTCAAACACATAGCAGGGAGTAAGGGTATGGGGGAATTCACAACAACAGTAGATGCAACGAGAATAGCATATTCAATACTAAACATAAACATCAAAATAGACAAGATTATATAGACTATAAAGTAAACACAACAGGATAAGGATGAAAACGAATTTAGGACATACTAGTTTCAAGAAATTAGAAGAGAAAAAGCGGTAGTAAAGACCAAATTGCAAGCAAACAACCAGAAAAACTTAGATGAGAATGTGAGAGCATTGAAATTGAGTGTGTAAGTGTTGAACTCAAGGTTTCTCAATGAGTATTGAATTGGAAGTGCGTCTAAGTGCAGATGGTCCGTGCCCATTTTATAGTGCAAAAAGAAGGTGAGAAAAGGTAAGAAAATACTTCTTGCAATAAATTACATAAGGTCTCCCTTTAGTTAATAAATTCTGATTTCAAACAAACCGAATAAGTAAGGAAAGAAATTGATCACAATCTTTTCCAAAGTAGCATAAGAAAGGTAAATGCATAGAAGTTATTTAAGGCAAAAGTCTAGTGGTAGTGTTTGTGATAATAAGAAAAGGAAATAAATCAAACAGTCAGTAAAAATCAAAGTTGTAGGCTTTGTTCGAATGAACCAAGTCATGAAAAGTGAGGAAAGGGTATTAATTTTAGGAAAATCAATAGCAATAGATCAAATATAGAGAGATCCTAAATCCAATCAAGAGTTGACAAAACCCTTTTGAAGAAAGAATTCCCCATATATAAAGCACACATGCATGCCAAACAAGAAAGAGTTTCCATATTAATCAGAAAAGACTAGCCATAGAACGATTCATAAGAAATGAGGTTCAAGTTCAGTTTATGGACTCAGATTGAATCTGAGAGTCCAGGATTCCAATGTAGAACCCAAGTCCAAACAAAAAATTAAACTTGCCAAAAAATCCAAATCCTGGGGTTAACTTGAATCAGATACAGAGATGAGAAGGCAAGCCATTGAAACAGACTTAGAGGTTTGTTTAAGAGCCTCATGAGGAAACACACACATACAATTGTAGGTTTGAAGCAACAGAGTGAAAAGGTTTATTTAAAAGCATAAAGAACATTTTTTAACAAAATCTTGGAACTTAAGCAAGTTCATAAGAGAAGCTCAGCGAGAAAAACATGTTGGCCCAAGTAAAGGTTAAGTTTTGAATATTGACAAAAGAACTCAGGATGAACCAGGTCCATCCCAGTGGTCCATCCCTCAGGTTCATAAAACGGGAATATTCAAGCATACGGGTTTCACGTGAAGGAGATAAGCTTAACTTGGTGTATTTAATATCTCTTGATCGAAAAAGGGTGCATAATTGATAAGGAGAAGGAGTCCTTAATCAAAGAGAACACTATCCAAGATAGGGAAGGAGTTAGAAGTTGAAATCAACTAGAACTCTCCCACCAAGGAAGAGTTGCATCAGAACTCTAGTTGTTTCTTCGTTTAATAACTCAATAAATTGCAGGATGTTCTCACATTAAAATTATGGCAAGAAAATGCAGAAGTTAAAAGTGAATTGGGAGCAAAATTGCAAGGATTTTTGCAAGCAGTTCGTATGTAATTCAAGAGTGCCAACCAGAAGCTACATGAACCATATTGAAGAACAAGTTCCATAAAGAGTTTTACTTGTCTTCCTTAATTTCTAGTCCAATTGTAGTAGGTGTTTTCATATTGTACCTTCAGCTTTCATAGAAGCAATTGTAATAGGTATCTGAGTATTCTAGTTAGAGTTAACTTGAAGTTGTCTCAACAGTTAGAGGCTGGTTGCCACAACGGGATTAGAGGTAATCCTTAGGTTTACAAAGAGTCTTTGTAAATACTGTTTTGGCTCATTTATTTTTAGTGCTGTTTGGGAAAATCCTACTGAGTAGTAGGTCGTGGTTTTTTCACCTTTTGTGACAAATGTTTTCCATATAAAAATCTCTGTGCACTTTACTTTCAGTTCGTATTGTTCCGCAAACTGCTGTAATTAAAACACTTAGAAGAACCAGGTTCTTCTAACGTGAAAATTAGGTACCATACAAATCACCCTCTTTTGTGTGGTATTGACGTTTATTAACATCAGTGGGTATCAGAGCAGGTTATCCTTGAAGATGCTAACACCTTGGGAAAAGATCAAGATAAGTGCACCGCCTTATAACTGGGAAGGGCAATCCAGTGATAAGCCTCCACTCTTTAATGTCCATTACTATTTTGGTGGAAAAATGTAATGAGAGATCGTATCATCGGAGAAAACTATGAGATATGGGACATTGTCATTGATGGTCCCCTAGCTACCATGAAAAAGAATGCTGAAGGAGTAGATGTGCCAAAAACAAGAGCTGACTGCAATGCTAAGGACTTGAGAAAATTGGAAAAATATTCTAAGGCCAAAAAATGGCTTGTGTGTTGCCTTGGTCCTGACAAGTACATTAGAATTCAAAGTTGTACCACTGCCAAGGAAATATGGGACACTATACAAGTGGCTCATGAAGGAACTCCTCAAGTAAAGAGATCAAGAGGAACATTGCTATATTCTCAATATGAGAATTTCACCATGGAGGAAGGGGAAACCATCCAGGAGATGTATACAAGGTTCACCACACTGACAAATGAACTTATGTCTCTTGGAAGGGTTATTCTTGAAGAGGACAAAGTTGAGAAAATTTTGACAAGGGTTCTGCCAGTTACTTGGATAAGCAAAATCACTGCCATTCAGGAATCAAAGAACATTGCCACTCTTAAGTTGGATGAGTTAATAGGAAAAACATTGCCACTCTTAAGTTGGACGAGTTAGTAGGAAATATCATAACCTATGAACTTAGAAGGCAAACCATGAAGATGGATGCACCCAAGTAGGAAAGGAGCATGGCATTCAGAATCACTGAAGGTACTAATCTAGAGGAGGATGAACTGACCATGATCACAAAGGAATTCAAGAAGTACTTAATGAGAGGAAATGGTTCTTCAAGAAATGGACGCTATAGCAAACCAAGGGTTCCTGAAAAATAAACCAATGAGGGGTGATACAAGTGTAGGAAGACTGATCACCACATCAAAAACTGCCCCCAATGGGAAATTGAATGGAAGAAGGAAAGAGCTAAATAAAGGAACAAGAAGAAGGAACAAGTTCAACTCAAGAAGGACAAAGGATCAACAAGTGCTATGGTTGCTGCCCTGGGGATAAAGCTCAAATGAGGACAATGAGGTGAATATGGAGATGAAGAAGCACTTATGGCAACTGGAGAATCCGATGAGGAATTCGAAGTATAAATCATATCAAAGATAAGATTAAATTTTTGTCTAAAGAAAGGCTATCTGAATTACTCCTGGATTTCATTGATGAATATGAGGATCTAAAAAATGAAAAGGAATAGCTGTCTAAGAAGTGTGAGATTTTGAAAACTAAGTGTAAAAATCTGGAACTTAAAATGCTGAGTTGAATAACCAGGTTCGTGAACTTGACACCACAGTCCTAGAGCTCAAATCTGAAAATCTAAAAGTAAAATTAGGAACTGGTAAAAGGGAATCTGATCACACACAACTCACTTTAGAAGAAAAAATGAAATATGAGTTGTACAAAAGAGACATATAAGAGTCCTTAAGGAGGATCTAAACAAGGTTAAGCACGAGCTAGATAGAACCTGTAAATGGAATAGGTCCTCTGATGCACTTTCATGGCTACATGAACACCATAGTAGCAATAAGAGATGACTTGGCTATGAGACCCCTGCACCTAAGTGGGATCCCAAAAGCAAGTACCTCACACTTTCTGAGAATAAAATTTGCACATATTGTGGTAAAACTGGTCATTATAAATCTGAATGTATTGCAAAAGAAAAGGCTAGTAAAAAGAATAAAGAATGTGTTGAAGGGAAAAATAGGCTGCCAGGTTGGGCTAAAAAGAATCTAATTCACCCTTTTGCCTATAGAAAGGGACCCATACTAGTTTGGGTTCCTAAGACTAACCCTTAATTTCCTTTTGCAGGTCCAAGTGAAGGGGAACATCCAAATGTGGTTCATGGATAATGGCTGCTCAAAGCATATGATAGGAAGAAAGAACATGTTCCTTTCACTTGATGACCTCAAAAGAGGTAATGTCTCCTTTGGAAATGGGAAGAATAGTGAGATCATTGTGGTTGGAAAGGTAGGTAAGACTGATTCTCACTCTATTGAGAATGTCTAATTGATAGATTGCCTAAAATACTGCCTAATAAGACGATCACAATTGTGTGATAAAGGTAACTTGGTAGTATTCACCTTTACCAAATGTTTTGTGATTAATCTTACGACTAACAAGATTGTTTTGCAGGGAAAAGGAGTAAACAATATATACATTGTAGATTTGTCCACTCTTCAGAAAACGCACTCACTTACATAAGTGTGTTGGACAATGATCCCCTTTTTTGGCACAAGAGACTTGGACATGCAGTCTAAGTCAACTTAACAAACTAGTCTCCAAGGATTTGGTGATAGGAATGTCTACCATTAATTTTAAGGAAGACAAAATTTGTGAGGCTTGTGCAAGGGGGAAGCAGGAGCAAGATAATGAAGAGATTGGGCTGATAAGAAATTCAAATGGTGAAACCACAATCCACCATATTATGCATCACAGGAAATAACATATGATGCAACAGGTTCTTCCACCTGGGCAACATGACATGGGGAACTGAGTAGAGAGTAACTGATCCTCAAACCTCGAGGGAACCTGTCCATGAACCTATCCCTCATAAACAAAAACAGGAAGGAACATCCAAAGAAATCGACACTCCTATTGCAACATCCACGAAATTAGATATAGATGAACCTGGTTCATCTGTTGATCAGAAGGTGTATAGGGGAATGATTGTTCTCTTTTATATCTCACAACTGGAAAACCTGACATTGTGTGTAGTATAGGTCTTTGTGCTTGATTTCAGACAAATAAAAAGGATACCCACTTGAGTAACGTAAAAAGAACATTGATATACTTGAAAGACACCCTTGACCTTTGCCTTTTGGTATAAAAAAGGTAGTAATTTTAACATAGTGGGATATGGTGACACTGATTATGCAGGTTTCCTAGTGGATAGGAAGAGCACCTCAGGTATGGAACACTTTCTTGGTTTATGTCTTGTGTCATGGGCTATTCAAAAGCAAATTCAGTGGCCTTATCTACTGCTGAAGGTGAGTATGTTGATGTTGCTTCATGATCGTGCTCAGTTGTTGTGGATCAAGCAGTAATTGATGGATTTTGGTATTAAAGTTGGTTGCGTCCCTATTTTCTGTGATAACACTAGTGCTATTAGTATGACTAGGAATCTGGTTCATCATAAGAGAAATAAGCACATAGATGTTAGACACCATTTTTGAGGGACAACTATTAAAAAGGCTTGATCAATGTGGAGTTTTGTGCGTTTGACAAGCAAATTGCTGACATCTTCACAAAAGGTTTAAGTAGAGATCACATTGAGAGGAACATGTTAGAATTAGGGATGGATAAGATCACCGAAAAGGACAAGTTCAAGGTTAAACGAAAAAAAATGAAAAACAAATTTGAAAAAAAAAAATTTGTTTATAAAGTCTGTAAATTGTGTATAGTTAGATTAAATCTTGCTCGTCTCAAACTTTAAATAGTATACTGTTGTGCCATGTATTAAAATGACTCATTAATCCCTAATGATATTTTCTCTATTTTGGAAAATTTAGACTTACACGAGAATTTTCAGTGAAGAACATGGTTCATCAAGATAACACGCTATGTTTTCTACACTCTACATAATTTGAAATTACTATATTTGGATCATGAGCAGAGTCATATCAAATACACAACTTCTTTTGGACTTATCCATTACAAGTGAATCAGTCCAGTTTAAAAGAGTCCCAGTCGAATGGAAGTACCTAGATTTTAGGGATACACCCCAACATCTCTTCAAAACTGAATTTCAGTTTGACTAAACTTCTAAGAGTCTGAAAAACTATAGTTACCCCATCAGTTATTCCTCTATACATTGATCATCTTTAATGTATTTCTTACTTCATATTTCTCAAACCGTGAGAAACTCTTATTCTTCCTTCATCTTCCAAACACAATCTAATTCTCTTCTTTTCCTTACCCTAACCTAGATTGTCGAACAGCGTTGAAGGAGAAGAGATCAAGAAAATAAACAAGCAATTGAAAGTAGGTAGGGAAGAAGAATCCTAAGATTCATTTAAGTAGACTACTAAGGGGGAAGAAATTAGGTCTTCTGAAACTGATAATCTATCTTTTGACTATAAAGGTTCTCCTGAGACACTTTATAAAGTTGCTGTAAATTTTGAGAATAGATTTGTAAGATGTATAGAAAGTGTTGAGACTATATAATCTAGAGAAGTTGGTGGTAAAAATGAAAAAAAAGAAGAAAAGAGAACAAGGGTGCTAGGAGTACTGTGAGGGGAAAGGTACAAGAGTGGTTGATTCTTCAGCACTCCTGTTGGTCTAACAAAAGAAATTGGTGCAACGATTTTTCGGGGAGAGGAATTTAGTGAAATAGAAGAGAGTGTGAGCAAAACAGGGGGAAGTGGGGTCTGGCGAAGCTGCTGATGGATTGGTTAAACTTGGCAAAAATATTGATGAATATGTTCCATCTGAATGGGAAACCCTCGCAGACCTACTGATAGAGTTATCAATGGCGCCAAAACTCATGCCATTCCCTATGGTTTCATTCTCAAAACTGTCTGCACATTTTAAGGTATCTATGAAGAAGTGGGGTTAATACTTTGCTTGCTTGTTATTATGAAGTCAATGTCATTCTTAATGAACCTGGTTCATCTAAAAAGACACCTGTCAATAGCAAATCAGTGCCTTGGTGCAAGAAAGTTAGGCTAAGGATGCTGAGATTAAAAGGCTGAAGAAGAGGTTGGTTGAGATGGAGACTAAGAGAGATGATCTTAGAACTGATATGGCAAGAGAAAAGAGAAGAATGATGGCATTCTTCGAGGTGTGCTGAAACACCTCCAAGTCAAAAACCAAGCACCTACCTCTTCCAAGCCTTAAGTCTCCTAGCCTAGTGAAGATCAACCAGTGACCCAGTTTGGGACGTTGTATTTCTTTTGCTCACATTTTCAGTATTATTATTTCTTCTTATGCTTTGTTGTGGAATCTTATCAATCATCAATGAAATTCACTGTTTTTGCTCTAGATGTTTTTTTATATCTCTTTGATGGTTAAAATTCTTATCTTGATCTATGATGATTAATACATGAGTGCATTTGAAGTAGCCCTAGTGGCCATGAGTAAGTTTTAGAATTTGGTTATCTCACAGTTTTTATGCAACTTTTCGACGATGCCTAAAGGGGAAAAAAGGTTGTGCTTTACACTTTGAATAGTGATGTTTATAACCTAATGTACCTAGTCCTTGATGATAAGTGATAAAAAAGAAAAAATTTCTAACACTATGTTGATGTTGAGTTAAGTTGAAAAAGGGCCTAAGCTTATGAAAAGCACATAGTTTGTTATCATCAAAAATGGGGAATTTGTTGGCCCAAGTAAAGGTTAAGTTTTGAAGATTGACAAAAGAACTCAGGATGAACCAGGTCCATCCCAGTGTACCATCCCTCATGTTCATAAAACGGGCAGATTCAAGCATGCGGGTTTCACATGAAGGAGATAATCTTAACTTGGTGTATTTAATATCTCCTGATCAAAAAGGTTGCATAATTGATAAGGAGAAGGAGTCCTTAATCAAAGAGAACACTATCCAAGATAGGGAAGGAGTTAGAAGTTGAAATCAACTAGAACTCTTCAATAAAGGAAAAGTTGCATCAAAACTCTAGTTGTTTCTTCATTTAATAACTCTATAAATTCCAGGGTGTTCTCACATTAAAATTGTGGCACAAAAACGCAGAAATTAAAAGTAAATGGGGAGAAACATAGCAAGGTTTTTTGCAAGCAGTTCGTGTGTAATTCAAGAGTGCCAACCAGAAGCTACATGAACAAGATGGAAGAACAAGTTCCATAAAGAGTTTTATGTGTCTTTCTTTATTTCTAGTTCAATTCTAGTAGGTGTTTTCATATGGTACCTTTTAGCTTTCATAGAAGCAATTGTAATGGGTATCTCAGTATTCAAGTTAAAGTTAACTTGAAATTGTTGTAACAGTTTGAGGGTGGTTGCCACAACGCGATTAGAGGTAATCCTTAGGTTTACAAAGAGTTTTTGTAAATGCTGTTTTGGCTCATTGATTTTTAGTGGAGCTTGGGAAAATTCTACTGAGTAGTAGATCGTGGTTTTTTCACCTTTTGAGCCAAGTGTTTTCCACCTAAACATCTCTGTGCACTTTACTTTCAGTTCGTATTATTCCGCAAATTGCTGTAGTTAGAACACTTAGAAGAACCAGGTTCTTCTAACGCGAAAATTAGTTACCACATAAATCGCTCCCCCTCTTGTGTGGTATTGATGTTTATTAACATCAACACATAAAGTATAAGAATACTGACAAATATTGCAAAGAACATGTAGGACAATATAATAATGATTAGCATACATGCCTAATCTAGAGGCACGGTCGAATAAAAAATACATAAGAGTCATGTATATTAGAGACAAAGAAGAAGAACCACACAGGCATGGTAAAACATAGTACAGGTGAACACACATAAAGAAAGAATTAGAAAGACATTTTGAAACCCTTTCAGAAATCCTAAATTGAAGAGAAGCAATTTTGAAAGAAAAGTTTGAGGAAAGCAATTTAAAAGTCCGGTAGAACATAGATATAACATAGATCAAAGAAAACAAATAGAGAAGAACCTCGATATCTTAGGATTTAAGAGAAACCCTATAAATAATAAAGGCTTGGAAGAAAGTTCGATGTTGAGGCAGATGAGTTAGAATCAGGCTCCTAATGGTTTGGATACGCCGGAGCATGGCCGGAGAGGCCATAGATTTATGGATCTGAGAAGATCTGAAAGAGAACCACCAATATTAGACCTTAAAAGTACGAACACCTATGATCTAATGATGGGGTAGGGAGGGGGGTACATGCCATCCATGGTCTGAGAAACCATGGATTCAGGTGAAAGTACAGTTGAAAAGGGTAGAAGATTACTATTGTTCTGAAGAACCTTCGCGGGAGATTAAGAGACGAAGGGATTCGAAGGTAGATTATTAGGCAAAAATGATTAGGTTTAGGGGTGTTTGGGAAATTAAAAAGGAAAGGGGGAATTATGTCCGTTGATCAAAATGATCAACAGCCTGGTTCACAAGGGAAGTCACGCGAGTTTTTAATTGGGTCATTGGCGGGTAAATTTAGGGTTTGGGTACGGTCCGTTGGATACTTAAATTGGGTTTAATCAAGGGTCAATTTGAGGGCTAAAATTGAAATGTAAACAAGCTGTAATTGCAACAAAGTGGGGTTAAATGTTAAATAGCTAGTTTTTCTTTTTGTTTTATAAAAAATAGAAAGAATGATCTGAATATTAAATTAATAGTATTGAATCTGTAAATAATATATAAATAGTAATTTGAAAAGATTTGAACCAATTTTATAAATATAATATGCTATTAAATTTCAAAGTAGGCTAAAATTGTAATTATATGAAATTTAATCTTTTAGATACCAAATAAATTCATAAAAATATACAAAAATTACCTTAACTACATTTTGTTTAAATATTGGGGAATAAAATAAATTGTTCACCAAAATAGATAATTGTATGAACAATTAATTATTTTTGTACTACTTAAATAGATAATAAATTGAATTAAAAAATATTTTAAAATTGGGAAAAATAATAAAATAGACAATATATATATATATATATATATATATATATATATATATATATATATATATATATATATATATATATATATATATATATATATATATATATATATACTATTTTGAAATTAATTTTTATATAATAAATACATAGGGAAAAATTGGGTATCACAACTGCCCCTTTTTACCCGGGAAGGATGAAAGAATTGTCGGGTAAAGATATGATGGCCAATTTGACCGAATGAAACAGTTTAAATAATTTTCACCGGCTCTGGTTCCTGAGCTGCCTACATATCCCTGGTCATACATGAATCAGGCCATAAGTAGTTCAGGATCCTTCGGCGGAATATGCCGATGGAGATTTTTTCAAGAACGGACACGATATTCAGGTTGGGTCGATGGTCAAAGTCTAGTGTGCTGCGGGAACTGGAGCGGAATCGCTCATGCTGAGACTTTCGATGCTAGCCGGTGTAGCAGGAAATGAGCTATGCCAACATATATTGTGCGTAAATTTAAATGTGATGTAAGTTCCCGTTGGACCATGAATTTTGTCTTTGGATGGTACACTACTACTAAAAAGACCTTTAGCGGCAATTATTTATCAGCAATAAGGCAATTGTTGCTAATAAATTATTCAAGCTGAAAAAATTAGCCGCATATGAGCATTAGCTAGTAAAAGATATCCTTTTACTGGCAATAAAAATATGATTTCCACTAAAAATTGCTAATTTATTTTAATTTTTTATTATTTTAATGTTTTCCTCCTCCACAAAAAGAAAAACATCGTTCCCTCCAAATTTTTTTTGGTGAGAATTATGGTTCCCCCCGGTAAGAAACTTGCAGGTACTAGGCAAACATATTTTTTTAATTGAAACATATATAGTCAATTGAATAGGATAACTTAAGCTGTTGTGTCAATTTCCATTAGTCAGTCGATTTTTTTCCAGGTTTGTTCTCTCATTCCTATGACCTTCCCTTATTTCCGTATTATTTTCTCTTCTTCACCTGTTAAATTGGTTGCTTGCAATAATTTTGCAATACATTGTTGATTGATGCTGCTCAATTTTTATATGGATTGAACGATAGGAAAACCTAGATTGTTGCAGCGTCAATTTTTAGTACCTCGTTATTGATCTTTTCCAGGTAAGGTCTCTTGTTCCTGTGAACTTCGCTTCTTCCCCGTTGTTTTCTCTTCTTACCCTGTTAAATTGGTTGCTTGCAATCATTTTGCAATACATTGTCCATTGATACTGCTCTATTTTTATATAGATGGAACGATTATAGTGGATTGATATTGCTCGATTATTTAATTGGATTCATTTACAATGGACTGATAGTTGATACTGCTCGATTGATTACATGGATTGTTCTATAATGGATCCTTTTGCTCGATTATTTATAAAAAATTATATATAATTGATTGATGATGCTTGATTGCTTATAACGGCGTTGCCTTTTCCAACAAACTCTCGCTTAATCACTTTGATAGTGTTTGAAGACAGTGATTCATCCTAATTTTGAAATGGCAACCTTAAATATAGAAATAAGAAGAGTGTTTACTGAAAGAAAACAAACATCTGTGACAGATAATTATAAGTGTAAAGCACAAGACGACACATTTTGACATAATCTACTTCCTATTTGCTTCTTTTTTTGTTGAATTCTAGGCTACACTTCAGTCTTCAGGAAGCAATTGTAGAAAGCAAAATGGTTAAGAGGCTTTGTAATTTTATATTACAGTTAGGTGCATAATGGTATTTTTTATTCGAAAGGCTGACATGAAATTAATCCAAAATGGGACTTTGTCAGTGTCGACTAAGCAATTTGAAACTTTGCATAATGTTATTATAGTACAATTTTTGTTTCGTTTTCTGTCATCATGATTAAGAATGGAGACTTATTCGAATTCATATAATGACCACCTTTGACATAAAATATCTTATAAGAATTATTTTTATAGTTCACTTTATTCTGGATCCTCTTCAACTTGCTGAGTCCATAGTGTGCAGTAGTTTGAACCTGTTGCACACTGTTAGAAACAACTTGAACAATTTCCTTACCATTTAACCTTGTACTAGATTTTTCTGTGCAGCCTTCACACGATTGTTCCTTGCCTTTTTCCATTATTCTCCAACATTGCCAAATTTAATGGCGTATTAATTTTTATCGTTCTTTTAGTCTCAGCCTAAAGTTCCTAGTTTTAGGTACCATGTTTTGGTTCAAAGTGTCATTCCGTTTGACTATTTTGAAGGTAACTATATGCATTTTGTTAGCTCAAAACTTGATATGCGAGTGTATATTTTTGTAATAATACGACCTTAAATAGAATGAATGAACTACAACAATTCGTATACTTATCTATAACCGCATGCTCATTTCAATGACATCTAAAACAAAAAGAAGACAAGTAAGGCTTAGACCTATGAATAGGAATCTGCATATTTATCTCTTGCATATCCTTGTTAGTATCTGGTATCGTGGAACATGTTCGACGAAGAAGAGCAATAAACCAAGGGCTGTTGAACAATAACTTAGTAATAATTTGCGAAAGTATAGTTTTTTATGTTTTCGCTAGGTCGTTTGTGATCTATGGGTGTTGTTAGATTGATAGTCAATTGATTGAATTATTTCCTCCTCCGTTCTGGTATTATTTTTTGAATTGGTTCCTCTATATGTTTTCTAGGCTACTTTACACCATCTAGAAGCTCAATAGTAAATAGGCTTCTCAACCACAGTAATTCATTCGTTTTTTAAGAAACAACTTGTGCTGTTAGCAATATATA
Organism: Nicotiana benthamiana; assembly: GCA_034376525.1. Classification (NCBI taxonomy): domain Eukaryota; kingdom Viridiplantae; phylum Streptophyta; class Magnoliopsida; order Solanales; family Solanaceae; genus Nicotiana; species Nicotiana benthamiana. The sequence goes on from CM067328.1 coordinate 45,707,997, forward strand.
TAGAATCCTTCGACAGTCAGTACCCATTAGTTTCTTGTTAGTTATAGTCAGAATGTCCAGCCTTAAAAATTTGTATAATTTATAAGTTTAATAATTTCATTCTTAAAAGTTTTATGAACCATTATAGTGAAAATTGGCCAAGTTGTCTTTGGTGAGATTTCTTTCTCATTTACATCTTTATTATATAGTGACTATGATCTGTATAAAAATAGAAAAATATTCCATATAGATTGATCCCTATATCACTGCAATCATCGTCTTATTTTCATAAAAAGTTCAGACCCTCTTAGGGTTTGCCTAATCTGTTGAATTTTTCAAGTTTATTTACTATGTTTCCTTCTTTTCATGTTTAGTTTAAGTAGTTTTTAACATAAACTTTAGATGGATGATGTAACGACCCGACTGGTCATTTTAATATTAGAACCCCGTCAACTCCCCACGCTTACTTTAGCTAATTTATAACTTGCATGGACGGTTGATTCGCGTGTTGGAAAGTTTTGAGTAAAAATATGTCCATTTGTTTCTTTCAAAATTTCATAAAAGACCAAGTTTGACTTCGATCAACTTTTTAGGAAAATGGATCTGGATTCGTGATTTAATGATCTCGGAGGGTCCATGGGAAATATGGGACCTGAGCGTTAGTCTTGAATCGAATTCTGAGGTCCCTAACCTGAGTAATGAACTTTAAATTAAAAATTTTAATTGATGTTTTGATGAATTAATTAAAGTAAGTAATCATTCATTATCTAGGCATCGGGCTCAGATTTTTGTTCTGATGCTTGGTATAGGTCCATAATGTTATTTATGATTTGCCCGTAAAATTTGGTGTCAATCCGAGTAGTCTAAGGGGGTGATTCTAATATTTAACATTGTTTTCAGACTTGCCGGTACGTTCGGGTGGGGCTCGGTGGCCCCGAACATCAAACGAGTGAGGTTTGAGTGAAGTAGGAAAGTTTGAAATTTGCTTAAGGCATGCTGCTTCTGCCAATAGATCACAGAAGCAGTCAAGGGTAGGCCCAAGAAAAACTGCAAAAGCGGTTCCGCTTAAGCGGAACTTAGACCATAGAAGTGATCCAACCATATTGGGCTAGAACCGCTAAAGCGAGCCCTGATCTGCAGAAGCGGTCCTCCCACCGCAGAAGTGGAAATCACTGGTAGTGAGTTCATTTAATTCGAACTCAAAGGCCATTTATTTCACTTATACTCCACTCTTAGGCAATTTGGTGTCTTCCAAAGAGAGGATTTCAGCACATCACTTCAAGGTAAGTTAATTCCATTTATTATAGTTTAAATACATGTATATTAAGCTGATTAAATACTAAAAATTAGTTAAAATCAAAGGGTTGGGGCTAGACCTAGGGTTTTAATAAAACTAAGATCTAATCAAGAAATTTGTTATGAAATGGGCTAGAAATCATATATATTGACCCTTAGTTGTAGAGAACAACTTTCTTCGAAAAATCTACAAATTCGGGCGAGTGGGCCTGGGGTCGGAATTTAGGAAATTCATGTAAATGGTTAAGAAATTGCTTAAATAGCTAGGAATTGATCTTGTGACCCTATATTAATTAGTTCTTACTTTGATTAATTAGTTTGGGATTGTTGGACTTCGAATTAAGGACTTGGGCTCGTTCTTGGTATTTGGAAGTGCACTTTGGAGTAAGGCGAGTATCCTTTCTAACCTTGTATGAGGGAATTGTCCCCATATGTATAATAATTGAATAAATTACCTTTATGTGTGGGGCCTACATACGTACTAGGTGAAGAGAGTCAGCGCGTGGCAACTTATATGCTAAGTTCGGGTAGTCTAGGGCCCAAAAGCATGTTCTACGTGATATTCTTGTGACTTGATGTTAAATTCGGAATTTGCATGAATTATTTATTAAGGGAGGTGCTACTATTGAAGCGACCTTACTCTAACTTCAACCTTAAAAGAGAATTGAGCTTTTCCTCCGATTTATTGTTCCTCAGATATATATTATTGTCTGCTTGTGGTGCTTATATATATTTGACCGCGTTGCACAGATGATTCGCGTGCTGGGTAATAGATACATCTATGGTACAAGCCGTTCGACCTCTGGCAGTATGTTGGATCGGGCTGTACATTCCTCGGTGATTTCTTGTGCATGAATTATTCATTAACCTACTTTTGTGTTAAACTTCATACTTGTTTCAATATAAATGGATCCTCTAGGTGGAAAGTTAAAGGAAAAATTATTGTTTACACTTGCATATCCTTATGATTGAGATATTCCCGCCAATTATAAATTCTCCTCATTTTTACTTGACCCTAGTAAGCATCGAGTCGACCTCTCGTCTCTACTTATTCGAGAATAAACGGGATACTCACTAGATATATATTGTTTTTGTACTCATGCTACACTTCCGTAATTAAATGTATAGGAATTGAGGTAGGTGGATCCAGTTATCATTTTCTTGTGCATCCGTGACCGGACTTCGTACTTCTATGGTGAGCTGTTTTCCCTCCATGTCGACCCATAGCCGAAGAAGTCTTTCCTTTGTACTTTTGTTTTCTTTCTATCTTGATAGTAGGATAGAATGATATTCTTTTGTGTATATTCTACTAGATTCCCGTAACTTGTGACACCGGGTTTTGTCACACATATTAGTATATTTATTTTTTGGGTTGTAATATTATGTTACCTGCACTTCTTATCGCTTTGGTTTTAATTCCGATTGGAGTATTCGTCTCACTTGGATTTTGATAATATTTACATAAAAAGATAGAAATGATTTATGCACTTGGCTTGCCCATCAATGGAGTTGGGTGTCTTCATGAACTATTATGGAAATGAATCGTGACAACATGGTATCAGAGAACTAGGTTCACGTAGGTCTCACAAGTTAAGGTTAACCTAATAGATTCATGTAGATCAGTAGAGAGATGTCTGTATTTATCTTCGAGAGGCTACATGGTATTAGGAAAGGAAACTCTTTATTCATTTCCCATCGTGCAACAGCTAGTGCACTAAATTTCCTTTTTCTATTCTCTTACAGATGGTGAGGACTTGTACCGCCAATGTTCCAGACCCGGGAAGGGCTGCTCCCCCTATTGCTAGAGAAGGAGGCAAAGATAGGGGATGAGGGAATCCCAGATCCATTCGAGATGCACCATCAACATATCCTGCAAGGGATCCTTTCATTGCAGAGTAGGGCGAGGTGCCCACAGCTGAGCCTACTCGATGGATTTCATGACAGCACTGGGATTTCAAGAGGTTATGGGCCCTATTCTATGATTCATGGAAACTATGACTCAGGATATTTATTTCCTGAAAACACAACTGCTTCACAAGCAGGAGGGGTAGCCCAGACCCCTACTACTCAGGCTCCAAGTCATGCGGCTGCAGTATATCATACTCCAGGTGCACTACCGACAGATAGGGCTCAGCGAGTTGCTACATTGGCACCCAGACCAGGCAAGCTGTGGACGCAATCCACAAAAGTTATTAGACAGATGGACCATTCTTCACCCTCCTGTCTTTGGGGGTGAGCGTCATGAGGATTCCCAGAACTTCATTCACAGTTGGAGGGATAGACTGCACAATATGAGGATATTGGAGTCTCATGGAGTTGACTTCACTACTTTTCAGCTTCTGGGCAGGGCCCATAGATGGTGGTATTCCAATGCACTTAGCATGCCATCAGATTCTACTCCCCTCACGTGGGGTCAGTTCACACAGTTATTCCTGGATCGAATACTTCCACCCTTTAGGAGGGAAGAGTTGTGGTATCAGTTTGAGCATCTAGAGCAGGGTCAGATGTCAGTGACCGATTATGAGGCAAGGTTCTCTGAGTTGTCTTGCCATGCACTCATGATACTTCCCACAGAGGAAGAGAGAGTACAGAGGTTTGTTGTAGGGCTACACCCCACTATCCGATCTGGTGTGGCACAAAAGGTAGAGATGGGCACAGGGTATCAGCTAGTGATTGAGATTGCCTGCAGGATTGAAGGTTACCATCTGAGGGGTAGAGAGCAGATGTAGCAGGACAAGAGGGCTAGATTTTCCAAAGTGTTCAGAGGTGCCCCAGCTAGGGGTAGAGGTCATTTCGGGAGGGGTTAGCCAAACAGGCCCCATATCTAGCACCACCACCCCCATCCCCGAGGTGCCCTAGTGAGGTCTTATCAGTGCAATGCCGGGGAGTTCTTACCACCCACCACCATTCAGGGTCCTTCCGGCGGGTATTCCTGTTTTCAGGGTTCCTCCAGTGCTCACATCATTGCCACGCCAGAGTGTTCATATCGCCCACCGGCCATCTAGGGATCTTCAAGTGGGTATTCAGAACAGCAGGCTCAGACATCACGACATTAGACAATGATGCCGAGGGGATGTAACAAGCATGAAAATCTGGGTCACATGAAGAGGACATGTCCCAAACTTCGGGGCAAGGCGGTGCAACATGGCAAACAACCCATTATTCCAGCACTCTTTGTCCAGCCACCTAGAGGTGGAGGGAAGAATGGTAGAGGTCATCCTAAAGGAGGAGGCCAGACAGGAAGAGGTCAGCCCACTATTGCTCAGTCAGGTAGAGGCTACCCAGCCGACGCTCCAGCTAGGTTCTATACTCTTCCAGCCAGGCCAGATACATTGGCCTCAGATGCCGTCATCACAAGTATTATTTCGGTCAGTGGTAGTGATGCTTTGGTATTATTTTACTCGGGGTATACTTACTCATATGTATCATCCTTATTTGCTCGTTTGTTGTTTATTTCTTCTGAGCCTTTGGGTGTTCCTGTTCATGTGTCCACTTATGTGACGATTATGTGGTTGTGGATCGGATCTACCAGTCCAGTGTAGTCACTTTTTTTGATTTCGAGAGTAGAGAATATCTTCTATTGCTCAATATGATTTATTTTGAGGTCATCCTGGGCATGGATTGGTTATCTCCATATCCCGCCATCCTTGATTTCCATGCCAAGACCGTTTCTCTTGTTATGCCAGGGTTGCTGAGATTTGACCGGATGTGTTCCATTGTTGTCACGCCCAGTAGGGTTATTTTTCCTAAATGCTCGGCACATGGTCGAGAATGGATATTTGGCTTATCTAGCATATGTTCAAGATGTTACCGCCGAGTCCCCGACGATTGATTCACTACTAGTAGTCTTAGTGTTCCCCGATGTTTTTCCTTCTAATCTTCCTAGCATGCCTCCGTCGTGATTTTGATTTCTGTATCAATTTGGCTTTAGGCACTCAACCTATATGTATTCCGCTATACCGTATAGCTCCTACACAGTTGAAGGAGTTGAAGGAGTAACTAGAGGAGTTGTTAGCAATGGGGTTTGTTACGCCTAGTGTATCGCCTTGGAGTGCACCAGTGTTATTTGTGAAGAAGAAGGATGGGACTATGTAGATGTTCATTGATTATCGCCAGTTAAATAAAGTCACCATCAAGAACAAGTTTCCGTTGCCTCGTATTGATGATTGGATTGACCAGCTGCAGGGTTCTAGGGTGTTCTCTATGATTGAGATGAGGTTAGGGTATCATCGGCTGAAGATTCGGGACTTAGATGTTCTGAAGACTGCATTCAGGACTAGATATGCCTACTATGAGTTTCTGGTGATGTCCTTCGGCCTGCCTAATTCCCCAAAGCCATTTATGGATTTGATGAACATGGTGCTACGGCCTTATATAGATTCCTTTTTTATCGTCTTCATTAACGTCATCTCGATATACTCACATAGCCTTGGGGAGAATGAGCAACATTTTAGAGTAGTGCTTCAGACCTTGCGAGAACAGAAGCTATATGCTATGTTCTACAAGTGTGAGTTTTGGATTGATTCAGTGGCATTCTTGGGGCATGTTGTGTCAGGAGAGGGTATTAAGGTGGCTCCCAAGAAGATTGAGGAAGTTTAGAGTTGGCCACATCATACTTCAGTGACCAAGATTGGGAGTTTCCTAGGATTAGCAGGATACTACCGGCGATTTGTGCAGGGCTTTTTGTCTATTGCATCACCTTTGAGTGGATTGATCCAAATGGGTGCCCCATTCCATTGTCCGATGATTGTAAGGAGAGCTTCAAGAAGCCCAACAAAGCTTTGACTACGGTACTGGTTCTTGTATTTCCATCCGGATCAGCAATGTATACGGTATATTGTGATACTTCAGGCATTGGCTTGGGATGTGTATTGATGTAGGAGAGGCAAGTTATTATATATGCTTCGCCTCAGCTAAAGGTTTATGGGATGAATTACCCTGTGCATGATCTAGAGTTGGTAGCAATTGTTCACGCTATTAAGATTTGGAGGAAATATTTGTATGGGGTGTCATGTTAGGTTTACACAGATCATTGCAGCTTACAACATCTATTCAAGTAGAAGGACCTTAATTTGAGGCAGCGCAGGTGGCTTGAGTAACTAAAGGATTATGACATTGCCATTTTTTATCATCTGGGCAAGGCAAATATAGACGCGGATGCCTTGAGCATAAGACAGAGAGCATGGGTAGCCTAGCATTCATTCCGATAGAGGAGAGGCCACTAGCATTAGAATTCAGTCCATGGCTAAGAGACTTGTGAGGTTGGACATTTCAGAGCACAGCAGAGCTCTACTATGTGTGGTTGCTCGTTCTTTCTTATTGGGGCAGATTAATGCCCGCCAGTTCGATGATCCACATTTGGCAATTCTCAGAGAGACGATACTTCAGGGAGGTGCCAAGGAGGTTTCCATTAGAGAGGATGGTGTGTTGCGGCTTCAGGGCCGTATATGTGTTCCTAATGTTGGTTGTCTCAGGGAGAGGATTCTAGAAGAGGCCCACAGTTCAAGTTATTCCATTCATTCGGGTTCCACAAAGATGTACCATGACTTGAGGGAGCATTATTGGTGCAGACGATGAAGAAAGACATCATGGAGTATGTAGTTAGACGTCTAAATTGCCAGTAGGTCAATTGTGAGCACCAGAGGCTAGGTGTCTTACTTTAGCAGATGTCCATTCCGGAGTGGAAGTGGGAGCACATGACCATGGATTTCGTTATTGGGTTACCGCAGACTTTGCGAAAGGTTGATTCAGTGTGGGTCATCGTGGAAAGGTTGACCAAGTTCGATTGCATAGTGTCCCAGTTTCCATCATATCAGATAGAGGCCCTCAGTTCACTTCCCATTTCTGGAGAGCCATTCATAGTGATTTGGGAATCCGCATAGAGCTTAGCACAACACTCCATCCTCAGACCGACGGGCAGTCGGAACAGATAGTTCAAATTTAAGAGGATATTCTTAGGGAATCTGTGATTGGCTTTGGAGGGCAGTGGGATAAGTTCTTGCCTTTTGTAGAGTTTGCATACAACGACAACTATCAGTCCAACATAGAGATGGACCCGTTTGAGGCTTTATGTGGTCGAAATTGCCATTCACCTATCGGGTGGTTTGAGCCTGGTAAGGCTAAGTTACTTGGTACAGATTTGGTGCGGGATGCCTTGGAAAAGGTAAAGTTGATTCAGTAGAGGCTCCATACAGCTCAGTCAAGATAGAAGAGTTACGCGGATCACAAGGAGCCAGATGTATCAAGCATGACTGTCGAGAAGGTTCTCTTGAAAGTCTCGCCAATGAAGGGCTTTATGAGGTTCGGGAAGAAATGCAACCTAAGACCAAGGTTTATTGGACCCTTTGAGGTGCTAAGGAAAGTTGGGGAGGTTGCCTATGAGCTAGCTCTATCCCTCAATTTATTGGGAGTTCATCCAGTTTTCAATGGGTTGATGCTTTAGAAGTACCATGCCGACCTATCCCATGTGTTGGAATCCAGTACTATCCAATTCGATGAGAGTTTGGGATTTGAGGAGGACCCTGTTGCCATTATTGATAGACAAGATCACTAGTTGAGATCCAAGAGGATTTTCGTGGTGAGGGTCTAGTGGAGGGGCCAACCGGTCGAGGAGGTGACCTGGAAGTCCGAGGAGGACATACGAAGAAGATATCCCCACTTATTCAGAAGTTCAGGTAGTTTTCTATGTCTGTTCAAGGACGAACGTTTCTTTAAGAGGTGGAGAATGTAATGACCCATTTGGTCGTTTTGAATTTTAGAAGCGCGTTCCCTTAAATAAGACTTCTCGCCCTTGCTTTAGTTAATTTATAACTTGCGGGGAACAGTTGGTTCGGGAGTTGGAAGAGTTTTGAGTTAAAATATTTCCATTTGCTTTTTTTATATTTTCTTAAAAGACCAAGTTTGACTTCGGTCAACGTTTTGCAAAAATGAATCCAGATTCGTTATGTCACCATCCCGGAGGGTCCGTGGGAAAATATGGGACCTCAACGTGTGTCGGATTTGAATTCCGAGGTCCCTAGCCCGAGTAATGAATTTTATTAAAATTTTTAGATTGAAGTTTTTAAGATCTTAAGAAAACTATGCAATCATTGATTCCCTAATTAAAGTATTAATGATGACCTCTTACCTAAAAATATGTGATGAACCAGCCTGTTTGGCGTTTAAGTTTAATTCAGACCTAATAATTATATGTAAGGGATGTTAAACGACATGTTTTCCGTGATTCTGAGGAGGCTTATTTGAGCGTTTAACTATTGTGTGCACCCCATAACTGTCTTATTTGTTTTGTCTATCACATTAGATTTTTAACCTTTTCTTAAAACTCTTGAAAAGCCCTATGACTTTCCTCCCCTTTTTAGGATTAGTAGCCCCAAATGGCTCTAGGAATGATAGGATTGGGACGGCTAGTAGCATGCAATAAGTAACGACAATATTCTGCGCCTTATACCTCAACGGGGCGGGAAGGGTAGAATATGGATAAGATGAACGGTGCGTTACTATCACGTGTGATCCCTTTTCGGAGGAATGATTGCTGGATATTGCATTGATGTGATCAATATTAATCATAAACCTAGGACCCATTTTCCTTTGTTTATCTTTGTTTACTCTATCTTTAGAACTATTTAAACCTTTCAAATTTCTACTCTCTTTCTACTTACTTACCAGTTTTCAACTTGTTGTAATATGATATGTAATTCTTTATCTGAACCTTAATTGTTTATGTGTTTATGTAAAGTCACAATTGTAACATGACCGGGACTAAGCTAGTGGATCATGAAGGGTGCCTAACACCTTTCCCTAGGGATAATTTCTAGACCTTACCCCATCTCTGATTTCTTCATCTCAAACCCTTCTTAAAAGTGTCCTAATGCACTATAAGCATTAGGTGGCGACTCGTCTACTCCAAAACCCAATTCTTGAAAGGCAATAGAGTTGTCCTCCCAAATGTCATATACCTAATTTTGACTCTTAGGAAAAGGGGGCGTCAACAGCATGACGACTCTGCTGGGGATTTCTTTAGGCTTTTACCATTGCATGATACTTGTGACTTTAGTGTCTCTTTAATTGCATTTACTTATTGTATTTAATTCCTCTATTATGAAACTGACTTGTTTCTTTGGATCCTTTCTTTAATGCTTTCGTTTACTGTTTTACTTCAATGCTGTTGTAATTACGAGAAATAATTGTTATCATTATGAACGTGAAAATATGTGACAATCTATTTCATTCTTGTAATTGCATCTTCAACATAATATTCCACTCATTCCAAACAAATACCATGGCAACGCTTATAACGAGTGGTTGCGCACTTCCAATATTATCACCCTTTGAATTTGGCAAAGGCATATTTCCGTTAAAACTAGTTGATCAGCGGTGCAGTCGACGGTTTCGTGCCTTACCCTCTTGAGTTTTCCGCTCAAGGGTACTGGTCTAATAACCCATAGAAACCTTACTATGTCCAAATGGGAATGCATCATTTTCAAACATAGTCAAGTCAATTATGTCATCCACATAATCACTCGTTAAGATAGCCTTGTCCAAAGTCCACCGGGTTTTCTTGAAACCTAAACAAGCACTACCACATTTGTGCATTTATTTGGAAAACTAAATGCTTTTAAACTAATTATTAGTTTTAGTAGTCTAGTCCAATGGGGTAAGGGCCTACCACTTGGTTTTGCAGAGCATGAGGCACGAAGTCCCCAGATTTGGCATGGTAACCAACATTCACCCAAGTCTGCTAAATTGATGGAAAGACCTCCACTTGAGTGATTAGACGCTGATCTGCAAGTACGTGGGGAATTTTCCTTCTCTTCTGGAGATACAGCCTGACAAAAAAATCATAGAGGCTAAATCTCTGTTTTGGGATATTGATAGATCCGTATTCCGCCTCTAGGAACTTGAAATGACTCATTTGCTTGAGGAAATATGAGGATTAGCTAGTATTCCTTGGGAGACTCTGGGTTTGCTTATGCCAGAAAATCGCAAGGTTAGGGAATTCCTTAAGATGATGGGGCTAAAGAAAATCCCAGAGTTAACCTGTTTGAAGGACTCTTACATTCCATTCGACTACCTGTAAGCGAGGTACAAAAATAGCTAGTCATGCCGCATCTACCCATAGAAATTTACTCTTACCTCATTGTGGAATATCCATAAGAGGGTCATCCTCTTTATGTTCTGGTTTTTGGGAATGATAGTGTTCACCATGAAGAAGGCTAGGATCCACACCATACTAGCCATGGTAACCAAGACTTTGATGGAAGGAATTGGCAGGCAGCCTTTCAGCATAGTACCTATGATCATTGCTGAGATATACCGAGCACTGGAAAATTTCAACGAGGGGCCAAACATTTTGAGGGCTACAACTTATTAGTTAAGCTTTGGCTCATGGAGCACCTCCAAAAGGGTGAATACCGGGAAGAGATTCCGTACAAAGACTAGGATGATCACATCGCCTTACATCAGCCAAGGCGAATGAATTATATGCCTAACATTTTTGCTCAGCAAGAGGACGCTGGAGGATAGGAAGAGTTACTTCAAAATATGAAAAATTACCAAGTGCAATGGATGTTCGAGTGGTTCCCTACAAAAGAATTCATTGTCCGATCTCGGGATGCACCATTTGTCATGCTCATTGGTCTGAGGGGAACTTATCCATATCTCCTTCTCTGAGTCATGAAGCATACAGGAAAAAAGCAGGTCATACCAAGGGTATACAAGATAAGTCACTTTAGGACTGACTTCCAGGATGATGATAGCCATCACAAGTGCCACACTCAGCACATACGGCACTGCAAAATCATTCATGAAAAGACTCTATTGAGCCAGACAGGTATCACGCCGGTTGTGCACCACACTACTTACATTGGTTGGAAGAAAATCACAATGGTTTGGGTCTGCCCAAGTTCATTCGAGGTCACAGGGTCACCGATGAGAAAGCTGAAGCATGGGTTAAGTACAACCAACTGCGCAAGACAAATCGAGAATGTGAAAGCGAGCACCGGGAAATACAAAAAGCCAATAAGAAATTGATTGATGAGTGGAATGATATTGTTGTTAGCGCCAACAAGTGCCTGGGGTATTTAGAGCGGGGTCTAGTGGAGCTCGAAGGAAGTTCATCAAGAGGATTGAGGAATGTCAAAACGATGAGGGAAATGAGGGTGTATACCTTGCCTGAGCTTATCTGCTGCTAGGACTGCGCGAGCTGGTGAAACTGTTCGAGGGAGATAAAGATGCCGAATATGGGGAAGGTCCTTGTGAGACCAAGTAGTTTGGGGTGTTTTTATTTTTCTTTAATAATGTAATAAGGCCAATGGCCATTAGTAATATTTACTTTCCGTTATTTAGTGTCATTTTGGGATTTATCTTATTTTTATCAATAAAATAAGGCATTTTTCATTATAAGTCCTCCAAAAACTATTTGTCGCTAAGCCTACCTCGGGCACAACTAGGCACCCAAATTAGGACGCGATTTATGTTCTCGCACAATGTCTTTAAATATTGTAACATTTTTCTTTTCATAACACGAACTAACTCATTACCTTTTCTTTTTCTTTTATCCCCCTCCTCAAAGGTTAGTTCGTGCATTCTGGCATCATCATGATCATACTCTATGATATCCAAGGGCCCTCCACCTCCTCTTCCTCCAACTCCTATCATAAATAAGAACAAGACTAATATGGAAGAGGTGAAAAATATCAGAAAGGAGAACTCGGGTAAGCAAACAGAGGTTACTCAGGGTAGCCAGATCTCCAAGGAAAATGCCGCCTAACTTGAGCAGAAGTTATTGAAGTTCCAAGATGAATTGGATCATTTTCGGAACTTGGCCAACTTTTCATTTTCTCTTAGAATTCCCGATATCAACTTTCCCAACACCCAAAATACCACACCTCCACAGAACACCCCGCAACCACAGAAACAACCCACTCATTCTCAGCATTGCAACACATGCCACACTTTCAACAACCCTCCATTGCTCTTTCTTGAACCACAAGCACCATAAATGATCCTACCCACAACACCTCCATACATGTGGAGACCATAACACACTATAACCAAGCAATCTCAAGCACACTTGAGTCCATTAAAATAGACTCTCTTATCAGGAACCTGGCCGCAGAACTCAAGAAGTTAACTAGTTGAGTCCAGGGTGTTGAAGGAAGCAAGGGTGTTGAGGGGATGAATTATGAGGACTTTTGCATTCAACCTGATGTTGAACTTCTTGAGGGGTACAAAATCTCCCATGTTTGAAATGTTTGATGGCGTGGGAAATCTCATAGTCTATTTGAAGACATACTGTGATTAATTGGTCGGAGTTAGAAAGGATGAGAAGATCCGTATGAAGCTCTTTATGAGGAGTCTGAAAGGGGTTTCTTTGTCTTGGTACATCAGCCAAGTCCTCAAGAAGTGGACAAGCTGGGTAGGTATGGCATCCAATTTTATGGAAAGGTTCAGATTCGATGTAGAGAATGCACCAGACATATTCAACATTCAGAATTCGAAGAAGAAACCTACTAAGCCGTTCCGCGAGTATGCTATTCATTGGAGATCGAAGGCTTCTAAGGTCAGGCCGGCCATTGAAGAGGAACAAATGAACAAATTCTTCGTCCGGGCGTAGGATCCACAATATTATAAGAGTTTGATGTTGCTCAAGTGGCATATATTCTCCGATATTGTCACGCTGGGGGAAAGAATTGAGGAAGGCATTAATAGTGGTATGGTTACTAACCTTGAAGCATTATAGGCCACCAACAAGTCTTTACAGTCTGGTTGCACATCCAAGAAGAAGGATGTCAGTGCCGTGGTGGTCGCACAGAGAAAAAAATTACCGATAAAGTTCCTCACTTACCCATCACCTCCACATAAATATCAGCCTACCCCAAATTACCAAGCACCCGCACCTATACCGAGTTTTTACCGCAGGCCTCCCAGACAATACACAGCCATTGCTGAACAAATTGACCAGTTTTACGAAAGACTTAAAGCTTCCAGTTACGTCACCTCGATCCCTGCCATAACTCTAGAAAATCCTTCCTAGTGGGTTAACCCTTACAACACCTGTGCATACCATTCCGGCATGAAGGGACATACCATTGACGAGTGCCGCTCACTGAAGGAGAAGATTCAAACCCTGATCGACAATAAGATCATCATATCGAAAGAACCTATTCCTAATATTTTCAACAACCCTCTGCCTGAACATAAGGGTGGAGGCATTCACATGATCGAGATCGAAGATGACTGCGACCCCAAGGGGTCTATAGGATTGATTACCGAGGGTGTTGAGCCAAAGAAGCCAATAGTCACACTTAACCCTATTATTGTCCAAAACCAACCCTTCGGGGGTGATGAAGTAAACATGTCTGTACAACTCGAGTTTGAAGTACCTTCCTCTACAAAGGCACCCAGATCGATTAAGGTTTAGTTTGTAGTTCCGAAAGTACTTGTACCATTTGAAGTTGTTGTGTTACCCCCCAAGGGTGCATATTCCGATAGCAATATTATACATAACTTCGTTCCACTCAAATGACATACCATGGGATTACACAACCGAAGCAAGAAGGAAAGGAAAAGCCAAGCATAGACAAGCAATTGTTGTACAGGGTATGACTAGAACATGCAGAGTTTACACCCCAGAACACCTAGCTGACTCCAGTAAGCAAGCCTCTGGATGGCTTATTGAAATTAGGCCTGATGATCTTTGGAGGAAGATATAGGAAAAAGAGTACTCGATCATTGAACAATTAAATAAATCACAAGCACATATTTCCATCCTAGCTCTTCTGTAGAGCTCCGGCATATACAAGAATGCCCTGATGAATATACTGAGTGAGGAATATGTGCCCAGCAACATAATTGGAGGGGAAATAGAAAACATGGAAGGACAAGTACTGGAGAGCCACAAAATCACCTTCCACGAAGATGAGCTGCCACTGGAAGGGATGAGCCATATCAAGGTACTGCATATCACCATGCAATGCGAGGATTATTTCATCACTAAGGTGCTGGTCGACGAAAGATCCAACCTCAACATATGTCCTTTGGTAACTCTCAAAACATTAGGAAAGAGCACGCACGAGATCAAAGATTGGGGCATAAATGTCAACCCTTTGATGGGTCCCAAAGGTCCACTATTGAGGAGATCAGTTTATGCCTATAGATGGGTCCAACTTGGTTTGACATTGACTTTCCAGTAATAGACGTCCCGGCATCCTAAAACTTGTTGTTGGGACGATCGTGGTTTCATGCCGCTAGCATTGTCGAATCAACCCTGCACCAGGCAGTGAAGTTCAGGTGGTATCATCAAGAAAATATTATTCACGGCAATGGTAGCAACCCTATATACAGTCGCCAGACTATCCCGATGATTGGAGAAAGAAGTAGAATAGGCGGAGAACCTACCATCATATCGAGCAGGTCAGCGTTGTTGATAAAGAGAAATGGTGGGATAACAAGATTGAGAGTATCCTGAATTAGTGTAGATATGAGCCTGGAAAAAGGACTTGGCAAAAACCTCCAAGGGATTCCCAGACCCATCAAGCTGAAGAAACATGGAACTACCTTCGGATTGGTGTATGAATTCAAAGAAAGAGTTCGAGGAATGGTCGCTACCATTATGCGGTCCCTGCTACCCACTGGAGCATCATATACCTTGTTTGGAGCAGACTTTCCAACCAGAAGATACCATATATTGGTTAGAAGGAGATGAAGCATTGGCAGAAATGAATAAACTGTTTCTGGCGGATGATGATATGGATTATTGTGTTATTTTCGAGGAGGAAAGGGAGGAAGGCCCTTCTAACACAAGTTGTAAACCAAGGAGAACGCCTCAATAATTTATCCATCAAAACCACCAAGGAATGGAAAGCTTCGCGGTTTCAAGGCTAAACAAAGCAACATGCATCACCTTTTACTTTTTAGAAGTGGATTTTCTTTATGTATTGTCCTTGATTTTGAAAATTGCCCCGATGTTCAAAACAACTATGAAATTTAATCAAAGCATTTCTGTTCCTTATATATCTTGCTCTTAATATCTTTCGGTATCACTTACTTCATTTACAAAACATTACTATTACTTATCTTTATTATGAACCGACGATTGTGACTTGCAACGAGACAACGCAACAAACTGACATAGATTCAGAAGAGGATGATATACTAGAAGAGGCCGTTAAAGAAGTTGAGTATTTTGGGAATATGACTAATTCTAACTTGGACAAAAATGAGGTTGTTAACTTGGGGGATACAAAGAATGTCAAAGATATTCGCATCAGTGTTCAGTTGTCACCATCATAAAAGAAAGAGTTCACATATTTTCTAAGGGAATATGAGAACATATTCTCTTGGTCGTATGATGATATGACTTGTCTCAGTACATCCATTGTAGCTCATAAAGTGCCAACAGATCCAACATGCCCAGCGGTAAAGCAAAGCTCCGAAAGTTCAAACACGACAAAAGTTTGAAGATCACGGAAGAAATTACAAGATAGGTCAAAGCCAAGGTTCTAAGGGTAGTGGCATATGCAGCATGGTTAGCCAACAATGTCCCAGTGTTGAAGAAAGATGGGAGGTTAGGGTCTGTGTCAAGTACCGAGATCTTAACCGGGCCAGTCTGAAAGACGACTTCCCCTTGCCAAACATACACATTCATATTGACATTTGCGCCAAGCATGAGCTGCAATCGTTTGTTGATTTTTTTTCCGGGTGTCATCAAATATGGATGGATGAGAAAAATGCAAAGAAAACAGCTTTCATCACGCCGTGGGGAATGTATTGTTACAAGATGATGCCATTTGGGTTAAAGAATGTTAGTGCCACTTACATGAGGGCCATGACTAATATCTTTCATGACATGATACATTTAAAGATCAAGGTATATGTAGAAGACGACATCATCAAATCAAAGAAAGCCACTGACCATATGGAAGATTTGAAGAAGTTTTTTAACAGAGTGAAAAGGCACAATCTGAAGCTGAATCCCGCCAAATGTGCACTTGGGCTTCCTGCCAAAAAATTACTGAGGTTCAGCGTGAGTCGTCGAGGAATAGAATTGGATAAATCAAAGGTTTAAGCCATTAAAGAATTGCCACCGCCAAAGAACAAAAATGATGTGATGAGTTTCCTGGGGAGACTCAACTATATCAGCCGGTCCAAAGCTCAGTCCACTGTCATTTGTGAACCCATCTTTAAAATGTTGAAGAAGGACGCTGCTACTAAATGAACTGACGATTGTCAGAAAGACTTTGACAGAATCGAGGAATACTAGTCGAGACCACTAGTTTTGGTTCTGCCCGGACCAGGTAGACCTCTATTGCTCTACCTTGCATCATTGGATAGAGAATTCAGTTGTGTTCTGGGACAACACGATGAAATGGGGAGAAAATAGCAAGCCATCTATTATCTCAGAAAGAATTTCACCTCGTACGGAGGCCCGATATTCTCTACTAGAACGCCTATTGTGCTCTGACTTCGGTAGCTCAGAAATTGAGGCATTATTTTTGTGACTACACAACTTATCTCATATTAAGAATGGACTTGTTGAAATATATCTTCCAGAAGCCCATGCCCACTAGAAAGCTCGCCAAGTGGCAAATCCCTCCAAGTGATTTTGATATTGTTTACGTGACTCAGAAAGCAATCAAAGGAAAAGCCTTGGCAGATCATCTCGCTGAAAATCCCATGGTTGGAGAATAGGAGTCAGTAAAGATGTATTTTCCAGATAAATAGGTATCTTTCATAGGAGAAAATATTGCAGAACCCTATGGTGGTTTGAGAATGTTATTCGATGGAGCCGCAAATTTTGAAGGAGTTGGCATATGAGCACTCCTAGTATCAGAAACCGGCCAGCATTACCCAGTATCCGCCAAGCTTAGGTTCCCATGCACCAATAATATTGCTTAATACGAAGCCTACATATTGCGGCTCAAGATGGCCATTGACAAGAACATTCAGGAATTGCTAATAATCGGAGACTTGGACATGCTCATACACCAAGTTTGAGAAGAGTGGAAACCAAGATGTCAAAGATACTTCCTTATCTACATCACATTCAGGAGTTGAGGAATAGATTCACAAAGACACAATTTCAGCATGTTCTTAGAGTGCAGAATGCGTTCACTGATGCATTAGCCACTCTATCATCCATGATCGGACATCAAGATAAGAATTTCATTGATCCCATCCCGGTAATGATTTATGATCAGCCATATTATTATGCCAATATAGAGGAAGAAGCAGATGGAAAACCATTGTTCCATAACATAATGGAGTAGTTGACAACAAGAGAATATTCAGAACTTGCGAATGCTACTCAAAAGCGTAGCCTTCGAAGATTGTCTAACAATTTCTTTCACAACGGAGGAATCCTATACAGGAGGACACCTTATTTGGGATTACTAAGTTGTGTCAAAGAAAAAGAAGCATCCAAGTTATGAGAAGAGGTCCATGCAGGAACCTATGGTCCACATATGAATGATTTTGTCACAGCCAAGAAGATACTCCGAGCAGGATATTTTTGGATGACTATGGAAACGGATTGCTGATGACGTCCAAATCCACCACTAAAAAGCAATTGACACAGTCGCATGCAATATAATTTGCCTAACTATGAGTCGGGGTCGAATCCCATAAAGAACAATGTGTAGGAAATTTGCAATGTAAGAAAATTATCGCTGGTTGCTCAATGCCAAACACTAAGAATTTTGGTTGAAAAACGTTTTTATATTCAAAATGTTGAAATGTAAACTAACCTAGAAAGCAAGTATAGTGATCAATCGCTACAAGTATGAATGCATCGGGAATTATACTCAAGAAATGATCCAATGTATTTCATGAATTTACAAATATGAGCGAGTTTATGTTAAGTAGCCAGGAATAAGAATTCTTAATTAGCTTCTTCCAAGGACTAACAAGACTTTCTAATTTAATTATCCCTAATCACAATAAGATGACTAAGCACACCCGAACGGCTACAAGTAGTTCAATCCTATCCCTAGGTAGAATCTATAAAATGAGGGTTAACGCATCAAGTTAACTAATCTTTTCCACCCCAAACAATTTTTCCCAATATTAATTCGGAGTTAATGGGCGAGTCCTATGGTTAGCTAATCCGTTTGAAAACATAAAAGAACAAGAATAATTAAAGCAGCAATGACTCACTTCCTAAATATATAAAGATCATTCAATAAATAAGCAAACCAAGGTATTTAATCCACAGTTTAAAAATGAATATTCCCATAAACAAGATTCAAGCATTGGAAATAAATACTACACACTTAAATATTCAATACAAATCAAGGAAGTAAAGAAACAAACATAAATGGGTAAGAAAATCTTAACCACAAGCTTTAATCTTCAAGACCCAAGTGTGTTTGTGCAAACCCTAGCTTCAAAACTAGTTCTCTCTAGTCTCTACGGACTGAAAATAAGCCAAATATCTTTTACAAATGAACTGATTTGGGTATTACTGGATTTGGGGTCAATGATGTGAAATTACATATCTGCCCATTTTTCACGCTTGAAATGTACTATGCGTTCACGTTCAACAGCACCGTGTTCGTGATGCTTTACAGTTCTGCCCTTCACATTTGCGCTTTGACCACGTGCTCACGTATCTATGGCTCGTTGACCTTTGCCTTCGCATTTACCCTTCTTGTTCGCGAAGGTGACTGTTTCCTCTTATCGCGTCCGCAATTACTCTATGCATTCGCGTAGTTCTAGGTTCTGCTTCATCGCGTTTGCGATGTCTATTTGTGTTCGCAAAGGGTAAATCACTGGGAAGCTTCATTTTATCCATATTACCCATTTTGTCTTGTTTTCACTTGGTTTCTTCACCATTACTTTTAAATCACACACAACCTATAAAATAGAAGTAAACGGCATTAAAAATCATGACTTTTATCACTAAACACAATGAACATATAGCTTTAAAGATAAGATAAGTGGGTAAAATACCAACTTATCACACCCTCAAACTTAGATTATAGCTTGTCCACAAGCAATGAAAGTGATAAAATCTCCTCCCAAGTATTTAACTCAACATTGTATCAATTTAATCCAAGACAAATAGGTCTACTATAAGCACAAAAGCATGACTTCGATTTGTACCAACAATTACTCCAAAGCATATGAATTATCAAGCACTTCATTGTACTTCAAGTGCTCACATACTAATGCAAATCAAAGTAGAAATCAAGCCATAACACTAAAGCTTCAAAATTTGCCTTTTCATCACAATCAAGTTTCTTTGGTCATTCATTCCAATTGAAAATTTGATTAAGTTCACAACTCAAACTTCATGTGCCCTCAAATTTAACAGATGATCCCACACTCATAAATCCTAATTCAAAACAACCATGGGATATCAAATGGAAAAAATTAACTCTCTCTTAAAAATATGTTCAAATTCATACAAGTATTATCACAGGCTTGCCCTTCATGTGTTCCTCCACTAATGTAGACAACTTGGTTCAAAATCAATTAGGGCTTAAGGGTTGTAGTTTAGGCTTTTGGATAAAAATATGGTAAAATTTTGGTTAAAGTGACTCAAAACCACCCGAAGCACTACACAATCTACAATTAAAGCCCACTTCTTTCAAAAATATTTTCCATCCTTTCTTCACTTTTAATTCCACACCTAGTCTTCCCTTTATTCACAACTTTTTATCACTTTATGTATGTATGTATGTATGTATGTATGTATGTATGTATGTATGTATGTATGTATGTATGTATGTATGTATGTATGTATGTATGTATATATATTTTGTTTTCTTTTTCTTTTTCAACTTTTTATCACTTTTTTTTACCTTCCACCTTTTCAACAACTTCCATATCACAACTTCCAACCTTCACCTCCAAACTTAGGATTTTAGCCTATGTTTACACATTCAGAGCACTTAGGGAAGTAGGGTGCAAAAAGCTAGATCACTTGAGAACAAAGGATTTTAGCTTGTAATATTGTTGCCAAAGATTGAGGTTAAGAGCTCAAAATGGGTTGACTAGGAAAAATATTCAAGGGTAAGAATTATTAAGGCATACTAGTGGTCCAAGGTAGGCCTTATATCATTTTTCCATCAAAGTTAGTCTATGATTTCGCCTTGAACCTCATTTCTGGCAAGTTCTAGACAAAAAGTAATGTAAAGGAACTAACAGATAACTCACCACGCATGGCACATGAAAACTCAAGCGAAATACAAATCCAAAATCCAATTGAAATCATAGACTCAAAGAAGTTGTGTATAGAATATGAAGATATTTAGTGTATCAAAGAGCCAAAACTTGAGTCTAAAAGTTATGAAATTTCTACTTTAATTATTTTTCTCTTTTTCAACAATCAAAAACTCAAATGCCAAGGTTTAAACTATGTTGGTACCAAGTAAGCCAAAACATAGTCAATGACCAAAAATCCAAACTCAAACCATTTATTTTTTTAAATTAACTAAAACTAATACTAACTACAAGAATAATTCCCTTAAGAAAGTTATCAATCCATCCATCACCGGGAAAAGTCGACAAAAAATTTCTACAATTACCCGGTTCAAGAAGAAAAATTGGCATCCTTGGAAAAAGAACCGTGTTATAAAAAACCAATGATATCGCCACTAACACATAGCATACTAAAATAAATAAAAATTAAGAAACTAATATATATCAAGTACTAAACATACTAATATCAACATACTAAAACATAATAATATAAACGTACTAATATAATACATGATATACCAATAAACTAATAACAAAATGAAAAACAATCATCGTACTAATCCGCCACATATCCACAAAAACATAATAGTTATACAAGAAGCCACCCCCAACCAAAGATGTTGCAATGTCCCCAATGCATTTAAACATGAAAGAATATAATGGAAGAAAGTGCTCCCTGATTGCCGCTTTTGTCTGAACTGGATGTGGTGGGAGATTTAAGCTCCGTGTCCACCTCATCGTCATCATCCGAGTCCTGAGAGCCACAAAGTGTACTCAACTTATGCATCATCTCAGATAGCAGCTTACTTTTCTTCTTCCGTGCTCCTTGAATTTCCATTGCCATTTTTCTAAGTTGCCTTGCATGTAGCTCATGTTTTCAAGCGTAGTGCTCATTGCCTCAATCTTCACTGTGATGTCCTTATGCTCTTTGACTGTGTCCTCGAATGATTTAGGGGCATTCTCGTCTGTAGATGTGCTTGCCTAAGTGCTTTCCCTAGGCGGGCCAGTGGGAAGGCTAGCTATAAGCATTATGACATGTGCATCCACCCCATAAATCTGGCTGGACAGATGGCACATAGTGTGCGGCCTATACTGGAGGGGTCCCGTAGGGTCAAAAAGTGTAGCTAGATCTGTGGTGGTCTTTGTGAATTGCCCAAAGGAAGGGAGGCTACGTCAATGTGCCTCTTTTTCTTCTTTTCACTTGGTCCTCTTTTCAGTAGTGGATGGATCATAGTCTTCCTTGGATCTTTATCAATGTCATTGTGGCGTCTAAGCACCCCAACATCGTAGCAGAGTCAAGTGATCAAGGAGGGAAAGAATAGGCTTTTGGACCTCCCATTTGCGGATTCTTCAATATCGTGAACAATATACTCCCCCACATTAAATGGTAGCCCATCTATTAGAGCAGCATTCATGAGTGCCCTGTCTACTGTGACATCAGTGTCATTTGAGGACGGTGACACTCTGGTACAAATAATGGACATCCATGTCTTTGCTTCCGCAGTGAAGTCATGAGAATCCATTTTCTCATGCAATCTGAGCCACTTTGGAGTGACCTAGCCATGCAGCTTATCTATCAGCCATTGATCGTCCCCAACTCTTGCTCTTTCTTTGTAATCCTCACTGTTCACGTTGTGTAGGCTATAAAGATCATTGATAATTTGGGAGTTAAAATGTACCTGTATGCCCCGCACAGTAGTCACCTATACACCCTAGAAGTCAGTCTGTATGGCATTTGAATAGAACTCCAAAACTATAGTGTGATTGGCGTTGGTTGGTGGATCGGCAAAACATATCTATTTGTTCTCCATCAGGCGTTCATAGAAGTTAGGCATTGTCTCCTCAGCATTTTCCAAATTGATTCCTCTTTCCCGCACAATGGTTTTGGACTGAAGTTCATCATATTTCCGCTTGCATGTCGCAGATAAAAACTACTCATGATCGAAAGCATCCTCATGTCCGGGTCCAAAGACATGTTCTTGGGCAATTTCATGTTGATCCGGCTCCATTTCAAGTTCAATTTACCTACAAAATAGACCAACAATGTTAAAAGCTCATAGAGACACTTAATACAATATATTAGGAAGTATTTAGGCTGAAATAATGGGCAGAAAAGGTCCCGGACAAAGATGTGAAAAGCTAGTATTTTTGACAGATGTTCGTGAAGTGAACAAAAATATTTTTCCAGCTTAGACCTTCACGTTTGCGATTACCCTACGAATTCGCGAAGTCTATTCCGTTTCCCTAAAAATTTCTTCTTCATTTAGTCATTTTTTTGAAACATATTGTGAGCATAATTTTGATTGCCTATTTGCAGAATATTTTAATAGAGATCCCACCCGAAATGTTTTTCAAATCAAGCACTCACTCTCAACCAATCTCATTTAGCAAGCAACAACCAAGTCTCAAGTAAAAATTAGCAAATTAATTCTCAAACTTTGAGCCTTACTGACCAAATATGGAGTTCTTCCATTTTTTTTAAACTGCAAAGCAATAAAAGAGAAGAACAATTGAGAGGAGAGTGTACAGGTTACATACCTTGAGAATGGAGATGAAGATTTGCAAAAGAATTGGAAATATTAGACACTTTGAATTTTTGGGGCTTAAGGGATGAAGGGTCTGTTGTTTTGAGAAAATGATGGGGTGAATTTATAATTCCAATAGCGTTTGGTGTTTTAGTCTCAGCTGACCCGTTGCATTCACGATTGTGTCCCGCTTACGCGAAAGGTAATTTTCTCCACTGTGCGCAATCACGATTGAATATCATGCGAATGCTAAGTATTAAATTTTGCCAAACCTACACTAATGCGTAGCGCTCATGCGAACGCGATGAAAGACTTTTTTTTGCACTTTAACAGTGCTGGCAGCTACTGGTTTTGACTCTCCGGAATACTCCGACCTACTCAAATCAACTCCAAAAAATCTAAAACTTGGAAAATTGGTTAGAAAAAAATATAATAAGCTATTCTAAAAAAAGAAAATTTCAAAAATTCCCAAAAATTTTGAAAAACGATGGGTTGCCTCTCACCAAAAGCCGCATTTAATGTCGTGGCACAACGCAAACAATATTAACGCTTTTCTCGCCACTTGGATGATATAAATTGGGTACCTATCTTGGAATCAAGCTTGCGACCTCGAGCGACATGGGGTGGTAAGTTAATGATCGAGACAAAGCTTAAATTCTTTATTTTGCACTTCTTGGCTCTCAAGTGAGAAATATCATTTTGCTTTCTTGTTTCCTCAAACTGTAAAATGAATGGCATGAGTGTTTCCTCCTCGCCATCCTCCTTTGATTTGTGTAGTTCAACTCTCATATCACCACACAATCCCAATGTTGAAAAATGCTTAGAATGTGACTTTAAACCTTCACTGTGCACATGTTCTCTTTTGACATCCTCATTTTCCCACAAATTATAGTCAATCTCAACAAAATTTGCATTTACACCGGTTGACTCCAATTCCATATTTTTCTCGGCATCACTAACACTCATTGAGTCTGTTGGCGGTGTTGATACCAAATTATTTCCTACATATTTTTCGCACCTAAAATACCTCAAAAATAGCATATGTAAGCATATATAAGTATACCTGGAAATTTTGGTATTATTCTTTAATTTTAAACTTTTTTAAAAATTAATTTACTGCTTATTTTTACAGTACAAAGGCCAAAATTATTTCAAAATTATCATTTTTAAGGGAATAGTGTGTTTGACTCTCATATTTGCGACAAAATACAATTAATGTAATTTTTGTTCATTTTTTACAAATTTATTTGGAATTTTAAAGATAATCGCTTGAAATTGCAATTATGGCCTATTTTGCAATTAACTATGTTTTGTAGCTATACAATTATTTTTTATATTTTTAGATTGATTTTTATACGTTATTATTTAATTCAATGTTTTCCATTTTGCTTCTAAAACTATTTTAGCTATTTTATAAAATACATTGGGAGAAATTGGCTATTTAAAAGTTAGCCAGATTTTATTTAAATATAGCCAAAATTGCACCCCTATTTCAGCCCAATTTTAACTCAAATCAAATGACCCATACCCGTTGATTTTACTTGACCCATATCTAGTTTAATATGAACCGTTGATCAAATGAGATCAACGGCCCAGATTTAGTTTCATTAATTAAATCTAAACGACCCTTCTTAACCCCTCATTCACAAAGACGGTCTCTCTCTCGCTCTACAAACGCTCTCCCTTCTCTCTAGAACCTTCTAGTTCCTTCTTCTTCGATGAAGCTAGTCACCTCTCTGGCCCTACTCCTCCCTCACTTCTCTCGATCTCTAGTCGCGATGGAAGCCTCATCTTGTTGTTTTTCTGTAAAGCTCGAGGCCCAGAGACTTCCGCCATGAAAGACGGTTGCTGAAAGCTTTGCTTGTGTCCTTTTCCATGTTTTCTCCGGTGGGTTTTTGTCTGATGATGCCTTCTATGGAATTATTAACGAGTTTCATGGCCAGGTTTCTCATTTCCCTAATTTATTTTGCAAACCCTAATTTTTGCCTAAATCTCTTTAACCTCTATCTTTTTAAGAAATTTCCGGTTTAATCTTTGTTTTCTACACTACTTTTCACTCGATATCTTTGATTAATTCAAGTTTTCAAATGTTTTGTTCCTCTTTTCAAAACTAGGGTTTCCGACCCCTTTACTAAAAGTAGTAGGCTTCTGTTTCTTGGGTATTATGTGATTTTTCCAATGTTATGTGCTTGAAACCTTGTTGTTTCTGAGTTTAATGCTTCGAGTCACTTCTAGAGCTTTGACCTTGTACTGCTTGTATGATTCCTTGCTTAGAGTTTTTAATTTCTGTGACCTTTAAAGTTTCCCCTCTCTTTACTGATTATCCTATTAATTCCGAGTATCTTTTTGAATCATGATTCATATTTGTTCATACACTAATTTCAAATTTTTTCCTTATTTGTGAGTTGCTTTCCATGTTTGGGACTAATTCCCTCTAATTTTGGTCCTGCCCGTGATTTTTTGATTGACTGTTCGTAGCTGATTTTTATTGCTTGCCATATTTGTGCACTCGGGTATATTTTTGTTATTCAGCATATATTTTCCTCGTTTAAATTATTTTTTACCTAGCCTTTATTATGTACAACATGCCTACTACTTTCGTTATGCTATAATCAGTCATTCAACTGATTTTTTCCTTATTTGATAGCCCATACTCCTATTCGAATAATGAGTCACTGATTTAGTTGAATTAGGACCTGTGATTGATTCGATTTTGGTACTGTTTCTATAATTAGATACTCCTTTCCCTATTCTCTATTATTTTTTTTTGAAAACTATAAGTACTACTCTTCCTTTCTAACTTAAGACACACAAATACATTGCAATCTCTTTGAACTCTCTTTCAATAACACTTAGTGCTCTATTTTTCTCTATTGTTTTTATACAAACTCTCTCACTCAATCGGGTGAAAGCCAAGATTGAGTAATCTTGGCTATTTATTTCTACTACTGGGGTTCTACTGCGTTGGTTACTTGGGTTTGCATGCTGCCTGCTTTTCTGAACATTGTTGCTCTCACTCTCTGCATAATCTCTGCACACTTTGCTCTCCTTTGTGCACTATTGCTCCTTGCTGTTGTTTCATATTATCTGCAACTGGTATATCA
Source organism: Nicotiana benthamiana (assembly GCA_034376525.1). Classification (NCBI taxonomy): domain Eukaryota; kingdom Viridiplantae; phylum Streptophyta; class Magnoliopsida; order Solanales; family Solanaceae; genus Nicotiana; species Nicotiana benthamiana. The sequence continues at coordinate 45,734,104 of CM067328.1, forward strand.
CCTCATTACGTTACAGCCTCCAAACCAACATGCTTCTCTTAGTTCTGCACTACCGTCTGTTTCTTGTGTGCTGTTATTTATGTTTCTGCCGTTCTCATTACCAATAGCATGTATTTTTTACATTGCCTAGCTTGGCATCATCACTACCCCCTTCCCTATCTCAATGTATGTTTTTCATGCACTACTAGCATATATTCAGGACTACTTTATTACTTAACAGTCCTGAAACCTCTTCAAGAGGATAATTATGTTGGAGTTTGGTGCAGTAAGAACTGGACTCCTTGCCTGCAGCAATGTTTGATTTCTTTTCTTTGATGTGTTGTACATTTGAATGGTTTCTTTGTTTATTTGTTCCCTTTCCCATTGCCCCTGCTTGTGTGACCCTCTTGTTTTTGAAATGGGCCAGTCCAAATGAATTTCAAAAGGAATTCTTTTAACTCTTCTTGATGCTTTCCTTTCAAACTATCTCTCAACTGTTTTCAACTCTTTCAACTCTATCATAATCTCACTACTCTTAAAACATAGGTTCTGCCCCCATTTGTGTAAGAATTTCCTTGGGAGCCTGGAGCACATGTTGAACTTTGACACACAAGGCTGGCACTTCCACACTTGAACTTGTCAATAATTCTGGGTGTTTTGTATTGGCCAGGAGTTCAAACGAACCCTTAGGGAACTTTTCCGCACCCAAACTTTGGTAAATGTTGTGAAACTCGAAAGAAGTGAGGTTGTAGAATTTGGGCCTGGCTGTAGGCTCCCTATTGAATAGCTTCTTATTTGTTTTTATCATTGATGTATTTTTTATTATTTTAGCTATAATAATTTGTAAAGAATAATGGGGTATATTGTGAATTTGGGAGGGTTATGCATGCTTAGTTAAGGGAATGGGTAGCAAGCATGTTCACAAGGCTTTACTTACTTGTTTGTGCAATAAACACCATGTTTAGGACATGCATCTCACACGTAGAAATCTTATTCTTAGGACTCTCATTTTAAGTCTGTTATTCTTTACATTTTCACAATCACAATCAGTTAATAATTAATGTCCTTACCATTGCATTTAGATACCATGTTTTAGGATTTTTTTTGTGTGCATTAGATATCCTGCACTGAGGTCTTTTACTTGCACTTGTTGAATACTTTGCTAATTTTATAAAACTGGTTAATAAGCTCCTTTTAAAACTGGAAACTAATATGCATGTCCACCTTCTTTACGGTTTAAATGACGCCTAGGCAAGCCTTAGGCCGGATAAAAATAGATTAATTACCTTAAGTCGTATTTAAATTATTCCACCTCCGTTTGAATTCGTTTGTCTCTGAAGCCCCCTTGATTTATACACAAAGGAAAAAAAACTTATGCTTATTTTACAATCTCGGCAAACACTTTTACTGAATTACTTTCTCGCCCTAGCCTATAACTGGACTACTATTTTCCTAAAGAACTATCTGAGTGTTGTATACTCTGTAATTTTCCAAACTGTAGTTCCAACTTAATATGTTTTGTTGCTTTTATTTACACTTCTGCAGTCTTATAAAAATACTATTATCCGAAAAATTGCCTTTGCCATATGTTCGACGAGTCTTTTAAAATTGCTACTATCTTTTTCAAGTTCTGAAAGTTTTTTCGGCTTTTTTCAGCCAATTCTCCAGCTTCTATTTTAAACATATGCTCCAGTTTTTTTTTTATAAAAAAGTTCTCCCCTCTTTAGACCATAAATGTGTTTGAGACGTGCTAAATATGTGTTTGTTCATGGAGGGATATTTGAGCCTTTACATGCCTTACGTGATTCCATTATATATTGTCCTATTTGTTTTTGTATGTCGCTTAGCATTGTAACCTTTAAACTTAAGGGTTCAACCTAGTTCCTACTTTATAGGAATAGCGATGCTAAATGTCCTCTAGGATCTATAGGATGGGACGGGTAATAGCACGCAATAAGCATTTGTAACTAATTCACACGCTTAAATAACCTATATAGGGTGGGATGGGTAGAATATGGAGATTATGACGATGCGATAATATCATAAAGCGACTCCTCATTGGGAATTGTGCGGATATTTTATTGTATGATCCATATTATAGTCAAACCTAGGACCCTGTTACCTTTACTTTTGTCTAAGTACTTTCTCTAAAAAAATTTCCCTTTTACTTATACTATTCTTCTTTCAAAATTGCCCATTAGTTTTTGTATTCTTTATATACACACTTGCTTGTCTATTTCTATGCTCCTTAAAGTCACATCTAAGCAAGGCCGGAAACCACACTAGTGGATCTTGAGGGATGCCTAACACCTTCCCCTGGAGATAATTTCAAGCCCTTACCCGAACTCTGGTTTTCATTCAAAATATTCTTCCACTTCTTAAAAGTGTCCTAATGCACTATAATCATTAGGTGGCAACTCTTCAAATTTCATAACTCTATTCCCAAGAAGGGAATAAGATTTGTTTTGTCCATAATGTCGTAAACCCGACTTCGCCTCTTTGAGAGGAAGGGAAAAAGGGGGCTTCGACAAGAGGATGTTCAATTATTGAATCCTCATAGCTAATCTCACTTTCTTCCATGGAATTGGACTTTTCTTGGCTTTCTTCCGCACACTCAACGTTGTTGGGCCTAGTGAGCCTCAACCGTTATTTGCATTGGATCCTCCAAAGTGCGAATGTGTTCATCATTGTGACTCAACCTTTGTTTCAACTCCTCGAGTGCAAAATTGTGCTTCTCCTCATTTTCAAGAATGGTCTCCAACATGAGCAATATTTTCTCATTTTGAGCATTTGAGAGTTCTTCTTGGTTTTGATCAACTGCCATGAATGAATTTTCACCTTCAATCTCCAAGAGAGGTTCTTGGTTTTCATTCCCTTCCGAGGCTTTTTGAACCCTTGAGGCTTCGATCAATTCATCCATTTGTCAGTGCAACCTTTGGAGGGTCAAATCATTTTGGAGACTATTCTCCGAAAGATGTTCCAAGACATTTAACTACTTGTTTTCGGTTTAATCTTTGTTTTCTACACTACTTTTCACTCGATATCTTTGATTAATTCAAGTTTTCAAATGTTTTGTTCCTCTTTTCAAAACTAGGGTTTCCGACCCTTATTCTAAAAGCAGTAGGCTTCTGTTTCTTTGGTATTATGTGATTTTTCCAATGTTATGTGCTTGAAACCTTGTTGTTTCTGAGTTTAATGCTTCGAGTCACTTCTAGAGCTTCGACCTTGTACTGCTTGTATGATTCCTTGCTTAGAGTTTTAATTTCTGTGACCTTTAAAGTTTCCCCTCTCTTTACTGAATATCCTATTAATTCTGAGTATTTTTTTGAATTCATGATTCATATTTGTTCATACACTAATTTCAAATTTTTCCTTATTTGTGAGTTTCTTTCCATGTTTGGGACTAATTCCCTCTACTTTTGGTCCTGCCCGTGATTTTTTGATTGACAGTTCGTAGCTGATTTTTATTGCTTGCCATATTTGTGCACTCAGGTATATTTTTGTTATTCAGCATATATTTTCCTCGTTTAAAATATTTTTTACCTAGCCTTTTTTATGTACAACATGCCTACTACTTTCGTTATGGCATAATCAGTCATTCAACTGATTTTTTCCTTATTTGATAGCCCATACTCCTATTCGAATCATGAGCCACTGATTTAGTTGAATTAGGACCTGTGATTGATTCAATTTTGGTACTGTTTCTATAATTAGATACTCCTTTCCCTATTCTCTATTATTTTTCGAAAACTATAAGTACTACTCTTCCTTTCTAACTTAAGACACAAAAATACATTGCAATATCTTTGAACTCTCTTTCAATAACACTTAGTGCTCTCTTTTTCTCTATTGTTTTTATACAAACTCTCTCACTCAATCGGGTGAAAGCCAAGATTGAGTAATCTTGGCTATTTATTTCTACTACTGGGGTTCTACTGCGTTGGTTACTTGGGTTTGCATGCTGCCTGCTTTTCTGAACACTGCTGCTCTCACTCTCTGGATAATCTTTGCACACTTTGCTCTCCTTTGTGCACTATTGCTCCTTGCTGTTGTTTCATATTATCTGCAACTGGTATATCACCTCATTACGTTACAGCCTCCAAACCAACATGCTTCTCTTAGTTCTGCACTACCGTCTATTTCTTGTGTGCTGTTATTTATGTTTCTGCCGTTCTCATTACCAATAGCATGTATTTATTACATTGCCTAGCTTGGCATCATCACTACCCCCTTCCCTATCTCAATCTATGTTTTTCATGAACTACTAGCATATATTCATGACTACTTTATTACTTAACATTCCTGAAACCTCTTCAAAAGGATAATTATGTTGGAGTTTGGTGCAGTAAGAAATGGACTCCTTGCCTGCAGCAATGTTTGATTTCTTTTCTTTGATGTGTTGTACATGTGAATGGTTTCTTTGCTTATTTGTTCCCTTTCCCTTTGCCCCTGCTTGTGTGACCCTCTTGTTTTTGAAACAGGCCAGTCCAAATGAATTTCAAAAGGAATTCTTTTAACTCTTCTTGATGCTTTCCTTTCAAACTATCTCTCAACTGTTTTCAACTCTTTCAACTCTATCACAATCTCACTACTCTTAAAACTTAGGTTCTGCCCCCTTTGTGTAAGAATTTCCTTGGGAGCCTGGAGCACATATTGAACTTTGACACACAAGGCTGGCACTTCCACACTTGAACTTGTCAATAATTCTGGTTGTTTTGTATTGGCCAGGGGTTCAAACGAACCCTTAGGGAACTTTTCCGCACCCAAACTTTGGTAAATGTTGTGAAACTCGAAAGAAGTGAGGTTGTAGAATTTGGGCCTGGCTGTAGGCTCCCTATTGAATAGCTTCTTATTTGTTTTTATCATTGATGTATTTTATATTATTTGGGCTGTAATAATTTGTAAAGAATAATGGGGTATATAGTGAATTTGGGAGGGTTATGCATGCTTAGTTAAGGGAATGGGTAGCAAGCATGTTCACAAGGCTTTACTTACTTGTTTGTGCAATAAACATCATGTTTAGGACATGCATCTCACACGTAGAAATCTTATTCTTAGGACTCTCATTTTAAGTCTGTTATTCTTTACATTTTCACAATCACAATCAGTTAATAATCAATGTCCTTACCATTGCATTTAGATACCATGTTTTTGGATTTTTTTTGTGTGCATTAGATATCCCGCACTGAGGTCTTTTACTTGCACTTGTTGAATACTTTGCTAATTTTATAAAATTGGTTAATAAGCTCCTTTTAAAACTGGAAACTAATATGCATGTCCACCTTCTTTACAGTTTAAATAAAGCCTAGGCAAGCCTTTGGCCGGATAAAAATAGATTAATTACCTTAAGTCGTATTTAAATTATTCCACCTCCGTTTGAATTCGTTTGTCTCTGAAGCCCCCTTGATTTTTACACAAAGGAAAAAAAACTTATGCTTGTTTTACAATCTCGGCAAACACTTTTACTGAATTACATTCTCGCCCTAGTCTATAACTGGACTACTATTTTCCTAAAGAACTATCTGAGTGTTGTATACTCTGTAATTTTCCAAACTGTAGTTCCAACTTAATATGTTTTGTTGCTTTTATTTACACTTCTGCAGTCTTATGAAAATACTATTATCCGAAAAACTGCCTTTGCCATATGTTCGACGAGTCTTTTAAAATTGCTACTGTCTTTTTCAAGTTCTGAACGTTTTTTCGGCTTTTTTCAGCCAATTCTCCAACTTCTATTTTAAACATATGCTCCAATTTTTTTTTTTTATAAAAAAATTCTCCCTTCTTTAGACCATAAATGTGTTTGAGACGTGCTAAATATGTGTTTGTTCATGGAGGGATATTTGAGCCTTTACATGCCTTACGTGATTCCATTATATATAGTCTTATTTGTTTTTGTATGTCTCTTAGCATTTTAACCTTTAAACTTAAGGGTTCAACCTAGTTCCTACTTTATAGGAATAGCGATCCTAAATGTTCTATAGGATCTATAGGATGGGACGGGTAATAGCACGCAATTAGCATTCGTAACTTATTCACACGCTTAAATAACCTATATGGGGTGGGATGGGTAGAATATGGAGATTATGACGATGCGATAATATCATAAAGCGACTCCTCTTTGGGAATATGTGCGGATATTTTATTGTATGATCCATATTATAGTCAAACCTAGGACCCTGTTACCTTTACTTTTGTCTAAGTACTTTCTCTAAAAAATTTCCTTTTTACTTATACTATTCTTCTTTCAAAATTGCCCATTAGTTTTTGTATTCTTTATATGCACACTTGCTTGTCTATTTCTGTGCTCCTTAAAGTCACATCTAAGCAAGGCCGGAAACCACATTAGTGGATCTTGAGGGATGCCTAACACCTTCCCTGGAGATAATTTCAAGCCCTTACCCGAACTCTGGTTTTCATTCAAAATATTCTTCCACTTCTTAAAAGTGTCCTAATGCACTATAATCATTAGGTGGCAACTCTTCAAATTTCATAACTCAATTCCCAAGAAGGGAATAAGATTTGTTTTGTCCATAATATCGTAAACCCGACTTCGCCTCTTTGAGGAGAAGGGAAAAAGGGGGCTTCGACAGGAGGATGTTCAATTATTGAATCCTCATAGCTTATCTCACTTTCTTCCACGGAATTGGACTTTTCTTGGCTTTCTTCCGCACACTCACGTTGTTGGGCCTAGTGAGCCTCAACCGTTATTTGCATTGGATCCTCCAAAGTGCGAATGTGTTCATCATTGTGACTCAACCTTTGTTTCAACTCCTCGAGTGCAAAATTGTGCTTCTCCTCATTTTCAAGAATGGTCTCCAACATGAGCAATATTTTCTCATTTTGAGCATTTGAGAGTTCTTCTTGGTTTTGATCAACTGCCATGAAAGAATTTTCACCTTCAATCTCCAAGAGAGGTTCTTGGTTTTTATTCCGTTCCGAGGCTTTTTGAACCCTTGAGGCTTCGATCAATTCATCCATTTGTCAGTGCAACCTTTGGAGGGCCAAATCATTTTAGAGACTATTCCCCAAAAGATGTTCCAAGACATTTAACTACTTGTTTCCTTCTTCAAGTAGTCACTCCAACATGTGCTTGAACTCTCCATTTTTGCCATGCTCAACTTCTTCCATGTCTATAGACCTATAGTTCTTATCACAAAAAGTAAACTCATCATAGTGAGGGCTTGGGGAAGCGACGGAAAAATATGCACAATAATCGTGATGACCATTTTGGCAACCAAACTTACCACAAATACTACACTCGTGGGTTTGAAATTGTGTGCACAATCAACCCCCGAGATAATATAAACAATTTTGCCACGAGTGTGGTCCTCCACAATAAGGACACGGGTCATAAAAGTATGAACAACTACCATAAGATCAATTATCATTATAAGACGCCATTTTATAAAAATAAGAAAATAAACAAGAAAAAAAATAGACCCAAGGTAAGAAAAAGTAATCACACAAATATTCAGAAGTTTGGACCAAAGCACTTTCCTTTACTTCTCAAACAACCTAAATTACTCAAAATTGTTCCCCAGTAAAGGCGCCAATTTTGATGACATCCAAATACACTGCTAAAAAGCAATAGACACGGTTACTGATCTTCAAGACCCAAGTGTGTTTGCGCAAACCCTGGCTTCAAAACTTGTTCTCTCTAGTCTCTATGAGCTGAAAATAAGCCGAAGATCTTTAACAAATGTACTAATTTGAGTATTAAAGGATTTGGGTTCAAATATGTGTAATTCCAGATCTGCCCATTTTTCACGACTGAAATATACTATGCATTCGCGTTCAACGGCACCGCGTTCCCGATGATTTACACTTGTGCCTTCGCATTTGCGCTTGACCACGCGTTCCCGCAAATATGACTTGTTGACCGCCTTCCCATTTAACCTTTAGTTCGCAAAGGTGACTGGTTCCTCACATCGCGTCCGTGATTACTCTACGGGTTCACGTAGTTCTAGGGTCTGCTTCACCGCGTTTGCGATGTCACTTAGCGTTTGCGAAGGGTAAATCTGTGGGCATCATCATTTTGTCTATTTTAACTCCATTTTGGCTTTTTTTCACTTGGTTTCTTCACCATTACTTCTGAATCACATACAACCTGTAAAATAGAAGTAAACAACATTAAAACGCACGACTTTTATCACTAAACAGAACGAACGTATAAGTTTAAAGACAAGATAAGTGGTTACCAAATTATCAATTGCATACAATAGGTTCATAAATGTCATCGATGTCAGATACAAGAAAATATGATAAAGGGGCCTCCAAATAAGTTTATTGGAACAAGCTCGCCTTGGCCGTTCGCTGCTTGGGAATGGATGTTATTGGACCAGTTGGGCCTACTGCATCAAAAACGCACATGTTCATTCTAGTGGCAATTGATTATTTCACAAAATGGGTCAAAGCGGCATCATATAAAGTAGTAACCAAGAAAGTTTTGACTGATTTTGTTCGGGATCATATTATTTTTCGGTTCAAAAATCCGGAATCAATCACTACTGATAATGGTTCCAATCGCAATAGTGATCTAATGAAAGCAATATGTGAATCGTTCAAGATTAAACAGAAAAATACCATAGCCTACAGGCCTCAGCTGAATGGAGTTGTAGAAGCGGCTAAGCAATGGCATGAGAAGTTATCATTCGCCTTCTTGGGATACCGCACCATTGTCCGCACATCAACCTGGGCAACTCCCTATAAATTGGTTTATGGTACATAGGTAGTCATTCTCTCCGAGGTAGAAATTCCCTCCATGAGGATTATATAGGAAGTAGAACTTGAAGATACATAATGGCTAAAGAGTCACTACGAGCCGTTGACTCTTATAGATGGGAAGCGAATGAATGCAGTCTGTCATGGTTAATTGTAATAGAACAGAATGTCCAAAGCTATCAACAAAAGAGTCAAGCCAAGGAAGTTTACACGAGGACAACTAGTGCTAAAGAAAATATTTCCCCATCAAGATGAAGCCAAGAGGAAATTCTCTCCCAACTGATAAATTCCGTAGATGGTTCACCGAGTTCTAACTGGAGGAGCCCTTATTCATGCAAAAGTGGACAGAGAAGCCTGGCCAAAGCCAATCAAATTTGATGTAGTAAAGAAATACTATGTTTATCCATTTATGATTTCCTTTATGATGTAATTTGAACTACGCCTGATCTGATTCCCATTTAAAAGGGGATATGTAGGTAGTCCAATGGGTTGGGTCACAATTCAGTAATGTATTAATTCCCTCCCCCTCCCTCCCGCTATTGGAAATTGGGGCAAAATTTTGAGGTGGGCGCTTAAAATTCCGAAGTCGATCATCAACCATTCATTGCACGCATCCATTGGAAGCACCGGCCAAGTAAAATAGGGCAGAGTTTTTAGGAGGACCCTCAAACGGCCGGAGTAAGAGAGGTTGCAATGACTTGAAACGTGTCGCAGTCGTTAGTTCATCTAAAGAAAACTATATTCAATTATGTATTTATGTTACATTATTTTACTAAATCATGCATGACGAATATCAAAGTTTTGTCTTTAGAAACGCTACCCCAAATGATACACAACATCAAGCAGGACGAGCAAAGGCCACGAGAAAGCGATGTAACCTTCCCCCCTTTAAAAACCTCGCAATTTTTCTTTGGATGTAGACACTAAATTCGCAATATCACTAGATATTTTGCACTCATACTTTCTCAAGTATGCAACTTCTAAGAATCACCTCCTATTCACAATTGATATCCGTGCACAACATCCCTAGCAGCCACAATGATGCTATCAGTTATCGGCTATCCAATATCTGCTAAGAGATTTCATTATTATCCTCCTTTTATTTCCCGCATTGCATAAGGCTACTCTTATGCCTTCCGAGACATAGCACTATCCCTATCTGCATATTCCTGCATGGCATTAGGCTGCTTTTCTGCATTTCGAGACTAAGCATAGTCTCCATCTGCATTTTTGCATTGCATAAAGATACTTTTGTGCCTTCCAAGGTTAAGCTCTACCTCCAGCTGCATTCATTTGCATCATTTGCATAAGGCTACGTTTCTTCCTTCCAAGGTTAAGCGCTACCTCCATCTGCATTTGCGTATGGCTACTTATCTGCCTTTTGAGACTAAGCATTGCCTCCATCCAAGTATGCATAAGGCTACTTTTCTGCCTTCTGATGTTAAGCTCTACCTCTATATGCATTTGCCTACATTTTGCATAAGGCTATGTTTATGCCATCCTAGATTAAGCTCTACCTCCATCTGCATTCATTTGCATCAATTTTATAAGGCTACTTTTTTTCCTTCTAAGACTAAGCACTGTCTCCATCCACATTTTCCATAAGGCTACCTTTCTGCATTTTGAGACTAAGCCCTCTCTCAATCATGCATGGCTGAAATATCACCTCTTTATTTTCTCGCATGGCTGCAATATCGCCACCCGCATTTAAAGTTTTGCATTGGCTGAAATATTGCCATCTTCTATTCACATCTTGCATTGACTGAAATACAGCCACTTCCCGCATTTCATGGGCTAAAATATCGCCAGCCTATTCAAAGGCATCATAGTTTTGAGGTACTATCTGCATAGCCCGAAAAAATTATTTCATAACTTGCGAATCTTTATACATGCACCTCATAGTCCAGTACGTCATGGTCCGAGGACATCATCCTAGCCGTCTAAAGATAATATTTATGGTCCAACGGGAACTTAAATCACGTTTAAATTTATGCACAATATATGTCGTATTGCCTGCTTGCAGGTACGCCAGCCATCAACGACCATCTCACTAGGAGCAATCCTGCTCCCGTTCCCGCAGCATATCAGATTTCAACGACTTCTCTTAACATAAACATCGTGTCCGCCTTTAAAAATATCCATCGTCATATTCCGTCAATGGTCCCTGAACTACATGTGGCATGATTCCTGTAAAACAAGGGATATATAGGTTGCTCAGGAGCTGGAGCTCGATCATAATTCCTTACAAATCGACTTCTCAGTCAAATTGGTCATCATATCTTTATCCGATAACTCTTTCATCATTCCCGGATAAAGCGGGGTAGTTGTTGATTTCCAATATTTCCCTAAATGTATTTTTTTGTCCTCAAAGTACTTTCAAATAGTATATGTGTAGATATATAAGTGTGTATAAGTGTTTTAGCATTTTTCCTAATTTATAAAAGATTTTTAAAACAATTATTTTCCCTATTTTAGCAGTACAAAAACAAAAAATTATTCCTCAAATTATAATTTTGGTGATTAATTTATTTTATTCTCATATTTATGCAAAAATATAGCTAAGGTAATTTTACATATGTTTTATAAATTTATATAGTATTTTAAAGCTTAATTGCATATAATTGCAGGTTTAGCACATTATAATATTTAATTGTGTTTATAATTATAAAATTGATTTCAATATTTTTAATTTAATACGTATACATTATTAATTAAATTAGTATCCTTAATTTTTTTTCAAAAATTATTTTACTATTTTTATAAAATAAAATAGGAAAAAGTGGCTATTTAAAGTCAAGCTCTACTTCATTTCAATTGTAGCCCAAATAAACCCCCCAATTAAACCCCAATATCAATTCCAATTACCTAGCCAAATTCCTAACACTACCTAACCCACATCCCGGTTAAATAACCCACCCGGCCACCCTTTGAATCTCAACCGTTGATTTAACAGATCAATGGCCCCCATTCACCCCTTCCATTTTAATTTACAAAACCCCCCAACCCTGATTCATTTCTCTCTACCCGCCACCCTTGAATCCCCTTCTTCTCTCATTCTCCCTGCAAACCCTAGCGTCGCCACCCAAATTAACCCTAATCCCTTCGATTCTCGCAGGTTTTCATGGCTTCTCAGGCCATGAAACCCTCATACTCACTTCCTATCACTCTTGTGTGCTTGGTATTCGAAGGTTTGAGGGTATCCTCAAAAGTCTCTACCAGATCTCCGCCTACTTGAGGTTTTCGGCCGTCTCTGGCTTTGCTCTTGCATATTTTAGCCTCTTGAACCTGCTTCCATTCTTATTCGACTTAGATCGAACATTTGCGAAGACTTTATCATTCTAGGGTTCCCCTGAAACCCTAGCTCTTCAAAGTTTTTCTATGATTCTCTTAAGATCTGTGTGTATTCATGCTTTACTTTGAGTTTGTAAAAGGCTTCCCCAATATTTCTTTATAAAATTCTTTTTCTTTCAAAGTCATATCTTTCTGATTTAGGGTTTCCGAAAATGCTTATGTATTTTTTGAGTTTTCTTCTCCCTTTCTCATTTACGTTTGTCTCAACTATATTGTTATATATTTTTTACATATGTTCTTCAGCTATGCTTGCTATATTTTGTTCTTCCTTCTACTGTGTTTCACATGCGATGTTTTAGCATGCTATGTTTCTGTGCTATGTTTTCACATGCTATGTTCTGCTACTTGCCGTCCGCTATAACTTGATATGCTTCACATACTGTATTTTACTACCATAGTGTTCTTACTATGCCTACTTAAGCATATTTTTATCTTTCGTTTCTTCTACTCTCATGGTGTTTCAACTAAATTCCCTACCTCAATTTGCATTAAACCTTCTACTGTATCAGCTTGTTTTCCATGCTTTGCATTTGATTCAAGTCAAAAACCCTATGATTTCGGGATGTTGTGAGTTTGGTCTTGTATGTTTGGACTATGGTTCTATTTGACTCCTTCACTCTCTCAAAATCACTTTGGATCCATGTACTGAGTATGAATCTTTTGTGTAAGAATTCTTCTATACTAGTATGCTCTGATTAGCATGACAACCCCCTTTATATGTGTTAAAATCTTTCTTCAAAAGGTTTTCCAACTTGTGTCGAATCAGAACCCTTTTATTGGGGGTTAATTGATTGCTACTAATTCTTGTTAAGTAAAACCTTTTCCTTAGCCTTTCTGGCTTGGTTATTCATGAGCCAATAGTTGAAATCTCTGATTCCTTGATTTAGTGGGTACTGATTAATTCTTACCTTATTTATTTAACCGTGTATTTCAAATTTCTTCCCTTAATTGAATTCCTATGTATTTATCCCTAATTCTGTATTTTGCACTAGATGATTACTTGATCTCTTTCCTTAATTACTTTTGTTCTTTACTGTTTAATTTTTTTTAAAACCCCTCCCAAATTAGGAGGATTTATTGTGCTTCCACACTTCCCCTCCCTGGTGACTCGAACCCAGGACCTAACGGTCGTAGGTGGAGGTGCTTTACCAACTGAGCAAGCCTCACTTGTCACTGTTTAAATTAAAATCCCTAATTAAAGGAATTTCTACTACTAATTGATTATAAAAGGTACATGATAATTTCCTTGACTTATTCCCTGCCTATTTTCAACTATAAATACATGCTCTTTTATTAATACAAGACACCAACACTCGTAGTTTTATGAACTCACACTTACACTCAACAAGTATTCTCTCTTGTTGCTTGTAGTGTAGTCTATCTACCAAACTTTTGCTTTCTTTTGCTTGTCTCTTTCTGAAACTGGTATGTCCTAGTTTTAATTCCAGCATCAACTCTAATGTGTTTGCATATCAGTTCTTATGTCCATGCTTACTTTACTGTGTATGGAATTTAACTTTATGGTAATGTGCTTAATCTTGTTTATGTCTTGCAATGATTCCCATTCCTATATCCATCTACATGTTTGAGCTGTAGTTTAAAACATTGCAATATACAAAGTTATTGTCCATGGATATAAATTGGATACTTTGGGGTCCTAAGCTCTTTCAATTTCACATACCTCATTCCATTATGTATGTTTGAGTTAAGGTATAGTCTGGCAGCATCATAATTATTATCCAGGGCTGAACCTGACCTTCAATAAGGTCCCAACTCTCTGATGTTTGGCTGCCAGGCTGGTCGAGGGTGTGCCAGTATTCTAGTTTACTGGGCATGATCACCATCCTGCCTTGGCATTCCCTAATCACATCTATTACACTTACACTTGCTCTTAGATTCTATGTTCTGTCCCCCTATGGGCTTTTCTTAAGGACCTTGAGTTATCGTTGAACATAGACATTGGAGGGTTGGCCCTTCCACGTTGTACTTTAATTCAGTTCTATAATGATATCTGGGTGTAAGTATTGCCTAGAGTTCTTGAAACTCCTTGGAACTTTGACACACTACAGATAAGAGATAGGCTTTGGATTCTGATCCCGAAAGTTGGTTCATCTCATATTTTTGACCTTTAGTCTGAATTAGGCTCCTTGGACGTAACTTAAAGTTCTAATGTAATTTTATTTTCTGTTTGATTCATTTGGTCTGTAATGATTTGTAATAACTTATGGGGCTTTAGTAAAGAAGGGTGGTCATTTATGTATGCGTATGGGAAGACATCATGACCTTAGGTCTTTTATTTCTGTAATCACAGCCTGTTTCTACACTTCTGCATTTCATCTAGAAATCGTGACTATTGGACTCTACATTTCTGTACTTCATATAGAAATCCTGACTATAGGATTCTGAATTTCTGCACTTTTGCATTTCATCTAGAAATCCTGACTATAGGATTCTGCATTTTTGCACTTCATATTGAAATCTTGACTATAGGATTCTGCATTTTCTGCACTTCATATAGAGATCTTGACTATAGGATTCTGCACTTATGCATATGTAGAAACCAAGTCTTTAAGGCTCTGCATTTTGCATTTGTTATTAGGCAAGCAATTATATGTCAAATAACAACCAATTGCATTCTAGATACAATGCTCGTAGGATTTTTGCACTCTCACTACGCCTGTGAAAAGTGATTAAAATTAACAAAGCCTAGAAATCAGGCTTATAGGAGCTATCGACCAAATCTGAATCAGTTATTTTAATTTTAATTAATCACTATTAGTGCATTATCAACTGCAGGACTTGTACTATTTTTGTTAAAAACTGGCAACCTTATGTAATCATTTTGCTTCTTCATTGCCGAAACCAGTAGATGTCATACCTATATGTTTCACCTAGGTATGCCTTAGGGTAAAAGTTATAACGACATTTGCCCTCGATAATTATATCCAAAGGGGCCTAATTTGGACTTCTTATCTAAAAATATATGATGAACCAGCCCGTTTAACTTAAGTTTAATTCAGACATAATCAGTTTATGTAAGGCATGCTAAACTACATGTTGTTCAGTGATTCTAAGGAGGCTTATTTGAGCCTTTAACTATTGTGTGCACCCCATAACTGTCTTATATGTTTTGTATGACGCATTAGAATTTTAACCTTTTTTTAAAACTCATTAAAAGCCCTAAAATTCCCCTTCCTTTTTCAGTATTAAAAGTCCCAAATTCCTCTGTGACTGATTAGATTGGGACGGGTACTAGCATGCAATAAGTAACGACACCAGTCCACGCTGTAACACCTAAACAGGGTGGGAAGGGTATAATAAGGATATGATGACCGGTGGGCTAATACCATGTGCGACCCCTCTTCGAATGAGTAATTGCTGGATATTGCTGTAATGTGATCCATTTTATTCATATACCTAGGACCCCTTTTCTTTTGTTTATCATTGTTTTCTCTCTCTTCAGAACTAATTATACCTTTCAAATTTCTTCTCTCTTTCTACTTACTTTTCACCAGTTTCCAATTGTGGTAATATGATATGTAAACCCTTATCTGAACCTTAACTGGTTATTTGTTTATGTAAAGTCACAATTGTAACATGGCCGGGAATACATTAGTTAATCAAGAGGGGTACCTAACACCTTCCCCTCGGGATAATTTATAGCCCTTACACTAATCACCAGTTTCTTTATCTCAAACCCTTTTTAAAAGTGTCCTAATGCACAATAATCATTAGGTGGCGACTCTTCAACTCCAAAACCCAATTATAAAAAAGGAATGGATTTGTCCTCCCAAATGTCGTATACCCGATTTCGACTCTTAGAAAAAGGGAGTGTCGACAGAAACCTTGAGAGCTTTTGGACGAAAATTGGAGAGGATCTCGACTAGGATTAATTGGAGGTGAGTTCTATGATATTAAAACATATATATTATGTAAAATTAACCTTGAAATTTATGGAAATTGAGCATAAAATAGAAGAACTAGGGCTTGAGTCTTTGGTATGTGAAATTCGGATTTGACGGGTCATTAGATCCCGGATTTGAGAGTTCTTGTATGTATGAAAAAGTGAGATGATAAGGAATCTATTAATGTAAAAATTATGAGAATTGATAAGTTGGAATGTGGCTTAGGTTTTTGAAAATTCGGGATTTGTGCCCGTTATTGATTGTTTTCGCTTGGGCTTTGTTCCCTTAGTATATTGTGAAACTCAAATGATAACTCTAAATGATATTTTGGGTAGAGAACTTCTCTTTTACAAATTCCCGGAGGGGGGGGGGGCTTATGATGATTTTTGGACTGAGTGAGGATGTGAGCCATATGTGAGGAGGCTATTAGGCCTTGTGAGCGCTGTGAGGATGCCTTCGGGCCTTATGAGTGATGTGAGAAGGCTTTCTTCCCTTATGTTGATATGAGACGGCTTTCAGGGCATATGTTGAATGAGAAGGCATTTAGGCCTTATGCTGATATATCGTCTAGGCCGTAAAGGGGCCTCTGGAGTCAGCACCCTCACAGTGAGCGCGGGTTCCCATTATGATGAATGATTGATGCTGAGCCCGAGGGGCTGATGTAAGTTCTTCTGAGAGTGAGCTCGAGTGGCTGATATGAGTGATTGTGAGGTAGCCCGATGGGGTGGTACTGTCGTGAGACATTGCCTGAGGGCGACCTTTTATGTGCTCACTTTTCATACTTTCTTGTCTTCTACTTTATATTTTGTGGTATTTCTGTCCGAGAGGCAGTTCTTTTAGCATATGGGCCCTAATTGTTTATTTCGAAGCTGTTGAAAAGACCATTTTCAAAAGAGGTTTAAATTGAGCCAAGACATTTTCTAAAGATTTCACAATTGCACTATTTTCTCAGAGGTTTGTTAACTGCTTCTATACAACATGTTCGTTGCTTTACGTGATTTCTTACTGCTCAGCTGTTATTTACCTTTATTACTCACTGAGTTTGAGTACTCACTTTACTCCATGCACCTCGTGCGCAGATGCATGTATTTATTCACCTGGTAGCGAGTATTGGCTATTTGCAGGTAGAGCGATAGGAGTTTAGCGAGGTGACTGCCAGTGTTCGCAACACTGTTTGTTTCTATGTTATTAAAATTCTTCCTATTTAGTGTATTTCTAGACTTAGTAAATGTAATTACACTTTTATAGATACTCGTGACTTGTGACACCATGGTTTGGGTTGTGTTTGGGTTATACATTCACAAGTTAATATTAGTAAATCATATTTAAAATTATTTTTTCATGCTTATCTATTTTCAATAAAGGTAATTAGGGTTGGTTGGCGGACCATGTCTTCACGAGAGGCGCCATCATGACCAGAGCGGGGTTTGAGTCGTGACAAGTTAGTATTAGAGCCTAGGTTATATAGGTCTCATGAGTCATGAGTAGGTTTTGTAGAGTCTCGCGAATTGGTACGGAGACATTTGTATTTATCCTCGAGAGGGTGCAGATCCATTAGGAAAACTTCATATTCTTTAATAATTGTCATGAGTCCCTGATTCGGATTGAAAATATAATTCTTGAAATTCCTTTTCTGCATTCGTATGCACGTATGAGCGCTTAGTATCCGATTTGCCTTGATGGCTTGTGATTCCCTGATTAAGGGGCGAGACGTGATCTTTGTGAGTTGGTGTTGGGCCTATTTGAAGGAATTAAGGTCGGATCATTGCTATCGGTAGTGATTATGAGAGCAAGTGTATCGAACTTATATGTTAGGTAAGGTCCCGATCAGTGGGTGTGATAGTTAGATAGCTACGTGATGAGTATGTTAGTACCGCAAAATGTATCTATGTAACTTGGAAGTGACAAGGAAGGTCCGCTGGATGCTAGATGAACTACTAACTGTATGATCTCCATTGTGATTAGATGTGTAGCTCTGATTTATGGGCGCGTGAAGAATCTTTTCGTGTCTCCTAGTTGGCAGTGAAGTAATTTTCATATTGTGGTATGAGTCCAAACTCAGTAAGACTAAGTGACAGCGGATAGTTTATGACGATTGACCGTATAGAGAAATGTTATATTGAGGCAAAACATGTGGGTTATCTCATGCGGAGTGTTTTGAAGTGGTGTGATCCCTATGTGTACGTTAGCAGATCTCATGTGAAATTGGAAAGTACGTGTTGAAATTGAAATTTCCAGTCATTTTAGAGAGTGGGCTTCACTGTTACGGGAATGACGAGGTTTGCCAAAGGTTTGCAGTGCTAGATGGTCTGTGTTTTCACAAACTTATAAATGAATTGAGATTAATCTAACTATGGTATTGTGTCATCGATTGAGTAAAAGTGTCATGAGTTATTGAGTATATCTTGATTTATGGCTTCGATCCAAGTGGGGGAGGAGCAGTTGGATGCACAATTAGGTGCAATTTGGGGCATGAGAGTGAATTAGCTATGGCTAGGGTAAAGGAAAGTTTTGGCAAACTTTATATTATGCTTCATAAGGTAAGAGAATCACGGAAGGTCTTAAGTTGATGTTGGTAATAGATGCTCGGTGCATAAAGGATGAAGTGGCTCGGTTGTTCTAAGACAAGGTTACATCTTGCGGTGTCGTAGTGCTATGAGGTGCAAGTTGTTCTATTTGTTTGATCAAGCTGATTGCAGTTTGAATAGAGTGCACTACTCTCAAAAATGGTTAAAATGTGTTCAAGATTCTACATATAACAGTTGGGTATTTTTTAAAGGTTGTATGTGTGATTAAAAAATGAATTTTAATTGAAAGATGTCAAGACTTGTGGTATTTTGTATATAAATTTTTGGATTCTATGTATTAGTATTAAGAAAGTAAATGTAACAGATTTAGATTTGCATGAAGTACCTTCAAAGTATAGTATTTTGATTGTGGTGCTCTTGATAATAACTATGAATGTATACAATAGCTTATGGGCTTCATTCAGTGTGGTTTATGCTTGGGTCTTGTATGGTAAGCCTAGGTTGAGGAATTGTTTTGCTACAACTAGAGGGAATATCAAGTTGAAGATGAATTAGAAAGAAATTTAGACATAGGGAGTAACTTGATAGTAGAACGAATCGGTATGGTAAGAATATGACTAACCTATATATATTCGAGGTAATTAGTTTGTACAAGTATTTTTGTAGTGATGCTCTTGGGTTTGATGACTTTCTTAGCTTGGTCTAGTTAGAGGATTCAGTCCTGGAAATTTAATTTGTGCAAATGGAATTGGGAGAGTTCTTGTCTATTTCTACCATGGTTAGAGATGTGCATTTTCTATGGGTATGCAGATCATGGGATGCATAGTGATTTTTCTTCTCGATGGGACCAATGGTATGTTCTTGACTAATTGAGTGCGTAGATGTCTGTGGCTCCGAATGGAATAAAAATTTTCATGCTATCCATGGATGGTGTGGTAAATGTGGTATGTTGTGAAGGACCGAGACTCACCGGTGTTCAGTTACTGTTCAGTTCTAAAAGGAAGTTCATAAAACACCTAGGCAGCGGGTAGCCTCAGATTATCAAGGAATTTTTTTACTGCTATTTGAAAGTGATCTGATGAGAGTATATGCTTCAGAAAAGGACAATATGACTAAGTTGGTGGCACTTTAGTGGTATTGTAGCACTCTCTTTTTAAACCGACTGGTGATATTTGGGTTTCCTTAGTGGCACAGGAAATATTAGAGTATCTATCATGGAATGATGGATTATTTGAGGTGTGATATGCTTTCAGACGGCAAAATTCGGGATCAGGTACAATGATTCGTATGCTATATGGAGTTGGAGACTGGTAATTCTCATGTGCAGGTTATGCTACGGTTGTGGATCGTATGTATCGGCACCGTTTAGCGGCTATCGGGATTTGGAGGCTTGAGTGGATATTTCTTCGTTGGTATGTTATATTGGGTTATTCTTAACTATTTCGCCATGGGATATGCGAGAAATAACATAGGTTGAGTGGCTAGGTGCATTAGATTAATTCCTTGTAGAGTGGGGTAATTTTAAAGGCTCAACTGATGGCTGGGAAGGATTTCCATTCTTAATTGGGCCTTCGTGATGGTTGTCGCTGCAGAAGATGCTATCATTGATTCAGTTTTGGTGTTAAAAGACTTTTTAGATGTGTTTCTGGTGGTCGGGTATGTCACTGGGCAAGGTTGTCTATTTCGGTGTTGAGTTGGTGCCGGACACCGTATCATATGGAACCAGTAGGAGTTATTGTAGATGAAAGGAACAATTTCATGTTTCCTTGGCAAGAACTTTGTTGGCAGGCCAATGTGGATGGGTGTTCTAGCTTGAGTCGCCTTAGATGGCCCAAATTGTAATGCTGAGGTATAGGTTGATTCGACCGTTATTGAGCTCTTTAGTGATCAGGGAGGTCTATGACTTTCTTTTTTTGTTGTGAAACATTATGATTTTTTTGTTGTGGGCACACATGGTGCGTTTCTATTGGGGTTCACAATGGGAGCCGAGCGAGTAATTTGGTATTGCTCGGTGAATGTTGTATCAGATGTTTCCTTTGAGGGTTGTGTGATGTATTATATTTGCTTCATCGTTAGTACGATGATCTTCTTTGGTTTCCAATTACCAAAATACACGTGGTTGTCGATTTTGAGCATAGTGACTTGAGGTGTTTCATTTGGGAGCATTGTTTTGATATGTGGAGGTATGATCTTACGGGTTAGATTCATGTGTTTTGTTTCAATGATGTGCGACGAGTTCTCAGTATTGTGTGTGGGTTACTGGTGAGCTTGCGATATAGCTCTTTCATTTGAATCATTTTTCCTGATTTGAGTATATTTGGACTGTTTCTTTTTAGTGCGCGTATTATGCAAGTTTTCGCTTAGGCCTATATTGATGTGTCATGTCCCTAGAGTGGTGTGTTGGACTAGAGGAGATCCTTGGGTTCATTAGTGAATACGAACATATTTGATATCAGAATGTTGGAAGGATAATATCGAGGTTTAGCTCAAACAAATTGCTATGGTAATTGTCAGAGGAGAAATGGCTTCATGAATGGTCGATCTGAGAAATGGTTATGGTTTATTGCGTGTATCATTTGTCGTTAGAAGTATATGAAAGTTTTAGAATGAGATTTAGTTGATAAGAGGCTTTCTATCGGTATTGGGTCTTTGTGGGCAGCTGTTGTGAATAGAAGTCATGGATGCGAGCGTTAGAGTTATGTGGTTTATCATGTGATGGCATCGAGTTTACATGTATGGATTAATACACTTGGTTCGTTTCTATTCAGAGTATAGGTGTGAGGTTTTGATAATATTGATGGTTTCAGAAGTATAAATGTGGTTCTATGGCTTATGGTCCTGAGTAGTATTTGTAATTTCTGTTTCTATGTATATTCGGACCTATATGAGATAGGGTTACGCGGGATCGCCCCCGGGTATATGCATTGTAAGGCTTCTCGACTATTGGTTGACTTTTAAAACGACTCTCAGAATGTTCGAGGATGAACGTGTGTTTAAGTGGGGGAGGATGTACGACCCGACCAGTCATTTTGAACTTTTGCACCTTGATCACTAGTTCTCAGGCATGATTTGCCCATGTTACACATTATGACATATGTGGATCGTTGGTCTTGATTTTCAGAAAAAATCATAATGAATTTGAAAGAATAATATTAGTTGAAAGCTTTATATTTGAAAGGATTGACCAAGAGTTGACTTATGTGTATATGAGCTCTATCAGAATTTTTATGATTTTTCTAGCTCCATTAGTTGATTTATGACTTAGGAGCGCGATCGGAATTGGTTTTGGAGGTCCGGTATGGAATTTGGCTTGAATTGGCAAAACTAGTATTTTGGTGATTTCCGTTTGATAGGTGAGATTTTGATTTGAGGGTCGGAATGGAATTCTGAGAGTTTTTGTAGCTTCGTTCATTGACTTGAGATGTGTGTGTAAAGTATTTGGTCATTCAGATGTCGTTTGGTTGTGATTTTTATTGAATGCGAGTTTCGGGAGTTTTAAAACAACTTAGGCTTGAATCTGATGTAAATTGATGATTATTGTGTTGTTTAACGTCTTTTGACGATTGGAGAAAGTTTGAATGATTTTTATGGATGGGTTGGCACTTTTGGTTGAGGTCTCGGGGGCCTCGGGGTGGTTTCGGATGGCCATCCGGATGAATTTTAGACTTATTGTGTTTCTGAGTTGCTGGTTTCTGGTATTTTTGCATCTGCGGAAAAGGGGCCACAGATGCAGTAAGGGAGACATAGTTGCGAGCTTCCTGAGGAATTGTTCTTCCGCATATGCAGGCTGGGAGCCGCATCTAGTATGCCGCAAAAATCGGTATGTGGACAACATTAGCGGATAAGGGCCTTTGGGGTGTTCTTCTGAAGCGGGAAAAACTCCGCAGATGCGGTGTCCACAACAGCAGATTTAGACCACAAAAGCAGTCCTGAGTGAAAGTGTAATTTCCACAGAAGCGGAGGAAATACCGCATAAGCGGTAACCACATATGTGGTAAAGTAATCGCAGATGCGAAAATGTCTGATCAGAGAAGGGTTTTAAGAGCTCTTTTTGTTCCGCGAACTAAGGTAATTTTTCCATCATTTTTTAGAAACTTTGAGAGCTTTTGGATGGAAACTGAAGAGGGTCTCGACTGGGATATATCGTAGGTGAGTTCTATGATCTTAAAATACTATTATTATGTGAAATTAATCATAAAATTTATGAAAATTGAGCCTAAAATAAAATTAGGGGTTGAGTCTTTGGTATGTCAAATTGAGATTTGATGGGTCATTTGAGCTCGAATTTGAGAGTTCTTGGTATGTACGAACTCCTGAGAAGATAACAAATCTAGTAATGTTAAAATTTCTGAGATTTGAGAAGTCGGCATGGGGCTCGGGTTTTGTTAAATTCGGGATTTGTGCCCGTTATTGATTGTTTTCTCTTCCGCTTTGTCCCTTAGCATATTGTGATGTATTCGTTCTGTTTTTGGATTGATTCGACGATCGTGGAGGCCGATTTGAGGGGCAAAGGCATTGCGAGCTAGAAATTTTAGCGGTTCGAGGAGAGTAATGATTGTAAATGATTTCCTGAGGGTTTGAAACCTCGTATTGCACAACATAGTGCTATATTGAGGTGAGACAAGCGCTAATTGACGAGCGCATGGTCATTTTACTGGGGATTGGACTTGGTCCATCCCGATTGATGTTTTTACCGCATATTTGACTAAGACTTACTTGTTATTATCATGATTTGGGCTTAATGCCATATTTGGGCTTCGTGCCAAATATTTGGAGCCTTCAGGGATTATTTATCACTATTTCCTTATGTTTTGACATATATATAAACTCAGTCTCGTTGATAATTATTGTTTGACAAATTCAGTTGTTTTACTAAAGATTTGAAACTCAAATAATAATTCTAAATGATATCTTAGGTTCAGAACTTGAATTTTACAAATGCACGAGGGTCTTGTGATGAGTTTCGGACTGAGTGAAGCCGTTGGCCATATGTGAGGAGGCTTTCAGGCCTTATGAGTGATGTGAGAAGGATTTCAGGCCTATGCTGATATGAGAAGGCTTCCAGTCCTTATGTTGATATGAGAAGGCTTTCAAGCCTTATGTTGATATAGCGCTTGGGCCGTCAGGGGCCCCTCTGGAGTGTGCACCCTCACAATGAGCGCGAGTACCCATTATGCTAAGTGATTGAAATTGAGCCCGAGGGGCTGATTAAGTGTTTCTGAAAGTGAGCCCAAGTGGCTGATATGAGTTATTGTGATGCTGCCCGAGGTGCTGGTACTGTCTTGAGATATTGCCACAAGGGCGAGCTTTTATGTGCTCATTTTGCATACTTACTTTTCTTCTACTTGATATACTATGTTATTTGTGCCTGGGAGGTGGATTTCTGTGCATATCGGCACTAATTGTTTAGAAATTATTTCGAAACTGTTGAAAAGACCATTTTCAAAAGAGGTTTAAACAGACCCAAGATGTTGGTTTCTTCACGTGATTTCGTACTGCACAGTTGTTATATACCTTTAATACTCACTGAGTTAGAGTACTCACTTTGCCCCCTGCATCTCGTGTGCGGATGCATGTATGTATTCACCGATAGTTGGTTGTTTGGAGGCATAGCTGTGGGAGTTTAGCGAGGTGACTGCAAGCATACTGTTTCTTTCTATGTTATTCATCCTTCCTGTTCAGTGTATTTTTACACTTAGTAAATGTCATGACACTCTTATAGATTCTCGTGACTTAGGACACCTCGGTTTGGGTTGTGTTTGTTTTTAACTTTCGCTAAGTAATGTTATTTACTCATCTTTAAAAATATTTATTCGTGTCTATCCTTTTTCGAAAAAAGGCAATTAGGGTTGGTTGCCTGGTCTTGTCTTCATGAGAGGAGCCATCATGACCGGAGCGGGGTTTGGGTCTTGACATTGCGCTTGGGATATAGGAGCTCTTCCAAGAGTCTGTACCCCACTGATCACCGTCGATGATAAATAAATAGATCAGGCTGAACGCCTCAGGGGGTACTTGAGTGTACCGTTCTATGTGTTGCATTTCGCTCATTCATTTGTTCTTTATCTGTTACTTGTCATTGTATTTATAAACTCTTATTTCATTGACTTGTTGCTTCATTATTAAATGTTCTAAATTTCCATTATAGCTTACTTTGAAGTTTTCCATTATTATTATTTATTCGCAGACTTTATTTATATTTATTACTCACTGATGTTGTAGTACTCACATTACTCCATGCACTTTGAGTGCAGATCGAGGTATGCCACAGGTTGTGAGGATTTGTTTAGCTAAGCAGAACTATCCGGGAGTAGCTAGGCAGCTGCATGGCATTCACAGCCTTGATCTCTCCCCTCTATCCCTATCTTTTATTTCGTATTTCCTAGACATACTTGTAATAGGTGGATATTTGTATTAGAGGTTCAAACTCGTGACACTGTATTCTATTGAGCTATGTTGCAGCACTTTATTGAACTTCCCCACATTTTATCGTTATTTATAGACTTCTAATATAATGACTTGGTAAATATCCCGTGTTTTTTACCTATAATTTGTGTAATAATTTGGGCTAATGTTGTTGAATGGTCGGGCTTGCCTATCATTGTGTTGTGTTCCATCATGACCGGGGTTGGGGTCTTGACAAGTTACTATCAGATCCTAGGTTACTTGGTCTCGCGAGTCATGTGCCAGTTTAGTAAAGTCTCGTGGATCGATACAGAGATGTTTGTATTTATCCTCGAGTGGCTGCAGAACCTTTAGGAAACAATTCATATTCTTGAAATTCTTGTCGTGTGACTTTGTTTATCCGAGAACAAAATT
The DNA here is from genome assembly GCA_034376525.1 of Nicotiana benthamiana. Lineage (NCBI taxonomy): Eukaryota > Viridiplantae > Streptophyta > Magnoliopsida > Solanales > Solanaceae > Nicotiana > Nicotiana benthamiana. The sequence goes on from CM067328.1 coordinate 45,759,404, forward strand.
TTGTATTCTATTCTGTCGTAGATGGTGAGGACTCAGGCTACCGGACGTGGCGGGCGACCACCTGCACCACCGACTGAAGCCACAGGAGGCTGTGGATGCGGTCATTGTCATGGAAGAGGAAGAGAGCAGTGAGGGCAGCACTTGTCGATCCACCAGTTGCCCCGGCTCAGGATCAGACTCCAGCTGTAGATACTCCAATAGTACTTGTTCAGGCACCGGCAATGCCCATTGTGATTCCGTGCCTCTAGGAGGCATTTGCTCAGATACTATCAGTCTGCACTGGTCTGGCTCAGGCAATTTCATCTACCACCGCAACAACTATTTCACATGCCGGGGGGAGGCAATCAGACACTCGCTGCTCGTAAACTTGAGCAGGTAGTGCAAGGATTGAAGATAACGGGAGCAGTTCCACCTCAGCTGGTTGAACAAGTTCAGGACTTTGTGGTTCCATTAATGGTTTGATAGGCCCCAGCCTCTGACATTAGGTGGTGCTGAGGGCAAGGATGCTCAGAGTTTTCTTAACAGGCGCCGGCTTATGCTTCCAACAACAAGGATTCTGGAGTCGAGTGGTGTGGATTTTACTACAATTTAGTTCTCGGGTTATGTGTTTACCTGGTGGGAGGACTTTTAGAGGCGTAGGCCTGTTGGTGCAGCGCCCCTTACTTGGTAGCAGTTCTCTACTCTCTTCTAGGAGAAGTATGTAGCGCAGTCTCAACGATAGGAGCTGAATAGGCAGTTTGAGTTGTTGACTAAGGGGGGGGGGGCATGACCGTGACCCAACACGAGATTAGGTTTTTGCAGTTGGTCCATCATGCTACTTGGATAATCCTGACGGATCGTGAGCGGACCCGGAGATTTGTGGATGGCCATAACTACTCTCTCTGCATTTTAATGACTAGAGAGAGAGAGAGAGCATTGGGTGCTTCTTTTGAAGAGAGTTGTTGGTATTGATTGTGATATTGAGATTGTTCGCCGTAATGAGCGAGAGGAAAGGAAGGCGAAGAGGCACCGAGGTTCAGGCAGTTTTAGTAGTTCTCCATCTAGGGGCTAGTTTCAAAATGTTAGAGGTCGTTCCTTCAGGCCTCCTCTATAGGCCCGTATAGAGTATAGTAAGGCATCTTCAGGCCGAGGTCATCAGGGGTTCCAAAAGGTCCAGTCTTCACTTAGAGCCCTCCCCTCTTAGAGCTTATCTTATGCCCCTTCAGCTCAGGGTTCTTCTGTGCCAAGTGCTTTGGTTGGTCATTTTGGTGCGAGGGGTTCCCTTCAGTCTCCTTCTCCAATAGTTTTGTTGTGGCTTCAAGTGCGGAGAGTTTGGTCATATGAGGAGGCAGTGTCCTCGACTCATGGTGGTTAAATTCAGCAGAGGGACCATCACTCGTCTTCCTCTCCAGTTTCTACAGCACCCGCCCAGCCAGCTAGGTTAGAGGCCCAGCATTCAACGGTTGCCTAGAGGTGAGGGCCGATCTGGCGGGGGCAGGCTCAATATTATGCTATCCCAGGCATGATAGATGCCATTGCATTAGATGCTTATATTACAGGTATTATCTTAGTCTGCCACAGAAATACCATGTCGTATTTGATCCCGGTTCCACCTATTCATATGTGTCTTCCTATTTTGCTCGTTTTTTTAGTATTACCATATAGTCTCTTGCTTTACATGTTCATATGTATAATTCGGTGGGTGATACTGTTGTTGTGTACCGTGTGTACCGGTCATGTGCTATGATTATTGGGGGTCTGCAGACCCTAGTTTATTTATTGCTATTGAGGATGGTAAACTTTGAATTTATTCTAGGCATGGACTGGCTATCTCCGTTTCATGCTATTATAGACTATCATCGTAAGATAGTCACAGTTGCTATGTTGGGTGTACCGCAGATCGAGTGGTGTGGGTTGACTGACTATATTCCTAGTAGAGTTATTTCTTTCTTCAAGGCCCAACGTACGGTTGGGAAGGGTTGCCTTTCCTATTTTGCATTTGTGAGAGATGTTGGAGCTGAGACTCCTAGCATTGATCTGTTCCCGTTCTGAGGGATTTTCCTGTTGTATTTCTTTTAGACCTATTGGGCATGCCACCGCATAGGGACATTGATTTTTGTATTGAACTGGTGCCGGGCACTCAGCCCATTTCCATTTCTCCGTATCGCATGGCACCAGCGGAGTTAAAAGAATTGAAGGGGCAGATTCAGGAAGTCTTAGAAAAGGGGTTTATTCGGTCGGGTGTGTCGTCGTGGCGTGCACTTGTTCTATTTGTGAAGAAGAAGGATGGAAAAATTGGAATGTGCATTGATTATAGGCAATTGAAAAAGGTAACAGTGAAAAACAAGTATCCCATGCCTGGTATTGATGATCTATTAGACCAGCTTCAGGTGCGTGTTCTCTATGATTGATCTCCGTTTGGGTTATCACCAGTTGAAGGTCAGGGAGTCGAATATTCTTAAGACTACATTGAGGACTAGATATGGTACTACGAGTTTCTTGTTATGTCTTTCGGGCTGACCAATGCCCCGACAACGTTCATGCATTTGATGAATAGTCTATATCGACCTTATCAGGATTCTTTTGTTATAGTGTTCATTGATGATATTCTTGTGTATTCGAATAGTTAGAAGGAGCACGCGGAGTATTTGCGAGTCGTATTGCTGAGATTGAGGGAGTAGAGGCTTTATGCAAAGTTCTCCAAGTGTGAGTTTTGGCTCGGTTCAATGGCTTTCTTGGGTCATATTGTATGCAGTGAGGGCATGCAGGTAGATCCAAAGAAGATAAAGGCGGCTCAGAGTTGGCCTAGACCGTCCTCAGCCACAGATATTCGTAGCTTCCTTGGTTTGGCGGGTTATTATCACCGGTTTGTTCAGTGTTTTTCATCTATCCTCGCCATTGAAGAAGTTGAGTCAGAAGAGTGCTCTATTTTTATGGATGAACGAGTGCAAGGAGAGCTTTGAGAAGCTCAAGACAGATTTGACCACAACTCCAGTATTGGTTTTTCCATTGGCTTTAGGTTCTTGTACCATTTATTGTAATACTTATAGAGTTGGGATTGGTTGTATGTTAATATAGGAGGGTAGAGTGATTGCTTATGCTTCTCGTCAGTTGAAGCCCCATGAGAAGAAATATCATGTTCACAACTTGGAGTTGGCTGCTGTTAGCCCCTAATATTGAGACGTGACGGATGTCAGGCAGAATTCTTGTCAAGGGTTTGTACATTTCCCCTTCACATGGGATCGTGGATATGACGACAAGCAATGTGCAATGCTAGGCGTGTGTCTAAGTTGGTGATGGACTGAGACAAGGCAGCTTGAGTGTTGGCAAGGCAGCCTTGGTTCGTGTGCATCGGCTATGGCAATGAAGGAACGACACTTGACAAAGTCATGCACGGATCAACGGGATGACTATGCTTATCGTAAGGTGTGGCTATGAACTATGGGCGAGGCATGGTCCAATACCGGGCAAGGTAGAAGGTTAAGCTTGGGCAAAAGTTGCAAGACAAGTGTGCATGGCATGTGATGAAGAGGTGTGCAAGGCATGTGCTTGGAAGTTGAGGACATGTTCTAAGAACATGAGAAGTTGGCTCTAAAGGCTGAAGACAAGGCCATTCGGTAGGAGTTTGACATTGAATTCAAATAAGATCAATTGTGCTTGTTTTTAGTTAAGTCATGTGCATGGCACATTATAAAAACTGCCTTATAACTGCCTATTGTAAAACTGCTATAGGCTGCCCCTTTTATGTATGTAATTTCGTTTGGCATGGAAAGCTGCATATTGTGAGCTAAGTCTAAACGTGTGTCCTTTTGTACATTCTGCGAGAATTAATAAAGGTTGGGTTTTACCCGGAATTTTGTGTGTTCATTAGTTTGGCTAAAGTCTAAAAATTCTAAGTGTCAGGCTGCGTGCGCGAAAAGTATGGCTGAGTATCTGTGTGTTTTCTACTGCCTTGCAGTGTCAATATTTTGTGAAGAAATTTGCCCTGTAACAACTGGTATCAGAGCTTTAGTTGTGACTTGTGGCCATGGCTGGTGGATTAACGTCGTATTTGCGCGATTGTATGCAAAGGCTAGAAGCGCTGATCAGTATGAATGATAATCCATTAGACTTGGCAGATCTAACTACTGAGATTTACCGTCTAAAGGATGGCATGGATCAATTTTGTATGGGATCCAATAAACCTGTGAGTCTACGGATGGCAAAGTTGAAGATCTGAAGAAGGAGATCGAAACTTTGAATGCTGAAATTACTGTTCTTCGATGAGCGTCGGTTGCTCAAGGCCAAGTGAGTGAAGAACGTTCTAAAGTGATGATCCCTAATCCTAAGTTGTTTGGTGGCGCACTTAGTTCTAAAGAATTGGAGAATTTTCTGTGGGAAATGGAGCAGTACTTTGCTGCTGCCAAAGTTCCGAACAGAGAGAAAGTCACAATTACAAGCATGTACCTAACAGGAGATGCTAAGTTGTGGTAGAGAACTCGCATGGGTTATGAAATTGTAGATAGGTGGGCTAAACTTGGGAAAGAAATGAAGGACCAATTCTTACCTAGCAACGCATCTTAGCTTGCTAGGGATCGCTTGAAACGTCTAAGGCAGACTGGATCTATTCGTAATTATATTAAGGAATTCACTTACTTAATGATGGATATTTAGAACATGTCGGAGGATGATAAATTGCACAATTGTATTTCTGGAATGCAAGCATGGGCGCAGAACGAACATAGGAGACAGAACGTGAAAGATCTCTTAAGTGCAATTGCTGCAGTGGATTCTTTTTTCGATTATCATAGTACCCGTAGTCTTTATGAAATTCCTTCTACTTCAAAACCTAAGAAAAATGTGGAGAAGAAAGGGGAATGGATGAAGGAAGTTCAGAAAGAAGTTGTGGAAAAAGGCAAGGCTGTTGATGGACCTGTTCAAAACAAAGGCATCGCTAACAAAAAGGGCAATGGTTGCTAGACATGTAGATGACCACATCTTGCCAAAAACTGTTTGAATCAGGAGCGGGTTAATGCTTTGCTTGATACAAATATAATCGGGATGGAGAAGGCCAAGAAGTTGTTGTTGCCTTAGTAAATCTTTTGCAATTTTTGAATGTGATGTTGTTGGTGTATGCTGCAAGTCACGAGACAAACCCTCATTCCTTGCAGATTCAGATCGAACTAATAGTTGGAGACAAAAGTGTGATAGCCATGGTAGATATTGGCGCTACTCACACCTTAGTTTCATCCAGTTTTGTGCATAAGTATGGTTTGAGAGTGTCGAAATGCTCCTCATACATAAAAACTGTGAATGCCAAAGCACAAGCCATTGTGGGCATGGCATATGATGTTCCTATGTCTATGGGGAACTGGAAAGGGAAAGTCAATCAGATCGTGATTTCTCTTAAAAAATTTGAGATCATTCTCGTAATTGACTTTATGTGAAAACATCGCTTTGTTCCAAGGCCTCACTTGGATGGAGTTGTTTTGTGAAAGCTATTTATCCTTATGGAGGAGAAGAAACTGAACGGAAGGCTCCGTTAATTGCTGCCATGATTGTCGAGAAAGGGTTAAAAGGGGGAGATGGCACTTTCTTTGTTGCTATGGTCGAGGTGAAGTCTGATGTGAAGATTGAAGTTCCGGACTGCGTTGCTCAAATTTTGAGTGTCTTTGCTGATGTGATGCCACCTGATTTTCCTAAAAATCTACCACCACGGAGGGATATTGATCACAAGATAGAGATGATGCCGGGTACGATGCCTCCTACTCAACCTCCTTATCATATGGCGCCAAAAGAGTTGGCTGAATTGCGGAAACAATTGAACGAGTTGCTTCATGCGGGACTGATTCAACCATCCAAAGCTCCCTTTGGTGCACCTGTTTTATTTCAAAAGAAACAGGATGGGACGCTTCGGATGTGTGTTGATTATCGAGCGTTGAAGAAGGTGACAGTGAAAAACAAATATCATGCTCCATTGGTGTAAGACTTGATGGACAGATTGAGCAAGGCTTGCTGGTTCAAGAAGCTTGATTTGAGGTCTGGTTATTGGAGGTATGGAAAGCTAAAGGTGATGAGCCTAATACTACTTGTGTTACGAGGTATGGCTCATATGAATTCCTTGTTATGCCGTTCGGATTAACAAATTCCCCTGCTACGTTTTGCAACCTCATGAATGTTGTGTTGTATGAGTATTTAGATGACATTGATGTTGTCTACTTAGACAGCATTGTTATCTATATTCGGAATTTGGATGAACATATGTCACACTTGATAAAGGTTCTGTCTCGTTTGAAGGAGTACAAGCTGTATGTGAAAATGGGGAGGTGTGAATTTTCTAAACAGGAGATTAAATTTCATGGGCACTTGGTGAGCCAAAATCAGGTGCGGATGGACCCGAACAAGATGTATGTCATTATGGACTGGCAGGCGCCTAAATCTGTGAAAGAATTGAGATCTTTCCTCGAGTTGGCTAACTATTATCGGAAATTCATTGTTGGTTACTCAAAGAAAGTTGCTCCTTCGACGGATTTGTAGAAAAAGAACGTTAGATGGGATTTGTCAGAAAAAACAATGCTGCATTTGATGTGTTTAAAGAAGCCATTACCTCATAACATATCTTGCGGCCTGCTAATTTTGAGTTACCCTTTGAAGTCCATATAGATACGTCCGACAAGGCTGTTGGAGGTGTGCTGGTTCAAGAAGGTTATCTTGTGGCCTTTAAAAGCAGAAAGTTAAATGAAGTGGAGCAAAGGTATTCGACTCATGAGAAAGAGATGGTTGATGTTATTCATTGCTTACAAATCTGACGTGTTTACTTGTTGCGAACAAAGTCCGTCGTAAGGATGAACAATGTTGCAAATAATTTCTTCAAAAGTCAGAAGAAGTTAAGTCCAAAGGAAGCACGTTGCCAGGAATCGTTAGCAGAAAATGATTTTTTGTGGGAGCATAAGCTGGGAAAGCACAACCAAGTCGCGGATTCCTTGAGTCGAAAGGAAGTCTTTGCTGCTGTTTATTCCATTACAAGACTTGAATAAAATTTTGTTGATAATATCAAGTCAACTGCTATGAATGATCCATTGTATATAAAAATAATGAATCATGTGAAGGAAGGTACTGTGAGACAGTACTGGATTGAGGACGATCTTCTCCATTTCATAAGGGGGAGAATCGTCTTACCACTTGGTGAGGACTGCGTCATGAGTTGCTAAAAGAGATGCATGATACTCTTTGGGCTGGTCATCGAGGCATTGAGAGGATAATTGCTCTGCAGTCGCGATAATATTTCTTGCCAAAGATGGAACAAGACGTTGAAGCTCATGTGAAAAGCCATCTTGTTTGTCAACTTGATAAAACTTGAATGGAAGAAAGAAGCAGGTTTGTTGCAACCATTGCCAATTCCTGAAGAGACATGGCAATCCGTTTCAATGGACTTTTATCAGCTGGTTTCATAAAGTCAATGGGCTACCTTTCGTTATGGTGGTGGTCGATTGTTTTTAAAAATATGATGTCTTTATTGCTGCTACAATAGAATGTCACTCTAAAGTGGCTGCAGAATTGATGTTCAAGAATGTTAAGAAGCATTTCAGTATGCCAGAGGATGTTATTAGTGATCAGGATGCAAGGTTCACAGGATGATTTTGGACTTACTTGTTCAATCTGTTGGGCTCAAATAAGGAGTTCTCAACAGGGAACCATCCCCAAACTGATGGCCAAACCGAACGAATCAATCGTCTGCTGGAAGAGTACTTGAGGCATTTTGTGACTGCGATTCAACGAAATTAGGCGGAATTATAGATTGTGCACAGATGTCTTACAACTTGCACAAGTCTTCATCAATAGAGAAGAGTCCATTTGATACTGTAATGGGAAAGCAGCCAAGACTACCAACGAAGATGGTGCAACAAAAAAATGGTGGGAATTATCTGAAGCATATCCTTATGGGTTTGATAGGCAAATGATGATGGATGAAGCTGCAAAGAGTTTGAAATTGGCACAGAAACGCATGAAGAAATATGCTAATCAGAAAAGGCATCTGTTGGGGTTCAAAGTGGGCACCAAGGTGTTGTTGAAACTTACTCCTCAAATCTGGAAGAAGATTGATCGCAGGGTAAGGCATAGATCACTGGTTTTAAGATATGATGGTCATTTTGAAGTAATCGGGAAGGTGGGCAAAGTTACTGACAGTTTGAAGATGCCGGAATGAATGAAAATTCACCAATCTTTCCATGTGAGTTATTTGCAGCCATATGTGAAAGATCCTGAAGATCTGGATAGGCATAAAATCAAGATAGCTCCTCCTTATGTGTGAAATTAGATTGAGGACGAGATTGAGAAAATTCTTGACCACTAGGTACTTAGGATGCAGAAAAAGCATAGGCCGACAGAGTTTTTGATTCAATGAAAAGGCAAGCCCGAGTCAGATGCAACTTTGGAGAAAGGGAATTCATTATGGCAATTCGAAGATCAAATTGAGGACTACTTGAAATCAGCCTCGACGGGGCATCAGGTTCAACTAGTGGGGGTGGTTTGTTAGCCCCTAATATTAAGACGTGAGAGATGTCGGGAATAATTCGTGTAAAATGTCTTTACATTGCCCCTTGACATGGGTTCGTGGAAATGATGGCAAGCAATGTGCACGGCTGGGCGTGTGTCAAAGTTGGTGATGGACTTTGACAAGGCAGGTAGGCAAGGCAGCTTGAGTGTTGGCAATGGAGCCTTGGTTCGTGGGCATCGGCTATGGAAATGAAGGCATGGCACTAGACAAAGACATGCACGGATCAGTGGGAGGACTAAGTTTATGGAAAGGCTTCGCTATGAACTATGTGAGAGGCATGGTCCAAAACAGGGCAAGGCAGAAGTTTAAGCTTGGGCAAAAGCTTGAAGGAAACTGTGCATGGCATGTGACCAAGGTGTGCAAGGCATGTACTTGGAAGTTGAAGACATGTGCTAAGCACGTGAGCTGTTGGATCTAAAGGCTGAGGACAAGGCCATTTTATGGGAATTAGAATTTGAATTCAAACAAGATCAGTTGTGCTTATTTTTAGTTAGATCATGTGCATGTCACATTGTAAAAACTGCCCCATAACCGCCCATTGTAAAACTGCAATAGGCAGCCCCTTTTTATGTATGTAATTTCAATTGGCATGGGAAGTAGCATATTGTGTGCCAAGTCTAAACGTAAGTCCCTTTTTTCATTATGCGAATAAAGGTTGGTATTTAACCGTAACTCTATGTGTTCTTTAGTTTGAAGTCTAAAAATTCTAAGTTTCAAGCTATGTTTTATATTGTGGGTTACTTAAGCAGATGGTTATTCTCGAGTGGAAGTGGGAGAGAGTCACTATGGATTTTGTGAGTGGTCTTCCTTAGACCTCGAAGAAGTTGGATTTGATTTGGGTGATTTTTCATTGGCAAACGAAGTCCGCGCACTTCATTCTGGTGTGTACGACTTATTCTTCATTGCGGCTGGCAGGGATCTTCATCAGGGAGATTGTTCGGTTGCATGGGGTTCTAGTTTCTATTATCTTAGATATGGGTACTCAATTTACTTCTCAATTTCGGAGGACTTTTCAGCGAGAGTTGGGTACACAGGTGGAGCTAAGCACAGTTTTTCATCCTCAAATGGAAGGGCAGTCCGATCATACCATTCAGATATTGGAGGACATGTTGCGTGCCAGTGGGATTGATTTCACAGGTTCTTGCTATGAGTTTCTACCACCTGCATAGTTTTCCTAGAACAACAACTATAACGACGTGGTAGATCTCCAATTGGTTGGTTTGAGCCTGACGAGGCTATTCTATTGGGGACAGAATTGGCTCAGGATTCCTTAGAGAAGGTGAAAGTGATTTAGGAGAGACTTCGTACAGCTCAGTCTCTTTAGAAGAGTTATGCGGACTGGAAGGTTCGAGATATATCTCACATGGTTGGTGAGAAGGTTTTGTTGAAAGTATTTCACATGGGAAGTTGAGGTCGCGATTTATTGGGCCTTTTGAGGTATTGAGGAGGATTGGAGAGGTGGACTATGTTGAAACACGTTCTCAAGGCACAAAATAAACGTGTGTTCATATTTGTATGTTTTGATAAATGACAAACGATGCGCAATTGACATATGACGAGGTCCAAGCACAAGCGCGCAAATGTCACGTAACGAAGTTCAAGCACAAGACAAACAAAGATCAAGATTAAACAAAGTTATACATGAGTCCCTCTTTAATTGTGATCTTGATCCGACAATTTAACTCAAGACTTGGCTTCTCTCGTAAAAACATTTTTATCAAATCATGCATATTTAATTTAGAGCAAAATGATTTTAAATCATGCATATTTATATTAGCAAAATGATTTTTAAACATGCCTCTAAAATCTGGACAAAGATAATCGATCATGTACTTATGATAATCGATTATGTTAAGGCAGCTGCAAGGCAATCGATTGTGTACCTTATGACAATCGATTGTGTTGAGGCAGTATCCATCAGATTTTTGAAATCTGCATGACAATCGATTGTGTACCTTATGACAATCGATTGTGTTGAGACAGTATCAATCATATTTTTCAAAGATACAAAATAATCGATTGTGAACCTTATGACAATCGATTGTGTTGAGGCAGTGTCTATTAGATTTTCAAGACTGAAAAATAATCGATTGTCCATATAGCATAATCGATTATGTAAATGACCGTTGCCAAAATATTTTCAAACTCCGTCAGATAATGGATTATAGGATTTTAATAATCGATTGTTTGAAGTAAAATCTGAAAAAGTTTTTTTGAACGTTGCCACGTAATAGATTGTATATTTCTGATAATCGATTGTTTTAAGTAAAATCTGGAAATGATTTTTTGAACGTTGCCAGTAATCGATTATACGTCTTAGATAATCGATTATGCTGCGTAAAATCTGGGAATGATTTTTGGAACGATTGGAAAACAATCGATTGTGCCAATTAGACAATCGATTATCGTAGCACAAAATCAGCAATTCTTAATTGGCAATTAGGCAACGGATATGCATGTTTTTGACACTATAAATACATCTTCAAGTCAGTCTTCTAAACACAACAACTGATCATATTATTGCTAAAGCTTGCATACTCTCTTATTCATCATTTTCTATTCATTACATAAGTTTTTGAGAGCCAAATTCTTGACGAAAGTTGTTGCATTCTTGAGCGTATTTATTTTACATACTCTTAAGGAGAGTCTTGTTTTGAGTACAAAGTGTTTTTATACACTTGAAGGGAAGTGTTAATCCCTTGTATTGTAAGAAGGAACGTTGTGATTCCTTTGGTTGAAGTCTTGAAGTGTTGTATCTTCGAGCAAAGGTTGTTGAGACTTGTGTGACTCAAGTTCTCAGTTTGTAACGGTTTGTGAAGCACCTGTAAGCTTAACGAAGTTAGTGGAAATCTCGAGAGAGTCTCTCGGGGACTGGAATAGCCACGGGTTGTGGTGAACCAGGATAACATCGGTGCGTTCGTTCTTTATTATTTACTTATCGCACTTATTTCATTCCTGCAATTTTTAAATTCCGCAAGTTTACGCTGTTTTTTATTATAACGCTATTCACCCCCCTCTAGCGTTAAGCATATATTCTAACAATTGGTATCAGAGCCCAACTCTCTAAAAAACTTAACCGTTTGAGAGAAACAATCCATGGCTTCTACTCGTGATTCTTTTGCAGGAATAGGTGAAGGACAATGCTCCACCCGACCACCACTATTCGATGGCACAAACTATACGTACTGGAAGGAAAGGATGAGAATATTCATTCAATCGAATAGTTTTCATCTGTGGAAGGTTATAATGAAGGGAGAACAAATTCCAACCAATAAGGTTGAAAATGAATGGGTTCCAAAATCCGAAGATGAATATGATGCGGATGATATCCGAAAAGTGCAGAACAACGCTAAAGCCATCAACTTATTATATTGTGCTGTAAACGCTGATGATTACAGAAAAATATCATGTTGCACAACGGCGAAGCAAATGTGGGATAAGCTGGAAATCACGTACGAAGGTACAGACCAGGTAAGAGAGGCTAAAGTTGATTTTCTAACCCATGCATATGAACTGTTTCACATGAAGGAAGGCGAAAGGGTCGATGATATGTTTGAACGATTTTCAAAAATCGTTAATGACTTACATGCTCTTAAGAAGACCTTCACGGATAAGGAACTTGTCCGAAAAATTCTCCGAAGTCTCACTCCGGAATGGCGCTCCAAGGCCGACGCGATTCAAGAGTCTATTGGCATTTCAAATGTCACCATCGACGGATTAAGAGGTAATCTTAAAACTTATGAATCTACTATACTTAACCCTCTTGTTAATGATCAAAGGAAACAAAGAATCGCCCTCAAGGCAAGCACAAGCCAACCTCAAAATAACGAGGACAGAGATAACGAGTTCGGACTCGTTATTAAGAGATTTCAAAAGTTCATGCAAAAAGAGTATCAACGAAAAGGCAAACAACAAGGAGATCAAGTAATGTGCTATGGGTGCGGAGAAATCGGGCACATTAAATCAAATTGTCCAAATGTCAAAAAGGAGAAGAAACCCTTCAAGAAACAACGAGCATACATATCTTGGGGAGGCGACTCCGGAGACGAGTCGAGTGAGGAAGAAGAAGACGAGACCGCAAATCTTTGTCTCATGGCTCACGAAAACAATCAAGAAGAGGTATGTCAAATTTCTTCCAAAAACTTCTATTCTATTGAGGAAATGCAAAAAAGCCTTTGATGAGTTGTATAGTGAATTCATTAAAGCTTCCAAAACTGTTAAAAACATTAAGGAAAATGCTTTGTTGAAAGAAAAAGATTTCGAAAAACAACTCTCTTTGAAAGAAAAGGATTTGGAAAAACTGATTTTGGAAAATGAGAAGTTGAAAGAAGAAAATAATTTTTTCGGCAAAAGAAGCGCCAACAAACCCGAGAGTTCTAGTATAAGTTGTACTTCTTGCATGCATCTAAAAGATGAGGTAGAAAGACTTAAGGGCACCTTAGATAAGTTCAATTCTTCTCATAAAAATTTGAATGAGGTTCTTGTTAATTTGAAATCGACCAAACATGGGATAGGTTTTAAAAACGAGCCTAAAGAAAAAGTTGAAGCCAAACCCCAACCACCTAAAGCTCAACCTAGGACAAATAAAACAAATGTTCATCCTAGAGATAACAATCCTAGAATCAACATGCATGCTAGACCAAACACTAGAAGAAACTTTGAACATTTTAGGACACCTAGAAATGGCTTTCAACCTAGAAATAACTATTCTAGAAATGCTGCATATCCTAGAACAAATAGTAGGAGAAATGATTTTCATGAAATGCGCAATAATCATATTGTCGAAAATAGAGTAAACAAATTTCGTCCGTCCAACTACTATCAACCTAGACGAATGCATAATCCTAATGTCATTTGTCATTATTGCAATCGAATTGGACATATTGCTCCTTCTTGCTTCACTAGATATAGACACTTAACTACATGTCAAGCACAACAGCATGTTACACCTAACTCTCAAGGATCCAAAACAGCTTGGGTACCAAAGACTCATTAATTTGTCTTGTAGGTATGGTTGAAGGGATCAAGTGTACTTTGGTACCTTGATAGTGGATGCTCCAAACATGACCGGAGACGAATCCAAGTTCCTTCAACTAGAACACAAGGAAGGAGGAAGCGTTATCTTTGGGATAACAACAAAGGAAAAATTATCGGCGTTGGATCGGTCGGTAAGGATGAACCTTCTTCCATTAAGCATATATTGCTAGTTAAAGGTCTAAAACATAGTCTCTTGAGCATAAGTCAATTATGTGACAAGGGAAATCTTGTTTTATTTGATTCGGATGAATGCTTAGTTTTTCGCCGTAGCGATTTTAAAATTATCCTTCGTGGTTTTAGAATGGATAACATCTATATGGTTGATCTCGAAAATTCTTCATCTGAGTATGTGAATTGTCTTATGAGCAAAGAAGATGATATGTGGTTATGGCATCGTAGAGTAGCTCACATCAACATGCATCTTTTAAACAAATTGGTTTCACAAAATTTAGTTATTGGTCTTCCAAATTTGAAATTTGAAAAAGACTCCATTTGCGATTCTTGTCAAAAAGGGAAGCAAACAAAAGCATCTTTTAAATCGAAAAATATTGTTTCAACTACTAGACCATTGCAACTTCTTCACATGGACCTTTTTGGACCATCTCGCATTGAAAGTCTTGGTAGAAATCGTTATGCTTTTGTTATTGTTGGTGATTATTCTAGATTTACATGGACACTATTTCTTGCTCATAAAAGTGAAGCTTTTCATAATTTTAAATGTTTTCTTAAACGTGTTCAAAATGAATAGGACACAACCGTCACTTCAATAAGAAGTGATCATGGGGGAGAGTTCGATCACAATCTCTTCGCGGATTTTTGTGACGAACTCGGTATCGAGCACACCTTCTGTGATCCACGCACACCACAACAAAATGGAGTGGTGGAAAGGAAAAATAGGTGTCTCGAAGAGATGGCTAGAACCATGCTCGATGAGGCTAAGATTCCCATACATTTTTGGGCAGATGCCGTGAATACCGCATGCTACGTTTTAAACAGAGTAGTCATAAGGCCAATACTCATGAAAACTCCCTATGAACTCTACAAGGGAAGGAAACCAAATATCTCCCATCTTAGAGTATTCGGTTGTAAATGTTTTATACAATGGTAAAGATAATTTGGGAAAGTTTGATGCCAAATCCGATGAAGGAATTTTTATTGGTTATTCTTCACGTAGCAAAGCATATAGAGTATTCAATAATAGAACCGAAACTGTGGAGGAATCCCCTCATATTGTGTTTTCCAAAAATAATGCTCGCTTGGCGAGAAAGGATTCTGGTTTTGAACTTGTAGGTAGTTTAAACTCAATGAGTCCTCAAGACAAAGTACAAGAGGAAACTCCTAAGGAAATTCAAGATGAAATCTTGGAACAATTATCGGAGGAAGCGCCACAACTGGAAAAAGAAACGAAACTGCCTAACGCGTGGAGGACAATCAAAGACCATCCTCTCGAACAGGTAATTGGCGACATTGAACAACAGGTAAGTACTCGAAACACTCTTAAGAACACCTTAGGACATACTGCTTTCGTTTCTCAAATTGAACCTTCAACCATCTCCGAAGCAATTGGGGAAGAATTTTGGACCTTGGCAATGCAAGAGGAGCTTAACCAATTCAAACGAAATGACGTTTGGGATTTGGTGCCAAGACCCGAAAATCATACCATAATTGGTACGAAATGGGTTTTTCGAAACAAACTAGATGAAAATGGCGTAATCACTAGAAACAAAGCTAGGCTTGTAGCAAAAGGCTATAATCAAGAAGAGGGAATTGACTATGAAGAAACATATGCACCCGTAGCAAGGTTAGAAGCTATTCGTTTATTGCTTGCTTTTGCCTCTTCTATGAATTTCAATTTATATCAAATGGATGTAAAAAGTGCTTTTCTAAATGGTGTTATTCAAGAAGAAGTTTATGTAGAACAACCCCTGGGCTTTGAAGATTTTAAATCTCCCAATCATGTTTTCAAACTTAAAAAGGCGCTTTATTGTCTCAAACAAGCTCCCCGAGCTTGGTATGAACGATTGAGAAAATTTCTTTTGGAAAATGAATTCATTAGGGGGAAAGTTGACACCACTCTATTTGTTAATCATAAAAACAATGATATTTTATTAGTTAAAATCTATGTGGATGATATTATTTTTGGTGCTACTAACAATGCTTTGTGCAAGGAATTTTCTGATTTAATGACAAGCGAATTTGAAATGTCTATGATGGGTGAGCTAACCTTCTTTTTGGGGCTGCAAGTAAAGCAAATGAAAGAAGGAACCTTCATTTGTCAAGCTAAATATTGCAAAGAAATGCTAACGATTTGAAATGAGCAACGCAAAAGCAATGGCCACTCCCATGAGCACATCCGACCATCTAGACAAAGATGAGAAAGGTAAGGAAGTCGACACCAAGAAGTATCGAGGTATGATTGGATCTCTCCTTTATCTTACTGCTAGTAGACCGGACATCATGTTTAGCGTGTGCTTATGCGCTCGTTCTCAATCATGTCCTAAGGAGTCTCACCTAACTGCGGTGAAATGGATATTGAAGTATCTTGTTGGTACTGTAAATGTGGGTCCATGGTACCCCAAAGGTTCTTCATGCCAACTTGTTGGCTATTCCGATTCCGATTTCGCTGGATGCAAATTGGACCGCAAGAGCACTAGTGGCACTTGCCATTTGCTCGGTAGCTCTCTAGTTTCTTGGTTTAGCAAGAAACAAGTAAGTGTTGCGTTGTCCACAACCGAGGCTGAATATGTAGCCGTGGGGAGTTATTGCGCTCAAATCCTTTGGATGAAATAGCAACTCTTGGTCTATGGCCTAAGTATCGATCATATCCCTCTTAGATGTGATAATACTAGCGCCATATGCTTGACGAAGAACCCCGTTCTTCATTCAAGAACAAAACACATTGAAATTAGGCATCATTTTATAAGAGATCACGTTCTCAAAAGTGATGTCGAAATTGAATTTGTTGAAACCAAAGATCAATTGGCCGACATCTTCACAAAACCTTAGAGAAAGAGTCCTTCTTCTGAATTCGTAGTGAACTCGGGATTCTTGACTCCACATTGATCTAAGTCATGCATTGCATTTTCCCTTTCATATGATTACTAACTTGAGCGTCGGAGGCGTCTAACGTATTTTTGCAGGTATCGCCCTAAAAGCAGGGGGAATTATAAAGACTGGTGCAGAATAATCGGTTCCTCTTTAGAATAATCGATTTCTCTTTAGTATATAATCGATTATCAAGTATCCATAATCGATTATGTTGACATTATTTGCTTTATTATCCCTTTTATGAATTTGAAATTTTTGATTAATCAATAAGCAAGTTATTTACCAATTTTTTTTTGCTAATGTCAAAAGGGGGAAGAATAAGGGCTATGCACTTAATACTTATTGGCACAAATTGAGGGGGAATTCATATGTTGAGGGGGAACTAATTGCATATATATATATACTTGTCTTGGATCGTCATTATGAATTATCTAATATGCATATCCCTATTAAGGTTTGCCATTATCAAAAAAGAATAAGGGCTATGCACTTAATACTTATTGGCACAAATTGAGGGGGAATTCATATGTTGAGGGGGAACTAATTGCATATATATATACTTGTCTTGGATCGTCATTATGAATTATCTAATATGCATATCCCGATTAAGGTTTGCCATTATCAAAAAGGGGGAAATTGTTGAAACACGTTCTCAAGGCACTAAACTAAACGTGTGTTCATATTTGTAGGTTTTGATAAATGACAAACGATGCGCAATTGACATATGACGAGGTCCAAGCACAAGCGCGCAAATGTCACATAACGAAGTTCAAGCACAAGACAAACAAAGATCAAGATTAAACAAAGTTATACATGAGTCGCTCTTTAATTGTGAACTTGATCCGACAATTTAACTCAAGACTTGGCTTCTCTCGTAAAAACATTTTTATCAAATCATGCATATTTAATTTAGAGCAAAATGATTTTAAATCATGCATATTTATTTTAGCAAAATGATTTTTAAACATGCCTCTAAAATCTGGACAAAGATAATCGATATGTACTTATGTGAATCGATTATGTTAAGGCAGCTGCAAGACAATCAATTGTGTACCTTATGACAATCGATTGTGTTGAGGCAGTGTCCATCAGATTTTTGAATCTGCATGACAATCGATTGTGTACCTTATGCAATCGATTGTGTTGAGACAGTATCTATCAGATTTTTCAAAGATACAAAATAATCGATTGTGAACCTTATGACAATCGATTGTGTTGAGGCAGTGTCTATTAGATTTTTCAAGACTGAAAAATAATCGATTGTCCATATAGCATAATCGATTATGTAAATGACCGTTGCCAAAATATTTTCAAACTCCGTCAGATAATCGATTAAAAGATTTTAATAATCGATTGTTTGAAGTAAAATCTGAAAAAGATTTTTTGAACGTTGCCACGTAATCGATTGTATATTTCTGATAATCGATTGTTTTAAGTAAAATCTGGATGATTTTTTGAACGTTGCCAGTAATCGATTATACGTCTTAGATAATCTATTATGCTGCGTAAAATCTGGGAATGATTTTTGGAACGATTGGAAAACAATCGATTGTGCCAATTAGACAATCGATTGTCGTAGCACAAAATCAGCAATTCTTAATTGGCAATTAGGCAACGGTTATGCATGTTTTTGACACTATAAATACATCTTCAAATCAGTCTTCTAAACACTACAACTGATCATATTATTGCTAAAGCTTGCATACTCTCTTATTCATCCTTTTCTATTCATTACATAAGTTTTTGAGAGCCAAATTCTTGACGAAAGTTGTTGCGTTCTTGAGCGTATTTATTTTACTCATATCCACTCTTAAGGAGAGTCTTGTTTTGAGTGCAAAGTGTTTTTATACACTTGAAGGGAAGTGTTAATCCCTTGTATTGTAAGAAGGAACGTTGTGATTCCTTTGGTTGAAGTCTTGAAGTGTTGTATCTTCGAGCAAAGGTTGTTGAGGCTTGTGTGACTCAAGTTCTCAGTTTGTAACGGTTTGTTAAGCACCCGTAAGCTTAACGAAGTTAGTGGAAATCTCGAGAGAGTCTCTCGGGGAGTGGACTAGCCACGGGTTGTGGTGAACCAGGATAACATCGGTGCGTTTATTCTTTATAATTTACTTATCATTACTTATTTCATTCCTGCAATTTTTAAATTCCGCAAGTTTACGCTGTTTTTTATTAAAACGCTATTCACCCCCCCCCCCCTCTAGCGTTAAGCGTATATTCTAACAGACTATATGCTTGATTTTCCAACCAGCTTATCGATAATTCCTCCAGTATTCATGTTTCTATGCTCCGAAAGTATGTTGGGGACCCGTAACATGTTTTGGACTTCAGCACAGTGCAGCCGCATGAGGATTTGACTTATGATGTGGAAGAAATGGCTATTTTGGGACATCAAGTTCGAAAATTATGATCAAAGAACATAGCTTCGGATAAGGTGCTGTGGAGAGGTCGGCCTATGGAGGAGCCTACCTTGGATACCGATCAAGAGATGCAGAGTAGATATCCCAACCTGTTTCAGGCTTCAGGTATTCTTGACCCGCTCGAGGATGGCGTTTGTTTAAGTTGGGGAGGATGTGATGACCCGATCCGTCGTCTCATGAGTTACCGCTCTATTTCCCCAATTTTATGCTTCTTAATGTTTCATTGTCAATATTTAGCGTTTTAGAGTTAATTTGGATTGGTTTTGGTAGGAAACCAAACACTTAGTCTTTTTAAGGAAGGTTTGGGTTGGAAAAGTCAAGGGAATGTTGACTTATGAGTTATAAGGTTCGGATGTGATTTTCTGTAATTCTCTTAGCTTTGGGGGATGATTTGTGAATTAGGATTTTGATCGAAAATGATTTTGGAGGTCTGGTGTAGAATTAGTCTTGAATTGGCAAAGTTGGTATTTTGGAGAATTCCATTTCATAGGTGAGATTTTGATCCGAGGGTCAGAATAAAATTTCGAGAGTTGCAGTAGCTTCGTTAGGGTATTTAGGATGTGTACTAAAAAATTTCGGGTGATTCAGAGGTAATATGGTTGGGTTTTTGATCGAATGCGTGATTCAAAAGTTTTGGAAGAACTTAGGCTTGAATTCGATGAGAATTGATGACTTTAGTGTTGGGAGTGTGTTTTTATGATTGGAACAAGTTTGAATAATGTTGTAGGATGTATTGGTACTTTTGGTTGAGGTCCTGGGGGCCTCGGAGTGAGTTCGGATGGTTAAACGGAGAGTTTTGGAATTTTTGTATGTTGCATGTCTGCTGGTATTGTTGACGTCCAAATTCATTGCTAAAAAAGCAATAGATATGGTTGCAGCAATATAATTACCCAACTATGAGTCGGGGTTAAATCCCACAGAGAATAATGTGTAGGCAATTAGGAATGTAAAAAAAATTTCGCTAGTCCTGCAGTGCCAAACACTATGAATTTTTGGTTGAAAATTATTATTATATCTAAAATACAGAAATATTAACTAACCTGGAAAGTAAGTAAAATGATCAATGTGTACTAGTATGAAAGCATCGGGAATTACACTCAAGTAACGATACAATGTATTTCACGATTTTACAAATATGGGCGAGTTTATGTTAATTTGCCACGGATAATAATAATTAATTAGCTCTTCCGAATACCAACAAGACTTCCTAATTGAATTATTCCTAATCACAATTAGAAGATTAAGCACACCCGGAACACTACAAGTAGTTCTATCCTATCCCTACGTAGAATCTATAAAATGAGGGTTAACGCCTCAAGTTCTCGTTAATTAATCTTTCCCAACCCCAAACTATTTTTCCAAAATTAATTCGGAGTTAATGAACGAGTCCTAGGGTTAGCTAACCCCTTTGGAAATACTAAACAACAAGGATAATTAAAGAAACAACAACTTACTTCATAAATATATTAAAAATCAATCAATACATAAGCACAACAAGGTATAAAATCCACATTTTAATAATGAATATTCCCATAAACAAGATTTAATTGTTGGATAAAATACTACACACTTAGATAACCAATACAAAGCAAGGAAATAAAGAAAAAAACATAAATGGTTAAGAAAACCTTAACCACAAGCATTAATCTTCAAAATCCAAGTGTGTTTGTGCAAAGATGTTCCAAAAGTCTGCAAGGACGAGTATAAAAATGATTTAGGGTGAGGAAATACGAAATTCCAGAACTGCCCAGTCTTCACATCTGATTTTGTCATCGCATTCGCGAGTAGCTCCGCATTCGCGAAGGCCACCTATTTCTGCTCACTGGGTTCGCGTAAGCACCTTCGCGTTTGTGAAGGTTACTTTTTCCCCACATTGCGTTGGCGTTTGACTTACGTGTTCATGTAGGTTTGGCTACTGGCTCATCGCTTTCGCGTGACCTCTTTCACGTTCACGAAGTGTATTTCACTGGGCAGATTATTTTGTCCATTTTTAGCTCCTTTTTGGCTTGTTTTCACTTGACTTCTTCACTATTACTTCTAAATCACATACAACCTGTAAAATAGAAGTAAGTGATTGCAGGATTTTATCACTCAAACATAGCAAAAATATAGGTTTAACAGAAAGATAAGCCGGTGAAATACCAACTTATCAGGTATCTGGTATTTTCATACCTGCGGTTACGGGACCACACATGCGGTTACGCAGAAGCGCAGGAGGAAGCCGCATAAACGGTTTTGGGTCTTGAGGCATTTTCTGCAAAAGCAGAACTGTGGACCGTAGGAGCGGTTCCACTGGTGCAAAATTAAAGCCACAGAGGTGGCCGGGTGTTTTAAAAGGAAATCCGCAGAAGCGGTCCCGCATAAGCGGAAATGAAACAATAGAAGCCAGAACTCTAGGCAGAATATTTAATTGGTCTTCTTCGAGAATATTTGAAAGAGCAACATATTTCACTTCGGACTTGGAGGGTTTTTGGGCAATTTTGAAGAGGGTTTCAAGGGCTTTAACCAGGTATGAATTCTTGGACATAAAAACATTATTTTATGGTGTAAATACATGGATTAGAGACTGAAAACTCAAGGTATTAAGGTACACAAATGGTGGTTTAGGGCTTGAACCTATGAAAGCATAAACAAGGGATTAGAGAGGTCAAATGGACTCCGATTTTTGTGATTTTCATATGTATAGACTTGTGGCGAGATAAGGAATTCATTTTGTGTGAATGTTTCTTAGTTTTAAGAAGTGTTCCCGGGGCTTGGATTTTGTTAATTTCATAATTTATTGATGTTTTTCTATTATTCTTATTGGGTTTTGTTCCCCTACATACTGTGACGGATTCATTGTGGTTTTGGTCAGATTTGACGCACGAGGAGGTCAATTCCAGTGGCAAGGGCTAAACGAGCTAGACTTTAGGCTGACTTGAGGTCAGTAATAGATGTAAATGATGTCCTGAGGGTTTGAAACCACATAATTTCACATCGTAATACTATATTGAGGCCAAGAACGTGCTCTATGATGAGTGCGGGATCGTTTGCTATTGGGGAATATGGCTTGGTCTATCTCGTGTGATGTTTTACCGTGTATTAGGTTAGAACTCATTTGAGGTCATCCTTGCCTGGATTTAATTGTTATATTCGGGCTTCTTTCCAGTTATTTGAATTCTTCAGGTATTGTTATCACTGTTAACACATTTTTTGACATATTATCTGATCTCAGTCTAAAGTTTTAAATATTGTTTTGGAAACTCGGCCATTTTTCTATGATTTGAAACTTAAACAATATTTCTAATGATGTTTTGAGCTGAGAACTATTATTTTAATATTTCCTGAGACGCTTATGTGAATTCCTGAACTGAGTATGAATCGTACTGTGCGTCACATCAATATTATATTGATATTGAGGCCGAGAGCCTGATTGATACCACGAAATGACTTGATTTTGCGCTTGGGCTGTAGGAGCCCCTCCTGGAGCCTGTACACATCCCCAATGAGCACCGTCGATAATAAATAAATAGATTGGGCTACATGCCATAGTGGTTACTAGAGTGTACCATTCTATGTGTTGCATTTCACTTATTTATTTGCTCTTTATCTGTTTTACCTGTCATAGTATTTCTATACTCTTATTTCATTGACATTTTTCTTCATTATTAAGTGTTCTAAATTGCCAATTATATCTTACTTTGTGTTTTTCTATGATTTCATTTTCTCATCCTTTATTTATATTTACTACTCACTGGGTTGGAGTACTCACATTACTACCTACACCTTGCGTGCAAATCCATGTATACCACAGGCTGAGTGAGTATTTGTTTGCTTTAGTAGCAGTATTCGGGAGTATCGAGGTAGCTGCTTGGCATTCGGAGCCTTTATTTTGCAGCCTCTATCCCTATCTTTTATTTCGCTTCCTAGATAGACTTGTAAATAGGTGTATATTCTGTATTATAGGCTCAAACTCATGACACCAGATTTTATTGGGCTATGTTGCAACACTTTATTAAACTTCCACACATTTTATCGTTATTTCTAGACCTTTAATGTATTGTCTTAGTAAATTTTTCATGTTATTTACCTATAATATGTGTATGAATTTAGGGTAATGTTGTTCAATGGTCGAGCTTTCCTAGCAGTGTTTTGGGCGCCATCATGATTGGGGTTGTGATCATAACATCGAACGAGGTCAATCTTGTCATTCCTTAATGGCGAAGGCCCTTAGCCTTACGGGTGTTATTTCGAACTTATTAAAATAACAACCAGTCTTGAGTTCGAACGAGGTCTCACCTGTCGTTCTTTGATAGTAAAGTCCCATAGACTTAAGGGTGTTATTTCGAACATATCGAAATAACAACTAGTCCTAAGTTCGAACAAGGTCTAACTTGTCTTTCTTTGTTGGCGAAGGCCCTTATCCTTAGTCCCAATTCGCCGGCCATCGTTTGCTTTGGTGGTTCAATTCTATGAGTGCTAAGCGTCAATACATTGTTAGGGCATGCTCTGTATGCGTGTCATAGTCGTTTGCTTGACCCGGAGGTCAAGGTTGTTTCAAGATTATTTTCAATTCTCCATTTGAGGCACTCATGCACCGGTTTCTGGCCCGGCACAGTATGGAAGATGAAGAGGGGATGCCCCATGAGGTTTGAAGGGGGGAGGAGGATAGGCTACAACACCTATCCTCTTGTTCGGGCTGCTCGCGATTGACAATTAAGGGGATTTTAGTCCATGCTAACGCATTTGATTTTCTTTTCTCGATGCGTTGCCTTCAACTCCAGTAACTCCGGTGTGAGTTGAATTTTCTCTTTGGTGTTTCTTCTGCTTTGATCCGTGAAAAACTAGGTACTTTCACTAGTAAATCCCCACAGACGACGCCAAATTGTTTGACTCAAAAGCTGTTAAATACTTTTTAAGAAAATCAATAAAAAGAAATGAAGGTATAAATCATAGTCAATCATAATTAATATTGGATCAAGAAATAGAGATATTGCAATAATGTATTGAACATGCAAAGTATCGGAGGTCCAGCGAGTTACAAATGTATGCTTCCTTTCCTGGTTCATCAAGAATGCGGTCTGTTCCCCTTCCTATAAGTCGATGAGAGAGCTCCCGGAACTATGTTGCCCTTTTCCGGTTAATGGTGTATTGGAGAAGAAGCCCCGGATCCGAGAGAGCCATTCATCTCTTTTTCCTTGCTTTTACAGTCAGAGGACTTCTTGTACTTGCCATGACTTATTGTAGTCCGGTCAATAACATTTCCCCGTCGTGGAGAGGCTTTACATTGTTACTTGGGTCGTTCAATGAGGATCAGACGAAGTCAACTTTGGAAACCATTCATAAGAAGATTAGGGCGGGATTAATGCCATTGTGGTCGTATGGTCAAATTCTGACCAATACAAAACTATTATTCGGCCCAAGTCTGACCCCAGCCATAATATTAAAATTGGGTTGATTATCCACTCTATATTTAATTCGTTTATCTAACATTCTTGATTATTTGTATCGAATCAATCTATATATCCTTAAAACATCAGGTATTCACCCAATTTTTGGAACATTTCTGCATAGCTGGTAGATTATCAAAAATCTGGCTCCTGTTATGAATAATTTGTATATTGGATCTTACATTGGATGATCTATTGGATAATACATTGGATTCTCATGTTGTGAACAGCTTAAAAATTATATCTCCTATTTTATGTCCATCATCATTACTTTATATGCCTATAAAAGGCTATGTAATTGCAATAGAAATGGATACACATTTGAAGAAGAAAATCTCCTCCTTCTTTCTATCTCCATTTCTTATTCATGTTTTACTTTGCTTTTATTTTCTTGTTACGTATTGTTACTTTGAGTTATACTTCATAACACGTTATCAGCACAAGTCGCTAACCATCACGGTATGTTATCTTTTTTTAAAGTTCTCTATGATTTAAAATTATCACGTACAACCTGCTTCTCTTTTTTGCACGAACAAGATACGTTTTGTTTGATACTTAATTTATCTTAATCATATTTTTTTAAAGAGAAAGAGAAAGATATTTGTACTTCACCATGAATTCTTTATTTTTGAATAAGGATGTGGTGATTTTAATAGATTGTTTCTTAATTGATTTGCATTATTAAAATTTGAATAGAAGTAATCATCATAGAGTTGGATAACAAAAGTATTTTCTTGAGATTAGTACATATCTAATATATGATTATAAATAGTGTTTGCAACATTAATATACTGTATCCTCCTTTGAGTAAATCCAAGAAGTTTTTATTAATTATTCATCTTTTTCTGTGTAAAAACAAAACATGATTATATATTATGTGCAGTATAATATGATATACTATACTAGCTACATGTACTTATTTGTTTTTACAACCTTACATACAGAATATTAGTACACATAAAGTTACTATGCAGGTAAAGATTTTATGATATTAAAATTTTATATTCTTTGGTGCACTCGTAATTCTTTTACGTGATCAATCTGGAAATGATATACTTCTATTTTGGCTGCGAAAATATATATACTCTAACAAATATTTTGCTTTAGTCTTATAAATGATAACAATAGTTATATTATGGTTCGTTAACTAATTAGATGCACATATCATCGATCTAAGTTGATTACTTCTTCGAGAATCGTCCTTAAAAATAATAACTTTGAGGAGCAACAATATTTGATAAGCTTTGGTATCCAGATTGAGATATATGATTATATGGCTAATTAACTTTCTAGATCTTATGATAATATAGTTCAATTTTTGCATCAAATTAAATATATGACAAGGTGATGCAGATATTAGACGATTTTTCACTTATAACAATTAGAAGTGGTAATACTTTAAAGCCTTATGATGACTGGATGTAATAATGTCATTAATTGAGGGTAAGACAATGGGTTTAAGTCCCATAGTATTATATTGATCAGAGTTGGGTCCGAGTCTGTTACGACCCTAATTCATCAATCGTGAACCTGTGATGACGGCACCCAGTCTTCGCGACTAGATAAGTCTGACACATTTCGGAAATTTAACTACCTTTACAAAAACGATAGATAATACTGAATAACATAAGAAAATGTATAGGGTGTAGCCTGCCACATACACTTCCACTGAAAACAATGTAACAACCTCCAAGACCCGGAAACCCACTGGCAACACAGGCTAAGGTTAAAAACATAACATACGGCTCTATATCTAGAAGTATCTATAACAACTGAGTACAGGAATGAAACTACTAACTAAAAGGTAGAATAGAAGGAGACTCTTCAAATCTGCGGACGCGACAGATGCATACCTCAAGTCTCCAAGTGAAGCTCCGATCTCACTGATAGCGCGCTCAGAAGTTCCTGGATCTGCACAACAAAAGTGTGCAGAAGAGTAGCATGAGTACACCACAGCGGTACTCAATAAGTTCCAAGCCTAACTTCGGTTGGATAGTGACGAGGAAGGTCGAGGCCCTAGTGGGATAAACATAAGAATAAATATAAGAAAAAAGGACAGTGGGAAATCCGGTGAATCTCAAATATCTAGCAAGACACTAAATATAATAGAACAGGCTACAAATACAATCTACGAATACAAGGACAATCACTCAAAAATCAGGATGCCATATGAAGCTCCGGGAATTGAACCTATAGTCCATTCTTACCAATATCCGAGAATCTTCCAGGAATCGAACCCGTTGTCCATCATATCAATAACAGGGGATCTACCGGGAATCGAACCCGTAGTCCATCATATCAATAAAAGGGGATCTCCGGAAATTGAACCTGCAGTCCATCATACCAATAACAGAGGATTTCCGGGAATTGAACCCGCAGTCCATCATACCAATAACACAGGATCTCGTGGAATTGAACCTGCAGTCCATCATACCAATAACAGAGGTTCTCGGGGAATTGAACTCGCAGTCGACTATACCAATAACAGGATCTCCAGGAATTAAACCCGCAGTCCATTATATCAATAATAGAGGATCCCCGGGAATTGAACCCGCAGTCCCAATCATAAACACATCACATTAATTCAATAACTAACAGAAAGAAACCAAGTACAAGCAAGAGGTAAAGATCTAGAGCACAGCATGCTCGCATAAAGGACAGATTTTGCAATTTAGTCAATTAAAACAAATAAGTTGCTAACATGTTTTTCGTAAGCTAAAACAAGTTAAATTGCATCTATAACAGTTAAATACGTGAAGGAACATAGCCTAAATAAGTCCAGTAAGGTGATTCTAAACAATTAGCACAAATACGCTCGTCACCTCGCGCACAAGGCATTTAAACAATAGTCAAGAAATCCTAAGGGGAGAGATCCCCCAACGCAAAGTTAGACGAGTCACTTACCTCGAACCGGTACAAAATTGCTATGAAACAATGCCCTTGCCACGAGTATCTAACTGCGAGTGGCCCAAATCTATTCAAACCAATTACATTTTGTAAATAACATTGCAAGTAACAAATTACACTATTGAAATAATAGCTAAGGCGCGAAAATAGGTGAAATGGCTGAAATATCCTTTGGGCCAATGCCTCGGAATCGAATAATTTTTACATTTTTAGTAACGCCGTGCTCTCACGAGTCTAACCATATAAAATTCTCCCAAATCAGAGGTCATGTTCCCCTTCAAATCATTAAAGTTAGATCTAAGAACTGTACCCCAATTTTTATTCAAAATTCGAAATTAAAGCTTGAATTTTAGATTAGATTAGCGGGTAATAATCATAATAGAGTAAGGAATCGCTACCTAATGTTTGCCTCTGAAAAATCCCTGGAAAAATCACCCAAAACCGAGCACTCTAGCTTGAGTTTATTAAAAATGGAAGAACCCTCATTTTTTAAATGTTTATAACTGCCTAGGCATTTTCTTCAATGCTATCGAATAAGAGGGGATTCGATCGCATAGAGAAATAATTGAAGGCCTAGAAAATGGTCTATGCGAATGCAGGAAAGGGCTTGCGATCGCGTAAGGATAGAATCTATATGCCATCGCATCAAGAGCTATGTGATCGCGTATAAGGAAAAGTAACCTGGGGACCCCTGCCCAGTTAACTTTGTGCGATTGCAGGGGTTTGCATGCAATCGCAGACAAGGGTGTTCGGACACTATTCAATCGCAGGAGGAACATTGCGATCACATTGAAAGAAAAAGGTCACCCATGAAGCTTCACTACACGATCGCATGGATGAGGATGCGATCGCAGAGAGTAAATGTCTGCAACACCTATAGCTGAAAATTTTCATCTGTTTTCAACACAAAAATGCCCCGTTGTGCATCCGAAACACACCCGAGGCCCCTGAAACCTTAACCAAACCCAGGAACCTATCCAATAACATCATTCAATCTTGTTCCAATCCTTAAATCACCTATAACAATGCCGGAAACGTGAATTAACCAATGATTTGAACTTAAAATTTTCAAAACTTATCCAAACTCTCTTTCGATTCAAAACCTAACAATAAAATATCCAGCTAACCTGAAATTTTGCTCGCACGTCCCAAATGACATGATGGTGCTACTGCAATTTCCGGAATTCCGTTTCGACCCTTGGATAAAGAATTTACTATTGCACCAGAAACTTCAAAATTCGAAATGAGCTACCGACATCCAAAATACATTCCAAACACGCTCCCCACCTCGAAAGCACCTAACGGAGCTTAAGTAACCATCAGATTTATATTTCGAAGTCATCTTGACATTATTCTGATTACGAACCATTTTTCAACACTTAAGCTCTTATTTAGGGACTAAGTGTCCTAAAACACTCCGAATTTTATAACCGAACATCCCGGCAACCAAAAATAGGAGAAATGAACTTAAGGAAAGCACTTAATAGGGGAACGGGGAATAAATTCCAAACATTCGTTAATCCCTGAATGAGCATAGGGAACAAACCTGAAGTAGCAAAATGATGAGGGTATCGGCTGCGCATATCCTGCACGATCTCCAAAGTCGCCTCCTTGGTCGGCTTACCCCGGCACTGAACCTTTACTGAAACTATATCCTTTGACTTGAGCATTCGGATCTGCCTGTCTAATTTTTCCACTGGCTCGTCAGCATAGGACAATTCATTGTCCAATTGGACTGAAGTTAACTCAAACACGTGATTCGGGTCACCGTGATACCTTCAAAGTATCGAAACATGAAATTCTAGATGATCCCCGTCCAAACTGGGAGGTAAGGCAAGCTCATAAGAACTTTCCCAATCTGCCTAAAAATCTCAAATGGGCCAATGAACCTCGGGCTCAACTTCCTTTTATTTCAAAACCTCTTGACGCCTTTCATAGGCGAGACCCGAAGCAAAACCCGCTCACCAACCATAAAGGATACATCACTAACCTTCTAGTCGGCATAGATCTTCTGTATAGACTGGGCCGCATGGAGTCTATCCTGAATCACTTCAACCTTCTCAACCGCATCCTGAACCAAATAAGTGTCCACTAGCCTGGCATTGCCCGGCTCGAACCAACCCACCGGGGATCTGCATCTCCTAACATATAAGGCCTCATAAGACGCCATCTGAATACTGGAGTGATAACTATTGTTGTATGCAAACTCAGCCAATGGCAAGAACTAATCCCAAGACCCTCTAAACTCAATCGCACACATACGGAGCATATCCTCAAGAATCTGAATAGTGCGCTCGGACTGTCAGCCCGTCTGAGGGTGAAAGGTTGTACTCATGGTCATCCGGGTACCCAACTCGTACTGGATGGCTCTCCATAACCACGATGTAAACACCGAGCCTTTGTCTAAGATGATAGAAACAAGAATGTCGTGCACACAGATAATCTCTGATATAAATCCCTGCTAACCGCTCCGCTGAGTATGAAGTACCCACTGGAATGAAATGAGCGGACTTGGTCACCCAATCCACAACAACCCAAATAGAATCAATGTTCCTCGCCGTCAGAGGGAGATGAGTCACAAAATCCATAGTGATATTCTCCCATTTCCACTCCGGAATCTCCATCTGCTGGAGTAACCCTCTCGGTCTTTGATGCTCAGCCTTTACATGCCGCCAGTTGAGGCGTCTAGCTACAAACACCACTATTTAATCCTTCATCCACCTACACCAGTTATGCTACCTCAGATCCTGATACATCTTCGCGGCACCCGGATAGATGGAGTACCGCGAGTTGTGGGCCTCAGTGAATATCAACTCCCAAATACTATTAACATCGGGCACACAGATCCGCCCCTGCATCCTCTATACCATGTCATCTCCAATAGTCACATCCTTAGAATCGCCATGCTGAACTGTGTCCCTGAGGACAAGCAAATGAGGTTCATCATACTGCCACTCCCTGATATAATCAAATAATGAACATCGAGAAACCACACAGGCTAGAACCCGACTGGGCTCCGAAAGGTCAAATCTCAAGAATTGACTAGCTAGAGCCTGAACACCAATCGCCATAGGTCTCTCTGAAGCTGGTAAATATGCCAAACTCCCCAAACTCCCCGCCCCGCGACTCAAGGAATCGGCTACCACATTGGCCTCGCCTAGGTGATAAAGAATAGTAATACCATAATCCTTCAGTAGCTCCAACCATCTCATCTGGCGCAAGTTCAGATCCTTTTTCTTGAACAAGTGCTGCAAACTCCGTTTATCCATGTAAACCTCACAAGGAACGCCATACAAATAGTGACGCTAGAACTTTAAAGCGTGAACCATCGTGCTAACTCAAGGTAATAGACATGGTAGTTCTTTTGAATTACCTTCAACTGTCTGGACGCCTAGGCCATAACCCTACCATCCTGCATCAACACTGCTGCAAGTCCAACTCGTGAGGCATCACAATAAACCGTATAGGACCCCTAAATAGTAGGCAAAATCAGAGTCGGGGTTGAAGTCAAGTCGTCTTGAGCTTTTTGAAGCTCGCCTCACACTCGTATACAATTGAAATGGAGCACCCTTCTGGGTCAATCTAGTCATAAGGGCTGCAATCGACGAGAAACCCACCATAAAACGATGGTAATACCCCACCAGGACAAGGAAACTGCGGATCTTTGTAGCTGAGGAGGGCCTGGGCCAACTGTGCAGGGCCTCCACATTCTTCTTATCTGCCCGAATGCCCTCACTCAATACCACGTGTCCTAGGAACGCCACCGAACTCAACCAAAACTCACATTTTGAGAATTTTACATATAATTTCTTTTCTCTCAGGGTCTGAAGCACTGTTTCAGGTGCTGCTCATGATCTTCCCGACTCAGGGAGTATACAAGAATATCATCTTTGAAAACAATGACAAATGATTTGAGATAGAGCCTGAATACACTGTGCATCAAATGCATAAAAGCGGCTGGGGCATTGGTCATCCCAAACAACATGACAAGAAACTCATAATGACCATAATGAGCCTTGAAAGCGGTCTTCGAAATATCCAGCTCCCGAATCTTTAGTTGGTGATAACCTGAGCGCAAATCAATCTTGTAAAACACTTGTGCAACCTGAAGCTGGTCAAATAGATCATCAATACGAGGCGAAGGATATCAGTTCTTCACTGTAACTTTGTTCAACTGACGATAATCGATATACATGCGCATAGAACCATCCTTTTTCTTTACAAACAAGACAGGAGCACCCCATGGTGAACCATTGGGTCGAATAAAACCCTTTTCAAGCAATTCATGTAACTGATCCTTCAGCTCAGGAGGAGCCATATGGTAAGGAGAATAGATATTGGCTGATTGCCTCGCAACAAATCAATACCAAAATCGATGTCCTGACCGGGCGGCATGCCTGGAAGATCAGCTAGGAAAAAATCAGGGAAATCCCGTACTACTGGAACAGAGTCAACAGAAGGGGGTATCAGCACTAACATCTCTCACATGGGCTAAATACGCGGCGTACCTCTTCTCAACCATACGTTAAGCTTTAAGAAAAGATATACTCTATTGGGAGTGTGATCAAAAGTACCACTCCAGTTAATACAAGGAATAACTGGCATAGCCAGCATCACGGTCCTAGCGTGACGATCAAGAATGGCATATTGGGGCTACAACCCTTTAATGGCCAAGATAATATAAAAATCAACCATATCATCTAACAAAAAGATCCGCTCTGATCTTAATACCACAAATAGTAACCAAACACAACCGATATACGCGGTCCACAACAAGGGGATCTCCCAGGGGAGTAGAAACATAAACATGAGAGCTCAAGGTCTCTCGGGCTGTTCCCAAATGCGGAGAAAAATAAGATGACACATAAAAATAAGTGAAGACTAGGTCGAATAGAATAAGCAAACCTCTATTACAAACCATGAAAATACTTGGACGACAGAATCGGAGACAACTCCCTCAGTACGGGTAGGTGGGGTAGCATTTGGGGCCATACCTATGGCCTGAGAACCCTAAGAGGCGCACTGTAGCAGAGAAGCCTCAGTAGGCGTACCCCTCCCAAGTCTGGGGCTTCTTATAAACATGTGGCATGTGTCACCACACTTAAAGCAACCTCATGACTAACGTGGCAGTGGGAACTATGCGGTACGGGTACTCCAAGACCATTGAACACCCGAAACTTTGTGGAATCTCTGAGGCGCAAACTGAACTGGCTGACCCACAAAACCTCTACCATGATGCACCGTGCCTCCAAAATAAGGACCAGTATAGCTCCCCGGCCCACAAGGTCTACTCGCTCCTATATACTTTCCCTCTTGACCTCATCTGTCCTCTACTCGGCGGGAGGTACTCACCATCCGCTGCACTGAAACCACAGACTGTGCTAGCATGAAACATGAACCCTGATTAATGGAAACTTGCTGCTCTCAAGTGGGGGCGGTGTGAGGATTGGTCCGTCCCCCGATCTATGAAGTAGTCGGCACAACTTGAATGAATCCTACCTGGATCAATGTACCAAACATGCTCAGGAACTGTGCCAATGCCTCCTAAATAGCTGGAGTAGTGGAGGTTATGGGTGTGTCAGGTGCCTGAGTCCTGGATGGATCCGCTGGTTGTACCTCGACGGCAGCCCGCGCAGGTGCCCTCGGTGTACCACGTGCGCATCCTTGACCTCTATCCCGGCACCGGCCTCTGGCAGCTGCAGGAGGGGGTGCGGGTGCCTGATTGTCTCGAGTAACACGTGTCCTCACCATCTGTGAGAGAATAAGAAGCAGAAGTTTAGGATTGTTGTATTAAAATTTCTCGCACGACAAGGAAATCAAATGAAGTTAAGACGTTTCTTAAACGATTACGCAGCCTCCCGTAGAGAAGTACATACATCTTGGTACCGATCAGCGAGACTCTAAATAACCGGCATGTGTCCCGTGACTCCAATGATCCTAGAGCTCTAATACCAACTTGTTACAACCCTAGTTGACCAATCGCGAACCTGTCATGATGGCACCTAATCTTCGCGACTAGGCAAGCCTGACACACTGCGGAAATTCAACAACCTTTACAAAAATGATAGATAATACTGCATAACATGAGAAAATGTATAGCGTGCCTCCTGGCACATACACTTCCACTCAAAACAATGTAGTAACCTCCAAGACCCGGAAACCTACGGGCAACATAGTCTAAGGGCAAAACCATATCATACGACTCTATATCCAGAAGTGTCTACAATAACGTAGTACATAAGTGAAACTGCTAACTAAAAGGTAGAATAGAAGGAGACTCTTCGGATCTACAGACGTGGCAGATGCATACCTCAACTCTCCTAGTGAAGCTCTGAACTCACTGAAAGCGCGCTCGATGAGAAGTACCTGGATCTGCACAACAAAAGTATGCAGAAAAGTAGCATGAGTACACCATAGTGGTACTCAATAAGTTCCAAGCCTAACCTCGGTTGGGTAGTGACATGGAAGGTCGAGGACCTACTGAGATAAACATAAGAATAAATATAATAAAAATGACATTAGGAAATGCAGTAAATCTCAAGTATCTAGCAAGACAATATATAGAATAGAACAGACTAAAAATACAATCTACGACTACAAGGACAATCACTCAGAATTCAGGATGCCACATGGAGCTCCGAGAATTGAACTCGCAGTCCATTCTTACCAATAACTGAGAATCTTTTGGGAATCGAACCCGTAGTCCATCATATCAATAACAGGGGATCTATCGGGAATCGAACCTGTAGTCCATCATATCAATAATAGGGGATCTACCTGGAATCAAACTCGTAGTCCATCATAACAATAATAGGGAATCTCCGGGAATTGAACCCGCAGTCCATTATACAAATAATAGAGGATCTCCGGGAATAGAACCCGCAGTCTATCATACCAATTACAGAGGATCTTCGGGAATTGAACCCGCAATCCATTTTACCAATAACAAAAGATCTCAGGGAATTGAACCCGCAGTCCATCATACCAGTAACAGAGCATTTCCGGGAATTGAACCTGTAGTCCATCATACCAATAACAGAGGATCTCCGGGAATTGAATAGGCAGTCCATAATACCAATAACAGAGGATGTCCGGGAATTGAACCCGTTGTCCATTATATCAATATCAGAAGATCTCCGGGAATTGAACCTGTAGTCCATTATACCAATAATAGGGGATCTTCGGGAATTGAACCTGCAGTCCCAATCATAAACACATCACATTAATTCAACATTTAATAGAAAGAAATCAAGTATAAGAAACAAGTAAAGATCTAGAGCCTAGCATGTTCGCAAAAAAGACAGATATTGCAATTTAGTCAGTTAGAACAAATAAGTTACTAACATGCTTTTCTTATGCTAAAACAAGTGAAATCGATCTATCACGGTTAAATACGTGAAGGAACACACTCTAAATAAGTCCAGTAAGGTGAATTTTAAACAATTAGCACAAGTGCACGCTCGTCACCTCGCGCACAAGGCATTTAAAAAACAGTCAAGAAATCCTAAGGGGAGAGATCCCTCACACAAAGTTAGACAAGTCACTTACATCGAACCGCTACAAAACCGCTAAGAAACAATGCCCTTGCCACGAGTATCTGCCTCCGAGTGGCCCAAATCTATTCAAACCAATTACATATTGGAAATAACATCGAAAGTAACAAACTACACTATTAAAATAATAGCTAAGTCGCAAAAATAGGTGCAATGACTAAAATACCCCTCGGGCCAACGTTTCAAAATCGAATAATTTTTACAAATTCATGAAACCTTGTACTATTACGAGTGTAACCATATAAATTTATCCCAAATTGGAGGTCAAGTGCCCCTTCAAATCATCAAAGTTAGGTCTAAAAACTTTACTCCAATGTTTATTCAAAATCCGAAAAAGCTTCAATTTAAGATTAGATTAGCAGGTAATAAGCATAATGGAGTAAGGAATTGTTACCCAATGCTTGCCTCTAAAAATCCCTCAAAAAATCTCCTAAAACCGAGCTCTCTAGCTTGAGTTTAATATAAATGGAAAAACCCTCATTTTTGAAAAGTTTATAACTGCCCAGGCATTTTCTTCAATGCGATCGCATAAGAGGGGATGCGATCGAGTAGAGTAAAATTGAAGGCCTGAAAAATGTTCTATGTGAACGCATGAAAGGGCTTGCGATCACGTAAGGATAGAAGCTTGTCGTATGCGATCGCATGAAGAGCTATGCAATTGCACATAAGGAAAAGTAACATGTGGACCCCAGCCTAGTGAACACAGTGCGATCGCAGGGGGTTGTATGCGATCGCGGACAAGGGGGTTCGGATACTATGCGATCGCAGGAGGAACATTGTGAATGCATTGAAGGAAAAAGGCCATGCATGAAGCTTCACTATGCGATTGCATGGATGAGGATGCGATCACAGAGAGTAAATGTCTGCAACACCTACTGCTGCAAATCTGCAACTGTTTTCAACACAAGAATGCCTTGTTGGGCATCCGAAACACACCCGAGGACCATGGGACCTCAACCAAACCCATGAACCTATCCCATAACATCATTCAAACTTGTACCAGTCTTTTAATCACCTAAAACAACACCGGAAACTTGAATTAACCAATGATTTGAACTTTAAAATTTCAAAACATAACCAAACTCGCTTTCGATTCAAAACCTAACAAAAAGCACGTCCGATTGACCTGAAATTTTGCGTACATGTCCCAAATTATATTTCGGTGCTACAGAAACTTCCCTAATTCCATTTCGACCCTCGAATCAAAATTTCACTATCGGACCGGAAACTTCAAAATTCTAACTTTCGGCATTTCTTGCCTAAACGAGCTGCGGACATTCAAAATACCTTCCGAACACGCTCCCAACCCTGAAATCACCTAACAAAGCTAACAGAACCATCACATTTCCATTCCAAGGTCATCTTGATACAGTTCTGATTACGGATCATTTTTCAACACTTAAGCTCTCATTGAGGGACTAAGTGTCCTAAAACACTCCGAATTCTATTACCAAAAATCCCGGTAACCCAAAATAGAAGAAATAAACTTAGGAAAAGCAGTTAATAGGGGAACGGGGCATAAATTCCAAAGACGAACGGCCGGGTCGTCACAGAGTCCCAAATCATTATGTCCTAGCAAGACTTTATATTGGTAAGACATTGGGTTTGAGTATATTTATACCATATCAATGATATATAATGGCTAAAGAAAATAATTTATTTTTCCTACAAAAAGTCATAAATATTTTCCCACTTGATTTGCTCCATTCTTGAAGTGAATATGGTAGCTGGCATAATAAGTCTAAATAGAGACAAGTGGTTGACGGATGATTATTGTGGTAACAAATAGAAAAATAATAATAGTTATCATTATGGTAATTATAAAAAGGGAGAAGAATAATGGTTCTCAAAATTTATTCTAAAATAATACTAATAATAGTAATACTACTACTGCTACTACTACTACTACTACTAATAATAATAATAATAAAAATAATAAAAATAATAATAATAATAATAATAATAATAATAATAATAATAATAATAATAATAATAATAATAATAATAATAATAAAGCACAGCGCTATGATTATACTCCACTCATGGAAGAGAATGTGACTTGTGATAAACAATAAGAATGCATACTAATTCATGACGGTGAATGTGGCAATACGTGATAAAAGTAATGAATAAGGACATGCAATGCATGATTGGATGAATAGCACACAACTCACCTCTAAGGGAGGTTTGAGTGAAATAAATATAATAAATATTATTGTGTGGTTAACAAATATGTCATTCATTGCTTGCATGTGATATGCCAAAAATATTTTGCTATGCCTTATTAATGTAATTAAAGGCAAAATTAAAACAACAAATGATTTTGCTAATGATGAGTTTTACCATAATATTTATGATATGATTTTCTCCATAAATAAGACATTCACCATATAGATGGTGTGATAAAATATCTTGTAGTACAAAAATTAATTAAGAGCTTCTGAAGAGCTATTTTGATACTACTCGAATGAAATTGTTCATGATATTGATGTTGTATTAAGTCTCAAAAGAAACTTTGAGTTTCAAATATATTAGCCAAAACGTTTGGCATATTGAGACTATAAATGAAATGAAGATGGAATATCTTTTATATTACTATAATCACACCGAATAAATATAAAATATTACCTGATTTATCTTCTATTTGTACTACACAAGTATAATCATGGTGATAGAACAATAAGCCACAAGTAAATTAGAGTTTTACTTAAGCAAATATTAGTTTGCATCACCGGTTGGCCATCCCGGTTCAACTATGATGCGAAAAATTAATTGAGAATTACAGTGACATATATTGAAGAATAAAATATTCTCCAAGAATTCTCTTATGTTGCTTATTCTCATGATATACCAGTTAAGGTTGGGATTGAATTCTTTTGATTTTTTTGAATGAATAAAAGGTGATAAATATATGGGCTGAGTCACCTGCCATGTTGACTGTTTACTATTATATAATTTTAACAAATGCATCTATTATATGGTCACATGTGCATTTGTTATCAACCTGTAGTTTCGCTTATGATTGCATGCTCAAATTATTTGAGCACAATTCCAAATTATAAATTATGATGATTTATCTTGATAATATTGGTTTAAATCCAAGTTGGTTTAGCAAAAATTTTATGCCTCTAATTATAGATAAATCAATGGTTATGAGAACAAAACTCCCAAAAACAAAATTCTGTATGAGATGTAATATTCAATATACACCAGCACTTGTACGCATTTAGCCAAGTTATGAAAATCTCTCCTGATCACAACCGTTTCAGGGTCAGGGACCAAATAAGTTTTATATAGAAATATGAATGTGCTATATTATTTTATTATGCCACAATAATGCATAAATACGGGTTCCCAAAGAAGGTTGGAAAATGTGTTAGTGATCCCAACATTAGGTGGAGAAAATGGACTGTTGAGAAAGTGATACGTGAAATGAATTAGTTTGAATACTTATAGATCCTCGTACAAGAAAATATGAACTTCAAGTTCAACTGATAACTCATTTTCCTGTTATTGCCAGGCGTATTTGCTGACCTAAAGCTAAATGTCATATTTTAGCTGCTAATGATCCAAATATAATAAAGTCCATGAGGGACATGGTCGATGGCACGCATGAATCCTAACAGACAAATAATTCCAATGATATATAAATTTCCTTGAAAAATGAGAGGAGGAAATGTTCAAGGTGGTCATAATAAGGAGGCTAGTGCTCTAGAAGAGCACAGCGACATAACACTTCGTACGACCTCATGTGAGAGGCGCAGGTAACTGAAAATAATGAGATAAATAGATCTTAAAAAGATATATATTTTTTCTGTAATAATTGAACCGATATAAAATGATCGTCGACGATATTATAAACATCATATGACGCTCAATATTACTAACTGATAAGGATCTTGAGCTCAAATCTGTCATAAAATTTGGACAGATAAATGATTGGCCAAACAAAATAAAAATAAACAATACTCAATGAAAATTGACTTCACTTGAAAAACATAAAGTTTGATGGAGTCCTAACACCTAAAAATATAAATCCATTGGAGGTAAATGTGTTCTTGTGCGAAAAAGGTCAAGTCCATTGACATAAAGACGAATTGTGTCACTAGAATATTTGTAAATGTCCTCACATTAATTACATATAGACATGAATATATAGAGACATGTTCTCTTATGGTTGATGTAGTCATTTAGGATTTTAATATGGCAATACATAAAAAATTTGATATGCGTATAATGGAAATCATTGAAGGGTTTAAATTGTTCAGAAGCATATAAAAGTTTTCGAGAAACTTGTTCAATAAAGCTTCAGAAATCTTTATATGGATTGAAACAATCAGGTCGTATGTGGTACAATCGCCTAAGTGAATACCTGTTGAGAGAAGGGTACAAGAATGATCCAATATGTCCTTGTGTCTTCATAAAAAGGTCTGGATTTGAATTTAATATAATCGCCGTGTATGTTGATGATTTAAATATCATTGGAACTTCTTGGGAGCTTCCAAAAACATTAGGCTATTTGAAGAAAGAATTTGAAATAACAGATCTTAAAAAGACAAAATTTGTCTTGGTCTACAAATTGAGTACATGAAAGATGGAATATTTGTCCTTCAATCAACATATACCAAAACGTTTTTAAAGCGATTTCATATGGACAAACCACATCCATTGAGTACCCCGATGGTTGTGAGATCAATTGATATAAAGAAATATCCATTCTGACCTCATAAAAATGATGAAGAGCTTCTTGGTGCTGAAGTACCATATCTTAGTGCAATTTAAGCATTAATGTATCTTGCCAATAAATTCCGACCAGATATAGCTTTCTCAGTAAGCTTATGGGCAAGATTTTATTCTTCGCCAACACAAATGCACTGGAATGGTATTAAACATATATTCAGATATCTTCAAAAGACCATTGATATTGGTTTATTTTATTCAAATAAATCAAAAACCATCATTGATTGGTTGTGCAAATGCTGGATATTTGTCTGATACACACGAAGGTGGATCTATGACAGGTTATTTATTTGTATGTGGAGGTACAACCATATCATCGCATTAAACGAAACAAACTATGGTTGGTACTTCTTCATATCATGCAGAAATCGCCATTCACGAAGCAAGACGAAAATACGTTTGGTTAAGATCGATAACTCAACACGTTCTGCAGACATGTGGTCTTTCTTTGAAAGAGAATATTCCAGTAATATATTATGAAGACAATGATTCATGCATAGCTCAAATGAAAGGAGGATATATAAAAGGAGATAGAACAAAACACATTTCACCGATTTTTTTATTCATGATCATCGGAAGAATGGCAAAATAGATGTACAACAAGTTCGCCAAGTGATAATTTGGCAAATTTGTTCACTAAGTCATTACCAACCTCATATTTGAAAAGTTGATATATAAGAATGGAATGCTCCGCCCTCGAGACATTAAGTAATTTTTCATCAGGGGGAGTAACTGCACGTTTCACTCTTTTTCATAACCAAGGTTTTGTCCCGCTGCGTTTTTCTGGTAAGGTTATTAATGAGGCAGCAAGAAATATATATTATTTTCACAACCCCAGTTCGCCCTCCGTGAACATGCCGTGACGGCACCTAGTCCGGACGACTAGGTTAGCCTAAAAATGCAGAAAATTAAATAACTTGAAGAAATAAGAATATTAAATCAACTAAGAGAAAAATGAATATAAATGTCGCTTGAAAGATACAACTCAACAGTACCAAGATCTAAACAATATCCCAAAACCTGGAAACTCACGAGCAACAAAGGCAAATAGAAATGTGTTGTACTGCTCTAACTCCAGAATGTCTAAACAACTGAAAGAAAAGGGAAGGCTGTCACGACCTTAGTTCACCGATTGTGAACATGTCATGGCAGCACCTAGTCTTCACGACTAGGTAAGCCTAACACATTGCGGAAGTAACAACATTTACGCAATTTATAATCAAAAGCTAGATTACATGAGCAATGTCTACAGTGGTTGCATGGCACATACACTTTAACACTTAGAATTTTGGAAAACCCATCCCAAAGACCCGGAATCCCACAGGAAACAAATGCTAAACGAGTAGTCTAATACGCTCTACACCAACATAATAGAAGGAAAAAGGAGACTATCTGCTATATCTGGAAAGCAATAGAGACTTTGGGTCTGCAGACGTAGCAGGTATACCTCGAGTCTCCACTAGTGCTCTCTGCTGCGAGGGTGATACGCCTGAGAAGAAGCACCTGGGTATGCACATGGAAAACATGTGCAGAAGAGGCGTGAGTACACAACAGCGGCACCTAGTAAGTGCCAAGCCTAACCTCGGTCGGGTAGTGACGAGGAAGGTTGAGGCCCTACTGAGGTAAAAGCATAATAATCAGTATGATAAGGAAAGGACAATATGGATATAATCTACTGTGAGAATCTAGCAAAATAACAAAAAAGACACTAATCGAGAACTAACATGTGGAAAACATGTGCAGAAGAGGCGTGAGTACACCACAGTGATACTCAGTAAGTGCCAAGCCTATCCTCGGTCGGGTAGTGACAAGAAAGGTTGAGGCCCTACTGAGGTAAAAGCATAATTATCAGTATGATAAGGAAAAGACAATATGGGTATAATCTACTATGAAAATCTAGCAAAATAAAAAATAAGACAGTAACCGAGAAGTAACACAGTAAACAAATAGAAGCGCAAATCACACCGGATATTTATCATCGGGGATCTCCACGTATCGTCATCATATATTTGAGGGATCTCATAGTATCCCGAGGATCTCCTAGTATCCTCCATTATACGCAAGGGATCTCTTAGTATCCTGAGGATCTCCTGATATCCTCACTTTTTATAATAAAAGTTGTGCCAGGGATCTCTTGGTATCCCGCGCTCTTAGTCATAGAACAAAACACATACAAAGGGAGTTATCGGGATGTCATCCCGTAGTCCCAAATCGTAACACCACACAATTCAAATAAGTTAAAATGCTAAGTAAGAACAATGAATAGAATTTATAGTCTAGCATGCTTCACAGAAGACAAATAATATAGCTTAAGCAATTAAGCAAGTAAGCCATTGTGATGACCCAGCCCGTCGTTAGTGATTTACCGGCCCGTTTTCCCCATTTTATACTTCTACGTGTTTCGTTATATGTGATTGTAGAGTTTGAAGTGATTCGGGCCGAGTTTGGTTGGAATTAAGACAATTAGTCTCATTAAGAGAAAGCTAGTTTGGAAAAGTCAACAGGATGTTGACTTGTGAGTTAGAGGGCTTAGAATGGATTTCTGACGACTTGTCTAGTTTCGGGTGGTGATTTGAGATTTAGGTGTGAAATTGGAATTTAATATTGAGGTCCGGTGTAGATATAGGCTTGAATTGGCTAAGTCTAAATTTCGGCGAATACCGGTTGATAGGTGAGCTTTTGATACAGGGGTCAGAATGGGATTTCGAGAGTTGCTTTAGCTTCGTTGGCTGATTTTGGATGTGTGTGCAAATCTTGAGGTTCATCGGATGTCATTTGGTTGGGTTTTTGATCATATGAGTTTCGGAAGTTTTAGTCTAACTTAGGCTTGAATCCGTCGTGAATTTATGATTTTTGTCTTGTTGGGCGTGTTTTTATGATTGTAACAAGTTCTTATGATATTTTTGAGTATGTTGGTGATTTTGGTTGAGGTCCCGAGGGTCTAGGGATGGTTTCGAGTGATTATCGGAGAGTGTTTAAATATTGGAAAGTTACAGATTTGGGCTTCAGCTGTTGTAGAGCAAGTTGCTCTATGCGATCTCATGGGAAGAATTGTCATCGCATAGGAGGTTTAGTCTGGATCCTATTTTTGTGTTATGCGATCGCGTAAGGGGCTATGCGAACGTATAGGATTGGGAAGTGGTTCAGTGCGTTCGCATAGGTTAGGACGCGATTGCGTAGTTTGAGATATGGATTCACTGTGATTGCATAGGGCTATTGTGATCGCATAAGAGGAAAAACTGGAGGTTCAAATTTGTGCTCTGCGATCGCAAGACAAGGGTTGCGATCGCATACAGAGAAGCTTTTGTTTAAACATTTCATCCGTGACAATATCATTATTTCTTCCATTTTGCACCACCTTGAGAGCCTGTTGGTAGATATTGAAGGGGATTTCGACGGGAAGCGATTGGAGGTAAGTCTCCTGGACAAGATACGTCATTTAACCGAAGAATTATCCGTTAATTATCTAATATTTGGGTAAAATAGAAGAAGTTAGGGCTTGGTTTTTGAAATGGAAATTGGGGATTTGATGGCCCATTGGAACCCTGATTTTGATGAACTTTATATGTACGGGTATTCCAGTGATGTGAATTTTGTAATTTTTCAAGAAGTGGGTCCGGGGCTCAAGTTTTGCAAACTTAGTGTTTTTGGGTGTTTTTCGAGTTCTTTCAATTAGGTTGTGTCCCATTAGCTTATTATAACATATTCCTTGTGGTTTTATCAGATTCCACACTCGAGGAGATAGATTTGCGAGGAAAGCGCAAGGCGAGCTAGGATTTTTGCCGGTTTGAGATAAGTAATGGTTATGAATGATATACTGAGGGTTTTAAACCCCGTATTTGCACTATGTGGTGCTATGTTGGGATGAGATACACATATTGTGATGAGGGTGGTGATGTATCTGTTGGGGTCTCGGACCTGGTCCATCCCAATTGATGACTTACTGTACTTCTTGACTGAGACTGAGCTTGTAATCGTATAATTTGGGCTAGTTGCCATGTTTGGGGCCTTTCGACACCCCCTTTTTCCCTCTCCTAAAAGAAGCAAAATTTGGTTTACAACATAATGGACAAAACAAATCTTATTTCCTTTTGGGGAATTGGGTTATGAAGTTTGAAGAGTCCCCACCTAATGATTATAGTGCATTAGGACACTTTAAGAAGAAAAGATTATTTTGAAAGAAAACCAGAGTTCGGGTAAGGGCTTGAAATTATCTCGAGGGGAAGGTGTTAGGCACCCCTCAAGATCCACTAGTGTTGTTCCCGGCCTTGCTTAGATGTGACGTTAAGGAGCATAGAAATAGACAAGCAAGTGTGCATATAAAGAATACAAAAACTAATGGACAATTTTGAAAGAAGAAGAATATAAGTAAAAATGGAATTTTTTTTTAGAAAATACTTGGACAAAACTAAAGGTAAGGGGGTCCTAGGTTTAACTATAATATAGATCATTCCATACAATAACCAGCACATATTCCCAAAAAGGGGTCGCTTTATGATATTATCGCATCATCATCATCTCCATATTGTCCCCTTCCCATAATACAGAGGTTACTTAGGTGTATGAATTAGTTACGAATGCTTATTGCGTGTCTATTACCCATCCCATCCTATAGATCCTAGAGGGCATTTAGGATCGCTATTCCTATAAGGTAGGAACTAGGTTGAACCCTTAAGTTTAATGGATAAAATGCTAAGCGACATACAAAACCAAATAGGACTACATATAATGGATATCTCGTAAGGCATTTAAAGGCTCAAATATCCCTCCATGAACAAACACGTATTTAGCACGTGTCAAACACATTTAGGGTCTAAAGAAGGGAGAA
This sequence comes from Nicotiana benthamiana, assembly GCA_034376525.1. Taxonomy (NCBI): domain Eukaryota; kingdom Viridiplantae; phylum Streptophyta; class Magnoliopsida; order Solanales; family Solanaceae; genus Nicotiana; species Nicotiana benthamiana. Next base: position 45,803,878 of record CM067328.1, read on the forward strand.
TTTTTTGAAAGCTGGAGCATAAGTTTAAAAACAGAAACTGGAGAATTTGCATAAAAGAATCGTATATGTTCAAGACTTGAAAACGACGGTAGCAGTTTCAGAAATTTAAGAAAAAAACTCGTGGAACATATGGTAAAGGCAGTTTTCGGACAGGAGGAGTAGCAGAACGGATATGCTAGTATTTTTAACACTGCAGAACTGTAAAGAAAAGCAATAAAACATGTTAACTTAGAACTATAGTTTGGAAAGTTACAGAGTATACAATACCCAATTATGGTCTAGGAGAAGAAAAGTAATTCAGTAAAAGCATTTGTCCAGGCGGTAAAAAAAATAGGCAGAAGTGTTTGTATAAAATCAGTGGGGCTTTAGAGACAAACGAATTTTGACAGAGCTGGAATAATTTGAACATGACTTAAGGTGATTAATCCATTTTTATCCGGCCTAAGGCTTGCCTAGGCATTATTTAAACCGTAAAAGAAGCTGGACATACATATTAGTTTCCAGTTTTAAAAGGAGTTTATCAATCAGTTTTACCAAATAAGCGAAGTATTCAACAGTTGCAAACAAATGTCCTAAGTGCAAGATATCTAATGCACACTAAAAGTCCTAAAACATGGTATTTAATTGTAATGGTAATGACGTTGATTATTAACTGATTGTGATAATGAAAACGTACAGAATAACAGACTGAGAATGAGAGACCTAAAAACAGGATTTCTACATGTGAGGTGCATTTCCTACACATGGTGTCTATTGAACAGAAAAAGTAAGTAAAGCCTTATCATTCCCTTAACGAAGTATGCATAACCCTCCAAAATTCATTATATACCCTACTATTCTTTAAAACTTATTACAGTGCAAATAATTAAAATACAACAGTGATAAAACAAAAGAATAAGCTATTCTATAAGGAGCCTAAAGCTAGGCCCAAATTATCCAACCTCACATCTTTCGAATTTCAAAGCCTTTACCAAGGTTTGGGTGCGGCAAGGTTCCCTAAAGGTTCGTTTGAATCCCTGGCCAATACCAAGCACCCAGAATGTATCATTATTGATAAGTGCAAGTATGGAATTGCCAGCCTTGTGCATCAAAGTTCAATAGGTGCTCAAGGCTCCCAAGGCAATGCTTACACTAAGGTGGCAGAACCTATGTTTTAAGAGTAGTGAGATTGTGACAGAGTTGAAAGAGTTGGAAACAGTTGAGAGACAATTTGAAAGGAAAACAGCAAGAAGAGTTGAAAGAATTCCTTTTGAAATTCATTTGGACTGACCAGTTTCAAAACAAGAGAATCACACAAGCAGGGCCAAAGGGAAATGGAACAAATAAGCAAAGAAACCATTCACATGGACAGCACATCAAAGAAAAACAATCAAACATGGCTGCAGACGAGGAGTCTCTTTCTTTCTGCACCAAACTCCCAAACATAATTATCCTCAAGAAGAGGCTTCAAGATTGTTAAGTAATCAAGCAGACCTGAATATGTGCTAGTAGTGCATAGGAATGAAAAAACATACACTTAGATAGGGAAGGGGTGGTTAACATGCTATGTACTAGGTAAAATAATAAGTACATGATGTTGGCAATGAGGAATATAGAAACATAAGTAAAAGCATATTAGAAAACACGAGGACGTACAGAACTAATATAAGCATGTTGTTTTGGAAGCTATAACTTAAAGAGGTGTCATACCAGTTGCAGATAGTAGATATAATAGCAATGAGCAATAGTGCACAAAGGAGAGCCAAGTGTGCAGAGATTGTGTAGAGAGTGGGAGCAATAGTGTGCGAAGAAGCAAGCAGCAGGTAAACTCAAGTAAACAATGCAGTATTTCCTAGTAGTAGAAATAAACATCTAAGATTACTCAATCTTGGCTTTCAGCCAATTGAGTGTTCAATATGAGAATGAGAGAGTTTGTATAGAAACAATAGATAAATAGAGAGCAGTGAGTGTTATTGAAAGAGAATTCAGAGAGATTGCAATATGTTGGTGTGTTAAGTGAGAAAGGAAGAGCCGTACATATAGTTTTTGACCCTGGAACCCCAAATCGACAAACCATACGATCTAAGACAAAATATGCAACTACCTTCTTGGTCAATACCTTGTATGGTGGTGCTTCAACCCATTTAGTAAAGTAATTAATTGCCACTCGGATGAACTTGTGCTCGTTTGACGCCGCTGGTTCAATTGGTCCAATGATGTCCATACCCCTAGAGCGAACGGCCCTGGTGGGCGTGTTGCAGTAAGCTCGTTTGGAGTTACCTTTACCATATCTGCATGCACTTGACATCGATGGCATTTTCGGACGTACTTAATGCAGTCCGTCTCCATAGTCATCCAAAAATAACATGCTCGAAGTATCTTCTTTGCCAAAACAAAACCATTCATATGTGGTCCACAAGTCCATACGTGCACTTGCTCAAATAGTATGGTTGCTTTTTTTGCCTCGACACACCTTAATAATCTCAAATCAGGAGTCCTCCTATACAGGATTCCTCCGCTGTGAAATAAATAAATTATTGGACAAACTCCGAAGTGTTCGTTTATGAGTAGCATTAGCAAGCTCTGGGTACTCTCCTGTTGTCAAATATTCTCAGATATCGTAGAACCAAGGTTCCGCGTCAGCTTCTTCCTCGACATGAGCACAATAAGCTGGATGGTCATGAATCTTGACCGGGATGGGATCTATAAAGTTTGTATCTGGATGCTGGATCATGGATTATAAAGTGGCTAAAGCATCGGCGAACTCGTTCTATGTTCTGGGAACATGTTGGAACTCCGTCTTTATAAATATTTTCCTCAACTCCGGCACAAGGTGTAGATAGGGGAGTATGTTTGAATTCATGGTTTCCCATTCTTCTCGAACCTGATGTATGAGTAGGTCCTAATCTCCGATCACTAGCAGTTCCTGAATATTCATGTCTGTGGCCAGCTTGAGCCCTACGATACAGGCTTCGTATTAGGCCATATGGTTGGTACAGGGTAATCTGAGCTTGGCGGACATCAGGTAATGCTAACCAGTTTCTAACACCAAAACAGCTCCTATACCACTCCTTTGATGTTTGCGGCTCAGTCAAAAAACATTCTCTAACCGTCATAGGATTCTGCAATATCTTCTCCTATGAAGGCTATCTCTTCATCAGGAAAATACATCTTTAAGGGTTCGTATTCTCCTCCTACAGGATTCTCGGCGAGGTGATCCGCCAGGGCTTATCCTTTGACCGCCTTCTGGGTAACATAAATGATATCACATTCACTTAGTAGAATCTTCCACCTGGCGAGCTTGCCAGTAGGCATGGGCTTCTGGAAAATATACTTCAGTGGATCCATCCTGGATATGAGATGAGTGGTTTAAGCGCTAAAATAGTGCCTCTATTTCTGAGCTACCCAGGTTAAAGCACAACAAGTGCGCTCTAATAAGGAATATCGATCCTCATAACGGGTAAACTTCTTGATGAGGTAGTAGATGGCCTGCTCCTTCCTCCCTATTTCGTCATGTTGTCCCAAAACACAACCAAATTCCCCATCCAATACTGCATGATAAAGCAACAGAGGTCACCCTGGCTCTAGTAGAACCAAGACTGGCGGCGTTGACAAGTATTCCTTTATTCTGTCGAAAGCCTTTTGACAATCATCAGTCCATTTGGTGGCGGCGTCTTTCTCTAGCATATTGAGGATGGGTTCACAAATGACAGTGGATTGAGTAGTGAATCGGCTGATATAGTTGAGCCTCCCCAGAAAACTCATTACCTCTTTCTTGTTCTTTGGAGGTGGAAACTCTTGAATGGCCTTGACCTTTGACGGATCCAACACTATACCACGGCGACTCACAATGAAACCCAATAATTTTCCGATTGGGACCTTGAACGCACACTTTGTGGGGTTCAGTTTCAAGTTGTATCTCCTCAGTCTGTTGAAGAATTTTCTCAAATCTTCCATGTGATCTGAAGCTTTTCTGGATTTAATGATGACGTCGTCCACATATACCTCGATCTCCTTGTGTATCATATCATGAAAGATTATGGTCATGGCTCTCAATTTAGGTAGCACCAGAATTCTTCATACCGAAAGGCATCATTCTGTAACATTACATTCCCCGTGGCGTGATGAATGCTATTTTCTCTACATCCTATTCGTCCATCCATATCTGATGGTACCCAGCAAAACAATCGACGAACAACTGCAGCTCATGTTTACCGCAGTTATCAATCAATATGTGTATATTTGGCAAAAGAAAGTCATCTTTAGGACTGGCCCGGTTGAGATCCCAGTAGTCGACACCGACTCTAACCTTCCCGTCTTTCTTTGGCACTGGTGCAACGTTGGCTAACCATGTTTGACACTCTACCACTCTGAGAACCCTAGATTTTACTTGCTTTGTGAATTCTTCTTTGATTTCAAACTCATGTCTGGCTTGAACTTTCTGAGTTTCTGTTTTACCGGTGGGCATGCTGGATCTTTCGGTAACTTGTGAGCCACAATGGACGTGCTGAGGCTAATCATATCATCATACGACCAGGCGAATATGTCCTCATATTCTTTCAAAAACTCTAAGTATTCTTTCATTTCTGACGGTGAAAAGTGTACAATGATTCGTGTTTCCTTGACAGTTTCTGCGCCTCCCAAATTAATGACCTCAGTTTCGTCTAAGTTGTGCTTAGGTTTGTTCTCAAAATTTTCGACCTCTCTAACAACCTCTTCTTGTATTTCATCCTCTTCTGAATCTATGTCCGTTTGTCGCATTATCTTTTTGCAAGTTACAGTCGTTGGTTCATCATCAAGATATATAATAATAGTGTTGTGTAAAATAAAGTAAATGGTAGAGAAAATAAATGAGAGCGAAATATAAAGTTAAACTTGGAAAATGATTTTGATTTAATTCATGATTGTCTGAAACATCCTCTTTTCAAAAGTAAAGACAATGCTGAAAAGTAAAATCAACTAAAAGTAAAGTGTGATGCATATGTGTCGCTTAGCCTTGCTATCCTGAGCTTCTACGAGTACATGTGGTCCTTATTGACTAATTCGTGAGGTGTTCCCCCCGGATCACAACTTGAATGGAAGGGTCTTCCTCTTGTTCCTTCTCGAAGGTAACACAGCAACCCGTATCATCCTCCAGAAACAGGTTCTTATGACTGCTAGCATCTCATCTTCCTATAATATGGCATAAGCGGGCTGAAAGGTCTGCTCTAACTGGGGAATAGGGTGCTCCAGTGGGTAGTAAGGACCGCTCCATGTTGGCGACTAGTGCTGGAATTCCTCCCAAGTGTATTCATAACCTAGACCAAAAGAGGTTCCATGCTTCTTCAACAAGATGGGCTTGGTGATACCCTGGAGATTCTTTCCAAGCCCCTTTTCGGGCTCGTATATGCTCCAATTCAGAATGCTCTCGATTTTTCTATCCTACCACTTATCCTTGTCTATGGCATTGACTCGCTCGATGTGATGGTATGTTTCTCCACCTATTCTCCTTTTTCCTTCGATCAACGGTATAGCCTGGCGACTGAATATGGGGTTGCTAATGTCTCCATGAATGATTACTTCTTGATGATTCCAAACAAATTTCACAGCTTGATGCAATGTTGAGGCCACAGCCCCAGCGGCGTGGATCTAGGGTCGTCCTAGCAATAATTTGTAGGATGTTGGTATGTCAATGACTTGGAACTCGACGTCAAACCAGGTGGGCCCCATCTACAGGCATAAGCTAATTTCCCCAATGGTAGACTTTTGAGAATCGTCAAAACTCTTGACACTAATAGCCCCGTCCTTGATTTCATGCAACCCCTTGCCCAATGTCCTGAAAGTGACCAACGAACAAATGTTGAGGCCGGATCCCCCGTCCACTAGAATCCTGGTGATAAAGTGATCCTCGCATTGCGTGGTGATGTGCAATGCTTTGTTTTTCCAAGTCCTTCCGGTGGTAATTCATCTTCGTGGAAGGTGATCTTATGGCTTTCCAGTATCTGTCCCACCATGTTCGTCATTTCTCCTCCTGTTATGTTTTGGAAACACAGGCATCACTTAGTATTTTCATCATGGCAATTATATGTGCCTCTGAGCTTTTTAGGAGGGCCAGAATAGAAATCTACGACGGTGTCTTGCTCAGTTGCTCAACGACCGAGTAATCTTTTGCCTGTACCTTTCTCAAGAGGTTATCGGGACCAGTTTCAATAGCTCGCCCGGAAGCTTGCTTGCTAGACTCAGCCAAATGTTCCGGGGTGTATACCTGCCTGTCCTAGTCATGCATTGTGCGGCAATTGCTTCTCCAGTATGTGTCTTTCCTTTTCTTCTAACCTCAGCGGCGTAATCCCAAGGTATAGCATTTGTTAGGAACGAGGTCATGTTTGTCATGGAGAGTGGAATTGGTCCTTTGGGAGGCAACACAGCAACTTCAAACGGTGCAGGTGGTTTTGGAACTCCAAACTCAACCTCAATTGGTTTTGGAATCTTTGCAGAAGGTACTTAAAACTTGAGTGCCATGGTTACATTTACCAATTCGCCCTCAGAGGGCTGAATCTGGACGACAATGAGATTAAGAGTAACCTTTGGCTTTTAGGCTCATCTCCTTCAATTATCAAACCGATTGACCTCATAGGGTCCCAATCATCTTTGATCTCAATCATGTGGATGCCTCCACCCTTGTGGTCAGGCAGAGGTTGTTGTGGACATTAGGAGTGGGCTCCTTTGCTATAATAATCTTATTGTCAATCAGATTCTGAATCTTGTCTTTTAACGAGCGACACTTGTCAATGGTATGGCCCTTCATGCCGCAATGGTATGCGCAAGTCTTGTTTGGATTTATCCATAGGGAAGCATTTTCTGTAGTTACGGCTGGGATAGGGGTAACATAACTTTCTTCTTTGACTTTCTCACATAATTGGTCGATTGGCTCAGCTGTGGCGGTGTATTGTCTAGGAGGTTTGCTGTCGAAGTTTGGTCTAGTTCGAGGGAAATTTTGGCGGCTATGAGGTGATGGGTAATGAGAAGGTTGGGAGTTATATGCTTGGTATACGGGTGCAGGTTGGGAATATCTGGGTGAAGTGGGTTGGTATGTGGGTTGTGGAGGTGATTGGTAAGCAGGCGGTGGAATTTTCTAAGTGGGTGATGGTGGTTGGTAATTTTGGGTAGGCTGATACGTAACTGGAGCTGAGGGATGGGTTTGGTACTTCATGGGAGAGTTGTTTCTTTGTGCCGCTATTACGGAATTTACATCCTTCTTCTTTGTCGATCCACCAGATTGTAGAGCCTTGTTGGTGGCTTGCAATGCCTTGAGGTTAGTGACCATACCGTTCTTGATGCCTTCTTCAATCCTTTCTCCCCATTTGATGATATCGGAGAACTTTTGACCCTCAATTAGCATCAATCTCTCATAGTACTGCGGATGTTGAGCACAGACTAAGAATGTGTTCATTTGTTCTTCCTCCAAGGCTGATCTGACATTAGCAGCTTCCGATCTCCAACGAGTAGCATACTCGCGAAAGGTCTCTTTGGGCTTCTTCTTAAGATTCTGAATGTAGAATACATCTGGTGCTTTCTCAATGTTGAACCAAAATCGATCCATGAAATCATACGCCATGTTTGCCCCACTAGTCCATTTCTTCGCATCCTGACTAATATACCAGGATAAGGCATTACCCTTCAATTTCCTCATGAATAGCTTCATACGGATTTTCTCGTCCCTACCGACTCCTACGAGCTTGTCACAATGCATTCTCAAGTAAACCCCTGGGATCCTCGGTACCGTTAAACAATTAGAACTTGGGAGGTTTTTACCCCTCCGGGAGCTCAACATCTGGTTGAACACAGAGATCATCGTATTCAACCCTTCAACACCCTTGTTACTTTCGAAACCCTGAACCCGGTTTGTCAACTTCATAATCTCAGCGGCCAAATTCTGAATGAGGGAGGTTTGGTCGTCTGACTCGGATACATAGGTGATTGCCTGACCGTAATGTGGTACATCATCCACAAACACAGGAGAGTTCTGGTTATCTGTGGCATTTTGGGGCTCCGGGATAAGTAGTGAAGCATTGTTGCATGTGTCGCGGACTTGGGTTTGAGCAGGCTGGGTTGGTGGTGGCGGTGGTGATTTGTTGGAATCAGTAGCAGCAAGGGTGATTGACAACTTTCCAATTTTCGGACTTGTTCCAACTCTTCTCAAAACCTCAGCAAAGTTTGCTCAAGATGAGCAGCAGTTTTTTAGGTGATTGAAGCCTCTCTGACTTCCTTTCTAGCATTAGTATATTCCATTTTGTTCTTGTTCCTGTTTATGGGATGACTAGGAGGAGGAGGAGGTGGAGGACCCTTTGATCATGTGGAGTATGTTGATGGTGCCAGAATGCACGAACTAACCTTTGGGGAGAGAAATAAAAATAAAAGAAAAAGGCAAAGAGTTAGAGAGGATTCTCATAAATAATAATGCAATATTTAAACACATTGTGCGGGAATATAAATCGCTTCCTAATTTGGGTGCCTCTTTATGCCCGAGGCAGGCCTAGCGACAGATAAAATTTGGAGAACTTATAATGCTAAATGCCTCAATTTATTGACAAAAATAAGACGAATCCCAAAGCGACACTAAATAAAATATCACTAATGGCCATTGGTCTTATTACATCATTAAAGCAAAAGAAAAGACTCCTAACTACTTGGTCCCAGAAGGACCTTCCCCGAATTCGGTATTCTTGCCTCCCTCATACAGCAACATCAGCTCGTGCATCCCTAACAGTAAGTAGGCTCGAGTAAAATGTCCGCATACGCTTCCCTATGCATTCTAACAGTATTCGATCATTTACAAGAACTTTCCTTCCAACTCTACCAAACCTCGCTCCAGATACCCCAGACGATTGTTGGCGTTGACAGCCATATCTTTCAACTCGTTGATCAGCTTTTCGTGGGCTTCCTGTATTTCCCAATTTTCATTCTTGCATTCTCTCATCCTCTTGCGCAGTTGATTTTATTTGACTTACGCCGCATCTTTCTCGTCAATAATTCTGTGACCATGGAAAAACCCTGGATGAGCCAAACCAATGTGATCATCTTCTAACCAACCTGTGTATTGCGGCACACACAGGCGTGATACCTGTTTTGTGCAATAGACTCCTCCCCAGAATGAGCTTGCAATGCAACATGTGGTGAGCGTGACACCTATGTGGGCTATCTTCATTTTGTAAGTCATCCCTGAAGTGGCTCATTTTTTCTATCCTGGGCATGATTTGATTACTTCCGGCTTTCCTTGTAACTCGGAGGGGAACAGAAGGATGAGTTCCCCTCAGGCCAATGAGTATGAGGAACGGTGCATCTCGAGAATGGACGATGAACTCCCCTATTGGGAACCACTCGAACATCCACTGAATTTGCTCTTCTTTCAGATTCTCGAATAACTCTACCCATCCACTGGCGTCCTTTGGCTGAGCGAACATATTGGGCATGAAGTTCATTCGCTTTGGATGATGAAAAGCGATATGGTCATCCCAATCTCTGCATCTGATTTACTGTTTGTAGTCGCCTTTCGGAAGGTGTTCCAGGAGCCATAGTTGAAGAAGTAAGCTACAACCCTCGAAATGTAGAGCCCCTTGATGGCACTTTCCCAAGGCTCGATAGATTTCCGCGAGGATCATAGGTAATATGCTAAATGACTGTCCGTCGATTCCTTCCATCAAAGTATTGGTAACCATGGCTAGTCTGGTGTGGATCTAGCCTTCTTCATAGGGAAAATTACCACACCCAAAAAGCAAAACATAAACATAAACACCTTGGTATGTATTTGCCCCGAAGAGGTGAGGGCAAATTCATGTATATAGGTGTGATAGGACTTATTGTTGTCGTATCTCTCGCTAGGAAGTCGAATGGTATGTAAGAGTCCTTCAAACAAGAAAGGTTGGGTTTTTTCTTGATTCCCAATATTTTAATAAAATCTCTAGTTCTGCGATTCTACGGCATGAGTAAACCCGGCGTTTCCCAAGGGATGCTAGCTAGGCCCCATATTTCTTCTAGCAAAGGGGTAATCTCCAAATCCCCTAAACGCAACACTTTATTGATCACCAACCCAAAACAAAGTGGAAGCCTCAATCATTTTGTTGTTGGGTTGGATTTCCAAAAGCGAAGGCAAATTCCCTAAGTGCTTATGCACGAGGGTTTGATCACTGCTATGGAGATCCTCCCACCAGCTTAGCAACCTTGGGTGGATGTTGGATACCATACCAAATCTGGGGACCTCGTGCCTCATTTTTGCAAAACAAATTGTTAGGTCCTTAACCCCACCAGACTCGACTATTTAAATCAATAATTAGCAGAAAGGATTCAATTCACCAAATAAATGCACAAAACGTGAAGGTGTCCGTTTGGGTTTCAAGAAACCCGATGGACTTTGGCTTAGGCTATATCAATGAGTCATTATGGGGACAACATAACTGACTCGGCTAGGGTTGACCATGATTCATGACCAGTTCAATGGAGTAAGGTTTCTTTATTTGAAGTGCTAGACAAGGTACCCTTGAGCAGAAAACTGAAGAGGGAAAGGCGCGGAACCATCGACTACATCGTTAATCGACTGGTTTTACCGCAAATATGTCTTTGCCACATTTAGGGGGTTGATAAAACTAGGAGGGCACAACCACTCATTATATGCATTGCAATAGGATTTGTTTTGGCACGAGTGAAAACATGATGTTGAGAAATGCAATTACAATAATGAAACAAGTTACATGTATTTTCACGTTCATAAGATAAATGACTACAATGGTTGCTCAAAATTAAAAAGTATTGAAATAATAAAGTGGCAAGGAAAGCAGTTAAAGGAAAAAGAAAACATGAAGAGTCAAGTTAGTAATTGTGATGGAATAAACTCCATTCATTATTTCAAAAAAACTCTATCATATCCCTCTATTGTGTATGAAGTTTATGGTTTCCGTTGGTGTAAATCCAATCACCTGAATTTAAGATGATAAGAAATTCTCCATTGGTAACAAATGGTTATCCATTAAGCGGAGGAAATCTTATTTAAAAAGCATAAAACATAAAGATTAGGCAGGCTCCCACTCTGGCAATAACAGACTAAGAGGGTCAGCTGCCCAGCAAACTTTCATAATTAAATACCGTTACTGTATAGGTAGATTTGATTGTGAAAGACCTATTACTGGATAATTCATGGGTAGAGCCAAAGAGTGTGAACTATACAAGTTCCCAATAACATCAATTAGTTGATTAAATATTAAATTAAAGTATAAATGCGATTAAAATAAACAAGTAGAGTTACAAAACCAAGTAATGGTAAAAGCCTTAAAGGAAATCCCCAGCTGAGTCGGCATGCTGTTGACGCCGCCTTTTTCCCCTATCTTAAACAAAGCGAAATCATATTTACGAGATTATGGACAAAACAACTCTTATTACCTTTGGGGAATTGGGTTATGAAGTTTGAAAAGTCGCCACCTAATGATTATAGTGCATTAGGACACTTTAAGAAAAAAAGAAGATTCTGAACGAAAGCTAGAGTTCGGGTAAGGGCTTGAAATTATCTCGATTGGATGTTGTTATGCACTCCTTAAGATCCACTAGTGTGGTTCCCGGAATTGCTTAGATGTGACTTTAAGGAGCATGAAATAGACAGGCAAGTGTGCATATAAAGAATACAAAAACAAATGGACAATTTTGAAATAAGTACAGTATATGTAAAAGGGAATTTTTTTTAGAAAAGTACTTAGATAAAAGTAAAGGTAAGGGGGTCCTAGGTTGACTATTATATAGATCATTTGATACAATATCCCGCCAATTCCCAAAAAGGGGTCGCTTTATGATATTACCGCATCGCCATCATCTCCATATTCTACCCTTCCCATCCCATAGAAGTTATTTAAGCGTGTTAATCATTTACGAATGCTTATTGCGTGCTATAACCCATCCCATCCTATAGATCCTAGAGGGCATTTAGGATCGCTATTCCTATAAGGTTGAACCCTTAAGTTTAAAGGTTAAAATGCTAAGCGACATACAAAAAACAAATAGGACTACATATAATGGAATCATGTAAGGCATGTAAAGGCTCAAATATTCCTCCATGAACAAGCACGTATTTAGCACGTCTCAAACACGTTTAAGGTCTAAAGAAGGGAGAATTTTTTAAAAGCTGGAGCATAAGTTTAAAAATAGAAACTAGAGAATTTGCAGAAAAGAATCGTAAACGTCCATGATTTGAAAAAGAAGGTAACCTTTTCAGGAATATAAAAAAAACTCGTGGAACATATGGTAAAGGGAGTTTTCGGACACGAGGAGTAGCATAACAGATATGCTAGTATTTTTAAAAGCAATAAAACATGTTAACTTAGAACTATAGTTAGGAAAATTACAGAGCATACAGTACTCATATAGTTCTTTAGGAAAATACTAGTCTAGTTATGGTCTAGGGAAAGAAAAGTAATTCAGTAAAAGCATTTTTCCATGTGGTAAAAAGAAATAAGCAGAAGTTTTTGTATAAAATCAGGGGGGCTTCAGAGACAAACGAATTCGGACAGAGATGGAATAATTTAAACACAACTTAAGGTGATTAATCCATTTTTATCTGGCCTAACGCTTGCCTAGGCGTTATTTAAACTGTAAAAGAAGATAGACATGCATATTAGTTTCCAATTTTAAAAGGATTTTATCAACCAGTTTTACCAAATTTGCGAAGTATTCAACAGTTGCAAACAAAAGTCCTAAGTGCAGGATATCTAATGCACACAAAAAGTCCTAAAACATGGTATTTAAATGCAATGGTAATGACGTTGATTATTAACTGATTGTGATTATGAAAATGTACAAAATAACAGATTGAGAATGAGAGACCTAAGAACAGGATTTCTACATGTGAGGTTCATGCCCTAAACATGGTGTATATTGCACAGATAAGTAAGTAAAGCCTTATGAACACGTTTTCTACCCATTCCCTTAACCAAGCATGCATAACCGTCCCAAATTAACTATATATCCCACTATTCTCTACAAATTATTACAGCTCAACTAATTAAAATACAATAATGATAAAAAAGAAGATATTCTATAGGAAGCCAATAGCCAGGCCCAAATTCTCCAACCTCACTTCTCTCGAGTTTCACAGCCTTTACCCAGGTTTGGGTGCGGCAAAGTTCCCTAAGGGTTCGTTTGAACCCCTGGCCTATACCAAGCAACCAGAATGTATCATTATTGACAAGTACAAGTGTGGAAGTGCCAGCCTTGTGCATAAAAGTTCAATGGGTGCTCAAAGCTCCCAAGTCAACGCTTACACTAAAGGGGAAGAACCTAAGTTTTAAGAGTAGTGAGATTGTGACAGAGTTGAAAGAGTTGAAAACAGTTGAGAGATAGTTTGAAAGGAAAACAGTAAGAAGAGTTGAAAGAATTCCTTTTGAAATTCATTTGACTGACAAATTTCAAAACAGGAGAATCACACAAGCAGGGGCAAAGGGAAAGGGAACAAATAAGCAAAGAAACCATTCACATGTACAACATATCAAAGATAAGAAATCAAACATGGCTGCAGACAAGGAGTCCAGTTCTTACTGCACCAAACTCCCAAACATAATTATCCTTAGGAAGAGGCTTCAAGATTGTTAAGTAACCAAGCAGGCCTGAATACATGCTAGTAGTGCATAGGAATGAAAACTCATACATTGAGATAGGGAAGGGGTGTTGAACATGCTAAGTCAAGCTAGGTAAACTAATAAGTACAAGCTTCAATGAGGATAGCAGAAATATAAGTAAAAGCACACAAGAAAACAGGAGGAAGTGAAGAACCAATAGAAGCATATTGTTTTTGAGGTTGTAACTTAAAGAGGTGACATACCAGTTGCAGATAATAGAAACATTAGCGATGAGCAATAGTGCACAAAGGAGAGCCAAGTGTGCAGAGATTGTGCAAAGAGTGAGAGCAGCAGTGTGCAGAGAAGCAAGCAGCAGGTAAACCCAAGTAAACAATGAAGTAGAGTCCTGTAGTAGAAATAAACAGCCAAGATTACTCAATCTTGGCTTTTGGCCGATTCATTTTTCAATAGGAGAATGAGAGAGTTTGTATAGAAATAATAGAGAAAGAGAGAGCATTGAGTGTTATTGAAAGAGAGTTCAGAAAGATTGTAGTGTGTTGGTGTGCTAAGTGAAAAAGGAAGAGCAGTACTTATAGTTTTCGAAAAATAATAGAGAATAGGAAAAGGAGTATATAATTATAGAAACTGTACAAAATTAAATCAATCACGGGTGCTAATTCAACTAAATTAGAGACTCATGATTCGAATAGGAGTACGTGCTATCAAATTATGGAAAAATCAGTTGAATAACTTATTATACCATAATGAAAGCAGTAGGCATGCTGTACATAATAAAAGCTAGGTACACAGTACTTCAAACAAGGAAAATATATGCTGAATAACCAAAATATACTCAAGTGCACAAATATGGCAAGCAATATAAATCAACTATAAACAGTCAATCAAAGAATCCTGGGCAAGACCAAAATTAGAGGGAATTAATCCCAAACACAGAAATCAACTCACAAATAAGGAAATAATTTGAAATCAATGTAATAACACATACGAATCAGGGATTCAAACAAGATACTCGGAACTAATAGGATATTCAATAAAGAGAAAGGCATTCGAACTTAAAAGGTCGTAGAAATTAAAAACCCCAAGCAAGGAATCATACAAACAGTAGAGGGTCGGAGCCCTAGAAGAGACATCAAGCATGGAACTCAGCAACAACAAGCTTTCAAGAAAAATCATAGGAATAATCACATAATTCCCAAAGAAACAAAAGCCTAATAATTAAAAAAAAAGGGTTCACAAACCCTAGTTCTGAAAAGAGGAACAAAACATTTGAAAACTTGAATTAATCAAAGATATCGAGTGAAAAGTAGTGTATAAAACAAAGATTAAATCGGAAATCGCGTAAGAAGACACAGGTTTAAGAGATTTGGGCAAAACCTTAGGTTGCAAAATAAATAAGGGAAATGAGAAACCTGGTCGTGAAACTCATTAGTAATGCCATAGAAGGCATCATCGGACAAAAACCCACCGGAGAAAAGCCGGCGACAGACCCCAGGAAAAGCTTCAGCAACCGTCTTTCATGGCAGAAGCTTCTGGGCTTCAAATTTAAGAGAGAAACAGCAAGATGGGGGTTCCATGGTGACTAGAGATCGAGAGAAGTGAGGGAGGAGTATGGTCGGAGAGGCGACGAGCTTCATCGGAGAATTAGGAACCAGAAGGTTCTAGAGAGAAGGGAGAGCGTTTGTTAGGGAGCTAAGAGAGACCGTCTATGCGATTGAGGGTTTGGGAGGGGGGTTGTTTGGATTTAATTAAGAAAATAAGATATGGGTTGTTGATCGCATTTGATCAACGGCTCAGATTAAACCAGAGGTGGGTCAGGTGAAAATCAACGGGCATGGCTCGTTTGATTTTGATTCAAAATTGGGCTAGAATAGAGGTGCAATTTGGGCTATATTATAAATGAAATCTGGCCAATTTTTAAATAGCCAATTTCTCCCAATTTATTTCATAAAATAGCTAAAATAATATTAAAAGCAAAATTGAAAACATATATCAAATTGATAACATATAAATATCAATATAAAAATATTAATCATAATATTATAGCTATAAAATATAGTTAAATATAAAATAGGCGATAATTGCAAATTCATGGAATTATCTTCAAAAATTCCCAATAAATTTGTAAAAAACAAAAAGTGCTCAAAAATTACATCACTTATATTTTGTTGCAAATATGAGGGTGAAACACACTATTCACTGAAAATGATAATTTCAAAATAATTTTGGCCCTTTGTACTATCAAAATAAGCAGAAAATTGATTTCAAAAAAATCTTAAATATTAAAGAAAAAACCAAAATTTCTAGGTATGCTTATATATGCTTGCATATACTATTTTGAAGGTATTTTGGGTGCAAAAATACATAGGAAAAAATTGGGTATCAACAGGGCCTTATGCCGATCTGTAGAAATCCTAGGGGAGCATGTTGAGCCATTTGACCTCACTTTGCCTATTGAACACATACCATCTGTCCTGACTTTGACTGTAAATCATAAAATAAACTGAACTTAGTAACTTTCACCCTAAATGAGCAATACCTAGGGTTGATTACCTTGTTTTAGCTGACTGGGCCCGAGAGGCCAAGTCTATATTGACTGAGGGAGGTTAAGGACCCCGTAGTGAGGGTATTTGATATATACCGGATCGGGTTGCACGCCGCAGCAGTATATACATATACATGTATTGGATCGGGCTACACGCCGCAACGTTATATATATATTATATGGATCGGGCTGCACGCCGGAGCGATATATTATATGGATCAGACTGCATGCCACAGTATTATCGTGTTTGGGCAGAAGGAGCCCCTCCAGAGTCTGCACACACCCCCAGTGACCGCAGTGATATATTGTATGGATCGGCCTGCACGCCGTAGCACAATATATACTATATTGGATCGGGCTGCGCGTCGCAGCACTATATATATTATATTGGATCGGACTGCGCGCCATTATATATATATATATATAGGATCAGGCTGCGCGCCGCAACAGAGTTAGTAACTAGTCGGACGGAAAGAGAAGTATTTATTAGATTTTCCCCCTGTTTAGCATTATTCACTGTCGTTATTGCTGAAATTAGAACTGTAGTGTTTTTACCTAATTTCTTACATTTAGTTGTTATTTATTGCTATTACTAACTGAGTTGGAAGTACTCAGTCTACTCCCTGCACCTTGTGTGCAGATACAGGGATCCCGTAGGCTTAGCGGTGCTTATTTGCAGTTGCCTAGTTCGATTCCGGAGATATCGAGGTAGATGCTGGTGTCCGCATGACCTGATCTCTCCTGTTATCTATCTTTGTTTTTGTATCTAGACTTTCTTTGTTTAGAGTACTGTTCAGCTGTATTTAGAGGATCAGATTTGTGACACCGGATCCTCTGGGCTGCTATTACTGTTGATTACGTTTTTCGCAGTATTTCTATTCTTGTCAAACTGAGAATTATAAGCTAAAAATTGTATTTAAGTTAATAATTAAGGGTTGAAAAGTTTTAAATGGTCGGGCTTTCCTAACAAGGTGTTGGGCGCCATCACGATCAGAGATTAGGTCATGACAAGTTGGTATCAAAGCCAAGGTTACCAGGCCTTGCGAGTCATGAGCCGGTTTAGTAGAGTCTCGCGGATCGGTACAGTGACGTCTGAACTTATCCTCGAGAGGCTGCAAAACCTTTAGGAAAACTTCATATCCTTGAAATTCTTGTCGTGCGACTTTGTTGATCCGAGAACTAAACTTATGTATTTTATTCTCTCGCAGATGGCGAGAATGCGTACAACCGGGCGAGGCAGACGACCACCATCGCCACCTACTAGAGGTCGGGGACGCTGCTTTAGTCGAGGTCGAGGCAGAGCAACAGGGGCAGCACCAGTGAACTCTCGAGTTGCCCCCATTGAGGAGTAACCTACAGCTATAGAGGTTCTAGTAGCACATGCTTAGGCACCAGTAGTGCCTATTGTGATTCCGGGTCTTCAGGAGGCCCTGGGTCAGATCATATCGATTTTTACTGCCCTGGATCAGGCACTCTCAGCAATCGTAGCTATATCTCAAACCGGGGGTGGTAATCAGACCCCCGCAGCTCGCACTCTAGAGCAGTGTGCACAGGGTTTACAAACCCCGGAGGCACCACCAGCTCAGCCAGTTTCCTCTGTTCAGCCAGTTTTTCCAGTTTAGAGTGATGGGGCGCCAGTGATGCCAGATGACGAGCAGCGTCGTCTGGAGAGGTTCAGCAGGCTTTCACCTCCTACTTTCAGCGATATTCCGGGCGAGGATGCCTAGGGGTTTCTCGACAAGTGTCGACGCGTGCTTCGGACAGCAGGGATTTTAGAGACTAGTGGGGTATCTCTTACCACTATTTAGTTCTAAGGAGCGGCCTTTACATAGTGGGAGGCATATGAGCGGCGTAGGCCGGCAGGCGCAGCGCCGTTATATTTGAAGGAGTTCTCCACTATCTTCGTGGAGAAGTTGATACCCAGGTCACAGAGGGAGGAGTTACGTAGGCAGTTTGAGTGGCTTCATCGTAGGGATATGTCTCTAACGCAATATGAGGTGAGATTTGAAAAGTTAGCTCGCTATGCTTTGTGGATGGTTCCGACGGATCAGGAGAGGATCAGACGATTTTTGGACGGACTCATTTATCCCATCTATATTCTGATGACTCGTGAGAGGTTCCTGAGTCACACCTTTGAGGAGGCGGTGGATATAGCCAGTGATATTGAGACGGCTCGCCATCAGGAGAGAAAGGAGAGGGATGCTAAGAGGCCTCGAAGATCAGGTGGCTCCAGTGGTGCTCCGTCTATGGGCCAGTTTCAGCAGAGCACGGGTCGTTCCTTCAGGCTCCACAGCCAGATCAGTCAGAGTACCGTGGTTCATCTTCTGGTCGGGGTAATAAGGGCTCTCAACAGAGTATGCCATGTTTCAGTGCACTTCTGGCGCAGAGTTCGTCCCATGCACCATCTGTTCAGGGTTCATCTCATCCTAGTTCTTCGGCTATCTACTCTGGTGCGACGGGTTCCCTTGAGTCCCAGCCCCCAGTGCTAGGGAGTGGTTATGTTTGTGGCAATTTTTGGCATATACAGAAGAATTTCCCCCGCCGTGCAACCAGTTCATCTCAGGAGAGGGGACATCCTTCATCTTTTGGTCCAGTGTCTTCAGCACTCGCCCAATCAGCTAGGGGCGAGGGTCAGGCAGTTAGGGGTTGCCCCAAAGGGGGTGGTCGATCCGGTGGTGGTCAGGCCCTTCGCTACGCTCTTCAGGGCAGGTCAGATGCCGCTTTAGATGCTGTTATTACAGGTATTGTTTCAGTTTGCCACATGGATGCCTCTGTTTTATTTGATCACGGATCCATATATTCTTATGTATCTTCTTACTTTCCTCATCATTTAGGGACTACCCGAGGGTGTCTTGCATTATATGTGCATTTATCTGGCCCATGGGTGATACTGTTATTGTAGACCACGTGTATCGGTCATATCTTGTTACTATTGGGGGTATGGAGACCCGAGTTGACTTGCTACTATTGAGCATGGTAGATTTTGATGCTATTCTGGGCATGGATTGGCTATCAACTTGTTAAGCTATTCTGGACTGTCACACCAAGACAGTCACATTATGCTGGGTATTCCGAGGATTGTGTGGCGTGGTACGACTGATTATGTGCCTAGGAGGGTAATCTCATTCTTAAAGGCCCAGCAGATGGTTGGAAAGGAATGTTTATGATATTTAGCATTTGTGAGGGATGTTGGAGACAAGTCTCCTAGTCTTGATTAGGTCCCCGTAGTGAGGGAATTTCCTGATGTATTTCCAGCAAACCTGCCGGGCATGCCGCCAGAGAGGGATATTGACTTTGTTATTGACTTGGTGCCAGGAACTCAGCCCATATCTACTCCTCCCCATCGTATGGCACCAACAAAATTAAAGGAGTTGAAGGAGCAGCGACAGGAACTCCTAGATAAGGGGTTCATTCGCCCGAGTGTACCGCTGTGGGGCGCACCGGTGTTATTTGTAAAGAAGAAGGATGGCACAATGAGAACGTGCATTGATTACAGACAGTTGAACAAAGTGACAGTGAAGAACAAGTATCCGCTACCCCATATTGAGGATTTGTTTGACCATCTTCAGGGGAAAAGGTATTCTCTAAGATTGATCTCCGTTCAGGCTAAAACCAGCAAAAGATTAGAGATTCTGATATCATGAAGACAGCTTTCAGGACGAGATATGAGCATTATGAGTTTCTGGTTATGTCATTTGGGCTGACTAATGCCCCAGCAGCATTCATACACTTGATGAACAGTATATTTCGGATGTATCTGAATTCTTTTGTGATCGCGTTTATTGATGATATTTCTGGTGTACTCGCGTAGCCAGGGGGAGCACGCACAACACTTGAGGGTGGTAATGCAGAGGTTGAGAGAGTAGAAGCTATGTAAAGTTTTCCAAGTGTGAGTTCTATCTCAGTTCCGTGGCTTTTCTGGGACACGTGGTGTACATTGATGGTTCAAAGAAGATCGAGGCGGTGCAGAGTTGGCCCAGACCATCCTCAGCTACCTGGATTCGGAGTTTCCTTGGTTTGGCGGGTTATTACCGCAGGTTCGTTCAGGAATTTTCATCTATTGCTTCGCCTATGACGATGTTAACGCAGAAGAGTACTCTGTTTGTGCGGTCGGATGAGTATGAGGAGAGCTTCCGAAAGCTCAAGTTAGCTTTGACTACAGCTCCGGTGCTGGTATTGCCATCTGCTTCAGGCTCTTACTCGGTATATTTTGATGCATCAAGAGTTGGGATCAGATGTGTATGTAGGAGGGTAGAGTTATAGCGTATGCGTCGCGTCAGTTAATGCCCCATGAGAAGAATTACTAGTCAGACGCGCTGCGCACTGCAGCAGAGTTAGTAACTAGTCGGACGGAAAGAGAAGTATTTATTAGATTTTTACCCCTGTTTAGCATTATTCATCGTTGTTGCTGTTGAAATTAGAACTGTATAGTGTTTTTACCGGATTTCTTACATTCGCATGTTATTTATTGATATTACTCACTGAGTTTGAAGTACACACTGTACTCCTTGCACCTTGTGTTCAGATATAGGGATCCCGGAGGCTTAGCGGTGCTTAGTTGCGGTTTCCTAGTTCGGTTCTGGAGATATCGAGGTAGCTACTGGCATCCGCAGGACTTGATCTCTCCTCTTATCTATCTTTTTTCCGTATCTAGACTTTCTTTGTTTAGAGTACTGTTCAGCTCTATTTAGAGGCTCAGACTTGTGACGCCGAATCCTTTGAGCTGTTACTATTGTTGATTACGTTTTCCGCAGTATTTCTATTATTATCAAAGTGATAATTTTAAGCTAGAGATGGTATTTAAGTTAAAGATTTTTGCTCGAAAAGGTTTAAATGGCCGGGCTTTCCTAACAAGGTGTTGGGAGCAATCACGACCGGGGTCTGGGTTGTGACAATCATCTAAACATGCTTATCCTAAGCAGACACATGTTAAATTGCATTTACAATAGGCAAATTCGCAAGAAAACACAGTTAAATATTCTAAGTAAAACGGATTTCCAACAACTAGCACAAGTACACGCTCGTCACCTCGTGTACGGGCATTTAAAATAACAAGTAACATATCCTAAGGAGAGAGGTCCCCCACACAAAGTTAGACAAGCCACTTACCTCGAACCGGTGCAAAATTAACTAAGGAACGATCCTTTGCCATGAGTATCGGACTTTGAATGGCCAAAATCTATTCAATCCAATTACGTAACGTAAATAACATTGCAAACAACTGATTTCATTATTAAGAATAAACCTAAGGTGCAAAAATAGGTAAAATGATCAAAACGCCTCTCAAGCCAACGGTTCGGAATCGGATAATTTTTAGATTTTCAGAATCCTCGTACTTTCACGAGTCTAACCACTTAAAAATCTCTCAAATCGGAGGTGAAATCTCCACTCAAAATCAAGCAATTAAGTCCAAGAAGTTTCACCCATTTTTTTCAATTTTAGACCTTGAATTCGAATTTTAATGGCGGATTTAACTATATATTGATTAAATATAACCAAAAAGGGTCAAAGCACTGTTACCCAATGAATCTTCTATTCAAAACATACTCAAAATCGCCTTCTCCCGATCACTCAATTGTTTTTCCAACTTTTGAAATAAACCCTCGAATTTTTCTATATCTAAACAGGGATTTCTGCTTTTGCATCTCACGGACCGCTTCTGCGGTCCCGCATATGCGGACAATAAGCCGCTTCTGCATACCGTTCCAACTACGGACCACTTCGGCATTTCAAGCCTAAATGAGTTACGGACTTCCAAAATGTTCACTTCGGCATTTCAAGCCTAAAAAAGTTACGGACTTCCAAAATACATTATTAACATGCTCCCAACCCTGAAATCACCCAATGGAGCTAATGGAATCATCGATTTTCTATTCCGAGATCGTCTTCATACCGTTCCAACTACGGACCACTTTCCAACACTTAAACTCTCATTTAGGGACTAAGTATCCCAAAACTCTCCGAAACCCTATATCGAATATCCCGGCAAACGGAAATAGCATAAATAAACTTAGGTGAAGCAGTTATGGGGGATCAGGGCATAAATTCCGAAAATTACCGGCCGGGTCGTTACAATTATAAATAACTATGTACATCCCAATTTTTTTTGTAAGTTCTAAATGAGGCATATTATCTTACATGGACATCTAAGAGGGAGTGTTATGAATAATTTGTACATTGGATGCTACATTGGATGATACGTTGGATACTACATTGGATCCTCATGTTGTGAATAGCTTAAAGATTAAATATCCTATTTTATGTTCACCATCTTTACTTTTTATGCTTATAAAAGGCTATGTAATTTCAATAGAAATAGACACACAATTGAAGAAAAAAATCTCTCCCTTCTCTATCTCCATTTTCTGCTCATATTTTACTTGACTTTTATTTTTTTGTTCCATATTATTATTTTGAGTTATATTTCATAAGTTTCTTTTAAGTGTAGCCGTTTCGTCAGTACTTAAAATCTTATTCAACGGGATGGCCGTTGTTTTTATTAGGGTACAGATATTTAAAACTTACTAGCCCTGCTTTATCATATTAATTATTTTTATGATCAAAGAGATCAATTTCTATAAAAACTACATCTCTATTGTCCAATGAAAGGTCAAACAATTATATTACTCTTTTGTTTATACAATTGCTCATTGACGGAATGAATTATGATAAACGAGCATGCGTACTATATTTCGTTAAGGAATGAGTTTTCTAATTAAGTCAATGCAAGTTTGCGTGAGCTCTATTCATCAATAATATTACATTTATATTCCTTTTACCAGATGCAATTAATGATGTAGAGGAATATAATAACGTCTGCAAGTTTAATTAATTTTTTTCCGTTGTGCTGTCTTTTTCATAAAATAAAAAAATTACTCGTTTAAGGTGGCCTATCTTTTTAATAAAAATTACTCGTTTAAGGTGGCCTATCTTTTTAATAAAAGTATACATTTGGTATAAACTAGTTGCACCTACTCAAGTTAAAAATATGATTTGACTGTGTCATCATTTCAATAATAGAGAGCAAACCAGCACTTCCATAAAATACACTGCCACTGTCTGGGACATCGGTTTATGAATAGGGGTTTTTACACGAATATCATGCCTTCATTTTTTCTTTAACGTTCCTAACCAGTAGACATACATGGTTATACATATTATAAATAAATTATATAAAAATTATATATTCATTAACTATTTTTAATTTAAGCGATTGGGTGAACAATTATTAAACAATAAAAAGGCAAAGGGAAGCAAATATTCATTAGTTGGATAGTTATACCATTTTATATGCCCAATTGCTACCTAGCGGAGTTAAAACCACCGATAAAACAACAACAACAACAACAACAACTAACCAGTATAGTCCCACAAAGTGGGGTTTGGGGAGGGTAATATGTAGACGAGCCTTACCTCTACCCGAAAGGGCAGGGAGGCTGTTTCCAATCGACCTTCGGCTCAGTGAAGGAAAGGGAGAAACAAAAACAAAAACAAAAACAAAAACAAAAGAGCATTAGTAAGTCCAGCAGAAATAGCGTAAATAATTATCTAAATATAAGAACCATAAATAAAATAGCATGCAATAATATCATACAGTAACTACCATATAGGAGACACAATCCAAAACACATATCAGGATACAACAACAGAAATATAATATTCTAGCATTAGTTTCTACCGCCTAGGCGGATGCTTTTAGGCATTGTGTAGACCAGTTAGGAATGACAAAAGGGTGGGGCGGGGGCAGTTGACAATTGCCCTGCCATAAATTCAACCTATTGTGCTCCGTCTAACAGTTTTTCTCTTTTTTAACATTCCCTGCTCCGCCCCACTATAGAGCCCTGCCCTGTTTAGCTTGTTTCTTGCTTTCTTTCTTTTAAGTTTGGAACTGTAATTATTCAACAATAACAACAACAATAATTCAGTATAATTCTATATAGTGGGGTCTGGGGAGGGTAGCATGTACGTAGACCTTACCTCTACCCTGGGGTAGAAAGACTGTTTTCAAATAGATCCCCGGCATCTATCCTTCCAAGAACTTTCCACCTTGCTCTTGGAGAGACTCGAACTCACAACCTCTCCGTTGGAAGTAAAGGTTCCTTACCATCAGAGCAACCCCTCTCGATTGGAAGTGAAACTGTAATTACTCATGTTATTATAACAAAAAAAGAAGATTTTAAATTTGATTCCCACGATAAATCTGATAACGGTATAACTTAGGTTTACATGATGAAAAATTGCTTTGTTAATTCTTTTCTAATGTGTCTTATATTGTTAAATAATTTAGTAAATTGCTTACACCAAATGAAAAAAGCTTTATTCCTTTATGAGTACTGAATGTCATATCTGCTATAGCTTTCGTTATACGACCACTGTAAATTACTTGCTCCAACACATATATAACTGTTTTATTATTATTTGCTAGGCATAAAGCAGAGTTGTTAATAAGCAATTTGATATTTTATAAAACTATTATATTTGTTTGTGGTGATGTCAACTCTTTATGCATTTAGGGTGTGTTTGGTACGAAGGATAATATTTTTCGAAATATATTTTTTAATTTTTTCATATTTAGTTGGCTTAAATATTTTGGAAAATATTTTCCTTATCAATTCATTTTTCTCCCATTGGAGGAAAATGTTTTCCTTATCAAGAGAAGAGAAAACATTTTCGAAACCTACTTCTCAACCTTCTCCAACATCACTAATCCACCGCACCCCCTGTCCAAAAAAACAAGAATTTTTTTTTAAATTTCAGTTGTTACGATACTACTCACTCTACTACCCCTCCATCCCCCTCCTCCCCCCTCCCCCCTCCCCCCTCCCCCCTCCCCCCTCCCCCCTCCCCGCAAAAAAAATATTTTTTTACCTTAAGTTTTTTTTTTTGTAATTTTAAATTTTTTTTTCTGCACCACCCCCAAACCCCCCCCCCCCCCCCCCCCAAAAAAAAAATTTTTTTTACTTCTTTTTCTTTGTAATTTTATTTTCTATTTTTTTTGGTTTTACTGCCCCCAGCCCCCGCGCCCCCTTCCCCCCGAAAAAAATTTTGTAAATATATTTTTCAGTTCTAATTTTATTATTTATCTGTTTAGATGCTCAAAATTTTACAATATCCAACATTATGAGTTCAGAGGTTTATGTGTTTGAAAGTTTACGGGTTCGAAATTTCGCGGTTTTGAATGTTTAGCGGTTCAACGTTTATGAAATTTGTGCGTCCAGAAGGTTTATACTTTCTAAGTTTATGGCTTCATATTTATTATATCAAAATTATTTATAAATACTCTTGAGAAGTAATTTTCCTTAATTTGCATACCAAACACCGGAAAATGAATAAGATTACTACTTGTTTTCTAAGAAAATATTTTATTGGAATATATTTTCCACGGAAAATATTTTCCATTATACCAAACAAACCCTTAGTTGCAAATGTTTTCCATTTTATTAACCTAAGATGGATAAAGACTGTAAAAATTTTGGTTTGATATATATATGTTCGTTTCTGCCTTAGCAACACAAATTTCAGTACTGCACATTTCACATTAAGGCTTCTTTCATATGTGATGGTTAGCTGAAAATTTTGATTTACACAGGAACACAACGACTCCCTCGGCTGGCTAGCCTTTCCTAACTACTCAGTATAGTCCCACAAAGTGGGGTCTGGGAAAATAATATGTAGACGAGTCTTACCCCTACCCGAAAGGGCAGAGTTCAGTTTCCAAGGTAGTAAATAAATGCGTAATTGACTTGCCTTTAATAGTGCCAGATATTGGGGTAACATGAGAAAAATCATAAATATAATTAACATCTCCAAAAGATGTTCTTTGCTGAGAAATGTTAATTTCATTGAACCCTTGAAATGAAACAACTATGTAAAAGTGAATTCGCAAACACTTCTTGTTTGACAAGTTGCATCATCTGTTGCTGATATAGAATGTGACAGAGTTAAAGAACTGCATTTTCTTGTTTGTTGACTTTGCTGCTAAAATCAAGTCCCACCCCTGCCCTGCCCATTAATTATTTTTTGACAATGTGTTTTGATCCCCTCCCTGCCGTGCCCCATTAATTATTTTTTGAAAATGTGTTTTGATCCCGCCCTGTGCTGCCCTGCCCCATTGTTTTGACCCGCCACTGCCCTACCCCATTAAGTATGCCTTGCCCTACAACATTTCGCCCCACCCCATTTGCCATCCCTAAACTAGTACTAACCAAGTGCCCAATATACTTGGCCGAAGTGTACACAAACCCGATTTTGATGCCACTATTTGGGTTATGCTCTATGTTTATAAATTTTCTTGCAATTTCAGATTGTCTGAAGTTTCATATGGCTGAAATTTAGGCATTTCTGTCTGAAGTTCGGGCATTTCTACTTGAACTTAATGCACTCCTAATGTTCAACTTTAAACAGTACATGTTTAAAGTCGTTTCGAAGTGAGTAGACATACAAAAAATTTAAAAACCTGGGTACATATTAAATAACGAATCAAATAAGGTGTCCCATGAAAAGTTTACAATACCCGTGTAATGATGTTTTCACATATTCGCCCAATAATATTGATTATCCTTACGTAAACTGGGTCAAGCCAGGACCCAACTCGGCATTAGCAGAAGGAGGCCTCGCCCCTAACCATACTGAAGTGGGGTGTAACCCAACCCACAGAGGAATATGGGACTATTCTCTCTTCTTCTTCTTTTAGCTCGCTAAGCAAGCGCCTATGGTTAGTTTTATATTAATAAAAGAAAAGAAAATACAAGAATTAGGAAAAGTAAAATAAGGGGGACAATAGCATCGGTCTTGTTACACATAACAAAACCGCGCTAAACCTTACCTGACAAATCCTATTGAGGCTAAAATAGCCCCATCTACTAGCAAGCGTGTAAGAAAACAGAAGTTGCACGGACCAAGTATTGTATGATCATCGCAGAATTTATAACATATTCTGTGATGAGATTACTTATGATAATACTTAATAAATGGAAGACTAAAATGAGGATAGAATGAAATTGTTGTCCCTTCTTGGCCAAACTTGTGAAACTTTGAAATTGTAATTCTTTGTCATCAGTGTCACAATTCTTCAGAAGTATTTCAAAATTCGTGACTTATTTTTTGACCAGTTGAACGTTGTGAATGTAGTTGGTGCAACCTGCTTTTGTTTCAAAGCTCTCATTGGAAGTCTTCTACCAATTGCTTCATCACCCACCTTGTCGTCCCAACTATTCTTTCTTGTGTGATGCTTCTTCTTACGTCCATTGTGCATGGGTGATAAGTCCCTGTTTTTCTGCATTTGTGCGGCCTTCTTGCAAAATTGTATCCTCTTCTCTTTCTTCATATGTGTCCCTTCCCACATTTACTAGTTTTGGCAAAAATTGAATTGTGCCTTGTGCCATCACAGTATTTGTATCTTGTGGTTTTGTCAATATTATCTTTTCCAATGCATCCAGTAGCATTCTTTATTCCAACGTTATCTGCTGCCCAAAATTTGAAGTTGTTGAAGCCTTTGTATCGTCTGAACTGGCAACCAATTTATTGGGATTGTTTTGGTGTTGTTGCATACTAGTCGCATGTAGTTGTAAAAATTTGTGTTGTTCCAAGGTTGAAAATGTCGCAGCAGCTCCTAATCTACTTGCATTCTGCTGTTGCTGCTGCTCACATTTAATTTTTGCGACTGCATTATTAAAGGTAGGAGATTGAGTGTTTGTTAGCAGTTGCATTTGACTTGTAGTAGCACCTTTAGCCGACTGCTTGAGAGATGATTCTGCAGCTTGTACAGCCCTTCCTGATCCTGCAGTTGTAGTACCAGCAGGAGGTGAATATCTTGGGATGAATGCAGGAGCATTAAGGTTTAATTTGCGGTTTATTGATGTCCCTTGTGGTTTGACAACATCCAAGTCCTCACCTGCACTATATTGATCAACCTCCTGGTCACTTTCTTCAGAAGAGTAACCAGCAAATTCGCCCCAGTCCTCTTCATCATCCTATTCTCTCTTTTGCATTTGACGCTCACTACTAGAAAATAGACCTATGGAAATGGTTGGAAAGCCGTTCCAACAGACTGCCAAACCGTTGCCGTAGGGATTTGGGCACGGTTTATAGACAGTTAATTCAGCCAGCGTTTCCATAGGACTATTTGAACGGTTCTTGTAACGGTTTTCATAGCCGTGACAATAGATATGTCTATCGCAGCGGTTTTCTCTTCCTCTATTGGAACGATTACTTTTATCAATTGTTACGGTTTTAAATCATCACTATATTTTTTATACAACGGTTTTAACCGTTGCCATATTATTTAATGAAACACGTATGTATGTTATTGCTATGATTATGTTGGATATAGCAACGGTTTGTTTAAGCTATCATAACGGTTACATATGTATTTTGGAACGGTTTATGGACCTATGACGACGGTTTACATTGCCTACTGGAACGCCATTTGTGTTCTATTGTAACGGTCTTGGTAGGCTACTGTATCAGTTCAGTTACAATTAAAATATAGCACCTATTATAAATAAATATTTACACATATAATAAATTATAATAGCACTAAAATTTAAATACATCATAAAACGAAACTATTAATAATACAAAATTATCCATCAATCAAATAATATCCATAAAGCAAATGTTCTACATAAGTTTAGTACATTTCAAGAGTGTAAATAAGTTTCAAAAAATGTTGGTAACAAAAGATTCCTAAAACATTCATCGATGACAATTCAGTTCATCTCAAGTGTCTAGTTCTTCATCGTTTTCATAATTCATTTCTTGATCTACTCCACCTACAAAAGAAGATAAATAAAGTTATTACCCTCAACTGATGTGGATGATAGTACATCAGCTGCAGCCATAGTAAACCTAAGAATTTTCACCGTACTCCCTTAATATCGAAATTTCACGTTGTGATAACATTAGATACACTTTGTATGAAATCTTTAATTTGAATCAATTCCGTTGATACGCAATACATAATCTTGGTAGTTAAGCTCGAGCACAACAAACAGGCATGTCATTTAAGTCTGCTAAACAGACAACAGAAGCAGCATCAAACAAATGAACACACCAAATGGTCTAGACAACATATTAATGTATATATCAATCTACCTAATATACGTCCCATGAGGAAATCCAATTCCTATATTAAAGTGAAAGAAAGTAAGATTCAAATGATGCAACGAAAAACACTAAGAACGATATATACACTACTATATTAAATAGCCTCATCAACATCTTGCATTTAAGATATTTCTTAGAGTTGCTACAAAGATAACTTGCACATGGTTTCCGATAAAACATGAAAACTGTAAGTTAATCAACTATGAATTCTGCAAAGCTTAGATCAGTTTCTGTTTGAATCATTACACTTATAGAGAGAGAGAAAAAATGTAACACCTCGGTACTTGTCTATATACCATAATTATGAACTTATATTCCTTTATTAGTACAACAAGCATGGTAAACCTAATTAAGAGATCATAAGAAGTGACAACACTGATAGTTTTGTTCGATAATCTTCTTTCTAATTTACAACCCCACGATTTATACTAAAAAAAGAAGAACTTTTTATTCCATGTTTTTACAATGAGAATGACTCAAACTAGCTAGGGTTGAACACTTTGTTGATAAAGGTAATAAGTTTTAGAACCCATAGGTAAATAATTCCCACTTAAAGACGGCATTGGAACAGGGAATCCTAGGTATAGCAGCTAGCTTCACCAAATATGGTTCCCTGGCCAAGAAAAAATACCTTTGAATCTCCATCCTCCTCATCTCAACATTCTTATAATCATCAAAGGAAGCACAATACTAATAGTTATCGCGCTATTATGGCAAAGAAAATCCAGCTCCAAAGTGAAGGTCTAAGAAATGCAAGAAAAATCATAACAGTTGTAGCAGTGCTAATAGCAACTGTCACATTTGCTGCTGGAATTAACTTCCCTGGTGGATTTAATCAACTTAGTGGAAAAGCATTATTGGGTAAAAAAGCAGCATTTAAGGTATTCTTGGTATGTAACATTGTGGCACTATTCCTTTCCCTTGGAATTGTTAATGTTCTTGTTAGTGTTATTCCGACAACAACAACCCAGTATAATCCCACTTAGTGGGGTGTTTGGGGAGGGTAGTGTGTACGCATACCTTACCCCTGCCCTTAGGTAGAGAGGCTGTTTCCAAATAGACCCCCGGCATCCTTCACTCCAAGAACTTCCCACCTCGCTCTTGGGGAGACTCGAACTCACAAGCTCTTGGTTGGAAGTGGGGGTTGCTTAACATCAGAGCAACCCCTCTTGTCTGATAGTGTTATTCCATTCAAGAGAAAGTCAATGATGAAACTAATGGTGGAAACACACAAAGTAATGTGGATTTCAACATTTTTTATGGCATCAGCTTATATAGCTGCAATATGGCAATTATGCCACAAGGAAAGGGGTCTAATTGGGTGCTAACTGAGGTTGTGGTTATAGGTGGAGGGTGCACTTTGGCTGTGTTTCTCAGCTTGGGAATTTTGTTGGTTAGGCAAGTGCAAAGTAAGACAGATTGGAGAAAAAGAAGAGAAAATAGGAAGATGAAAGAGGGAAGACCAAAGAGTAATACTAGTACAGTTGAAGGACTGAAAGTAGTGAGGAAAGATAGTCATGAGGGTAGCAGCAACTCAGATGTTGATAGCTCAGATCAAGGTTATAATTTGTATTAATAGACGATTAGTTACCTCAATTTATAGTTCTTATGATCCGCAGTCTTTTAATAGAAAATAATTAAAAGCCATATGTATATTTGTTCCTTGTACAACATTGTCAGTTGACAGATGCTAAGCAGCAGCAATTGCCTAGTGGCTTCTACCTTTTCGAGGGACTGCACTTGCTTTTTCAAGAATTTCATGCAATGAATAGCTTCATCTAACATAGATGCTGTGTCCATTTTAGTTCCACCTGGTACTAATCTCTGTAGAATCCTTATCCTTTCACTTATCCTTTCTCTCCTATGGCGTGCTGCTACGCTTTCGTTCGATAACTGTAGATTAAGATTGCTTTCTTTCCTTGTGTCATTACATTTACAAATGAGGGCAATGCATGGATTATTAGCAGGAACTTTAAATAAATACATAAATGGCTTAAATGAGACTGAATTGAAACTGTAAATGGTTCCCAATTCCTTTTCCTATTCAAGTATCTAAACTTCAAGTGAGATTGTTGCTAAGACTAAGAGTTTCTAATGAACCTCACAGTGAGAGATGCAGAGGTATAGGATGACCTTGATTGCTACCAGCAGATGGTCGATTGTTTAGTTGAACTGCAACTTGTTGTGCAGAGGAAGCATCTACAGGTGAACGTGCACTGAGCCTTAACATGTCAGGATCAAGTCGCAAATCTGGGTTCAAATGCTGAAGTCGTGCGATGACGTTCATTGTAATATCTAGTTCCATAGTCCTTTTGTTCGTTCAACATTTCATGCATTTATTGTTGCATCCTCTCTTCTATTTTTTGTTGCATACTCTCTTCCATTTCCTTTATTTTCTGCTGCAGCCTCTCATTAGCATCTACAGAAGATCCAAGATTCCCTTTTTGCCCTTTTAACAAAGTCTTGATAACCCCTCGTCCATACAATCTAACGCGGTCTGGATGTTCGCGTCCCATGACTGAAGTAAAAGCATCAACTGAATGAGTGCCATCTTCACTTTGCTGAGTTGCTTGTATTTTCTTCATTTCAGCCTACAAACCAAATACCAGAGAAAAGAGTTTTAACTAAAATTGAATCAATAATTAAGAACAAATAAATAATCACGACA
This sequence comes from Nicotiana benthamiana, assembly GCA_034376525.1. NCBI lineage: Eukaryota > Viridiplantae > Streptophyta > Magnoliopsida > Solanales > Solanaceae > Nicotiana > Nicotiana benthamiana. Next base: position 45,835,766 of record CM067328.1, read on the forward strand.
AACATTAAATTAGAAATCTCGTACAATTTTACTAATCGTGTTGTCATATGAGCTTTTGTATACTCTGCCAACTTTTCTTTGTCTTGTAGCTACAAATATGTCCTTACTTTACACAGTATCTGAAGTATCAGAGAGTTCCTTCTTTTTTCCCTAGTTACATGAAAACAGGTATAAGAATCTTTCCATATAAAGTTAGCAAGTCCATAATTTATAAAAAATAAGAAGTATAAAACATCAAACCTCGCGAATTAGAGCAAAAGGCGTTTTACCGGCAGTGTGTGGACACTTCAACTTACTTCGATTCTCTATATTGGTTTCGGACATTTTCTACAAATAAATTGTTTTTATAATTCATTACAAGTAATCAAGTGAAGTGCTGCACATTAAAGATATTCATGTTTTTTCTCAACAGATGTAAAGGCCAACATAAAATTAGTAAAACAGTGAAAGCTAAGTATCATTATTTCAATGACAATGAATACATGCAAAACAATTCTAGCAGAAATGACAAATCAAAACCCCAACTAAGGCAGAGGAAAACAAGGAGAACGAAAAAATGACAAGCACTACTTTAGAAAGGTTTGGAGGTTCATATAGTGAAAATTCAACACGCGTCCAATTTAGAGGATAAGTGTGAGAACTTATAGTTTGGAGGTTCTCTACCATTGCCACGTTTACACATCCAATTTAGAAGACATGGACATTCTGGGAAAGAACATAAGGTAAAAAAAATTCGCCAACATTTCGCTACTATTTTCCCACCGGGTTGCTCAAAGAAATCTGCCACATCCAAGTGGGTGATGTCAAAATTGTCGTCAGAGACAAAATTTGTTTCAGGGCCTTTACTCTTTCGAGATGCTTGATAAAGGTCAACCAAATGTCTTGGTATACGGCAAGCTTTTGACCAGTGCCCTTTTCCACCGCAACGATAACATATAGTTTCTGAACTATTTGCCTTAGGATCCTCATAATCCCGTTTCTGCTTTCGGCGGTTATCTCTCCTCGGAGGGTGACGGACATCATGGAGATTTCTTCCTTGTCTACGTCCACGGCTATGACCCCGATTACGACCACGACCATGGTTAGATCCATGTCCCTTTTCATGATTGGCATAATGAGAATACACCTTATCTGCTACAGGCAGTGGTGTAGACCCAGTGGGTCGATTTTCGTGATTTCTCATGAGCAGGTCATTATTTCCACAAGTAGAAGAGAAATCAGTTCAGAGTACTTTGTGAAGCCTTTCTCTCTGTACTGTTGTTGCAGTACCATATTGGAGGCATGAAACGTTGTAAACGTTTTCTCAAGCATATCATAATCAGAGATATTATCTCCGCAGATCTTCAACTTAGAAGTAATTCTGAACATCGCAGAATTATATTCAGAAACAGACTTAAAGTCTTGGAGCCTCAAATGAGCCCAATCATATCGTGCCTGTGGCAGAGTGACCAACTTCAAGTTGTCATATCTCTCCATTAAGCCATTCCACAAGATGAGTGGATCTTTAACTGTGAGATATTCAATCTTCAAACCTTCATCAAGGTGATGGCGCAAGAAAATCAAGGCCTTAGCACAGTCTTTGGTGGATGCTTTATCTCTACCTTTAATGGCGTCTCCAAGACCCATAGCATCTAAGTGGATTTCAGCATCCAACACCCATGTCATATAGTTCTTGCCCGAAATTTCAAGGGCAACGAATTTTCTTTTCGTAATGTCAGACATAATCGAAAATCAGATTAGGAAGAGACAAAAACCTTAGTTTTTCTCGAGAACGATTCTTGAGACGGTAGAGTCTCGTGCTGATAACGTGCTATGAAATAATATAAAAACAAGAACAATATAGAGAGAATAGGGAGAGGAGTATTCTTATTGATACTTAGGGATGGTTTACAATAGAATAGAACCCCTATATTTATAGGGAGGTGGTGACTTAGCCACCAAGTAGTAAACCCTAGAATCTCTCTAATTATAGACATTCACCTTAAATAGAGTTCTATTTATAACAAAAAAAGGGTTATATCGGCGGGTATAGCAAAATTGGGGGGGGGGGGGGGGAAGAGAAGGGAACAAATACCCGTTCCCATATTAAAATATTTTGTTAAACCGTTATAGGTTACTATAAATAGGGCTATTGGCACGGTTCACACAAACCGTTCCTATAAAAAAACCTATGGTAACGGCTAAGTGTCATATGGAACGATTTAGTATCTAAAGTGTACTAATTCCATCCAAAATCTATTGTAACAGTTGTAATCGTTACCGTATCTACTCTATTGCTATAGTTTAATAACTATTGCCAGAACAACTGTTCCCATAGGCTTATTTTCTGGTAGTGGTAATGACACAACTAGCCAAGACTTCCATTGATTATAAGCTTTAGTTTATCAAGACTAACATCTATAAATTTAATATCTGTACTTGCATATTCAATTATAAAAGTTCATCGATCAAGAATGGCGATTTTTTTGAAAACACTCACCAGAAACAGAAAGCGCAAAACCTTTCGGTCGATTGACTAGATAGGTAACAGAACTGTTGCAATCACCAAAAGGACATGGTTTTATTCGTTTTTTCTTTTATTTAGAAGACTTGGTTCTATTAGTTAGTGCGATCCAGCAATCCAAATGCATTATTTCAGTGAAACTATATTTTCTGCTCTTTCTTACTAGTAATTGATATAATGCTTATGGAACAAACTACCTCAAAGTTTTACAGTGTCAACAAATAGTAATATAACTTCAACGATCTAACAATCATATTACTATGCCTATTGACCTAATTGTCTCTTCATAATGAAGCCATTGGATATTGACCTCGAGACAACTGATGCTCGAACAAGAAAACACTACGAAAGCTGAAACACCCCAACAGAAAAGAACTCCAATAGAGAAAAATCCAGTTTACATGTGTGCTATCAACTAGCCATACCCAACTGAAAATTAAACCCAAATAATTTGGGTTCAAAATATCAACGGAAAGAAAGAAATCATATAAACTGCAAAAACAAAAAGCTTAAAGAAAAAAAGAACAATTATAGAAGATAATGCCCAAATTAGAAAAGAAAAATTACCTGAAGTTTGCCTTTTGGGTCGAAACTTTCTAGCGATTGAAATATTGTTCACATGTAATCGCTGCCTTCAAATTATTCGTCTGCTCTTCAGGTCCTTCGACTGAAACAAATGGATTAGGGGAGTTTGGGGGTTTGGGAGTTTTGGGTCAGCAATCAGAATTTAGGAATTTTCGCCTATCAAATGGAGTTGGGGATTTAGGGGTTTGGACATGGGAGTTCTTAAGATCTTTGTATTTGGAGTTTTTGGTTAGAAAAGAGCTGCAGAAGTTAGTGTCTCCGATGAGAGCTCATGAACCTCGAAAGTGTTGACTGGGAATTTTCATTTTGCTGTTATAATTATTAATAATATAAAATATATAATAAATAAAAGGAAAAAGGGGTTGTAATTGTATTGGCGGGTTTTAGTAAAATTTAGGGGGGAAAACATGGAGAGACCTGTTCCAATATTATAAAAAATCTAAATCCGTTACTACAAATAGGGTTATTGGGATGGTTTAAACAACCGTTCCTATAAATAACACCTATGGTAACGGTTTAGTAACAATTGGAACGATTGAGTATCTAAATTGTTCCCATTGCATCGAATTTTATTGTAACGGTTCTAACTGTTACCGTATATACTCTATTGCCACGGTTTTATAACAGTTGACATAACAACTGTTCCCATAGGCCTATTTTCTGGTAGTGGCGTCAACTAATATATTCAAACAATAACCAAGGCAGGAAAGTCACTAAACGCCTTTAGTGACCATGAAGACGAAAACCTATCTTTCGGGAGTTTTTCTTGGTAAAACTCCCTCCGTTTACTACTGAAATATCTTGTGTAAATGCTACCCCTTCTTTTTCATATTATTTGACATAGTTTGACTCGGCACGGAATTTAAGAAAAAAGAAGAAGACTTTTAAAACTTGTGGTCTTAAAAGATTAAGGGATAAAAGGTTTGTGAGGCCATACCATTTGTGCGGCTAAAAACGTTTCTCACTAAGGGTAAAAAAGGTAAAATAAAGAGTTTAAAGTTAAATTATTTCCAAATTTAGAAACGTGTCATTTATTTTGGAACAGACTAAAACGGAAAGTAGCTCAAAAAATATGAAACAGAGGGAGTAGTTGTGTAAGGTATTCCTTCTAAACTCTATCCAATTTACGCTGTCATCTCTTATTACTCCTCGAATGCCTCCTCTTAAAAATGTTATCCTAAGACGCTAACTACATCAAATTTTTTCGATAAAAAAAAGATAGCTTTAAAGTGAATTTTTCCCCTTAATTAGTCAACTTACCTTGGGTCAGTGCGGAGTCACCATTGTCTAAGGGAAGGAACTGGAAAATAGCTGCATTATCCCTACTATTTGAGTAGAGCCAGTATTTAAAAAGCTATTACTAGCATTTAGTCACGTCATTAACATGAAAACGTATAAGGACAAAAATACCCCAAACATTAAAACACGGAACAAATATAGTGCTAGAATTCGAAGCTTAGGCAAGTGAATCTCCATCACACTGTATTGGAGTTCAAAAGTTCCCTTAAAGGTAAAACTGCAGTATACTGATACTGTAGTCGAGTTTAATTCTTATTGTGTTAAATCCTAGAACTCGCTTCTCTCTCATCTATACAAATACACAATATAAACTAACAATTAATGGGCCAATCCTATGGGAAAGGAAGGCGATACTGTAGTCGAGTTTAATTCTTCGTGCTTTTATCTCATCCTCACCCAACAGACGTATAACAGAACCAACCAGATCAAAGAAATACTGATAACAAGAATTACAAAGTAGGAAATACGCAAGTAGCAATAATGAACGAGGATATACATGTGGGTAACAGTAAAAAGACTAGGTAGAAAGCATGCGAGTAATGACAACAGCTGGAAAAAACAAGGAATATTAACTCCATCTAACTAACATGATGGAGGCCTAAGTACAAACATAACAAATAAGATGGGAACACATGAACTTTACATCTTAACAGGCAGAGGTATGAATGGCTAACATAGAAAAAGGGCTTGTACTGAATGCAACAGATTAGATACGACATGGGTATGATTATGATAGTAGGAAGTAGGCTTGGTATTGGTAAGTTAAACAAGTGAAAGACATGGACAACAGAACAACAGTTGGGATAAAGATCAAGTACATAAGAATAACAACAAGTCACACAATATTTATTAAGTACGACAATAACATCATAAGGTGAAGGCATAAACATAAACATGGGAAACAAATACCACATCATTAGCATATCCTTCGTCCTCAGCTACATGGAAACACCCATCGTGTCATGACCTCACGATAATAAAAGCATAACAATCCAAATGTAATGGCAGTGGACATCGTCAGCACACAACGAATACCGAGTGCACAACATCACATATGAGCAATCTGGATGAGTCAAAGTCGTAGATTGCAAGCTAAAATATGGCCGCACGATAAGGAAAGAAGACTGGGAATTTTTCCAATGCCCTGTAGCCTCCTGAAGATAGGTATGGATATCATTATACCGATCTGCATGACTCTACTAGACACTTGCCCATGACTCATAGAACCTACATACCTAGTGTTTTGATACCAATTTGTCATGACCCGAAAACTACAGTTGTGATGTTACCTAATTTTATCCGCTAGGTAAGCCACCTACGGGAAATATATAGATAAATAGTAAGAATCCGGACATTCTCCCAGTATCAAAATTTTCACTCCCGGTCAAACTTTTCAAAAATCTATTTTTCACCAATTCAAGACTAATATTTTACTACAGACCTCAAAAATACAAACTGGACGCATCTATAAGTCCAAAATCACCCACCGGAGCTTACGTAACTGATGAAACTCCATTCTTAGGTCAAATGCAAAAAATTAAAACTTGGTTAACTCTCCAAATTAGATCCTAATTCTTCAATGTCATTATTCCAAACCAATTTTGAATAACATGAAAACCATTATCAATATCTTAATCAAGTCAACTTACAACACGCATAGATACTGGTAACGACCAGTCGGGTCTTTACAAGTTTTTCCCTTATTGAGAAGGGTTTTTGATGACATCCACAACACATATCACTAAGAGATATGATACGGTCGTATAAATACCCAACTAGGAGGCGGGGTCAAATCCACTATGAGTTATAAGGGGTGTTAGGGGTATTTATTACAAATAAGTAGTTAGGTTATCTAGATTGCACTTCCATAATACAGTTTTTGTTTCCTATTTTTATTGTTACTCTAATAAATGCAGCGAAAGAGAATAGAATAGAGATAAATATTTTTGTGTTTTGTTTCAAATAAGTATAAGGTCTAGAGCTGTGACCATTACGTAGATATTTGCCTAATGGGATAAAGACGTTGATGCTTGTTTTGTTTATTGGGGTGTATTATAACTTTCAACTCTACAGTGTCCACTCAATACCTTTCGGTTAGAGAGTAATTTTGCCTAAGTTGGCTTTCTCAAGCCCAATCGAGTATCGACCAAAATAGTTGATAAGAGCTCAAGTTGGAATATTACTATCAATATGTTGAACCCTTTAATTAGGTTAATCAATATGTCAATTAACCTAATTCCTTGTTAGCTAAGTTATCCTTGATTATGTCCCTCTTTCTCAAGTAGTGACTAAGTAAATAGGCATTAATCATTGTTTGCAATCATTAAATCTACAACTGAAGCATGAACTAAGCTAAATAATCAACACTCTATCATAAACAAGCACTAAATTAATCACCCATTAGGTTTACACACTAGGGTTGGGTTAAAACCCTAGTAAAAGTCTAGCTACTCATAATTAAAATTACAGAAAATATAGAAGAAAAGCTAATTAAGCTCATAATGGAAGATTGAAATGATGAAATCTAGTGTTAAAATACCCAAATAAGATAAAACTTCCTAAAATAGTAAATTAAAACGGCTACTATGCAGAGCAAAAAATTTGCAGACAAAATACCCCTTGGGATCCTTTTCCTCTACATAATTGATGCGCTTCACATATTTATTCGACTTGGCAAGAAGGTAAGTTCTACGAACCCACATTTTTTAATTGCGACCACGAGGCAATCATCTGCGGCTGCACAATTCTTCTGTCGTCCGCATAATTCTTGTGCAGTACACACCTCACAAGGGCTTTGGGACGCAGTCTTTTTGCATATTCTCGGATCTTCGAATTTGTCATTGAAAGCCTAGTTCTTCGACTGCATAATTCATGTGCGGGCCCCACATTATTGAAAGTTCTGATGTGCTTTCCTTCTTGGTTTTTATCCATATATGCAATTCTGTAGTCCGCAATTTCTTCCGCGGACATAAAATTTCTTATTCCGACCGCACATCTTTGTTTCAACACCCTTTATTTCCTTATGCTTCATAAAGCTACTTTTTGAGTTGGAATTCATCAAAGGAGGCCAGACTTCAAAAAGTAATAGTAAGCTATCAAAATTCCTGCTTATCAACTCCCCAAAACTTAAATCTTTGCTTGTCCTCGAGCAAATAAATTAGTACCCACCTCGACGAGTTAAGGGCCATTTCAACGAGTCAAAGGTGAGCCACTCACACATGTAACGACCCGGCCGATAGTCTTTGGAAATTATGCCCTGTTTCCTCATTAACTGCTTCCTCTAAGTTCATTTATGCTATTTTGGTTTGCCAGATGTTCGACAATAGAATTAGGAGTGTTTTGGGACACTTAGTTCCTAAATGAGAGCTTAAGTGTTGAAAAATAGTGTGTAATCAGAAAAGTGTCAAGACGACCTTGGAATGAAATTCTGATGGTTCCGTTGGCTCCGTTAGGTTATTTAGGGGTTGGGAGCCTGTCCGGAATGTGTTTTGAAGGTTCGTAGCTCAAATTGGATAGAAATGCTGAAAGTTAGAATTTTGAAGTTATGGTCTGATAGTGAATTTTTAATACAAGGGTCGGAACGTGATTCCAGAACTTTCTATAGCACCGTCATTTCATTTGGGATGTGCGTGCAAAATTTTAGGTCAATCGGACGTATTTTAGTTAGGTTTTGAATCGAAAACGAGTTTGGTTATGTTTTGGAAATTCTTAGTTCAAATCATTGATTTAATTGTGTTTCTGGCATTGTTTTTGGTGGTTTAAGGATTGGTACAATGTTTGAATCATGTGAAGGGATAGGTTTGTAGGTTTGGTTGAGGTCCTTGGGGCCTCGGGTGTGTTTCAGATGCTCGACGGGTTAGTTTTTGAATATTTGGGTGAATTTCATGCTGTTGCTTCTATTTTTTCCGCTTCTACGGCTTGGGGACCGCAGGAAGAGGTGCCGCAAAAGCGGATCAGCAGTCGCAAAAGCGGAAGGAGACCATGAGACCAGGAACCGCATAAGCGGTCTTGGTTTCGCTGAAGCGGACTCGCTTCTGCGAGTTGTAGACCTCAGAAGCGGAACATGATGGGATGAGTGAGGACCACAGAAGCAGTAGATCTTTTCGTGAAAGCGGGAGTCGCTTCCGTGATTTATGGTCCATAGAAGAGGAAATTGGTATTTTAAGTAAAGCCGCTGAAGCATCATTTTTATCGCAAAGGCGGGACTATAGAAGCGGTGCTTGGTCCGCGAAAGCGGAAACTACTGTGTGTTAAGAGAAAATCTGAGGGTTTAATTTCATATGTTGAACAATCAATTGAGAGCTTGGGAGAAGGCAATTTCGAGTGTTTTTTGAAGAAGAGATTATTGGATAATGTTTCTATGATCCTTTCTAGCTTTAATCCACCATTTAGTTGTTAAATTCATCTTTTAAATTCGAATTAAGGTCCAAAAATTGAGGAATTTGAGTAGAAATTCACTTACTAAATAATTGGAATTTGAGGGAGCATTGGACCTCTGATTTGGGATATTTTTATATGGATAGACTCGTGAGAGTACGAGATTTCTGAAAATGTAAAAATTATTCTATTCTGATACGTTGGACTAAGGGGAATTTTGCTCATTTCACCTATTTTCGCACCTTTACTTTAATTTTAACTGTGTAAATAGTTACTTGTGATGTTATTTCCAATATGTAATTAGTGTTAATAGATTTGGGCCACTCGGAGTCGGATACTCGTAGCAAGGGCATTGTTTCTTAACGTTTTTGCACCAATTCAAAGTAAGTGGCTTGCCTAACTTTGCGTGGGGGACCTCTCCCCATAGGATATCTATGCCATTGTTTAAATGCCTTGTACGCGAGGTGACGCGCATGTACCTATGCTAGTTGTTTAAAATTTACCTTACTTGGCTTATTTAGACTGTATTTCTTCATATATTTAATTGTTTAAGATGAAACTTCACTTGGTGTGACTTAGAAAAAGCATGTTCGTAACTTATTTAATCTATTTAACTAAATTGCAATATATGTCTTCTCTTGGAAAGCATTTTAGTAACTTATTTGCCCTATTTGGCTAAATTACAATATTTATCTTTCTTGTGAAGCATGTTAGATTCTCGATTTTCTTGTTGTTTGCATTTTGCTTTATTTCTGTTAAATATTTGTTTGTTGTGGTATATTTACTATTGGACTACGCGACGGCATGCAGGGAACTCTCCCCGTTCGTATTTTGTTCCAAGGTTTGGAAGTGCGGGATACCAAGAGATCCCGACACTGGATTATATAACCGGTGGATACTAAGAGATCCCCGGTGCAGGATTGATTAACTGGCCGATACTAAGAGATCCCTAGTGCATGATTGATTATCTGGCAGATACTAAGAGATCCCCAGTGCATGATTGATTAATTGGTGGATACTAAGAGATCCCCAGGGCAGGACTGATTAACTAGAGGATACTAATAGATCCTCAGGGTACTTGCAGATCCCTTGCTTATATGATGAGGATACTGTGAGATCATCGGGATACATGGAGATCCCTTGTGTGTACGATGAGGATATTGGGAGATCCTCGGGATACTAAGAGATCCTCGATGACAAATATCATGTAGTGCTTGTTCTTGTTTATAGAGTTATATTATAGCCTATTCCGTTCTTCTCATTGTTTTATTAGATATTCGGGATTTACGTCTTTCCCACTCACTTGTGGTATGACACTTATGGATTTTAGAGCCATATATTATATTTTACTATTAGCTTGTGTTGCCCATGGGTTTTCGGGTCTTGGAGGTTTTACATTATCGGTTCAAAGTGTATGTGCCAAGCGGCACCATATACATTTTCTTATGTTATTCAGTCTTATTTATTGTTTTCACAAAGATTGTTGAATTCTGAAATGTATCAGGCTTACCTAGTCGCGAAGACTGGGTGCCGTTATGACAGGTTCACGATTGATTCTATTTGGGTTGTTGTGGATCGGCTGACCAAGTCTGCTCATTTCATTCCAGTGTGTACTTCTTACTCAGCAGAGGGTTAGCAGGGATGCACATCAGGGAGATTGTCCGTCTGCATGGAATTCCAGTTTCTAATATCTCAGACAGGGGTTAAGTGATTACATCACGGTTTTGGAAGCCATCCAGCATCAGTTGGGCACCCGGGAGACCATGAGTACAACTTTTCACCCTCAGACAGACGGACAGTCCGAGCACACTATTTAGATTCTCGAGGATATGCTCTGTGCGTGCGCAATTGTTTTTACAGGGTCTTGGGATCAGTTCTTGCCATTGGTTGAGTTTGCATACAAAAACAGTTATCAGTCCATTATTCAGATGGCGCCCTATGAGGCCTTGTATGGCAGGAGATGCAGATCCCCGGTGTGTTTGTTTGAGCCGAGAGAGGCCAGACTAATGGGCACTGATTTGGTTCAGGATGCGATTGAGAAGGTTAAGGTGATGCAGGACAAACTCCGTGCGGCCCAGTCCAGATAGAAGAGTTATGCAGACCAGAAGGTTCATGATGTTTCCTTTATGGTTGGTTAGCGGGTTTTGCTTCAAGCCTCGCCTGTGAAAGATGTCATGAGGTTTGGAAAGAAAGGCAAGTTGAGCCAGAGGTTCATTTGTCCATTTGACATTTTGAAGCAGGTTGGGATGGTTTCTTATGACATTTTGAAGCAGGTTAGGACGGTTTCTTATGAGCTTGCTTTACCTGCCAGTTTTGCCGGGGTTTATCCAGTGTTTCATGTTTCAATGCTTTGGAGCTATCACGGTGACCCATCTAACGTGTTGGAGTTCACCTCAGTCCAGTTGGACAATGACTTGTCCTATGTTGAGGAACCAGTGGCAATATTGGATAGAAAGGTTCAAAAGCTCAAGTCAAAGGACATAGCTTCAGTGAAGGTTTAGTGGCGGGGCAGGGTCAGCCGGCCAAGGAGGTGACTTGGGAGGCCGAGCGGGATATGCACAGCCGATACCCTCATCTTTTTGCTACTTCAGGTATGTTCTCTATGCTCGTTCGAGGACGAACGAATGTTTAAGTGTAGAAGGATGTGATGACCTGGCCGGTCGTCTTTGAAATTTATGCGTCATTTCCCCATTAACTGCTTCCCATAAGTTCATTTATGCTATTTTGGTTTGCCGGGATGTTCAGCAATAAAACTCGGAGTGTTTTGTGACACTTAGTCCCTAAACGAGAGCTTAAGTGTTGAAAAATGGTCCGTAATCAGAAAAGTGTCAAGACGGCCTCGATATGGAAATCTGATGGTTCCGTTAGCTTCGTTAGGTGATTTCGGGGTTGGGAGCATGTCCGGAATGTGTTTTGGAGGTTCGTAGCTCAAATTGGCTAGAAATGCTGAAAGTTAGAATATTGAAGTTTCGGTCCGATAGTGAATTTTTTATCCTAGGATCAGAATAAGATTACGGAAGTTTCCATAGCATCGTCATGTCATTTGGGACGTGTATGCAAAGTTTCAGGTCAATCGAACATGTTTTGGTTAGGTTTTGAATCGAAAGCAAGTTTGGTTAAGTTTTGGAAAGCTTAAATTCAAATCATTGATTAAATTAGTTTCCGGCATCGTTTTCGGTGGTTTGAGGATTGGTACAAGTTTGAATGATGTTAAGAGATATTCTTAAAGGTTTGGTGGAGGTCTCGGGGGCCTCGGGTGTGTTTTGGATGCACGACAGGTTAGTTTTGAAATTTTTGGATGAAATTCACGTTGCTGCTTCTATTGTTTCCGCTTCTGCGGCTTGGGGACTGCAGAAGTGGTGCTGCAAAAGCGGCTTCGTAGTCGCAAAAGCGGAAGGAGACTATCAGACCAGGAACCGCAGAAGCGGTCTTGGTTCCGCTGAAGCGGATTCGCTTCTGCGAGTGGTAAACCGCAGAAGCGGAACTTGATGGGATGATTGAGGACCGCAGAAGCGGTAGATTTTTCCGTAAAAGCGAGAGTCGCTTCCGCGATATATGGTCTGCAGAAGTGGAAATTGGTATTTTAAGTGAAATCGCTGAAGCAGCATTTTGACGGCAAAGGCGGGACCGCAGAAGCAGTCCCTAGTACGCGAAAACGGAAATTGCTGTGTGTCAAGAGAAAATCCGAAGGTTTAATTTCATAAGTTGAAAATTCAATTGAGAGCTTGGGAGAAGGCGATTTCGAGTGATTTTTGAAGAAGATATTATTAGGTAACGTTTCTATGATCCTTTCTAGCGTTAATCCATTATTTAGTTGTTAACTTCATCTTTTCAATTCGAATTAAGGTCCAAAGTGGAGGAATTTGAGTAGAAGTTCATTGACTAAACAATTGGGATTTGAGGGAGCTTTTGACCTCCGATTTGGGAGATTTTTATATGGTTAGACTCGTGAGAGTACGAGATTTCTGAAAATGTAAAAATTAATCGATTCCGAGACGTTGGTCTGAGGGGCATTTTGTTCATTTCACTTATTTCGCGCCTTAGCTTTAATTTTTACATTGTAGTTAGTTACTTGCGATGTTATTTACAATATGTAATTGGCTTGAATAGATTTGGGCCACTCGGAGTCGGATACTCGTGGCAAGGGCATCGTTTCTTAGCGATTTTGTACCAATTCTAGGTATGATGCTTGCCTAACTTTTTGCAGGAGATCTCTCCACTTAGGATATATTTGCCATTGTTTAAATGCCTTGTGCGCGAGGTAACAGATGTGTACCTGTGCTAGTTATTGAAAATTTACCTTACTTGGCTTATTTAGATTGTGTTTCTTCGTATATTTAATTGATAAAAATGAAACTTCACTTGTTTTGACTTAGGAAATGCATGTTAGTAACTTATTTTCTCTATGACTAAATCGCAATATTTGTCTTCTCTTGGAAAACATGTTAGTAACTTATTTGCCCTATTTGACTAAATTGCAATATTTGTCTTTCTTTTGAAGCATGTTAGGTTCTCGATTTCTTGTTGTTCACATTTCGCTTTCTTTCCATTAAATATTGGTTTGTTGTGGTGTATTTACTATCGGGACTACGGGACGGCATCCTGAGAGCTTCCCCTGTTCGTATTTTATTCTGAGGTTTGGAAATGCGGGATACCAAGAGATCCCTGGCACTGGATTATATTACTGGCGGATACTAAGAGATCCCTTGTGCAGGATTAAATATATGGCGGATACTAAGAGATCCCCAGTGCACGATTGATAATCTGGCCGATACAAAGAGATCACCAATGAAGGATTAATTAACTGGCAGATACTAAGAGATCCCCAGGGCAGGACTGATCAACTGAAGGATACTAAGAGATCCTCAGGATACTTGGAGATCCCTTGCTTATATGATGAGGATACTGGGAGATCCTCGGGATACTTGGAGATCCCTTGCTTATATGATGAGGATACTGGGAGATCCTCGGGATACTTAGAGATCCCTTGTGTGTACGATTAGGATATCGGGAGTTCCTCGGGATAATAGGAGATCCCCGATGACAAATAGCATGTAGTGATTATTCTTGTTTGTAGAGTTGTATTATAGCCTATTCCGTTCTTCTCATTGTTTTGTTAGATATTCGGGATTTATGTATTTCCTACTGTTATTTAATTTCATATTTATTCATATGTTTATCTCAGTAGGGGCCTCGACCTTCCTCGTCACTGCTCCATCGAGGTTAGGCTTAGCACTTACTGAGTACCGCTGTGGTGTACTCATGCTACTCTTCTGCACACTTTTGTTGTGCAGATCCAGGTATTTCTGGTAGGGCACGCTATTGGGGATTTCATAGCTACATTTGGAGGCTTGAGGTATGCATCTGCCGCGTCCGTAGATCCGTAGAGTCTCCTTCTATTCTACCTCTAGCTACCAGTTTCATTCATGTACTCACTTGTTGTAGACACTTCTGGATGTTAGAGCCGTATGCTATACATTACTCTTAGCCTGTGTTGCCCGTCGGTTTCCGGGTCTTGGAGGTTTTACATTATCGGTTCGAAGTGTATGTGCCAAGCGGCACCCTATACATTTTCTTATGTTATCAAGTCTTATTTATCGTTTTCGTAAAGATTTTTGAATTTCCGCAACATATCAGGCTTACCTAGTCACGAAGACTGGGTGCCGTCTTGACTGGTTCACGATTGGTGAACTAGGGTCGTGACAACACACAAGTTGGTTCAATAATTTTTGAACAATACTCATGCATTATCAACAAGGGGATAGGTTAATCATTCATGCACAAATAGTTATAATGTAACATTTGAGCTTCAAGAATTGACTTTACTCATTAAGGACTTTTGCTCTATCATATAGCTCATGGTAGACTACAAACTCTTCCTCCTGTACTTTCCATTTGCAAGCTCACTTACGAAATTAGCACTCAATTCTAATATTTATGAAAGGTTAAATCATCTGTCTCTAGAGAATGTCACAATTATGGATTCAAGTACCGTAGGCTTAGACCTCATGTAGAACACCACAAATGTAAGATCACTCGGCCCAAAATCAAGTAGGACTTCTTTAGGGATGTAATGATGTCTTTTTGATTAGGGTTGGATTTAATGTTGGTTACTAGTTACACATTTCTTTAAGCATTCCATCTTTCATTTCTCGGCTTGCACTTGCCAATTCGTAGATGCATATTCTTTTCATGTGGGACTAGAGAGACTTAACACCACTCTTCCAGGATCATTTTACTCTTTATCTCCCCTTATTTTTCAATGTTTGGGATCATTGCCTCTTTTTGAATCCATTCAACCCTTTCACTTACTCACTCTTTTTGCAATTTTCTTTTTGTTCCTTTCTTTTCTTTCCTTCTCTTGTCATTGAGATCATTTCTTTTTTTTTTCTTTTTGTGCCTTGATACCTTATTCAACTTCATCATCTCTCTCCAAACTTACGTTATAAGCCATTTAATTCACAAGAATGTTAAGGAAAGCTCAGTTTCCCAGAGAGGGTTATGATACAACAGGTAAAGACTTGTAACATGGTTATAAAATGAGAAAGGTAAAAGGGTTGAAGGGGTTATCTAGGGATAATGACATTGGTAGGCAATAGAAAACTCACACGGGCAAAAGAAATCCTACACACTTCTCAAGACAAGAAAAACATAGGATTTTATCTTAAAACACATTCGAGGCCAGTTCTAGACCGTTTGAACGGATACACGGACTAGCAACAAATCATCTCACTCCTCACGTAACTAGATTATAAAAGAGGGTAGAATCAAGGGCCCACAACAACCACATTCAATATTAAAACCATGGCCTATTAAACCACTCGATGTTTATCAAAGTCAACACAAGAGTCACAAAGTTACTAACTAGAGATATAACATTTTAAAATATTGTCTCTAACCATAGGCACATAGTTAAGTGTGTTGGTTCCAACTGAAACATGTTTGACTCTTAGAGCATAACTTAATTAGGTCTTTTTATTCATTAGTACTACTATTACCACCAAAATACAAAACAGACACATACCGTTAAGAAGCTTGTCATGCCATTCATTGTTGGGACGAGTCACCTGGTTCGCATTACAACTATCTTTGAAAGAACCATGATATTAAGAAAACTAAAGGCTTATTATCTACTAAAACATAAAAAAAATCTACTAAATAAAACACGAACTAATAAGGAAACAAACATAAAGAAGCTAAAAAAGCAGAGACTATTGAAAGCAAAACGAATATACATAATGAGATACAGAGAGATGATATATACATAATAAGAGAAACATAGATATGTGTGTATATATATATCTGTGTGTGTGTGTGTGTGTGTGTGTGTATATATATACACACACACACACACACATATATATATATATATATATATATATGTAAGAAAAAATAGGAATAAAATTAAGTTATGGCAGGCTAAATGTATCATAATATAACAAACAAACTACAAATCCCCCCCAAATAAACAGTAGCATTGTTCTTAATACTTAACAAAATAAGAGTAAAAGAGGGGAAGCAGTGAAGAAAACTCCCTATGGCTCCTTGGACATTTTTGTGTCCTTAGCAATGTCATCTCCTTCCAGCTCACCTAATTGGATCTCATCATCCTCAAATGTAGGTGAGGTTAGGTTGGCAAAAATATGATGCACTACCTCAGCATGTCGACAACAAGGTTTGGCTCGTTATACTAGCTAGCTGGTGCTACCGGTGTAGATAGGGCTATGATCTAGGGCCGAATAGTGCGGGTAATGTAACATGTCAAATGGAAGGTCTCCGACCATAGAAATGATGTTCACTTCTCTTTGGAGTTTGTCCACTGGCTTCTTGCTAGCCTGAAATTTTCTCATTTTCTTTACTTTCTTTCCTAGATCTTTGATTATTGACTCGTGTTGTACAAAAGTAGACATGAGCGTGTTCTATTTCTCAAGGATTTGTTTCAATGTCTTTACAATGTTAGGGGAAATCAAAGGTGCCGGAACATAAGAATACAATGTAGTAGTACTAGATAAGTCTAACAACTTTGCAGTGGCTATTTCAATCTAGTTGTTGAGACTCGTTAATGTCTAGGAGAATCGTAGTGCCAAGAGTGGGTCAGTAGGCATGGGAACCGACTTGAAAGCTTAAGTGGAAGCTATAGAAAGAAATATAGTAGGGTCTGTAGATGATGGTGGAAGCATGGCAATAACACTAGAATAAGGCTCGGCCGACGTGGATGGAACACCATCTTTCTCAACAACTACCACGGCTGGCTCATCAGACTAGCCTGTGGTGGTAGAAGGTTGAACTTTCCTTTTCGGGTTGTTCATATCCATAAGTTAGTACAAAGAGAAAAGCTTCTTCGACTTCACCTTTATATAAAAATCCCTTCGCTCAACCCTAATATCCGTAAGATACTCGATAGTGGTGTTGGGATATGTGAAGGAAGAGTCATCCTGCCAGGCGATCATTAAGATGTTAGCCTACTCAGACATAATATATGAAACCAAGAATGCCCGAGGAATCAGCATGTGAGTCTCATTTTTTCTCGGGTCTAGCCTGCTACAGATAAAAGATTGCCACCCTTTTGCCTCAAAGCTCTGTGTGCTCCGGTGGATAGGAACCCAACGACAATCCATGGTGGTAGTGGTCCTGCTGCTACTAGAATCTCTGCTAACAAAGGAGGAAATATATCTCCAAGTGTACGCTTCTCCAAGTATTCTTTAGGCTTGACATTATCAAAGCCCAAGTATATATTGAGTGTGTGCTGATCAAATCTCACCTTAAGGTTACACACTTCTTTCACCTTTGTCCCATTTTGGATATGCGCCATATTGACTTAATATTCCCTGGAAAAGGTACTCCTTAGAATCTATTGCGCTCTAAGTGAACCATATCCACCCTTTGCGTTCTTTGAGCTGTCTCAGCACGTCAGGGTTATACCTCTCCATGTCTATCAGTAGGAAATGTCACTTAAGGGTTAGCGACCTTGCTGGCCACTATGTGCGAAAGCTTGTGAAAGTTAGAACGAAGACAAATTAGTCTTCCCAGACCTCTTTCTTCTTTGTTCTTTCAAGTTCGGCATCTATAGCACCTCCCCTCTACCATAGGGACTTGTGTCATAGGGACTGATGCGTCCGAAGGCTTAATCACATGACTAGGAATTTTTTATCCCTCTGAAGTGTTGTGAGATGAGGACGGCTCGTCCATGTGCTAGAATATCTATGGTGCCCTTAACTATATAACCAGTTGTTAATGAATAGAGGCTGAGGTTCCCTTTGATGTTGTCTTTTTCTAATTTCCTTCTGGTGGGCGAGAGGTAAGGCTCTCTTACCTCGTCCCCTAGAAGGTTAACCTATCCGTTTAGATGTTTCGTCGAATCCTCTAGATCAAACCATTGTATGTATCAGCAAATGTGGTTTTTAGTTGCAATTCAATGTTCTGACATACACAAGAGATATGCAAGTAAGCTATAAACTAGAAGACATAGTGAGGAAACTCACTAAGAACATCCTTTGAAGGGAAATGATCTGTGGTCTGCACAATTTTTCTCGCGGCCAAAGATTAGGACTTAATGATAAATAGCCTAATAAATGATTAGAAATCTACCAATTAAAAAAAAGACTAATAAGAAATTGAAGCATACTAGATGAATGAGTGTAATGAGTGAAAGATCAGGTTGTCTGTGTGTGGAGAGATAGAATCACTGAGAATTGTTTTTGTGGTGCACAAATATTTGTCGAGAAGTTGAAAAATTAACCCTTTCCCCTTCTTTTCCATTATATAAACAGTCTACAAAAAGGAAGAATGTCTAGTGCGACCGCACATTTTCATATGTGGTCTGCACTCTGTTGCCTATGGTTTCACCTTAGTTTTCTCTTTGTGGCCCGCAAAATACTGTGTGCGGCCGAAGATATCATGTTGCGGTCAGAGATTTCATGTGCGATCGCATATCAAGTCTTTCTCCGATGGATTAAACTTCAAAGACTTGAAATTTTGAACCTCTCACATGTGTGGTCCGCAAAGTAATTGTGTGACCGCAGTGCTCCTTTCCGATCACACCCAAAAATGTGCGATCCACACTGTTTTCCACACTCAGCTAGATTTTCGTCCACAATTCTTGTAAGTTACACTCGGCCCGTAACACACTTCAAATTAAGTTAGAATAAAGTGTACACCTTAAAACAAAACAAAAAGGAAACTAAACATGGGTTGCCTCCTAATAAACGCCTAATTTAACATCGCGACACAACACAAAATACCATCAATTGAACTGAACGACAGCCACCATGTGGTTATTTCCAACTTTTCCAATGTAGTTCTTCACCTGGTGACCATTAACTCGGAGTACTTCAGCATTTTTGTTCTTCAAGTCCAATGTAGCAAAAGGTGTCACACCCACAACTTCAAAGGGACCGGTATATTCATACTTTAGCTTCCCAGGAAACATACTCCACCTTGAGTTAAATAACAATACAAGATCGCTGATCTTGAACTCTGTGTTCCAAATGTATTTATAATGAAGGTATTTTATGTTTTCTTTGTAGAAGGAAGAACATGCATAAGCATAGTAATGGAACTCATCTAATTCAATCAAATGTGCAATCCTCAAGTTAGCAGCTACATTCTAATGAAGATTCAACTTCTTCAAAGCCCACATGGCCTTGTGCTCAAGTTCAACCAGAAGATGGCAAGATTTTTTGAGCATCAACCAGCATGGCCACATTCCGATAGTGTTTACTAAGACTTCCAGTAAGCCCATAATGCATCATCACGCATCTTGGACCAATCCTTCCAATAAACATTCACTATTTGGACAAAGTACTATATATTTCCCAGTTGGAGACTTCCACTTGGCTCTACGTTGTGGATGACAAGTATTCGTGAATTTCTGTGTAACACCGAACTTGCTAACTAATGTGTTGAAAGCCTTGTGCAAAAATGCGAACCCTTATCACCTATGATAGTCCGTGGTGTACCAAACTTTGTTAAAATGTTCTTTTTATGGAATGCCACTACACTTTCTCTCCTTATTATTGGGTAGAAAAATGGCCCAAACCCATTTGGATACATAATCCACAGTATCCAAGAAGTATGTGTGTTTACCCTAAACTCCGATCAACAATTAAAGTTCTATTGTAGTTTTACAGATATGTCATTTAGTTCAATGCCAACTGATAAACACAAAATTTAATATATAAATTCAGCAATAAAGTAAGTCAAACCTGTGTACAAACCAAGCCTCGACCTCGAGCTATGATAATCTCGAGGTGGGTCACTAACAACAGTAAATTATAAGGCGACTCTGATAAACAGTAAGGAAGAACGTGATTAATATATATTCTTTATCAATGAATAGTCCATTACAAATGAATAGGCTCCCCTTTATATATTATAAGAGTTTAAGTTACACTTCAAATTATAGTAGGGAATCATATTGAAAAACTATCTAACTGCCAAGGACTAATCAATACCGAAATTTATGCTGTGATCTTCGGGTAGTTGCAGGAATCTCGCTCTTTTTGTTACAAGATTGTAACTGTATTATATCGAAATGGGCCTTCTTCTGATCTCGGTATATGATTTTTACCCCAACCTCGATATTGGAAAGGAGCCTTGACCCCGAGCTCGGCGTCCTGGCCCCTCAACGTGGTATAACTTTTTTCATTAAAGAACGAAATTGGGTAGCCTTTATTTCCACCGTATACAGACAATCCCCTTGTTTCTTAGAATAAAACGATAAGAAAAATTTTGAGCCTCAATGTTTTAGAGGCCTAAATGATTACATCATCCTCGGGATGTAAGCGCTCGAGGTGACTAAAATGTCCCCTCGGTTCAGTTTCCTAAAATATTAAACAGTATCAATATAGGGCATCTATTTTAATCAAGAACTTTCCTTCCACTTTAACACTTCCTTGATCTCTTCCTCTCATTATCTTTCTCTTTCACAACTTGTTGGTCCAACTTTTTTAGCATAAAAAATATCAAACTCCACCTCTTTCCGCTTCTTCCAACCCCAATGAATGGTGAAAACTTTCAAAACAATTCCTCAAAAGGAGAGAGCTTCCTCCTCTTCATATCGATCGAACTGTGATAAAGCGCAGGCCCTTTTAAGATTGTCCCCGACCCCAATGTCACAAAGAACGAGTTCAAAGTTGAGAACCCCCCATACGATCCCCGACCAATGCGAGCACGTATTGAGATATATTTACTCGATAATAGAGAAACACCTCGAGTCCATTAAGAGAGATGATGGCTGGTAGATGAGGAAGTGGTACAGATCCCCGCCCCCAATAAGAGAATTACCACTGATGTGAGGGGCTCCCAAATGTTTAAACTTACCCCTTAAGATTAGGTCCCATCGATACAGTTGTTATCGACTTCTACAACAAGTACTAGGTCAGCCTCAACAAGATCCACCCTTTTTCTAACACATAGTGATCATGCTCCGTTTCTTCTCTAGCAAGGCCGAGGAGCTAGAGTTCACCCTCAACCATCTTATTCCATTATATCGGCCTCAGCCTTTCCGAGGGTTGATCAAGCTCCAATGTTGAGTGAACAAGGACTTTTTAGCTAGCAAAGACGAGGATAAAGATCTGGGTTAGATAACTCGGTTCTTGCATGTGAGGACCTGTGACATCATTCTACAGGAGAAAATGCCATTCTCGGAGAAGTGGAACCCCAAGCATAAGTGAAGTATTATTCCCAGTAGCCTTTTGTATCCCATTTTGGCATTGCGTGGTGCCTTCATCTTTTTTGAATGGTTGCTTGGATGCCCCATGTGGTCCCATACCACAAAGACTAGGTCCCAAAACTAGTTGTGACCTCTTCATATAACGAGCGTCGCTGGCGTCACTATGTGATGGGTAGATGGGAAGCCAACAATCACGGTATGTTCATCTTGTAAGCATTTGATGCTTTCCTCTTAATAGGAGAGTTTATTTACACATACCTGATTCTCCTTCATTCAGGAATTAGAGATGTCTGTGAAATGAGGCTGGCTCCGCTTGCAGAATAAACTGATTGTTTGATTCCAAAATAAGGGAAAGATAATAATAGTAAAAGGGTCTCGAAGCTCGAAGACCCCTAAGATAAAAAGGCTCTATCTCAAAGACCCAGGAGGAATCTCATTCTTGTGGATATAGACTCAGTCCACTAACTAAATAATGAAGAATAAGATGAGGGTGAAGATTCAATGTTGGCGGTTCGAGCTAGGAAGACAGTTGTAGTTGTCAAGCAGTCAATCCGAAAACTCTACCTCTTGATGAAGAGGCTTTGAAGAAAGAAGTGGGAAAAACCCTAAATCGCCCGATTTCGAGGATATTCATCGTCCATCCACAAGCACACTGGATGGGGTGGATTGCGAGATCCTAGTATTGAACAGAATGCCCCGAGTGATTCACTTGAGATTGTGACAATAGGTAACTCTCCCTCTCTACCGGCTTATTTTTAAGATTCCATAAGGGAGGCTCGGGCCCTACAGATGCTGACTTGGGCGGAGTCCCTAGTGAAGAGGATCTCTTCTAGGATTGCTTTAATGGGTTGGATAATATGTTGATCTCAGTGACGCATCTACCCTCTTATAAGGTGCTTAATGCATGTTCTCTCGAGTAACCATTAATTCTTTTCTTCTTCTCTTTTAACCCTAACTTGTATCCTTCTTTCTGTGTAGGCTTTCACCAAGCTTAGGGCTGACATGAACCAATGTGAGACCGAGCTCCAGAAGTCCAGGGATTAAAGGAACACTTTGAATCTCATTTGCAGTCAAAAGGAGGAGGAGCATAGCGACCTTCGGGGAGACTTGGCCAAGGCTCGTACGGATGAGGCCGAGCTAGACAAATAGGTAACTATTATTTTGAAAGAGTATTGTATACTCGACCCAACTGTTGAGGCTAATACTTCAGTCTCTTAGCTGCAGCAAAAACTTGAGAAGATCGAGTTACTTTGATGGGAGGTCAGTTAGATCAAGGCTGACTACGATTGGTGGAAAACGAGTATGGACTACCTTGCTATAGAGAAAGAGGATGATCTGGCCATATTGGCATTGGTCGAGGCCCAACTACGGGTAGCTAAAGAGAAAAGTTTAGCCCGAGCTAAAAGGATTGACGAGCTCGAGGTGAAGTCTGCTGAGGCCAGGGCAGAGTTTGGGAAGATAGAGAAAATGGTTAACAAAACCATTATTGTATACTAAAGGGATGCTGAGGCTTCTCAGACGCAGATAGGGGAATCCTCCAATCGAGAGAAACAGATTAATAATTTGGCTAAGTGACAATCTCGGAGGAAGACACTTGAGGAAATCCACGCTCGAGGTTACGACCTCTCTGAAGAGATATCTCAAGCGAAGGCGCTCGAAGCTGACGCCAAATTTCATGTCTCCTCCTCCGATGATGGTGATGATGAAGGCAGCCAAGGCGGGTCTGACTCTGATAAGGGGCCTGTAGAGGAAGCTGCTCCCAAGGGAGAAACCAGCCTTGGGTATGGTTAGGATTTTTTCTTTTTCTATTTGTAAGACCTCTAAGTGTATATGTATGTATATATATATAAAAGAGAATTTTTGTTAATGCCTTCTCAATTTTTATGAACATTTTTTTTCTCTTGCAAATTTTGTTGTTGTTATCACTTCAGTAATCGAGTGACAATTAACTCAAACTCAGAGTAAAACAAACCCTTAGGTTTTTCAATAAATAATGGGAGAATTTTGAACTTATTAAAGAATATGACTTAAGGTTTTATGATGAATCCTCAAGCTATATTCAAGTCATTTTTATTCAAGGTCGGAATAGCGGGACTCTTAGATCCGCATTGAATGAGAACAAGGTATTTAACTATAAATGTTTTGGCACATAAGTTATTTTAGGTTTCGCCAATATGACGTTTAAAAGATTGTTATTATTTCCCCCTTTTGGATTTAAATGACGTAGCAAAATATATTAATGTCTTAGCATGTATTTTTTATCCATTGGGTTTTTTGAGGGTCCGATGCTGATTGAGACCCCTTTAATTTTTTTACTTAGCACGTTTATGTTACTATGATTGGATAACTCGGTATGTTTTTAAATGGATGAGTTTATAGAAGCCCCTTTTAATTGTTTCATCGGGATAGCCTTTTAACCAATTTTATTAAAGTATTTGAAGGCCTATTGTTTATTACAAGATTTGGGTGTCTCTGAGCTGCATTAGTTTAGTCATATCCTTCAATATGGCTGTAGCCTTCGAGTATTCTATTTGAACTTATTTCGTGATTTAATTTGAACTTGTTTGAAATATCAGTCAGCGAGTATGATGGCCTTAACCTATATGTGGACGGGTGGCTCTTTGAGGTCTTATGAATTTGTGTTTAGATAACTCGAATGTGTTGACTATCGATGACAGTCCCCGAGTGTTCGAGGTGTTTTTGCGCATGGCCCTTGAGACATTTCTCATGAAATCATAAGTATGGAGCTCGTAAAGTAGCAAATTTCCTTGTGATACAAAGCGTTGACATAGAAAGAATGCTTCTTTGAATAATTCATACATGCGTACATGTTTTGCCATCGATGGTCGACTAATCTATTTGGACACGGTTCATTCAACCATTGTTGTTCCAATTATTGTTGTTGTTACCGTTACAATTTGATCAAGCAACTAGGGTTAAAGTTCGGTGATTACTCTCTCGAGGTTTAACCCGTTAATTGGGACTACCATTTCCCATGGGTCCATCCCAATTCCTTGTTGGGCCAATTTTGGAGTCATAGACTCTCTTTCTCAAGAAGAGTCAAAACCCACGAAGCTAGAATCAATGTTTGCAATCACCAATCCTTAATTAAAGCGTAAAATTAACCCAAATAACAAATACCCAATATCAATCTATCATTAGAAAGAAAATCCATCAATTACCACACTAGGGTTGAGACACAACCCCAGTTAATGTGTTTAGCTGGACATAATTGAAGAAGAAACAGAAGAAATAGAAGAAACAAACATATGACTGCAAAAATATGTTGGATGTTGGGAGGCAGCAATTCTACTGCTTCTTGTATTTTTTCGCTTCTGTGGCTTGGGAACAACAAAAGCAGAGCCATAGAAGTGCCTTGGCACCGCAGAAATGAGTTTTGGAGTATCCTTCCGGAACCGCGGAAGTGGTAGGAATTCCGCAGAAATGGATCTGCTTCTACGAGATGAGAACCGCAGAAGCAGAATTTCGGATTTGAAGAAGTCGCAAAAATGGTCTATTTTCCATAGAAGTGGGACCGTAGAAGCGGGACCGCAGGAGCGGTGCCTTGACCGTAGAAGCGCAAACTTCTGGGAAGAAATATCAATTTTGACGGTTGAGTTTCAAAAGTTGGAGAAATCAATTGAAAGCTCATGAGAGGGCGATTATGTGTAGATTTTGTAGAGAACATCATTGCATAACGTTTCCTTAATCCTTTTTGGTTTATTCCTTCAATATGTAGTTAAATCCATCATCTAATTTAAAATTTAGGATCAAAATTGGGGAAAACTTCTTAGACCAAACTTTTGGGTTCTAGTGGGCATTTGACCTCCGATTTGGGAGATTTTTATATGGTTAGACTCGTGAGAGTACGAGGGTTCTGAAAATGTTGAAATTATTTGATTCCGAGACATTGGCTTGACGGGTGTTTTGGTCATTTTACCTATTTTGCATCTTAGCTTTAAATTTAATAGTGGAATCAGTTGCATGCAATGTTATTTATGATATGTAATTGAATTGAATATATTTGGTCCATTTCGAGTCGGATACTCGTGGCAAAGGCGTGGTTCCTAGTTAACTGTTGAGCTGGTTCGAGGTAAGTGGCTTGTCTAACCTTGTGCGACGAACCTTTCCCCTTAGGATGTGACATTTTTTAATTGAGTGCCTTGTACGTGAGGTGACGAGCGCGTACTTGAGCTAATTGTTGAAAACCCGATTTTTACTTAAAACATTTGAACCGAGTTTTTTTCGTATTTACTTTATCCTACTTGCCATTATAGTCTATGCTAATTTAGATAAGCATGTTTGGTTGACCCAAATTTCCTAGTTGCTTAATTGCATTACGTGAAGCATGTTAGACTAGAACAATATGTTGCTTTTATATCATTGTACTTCATTTCTCAATATTCTCTAATTATGGTTGCGCATTTACATTATTACGACTAGTGTGGGATTCCTGTAGCTCCCCTGGTTTGTTTACTATGGGATTACGGGTTAGATTCCCGGTAGATCCCCCTGCACATTGATAGTTGGACTAAAGAATGGTATCCTGGGAGATCCTTCGGATATACTCATATGGTGGACTATGGGACGGTATATCGGGAGCTCCTCGGACAGATTGATGAAATGGACTACATGAAGGTATCCCGGGAGATCATAGTTATTAGTACTGAAATTGAGTTGTTCTTACTCCGTGCTATCTTATTCTCTGTGTGTAAATAGTTGTTGTATAACTTGACTTATTTCATAGTTGTAATTCATTATTTCTTCTTATTTTAAACTGTTGTTAAAGTTATTATTATATTTTATATCAGTTGGTTTCAGACCTTACACGTCACTACCTAACTAAGGTTTGGCTTGACTGAGTACTACTACGGTTTACTCACGCATCTTCTGTGCATGTTTTAAATGCACGGATCTAGGTACCTCCACTCAGGCGCCGAATCAGTAAGACAGGGAGAGCTAGGGAGACTTGAGGTATATCTGCCGCGTCCTCTGACCAAAGAGTCTCCTTCTTATTCTATCTTGTAGCGTTTTGGACTTCTGTCATACTTTGACATAGACTATTCAGGAGTTTAGAGTTCTTATTGTATTTTCCATTAGTCTGTGTTGCTTGTGAGGTTTCGGGTTTTGGGTTAAATTTGTAGAATTCCTTATAATTGAGTTGTATATGCCAAGAAACAGTTATATACATTCTGTTCTTGCAGCTGTTTAGTTTTAAATATTTAAATTCCACAAATTATGTTATTTTCCGTAATGTTAGGCTTACCTAGTCATAGGGACAAGCTGCCGTCAAGACATGTTCACGGAAGGCGGACTGGGGTAGTGAAAAGTATGTATTGCAGCTCTAGATTTATAGAAGTCACAGAACACATGCTGGTTTATTATACTCTCGCTGATCGGTATGGAGACGTCTGTACCTATCTACAAGAGGCTATGTAACTGTTTAGGAAAAATATTTACTTTGTTGAATTCCTTATCCTGCTATATTTTGAGATCAGTTTGAAAACTTCTTTCTTCTATTCTCTCACAGATGGTGAGGACACGTACTACTCGGGATGATCAGGCACTCGCGCCTCCTGCTACAGCCGTTAGAGGTCGTGGAAACGCATGTGGTGCAGCTAGAGCACCGGTGCGAGCTGCACTGAGGTACCGCAAGCAGATCCAGCCGGAGTTCAGGCAACTGAGACGCCTACAACTACTACTAATACTCCATCCCTTCAGAAGATACTTGGTCAGTTCATGTCTATGTATACCACTTTGGCTCAGGCGGGGTTGCTTCCACTCGCTACAGCCACATCCGATGCCAGGAGAGTAGCCCAAACTCCCACAACCCGCACTCCTGAGTAGAGAGTGTATATGGAGCATGTCCCAAAGATTATTCCTGTACCACATGCAGTGCCAGTTCAGCCCAAGAATGGGTAAGCTATTTTAGAGGATGAGAAGCTGAGGCTTCAGAGTTTTATGAAATATAAGCCTCCTGTGTTTAGCGGTTTAGAATCGCAGGATGCCTTTGGATTTCTAGAGCAGTGTTACGTATTCTTTTACTGGAGAGTCTAGTGGAGTTTCATTTACTGCCTTTCAGCTTTAGGGAGCCACCTATTAATGGTGGCGCACTTGTGAGATAGACAGTCTGGGAGAGGTTGCATTACTGACTTGGACATAGTTCTCGGATACGTTTCTAAGAGAGTTTGTTTCCTAGAGAATCAGGGATAGATGGCGCGCAGAGTTTGAGAATTTGCGCCAGGGCGCTATGACAGTTTTGGAGTATGCCATCTCTTACACCGGATTGACGATGCATTCACTAACCTTGGTTGCCACTATCCGTGAAAGGGTTTGCCGGTTTATTGAGGGCCATATACTACCCATCAAATCTAGCATGGCTCAAGAGTTCGACATGGAAATTTCTTATCAGCGGGTAGTGATCATTGCTAGGAGGATCGAGGGTATGCTTGCTAGAGAGCGAGGGGAGAGAGAGGCCAAGAGCTCTCGATAGTCATGCCACTATTCTGGTGCCCGTACCCTAATGGTAGGTCAATATGGTAGGGGTTATATGGGTTTCGCCATTCATTCAGCTCTTCTTGCAGCCAACAGAGCTCCAGCTCCTCCTAGACCTCAAGAGCCTTACTATGTAGCTCCAGTTCCTAGAGCACCTCCTGTGCGGAGTACTATCAGAGGTCAGTCTAGCAGGCTGGCCCTAGCCACTCATAGCCACTACGTCTGCCCAGAGCTTGTTTCGTGTGTGGCGATACACGCCATATGGTTATGGACTGTCCGAGACTTGGTAGGGGTATATCTTCACAGACTGCTCAGCCATAACTTGCTTCTCACAGTTCTTGAGCCATGATCACAACTCCAGTTGCTACCCCATATGCCTAAACAGCTAGGGGCAGAGGTCGGGGAGATAGAGGTCACCCTCTCGAGAGAGTCCAGGCCAGATATTTTGCTATTCCTGCTCGTACCGAGCCTATTGCCTCTGATTCTTTCATTATATGTATTATACTAGTTAGTCATAGAGAGGCATCAGTTCTATTCGATTCAAACTCTACTTATTCTTATGTTTCTTCTTACTTTGCTACGCATTTGGGTGTAGCCCGAGATTCCTTGAGTTCTTATATTTATGTTTCTGCTCCCGTGGCAGATTCTATTGTTCTGGACCGCATTTATCGTTCGTGTTTGGTTACTATTCGTGGTTTTGAGACCAGAGCAGATTTATTGTTACTCAATGTGGTGGATTTTGATATTATCTTGGTCATGGATTCGTTATCGCCCCATTATGCTCTTCCTGATTGTCACGTCAAGACCATGACGCTGGCTATGCCAGGTATTCGCATATTGAGTGGAGTGGTACTTTAGATCACACTCCCAGTAGAGTTATCTCTTTTCTTAAAGCTTAGTGTTTGGTTGAGAAGGGGTACGCCGCATATTTAGCTTATGTGAGAGATTCAGTGGTTAAACCCCTTATGTTGATTTTTTCCCAGTGATACGGGATTATCCCGATGTGTTTCAAGCTGATCTTCTGGGTATGCCACCTGATAGAGACATTTATCTTAGCATTGATTTGCTTCCGGCCACTCAGCCCATTTCCATTCTTCCGTACCGTATAGCTCATCCTGAGATGACGAAATTGAAGGATCCGTTACAGGAATTGCTTGGTAAGGGTTTTATTCGACAAATTGTTTTACTGTAGGGTGCTCTTGTTTTTGAAGAAAAAAATGGTTCTATGTGCATGTGCATCGATTATCATCATTTGAACAAGGTCATAGTGAAGAACTGTTATCCTTTGCCTCGTATTGATGATCTATATGACCAGCTTCAGGGTGTACAGGTGTATTCTAAGATTGATTTGCACTCAGGTTATAACCAGTTGAAGATTCGGGAGCTGGATATCCTAAAGACTACCTTCAGGACTCAGTATGGTCATTACGAGTTCCTTGTTATCTCATTTAGGCTGACCAATGCCCCAATTATTTTTATGCAGTTGATGCATAGTGTATTCAGGCCCTATCTTGACTCGTTCATCATTGTTTTCATAGATGATATTCTTGTATACTTTCGGAGTCGAGAAGATCATAAGCAGCACCTAAGGACCGTGATTCAGGCCCTGAGAGAGAAGAAACTATATGCAAAGTTCTCAAAATGTGAGTTTTTGTTGAGTTTTGTGGCGTTCTTGGGCCACGTGGTATCGAGTGAGGGTATTTGGGTGGATCGAAAGATGGTGGAGGCCGTGCAGAGTTGGCCCTAACCCTCATCCGCTACTGAGATTCATAATTTTCTTGGCTTGTTAGGTTATTACCGTTGTTTTGTGGAGGGGTTTTCAGCGATTGCAGCCCCTACGACTTGATTGAACCAGATTGGTGCTCCCTTTGACTGGATGAAGGAGTGTGAGGCAAGCTTTTGGAAGCTCAAGAAAGCTTTGACTACATCCCTTCTTCTGATATTGCACACTGGTTCTGGATCTTATATAGTGTATTATGATGCCTCATTAGTTGTCCTTGGAGCGGTGTTGATGTAGGATGGTATGGCGATTGCCTACGTGTCCAGACAGTTGAAGATACATGAGAAGAATTACCCTGTTCACGATCTTGAGTTAGCTGCTATTGTTCATGCCTTGATGATCTGGCATCATTATTTGTACGACGTGCCTTATGTGATTTACACGGATCATCGGAGTTTATAGCACTTGTTCAAGAAAAAAGATCTAAACTTGTGCAAGAGGAGGTGGTCGGAGTTACTGTTAGGATTATGATATTATTATTCTTTATCAGCTAGGTAAGTCCATTGTGGCAGCCGATGCCTTGAGATGCGGGGAGGAGAGTTTTGGGAGTTTGGAATATTTACCAGCTTAGAGAGGCCTATGGCGATAGATGCTCAGGCCATAGCCAACTAGTATGTGAGACTGGATCTTTCGGAGCCTAGTCGGGTTCTAGCCTATGTGTTTTGTCGGTCTTCATTGTTAGATCGTATGAGGGAGAGGCAGTATAATGAACCTCATTTACTTGTCCTCAAGGACACGATTTAGCATGGCGATACCAGGAATGTGACCGTTGGAGATGATGCGGTATTGAGAATGTAGGGTCGGATCAGTGTATAGAATGTTGATGATATTCGGGAGTTGATATTGGCAGACGCTCATAGTTCGTGGTATTCCATCCATCTGGGTGCCGCAAAGATGTATCATGACTTAAGACAACACTATCTGTGGAGGCACATGAATAAGGGCATAATGTGTTTTGTAGCTAGATACCTTAAATATCAGCAGGTTAAGGTTGAGCACCAAAGACCGGGTGGGTTGCTTCAGCAGATGGATATTCTGGAGTGAAAATGGGAGAGGATCACCATGGATTTGTAGTTGGACTCCCTCAAACTTCGAAGAAATTCAATTCCCTTTGGATTGTTGTAGATTGGCTGACCAAGTCCGCTCACTTCATTCCTGTGTGTACAACTTATTCATCGGAGCGGTTGGCATATATTTATATTAAGGATATTGTTTGTCTGCATAGCATTCTAGTTTTTATTATTTCGGAAAAAGGTACTCAGTTTACATCTTGAAAGCCGTTCAACAGGAGTATGGTACTCGGGTGATGATGATCACAACATTTCATCCGAGACGGACGGACGGTCCGAGCGCACCATTCAATTCTTGAGGATATGCTCTGTGCCTACGGGATTGACTTTTGAGGTTCTTGGGATCAGTTTTTTCCATTGACAGAGTTTTCTTACAGTAATAGCTATCAGTCTATCATTCAGATGGTGCCGTATAAGGCTTTATGTTGTATGAGGTGCAGATCTCCTGTGGGTTGGTTTGAGCCGAGTGAGGCGAGACTATCGGGCACAAATTTTGTTCAGGATGCAGTGGAGAAGGTTAAGGTGATTCGGGACAGACTCCGTATAGCCCAATTGAAACAGAAGTGTTACGCGGACTGGAATGTTCGTGATGTTTCCTATATGGTTGGTAAGCGGGTTCTTCTTCGGGTTTCTCCTAAGAGAGGCATCATGAGATTTTGGAAGAAAGAGAAGTTGAGTCCTAGATTTATTGGTTCTTTTGAGATCTTGAGGCGAGTTGGGAATGTTGCTTATGAGCTTGCTATACCTCCCAGTTTGGCCAGGGTCCATCCGGTATTTCATGTCTTGATGCTCCGGAGGTATCATGGTAATCCGTCGCACGTGTTGGATTTCACTTCAATCCATTTGAATAAGGATCAATTCTATGCTGAGGAGCCAATGGCTATATTGGATAGGCAGGTCAGAAAGTTGAGGTCAAAGAACATTGCTTCGGTAAAGGTTCAGTGGCGGGGTCAGCCAGCATAGGCGGCGACTTGGCAGACCCAGCGGGATATGCGCAGCCGATACCCTTATCTTTTCACCTCTTCAAGTATGTTCTCTATTCTCGTTAGAAGATGAACGAATGTTTAAGTGTAGGAGGATGTGATGACTCGGTCGGTCATTTTTGGAATTTACGCCCCGATTCCCCATGCCTAAATTTTTTTCTACAATTTTGGTTTGAGGGGACGTTCGGTATTGGGTTTCGGAGAGTCTTGGGATACTTAGTCCCTAAATGAGAGCTTAAGTGTTAGGAAGTGGTCCGTAGTCGGTATAGTGTAAAGACCACCTCATAGTGAAAAACTGATGGTTTTGTTAGTTCCATTACGTATTTTGGAGTTCAGAGCGTGTCGGGAATGTATTTTGGACGTCTGTAGCTCATATAGGCTTGAAATACCGAAGTTTGAATTTTTAATATTTCTGATCCGATAGTGAGTTTTTGATTCGAGGGTCGGAATGGGATTCCAGAAGTTAAATTAGCTTCGTCATGTGAATTGCGATGTTTGTGCAAAATTTTAGGACACTCGGACGTGTTTTGGTTAGGTTTTTGATCGATAATGTATTTTAATGAAATTTGATGTTCATAGGTTCAAATCCTTGATTAATTTGGGCTTCCGGTGTTGTGTAAGGTGTCTTAGTAGGGTATTAGGTATTACTGGTGCTTTTGGTTGAGGTCCCGAGGGACTTGGGATGGTTTCGGATGTGCGACGGAAGAATTTTGGAAGTTTGGAGGTAGCAGTTCTAATGATTTTGGGTTTTTTCGCTTCTGCGACTTGGGAACCACATAGTTTGTCTTGGCACTGCAGAAGAGAGATTTGGCATATCATTCAGGAACCGCAGAAGTAGTAGTAATTTCGAAGAAGCCGATCCTCTTCCGCTAGATGATAACCACAGAAGCGAGATTTTGGATTTTTAAAAAAGTCACCGAAGCGGGACCGCAAGAGCGGTCCCTTGACAAGAAGCGGAAACTTTTGGGCAAAATATCAATTTCGAGGGTTGATTTTCAAATGTTAGAGAAATCAATTGAGAGCTCGAGAATATGGCGATTCCGAGTGCGTTTTGAAAAGAACATCATTGGGTACCGTTTCCTTAATCCTTTTTCGTTGTATTCCTTCAATATATAGTTAAACCCATCATCTAATTTTGAATTCAGGACCAAAATTGGGGAGAACTTCTAAGACCAAACTATTGGGTTTTGAGTGGGCATTTGACCTCCAATTTGGGAGATATTTATACGGTTAGACTCATGAGAGTACGAGGGTTCTGAAATAGAAATTATTCAATTCTGAGACATTGGCATGAGGGGTATTTTGGTTATTCTACCTATTTTCGCACCTTTGATTTAAATTCAATAGTGGAATCAGTTGCTTGCAATGTTATTTAGTATATGTAATTGAATTGAATAGATTTTGGCCATTTTGAGTCAGATACTTGTGGAAAAGGTGTGGTTCCTAGTTGATTATTGAGCTGGTTCGAGGTGAGTGGCTTGTTTAACCTTGTGTGAGGGACCTTTCCCCTTATAATGTGACATTTGATGATTGAGTGCGCGTACTTGAGCTAATTATTGACAACCCGATTTTTACTTAGAACATTTAACTGAGTTTCTTTTGTATTTGATTTATCCTACATGCCATTATAGTCTGTGCTAGTTTAGAAAAGCGTGTTTAGTTTACCCAAATTTCCTAATTGCTTAATTTACCTTAATTGCACTAAGTGAAGCATGTTAGGCTAGAACTATATGTTGCTTTTGTATCATTGTACTTCATTTATGAATATTCTCTCATTTTGTTTGTTTACATTGGGACTACGGGTTAGATTCCCGGTAGATCCCCCTGCACATTTACTTTGGGAATACCGGTTAGATTTGTTAGAATAAGTGCTTAACGCTAGACGGGGGGTGAATAGCGTTTTATAAAAATTGCAGGAAATAAAAAATAACTCAAATGAGGAATTAAAAGGGTATAGAAAGAGTGCACCGATATTATACTGGTTCGCCACAAATGTGGTTACATCCAGTCTCCCGAGAGACTCTCTCGAGGTTCTACTAAACTCGTTTAGCTTCCGGGTGCTCAACAAACCGTTACAACTTGAGAACTTGAGTCACACAAGCCTCAACAACCTTGCTCGAAGATACCGCACTTCAAGACTTCAACAGAAGGAATAAAATGTTCCTTCTAACAACAACAAGGGATTGTAAACTTCCCTTCAAGTGTATACAAAACACTTAGCACTCACTTAAACAGAACTCTCTTGTAGAATAGATATGAGTAAAAATATACGCTCAAGAACACAACAATAAACTTAAGAAATAGCTGCTCAAATGCAATTGAATATAAGAAATGAATGTAATAAATGTTTGGAAGCTTGTATATAAATTTTGCTCAGATGTTGTATTTCAAATGAGAGGTTTTGGGGTGTATTTATAGCCCCAAAATCTCTTGTATCCGTTGCTAAATGATCGAACAAATTGTCAAAAATCTGCAACGATAATCGATTATCGCAGACGATAATCGATTAACCTTTCAAAAAAATAGTCGTTGGAAAGGCAACGGATATACGATAATCAATTAACTTATGTCCGATAATCGATTATTTTAACGATAATCGATTATCGCAGTTAGATAATCGATTATCTCATTTGAAATTCTAGTCGTTGAGAAATAACGGATATACGATAATCGATTATCGTTGGTAATATAATCAATTATCTTACCTTGCGTAAAAACGTCCAGTTTAATGAAATATTAGATAATCGACTATCTCCTCAAGATAATCGATTAACTCAGTAGAAAATCGATTTCAAGACGTTTTTCATTGTTTATTTAAATACCAAAAATATAATATATGTCTTAAATATTAAAGACACTTTTAAATACCTTTTTGGTTCAATTTAAAACATGAAAATCAATTTATTCCAAGTGTATAAAAAATTATTTATGATATGCATATGTTTATGAAAATAATTTTGGAGAGAAGCCAAGACTTAAATTTAGAGTAGGATCAAGATCACAAATATAAATATGACTCAAACAAGTCTTCATTTATTTTCATTGCTTCATTGCTTCTCTTGATCTTGTCTTGAACTTCTTGTTTTTGTTCTCCAATTTTGGTCCGCTATTTTCACTCGCATATCATGTCTACAAAACAAATATACTTTAGAATAAATAAAAGTATATCTCAATAATAACTTACGATTATTTGGCATGTATAATATTTTCCATCTTCATCGATTTGTCATTTATCAAAACCTACAAATATGAACACATTAGTTTTAACATAATAAATGTGTTCTAACAATTTCCCCCTTTTTTATTGTGGCAAACCTATATGGGGATATGCATTCAAAATTGATACACTTCAATTATGCCAAATACAAGATAAGTTATAATTGAGTTCCCCCTCAATTTATGCCACAATATATTCTAAAAAAATATGAATTCAAAATACTAAAAATTTAAAGAAAAATGCAAATGCATATACCCTTCTCTTCCCCCTTTTGACATTAACAAAAAGACAATTTTATTAGTGAAAAGGAGAGATTACATAATAGTAGAAGAGAAAAATACATTTCATAGATAAACTAAAAAATTAAAAATCATCGTCAAATTCGTCGCTTGAGTCATTGGAAGAATAGACTTGAGTATAGGGGTAATTGACGTGATCAAAATACCCGTGGAGTTCATTACTCAATCTTCGCACATTTCTTTCGGTGCGAGACACATTCCTATCAATCCGAGACATTGAGGTTGATAGTGAAGCTAGTTGCTCCGAAATACTTTGGAGTGTAGCATCCGAGCGACGACTTGGTTGAGGAGTTGGTTGAGTAGGCGGAGGAGGAGGAGGAGCGGGATGATCTCCGCTATGAAAGGATGTTTCTTGAATCTCCCAAAGTTTGGTGCGATTTTTCTTCGGACCAATATTGGTGTCAATTTCCAATGCTTCAAGAATGATCATAATAAGAAAAGCATATGGAAGAGGTTTGTCATCACCTATGGAATCATGCATATGAGTAAGAATAAGCTTGCACCAATAGATGCGCGCCCCGGTAATAATAGCATGCATAATTATGGCGTCCTCGCGCCCAATTGTAGAGTGATTGTATTTTCTAGGCTTGAGGATTCTAGTGATGATGTAGAAAATTAGGCGAAATTCCGGATGCATACTTGCAATAGAGGGTCGACGGAGTTCCGGAGTCCATTCAAAGTTTCCAATTCCAATTTGTTGAAAGAGGACTTGTTCATCAAATAAGAGACCTTCGTCCCCGGTGTATTCGACGATGTCTTGACCCTCGCGAGGAAGATTCGTGAGAGTTTGAATATTTTCTTCGCTTAAGAGAATTGAAACACCATTGACTTTGGTAGAAACTTCACCATTTTCATCCTTTTTCGAATAAAACGCCCGAATCAAAGGAGGATGAATGTAAGAATATGAAAGATAAACAAAATTGATAATTTGACTTTGAAGAAGGATAGTTGAATGAGCAGAGTCGGCAAGATATCTACTCGTTGTAAAACAAGGTGGAAGGATTTCTCTATTTTCAAATTTTGGAAGAAATTGTCGAAGTTCACTTTCTTGTTCAAATCATAGAAAAGAACCATCTAGATAGCAAAATACATTTTGAGGGATGTTTGAAGAAGAAGCAACGTTCTTTCCGGCACGAGATTGTTTGGAACTTCTATTAGCCATTTGAAATGAGAATTTATTATGAAGAGAAATGCTTTTTGAGTGTATGTATTGAGTGGAAGACATCCCTATTTATAGAGGTGAAAAATGAGAGTAATTGAAGTGAAAAAATCTGATTTTGATAAGGTACAAACGGCTATAAAACGGTAAGAATTTTGAAATCTGGCCATTTGGTTAATCGATTATCTTGAACGATAATCGATTATCGTGAGCTGCGGAAATGCGATAATCGATTATCGATTAAGTTAATCGATTAATTTAAAAAATCCAGAAACGGTCGGAGAAATAGAATGAAGCGATAATCGATTATCTTCCCAAGTTAATCGATTATCTTAAAAATATAGAAATATATAAAAATATGATCGATTATTCTATATGATAATCGATTATGCTAAACTCGACCTTCAAAATTTTGATATCAAACCCCAAAAAAAAATTCAACAAGGCTTAAGGAATTTTCAACTTAGTTCCCCCTGCCTTTAGGCGGATACCTGCAAAAGAAAATAAACGTCTCCGACGCTCAAGTCAGTAATTATTCAAGAAGTAAATGCAACCTAAGTGTATGCACTAGATCAACGTAGAGTCAAGTATTCCGAGTTCACTACGAATACGGAAGAACGACTCTTTATCTAAAGGTTTGGTGAAGATGTCGGCTAATTGATGTTTAGTTTCAACGAACTCAATTTTGACATCACCTTTAAGAACGTGATCTCTTATAAAATGGTGCCTAATTTCTATGTGTTTCGTTCTTGAATGAAGAATTGGATTCTTCGTCAAGCTTATGGCGCTAGTATTGTCGCATCGAAGAGGGACGTGATCAATACTAAGACCATAATCTTAGAGTTGTTGCTTCATCCAAAGAATTTGTGCACAACAACTCCCCGCGGCTATATATTCAGCCTCGGTTGTGGATAACGCAAAACTAACTTGTTTCTTGCTAAACCAAGAAACCAATGAGCTACCGAGCAAATGGCAAGTGCCACTAGTGCTCTTGCGGTCCAATCTGCATCCTGCAAAATCGGAATCGGAATAGCCAACAAGTTGGCATGAAGAACCTTTGGGATACCAAAGTCCCACATTCATAGTTCCAACTAGGTACTTCATTATCCGTTTTACCGTAGTTAGGTGAGACACCTTCGGACATGATTGATATCGAGCGCATAAACAAACGCTAAACATGATGTCCGGTCTACTAGCAGGTAAATAAAGTAGAGATGCGATCATACCTCGGTATTTCTTCAAATCTACCTCCTTACCTTTTTCATCTTTGTCAAGATGGTCGGATGTACTCATTGGAGTAGCCCATTGCTTTGGCATTGCTCATTTCAAACCGATTAAGCAACTCCTTGCAATATTTAGTTTGACAAATGAAAGTTCCCTCTTTCAGTTGTTTCACTTGCAACCCCAAAAAGAAATTAAGCTCACCCATCATTGACATCTCAAATTCGCTAGTCATAAGACTTGAAAACTCCTTGCATAAAGACTCATTAGTTGACCCAAAAATAATATCATCAACATATGTTTGTACTAATAGAATGTCACTGTTTTTACTCTTGATGAAAAGTGTAGTATCAACTTTCCCCCTATTGAATTCATTTTCCAGAAGGAATTTGCAAGCGTTCATACCAAGCTCGTGGAGCTTGTTTTAAACCATGAAGTGCTTTCTTGAGCTTGAAGACATAATCCGGAGATTTAAAGTCTTCGAACCCCGGGGGTTGTTCAACATATACTTCCTCTTGAATAAATCCATTGAGTAAGGCACTCTTGACATCCATTTAATACAATTTAAAATTCATTGATGATGAAAATGCAAGTAATAAACGTATAGCTTCTAAACGTGCTACGGGTGCATATGTTTCTTCATAATCAATACCTTCTTCTTGATTATAACCCTTAGCAACTAACCTAGCTTTGTTTATAGTGATTATTCCATTTTTGTCTAATTTATTACGAAAAATCCATTTTATACCAATTATGGTATGATTATCGGGTCTTGGCACCAATTCCCAAACGTCATTACGTTTAAATTGGTTAAGCTCCTCTTGCATTGCCAAGGTCCAGTGCTCATCCCCAATTGCTTCGGAAATGGTAGTAGGTTCAATTTGAGAAACAAATGCCATATGACCTATGGTGTCTTTGAGAAGGTTTCGTGTACTTACCCCTTTCTCGATGTTTCCAATTACCTTGTCGAGAGGATGGTCTTTAAACGTCCTCCAAGCCTTGGGCATCACCGATTCTTCCTCTTGTTGAGGTGCTTCTTCCGATGGTTGTTCCATGCCTTCATCTTGAATTTCATTTGAATTTTCCGTTTGCTCTTTGTCTTGAATATTCATCTTGTTTAAAGATTCTGCAAGATGATCACAAAAATCCTTTCTTGCCAAGCGAGCATCACTTTAACAAAATACAATATGAGGGGACTCCTCGACAGTTTCAGTACGATTATTGAATACCCTATATGCTTTGCTACGTGATGAGTAACCAAGAAAAATACCTTCATCAGATTTTGCATCAAACTTTCCCAAGTTATCTTTTCCATTATAATGGATAAAACATTTACAACCGAAAACTCTAAGATGGGAGATATTAGGCTTTCTTCCCTTATAGAGTTCATATGGAGTTTTCATGAGTATCGGTCGAATGACTACTCTGTTTAAAACATAGCAAGCGGTACTCACGGCATCCGCCCAAAATTTCTTGGAAATCTTTGACTCATCGAGCATGGTTCTAGCCATCACTTCGATGCAACGATTTTTCCGTTCCACCACTCCATTTTGTTGTGGTGTACGTGGAGCCGAAAAGGTATGTTCAATACCGAGTTCGTCACAAAAATCCGCGAAGAGATTATGATCGAACTCTCCCCCATGATCACTTCTTATGGAAGTGACGGTTGTACTCTTTTCATTTTGCACATGTTTAAGAAAACTTTTGAAAGCATGAAATGCATCACTTTTATGAGCAAGAAACAATGTCCATGTGAATCGAGAGTAGTCATCCACAATTAAAAAAAGCATATAACTTTCCACCAAAACTTTTAACTCGAGATGGTCCAAAAAGATCCATGTGAAGAAGTTGTAAAGGTCTAGTGGTTGAAACAATATTCTTTGATTTAAAAGAAGCTTTTGTTTGTTTTCCTTTTAGGCATGAATCACAACTAGAATCTTTTTCTAAAGTAATGTTTGGAAGACCAATTACTAGATCTTGAGAGATTAGTTTGTTTAAAAGATTCATGTTTATATGAGCTACTCTACGATGCCATAGCCACATGTCGTCTACTTTACTCAATAAGCAATTTACAAAACTTGATGAAGATTTTTCTAGATCAACCATATAAATATTGTCTATTCTAATGCCACGAAGAATAATTTTAAAATTACTACGACGAATAACCAAGCATTCTTCGGCATCAAATAAAACAAGATTTCCCTTGTCACATAATTGACTTATGCTCAAGAGATTATGTTTTAAACCTTTAACTAACAAAATATTCTTAATAGAGGAGGTTTCGTCCTTACCGACCGAGCCAATGCCGATAATTTTACCTTTGTTATTGTTACCAAAAATAACTCTTCCTCCTTCCTTGGGCTCTAGTTGAAGGAATTTAGATGCATCCCCGGTCATGTGTTTGGAGCATCCACTATGAAGGTACCAAAGTACACTTGATCCCTTCAAACATACCTACAAAATAAATTAATAAGACTTTGGTACCCAAGCCATTTTGGGTCCTTGTAAGTTAGGTGCGACATAGTGGTGTAATTGGCTATTATTGAAGTGCCTATGTCGGGTAAAACAAACAGGAGCTATATGTCCTATTTCATTGCAATAATGATATATAACATTCGGATTATGCATACGTCTAGGAACATAATAATTCGGGGGTCTAAATTCATTCACCCTATTTTTAGGAAAATTGTTTTGATGCAATTTCCGAGAGTCTTGTCTAGGTGATCTATATATGCCAACATTTCTTCTAATATTAGTTCTAGGATGATTAATTCTAGGATTAATATTTCTAGGTGGATTTATTTTATTTTCCCTAGGTTGAGTCTTAGGCGATTTGGGAATTGACTCAACTTTTTCTTTAGGCTCATTTTTAAATCCTATACCGTGCTTAGTTGATTTTAAATTAACAAGTACATCATTCAAATTTTTGTGCGAAGAATTAAATTTGTGTAAAGTGCTCTTAAGACTATCTACTTCGTCTTTCAAAGATTTGTAAGAAGAACAACCTTTGTTTGAGCCTTCGGGTTTATCCATGCTTCTTTTGCCATAAAATCGGTTTTCCTCTTTTAATTTTTCATTATCAAAATTTAATTTTCAACTTCCTTTTCTTTTAAAGAATTTTGTTTTCTTAAATCATTTATTGTTTTTGAAGCATTAATAAACTCATCATAAAGCTCATCAAAGGCATCTTGCAATTCTCCAAAAGTAAATTTATTTTTGGAAGTGGTACATACCTCATTTTGTGTTTCTTCATTTGCCATGAGACTCAAGTTTGCGGTCTCCTCTTCTTCTCCGTCGCTTGATTCGTCTCCGGAGTCACCTCCCCAAGAGATGTATGCCCTTTGCTTCTTCTGGGTCTCTTCTACTTTTTGATTTTGGGCAATTTGGTTTGATATGCCCAAGTTCTCCACATCCGTAGCTTTTTAACTCACCTCCTTGTTTCTTACCTTTTCGTTCATACTCTTTTCGCATGAACTTGTGGAATCTTTTGATGACGAGGCCGAGCTCGTTGTCATCGTAACTTGAGTCCTCATCAATTTGAGGTTGAGCCGTTCTTGCTTTTAAGGCAATTTTTCTTTGCCTTTGATCATCTACAGGAGGGTTAAGAATAGTAGACTCATATGTTTTAAGGTTACCTCTTAGCCCGTCGATTGTGACGTTTGTTACGCCGATTGATTCCTGGATAGCATCGGCCTTTGAACACCATTCCGGATTAAGGCATCGGAGAATTTTACGGACAAGTTCCCGATCTGTAAATGTCTTCTTGAGGGCGTGAAGATCATTGACGATTTTTGAAAATCGTTCAAACATGTCATCTATTTTCTCGCCTTCCTTCATGTGAAATAATTCATACTCGTGAGTTAAGAAATCAATTTTTGCTTCACGTATCTGGTCTGTGCCTTCATATGTGATTTCAAGCTTATCTCACACTTGTTTTGCGGTTGTGCAACACGATATTTTCTGATAGTCATCGGGATTTACTGCGCAGTACAACATATTGATTGCCTTTGCGTTGTTCTCTACCTTTCTTATATCGTCCGCATCATATTCATCTTCTAATTTTGGAACCATTTCGTTTTCAACCTTTTTGGTTGGTATTTACTCTCCATTCTTTATAATCTTCCATAGTAGAAAATTATTTGATTGGATGAATATTCTCATCCTCTCCTTCCTGTACGTATAATTGGTGCCATCAAAAAGAGGTGGTCTTGCGGTGCATTGACCTTCACCTATACCTGCATAAGCAGTACGAGTAGAAGCCATGGAAAGATTCTGTCAAACGGTTAAGTCTTACAGAGAGTTAGGCTCTGATACCAATTGTTAGAATAAGTGCTTAACGCTGGGGGGGGGGGGTGAATAGCGTTTTATAAAAATTGCAGGAAATAAAAAATAACTCAAATGCGGAATTAAAAGAGTATAGAAGGAGTGCACCGATTTTATACTGGTTGGCCACAAATGTGATTACGTCCAGTCTCCCGAGAGACTCTCTCGAGGTTCTACTAAAATCGTTAAGCTTCCGGGTGCTCAACAAACCGTTTTAACTTGAGAACTTGAGTCACACAAGCCTCAACAACCTTGCTCGAAGATACCGCACTTCAAGACTTCAACAGAAGGAATAAAATGTTCCTTCTAACAACAACAAGGGATTATAAACTTCCCTTCAAGTGTATACAAAACACTTAACACTCACTTAAATAGAACTCTCTTGTAGAGTAGATATGAGTAAAAATATACGCTCAAGAACACAACAATAAAATTAAGAAATAGCTTCTCAAATGCAATTGAATATAAGAAATGAATGTAATAAATGTTTGGAAGCTTGTATATAAATTTTGCTCAGATGTTGTATTTCAAATGAGAGGTTTTGGGGTGTATTTATAGCCCCAAAATCTCTTGTATCCGTTGCTAAATGATTGAACAAATTGTCAAAAATCTGCAACGATAATCGATTATCGCAGACGATAATCGATTAACCTTTCAAAAATATAGTCGTTGGAAAGGCAACGGATATACGATAATCGATTAACTTATGTCCGATAATCGATTATTTTAACGATAATCGATTATCGCACTTAGCTAATCGATTATCTCATTTGAAATTCTAGTCGTTGAGAAATAACGGATATACGATAATCGATTATCGTTGGTAAGATAATCGATTATCTTACCTTGCGTAAAAGCGTCCAGTTTAATGAAATATTAGATAATCGATTATCTCCTCAAGATAATCGATTAACTCAGTAGAAAATCGATTTCAAGACGTTTTTCATTGTTTATTTAAATACCAAAAATATAATATATGTCTTAAATATTAAAGACACTTTTAAATACCTTTTTGGTTCAATTTAAAACATGAAAATCAATTTATTCCAAGTGTATAAAAAATTTTTTTATGATATGCATATGTTTATGAAAATAATTTTGGAGAGAAGCCAAGACTTAAATTTAGAGTAGGATCAAGATCACAAATATAAATATGACTAAAACAAGTCTTCATTTATTTTCATTGCTTCATTGCTTCTCTTGATCTTGTCTTGAACTTCTTGTTTTTGTTCTCCAATTTTGGTCCGCTATTTTCACTCGCATATCATGTCTACAAAACAAATATACTTTAGTATAAATAAAAGTATATCTCAATAATAACTTACGATTATTTGGCATGTATAATATTTTCCATCTTCATCGGTTTGTCATTTATCAAAACCTACAAATATGAACACATTAGTTTTAACATAATAAATGTGTTCTAACAAGATTCCCGGTATATTCCCCTGCACATTCATAGTTGCACTACGAGACAATATTCCAGGAGATCCTTCGGATATACTCATATGATGGACTATGGAATGGAATCCCGGGAGCTCCTTGGAAAAATTGATGAAATGCACTACAGGACGGTATCCTGGAATATCTTCATTATGGTTACTGAAATTGAGATGTTCTTACTTTGTGCTATCTTATTCCTTGTGTGTAAATTGTTGTTGTATAACCTGACTTATTTATTGTTGTAATTCATTATTTCTGCTTATTTCATACTGTTGTCTACTTTATTGTATATTTTATTTCAGTAGGCCCTGACCATCCTCGTCACTACCGGATCGAGGGTAGGTTTGGCACTTACTGAGTACCACTGTGGTGTACTCACGCCTCTTCTGCGGATGTTTTTCATGTGCAGATCTAGGTACCTCCACTCAGATGCACTATATGTGAGATAGGGAGAGCTACAAAGACCTGAGGTATATTTCCCGCATCCGCAGACCGCAGAGTCTCCTTCTTATTCTATCATGTAGCGTTTAGACTTCTATCATACTTTGGTATAGACTATTCTGTAGTTTATAGTTCTTATTGTATTTTCTATTAGCCTGTGTTGCCCGTGTTTTTCCGGGTTTTGGGGTAAATTGTAGACTTTTGCATTATTGAGTTGTATATGCCAAACGACACTTATATACATTTTATTCTTCCAGCTTTAGTTTTAGTTATTTAAATTCAGCAAATTATGTTGTTTGTCTGCAATGTTAGGCTTACGTAGTCATAAGGACTAGGTGCCGTCACAACATATTCATGGAGGGCGAACTGGGGTCGTGACACGACCAAAAGAGGAAATGATCGTATAACGATAATCTTGCAACAACATTGTAATCATTCCAAAGGAAAGTTGCACCTACCTTGGCTAATTAACGGGAAGTCAAGATAAAATTAATATTCGAGATCATATGAGTTATATGAAAACTCTTGCATGTGAAGACACTAAGATAAGCTAAGTATGGATGCAACAAGGGGGTAGAAAGCCCAGGAAAAGTAATAGCTTACGTTGAAAGAAATCTAAGACGGAACCAAAGAATTATTTGATCAATGATCCAAAGTTAGTACTTTATGGTTACACTCAAGATTTTTGAACATTATTCAGGCAGCATATTTGTTGACAATCATACAACCATAGAATACTCCAGTATAAGTTAAAAGAAAGAATTGAGCCTAGGGCATAGACAAAGGATTGAATTATTTGAAGATTGTATAATGGATATTCCA
The DNA here is from genome assembly GCA_034376525.1 of Nicotiana benthamiana. Classification (NCBI taxonomy): domain Eukaryota; kingdom Viridiplantae; phylum Streptophyta; class Magnoliopsida; order Solanales; family Solanaceae; genus Nicotiana; species Nicotiana benthamiana. The sequence continues at coordinate 45,880,456 of CM067328.1, forward strand.
TAATGACCATAAAAAGCTAAGGTAGTAACTGATAACATGAGCCACGGATCAGAAGATAGCTTAAGCCTACTTAAAGGCTTATCAGAATGAAGAGGAAACTAAAGAATTGCATCACTTAAGTAAATCAGGAGTCTGATTATTAGAACAAGAAATATTATAGACGTTGTGCGTGATAATATGATAGAATCACTCTTAATATCATATGTACAAGAGAAATAACACAACAACCACAATCTATAATGGCTCTACAAAGAAGCCGGTTAGAAGAAGTACCAGCCTCATAAAAATTCAATATAAAGATCTAACTGGATTGTGTATGTACCAGAGGTACGTGTATTATAATATAGCTTCAAGTTATGGACATGAATTACACTTAGATGGAAGGGAGGTCAGGAAAGAGATAGAAGATACGATGCAAGATTTTAAGGAAAGTAAGGTAAAGGTAAACAACGTACGAGATACTCAAAGACAAAAAATCGTGAATAGTCCATGCTTTGGAAAAAAGTCTATAAGCACGGGGATGCAATAACCGGGAAAGACATCGGCATCATCGACGGCATGTCTTCCAACCTATAATTTGTAAGTGTTGAGATATTTAGATAAGAGAGTAGAGAATAGTTGGAGATAATATGATGTATCGCTTGACGTTCCAGAATAACAGAAGGAAATCTATTGTGCAAGCAAGTTTAAGGAGATTTGCAGGTATTATAAATGGATATTTATAGGTCGCAAGCTTAATTATGGTATAACGATGAAGTTTTAAGAAACATGGAACCTCATCAACTTGCTCATCCTCAACGTCCACGTCCCCCAAAGGCGTAGTTCCGAGTTTATTGTTTACTGCCATTATTGTTCACAAATTTGATTCATATTAGTTAGTAACACACATGGAAAAAAAGATATTTAAAAAAACAATACCCAATATATAGCAACAACTGTTTTAACTCTCAGGTAAGGCCACAAAAATTGATGACGTCCACAACGCACCCCACTAAGAGATATAATACGATCATATGCAATAATAAATACCCAACTAGGAGTCGAGTTAAATTCACTTGGAGCTATGGGGGTGTTAGGGGTATATATTTGCAATAAGCAAGTAGGTTATCTAGATTGGACTTCCACAACACAATTTTGTTTACTGCTTCTGTTGTTACTCTAATAGATGCAACTAAAGAGAATATAATAGAGATAAATGTTTTTGAGGTTTTTTTCAAATGGGTTAAAGGCATAGGGTTGTGACCATTAACTAAGTATTTGCCTAGTGGGATAAAGATGTTAGTGCTTGATTTGTTGATTCAGGTGTAAGATAGGTCTAAATCTACAGTACCCACTCAATACCTCTCGATTAGACAATGATTATTTCCAATTTGTTTTTCTCAAGACCAATTGTGTATCATCCAAAATAGTTTATAAGAGCTCAAATCGTCTTATTATTATCTCTAGGTTACCATTTAACTAGGTTAATTAACCTCTCAATTAACTCAATTCCTTTCTAGCTAATTTATCCTAGACTATGTTCGTCTTTCTTGATTAGAAATTGAGTCAAATTGGAAAGAATCGATGCTTGAAACCATTAATTATACAATTAAAGCGCGAAATAAGCTAAATAATCAACATCCAATCACAAAAAAGCACTAAACTAATAACCAATAAGCTTTACATACTAGGGTTGGGTCAAAATCCTAGTAAAAGTCTAGCTATTCAAAATGAAAATTACAGAAAATAGAGAAGAAAAGATAATTAAACTCACCATGGATTATTGAAATGATGAAATATAGTGTTAAAATACCTAAAGAAGCTAAAACTTCCTAAAATAGTAATGGAAAAGAGCTACAACAGCTTTAGATCTTCAAAACTTTACCCAATTTTATGAAACTCGTCTATTTATGCATAGACAAAAAATCCTGGGCAAAAATGTCCAGTGGGAGGTTCTGCAGGTGGACAATTCCATGTGCAGTCCGCAAATTTCTTCAGCTTAGTAGGAAGGTATGTTTTGTGGCCGCACATTTCTGGACTGCGACCACACAATTTATTTGCGGTCCGCACTTTACAAGGGCTTCAAGACATGGATTTTTTGCATTTTCTATGAACTTTGAATCCATTAGTGAAAGAACAGTTCTGCAGCCACATAATTCATATGCAATCTGCACATTGTTCAAATGTCCTATTGGGGCTTCCTTCTTGGTTTGCAGCATCATATACAATTCTGTGATCCGCAATTTCTTCTACTGTCGTAGACTTCCTTCTGCAGACCTCACATCTTTGCTTTTGCGCCTTTTATTTTGTTATGCTTTGAAAAGCTCCTGTTTGAGTAAGAATTCATCATGGAAGACAAAACTTCTAGAATAATTGCATTTTGCATGGCTTCATTAGTTTTGGGATCGCAATTCGATACTTTCGGGCTAAGACAAGAGCAAAAAGGAGATAATAAGCTGTAAAAATCCATACTTATTAGTTTTCCACATAAAAATCTTGGTATCCTTGTTTCTCTTATTAGTAACAACTGTTAGTATATGTTAGTAATTTGCGTTTATTACAATCGTATTCCATGAATATTATTTCTATGGGGGTAATTTTTCCAAAAATTGATAATAGAGCACACGTTATTCTGATTCACAAAAATATTATTTACGCTGCATTTCACATTGTGTAAATAGATATGGCAGGATTAAAATATGAAGTAACAAGATTCAACAATAATGAATGATCTGCTTGTATACGTCAAATCAGAGGGTCAAATTTTTCTTCATTATAACGTCTCAAAGGCTCGAAACTATGGTTGAGTTTCATCCCACAAGGGCCATCGACGCTCGACCTCGGGATGGTATGATAGCGATGAATACGGGAAGAAAATAAGGAGTTCCCAAGGCGTGAATCCAGAGCCGACAAAATCCATTAGGCTAATCTGAGCCCGTATCGTGGCATTAACTAGGTGTCCCACCTCTGAAGCTAGTTTAATTCATTTATAACTGTTAGTCGCCATCGACCACTTCTTATAGCTCCAAGCCGAGGTTCAGACTCGACCCTGAGACCCTCAAATAGGCAAGCATGAGGCCCCGATTGGCAGCAATTCGGTCGGATTAACACCTTATTCTAAAGCACTTATTTTGTTTGTAAGTCATTCATATTGCATCGATTTCCTAACAACTAGCATAAAAATAAATCACATATTTTTAGAACCATTAAATCAGATTTAATTATTATCACCGTTTTCATGGTATACAGTACTAATCCAACAAGGATTAGAGATTGCATTATATGGAAATTTGGCAAAGCCCAAAAATATGATAGCCGATGATAGGGAAGACATGGATAAGAAGGCGGCTAGTGCAATCATATTGCACTTGTCTGATGAAGTATTCAGTGATGCCGGGGATGAAAATTGTGCGTGTGGTATTTGGAAAAGACTAAAAACTCTATGCATGTTCACATCCTTAACAAATAAGTTTTTGAGAAAACAACTTTGTGCCATCCATATGAGTGAAGGTAAATTTTTTTTTATCCCATTTTAATGTTTTCAATAGATTAATCATGCAACTGCAAACCTCAGAGGAAAAATCATTAAAGTAAATAAGGCCACCATACTTCTAAACTTGTTGTCATCTTCCTATGATAATTTGGAAACAACTGTCCTGCATGGTAGAGATATCATCGATTTAAAGAAGGTCTCATTAGCCATCCTACTCAAAGATAAGATGAGGAAAATGCCCAAAAATCAAGGACATGCTCTTATCATGGAATACAAAGGAAGAAGTTTTTTCTTGAACATCGAGTAGCCGTGATAAATCCAAAGCTCATAAAAAGTCTAGGAACCAATCAAAGGGTAGGAATTGCTACAACTGAGGTCAACCCTATAACTTCGACAGAGACTTCCTGGAGAAAATTTGAGGCAAAAGGAGTGGCCAGAAGAATGATGAAACCACAAAAGGTGTAGTGCACAACGATTAATCAGTGGTTCTTTTTGTTCACGAGGAGGAAGAATTCATGCACTTAGCCATAAAAGATTAAGAATAGGTGGTTGACACAGATGCATCCTACCATGCCACACTGGTAAGATAACTCTTATTTAGGTATAAAGCAGGAGTCTTTAGGATGGTGTAACGACCCAGATGGGTTGTTTTTGAGTGCTATAGTCACGTTTCCCCATTGATTGAGTGTTCACTGATCAATGTTGTTATGGACTGTCCAGAGTTGTTGGTATGGTTCCAAGGTGGATGGTTTGGTTCTAGGGTGGTTGGTTTAGTTCTAGGGATGTATCAGAATGAATTTGGACACTTAGTCGCAAGGTTAGAAACCTAAGTTGAAAGAGCTAACTGAATGTTGACTTATGTGTAAATGGCTTCGGAATGGATTATCTTGGTTTTGATAGCTCCGTAGGGTTATTTTAGGCTTAGGAGTGAGTCAAGATAGTGATTTGGAGATCTGTAGATGATTTTGGTTTGTGTCACGACCCAAACCCGGTCGTATTGGCACCCAACCCTAAAGCTAGGTAAGCCTGACCAACAATCGCTTCCAATTTAACATTATGTCTCAGAACCGATGATTTAATAATATTATAGTAATTTTAGAATAATAATCCAAAAATATTAATAGAGTAATAAGGACAAATATGGAAACCGATAAACACCCATAAGATATGGGGTCACGAGTCTAGGGCCTCTAAACAAAACTGGATAATAATATCTAGATGAGAATATACAAAATTTTAAAAAGTATATAATAATAATGAACTAGAATATGAAGAGCAGCCAGGTTCTGTGAACGTCAAGCAACTACCTCAACGACTCTGGAAGATGTCTGGAGACTACGAATGTCAGCTAAAACTCTGGGGTACCTGAATCTGCACACAAGTTGCATGGAGCACGGCCGAGTACTACCGAATCAGTGAATATTAGGCATAGAAAAATGTCTATAAGTAAGAAATCCACGAAATGCCACAAAGCAAAGCTAAAACTACAGTCCTATGCTCTAGCTTCGAACAAACAGCAAAACAATATCAAAATAGCAATCAAGTATCAGATAAAAATGGTATGCAATGCACATGAATACACTTCGGCGTGCAACCCGAGCCATCCATATTTATTTATCGTCGACGGCACTCACTGGGGGTGTGTACAGACTTCGGAGGGGCTCCTTCACCATATGCGCAATATCAGCCAGGTATCAGCATCGAACAGGTTCTCGACCTCAATATCAATATATGATTATCTCTAGGTGTGTAGCCCGACCCAGATTCAGTCCATAGTATGCATATTAGTCACATAAAAAATTCAATCTAATTTTTAGTTCCAACTATTAAGGCTAATATAATTTAATTAGTTAATTTCAGAAATAAGGTGACTTAGCATTTAATACAATGATTAAACATAGGACTGAAATCAATGATTATGCAAATCATGTCATCACACAGATATTTACCCTAGTCGGGTACTACAGGTTGGCACAAAGCCCCCAACATAGCACTAACCAAAATTATCAACAACACAATATGCGCATCAGCCGCCAATATTTTATATTCAGCTCTCGGGATGGACCAACTAACAATCTCCAACCATATTCCATCCCGCACCTGCTTCTACACAATTTAATGCAATTGAGGGTTGATTCTTCCTAAAAATAATGTTTTTAAGTAAAGAGAATTACCTCCAATCAATACCCGTTGAAAACACACTTCGCTAACCCGAGCCTGCTATGCGAACACGAAGGTCACTTACCGACAGACCTACCCGAACGTGGCCTTCCTTCGCGAACGCGAAGGCAAAAATCCTAGGCTATCGAATTCCTTATACGCGTTCGCGAAATACCCCTGCGAATGCGAAGAACAAAGCTCTGCAACACCAACAACAGAACACCAGCAGTCCTCTTAGTCCAAAAATAGCCCGATTGACCATCCGAAATCACCCCGAGGCCCTCAACCAAAAGCATCGCTATGTTCTAGTACCTCATTCAAACTTGCTCATAGCATAAAAATGCTACCATAAACATCTAAATCATCAAATTTCCACGGATTCAAGCCTAAGATAAACAAAAACTTCCGAAACTTGCATTTGATCCAAAACCCAAACTAAACACCTCCGAATGATCTGAAAATTTGTACACATTTCCAATATCACCCAACGCAGCTACTGCAATAGTCGGAATTCCATTACGACCCTCGGATCAAAATCGCATAGCTCACCTGGACTTCGCAAAAATTCTAACATGGCCAATTCAAGCCTAATTCTACACCGGACCTCTAAATTGAGTTCCGATAATCACCATAAAAAACTAGTTGGATCAACGAATATCCATTCCGAGCCCTCTACTCATAAGTCAACATTCGGTTGACTTTTCCAAACTAACCTTCTAATAAAGAGACTAATTGTCTCATTTCTATCCAAACTCCATCCAAATTACTTCAAACTCTCCAAATACATATATTGAAACATATAAAAGCATAAAATGGGTAAAACGGGGCAATAATTCACAGGACGACGGGTCAGGTCGTTACATCCTCCCTAACTTAAACAAACGCTTGTCCTCGAGTGGGTCAAGAAACATACCTGGAGTATAACACAAGTGAGGATATTTACTCCGTATCTCCTGCTCGGTCTCCCAAGTGGCTTCCTCCACGGGTCGACCTTTCCACAGCACCTTCACCGAAGCTATGTCCTTTGATCTCATCTCTTGAACCTGACGACCCAAATTAGCCACCGGCTCCACATCATAGGTCAAGTCTTCATCAATCTGGATCGTGCCAATGTCTAACACATGAGACGGATCCCCAACATATTTCCGGAGCATAGAAACATAGATCTCCGGGTGAACTCCCGATAAGCAAGGTGGGAAAGAAAGCACATAGGCCAGCTCCCCAATCCTCCCATGTTTCTCAAAAGGTCCAATGAATCTTGGACTCAGTTTCCCTTTCTTTCGAAACCTCATAACGCCTTTCATAAGCGAAACCTTCAACAAGACCTTCTCACCCACTGCATAAGATACATCTCGACCCTTCCAGTCCGTATAAATCTTCTGACATTACTAAGGTGTACGAAGTCTCTCCTAGATTAGTTTCACCTTCTCTAAGGCATCCTAAAGTAGCTATGTCCATAATAATCTAGCTTCGCCGGGCTCAAACCAACCAACCGGAGATCTACACCGTCTCCCATATATGGCCTCATACAGCGCCATCTGGATACTGGATTGATAGTTGTTATTGTATGCAAACTCCGCAAGTGGCAAGAACTCAGCCCAAGAACCTCCAAAATCGATAGCACAAGCACGCAACATGTCCTCCGATATTTTGATAGTATGCTCGGACTGCCAGTCCCTCTGTGGATGAAATGTTGCGCTCAACTGCACCTTTGTGCCCAACTCCCAATAAAAGGTCCTCCAGAACTGGGAAGTAAACATGGTACCCCTATCTGATACAATGGAAACCGGGACCCCATGTAGTCATACAATCTCCCGGATGAAAATCTCTGCTAACTTCTCTGTAGAATAGGTAGTGCATACTAGAAATGAAGTGCGTGGACTTGGTCAGTCTATCCACAATCACCCAAATCGAATCAAACTTCTTCGAGGTACGAGGAAGACCACTCACAAAGTCCATAGTAGTGTTCTCTCACTTCCACTCAGGAATATCCATTCGATGGAGTACACCACCGGGTCTCTGGTGCCCGTATTTGACTTGCTGACAGTGAGACACCGAGCCACATAATTCACAATATCCTTTTTCATTCTCCTCCACCAGTAATAATGTCTCAAATCCTGGTAGCTCTTCGCGGAACCCGGATGAATCGAATACCACGAGCTGTGGGCCTTCTCTAATATAACCTCCCAGAGACCATCCACATTGGGCATGCAAATCCGGCTCTGCATCCGTAATATACTATCGTCTCCAATGGTCACATATCTGGCATCATCATGCTGGACCCTGTCCTTCAGGACAAGCAAATGCGGGTCATCAAATTGGCTCTCTGATGCGGTCATACAAAGAAGATCAGGAGACTACACTAGCCAACACCCGATTGGGCTCATAAATGTACAACCTTACCATCTGATTGGCTAAGTCCAGAAGATCAATCGCAAGGGGCCTCTCCCCAACTGTAATGTATGCCAGACTACCCATGCTGATAGCCTTCCGGCTCAAAGCATGAGCCACTACATTGGCCTTCCCCGGATGATATAGAATGGTAATATCATAGTCTATTAGTACCTCAAGACATCTCCGTTGTCTCAAATTAAGATCCTTCTGCTCAAAGTGTTGAAGGCTGTGATGATCCGTATATACCTCACAAGATACACCATAAAAATAATACCTCCAAATATTCAAGGCATGAAAAATTGCAGCTAACTCTAAGTCATGACACGATTGTTCTTCCCATGGGGCTTTAGCTGACGAGAAGCATAAGCAATAACTGTACCCTCCTGCATCAATACACAACCAATCCCAACTCTCAAAGCATCACAATGCACTGTGTAAGAACCTGAAGCTGATGGTAATACTAATACCGGAGCTGTGGTCAAAGCTGACATGAGCTTATGGAAGCTCTCCTCGCATTCATCTGACCACAAAAATGGAGGATTATTTTGAGTCAACTTCGTCAAAGGCGAAGCAATAGATGAAAGGCCCTGAACGAACCTGCGATAATAACCTTCCAAACTGAGGAATCTCCAAATCTCAATAGATGAGGATGGTTTGGGCCAACTCTGCACCGCCTCAATCTTCTTTGGGTCAACTTGAATGCCATCATTGGACACCACGTGTCGCAGAAAAACCACAGTACTAAGCTATAATTCACATTTGGAGAACTTTGCATAAAGTTTCTCCTCATTCAATCACTTCAAGACGACCCTCAAATGTTGTGCGTGCTCCTCTTGACTACCCGAATACACCAGAATATCATCAATTAACACGATCACAAAAAAATCCAGATAAGGCCGAAATACAAAGTTTATCAAGTGCATGAATGCGGTTGGGGCATTGGTCAGCCCGAAAGACATCACTAGGAACTCGTAGTGCCCATATCTCGTCCTCAAAGTCGTCTACATAATGTCCGAATCCCTATTCTTCAGCTAGTGATAACTCGATCGAAGGTCAATCTTAGAGAATACCCTTGCTTCCTAGAGCTGATCAAATAAATCCTTAATATGGGATAGTGAGTACTTGTTCTTCACTGTCACCTTATTCAACTACCTGCAGTCAATGAACATTCTCATTGTGCCATCCTTATTCCTTACAAATAATACTTGTGCACCCCAATGTGACACACTCGGGCGAATGAACCCCTTATCTAGGAGTTCCTGAAGCTATTTTTCCAACTCCTTTAGCTTTGCTGGTGCCATTCGATTGGGAGGAATAGAGATGGGATGAGTACCCGGCACCAGATCAATACCGAAATCATTGTCCCTGTCTGGTGGCATGCCTGGTAAGTCCAATGGAAACAAATCATTGAAATCCCTAACAACGGGAACTGAATCAAGACTAGGAGACTCGGCTTCTACATCTCTCAGGAAATACAAATATGATAAACACCCCTTTCCAACCATCCGCTGGTCTTTTAGGAAAGAAATCACCCTGCTAGATAGATAATCAGTCATGCCTCGCCACTCGATCCTCAGAATACCCGAAATAGATAGTGTAACTATCTCAGCATTATAGTCCAGAATAGTACGGTGCGGAGATAGCCTATCCATACCCAGAATTACATCAAAATCCACCATGACAAATAATAATAAGTCAACCGGGTCTCCAGACCACCAATAGTCACCAGACATGATCTATACACATGATCCACAGTAATAGTGTCACTCACTAGGGTAGATACGTGTACAGACAAGACAAGACAACCACGGGTCGTACCCAAATAATGAGCAAAATAGGAGGATACATATGATTAGGTGCATCCGGGCTCGAATAAAACAGAAGCATTCCTGTGGCAGACTGAGATAATACATGTGATTACTGCATCTGAGGAAATAGTGTCCCTCCAATCTGGAAGGGTATAGAAATGAGCCTGGCCACTGCCCGTATGGTCCTTACCCCTGGGGCGACCTCTAAATACCTGGCCTCCACCCCTAGATGATTAAGTGGGAGCTGAATAAACTTATGCAGAAGACGAGGGCTAATCACTCTTCTAAGACTGCCTACAGTGGGGTCGAGGACACTATCTCTTTATGTGACCCAACTCACCGCAATCACACCAATAAACTGAAGTGGGAGAAGGGGACTGATAAGAACCCCTCTCTGCAGACGAACCCTGAGCTGAAGGAGCAGGAGCAGGAGCAGATCTCTGATGTGGAAGAGCACTCAATGCAGGATGACTCTGCTGATGACCTTGATGGCCCCGGCGTGAAGAGGCTCCACTGAACTCTATGCGTCCGAACTGAGGAGGCCTGAAGGAATGACCTCTACCCTGCTGGAAATGGCCCCTAGACGAAGCGCCATTGAAATTACCTGAACCTCGAGGCCTCTTGGCCTCCCTGTCCACACGCTCCAGACGATGATCTGTATTAATCAATTGAGTCGCATCAACAACCTCCTCAAGTGTAGCATCTGTAGCCGTCTCTGTAGTCATCAATATACGGATCGGATGGTTGAGACCATTATAAATCTCCTAATACTCTCTCTATATGTCTGGATAATCCACATAGAATGCCTAGGTAGCTGTGTAAACTGCAACTCATACTGAGCAACAGACATATCTCCCTGAGTCAACCACTCAAATTGACGACGCATCTCCTCCCTGTGAGACTGGGGCACATACTTCTCCAAAATTACCGTGGAGAGTTGTTGCCAAGTGAGGGGCGCTGCCCCAATAGGCCTACGTCTCTGGAATTCTTCCCACCAAGTAAATGTAGCTCCTGTGAATTGGAAGGTGGTAAAAGCCACTCCATTAGACTCCAGAATACCCGCAGTACGAAAGCATACGCTGGAATTTATCCAGAAAACCCTGGGCGTCCTCTCCCTCAGCACCACTAAATGTCGGAGGTTGGAGCCTATCGAACCTCTCCAAACGATTTTGCTCATCATCTGATATAGCTGGAGCCACAAGAGCTAGAGCAGGTGCAACAGGGGCAACTGGAATAACCCGTGCAACTAGTGCAATTGGAGCAAGTGGCTGAACTTGCTAAACTAGAGCTACCTCAGGTGTCTATAAGCCCTGAACAACCTGCTCAATTGTGCAAACATTAGGGGTCTGATTACCACCCCCGATCTGAGAAGTAGACGTTGCTTTAATGGCTAAAACCGCCTAAGCTAGCACATTGCAGATGGACAAAAACTGAGCCAAAGCTTCCCGGAGACCAGGAACCATGATGGGCACTTTCGGTGCATGAATAGGTGCTGCTGGAGCATCTACAGCTAGAGGCTGATCATGGGCCCGGGCAGCTGGTGGGTCAATAGGTGCTGCCCCTGCTGGTCCGCCTCGTCAAGCACCACGACTGCGCCCACGACCTCTAGCGGGTGGTACTGGTGGTCATCCTACACGTCCATTTGCATGGTTTATCGCCATCTGTGAGAGAATCGAATACAGAAATGTAGTCTTCACGCTATCAAATCGCACGATATGAATTTCAAGAAAGTGAGGTGTTTCCTAAACATTCACTAGCCTCCTGCATATAAGTGTGGTGCACGACACACCCATATACAATACTCTACTAAACCGGCTCATGACTCATGAGGCCTAGTAACCTAGGCTCTGATACCAACTTGTCACGATCCAAACCTAGTCGTGATGGCACCCAGCCCTAAAGCTAGGTAAGCCTGACCAACAATCGCTTCAAATTGAAAATTAAGTCTCAAAATCGACGATTTAAGAATACAATTATAATTTTAGAATAATAGTCCAAAAATATTAATAGAGTACTAAGGAAAATACGGAAACCGATAAACACCCATAAGATATGGGGTCACGAGTCTAGAGCCTCTAAACAAAACTGAATAATAATATCTTGATGAGAATATAAAAAACCTGAAAAAGTATATAATAATAATAAACTGGATTATGAAGAGCAGCCAGGATCTGCGAACGTCAACCAGCTACCTCAACGACATTGGATGATGTCTCGAGACTACGAATGTCAGCTAAACCTCTGGTGTACCTGAATCTGCACACAAAGTGCAGAGAGTGAGGGTGAGTACTACCGACTTAGTGAATAATAAGCATAGAAAAATGTCTGAAAGTAAGAAATCCACGAAATGCCACAATGCAAAGCTAAAACAACAGTCATATACTATAGCTACGAATTAACAACAAAACAATATCAAAATAGCAATCAAGTATTAGATAAAAATGCAATGCAATGCCCATGAATACGCTGCAGCGTGTAGCCCGAGACATCCATATGTATTTATCGTCGACGACACTCACTGGGGGATGTGTACAGACTCCGGAGGGGCTCCTTTTGCCCAAGCGTAATATCAACCACGCATCGGCATAGAACATGCTCTCGGCCTTAATATCAATATATGATAATCACTACACTGTGTAGCCCGACCCAGATTCAGTCCACAGTATGCATATTAGTCACGTAACAGATTCAATCTAATTTCTCAGTTCCAATTATTAAGGCGAATATAATTTAATTAGTTAATTTCATAAATAAGGTGACTTAGCATTTAATACAGCGATTAAGCACAGGACTGAGATCAATGATTATGCAAATCATGTCATCACACAGATATTTACCCTACTCGGGTACTACAGGTCGGCACAAGAGCCGAAACATGGCATTGAGCCCAATTATCAACAACACAATATGTGTATCAACCACCAATAATTTATATTCAACTCTCAGGATGGACCAAGTCACAATCCCCAACAATATACCATCCCGCACCTGCCATGGGGTGCAAATCACGCCCTAACATAGCATCACGATGTGATAAGCCGGGGTTTCAAACCCTCAGGCCATCATCTATATAAACTACTCACCTCTAACCGGTTGTAGACTGCTCTACAATGCCTTTTACCTTCAAATATCCCTCTACAAGCATCAAATCTTGTCAAAACCACAACTAATACGTTATTATAGGCTAAACAAACATACCCCAATTGAAATTTTTCAAAAAATGCTAAAAATCACGAAGTTGGTAAAACCCGAGCCCCGGGCCCACTTTTCTTAAAGTTCTGAAAATTACATATTTGGATTCCTCATCTTGCCCCGAGTCCGAACATATAAGGTTCACGAAAAACGGAGTCCGTTTGACCTTTCAAATCCCCAAAATTTGTTCCTAAAAACTAAGCCCTAGATCATTACAATTTCTACATAATTTCATGGAACTGAGGGTTGATTCTTCCTAAAAATAATATTTTTAAGTCAACATACTTACCTCCAATCAATACCTATAGAAGAAAGACTTCAAATCGCTCAAAAAGCTCCATTGGCGGAGTAAAATGGTGGAAAATTTGTTGGGTTCGCGACTGAAATAACCCTTAAAAGCTTTCTGACCATGCGAAATTCCTTCTTCACGATCCCGGATCCTACCCGTGAACTCAATACACAGCTGCCCCTTCTCCTTCGGGAACATGTGCCAGGGACGCGAACGCGAAGCACAAAACAATCCCCTCAACATTTCCCATTAGCGAGCGCGAGCCTGCTACGCAAACGCGAAGGTCACTGGCCCACATACCTACGCGAACGCGGCCTCCCTTCGCGAACCAGAAGGCCAAAATCCTAGTCTCTCTAATTCTTTCTACGGGTTCGCGACATACCCCTGCGAACGCAAAGAACAAAGCTTTGCAACACCAACAACAAAACACCAACAATCCTCTTAGTCCAACAATAGCCCTATTGACCATCCGAAATAACCGCGAGGCCCTCCGGACCTCAACCAAAAGCACCAATATGTTCTAATATCTCATTCAAACTTGCTCGGAGCATAAACATGCTACCACAAACATCAAAATCATCAAATTTATACGGATTCAAGCCTAAGTTAAACTAAAACTTTCGAAACTTGAATTTGATCCAAAACCTGATCTAAACACCTCCAAATAATTTGAAAATTTGCGCGCACATCCAAAATCACCTAGAGGAGCTACTACAAGTGTTGGAATTCCATGCCGACCCCCGGATCAAAATCTCACCTATCACCCGGACTTTGCCAAAATTCTAACTTAGCCAATTCAAGTCTAATTCTACACCGGGCCTCCAAATTCATTTCCGATGTCACTCTTAAGTCAAAGATCACCATCCAAAACTAGTCGAATCATCAAAAATCCATTCCGAGCCCCTTTACTCATAAGTCAACGTTCGGTTAACTTTTCCAAACTAACATTCTCATAAAGAGACTAATTGTCCCATTTCTATCCAAACTCCATCTGAATTACTTCAAACTCTCCAATACATATGTTGAAACATATAAAAGCATAAAACAGGAAAAACGAGCCGATAATTCACGGGACGACGGGTCAGGTCATTACAGTTTTAAATGTCAAAGTTCAAAATTTTGAAATTTGGAGAGTTGAGATGTTTGATCGAGAGCTGACTTTATGGTTATGAGTCACGGAATTTGTTCCAAAAATTGGAATAGGTCCGTTATGCCAATTATGACTTATGTGTGAAATTTGAGGTCAATCCGAGTTGATTTGATAGGTTTCGGCATCAAATATAGAAGTAATAACTTTGCAAGTACTTTAGGCTTGAAAATATGCGGGATTCATAGTTTATTGTTGTTTGAGTGATTTGACCCTTAGAGCGAGTTTGTTTGATATTTTAGGAATTTTTGGTATGCTTGGTTGAGGTCCTGGGGGCCTCGGGTGTGATTGTGATCATGTTTGACGCATTTTGAACTTTAGAGGAACCGCTGATCTCTACTATTAGTTTCTTTATATGCGATCGCGAGTGAGATGTCACGATTGTGAAGGGTTGTTTGTCTCTAATGGAATATTTTTCTATTGGGAGAAGTTGCTCACATGAATTCGTTCATCGCAATTGGGTGAAGTTGTTCACGATCGCGTAGGTCTGAGAAGTCAATGTATCACAATCGTTCTTGGTATTCCCTATTCACGGAGAGTAAATTGGGAAGTGTATGAATTTGCACTTCAAGATCAAGAAGAAGGGGCATCTGGGCAGGATAAAACATTTCAAAATGAGGGTTTAAGTCATATTTTATAATTTGATTTTGGGTGTCCGGATTGAGGTGATTCTTTCAGAGATTTTTAAGAGTGATTGGGGTTAGTGATTCTAATTCGTATTTGGTTAAGTTACATAAATATATCATTGTTTTCATTATTTATTTACTCTTTTTGTGTAATTTGGGAAAAATTGTAGATACTTCGAAGGCTTTAATTTGAGAATTTGAATGTCGAGCTATGATTTGCGTAATTTTTGTATGGTTGGACTCATGATTGAATGAATGTTTGGATTTTATAACCCTTATTAGATTCCGAAACATGGGCTCAGGGTTGAATTGAGTTTTGACTTTTGTGTAAGAACTTAGCTTTATCATATGGAATATATTCCTATTGCTTGTATTGATTCTATCGAGTTGTTTGTGACTAGATTCGAGTTGTTTGAATGACGATTCATGAGGCAAAGGCTTATTGTGACTTGTATTGGAGTGTATAAACCCATTAATTACGTGTTATGTGGTTGGTGTTAAAGTGACGCACCTGATAGGTGACAGGTGTGTGGGCGTGCAATGTAGAAATTATGATCTGGTCAATTATGTGGTACTATTTAGTCATTAAACCTTGTAGCTATTCATGTTATCTATGTGTTATAGTAATTGAACTACAAATTCATGTTAGAATAATTTTATGCTATGTGCCTATATTCTTGAGATCCACAATGATCATTTCTACTATTGAATTATTTGGTTAGATAGCAATTTTGTACCTAGTCACATCCATAATTTGCATATCATATCTCAGTCACTTTTGCTATTTATTGTTATGTTATATATTATTGTTTGTCCTAATTGGCATGAGATTTGTGACTCGAGAGACTAGAGAATTGATGATTGTGTTAAGGCTTGAGAGTCGTGTTGCGAGTAATATTTGTGCATCGGGTTGCACGTCGGAGCAGACCTTATGGCTTATATGTGGAATGAACGGCATGCCACAATAGGACTTTTGGGCTTTATCAATATGGGATTGCATATCCCTGCAGGACTTATGGCTTTTATGTGGATGGGGCTGAATGATACAACAGACCTTTTAGGATTTTATCATTATAGGATCGGGTTGCACGCCGCAACATGCTAGATTGGCTTATTATTGGCGCTTGGACATGATTCACCCCTCATGAGTTTGACATACAAGCAGCAAGCGCATGTTCTATTGATTCATGATGTGATCAGACTGCACACTGCAACATGTACTGTATAGTGTCCAGTGATTGAGTACGACGAACGAGAATTTAGATAGTCATATTGAGTACGTGGGGTTTTCATTGTGTTGCATCACATGTGATATGCATATTGGTATGCAGATACAGAGAAGTAATATTCCTCATATTAGTTATACTCGGCGTAATTTCGCTATATTGAGCTTCATTGTTAAACCTGGAAGCATATTTACACTCTTGTACTTTGTATTAACAGATTATAAGTTACTCTACGATATTATTTCCATATTTCCTATCATTTCCGTACTGTTAAAGTTGTATTGGGACTCAATTGGTCGAGCTCGTCACTACTTTTAGCCTAAAGGATGGTTTTGTTACTTGTAGAGTTTGATGTACTCATACTACACTCTGTACTTCATGTGCAGATCTACGTATTTTGGGCACAATGGTTCCTAATATCTTGAGGTTTGTTAGTTCAGAGATTATCGAGGTACCTGCTTTGGCGTCCGCAGACCGTGACACTCTTCCTCTACATTTTAGTTCTATTTATACTATTCTACTTTCCTCGACATTGTTTCAGTTGTTAGACCGTGTTATTGTATAGATGCTCTTGTACTTAGTAACACCCGGATCTTGGAGAATATCGTATTGAGTCGTGGTATTTTCTTATTAGTATTTACAATATTTTCTTTCTAATAGCTTATATTACTATGCTTTTCAAACATAAAGATGCGTGGTTTTATTGTGAATGTTGGCTTGCTTATTATTGCAATAGGCGCCTTCACGACATGTGAGATTTGGGTTGTGACAAGTTGGTATCTGAGCCTAGGTTACAATAGGTCTCACGAATTGAGCAGGTCTAGTAGAGCCTTGTGGATCGGTACAGAGATGTTTGTACTTATCTTCGAGAGGCTGCCAAACCACTAGGAAAACATCACCTTCCTGTAAACTTGTCATGTGAATTTGTTGATTCTGAAACCAAAACTTTCGTTATTATATTCTCTCACAAATGATGAGAGCATGTGCTGTTGGATTGGGTGGACAACCATCAGTACCGTAGGGGGTACATCCCATTATTTAATATTAAGAATTAGTCGTAATTTATATGAGCTAGAAGGGATTAAGACCATTCATGAAATTATAAAAATTTTGTGATATTTGTTCTAACAAAATTTAATTAGGAGAGCGACTTTCATTTGCGGCTTTTGCGATAAAAATATTACAAAGCCCCTTCTAATATGATTTGTACTGTATTTTACCTCCATACATATTTTGTTTGGCATGTTTAGAGATGAGAACAGATGTTATTCGGACGTTCCTCGCAATTGAGTTTCTAAAGGCACTTTACTCTATCCTAGTTTATGTTACCTATAAAAAACAAACTTTCATCTTGAGAAAATGAATTATCTCTATAATTGGGCAAGTAGGCGATCTTCAAGAACATAAGATAACACGAGTGAGTATTCATTTTAAGAATTTTAACCTTGAATAACATATCTACGTTGTTTCCTGTGCTCTTTCCCGTATAATGAATTTTTTCTTTGAAATATAGCTAAACAAACAACAACATTGATACTGTTAGGTATATTTAAATGTTATTTGTTTTGAGTGGAATATTTATTGTAGAAAAATATTTGAAAGTTAGTATTTTAGTTATTAATATTACTATTTTCAAAAATGCTTTGATTATATACATAAAAGTAAGAAAGTTTATGCGATTTTATTTATTGTAAAGATAGAAATTATTTCATTGCTAGAAAAAAGATTGTCTTTTTATTATTCTAAGGGTTAAGTGTAAGAGAATTTTTACTCTTTATATGAGGTTAGGAAAATTTTAAGTTAATAATATATATATTTTTATATGAATATTTTAATAAATAATAGCGTATGTATTTATTTTGTATGCTATCACATAACTATGATAGTTAAATATATAAAGTTCATTAAAAGTAAGTAGTTTTTTTGAAAAATTTGAGATAATTACTAATTAGATAATTAATAAATTTTAGTGGGAGTTTAATTAAAAATATCTTGAATGAGATTGAAGCCCCTGGTGTGGCAGCCAAAAAAAGAGATAAAAGAATTTCTCTAAGAATTAAGAAGTAACATGACACACTTGGAAGATTAAGAGGGTAAGTCATCAACATTATTGGGGCCTACCGACTAACTTTCTTTGAAGAATTCATTTTTTTTTTTAAGTGCCAAACTTAATTGTGGATGCAAAACTTACGGATAAGACTCTTAACAACTTAACCATTAAGTAGTAGATGTTCATTAACTAATGTTGATTTGTTCATTTTTGGCCTATACTAAAGACAAAAATCTTTCAATTAAGAATTTCTCAATTTGAGACACTCAAGTCTAAAATTGTTATGTAACAGGGGGATAATGAAGATTTCAGCCAAAATAATGTTGAGTCTAAAAAATTTTGATATTTAAAAAAATATCTTTCAAAACATGTCTAGATTCATTTTCACACCATATATTAATTGGTCATTATTACAGTAATTATTTTAATATATTTGTTTGAATTCATTAGAATAAAAATCTGGGAATGAAGTGGAAGTAGTTATTATCTATACGTCATTTGTTAACGTTTTATCACATTAGTTTTGTAACAAATTTTTAAATCTGATAAAAATGATAGCTATTATATGTTATAGTCTATCAAATTATCTTTATGCATGCTTTTGTAACAGAAAAGTTTTTAATGGATTGCTTTGATTGTTGACGTATAGTTTTCACCAGATTGTGAAGTTTTGGATTATACATATTTTGTTGGTTTTTATCTTTTTTTTTTTTTGGTAATTAAGGTTTTTTCATTAATCACCAATGAAGTTCCAATACAAAACCACAGTCAAGCTTCAACTCGGCCGACTGTCTGAGAGCTAACACATTAACTACACTTACTATCCTAACTATCTAACTTCTACTATATTCTAAGGCGTTGCAATTGTTGCCTAATTCTATGGGTGCCTCTAACATTACAATTATACACTATGTCTCTCAGTAAAGCATTATTACATCGAAAAGTCTTGTTGAATACTCCTGCATTCCTTTCCAGCCATATAGCATATGCAACTTCAGCTGTAACCATTTTAAATATAAATGCAGGACATGTTCGTCCCTTGGCTTTGGTAATCAACCATTGCACTTTCTGGTTCCAACTAATACTAGGTAGGTAGTGTTCCTGCAGCCAGTTCATTACTCTTCCCCATAGTTCCACAGTGATCGGGCAGTTCGTGAGCAAATGATCTCTTGTTTCAGGTTGGATTTGGCATATGGTGCATTGCTGATCAATACTCATTCCCCAGCTATGTAGTCTATCCTTTGTTGGTAGTCTGTCTTGTAGGAATAGCCACAGGTTGAACATTGCTTTTGGTCTGGCTTGGTTTTGTATGATTAAGTTCTTCCATGGGACTGTCAGCACTTCTTGCAACTGTAACTGATACAACTGTTTAGTAGTACATTTCTGATGTTTCCAGTTCCGGATCCTTTGTAGAGTGTCCCTGGATTGGATGATCTTCTTAGCCATCCAGCTAGCTTGGGTAGTAATTGGCATGGACTCTATTGGCCTGTCTTTGATATAATACACTGTGATCCACCTTATCCACAACTTGTCCTTTTTATGGGCTATGTCCCAGCAGGTCTTTGCAATGGCAGCCTTGTTCCAGAGTTTGAGGTTGGTTAGATTCATTCCACCAACTGACTTTGGGGTACACATTTTGTCCCAGGAGATGTATGCTTTCTTAGTTACAGTATTCATCCCAGACTAAATGAAACTCCTGCAAATGCTTTCAATCATTTTAACTACTTTCACAGGGAGAATAAACAGCTGAGCCCAGTATGCTTGAATTCCAAAGATGACAGATTGCACCAGTTGTAGCCTCCCAGAGATGACAGTGTTCTAGCAGTCCAAGAAGTGATCCTGGCTGTGATTTTTTCCACTAAAGGTTGCCACTGTAGTAGAGTGATTTTTTTTGGTGCTCAGTGGTACTCCCAGATACTTGAAAGGCAGTTGGCCTTGTTCATAGCTAAGGTGGTCAAGGATCTGCTGCTGTACAGGTATTGGTACTTCTCCAAAATAGTCTGAGCTCTTGTTCAAGTTGGCCTTGAGACCTGAGGCTGCAGAGAATTTGGAGCAGCAGTTGGATAATGCCTTGACAGATTGGAGGTCTCCCTTGGTAAACAGCAACAAGTCATCTGCAAAGCACATATGTGTGATGCCCAGTTTTTTACATCTGGGGTGGAATTGATATGGTGGATCAGCTTGTAGTACAGTGCATGACCTGCCTAAATACTCCATGACCAAGGCAAATAGGAATGGGGAAATGGGGTCCCCTTGCCTCAGTCCTCTGGCAGTAGCAAAGGGTACAGTAGGCTCTCCATTAACTAAAACAGAGTAGCTCACTCTTGATATACACTCCATAATCCATTTGGTGAAGGTGCTGAGGAAGCCAATCTGTTCCATGACTTGCTTTAAGAACACCCATTCCACTGAATCATGCTTTCTGGAGATCTAATGTAATCATGCATCTGGGGGAGACATGCTTCCTAGTGTAGATTTTAGCAAGCTCATGTGCTAGAATGATGTTATACTGAATTTTCCTACCCGGAATGAAACCTGCCTGAGCTTCATTGATGAGGCTTGCCATCACCTTCTGCAGCCTATTAGCCAGTACTTATGAGATGAGCTTGTATAGGACAGTACAACAGGAAATAGGCCTATACTCTTTGGCTGAAGTTGGTTTGGACAGTTTAGGGATGAGGGTAATAGTTGCACAATTGATTGGTCTGCACATTCTTGCGGAGTTGAAAAACTGCTTTATGGCAGTAGTGACTTGGCTACCAATGATGCTCCAGCTCTTTTTGAAGAAAACAACATTGTATCCATCTATTCCTGGTGCTTTGTCATCTCCAATAGCTTTGAGACTCTCTGTTTTTTCTGTGTCAGTTACTGGAGCACATCGTTCCTGTCTTTGTTGATGTGTCAGTTTTGTTAGAAACTACGCTTTACGCTAGAGGGGGGGTGAATAGCGTATTAATAGAATTTAGCGTTTTCTTGCGGAATTTAAACTTTGCAGGAAGTAAAATAAATGCAGAAAAATTAACTTACACAAAGATGTATACTGGTTGGCCACCAACGTGGTTAGTCCAGTCCCCGAGAGACTCTCTCGAGATTTTTCACTATCTTGTTAAGCTTAAGGGTGCTCAACAAACCGTTACACACTTGAGGACACAAGCCTCAAACAGTTGCTCGGAGATCGCAATCTCAAAGACTTCACCCAAGGAAACGCAAGTTCCTTGAAACAAGAGAATCGCAATTCTCTTACAAGTATATCAAATACTTGGACACTCACTTAACTAAAGTACTCCTTATTGAGTAGATATGAGTAACAGAATATGTTCAAGATAACAACAACATACACAAACTGATCATTACATTGCTATAAGCATTCATTCAATTGTTCTTCATTTTCTACTCATTTCATAAAGCTTTTGAGAGCCATATTATTGCTTAAAGTTGTTGTGATCTTGAACATATTCTTTTACTCATATCTACTCAATAAGGAGTACTTTAGTTAAGTGAGTGTCCAAGTATTTGATATACTTGTAAGAGAATTGCGATTCTCTTGTTTCAAGGAACTTGCGTTTCCTTGGGTGAAGTCTTTGAGATTGCGATCTCCGAGCAACTGTTTGAGGCTTGTGTCCTCAAGTGTGTAACGGTTTGTTGAGCACCCTTAAGCTTAACAAGATAGTGAAAAATCTCGAGAGAGTCTCTCGGGGACTGGACTAACCACGTTGGTGGCCAACCAGTATACATCTTTGTGTAAGTTTATTTTTCTGCATTTATTTTACTTCCTGCAAAGTTTAAATTCCGCAAGAAAACGCTAAATTCTATTAATACGCTATTCACCCCCCCCCCCCTCTAGCATAAAGCGTAGTTTCTAACAATTGGTATCAGAGCCCAACTCTCTGAAAACTTAACCGTTTGAGAGAACCATCCATGGCTTCTACTCTTGACTCTTTTGCAGGAATTGAAGAAGGACAATGCTCTACACGACCTCCTCTATTCAACGGCACAAACTACTCATACTGGAAGGAGAGGATGCAAATCTTTGTGCAATCAAATAGCTTTCATTTGTGGAAAGTATTCACCAATGGAAACCAAATCCCAACCAAGAAGGTGGAAGACGAATGGGTTCCAAAGACCGAAGAGGAATATACCGCGGAGGATATTCGTAAGGTTCAAAATAATGCCAAAGCTATAAATTTATTATATTGTGCTGTTAATGCTAACGACTACAGGAAGAT
Organism: Nicotiana benthamiana; assembly: GCA_034376525.1. Classification (NCBI taxonomy): domain Eukaryota; kingdom Viridiplantae; phylum Streptophyta; class Magnoliopsida; order Solanales; family Solanaceae; genus Nicotiana; species Nicotiana benthamiana. The sequence continues at coordinate 45,903,046 of CM067328.1, forward strand.
ATCATGTTGCAAAACAGCAAAAGAAATGTGGGATAAGCTTGAAGTGACATACGAAGGAACCGACTAGGTACGAGAAGCTAAAATTGATTTCTTAACTCACTCTTATGAACTATTCCACATGAAGGAAGGAGAGAAAGTAGACGAAATGTTTGAGCGATTCTCAATGATCGTGAATGATCTACACGCCCTCAAAAAGACGTTTACGGATAGAGAGCTTGTCTGGAAGATCCTCAGAAGTCTCACTCCGGCATGGCGATCAAAGGCCGATGCAATCCAAGAATCCATTGGCATCACAAATGTCACAATTGACGCATTAAGAGGTAATCTCAAAACCTATGAATCAACTATACTTAACCCGTTTGTTGATGCTCAAAGAAGGCAAAGGATTGCTCTAAAGGCTAGCCAACCACAAATTGATGAGGAAGGTGACAACGAGTTTGGAATCGTTATCAAAAGGTTTCAAAAATTCATGCGCAAAGAGTATGAACGCAAGAACAAAAAGCAAGGCGATCAACTAAAATGCTATGAATGCGGAGAAACCGGGCACATAAAATCAAATTGCCCTAACATCAAAAAGGAGAAGAAACCCTTCAAAAAGCAACGTGCATACATCTCTTGGGGAGGAGATTCCGGAGATGAAGCAAGGGAAGAAGAAGACGATGAAGCAGCAAATTTATGTCTCATGGCTCAAGAAGACGGCAAAGACGAGGTAAGTCAAATCTCTTCTCAAAATTTCTTTACTCTTGATGAAATGAGAAATGCTTTTGATGAACTATATGCTGAATTTATCAAAGCTTCAAAAACTGTCAAAAGTGTTAAAGAAAGCGCTTCTCTAAAAGAAAAAGATTTTCAAACACAGCTTTCATTAAAAGAAAAAGAATTAGAAAAACTGGTTTTCGAAAATGAGAAGCTAAAAGAGGAAAACAAGTTTTATGGAAAAAGAAGTGCTGACAAACCTGAAGGTTCTACTAGAAACTGTTCTTCTTGTGTGATTCTTAAGAATGAAGTAGCTAGACTTAAAGGCACATTAGATAAGTTTAATTCTTCGCATAAAAACTTGAATGATGTGCTTGTTAATCTAAAATCAACTAAACATGGAATAGGATTCAAGAATGAAGAAAAGGTTGGTGCTAAACCACAACAACCTAGAGCTCAACCTAGGACTAATAACCAAAATGCTTATCCTAGAAGTAGAAATCCTAGAAATAACTTGCATGTTAGTCCAAATAGTGAAAATGCTAGAAGACCTAGAAATGATGCATATTTTAGGCCAAACCTTGAACAATTTAGAAGACCAAGAAATGACCCTCCACCTAGAAATAGATATTCTAGAAATGATGCATATTTTAGACAAACTTGTGAACCTCCTAGAGCTCATAATAGGAGAAACAATGGTGTTCAAAGTAGAGTAAGCAACCTTCATTCATCTAGTTACTATGTACCCAGAAAAATGCATAATCCCAACGTGACTTGTCATTATTGTAGACGTATTGGTCATATTGCCCCCGCTTGCTTTACTCGTCATAGACATATAAATCAATTGCATCATTATAACATGCCTAACCCTCAAGGACCCAAGATGGCATGGGTACCTAAAGAACATTAATTTGTTTTGTAGGTGTGCTTGAAGGGATCAAGTGTACTATGGTACCTTGATAGTGGATGCTCCAAACACATGACGGGAGATGAATCCAAATTCCTTCAACTAGAGCACAAAGAAGGAGGAAGTGTCACATTTGGTGATAACAATAAAGGAAAAATCATCGGCATTGGTTCGGTCGGTAAGGACGAAAACTCCTCTATTAAACATATACTACTTGTGAAAGGTTTGAAGCATAATCTCTTGAGCATAAGCCAATTATGTGACAAGGGAAATCTTGCTCTATTTAATTCGGATGAATGTCTTGTATTTAGACGTAGTGATTTCAAGATCATACTTCGTGGTTTTAGAATTGATAATATTATATGGTTGATCTTGCAAACTCCTCACCCGAATATGTTGATTGTTTAGTAAGCAAAGAGGATAACTCTTGGCTATGGCATCGTAGAGTAGCACACATGAACATGCATCTTTTGAACAAGCTTCTTTCTCAAAACTTAGTAGTTGGTCTTCCCAGTTTAAAGTTTGAAAATGATTCTATTTGCGATTCTTGTCAAAAAGGGAAGCAAACCAAAGCATCTTTTAAATCCAAGAATATTGTTTCAACGTCTAGACCTTTGCAATTACTTCACATGGATTTATTTGGTCCCTCTCGTATTGAAAGTCTTGGTAAAAATAAATATGTTTTTGTAATTGTTGATGACTTTTCTAGATTTACTTGGACTCTATTTCTTGCAAATAAAAGTGATGCTTTTCAAAATTTCAAGTATTTCCTTAAGCGTGTTCAAAATGAAAAGGAATCGACCGTCACTTCGATTAGAAGTGATCATGGGGGAGAGTTTGATCACAATCTCTTTGCGGATTTTTGTGACGAACTCGGAATCGAACACACCTTTTCCGCTCCACGGACACCACAACAAAATGGGGTGGTGGAAAGGAAAAATAGGTGTCTCGAAGAGATGGCTAGAACCATGCTCGACGAAGCTAAGATTCCCAATACTTTTGGGCGGACGCCGTGAGTACCGCTTGCTATGTTTTAAATAGAGTAGCAATTCGGCCGATACTCATGATAACCCCATATGAACTTTATAAGGGTAGAAAACCCAACATTTCTCATTTACGTGTTTTTGGTTGTAAATGTTTTGTTCATAATAATGGGAAGGACCAATTGGGTAAGTTTGATGCTAAATCGGATGAAGGTATTTTTATTGGTTATTCCTCACGTAGCAAAGCATATAGGATCTTTAACAAAAGAACCCAAATTGTGGAGGAATCCCCTCATGTTGTGTTTTCCGAAGATAATACTCGCTTGACGAGAAAGGAATCCGGTTTTGATCTTGCAGGTATCTTGGATAGCTTGAAAGATAAAATCCAAGAAGAACCTTCAAAGGAAAACAAAAATGAAATTGGGGAACAACCAACGGAAGAAGCGCCACAATTAGAAAAAGGAATAAATACGCCTAACGAGTGGAGAACGATCAAGGATCATCCTCTCGAACAGGTAATCGGCGATGTTGGAGAAAAGGTAAGTACCCGAAACTCTCTTAAGAACACTCTAGGACACAATTCTTAAGAGTTCACGGCATTACTTGTTAACACTAGTGTAATTTATTAATTTCGCTATAAATTACTAACTTGAGCGTCGGAGACGTTTAAATCTATTTTGCAGGTACCACTCCAAAGGTAGGGGGAATTATGAAGTTTTAGCACAAAATAATCGACTATTTCAAGCCACTAATCGATTATTTTCTGTGCAGTACATCGATTATCAGTATCAATAATCGATTGTTTATGACTGATTATTACTATTATGCATCTGTGTTTAATTTTTTACTTCCTAAATTGCATAATCGATTTCCGCCTCAGTCATTCAGCAATGCTTTCTACAACAATCGATTATTTTTTCATACAATCGATTATTTGACAAATTCTGATATTCTCCAAGTTCACTGTATCAAATTAGTTCCCTAAATAATCGATTACCAAGAATTGACAATCGATTACTTCATATTAATTTTTTGTTACCGTTTGGCTCCTCAATCGATTCTTGTCAGGTCTTAAATGCTCCATAATTGATTACCAAAATTTAACAATCGATTATTTCATTCAAATTTTTTTACCGTTTGACTCAAGAATCGATTTGTCAGATTCAAAATCTCAATCAAACAGTAAATACAATCGATTATTTCAGTTCAATAATCGATTATCTAACGGTCAGTAATTTTAATTCTTACTATTTTCTGACTGCTCCTAAACCAAAATCTCAGCAAATGTCTCCATTCAATGCTTGATAATCCTTTCCTCTATAAATAGGCATCATAAGAGCTCACATTCACCCACTCAAGCACTATCTCTAGTATTCAAAAGCTAAATCTCTTCTATTTTCTTTGCCAAATTCCAGCAGTCTTTGTCCTAACATGTCTGGACGATCTTCAAAACGTTCCCGATCCAAACATGGCGCATCAGCCTCAACCGCCCCTCCTCCTTTAAATTTTCCATACCAAGATGGTTCCGTCTTGTTCTTTGAAACTGAAAATGAACTCACAAGGTTCCTATCGAAATTTGAGAAACGCACCATTCTTCCTCCTCGGTTCTCAAATAGTAAACTCCTTGAGCCTTTCACCCCTGCCGCAAATATGTTAAAGGAGTGTCAACTATATGACTTCTTGCTTCTCACTCATCCTCACATAAACACAACTCTCGTTCAAGCTTTTTACTCAAACCTCCATAAAGATGAAGATGGCAAACTTGTCACCACCATTAATGGGGTTCAAATTCTTCTCTCTGAAGAGAATCTCCACACCATTGCCCGCCTTCCAAATGAAGGTGAAGACCTTTACCGGTATATTGATAAGGCCGGGGCTCTCTTTGATGAAACCATCCTTCTCCACCAAGCCGGTATAACCTCCTATGATCCATCTATCTCTACCCGTCGTCCTACCATAACGGGAATGGATCCAAACTACCGGTTGATTCTTTACTTCATCACCCGAGTCCTCAAGCCTAGACGGCACAATCACACCACCATCTCCCAGGAGGATACCGAACTTCTGCATGCCATTGTCACCGGAGCCAAAATAAATTGGTGTCGGCTCATCAAAATTCATATGCTCGATGCCATCGGTGATGACATGCCTCTTCCTTATGCCCTCCTCATTATGAACTTCCTTGAAGCATCCGAATTTGTCATGGAAAATGGTCCTCTCAAAAGGAGTACCAAAATTTGGGAAATCTCGGAGTCTTCTTTCCATCATGTGGTTTTTGCTGTTGTTCTCTTTGGTTCCCATTGATGTACCCTCTTTTTTTCCAATAAATAAACCTTGTTTATTTCATCTTTTTGCATCTTTCCTTACTATTTTTTTGCTAATGGCAAAAGGGGGAGGAAAATGGGATATCGGGTATACACAGGGATATCGGGTATACACCACCTCTTAATTCATTGATTGCTTATAAGCTAAAATTGAGGGGGAACTCTTAAATTGAGGGGGAACAAGAATGTGTATGTTGTTGTTGTTAAAACACTGAAATGAAGCTGTATTTATAGTTGAAAAAGTTGGTTCAACCGTTGTCTAATTGCCAATTAAGAGTTGCTGAAATTACGCAGTGATAATCGATTGTTAAGACCAAACAATCGATTATCTGCCAGTCAGTTTAAAAATCAATCCCAGATTTAACGCTTCACAATCGATTATACATAATCTATAATCGATTACTGGCAATATTCAAAATCAGATAATCGATTACACTAAGTTCATAATCGATTACTTTAGCAACGTTCTAAAAATCATTTCCAGATTTTAGGCAAAACATCGATTATATAAAATCAATAATCGATTACTTCAGCAACGTTCTAAAAATCATTTCCAGATTTTAAGCAGAACATTGATTATATAAAATCAATAATCGATTACTTCAGCAACGTTCTAAAAATCATTTCCAGATTTTAAGCAGAACATCGATTATCTAGAATCAATAATCGATTACCTTATGGTATTTGAAAATCATTTGACAACGGCTAGCTTCAACAATCGATTGTCCTTTGCAACAATCGATTACTTGTTATTTTCTGAAAATCATAAAACTTACTGTCTCAGTAATAATCGATTATCTAAAGACATTATCGATTACTTAATTAAATTTAAAATCACTGGAAGACATCAACTCAACACAATCGATCACCATTAGTTCATAATCGATTATTTTGAGTATTGAAAAACTTTACCTCAACAACAATCGATTGTCATTTGTTCACAATCGATTATCATGCAGATTTGGAAAAACCTGATGTTCACTGTCTTACTCACAATCGATTACCATTAATTCATAATCGATTGTCATGCAGTCTTGGCTCAGAAACAATCGATTATCATAAGTACATAATCGATTATTTTAGCCCAGATTTTTGAGGCATGTTTAGAAAACATTTTGTCTAATGTAAATATGCATGATTTAAAATCTTTTTGACACAGAATTAAATATGCGTGATTTTGGAAAATAGTTTTATGAGAGAGGCCATACTATGAGTCAAGTTATAGGATCGAGATTACAATTTCGAACAACTCAATAACAATTAAAAGTTATATCTTGAACTTCAATCTTATTCGCAACCATTGTGCGCTTGTACTTGAATTCCGTCATATATCAATTTTTGCTTCGTTTGTCATTCATCAAAACCTACAAAAGAGTACACGTTTAGTATATTGCATTGAGAACGTGTTTCTAACAATTTCCCCCTTTTTGATAATGGAAAACATTAAGCGGGATATGCAATTTAGGCAAAAGATATTGACAATTCAAGACAAGTAACAATTATGCAATTTTGTTCTTGTTCCCCCTCAATTTAAGAGTTCCCCCTCAATTTTAGCTTATAAGCAATCAATGAATTAAGAGGTGGTGTATACCCGATATCCCTGTGTATACCCGATATCCCGTGCTTTGTAGAATCCCAGGATTTCCTCTTTGATATCTGTTAGTGTAGTTAGCTTGATTCCCAGTGCATTGGTAATCTCAGTTATCTGATTCTTCTGACATCTGTCCTTCATTACTGCAGTAAAGTACTTGGTGTTGGAGTCCCCAAGTTGTAACCACTTTGCTCTTGCCTTCTGTTGGAGGACACTCTCTTCAATCAGTGACCATTTTTCCAGTTGTAATATCAGTTCCTTATCCTTCTATTGTAGGGCATCATTGTATGCTTGACTCAATTGGGTTTGTAAGGCTCCCAGTTCCTGTCGACTCTGTTCTATTCTAAGTGAAATGGTCTTGAACTCCTTATTATTCAGGGTCTTCAAGGGATTCAAGGCTTTGAGTTTGTCCCATATTGTTCTCATGGTATGTGTCTTCCCATCCTGCCAAACTCTTGTCACAATGTGTTGGAAATCTTTATGACCAGCCCATACATTAGAGAATTTGAAGTTCCTCTTCCCATGCTAGAAGGATGCATTCAGTGTCAGTATCATTGGGTTATTGTCTAAGATTAAGGGTACATCATAATCAGTGACCACCTGGTTCCAGTTGATCATCCATTCATAATTGCCAAATCCTCTATCAAGCCTGCTGCATACTTTGTCCACACAAATTTGCTTGTTTTTCCATGTGTAGTAGTCACCTCTCCAGGGCAATTATGTTAGTCCAGCAAGTTGTATGCAATTGTTAAAGTCCAGTGTTTCTGGTAATCAGACTGGCTTGCAAGATTGTCTGTCTTTATCACACAAGAGTGCATTGAAATCCCCAACAACAACCCATGGTTCTTTGATTCCTATTGCCAAAGTTTGTAAGCTGCTCCATAATGTTCTTCTCTGCTCTAGTCCATTAAACCCATAAACCACAGTGAGGAAACATGATAAGTCCCCTGTTCTGCTGGAAACCCTGCTGTGGATCAACTGGCTTTCCTCCAGAACACTAGTGACTGTGAAAATTTTTGGATTCCATAGGATCCATACTCTCCCTTTTTCACCTGAGACACAGTTTGTTAAGACACCCCAACCTGGTGCTAGTAGATTAGCAATTCTACTAGCATGTGCTTGCTTAGCTTTTGTTTCTACTAGTCCTAGTAGTTTAATGTTGTTTTTCCTAATGTATTCCCTAAATTCTTTCTGCTTGTACATCTTATTTACACCCCTAATGTTCCACACTAACCACTTCATTGGTAAGATGTTGATGTATAGCTCCCAACCTCCCCCGGAGGTTCATCTTTACTACTAGATACTGCTGCAATTCTGTTACTCATAGTGATGGGCGACAGAGGTGGGAAATTGATACTGTTGAGTGCTGGGCTCTGAGGTTGATTTCCTTTGTCATTGCTCTTATCACCCCTCTGGTTCTGGCCTGACCTGGATTGCTGAGGTCCACTAGGCTCCCTTGTTGGGGACTGCCTCTGTATTGGCATAGCAGGTCCCTTGGTTCTCCACTCCTGGACTGGCTTGGGCATCCACACTTGTGTACGATGTTTAGGTAGCTATTTTTGTTGGCTTGCACAGTTGTGTCCTATTGTTTTGCATTTCTCACAGAATGAAGGCTTCCACTCATACTCCACATCTTGAAGAAAAGTCTTCCCATTTGGATCCATAACCATTACTTCTATAGGTAGTGCTTTGGTCACAGTCACCTCAATGAGCATTGTGGCATAGGATATCCTTGTCTTTTTTGTAGTACACTCATCTGCAAAGATTGGCTTGCCTAGTACGCTAGCAATTCTGCTAAGAGACCTCATACCCCAGCAAAACATTGGTAGTTTTTGAAATTTAACCCACAGTGGTATTTCAGTCGGAAATTCTTCTGTAAAATCAAACTCTGGTGTCCATTTGTTTGAGAATCATCGGCCTATTGGCTATTGATTAAGGGCCGGCACACAGTACCTCTTTGGCATCAGCCACTGTCTTGAATTTTACAATGTAGTATCCTTCATCATGGTAGAACAAATCTGGTTCAGGGACTTGGGACCAGTGATGGTTTATGAATCTTCTCATTGCGTTGAATCCAGTACCATCAGCTAGGATGTATACCACTAAGGCACACATCCACTTGGCTTCATCCTCCTCCACACCTGCTCGTTCCAGTTGTACTATGGGCTTTCCTTCAACTATCGTTGGGGCTATGTAGTCAAGTGCCATACCGTGAGTCGCAAAGCGATTCTTCTGAAATAGTATTGACCAGGCCTTCTTAGGTTCCTCTGCTTTGTTCATAGTAATCTCTGGTTGTTCTTCAGTTGGTATTTCTGGTTGCATGGTTGTCTCTGTCACAGGAACTGCTCCGACTTTAGTCGGAGAGGTTGGAGTACCCTCAACCTTTTGGTGTCGTTGGTGTGTCCGTAATCATTTTAACTGGTTGTTCTGTAACTATCTCCTACGTTGGTTCTGCCACTTCCATGGCGTCTAGGGTTTCCTCCGAGGTCAATTTCTGCACATAGTACTGAAAATAACAAAGCTAAAAACTTCTCTTCCTTTTCTTTGTACTGGATTTTTCTTCTCGTTAAAATTTTGTTGTTTTTGCTCCTAGTTGTACTAGAAGAACTTGTTGAATCTTGGGGAATAAGCCTAAAATTATTTATCTCATTGTTGGGAAATATCCATAGGGACAATGTCCTTGACATGCTTCAGGCGACACCTTTTATTCTCCATAACCATCCAATTTTTTTCCCTAACAAATAATTCCTCGTTATTCAAAATTTCCTTCAAAACGTGATATTTTATCTGAATCTTCAACGATTTATAAAAATAGGAATGCGACGTTATTGTTCCATCAAGGAATTCATTTGAAGTTATAAGATATAATTGTATCGGGATTTACAATATTAAGGGATCCCGGTATAATTTTTCTTAAGATATCATAAGGGTTATTTTTCTACTACGGTCCGTTGTTACTTGTTATAGCAATTGGCTTGTGTTAGAGGAATTGTCAAGAGAATCGATCCAAGTATGTTAAAGCTTTTCTTTCTTCCTTTTTAGCATGATCCAAAATGATACAAATAAAACCAGCAACATACACAATATTCATAAATGACTCTATTCCTAAAAATACTAGGGTGTCTTTATTCTTGTATGCCCATATATCCTATTATTCTCTGGAAATACAGAAAATATTTTATGGATCCTGATGTTATGTTGATATGAAGTGAAATTATTTCTACTACTAGTCACTAGATTCCGTGTAGAATTCTAGATTGAGTAAATATGAATTCACCGTCGATAAGTTGAAGAAAGTAAGATTATGGTAATTTATGATGGTAACTTTTGAACATGATCATCTATGTGATATGTGAAACGCCAAAATGTGAGGAAGTAGATTGATCAATATTTCATTTTATTATAAATAACCTAAAATAAGATTATTAGATTAGTGTAACAACCCGATCTGTCGTTTTGAGAATTTAAGCTATGTTAAGAGGCATAAGGTCTGGAACAGCTTCAGAATACGAGTATCGCCTTGCATGCATGGTGGAATTCCATTTTCTGATGGTTTAGAATCAAAATGGAAGAAGGAATCTAATTTTGGAAATTAGAACGATGAAAAGTTGACCGGAATTAAACTTTTGGGTAATCGATCACAGAATAGGTCGTGGATGATCTCAATAGCTTCGTATGGTGATTTTCGACTTAGGAGAGTGTCCGGATTCAGATTTGGAGGCCCGTAGAATAGATTGAAGCATTTATGCAAAAGTTGAAGTTTTAAAATAAAGAAGTTTGACCCACAGTTGACTTTTGGGATACCAGGGTCGGAATAAGATTCCGAGAGTAGGAATAGCTCTGTTATATTATTTTGGACTTGTCTGCAAAATTTGGCGTCATTCCGAGTTGAATTGATAGGTTTCAATATGGGACTCTTTCTTTGAACATTTGGAAGTTCATAAGCTAGATTTTTGGTTTTATTTGTTGTTTCGATGTTGTGTTGTGTGAATTGGCAGTTCGAGCGAGTCCGTGTTAGGTTATATGACTTGTGTGTGTAATTAGACTGGTTTCGGGAGCCTCGTGTGTGTTTCGGATAGGCTACGGGTTTTTTATTCCACTTTTAAACTATTGTTGCTGCTTCTGGTACTTCTTCTTCATGTTAGCGATCTGACCTTCGCGTTTGCGAAGGCTTATCTTGACAACCCGGAAAATTTACTCTTCACATTCGCGTTTAGAGCCTCGTGTTCACGAAGCTCTGCCCCTCCCTTCACCGTTTTCGCATTTACGCTCCCGCGTTCGCATAGTTATGTTGTTTCACCCTAAGTGTATAGATTCACGCGTTCGTGAAGGGAAGTAATTGGGACTTCAAATTATTCTTCTTCGTGTTTGCGTACGCGTTGTCGCATTCGCGATGTGTAATGGCACACCTTCTATTTTTCTTCTTCGCGAACGGGATGCTCCTTCCGCGTTCGCAATGGCCAATTAATTGCGCAAACATAATTTAATCCCAGTTTCGAGGGTTTCACCCTTTTATCTCATTTTAACTTCTAGAGCTCGGTTCTTGGCTATTTTTGAAGGAATTTTCACCTGAACGACTTGGGTAAGTGCTTCTCACTCGATTTAGACCAATTTTTATGAGTCTCCTCTTAATTTCATCCTTTTATTTCCTATTTTAAATGAAAAATAGGTACAACTTCATTGACCAAATTATTGAATTTTGAGAAGGTGTATGACCTCCGATTTGAGAAATTTTTATATGGTTTGACACGTGAGAGTAAGAGGGTTCTGAAAATATTAAATCCATCCAGTTCCGAGATGTTGGCCCGAATGGCATTTTGGTAATTTTTTCTAATTTTGCGCTTTAGCTTTGAATTTAATAGTAGGATCAATTGCTTGGGATGTTATTTACAATGTGCAACGACATGACCCGTCGTCCTGTGAATTATCTCTATGTTTTCCCGTTTTATGCTTTCATATGTTTCAATAAATGTATTTGAAGAGTTTGAAGTAATTCGGATGGAGTTTGGATAGAAATGAGACAATTAGTCTCTTTATGAGAAGGTTAATTGTAAAAAGTCAATCGAACGTTGACTTATGAGTTAGAGGGGTCATAATGGATTTTCGAAAATTCGATTAGTTTCGGATGGTGATTTGTGACTTAGGAGTGAAATTAGAACTAAATTTAGAGGTCCAGTGTAGAATTAGGCTTGAATTGGGTAAGTTAGAAATTTGGCAAAGTCCGGTTAATAGATGAGATGTTGATCCGGGGGTCAGAATGGAATTTTAACAATTGCAGTAGCTCTGTTAGGTGATTTAGGATATGTGTGCAAATTTTCAGATCATTCGGAGGTGTTTAGGTCGGGTTTTGGATCAAATGCAAGTTTCGGAAGTTTTAGTTCAACTTAGGCTTGAATCCGTGGAAATTTGATGATATTGATGTTTATGATAGCATTTTTATGTTGCGAGCAACTTTGAATGAAGTAATGGAACATATCTGTGCTTTTGGTTGAGGTCCCGAGGGCCTCGGGGTGATTTCGGATGGCTAATGGAAATTTTTGAAGTTTTAAAGTGCAGCGAAAAATTCCAGCAGACCTTTTTTCTATGCGATCGCATGAGCATCATTGCGATTGCATAGAGGAAATAAAGGGGGGCTCATAATTTGGTCTATGCAATCGCGTAAGGGGTGATGCAATCGCGTAGGTATAGGACGTTGATCAGTGCGATCGCGTAGGGGTGAATGCGATCGCATAGAGGTGAGGCTTAGTTGTATGCGATCGCAGGGCATGTTATGCGATCGCGTAAGAGGAAATTGGAGGGCTGGAATTTTTGTCTATGCAATCGCAGGAGTAGGCATGCGATCGCATAGAGGAAATCACTGTGCGAACAGAATGTTTTAAGGGTTATTACACCCGCGACTTAAACATATTTTCCTCCATTGTTATGCAACCAAATGAGCTATTTGAGCAAGTTGAAGGGTTTTTTCAGCGGGTATCGATTGGAGGTAAGTCTCTTGACATGAAAATGCCATTTTCATGAAGAATCAACCCTCAATTCCATGAAATTGTGTAGAAATTGTGAAGAACTAGCGCTTAGTTTTTAGAAGCAAATTTTGTGGATTTGAAGGGTCAAACGGACTCCGTTTTTGGTGAACATTATATGTACGGAATCGTGGCAAGACGAGGAATCAAAACATTTAATTTTCATAATTTTTTGTGAAGTGGGCCCAGGGCTCGGGTTTTACCAACTTTGTGATTTTTAGCATTTTTTCAAATAATTTCAGTTGGGTTATGTTTATTTTATCTATAATAACATATTCGTTGTTGTTTTGATTAGATTAGCCGCGCGTAGACGGAGATTCAAAGGGAAAAGGCATCGCGGACCAGTCTATGACCGATTAGAGGTGAGTAGTTTGTATAGATGATGGCCTAAGGGTTCGAAACCCCGACTTATCACATCGTGACGCCATGTTAGGGCGTGACTCCCACCTCATGGCAGGTGAGGGATGGTATATGATTGGGGATGGTAACAATATAAATTTATTGGCGGCTGAACAAACATTGTGTTGTTGATAATTGGGCTTAATGCCATATTTGGACGTTGTGCCAACCTATAGTACCCGACTAGGGTAAATATCTGTGTGATGACATGATTTGCATAATCATTGATCTTAGTCATGTGCTTAATCACTGTCATTAAATGCTAAGTCACTTGTTTCTGAAGTTGACTAACTAAATTATATTAACCTTAATAATTGGATATTGGCAAAGAACCAGATTGAATATGTTATGTGACTTACATGCATACTATGGACTGAAGATGGATCGGGCTGCACGCCGCAGCGGTTATATATTGATATTGTGCTTGGGATAAAGGAGCCCATGCGGAGTTTGTACACACCCCCATTGCGCGCCATCGACGACAAATAAATATGGATGGCTCGGGCTGCACGCCGCAGCGTATTCATGTGCATTGCATTGCATCATTATCTGATACTTGACTGTTGTATTTGATATTGTTTCTTTGCTGTTAGTTCGTAGCAATGGAATAGGACTGTTAGATTTATCTTTTCTTTGTTGCATTTCGTGGATTTCTTACTATCAGAAATTTTTCTATACTTATTATTCACTTAGTCAGTAGTACTCACCCCTACTCCCTGCACCTTGTGTGTAGATTCAGGTACACTAGAGGCTTAGCAGACATTCGTAGTCTCCAGAGATTTCTAGAGTCGTTAAGGTAGCTGCATGACGTTCGCAGGACCTGACTGCTCTTTATTTTCCCAGTTCATTATTATTATATATACTTTCCCAGAATTTTATATTGTTATCCATATATGATTATGATTATCTAGTTTAGTTAGAGGCTCTAGACTCGTGACCCCAGATCTTATAGGTGTTTATCGATTATCCGTATTTGTTCTTGTTACTCTATTAATTTTTTCGGATTATTTTGCTAAAACTGCTATAATATTCTTGAATTGTCGGTTTTGAGACTAAATGTTAAATTGGACGCGATGTTGGTCAGACTTACCTAGCTTTAGGGTTAGGTGCCATCACGACCCGGTTTGGATCGTGACAAGTTGGTATAGGAGCCTAGGGTACTAGGCCTCACAAGTCATGAGTCGGTTTAGTAGAGTCTTGTTTTTGGGTGTGTCGTGCACATCACTTATAAGCAGGAGGCTACAGAACTTTTAGAAACACCTCACTTTCTTGAAATTCATATCGTGCGGCTTTGTTACTGCGAAAACTAAATTTCTGTATTCTATTCTCTTGCAGATGGAGAGAACTCGTGCTAATGGACCTGGCAGACGACCCCCAGTACCACCCGCTAGAGGCCGTGGACGTGGCCGTGGTGCTGGACAAGGCGGACAAGCAGAGGCAACACCTGCAGACCCACCAGCTGCCCAGGTGCAGGATCAGCCTCTAACTGTAGATGCTCCAGCAACACCTATTCAAGCACCGGCAGTGCCCATCGTGATTCCTGGTCTCCAGGAGGCTTTGGCTCGAATTTTGCCGTCCACACTAGCGTTGCTCAGGCAGTTTTAGCCACTACAACAGCGGCTATTTCTCAGACCGGGGGTGGTCATCTGACCTCCGATGCTTGCACTCCCGAGCAGGTTGTTGAGGGCCTACAGACACCTAAGGTAGCTCTAGTTCCGCCAGTTCAGCCAGTTCCGCCAGTTAGCTAGTTCAGCCTGTTGCACCGGTTGTTCAAGTTGCGCCAGTCGCACCTGCTCCATCTTATGTGGTTCCAGCTATGCCAAATGATGAGCAACGTCGTGTGGAGAGGATTGGCAAGCTCCAACCTCTGACATTCAGTGGTGCTGAGGGCGAGGATGCCTAGGGTTTCCTGAATAAATGCCAACGTATGCTTTGTACTGTGGGTATTCTGGAGTCTAATGGAGTGGCTTTTACAACCTTTCAATTCACAGGAGCTGCATTTACTTAGTTGGAAGAGTTCGAGAGGCGTAGTCTTATTGGGGCAGTGCCCCTCACTTGGAAAAAGTTCTCCACGGTATATTTGGAGATGTATGTGCCCCAGTTTCACAGGGAGGAGCTGCGTCCTCAGTTCGAGTGGTTGACTCAGGGAGATATATCAGTGACTTATTATGAGTTGAGGTTTACACAGCTGGATAGGCATGCTATGTGGATGATCCCGACAGGTAGAGAGAGGATCGAGAGGTTGATAGATGGCCTTAATTATCCAATCCGTATATTGATGACTAGAGAGACCACAACAGCTACATTTGAGGAGGTTGTTGATGCGGCTCAACCGATTGAGACTGATCGCCATCAGGAGAGTGTGGAGAGGGAGGCCAAGAGGCCTCGAGGTTCAGGTAATTTCAGCGGTGCTCCGTCTAAGGGCCAGTTCCAGCATGGTAGAGGTCATTCCTTCGGGCCTCCTCAGTCCAGACGCACAGAGTCCAGTGGAGCCTCTCCAGGCCAGGGCCATTAGGGTCATCAATAGAGTCAGCCTGCTCTGATTGCTCTTCCAGCTCATAACTCCATTCGTGCTCCTTCAGGTCAGGGTTCGTCTCAAGCGAGGGGTTCTCATCAGTCCCCTTCTCCAGCTTCAGTTTGTTGATATGAATACGGTGAGTTGGGTCATATGAAGAGAATGTCCTCGACCCCGTAGTAGGCAGTCTCAAAAGAGGGATCAACCCTCGTCTTCTGCATAAGTTTCTTCAACTCCCACGCAGCCAGCTAGGGGTGGAGGCTAGGTATCAAGAGGTCGCCCCATGGATGAGGACCGTACTGGCGGTGGCCAGGCTCGTTTCTATTCCCTTCCAGATCGGAGGGAAGCTATTGCCTCGGATGCAGTTATTGCAGGTATTATCTTAGTCTGCCACATGAATGCTTCTGTTTTATTCCATCCCGGATCCAATATTCATATGTATCCTCCTATTTTGCTCATTATTTGGGTAAAACCCGTGGTTGTCTTGTCTTGACCATTCACGTATCTATCCCGGTGGGTGATACTATTATTGTGGATCATATGTATCGATCCTTTTTGGTGACTATTGAGGGTCTGGAGACCCGAGTTGACCTGTTATTGTTGGGCATGGTAGATTTCGATGTGATTCTGGGTATGGATTAGCTATATCTTTACCATGCTATTCTAGACAGTCATGCTAAGACACTTGCATTAGCTATTCCGGGTATTACGAGGATCAAGTGGCGAGGTGTGACTAAATATGTACCCAGCAGGGTGATTTCCTTCCTAAAAGCCTAAGATGGTTGGAAGGGGGTGTCTATCGTATTATGCTTTTCTGAAGACCCGACCTGTCGTCACATGAGTTACTACCCTGCTTTCCCCTTATGGTGTGTCTTCATTTCTCAATGTCAATATTAGAGTTGGTCGGGTGTAATTGAATTGGTTTTGGATGAAAAAAGGCACATAACCTCTTAGAAAGAAAACTTGTATTAGAAAACTCAACCAAAATTTGACTATGTGGTTAGAGGGATCGGATGCAAATTCTTGTGGTTCGGTAAGCCTTGGGGGATGATTTGTGACCTAGGAGTGTGATCGGAAATGAATTTGGAGGTTCGGTGTAGAATAAGGCTTGAATTGGCGAAGTTGGAATTTTAGCGAAATCCGATTGATAGGTGAGATTTTGATGCGAGGGTCGGAATGGAATTTCGAGAGTTACAGTAGCTTCGTCAGGTAACTTTGGATATGTTTGCAAATTTTCAAATTGTTCGAAAGTGTTCAGGTCGGGATTTGGATGTAATGCAAGTTTCAGAAGTTTTAGTTTAACTTAGGTTTGAATCTGTGATAATTTAATGATTTTGATGTATATGATAGTATTTATATGTTACGAGCAAGTTGGAATGATGTATTAGAACATATCTGTGCATTTGGTTGGGGTCCCCAGGGCCTCGGGGTGATGTCGGGCGATGAAAGTGATAATTTATTAAGTTGCAACAGGTCTATTGCATGAAGCTCCGCAAAAGCGGTAAGAGACCGCAGAAGCAGGCATGAAAGTCATGAGTGAAGCGGGGACCGGAAAAGCGGCATTTCAACCGCAGAAGCAGTCCTGTGTGGTTTAAGTGAGACCTCATAAGCGGTCGTGTCGTTGCGTAAGAGGTGACTGCAGGTGCGGTCATTTGAAAGTGTAAGCAGAAATCAATTTGGGTTTTAAGTGAACAGTGTTTTTGAGTTTGAAACAGAAAGAGAAAATATTTGGGACTCGGGAAAGGTGATTCTTGGGCGATTTTGAAGTGGGTTTCGAGGGTTTCCTTCAGGTAATGATTATTCGCCTCAGATTATGTTTGTATGGTGTAAAAACGTTTATTAAACATTGAAACTTTAGGATTTTAAGGATAAAAATGGTTGTTAGTGCATGAAACCTAAGAGAGGTTGAAGTGGTGATTTGAGGGGTCAAACGGACTCTGATTCCTATAATCATTATATGCACGGACTCGTGGCGAGACGAAGAATCCAAAAATATAATATTTATAATTTTTTGAGAAGTGGGCCCATGGCTCGAGTTTTGCTAATTTCGAAATTTTTGTTTTATTTTGATTGTTTTCAATTGGGTGGTGTCCCACTAGCATATTATGATATATTCACACTGATTTTGGTTAGGTTTCACACGCGCAGAGGCCAGTTTGAGGAGCAAAGGCGTCGCGGGCTAGAGTTTTTGCCGGTTCGAGGTGAGTAATACTTGGGAATGATATCCTAATGGTTTGAAACCCCGGATTGCACATCTTAGTGCGCTATTGTGGTGACTTTCACGCTGGACCTGAGTATAGGGTAGAGCACTATTGGGGATTGTGACTTGATCCGTTCCGGTTGTTGGGTTTTTTCCGCGAAATTGTAAATGATTTGTGGTTATCATTATAACTTGGGCTCATTGCCATACTTGGGGCTAATAGCCGATTATTTGAACTCTTTATGAATTATCATCATTGTTTTTCTCACCATTTGAAATATTATTTGAACTCAGTGCATGTGATTTATACTGTTTCATGAACTCAGTTATATCTTTCTCAAACTCGCAGTTTTAACTGATATTTGAACTATTGTTTGAGCTAAGTATTATTGTTTTACTGTTGTCGTGGGGCTTTTGACTATTTTGAACTGATTGAGGCCGAGGGCCAAATGTGAGGGGATGAAGAGTGATGTAAGGAGGCTTTCAGGCCTTGAGTGTTATGTATGCATATCCATATACATGCATGGATCGGATTGCATGCCGCAATAGTATATTGCATAGATCAGACTGCACGATGTAGTAGTATATGGCATGGATTGGAGAGCACGTCGCAATGGTATATTGTATGGATCGGACTGCACGCTGCAGTAGTATATTACATGGATCAGACTGCACGCTGCTGCATGATAGCACTTGGGTTGTAGGAGCCCCTCCGGAGTTTGTACACACCCCTAGCGAGCACAGGGTTCCCATGGATCGAGCTACGCACCGTAGCGGTCATGTGCATTGCATTCACGCATTCACTCCTATTAGTACTACGTGGCATGACATTTAGCACTCATATATCATCGACATAGACTATCACTTGCCTTGTTGACCAGATACCCTAGTGTTATATGTTAAGGAGTGTTCTGCTCAAGGGGCAGACTTATGAGGTAACTTGTTCTATCTGATATAGCATTCATATGCTCGGCTGTTGAAAATAAAAGAGATATTTGTAAAAGAGACTTCGTAAAAGAGATTTTGAACTGATCATGAGATTTTATAAACGGATTTTTCACAGTATTTCAGTTTTTTTCAAAGGGTTGTACTGTCTTTAGAGCATTTTTGTGTGCCCATACGTGTCTTCTTGTCGCTCAGATGTCATACTCTCTTATTACTACTGAGTTAGAAGTACTCATTTAACACTATGTACATTTTGTGCAGATTAAGGTATTCTGGAAGTTTAGCTGAGATAATTGCGGCTTTAGAGTTTTATTGGAGTTGTCGAGGTAGATGTCTAACAATCGTAGGACCCGACTCTTTTCCTATTCCCTTGTTATTATTTCCGTAGTTTTGAACATTTGTATTAATTCTTGTTACTCTTCATTTTTAGAGGCTCTAGACTCATGACTCCTAGGTCTTTGGGAGATTATACAGTTTTGTTTCCATCTATCAGTTAAGATTTAGCTTTACTTTCGATAAGGATATTTTATCAACTAATTTTGAGCTTTATGCTCGGGTTGAGAGTCTAAATGGTGGGGCTTGCGTAGCAGTTGTGTTGGGCGCCATCACGACTGAGATTGGGGTCGTGACAAGTTTGTATCAGAGCTTATTTTACTAGGCCTCATGAGTCATGAGCCGGTTAGTATAGTCTCGTGGATCTGGAGACGTCTCTATTTATCCTCGAGAGGCTACATAACCTTTAGGAAAACTTCACTTTCTTGGAATTCTTATCGTTCTTACTTGATTCAGCTTGAGATCTAATTCTTGAAGTTCCATTCACACATCTGTATGCGCACGCGAGCGCTCAGTAGTATATGTGCCTGGATGGCTTGTGATTTCCCTGATCGACGGGCGAGATGTAATCTCCGTGAGTTCATGTTGGGCCAGCAAGGAGGACTGGAGGCCGAATCATTGCCTATGGCTTGAGCACCGAGGTGCTGATTGTGTGAGCAAGTATTTTGAACTTATATGTTCAAGAATGTTCTTATTGGCTGGGTTTGCGAAGGGATATCCCTGTGACGAGGATGTCAGTACTGCAAGGTGTATCTATGTGATTTTTTTAGTGACGAAAAAGTTTGATGGATAATAGATGGGTTGTTAAGTGTTGGTTTTCTATTGCGGTTTGATGTGTAGCCCCAAGTTATGGGCGTGTGAAGATTATTTCTCATGTCTCTTAGTTGGAAAGTGTACATTTCATGTGGTGCTATGAGCTCAGACTTAGAAAGTCTAATTGGTTGTGTAACGTATATGATGGTGGAAGGCATGTTGAAATATTGAAATGAGGTGAAGCGGGTGGGTTATCTCCTGCGGAGTGTTTTGAGGAGTATGATCCTTATGTGTATGTTACAAGGTTTCTTGTTTAATTGAAGGGTATGTGTTGAAATTTAAGGAATTCGGGATGCTTATGAAAATAAAGTTAGCTGATGTGGAAATGAATGCGAGGTCTGCAGAGAATGTCAGTGCTAGATGATCTGTGTATTCAAGAACTTGTAAAAGACTTGAGTTTAATCTCACTATAACATTGTGGCATCATTGGAGTAAAAGTTCTATGAATTGTTAAGAGTGCCTTGATATATGGCTTCAAGCCAAGTTGGGGAGGTTTCTGTCGGTCGGCTGATTGCACAGTTATGTGCAATGTTTGTTCCATTTCGAGGGATGATGGCGGATCAGTTAAGATTGTAGAGATTGAGCCGAGAATGGCACGTGTGAAGGAGAATTTATACAAATGTTATATGGTACTTTCGCAAATGTGAGGAAATATTAGAATGTTTTTGAGCTGCGATTGATAAAGAATGCTCAGTATATAGAGAAGGAAGATGGTTGTTTGTATCTGTAGGAAATGATGTTCTACGGTGTCAGAATACCAATAAGGCGCGAGTGGTATTGTTCATATAAGGTAGGTGAATTACAGCTGGATAAGAGTGAATGAATCTCGAGAATGGTTTTTTGATATGTTCAAGATTTTGCATGTAACAATCAGGTGTCTTAAATTTGTGTATGTGGCTAGAGACTGTGTTTTCGTTAGAAAAGATCCAGACTTCTGGTACTTTGTATTAATCATGGGATTCTACACATCCGTATTTGGAAGATAAATGGTAAACTAATTCTATATCGCAGTAAGTTCTTCAAAGTAAAGTATTCTGGAATGCGGTTCTGGGAAACGTTTGAGAGGGTATTCCGTGGCCTATGGGTCTTAGAAAATGTGGTTTTATGTGCGAGTCTCATGTGGTAACCTGGGTTGAGGTATTGTGGTGCTACAGGAAGGGAGGATATCAAATTAAAGATGAATCAGGAAGGAAATTAGATAAATGGATTAGCTTGATAATGAACTGAATCGGTATGCTAAGGATATGAGTAATTATTGTATGTGTTCGAGGCAATGAGCCTTACAGGTATTGTGCAGCAAAGTTTTGAAGTGTTGGAAGTTTGCTTAACTTTGTTTGGGTAGAAGGATTCAGTCCTAGCAGTTTAGCTTGTACAATGGGATTGCGAGAAAGAGTTCTTGATGTGTTTTACCGTGGTTTGAAAATGAGTATATTTCCTATGGGTATGTGAAGCATGAACGGTGTAATAATTTTTCTCCTATGTGGGATCATGAATGTTCTTGACTAGTTGAGTGCGTCGATATTTTGCGGCGCAGAAGGGAGATAGATGTCCTTATGTTGTCCTAGTGCGGTATGTTCTATGTGTTATGATATGGAGAATTGAGATTTGCGTGTTCAAGGTTTTGGTTCAGTTCAATAATATAATGGGAAGTCATTAAATTCTTGAGCAGCATGGGCAATTGCAGGTGATTTAAGAATCGATCTTCAGGTAATTAAGGAAGATGGTATTGCTATGCTAGTGATTTGGAGGGGGTATATGTTCAGAGAAGGGGCAATGTATTGTAAATTTATATATTTCGTGGTGTTGCGGTATTCCCTTGTTGGGTCGACTGTTGATAATTGAGTTGTTGATGGCGCAGGGAAATTTTAGAATTTTTCTCGTGGTATGAATGGATACTTGATGTGTGTTATATGCGTTGGAGACTAGAAGTTCTCGTGATCTGACTATACAGTGGTTGTAGATCGTGTGTATCGACATCGTCTAGCAGCTATGAAAATTGGAGGTCCGAGTGGATCTTTCGCTACTTGGTACGTTAAATTTGGGTTATGACAATAGATGGCAGACTGGTTGTTCCAATGTCAGGTTGTCTAGACTAATGTGTTATTGGCTATGTGGGAAAATCACACAGGCTGCGTGGCAAGGTGCATCGGATTATGCTCTGGCAGGGTAGCTTGTATTCCAGAGACCATCGGACGGTTGGCAAGCATTTTTTTATTAATTGGGCCTTCGTGGAGAATCTCAGTGCAGAGGTTTCTACCATGGGTTCAGTTCCGGTATTGGCGGACTTATCGGATGCATTTCTTGTGGCCGGGGATGGGACTATATGTGTTTGTAGCAATGAGCAAATATTGCTCGATGTGCATCTCCTTTTGTGAGATATATGTGTGGATCTGGTGGCACGCCGCCACAGGTATGTTATCTGCATCGGGTTGCACGTCGCAACAATGTGATGGGGAGAATAGTTTTCTATATGTTACTTTGTATGCCTTGCTTCGTGGTATTCTGAGGAAAATCCGTATTGACTGTTGCTCGGCGAATAGCGCATCGGTTGCGTCCTTTCAAGATTGAATAGTGTATATTTATTGCTTCAATGTGGGTGTGATGGATTGCGTGGTTTCAGACCTCAATCTGTGAGTGGATGATCGTGTTGAGCATGGTGACTTGAGGTGCTTCATGGCTAATAGTGCTTGGATAAAATCGCATATTGTGGCAAGGCCACGTGAAGTTATGACCTTTCTAGGAAGATTCAGGTACTCTATTACTACGATGTGAGACGGGATCTCAGTTTTGTGTTGTAATGGTACAGTTGAGCTTGAAGTACAACTCTTACGTTTGAATCATTGTCATCAATTGAGTATGATCAGACTGTTTCTCATTGGTACGTTTGTTACGCAAGTTGTGGCTTTGGCATGTGTAGAGGTTTCATATCACCAGAGGGGTGGTTAGAGTCGAAGTGATCATTGGAGTCACACGAACCAATTTGATTTCAGCTTGTTAGAAACGTACTATCGAGGTTTGGCTCGGAAATCTTCTGTTGTATCAGTCAAGGGGGAAATGGGTTCATGAATGGTTGATCTGAGAGATGGGTTCAGTATATCGCGTGTTTCAATTACCGTTGGCAGTATATGAAAGTGTTGGAATAAGACTTTAGATAATAAAAAGGTTTTCTATGGGTACTCGATTATTGTGGGAAATTGCAATGAATAGAGGCCATCATCTTGAGTGTTTGGTTTGTGTAGTATATCTTATAGTCTCACCTGCGGTGGCGAGTATGGGTTATTATTGTTGGTTTGGGTTAATTCTGAATGCAGTCATGAGATTCTGATCTTGTGCATGATTTCGGGAAGTGCAATGTGGTTTATGGTTTAGAAGGACTGTGAAATTCCAACTATATTGTGTTATCGGACCTATGTGAAATAGGGTGACGTGGGATCACCCCGAGTCTATGCTTGGTAAGGTCATTCAGCTATTGGCTTGGTTCTAGTACAACTTTGCGTGTGCACGAGGACGCGCGTTTGTTTAAGTTGGGGGAGGATGTGACGACCCAACCCGTCGTCACGTGAGTTTCTACCCCGTTTCCCCCTTATGGTGTGGCTTCATGTCCAGTATTAGAGTTTGTCGGGTGCAATTGAATTGGTTTTGGTTGAAAACAAGGCAAATAGAATCTTAGAAGGAAAACTTGTATAAGAAAAGTCAACCAAAAGTTGACTATCTGTTTAGAGGGGTCGAATGTGAATTCTGGTGGTTTGGTTAACTTTGGGAGATGATTTTCGTCCTAAGAGTGCGATAAGAATTGAATTTAGAGGTTCGGTGTAGAATTAGGCCTGAATTGGCGAAATTGGAATTTGGTGAAATCCGATTGATATGTGAGATTTTGATTTGAGGGTTAGAATGGAATTCCAAGAGTTGTAATAGCTTCATCGGGTGATTTTAGATATGTCTGCAAATTTTCAGATAATTAGGAGGTGTTTAACTAGGGCTTTGGATCTAATGCATGTTTTTGAAGTTTTAGTTTAACTTAGGCTTGAATCCGTGGTAATTTGATGATTTTGATGTTTATAATAGTATTTATATGTTACGAGCAAGTTGGAATTAAAAAGTATAACATATCCGTGCATTTGTTAAGGGTCCCGCAGGCCTCAAGGTGATGTCGGGTGATGAGAATGAGAATTTTTAAAGTTGCAACAGGTTTGTTACAGGAAGCTCCTAATATTTTCGCGAAAGAGGAAGAAGCTCCGCAAAAGCGGCTTTTGCAAAAGCAGTAAGAGATAGCAGAAGCAATCATGGAACACATGAGGGAACCACAGAAGTGGTCATCGGATCGCGGAAGCGGGGACCGCAAAAGTGGCATTTAGACCGCAGAAGCGGTCCAGTGTGGTTTAAGTGACACCGTATAAGCGGTCGTGTGGTCGCGTATGCGGTGACCGCAGCTGCGGTCATTTGACAGCGTAAGCGGAAATCGACAGGGGTTTTAAGTGAACAGTGTTTCCGAGTTTGAGAGAGAAGGAGAAAATAATTGGAACTCGGGGAAGGCGATTCTTGGCCGCTTTTCAAGAGGGTTTTGAGGGTTTCCTTCAGGTAATGATTCTTTGCCTCAGATTATGTTTATGTGGTGAAACACTGAAACTTTTGGATTTTAAGTCTAAAAATGGTGGTTAGGGCTTGAAACGTAAGCGAAGTTAAAGTTGTGATTTGAGGGGTCAAACGGACTCCGATTCCTGTAGCTTTTATATGCACAGACTATTGGCAAGACGAGGAATCCAAAGATGTATATTTCAGATCTTTTTGAAAAGTGGGCCCGAGGCTCTGGTTTTGCTAGTTTCAAGATATTTGTTATATTATGATTGTTTTCGATTAGGTGTGGTCCATTAGCATATTATGATATATACGCACTGATTTTGGTTAGATTTGACGTGCGCAGAGGCCGGTTTGAGGAGCAAAGGCGTCGCGGGATAGATTTTTTGCTGGTTCGAGGTGAGTAATACTTGTGAATGGTATCCTGAGTGTTTGAAACCCCGGATTTGAACATCTTAGTGCGCTATTGTGGTGACTTGCACGCTGGATCTGAGCGTGGTCTAGAGCACCGTTGGGGATTATGACTTGATTCATCCCGGTAGTTGGGTTTTTACCGCAAAATTGTAAATGATTTGTGGATATCATTATGACTTGGGCTCATTGCCATACTTGGGGCTTATTGCCTATTATTTGAAATCTTTATAAATATCTTCACTGTTTTCCTCACTATTTGAAATATTATTTGAACTCAGTCCATGTGATTTACACTGTTTCATGAACTGAGCTATATTTTTCTCACACTCGGAGTTTAACTGATATTTGAACTATTGTTTGAGCTAAGTATTATTGTTTTACTGATATCATAGGGCTTTTTACTATTTTGGACTGATTGGGGCCGAGGGCCATATGTGAGGGCATGAAGAGTGATGTAAGGAGGCTTTCAGGCCTCGAGTGTTATGTGTGCATATGCATATACATGCATGGTTCAGACTACACGCCGCAATAGTATATTAAATGGATCAGACTTCATGCCACAGTAGTATATTCTATGGATCAGACTGCACGCTGCAGTAGTATATTATATGGATCGGACTGCACGCCACAGTATTATAGAAGTTCGATAGTAGGAGCCCCTCCGGAGTCTGTACACACCCCCAATGAGCACAGGGTACCCATGGATCAAGCTATGCGCCGTAGAGGTCATGTGCATTGAATTGCATTCAGGCATTCACTCCAATTTTTACTACGTGGCATGACATTTAGCACTCATATATCATTGGCATATATACTGTTACTTGCCTTGATGACCAGATACCCTGGTGTTATATGGTAAGGAGTGTTGTGCCCTAGGGGCAGACTTATGAGGTGACTTGTTCTATCTGACATAACATTCATATGCTCGGCTGTTGATAATAAAAGAGATATTTGTAAAAGAGACTTTGTAAAAGAGATTTTGAATTGATCTTGAGATTTTATTAAAGGATTATTCACAGTATTTCAGTTATTCTCTAAGGGTTGTATTGTCTATATAGCATTTTGGTGTGCCTATACGTGTCTTCTTATCACTCAGATATCATTCTCTCTTATTACCACTGAGTTGGAAGTACTCACTTTACTCCCTGCACCATGTGTGCAAATTCAGGTATTCTAGAAGTTTAGTCTGAGATTATCGTGGCTTCAGAGTTTTATTGGAGTTGTCGAGGTAGATGTTTGACTTTCGCAGGACCCGACTCTTTCCCTATTCTCTTATTATTATTTCCACAGTTTTGAACAATTGTATTATTTGAGTCTTGTTACTCTGCATTACTAGAGGCTCTAGACTTATCAATCCCAGGTCTTTGGGAGATAATCCAGTTTAGTTTCCATCTACCAATTAAGATTTTAGCTTTATTGTCAATAAGGATATTTAATCAATTAATTTTGATCTTCATGCTCGGGTTGAGAGTGTAAATGGTCGGGCTTGCCTGACAGTTGTGTTGGGCGCCATCACGATCGGGATTGGGTCGTGACAGCTTTCGTGAGGGGTGTGGAAGCCGAGGCTCCAAGCCTTGATTCAGTTCCCGTTGTTAGGGATTTCCCTGACGTGTTTCCAGCGGACTTGCCAGGCATGCTGCCGGACAGGCACATTGATTTCAGCATTGATCTGGTGCCTAGCACTCAGTCCATCTCTATTCCTCCCTATCGTTTGGCACCAGCAGAACTAAAGGAGTTGAAAGAACAACTTTAGGAACTCCTCGAAAAGAGGTTCATTCGCGCGAGTGTGTCACCTTGGGGTGCACCAGTGTTATTTGTAAAGAAGAAGGATGGCACAATGAGAATGTGCATTGACTACAGACAGCTGAATAAGGTGACAGTGAAGAACAAGTACCCACTACCCCGTATTGAGGATTTATTTTGATCAGCTCCAGGTAGAAAGGGTATTCTCTAAGATTGACCTTCGATTTGGTTATCACTAGCTGAAAATTAGGGATTCAGACGTTTTGAAGACGACTTTCAAGACAAGATATGGGCACTATGAGTTTCTAATGATGTCTTTCAAGCTGACTAATGCCCCAGCGCACTTATGCACTTGATGAACAGTGTATTTCGGCCTTATCTGGATACTTTTGTGATCGTGTTTATTGATGATATTATGGTGTATTCGCATAGCCAGGAGGAGCACGTACAACACTTGAGGGTGGTCTTGCAAAGATTGAGAGAGGAGAAGCTTTATGAAAAATTCTCCAAATGTGAATTATGGCTTAAGAATGTGACTTTTCTGGGACACGTAGTGTCTAGTGATTGTATTCAGGTTGACCCAAAGAAGATTTAGGCGGTGTAGAGTTGGCCTAGACCGTCCTTAGCCACTAAGATTTGGAGTTTCCTTAGTTTGGCAGGTTATTACCGCAGGTTCGTTTAGGGCTTTTCATCTATTGCTTTACCTTTGACGAAGCTGACTCGGAAGAATTCTCCATTTGTGTGGTAGGATGAATGTAAGGAGAGCATCCAGAAGCTCAAGTCGGCTTTGACCACAGCTCCGGTATTAGTATTACCATCTGCTTCAGGCTCTTACACGGTGTATTGTAATGCTTCGAGAGTTGGGATCGTTTGTGTGTTGATGCAGGATGGTAGAGTTATTGCGTATGCTTCTCGTCAGCTAAAGCCCCATGAGAAGAACTATCATATTCATGACTTAAAGTTAGCTGCATTTCTGCATGCCTTGAAGATTTTGAGGCATTATATTTACGGTGTATGTTATGAGGTATATGCGGACCATCGCAGTCTTCAACACTTGTTTAAACAGAAAGATACTAATTTGAGACAGCGGAGATGGCTTTAGTTACTCAAAGACAATGATATTACCATTTTGTATCATCTTGTGAAGGCCAATATGGTAGCCGATGCTTTGAGCCGGAAGGCTATTAGCATGGGTAGTCTGGCGTACATTCCAGTTGGGGAGAGGCCCCTTGCGGTTGATATTCAGGCCTTGGCCAACAAGATGGTCATATTAGATATTTCTGAGCCCAATCGGGTGCTGGCAAGTGCGGTTTCCCAGTATTTTTTGTATGAACGCATAAGAGAGTGGCAGTATGATGACCGCATTTGCTTGTCCTGAAGGACATGGTCCGTCATGATCATTCCAAAGATGTGACCATTAGAGATGATGGTGTATTGCAGATGCAAGACTAGATTTACGTGCCTAATATGGATGGCCTCTGGGAGTTGATATTAGAGGAGGCCCACAGCTCGCGGTATTCAATTCATCCGGGTGCCGCGAAGATGTACTAGGATTCGAGGCATTATAAGTAGTGGAGGAGAATAAAAAAGGATATAGTGAATTACGTGGCTCGGTGTCTCAACTGTCAGCAAGTCAAATACAAGCACCGGAGACCCGGTGGTGTACTCCAGCGGATGGATATTCTAGAGTGGAAATGGGAGAACATTACTATAGATTTTGTGAGTGGTCTTCCACGTACCATGAAGATGTTTTATTCGATTTGGGTGATTGTGGACAGGCTGACCAAGTCCGCGCACATTCATTCCAGTATGCACTACCTATTTTGCGGAGAAGTTAGCAGAGACTTTCATCCGGGAGATTGTACGGTTGCATGGGGTCCCGGTTTCCATTATATTAGATAAGGGTACCATGTTTACTTCCCAGTTATGGAGGACTTTTCATCGGGAGTAGGGCACACAGGTGTTGTTGAGCGCAACATTTCATCCACAGACGGACGGGCTGTACGAGCGTACTATCAAAATATTGGAGGACATGTTGCGTGCCTGTGCTATTGATTTTGGAGGTTCTTGGGTAAATTTCTTGCCAGTTGGGGAGTTTGTGTATAATAATAGCTATCAATCCAGCATTCAGATGGCGCCGTATGAGGCCTTATATAGGAGAGGGTGTAGATCTCCGGTTGGTTGGTTTGAGACCGGCGAGGCTAGGTTACTGGGGACGAAGTTAGTTTAGGATGCCTTAGATAATGTTAAAGTAATCCAGGAGAGACTTCGTACAGCTCAGTCGCGTCAGAAGAGTTATGCGGACCGGAAGGTTCGAGATGTATCATATGCCGTGGGCGAGAAGGTCTTGTTGAAGGTTTCGCCTATGGAGGGTGTTATGTGATTTGGAATGAAAGGGAAGCTGAGTCCAAGGTTCATTGGACCTTTTGAAATACTTAGGAGGATTGGGGAGGTGGCCTATTTGCTTGCTCTTCTACCTAGCTTGTCGGGAGTTCACCCGGTGTTCCATGTTTCTATGCTCCGAAAGTACGTTGGAGATCCGTCTCATGTGTTAGACTTCAGCACAATCCAGTTAGATGAAGACTTGACATATGATGTTGAGCTGGTGGCTATTTTGGGTCGTTAGGTTCGAAAGATAAGATCAAGGGATGTAGCTTCGGTGAAGGTGCAGTGGAGAGGTTGGCCCATGGAGGAAGCCACATGGGAGACCGCGCAAGATATGCGCGGCAAATATACTCACTTGTTTGATATTCCAGGTAAGTTTATTGACCCGCTCGAGGACAAGAGTTTGTTTAAGTTGGGGAGGATGTAACGAACTGACCCGTCGTCTTGTGAATTATCACCTCATTTTCCCAGTTTTATGCTTTAATATGTTTCAATATATGTATTTGGAGAGTTTGAAGTAATTCGGATGGAGTTTGGATAGCAATGAGACAATTAGTTTCTTTATGAGAAGGTTAATTTGGAATAGTCAACCGAACACTGACTTATGAGTTAGAGGGCTCGGAATGGATTTGTGACGATTCGACTAGTTTGAGATTGTGATTTGTGACTTAGGAGTGAAATCAGAATTAAATTTGAGGTCTGATGTTGAATTAGGCTTGAATTGGCTAAGTTAGAAAATTGGCAAAGTTCGGTTGCTAGGTGAGATTTTGATCTGAGGGTCAGAATGGAATTTCGATAGCTGCAGTAGCTCCGTTAGGTGATTTTTCATATGTGTGCAAATTTTCCGATTATTCACAGGTATATAGGTCGGGTTTTTGATAAAATGCAAGTTTTGGAAGTTTTAGTTTAACTTAGGCTTGAATCCGTGGAAATTGGATGATTTTGATGTTTATGATAGCGTTTTTATGTTGCGAGCACGTTTGAATGAAGTAATGGAACATATCTGTCCTTTAGGTTGAGGTTCTGAGGGCCTCGGGGTGATTTCGGATGGCTAACGGGAATTTTTAAACTTTAATAGTGCAACAAAAAATTGCAGAAGACGTTTGTTCCATGCGATAGCATGAGCATCATTGCAATCGCATAGAGGAAAGAAAGGGGGCTCATAATTTGGTCTACGCGATCGCGTGAAGGGTGATGCGATCGCATAGGTATAGGACGTTGATCAGTGAGATCGCGTAGGGGTGAATGTGATCGCGTAGCAGTGGGGCTCACTTCTATGCGAACGCAGGGCATGTTATGCGATCGCGTAAGAGGAAATGGAGGGCCGGAATATTGGTCTATGCAATCGCAGGAGTAGGGATGCGATCACATAGAGGAAATCACTGGGTGGACAGAATGTTCAAAGGGTTATTTCACCCGCGACTTAAACATACTTTCCTCCAATGTAAAGCAACCAAGGGAGCTATTTGAGCGAGTTGAAGGGTTCAGCGGGTATTGATTGGGGGTAAGTCTCTCGACTTAAAAAAGTCATTTTTAGGAAGAATCAACTCTCAATTCCGTAAATTGTGTAGAAATTGTGAAGAACTAGGGCTTAGTTCTTAGAAGAGAATTTTGGGGATTTGAAAGGTCAAAGGATTCCGTTTTTGGTGAACTTTATATGTACAGACTCGTGACGAGACGAGGAATCCAAAGATGTATTTTTCAGAATTTTTTGAGAAGTGTGCCCGGGGCTCGGGTTTTAACAACTTCGTGATTTTTAACGTTTTTCGAATAATTTCAGTTGGGTTATGTTTATTTGACCAATAATAACATATTTATTGTGGTTTTGACTAGATTCGACGCGCGTAGACGGAGATTCAACGGGAAAAGGCATCGCGGACCAGTCTACGACCGGTAAGAGCTGAGTAGTTTGTATAGATGATGGCTTGAGGATTTGAAACCCCGGCTTATCACATCGTGACGCTATGTTAGGGAGTGACTCGCACCCCATGGCAGGCGCGAGATGGTATGTAATTGGGGATGGTGACTTGGTCCATTCCGAGAGCTAAATATAAATTTATTGGCGGTTGATATGCACATTTTGTTGTATATAATTGTGCTTAATGCCATGTTTGGGGCATTGTGCCGGCCTGTAGTACACGACTAGGGTAAATATCTGTGTGATGACATGATTTGCATAGTCATTGATCTCAGTCATGTACTTAATCACTGTCATTAAATGCTAAATCACTTGTTTCTGAAATTTACTAATAAAATTATATCCACCTTAATAATTAGAAACTGAGAAAGAATTAGATCTAATATGTTATGTGACTTACATGCATACCATGGACTGAGGATGGATTGGGCCGCACGCCATAGCGGTTATATATTGATATTGCACTTGGGCTGAAGGAGCCCCGCCGGAGTGTGTACACACCCCAGTGAGCACTGTCGACGATAAGTAAATATGGATGGCTCGGGCTGCACGCCGCAGCGTATTCATGTGCATTGCATTGCATCATTATCTTATACTTGACTGTAGTATTTGATATTATTTTGTTGTTAGTTCGTAGCTATGAAATAGGACTGTTAGATTTAGCTTTGCTTTGAGGCATTTCGTGGATTTCTTACTTTCAAACATTTTTCTATGCTTATTATTCACTGAGTCGGTAGTACTCACCCCTACTCCCTGCACCTTGTGTGCTAATTCAGGTACACCGGAGGCTTAGCTGACATTCGTAGTCTTCGGATATTTCCAGAGTCGTTAAGGTAGCTGTATGACGTTCGCACGACCTGACTGCTCTTTATTTTCCAGTTCATTATTATTATATATACTTTCCCATATTTTTATATTGTTATCCATATATGATAATTCTTATCTAGTTTAGTTAGAGGCTCTAGACTCGTGACCCCAGATCTTATAGGTGTTTATCGATTTTCCGTATTTGTTCTTATTACTATATTAATATTTCCAGATTATTTTGCTATAATTACGATAATATTCTTGCATTATCGGTTTTGAGACTGAATGTTAAATTGGAAGCGATTGTTAGTCCGGCTTACCTAGCTTTAGGGCTGGGTGCCATCACGACCAGGTTATGGATCGTGACACAATGTGTGATTGGATTGAATAGATTTGGGTCATTTGGAGTCGAGTACTCGTGGTAAGAATTTGGTTGCTAGTTGATATTAGCCGGTTTGTGGTAAGTATCTTGCCTAACCATGTGTGGGGGACTTTTCTTTAGGATTTGAGTCTTCTCTATTGATTGTATTCGGTGTATGCGAGGTGACGAGTGCGTGCTCAGATTTATTTGTGGTAAACTATCCCATTTAGACTCGTAGACCCTTGTAATCATTGAGTGTGATGGTGTTCTTGATACGATTGAGTTCCTTCTTTTTATGTTTACCACTACATGTCTTACTTGGATCTTACTTGCCATTTTGGTTTATTGTTGTTGCCTAATTGATTTTTACTTATTTGACCGAACACATTTACCCTTATATAGCCACGTTATCCTTCCTCACTGCTTGTCTTTAATTGGAAATCATTATTTTTACTTATAATGTAATTCATTGGCCTTGATTGAAAAGAAGTTACATATCCTATGTTTAGTTAATGTTCCTTAATTGTAATTATTTGATTCAGGTTAACTTCCATATTGTTTGGACGCCACTTGATTGTAACTGCATATGTGTCTTCATGCCAATTATTCACATGTCCAATAGTTGTGATTATATCACACACTTATTATGTCTTTTTATTTTATTGAGGTTATCGAGCCTCCTGGTTTTCCGTGAACCTTCTTATGTATTGTTGATTCCCTTGCCGGGAAATCATTGTTTCCATTGTTGGTTCCCTTGCTGAGATGTTATTGTTTCTATTGTTGATTCCCTTGCCGGGACGCTATTGTTTCTATTATTGATTCACTTGTCGGGATGTTATTGTATCTCTTGTTGACTCCCTTGTCAGTATGTTGTTGTTCTATTGTTGTTGGTGTGTATTTACATTTGGACTTTGGTCGTGGGATTCAGATACCCCCCCCCCCATTTGTTTACTTTGGGACTGCAGATTCGATATCTGATAGATCTCTCTGCATATTTACTTTGGAACTGCGAGTTCGATTCCAGGTAGATCCCCCCTGCATATTTACATTAGGACTACGGGTCCGATTCCCGATAGATCAGAGTACATGTCAGCATTACTTTGTTTCACCTTGCTTCTTGTGGCTCTACCATTTTGAAATTTAGAGGCAGTAGGTATTGGGGATGAAGTACTTCTTTTTCTTGGAATTCTTAGGAACATTGGGGGCTTTTGTTGTGGGAGTTCTAGATTTCTTTGGGTCACAGCTTGCCCCAACCTTTGTCATTAGGTCTGGTAGAATCTCTTCCGTACATGAACCAGGTTCATCTCTCTATGTCCTCAGATGAACCAACCCCTCAGCAGCTTCCCCGAAACCACTTCCTCCTGATTTCATGCCGCCCTCTTTTACCCTTTCTTGTGCAACCCCACAGATAGCAGGCACTACTCCCTTCCCATTTCCCCTCTCATCACCATATGCACCCTCTTTCTGTTTTTCTTTTTCATAATTCTTTTTACCTCCACTCCTTCGTGACCCTGGTAATTCTACATTCTAAACAAACCCAACCAGAACAAACCTAGTTTTTATATTTTCATATACAGAAGAAATTACCTTAGATGGAGATTCTTGAGTCTTTTTGGTGTCAGAAGACCTAGGTCCTTCCCCCTCAGTAGATGATTGATATGATTAGGAATCAAAGATGGATTCGGATTTTTTTCCTTGGCTTGCCATCAAATTCTCATTTAATTTCTTCTTTAAAGCCTAGACGCTACAGTCTTTCGAGCAAGCATTTTCATCCTTCGGAGTCTAGCATTTGGAGAAGTACTAGGTGGAGGAGGAATAGATGAATTTGAGGGAGTTTATGGTTGATGAGTTCCAAGATTGTCTTGTGGGTTAGTCATGATCATTGGCTTCTTGAAATAATTTGGGAATTGGAGTTTTGGAGAAGAAGGAAAGCGAAAGTGATGAAGAATTTTTTACGGTTTGGGAATTATGATGATGGCAGGAGAAATGATGTACATTGAAAGAGAAACACACATTTAATAGGTAACGACAACTTTTAGCAGAGGTAAATTAGAGGTCTAATCAACCAGAAATTCTAGATTTTGAATGAATATTTTATCTTCCCTAGATTTTAGGCAAATGTTTTGATTTAGAGTTCTAGGTAGACGGAACTTATTCAAAGCTAACAGATAAAATTTTCTAGGAATTGAATAGTTATAGGACTTCTGCTCATGATTTAAATATTAATGTTTCTAATTATGTAGAGTATAGAAAACATGCCTTAGCTTTCATATGAACACATACTGAAGAACAAGGATCTTCATTTAGAAATCTCACGTACATGTCTCAAATGCCATAATAGAGAAATTTTTTTAAACGATTTGTAAATCATATTAACACATGTCACTTGAGTATACTAATTAAAGTATGAAGCTGAGTAAGAATTAATATAGTTATTTACACAAGTTCATAGTTCCTATGTATTTTTTTTCATTTTTCAATTTTTTTCATTGTGCATTCTGAGCTAGACCTATTAAGTGATCTTAATCATCCTTAATTCCAACATGTTCCTCTTAAAATTTTCTCTACTCAGTGCTCTAGTGAAGATGTCAGTAATTTGTTTATCAGTAGCACAAAATTCTATGGAGATCAATCCTTTCTCATAGTTATCTCTTAAGAACTGGTGTCTAACATCTATGTGCTTAGTCCTCTTATGATGAACATGGTTCTTTTTCATACTTGTAGCACTAGTGTTATTACAAAATACAATAATGCAACCAACTTCAATACCAAATCTACCAGATCTTGTTTGATCAATAGCAATTGAACACATCAAGAGGTAGTCGCAACTTATTCAGCCTCAACAGTGGATAAGGCCACAAAAATTTGATTTTTAGTGACCCATGATACAAGACATGAACCAAGAAAATAAGCCATTCCTGAGGTGCTTTTCCTATCCATAAGAAAAATGAATAATCGGCATCAACATATCCTACTAGATTGAAATTACTACCTTTAGAATACTAAAGACACATATCTGTGGTGCCTTTCAAATATCTTAGTATCCTCTTGACAGCAGTCAAGTGAGACTCTTTTGGATTTGCCTGAAAGCAAGCTAAAAGCCCTACACTAAAAACAATGTCAGGGCTGCTGGCAGTAAGATAAAAGAGTGAACCAATCATACCCCTATAAAACTTCTGATCAACTGATGAACCAGGTTCATCTATGTCTAATTTAGTGGCAGTTGCAATGGTGTGTCTATTTCCTTTGATTCATCCATTTTAAATTTTTTGATCAGCTCAATTACATACTTCTACTGGTGGATCATGGTTCTATTTGTGCTTTGTTTGATCTGTAAGCCTAAGAAAATATTAAGCTCACCTAGCATACTCATTTCAAACTCAATCCCCGTTATTTTAGCAAAATCCTTACTTAATCTATCAGTGGTCGCCTCAAAGATTATGTCATCAACATATATTTGTACCACGAAAAGATCCTTAACTTTTTCCCTAAGGAATATGGTACTGCCAATTTTACCTCTTTTGTAGCTATGTTCAAGCAGGAAATTGGACTACCTTTCATACAATGCTCTAGGAGCCTGCTTGAGTCCATCAAGAGCCTTGTCTAATTTGTAGAGATGCTCAGGACATTCCTTTCTCTCATACACTGGAGGTTGTTCCACAAACACTAATTATTTTTGGTAGCCATTCAGAAAGGTACTTCTGACATCCATCTGATGGAGAGTGAATTCCATTTTTGCTAAAAAGGCTTCTAGGAGACTTATTGCCTCTAATCTTGTAACTCGAGCAAAAGTCTCATCATATTTATATCCTTCTCTTGGTTGTAACCTTGGACAACCAGACTTGCCTTGTTTCTTCTAACTGTTTTATCTTCATCAAGTTTGATTTTGAAGACTCATTTTGTGTCAATAACTGATATGTCCTTTGGTCTTGGAACTAGATGCCAAACTTGACTTCTCTCGAACTGATTGAGTTCATCTTGCATTGAATTCACCCAATCTGCATCTTGTAAAGCCTCAACAATATTTGTAGGTTCAATAAGAGATAAGAAGGCATCAAAAGCACACAGAGTTTGACCCGGATGTTTGACCAGTGATAATGTTCTCAATAAGATGAGAACTTTGGTACTTGTGAGGTTTCACAACCAACTGATTATTGCAAGGTGTTTCTCCCATGTTCTTTTGCTAACGAACAGGGTCCTAAAAAAGTTCTTTTAGGGGATCAGTTTCAATTCCTCTTGACATGTTCCCGCTGTCAGGTTGCCCTGGATGGACGAACCTATTCCTTTGTTTGGTTCCACTTTAACTTGTGATGAGACTTCAGACAAATCCTCTACCTGTCCACTTGCTTTATCTTCATGTTCTTGTCTCTCAAAACGAATGTTTGTTTCATCAAATACTACATGCACATTTTCTTCTACACATAAATTTCTTTTATTGAACAATTTATATGCTTTTGTGAGAAATATCCCAAGAATACTTCCTCATCACTTCTGGGATCAAACTTACCTAGGGAGTCCTTTCCATTATTGTGTACAACGCACTTGCATCCAAATGACCTAAAATGGGATATATATTTGGTTTTCTCTTTTTAAGTAACTCATAGAGAGTCTTCTCAACAAGAGGTCTAGTCAGGCATCTATTGATAATGGAACATGCAGTGTTTACAGTCTCTACCCAGAAGATGTGGGGTAGCTAGTATAAGAAACATAGTCCTAGCCATGTTTTCAAGAGTCATGTTATTTCTTTCAACTACTCTATTTTGTTGAGGAGTCCTAGGGAAAGAAAAATTATGATTTATACCATGCTCATCACAAAATTCAGCAAACATAGCATTTTCAAATTTTGTTACATGATCATACCTAAAGGATGCAAGTTGATTACCTAGTTTTTTATGAGTTTGTTTAACAAAAGCAGTAAACATGACAAATGATTTGTTCTTTAGATGTTAAGATTAGTACCCAGGTAAATCTAGAATATTCATCAACAAGCACCATCGTATATTTCTTTCCACCTCTGCTCAAGGTTCTCATTGGACCACAAAGATCCATATGAACCAGTTCTAACGCTTGGGTTGTGCTTACCATTTTCTTACATTAAAAGGATGATCTTACCTTATTTCCCCCTTGCAGGGGCCTCACAAACTTTTTATTCCTTGAACTTGATGTTAGGTAACCCTATTACCAAGTCCTTGGAGACTAATTTGTTGAGCTGATTCATTCTTCATATTGTTCAGTAATTTTCACCTGCCCTGGTGTTGGGAAGCTTCATATTCTTCTTCTTCTTCTCCATTCCATTCCTCATCTTCTTCAGTAATTTTCACATGCTCGCCTATTACTAGAGCTTTTTGTAAGTCAGCTTCACTTTGTCTTACTCTACTTCTTGTGGCTCTTCCCTTAGGTACTGAAGGGGTAATAGATTTAGAGGATGAAGGTTTTCTTTTCTTGGTTGGTTTGGGTATATTTGAGGCCTTTTGTGAGGTAGCTTTGCGTTTCTTTGGGTCATAATTTGCCCCAACCCTTTTTAGAAGGTTTGCCAGAGTTTTCTCAATAGATGACCCAAGTTTATCTCTTTGTTTGCTCAGATGAACCAACCCTTCAGCTGCTTCCCCAAAACCACTTCCCCCTGACTATATCCCATTTTCTTGAGCACCCCCACATATAGCAAGAACTATTTCCTTCCCATTTCCCCTCTCTTCACCACTTGCTCCCTCTCTCTTTTTTCATTTTTTTACATCCAGTCCCACTTAGTTCAGCCAACTTTACATCTCTAATAGGTCCAATTTGAACAAACCTATTTTCTATGTTTTCAACCACAGAAGAACTTACCTCAACAGGGGTTTTTTGAATTTTATCGGTGTTAGAAGACTCATGTCCATCCCCCTCAGTCGCATATTGAAAAGATTTAGACTCAGAACTGGAGTCAGACTCTTGAGCTGGGATTTCTTTCCTTTGGCTAGCTTTCAATCTCTCAATTAAAACATTGCTCAGCGCTCCAGATGCTGCAATTTTTCTAGCCAATTTTTTTTGCCTTCGAAACCTAGGATTTGGGCATTCACTAGGAGGAGTAGATGAGGATGAATTTGAGGGTGATGGTGGTGGAGGAGTGCCAGGATGATCTTGTGGGCTAGACATGGTTGATTGTTTTCTGAGAGAATTTGGGAATTTTTTGAAGAAGAAAGCATTTAGAGCTGCTGAAATATTTTTGACGGTTTTAGAATAACGAAGAAGGTTAGAAATGTGGTGTGTATTTAAAGGGAATTCGACATTAATAGAGCAACAACATCTTTTTAGGGGTCAATTAGAAGTCTAATCAAATTGGAATTTCAAACATTTAATGATTATTTCGCTTCCCTAGATTTTTGGCAAAATCATAGTTTTTAGAGTTCTAAATGGACGAAATTTGTTCAATGCCTCAACGGATAGAATTTTCTAGGAATTTGGAAATTACAGGACGTATGCTCATGCTTGAATTATTAATCTTCTAATTATACAAAGTATTGAAAACATACCTGAGCTTTCATATGAACCCATACTGATGAACCAGGCGCGAGCACGTGATTTTTTTCTCTATGTCAATTACTCCCAAAAAATTAACAATTAAATAATTTTCTATTTTTCTTTGTTTGTAATTTTTGTAGATCTTTCATGGTATTTTCCATTATTGTTTGCATTTTTTTCTGTGCGTGTTATTTTGTTTAACTTAATGAAAACAAATAATAAAAAATAAGTCGCATTTACATTTACGATTTAGTTTTACAATTAGGATTAATTAAGTAAGTTGTTGTTTTACAAGAATAAAAAAATAATCATAAAAAATAACATACTTCGCATTTTAATATTTAATATCAAAATTGTATGATTTTATTTTAATTTGGTATTTAATTATTTGTGGTAATTACTACTTAGAGTTAATTCGTATATTTAGGATAGTTTGGTCAATGTTTAAATTTATGTTTCTATTTTATTTTAATTAGAAAAGAAAATCAAAAAAATATAAAAATAGTTTGGAATTAATAACAAGAGGAAATCTGAATGGGGCCAAATTAAATTTCATTAAGAGTCCCAAACAATTACCCCTAATAACCGACCAAACCCGCCTTCTCATACCCGGTCCGCCCAGCTGTTAAACAAAATGACACCATTTCCTGTAGGTTCTATCGCAAATGTTGATCGTGTCTGATCCAACGGCTGTGCAAATCCCGCTATTTTTATACACCTAATGCGACACCACCCCCCAGAACCATGTCGATCAACTCATCTCTCTCACAGTCCTCCCATTCTCAGCGAACAACCCATTCGAAACCCTAGGTGCCACCCTCTTTTACAACCTTAAACCCGGTTGCCCCTTCCCCGATCACCACCAAAATCATCCCAGACAAATACCTCCCCTTCCTTATTTCAAATTCCCACCTTGTGCTCTTCGAACGAGGTCAGAGATCTTCACGTTTTAGGATTAGGGTTCGAGCTTTAGGAGCCCGGTCATAGTTTCGCATGCACATGTCTTTCTATTAGCATTTCATCAAGGTTCAGGACGATTCAATCTACAAATAAAGTTGGTCGTTTGTTCTTGGCAAAGAACAATAGATTGACGCTTTTTGGGGATCGAAGCAAGATCCGTCAAGATTCGAAACAAATCGGTAGAGGTGGGCATACTTTGGGAAAAACCGAAATCCAAACCGAAATCTGAATTTCTTTAATTTTTGGTTTGGATTTTCGGATTTTGGATTTAATTTTTAAAATTATTAGATTTCGGATTGGATATTGGATTTGGTACTTCGAATTTATGGATATCTGAAAATCCGAAATTGTTAAAATTTATATTTAGTCCATTATCCATATGTCAACAGTAATAAGTTCAATATCCTACCCATTAGAGATTATCATATATATTCAATATTAGTTACTATGTAATTATGAGAATACTTTCTATTTGGACGTGGTTTTAGTATTTTAACTTCTTATCTTTCGTATTAACATCTTTATTGTATTTATTTATTTTATATAAAATAATTTTATTACTTTAATATTTCATTTGGATTATTGTGGTGAGAATGAAGAACTTTTCAGGCAATTTAACATGAGTACTTCATTTGAATATTTATTTTTGCAAAAGGAAGAGACATCTCAACTTATAAGATAAAAATCAAATATCCAAAATATCCAAACAGATTAATCCAAAACCAAACTTATAAAATCCGATCCAATCCGAACTTATTTGGATTGGATTTGGATTTTCATTTCGTCAATCCAAAAATGTAAAATCCAAACCGAAATTTATATGCAATCCGAATCTGAACACCCACCCCTACTAATCGGTAAGTTCTTATGTTGGTGATTTATGTTGTATTCTGGTTTTCCTTCTTCTCATTCTTTTCTTTTCTTTAAAATAGCTTAGCTAAAATTTGCATTAGGTTTTATTCACAACTGTTAAACTGTTCGTTTGATTTTTTTTATTTCATTCCTTGTTTGTGTATATTGTTAATCTGTTTTATATACAATTTAGATTCCAACCATTTAAATGCTGGTCGTTCTTGCTTTTGGTAGAAAACCTAAATTTGGTTAGTTTTAAAATTTGGAATCCTTGAGTAAATTCTGTTTGGTTGTTAAAGATTAATTAGCCCGAAATTATGTGAATTGGGTTCGGCTTGGTCCTTGAACATCAAGTTAAAATTAGAAATTTTAAGATAATAGTGGGAATTTTTCAATAATTTTATGGTCCACGTAATTTGAGAAGTTTTCTAATGGATGGTAGGATTTAGGATGCATTACTTAATAAATTTAAAGAATTTGTGTATGTGGAATCAATTTAAAATGCTGAAAGGGCATTTTGTGAATCCAAGGGTCATTTCCCATGGCCTATTTAAGGATACACAATCTGGAAAACAAAGGAGAAGAGACAATCTCAAAGAGAATATACAGAACAGAAGAGAGTCAAAATTTATTGATCTTGTTCTTGTTATTTTTACTCTGTCATCTTTGTTCCTTTTAGCTAATTAAAATTTGGCTATGAAAGTATATTATAATGTGCCCCACTAGAATCGAATATTCTAGAGATTTGTTCTGTTGAAAGCGCTCTATTGAGGTTGTAATCCCGTCAGTTTGTGTTTCCAGTCCATTCATTTCCAATTCCAGATAGTTTTAAACCTGAACAAGATAGCTTGTAACTGTTTGTCACGA
This sequence comes from Nicotiana benthamiana, assembly GCA_034376525.1. NCBI lineage: Eukaryota > Viridiplantae > Streptophyta > Magnoliopsida > Solanales > Solanaceae > Nicotiana > Nicotiana benthamiana. Next base: position 45,944,152 of record CM067328.1, read on the forward strand.
TCCTGCTTCATCAATTGTGAACCTGTCATGACGTCACTCAGTTTTCGCGACTAAGCAAGCCTATCACATTGCGGAATTCAACAGTTTGAGATAAAAATAGTAAACAAATATTAAATACAAAAGAAAATGTATAATGATGCCGCTTGGCACATACACTGAATAAACAACTCCTGAAAGTAACATCCCAAAACCCGTAATCCCACCGGCAACACAGGCCGCAAGAAGTCTAACACAGCTCTAGTCACCACAATTTGTCTAATACAAAGAGAGGATTCAAAATAAGAGCTAATAACTAGGTATGGAATGAGAATGAGACTTTGTGAATCTACGGACGTAGAAGATGTGTACCTCAAGCCTCCAATAATGCTCCCTCACAGCTACTCGCGGTATGTCTGCTCAGATGTACTTGGATCTGTACAACAAAAATGTGCAGAAGAGTGGCATGAGTACACCACAGCGGTACTCAGTAAGTGTCAATCCTAACCTCGGTGGGATAGTGACGAGGAAGGTCTAGACCCTACTGAGATAAACAAAGGAATAAATATGAAATGAATAGACATAAGGAAATATAGTAAATCCTCAATATCTAGCAAAAACATTAAATAAAACTGAACTGACTACAAATGCAAATCTAGGATACAAGGACGATCACCACATGCTATTTATCATCGGAGATCTCCTGGCATCCCGAGGATCTCCTTGTATCCTCATCATATACACAAGAGATCTCCAAGTATCCCGAGAATCTCCTAATATCCCCATCACATACACAAGAGATCTCCGAGTATCCTAAGGATCTCTTAGTATCCTCCAGATAATCAATCGTGTGCCGGGGATCTCTTGGTATCCCGCACTCTGGAATAACATACGAACATGGGGAGCTCCCGGGATGCCGTCCCATAGTCCCAATAGTAAACACACCACAAAAAATCAATATTTAACAGAAAGAAGCTAAGTCCGGACAAAAAGTAAAATCTAGTGTCTAGCATGCTTCACAAAACTGACAGATATTGCAATTTAGTCAAATAGAGCAAATAAGTTACTAACATGCTTTCCCCAAGCTAAAACAAGTGAAATTGCATTTTTAACAGTTAAATATGTGAACAAACACAGTTTAAATAAGACAAGTAAGGTGGATTTTCAACAACTAGCACAAGTACGTGCTCGTCACCTCACGCACAAGGCATTTCAACAACAGCAAAGATATTGTATTAACATCATTCGAACTTGTACCAATCCTTAAACCACCTAAAACAATGCTGGAAACTCAAATTAATCAATGATTTGAACTTAAAACTTCAAAACTAACTCGCTTTCGATTGAAAACCTAACCAAAACACACCCAATTGACCTGAAATTTTGCACGCACGTCCGAAATGACATGACGGTGCTACATCAACTTCCGGAATCCCGTTCCGACCTTTGGATAAAATATTCACTATCAGACCGGAAACATCAAAATTCTAACTTTCGACATTTCTAGCCTAAATGAGCTACGAGTATCCAAAATACATTCCGAGCACGCTCCCAACCCCGAAATCACCTAACGGGGCTGCGGAACTATCAGATTTCTCCGAGGCCGTCTTCACACCGTTCTTATTACCGACCATTTTCCAACATTTAAGCTCTCATTTAGGGACTAAGTGTCTCAAAACTCTCCGAATTCTATTACAGAACTCCCGGCAAACAAAAATAGCAGAAATGAACATAGGATAAGTAGTTAATGGGAGAACGAGGCATAAATTCCAAAGACAACCGGCCAGATCGTCAAACTGTTTTTCTTCTTAGTTCCTTATTTTAGCATTAGAGTAGCGTTTCCTTAATAATAAACATGTCAAAATGATCATGAAGTGAGGCTCACAATTATCCTTTAATTGCATCTTTTGGTATTTTGAGAAATGCGTAGCTCGACATCCTTCAATTTATAAAATCATTCAAAAATGTGATAATCGGCATGTGAGAGATGGGTTTGGCATTAGGGGTTCCTTTCTTTTGTTTGGATAAAATTGTGTCGGAAAGTGAGGATTGATTCAAATTGAATAGGTTAATATGACAAAGTTACTGCTAAAAATTTATTGAAAATCTTCTTGCTATGTCCACCCATTTAAACATGAAAAGGGAGTAAAGACAGAAGAATTATTTTGTTGGCTTCAGTTTCCCTGATAGACTAGGTCCATTATAAAAATGAGTTAACATTTAGATGGGACATTTGCATATTCATTGTTGTGATGGAATTATCTTGAGCAAGAACTTTGTGAAATCTGTGTCATATCGTATTATTGCACAAAAAAAAACATGATGCATATTATTAATCCGGGTGTTTTATCCTTTTATCCTATAAAAAAATCAGGAGAGCTGCATAAATCTGTCTAAAGATTACAAATTTTTCCATTACATTATTATAATTTTTATATTTACATTCATAAACATATTTAATACTAAATAATTATCTCTCTTTCCTTTACGTCTCTCCTTCTTTCATGCAAAAGTATACGATAAAAAAAAACTTCACAAAGATTCCGTTTGCGGAGTCACTTTTTTAGGCCTTGGTGCTTCTGGGTTGATATGAAACAATTCAAAGAAAGTGTCTCAATATCAAATTACATTTCGTGATTGATGGATATTAGGGTTCCTTTGCCGCATGATGAAAAGGTTATTTCGGTGTGTCATGGTTATGGAAAAAATTGTAGCTTGCTCTAGGCACATTCAATATATAATCGTGACTAAGTATATGTTCGTGTGATATGATTATAATTTTAAAAAATAAAATTGGATTATGCGTTCGCGCAACTTTGGAAAAACTTTTCGTAATAATAATAAAGCGTCATTAATCGTGGGCACGTTCGTGTGACACGATTTTTGATGCGACAAACAAATTAATACATATGCGCGTGACCCATTTCAAGATAATTTTCTTAAGCAAAAGCGGTAAAAGGCAAATGCATATAGGTTCTAAAAGTGAGAAATTAAAAAATTTGATTTAGCTAAGTATGATTAAAGAGACCGTGCTAGAATCACGAAACTCGAAAATGCCTAACACCTTCACCCCGTTTAACATAATTCCTTACCCGAATTTCTGTGTTCGTAGACTGTAGTACATAGTCACATCTGCTCGATTAGGATTTTAAACCGGTGACTTGGGACACCAATAAACTATGCCAAGTGGCGACTCTAATTTCTAAATAAATAATCCCGTTTGGATTGTCACTTAAATTTGAAAAACTCCTTTATTATACCCTTCCCGGGGTGGGTAAAAAGGAGGTGTGACAGCTCTGGCGACTCTGGTGAGGATAAGTACCCAGGACTTTTGGTTTAGGGTTCAAGAATTTGAGATGGTTAATATGATTTCATTTAGCTTCATTATTGTTAATATTATTGTATTCTGTGAGCCTTTTGTGCTAAATGTTATCTATTTATCGCTTAATATTATCCGAACTATATAAACTGCTACAAAACCCTCTTCTTCGTGATTCTTCTGAATTTATGGTGCACACATGCGCGTGGCCCACTTTCTGTTAGAAGTCATACAAAATAGAACGAGGTTGGGTCAAGTAACTAGGTCGTGCAGACTTTCGTGCTCTGTGTACGTTATCCCCACTTCAGCTCGAGCTGTCCGGTTGGGTAAGTTAGGTCTAGTACAACAAACCCAGGCTTTTAACCTAGAATAACTTAGCCTCATGCCAGATTCTTATTAGGAATGATTGTTTGTATCATGTGCATTTGACTTTGGAGACTCAACACAGGGGTTGGGTCTATCTAGGGCGGGTGTACCTGAAATGAAATGACCATCCTGATGCATCTTTCTTACTACTTGTGCATTTATTTGCATTGGACTAGCATGCTGATTGGCTTTTGAATATTTAAAAATTTTGAAGAAAAAGGAAGAAGAGAGAAATAACGGTGTAGAAGGTTAATAAAGTTAATCACCTGTTTTGAAAAAAGACAAATTTCCAAATAGCGTCAAAACCCTGTCAAAATTGAAAGAGAGAAAAAAAATGAAAATATGTTTTTGTTTTAGAAAAAATAGTTTGTTTTATTTACCAATGAAATAAAAAAAATAGTCTTGGTTTCAAAATAGTTCATTTTATTTGAAAAAGAAAAATGCCATTTGTTTTCTAAAATAGTCTATTTCATTTGGCAGAACTACGTAAGTTTCATTCTCGCAAGATGTATGATATGTAGGCAACCCATATCGGGTTCAACTATTTCAAATATAGGGGTAAATAAATGTCGTTGTTTTGCCATAAATTAAGGTGATGTCATTCTTGTCAAAAATAGCCGAATGTTCCTAATAGGGTGCCAGAAGGCTGCTTTTGCAAGAGCAACCACCTTTGGTGATTTTTCAAAAACAAATTTCACCGGTGAGCAATCACATCCTTTAAGACTTCTTCATCTAAGTGGTGAAAGGCCGTATTGACAAAGCCGAATATTTTTAGCAATAGTGATTATTTTGAGTCAAAATTAGTCTTGATTATTCTAAAAAAATAGTTAATCACTCACAGGTACAGAATGAGCACTATCCATAACCCGCAAGTCACAGATATAGATCAGCTTCTATTACAGATTCAGATGTGGTGGTATGATTTAGGAAATGACGGTTAGGATTGGGTCACTAGGTATTTGGGTGCTCTCAAATACATTATGAAAGTTAAACCACGCAATGATTTGATTGCGGCACTAGTGACTTTTTGGGATCCTATTTACAATGTCTTCTGCTTCTCTGATTTTGGGCTTACTTCCACTTTGGAGGAAATAGCTGGATATTTCGGTTTTGATGGGAATTTGAGAAACCAGAATCTAATATTCCCAAAGGCTCCCTTTATACACCGATTCTTTGGTCTTCTAAATATCACTAAGCAAATCAGAAAGAGCGACATTGTCAATGGGTATTGTTCTTTCAACTTCCCATATTAAAGGTTCGAAAAGCCGGATGGGTTTGAAATTCATGAAAAGGGCCTTGCCAACAAGAAAAACGAAGACACTTGGCAGATCTACAGTCGTTTTGCTTTCATCGTGGCTTTTCTGGGAATTATGGTCTTCCCAAACAAAGAGGGGACAATTGATATTCGCATAGCCAGAGTCGTACAAATCCTCACTACCAAAGAGCATCACACTCTTGCCCCAATCATTTTCTTAGACATTTATTGGGCATTGGCTTTGTGTAAGTCCGGGGCAAAATTCTTCGAAGGGTGCAATATTTTGTTGCAAATATGGTTGACTGAACATCTCCGACGTCAACCCAAGTTCATGTAATATGGTCCGAGCGGGGACGATTTCATTACAAGTTATAAAGAAATAATAAAAGATTATTAATCTCCAGAAGGGATATAAGCCTGGATATCCCACCTAAGATCTTTGGTTGCAAGTAAGATTGAGTGGACTTTGGGATGGCTCCCGGTAAAAGAAGTAATACACATGTCGGCCTTAACTGGATATCTATTGTTGTTAGGTTTGAAACGTGTCTAGCCATATGCACCACAGAGAGTTTTAAGATAGATATGAAGGTACCACGCGGTACCTGATGATGTATATTTGAGCATACAAGTGATTGAGCTACACCACGAGGCCAAACTTCCCGGGCTTTAATCTAGAAAATTTTGAATAGTTGTCGATACTTAAAAGTGATACCCAAGTTGCAGATACTCCAAAAGGTGAAATAGATCTGAGTTATGCTATGTGGTTTGAGAAAAAGTCTTGTGTAGATGATGAGCCAGAACTCGGTCTCATAAGGGCCATAAAAAGGCCTCATGTGCAAGCCTTTGATGATAAAATCCAAGAACGGTTAGCTTGGGGTGAAAAAGAAAGGGAGTACAAAGAGACTATTCACGCCTTAGAAGAAAGCTTGACGAACCTCAATTTTGAGATGGGCTTACAAGCATAAGAAGCAGAAGGAGAAAAGAATATTCAGATTTGCGAGACCAAAACTCTCCATACTCAGTTTCAACAAATGAAGAAAGTCTGCGAAGCACCAGTGAGAAGTTGGAAAGATAAGAGAGTCATTACTGACCTGATGGAAATGATGCAAGATTATGACTCCATGCTGACAATGACTGAAAAAACTTTAGACAAAGCTAAAGAAAAAATCGTAATATTGAATGAGGATGCTATGTCCAGTAAGGAGCGCCAAGTATTGATATTTGAAGAAGAAATAGATCGATTCAAGAAAGAGAAGGACCTCTAGATACACTCAAAAGCTCTGATACATGCACAATTGGGAGAAATAAAAAATTACCATAGATAGCATCATCGTGCAGATGTTGATAGGGAGAGGGCGCAAGCAAGACTCGAGCAAGCTAGTCTTCGATATCAGTTAGAGGCGGCTTTAGATCGTGAGGGTCTTATAAGAGATACAAACTTTACTCGCCAACAACAGTTACAAAACCAAGACTAGAATTTCCAAGATATAAGAGCACAAATCCACGATTTGGCTGTTTACACTTCTCAATGTTATGTGAATTGCCAAGGGATAGATTATGAAAGGTTTTTAGAGCATGCACCAACTTTTTCCCGTCATCATGCAATGGAGTTGGAGAGGATGTATCATACACTAGGGGGTCAACCGGGTCAAGCCCCACAGTGAGCAGATGTTCCAGTGATTGAAAATTTTTTGAGTGAAGCATAGTCGTAGTTGTTGGAATTTTTCATATAATATTCATGTTTTAATTTTAGTCCATGTTGAGTTTTTTTAGACCATTTTCTTTATGAGTTGTCCAAATGTAATTTGTGTCCTTGTACTGTTTTGTTTGTTAAAATAAATATAATTTTTGTCTATCAAAACTACGCACGGTCCGATTCATGCGGGGACATGATACGTAGGCTATCCACGTAAGATTCGACCACCATTAAAAAGAAAAGAAACAAAAAAATGAGAAAATGAGAAACAAAAAAAATAAAGGATTGTTTGGGAGGCATTAAAACGGGGGAACAAATATAAGAAGCCAGAATGACGCGCGCAATCAACACAAAGACATGATAGAATGGTTAAACTGCCAAGGCGCATTGCATCCAAACGTGCGATAACATATTTGTTAAACTCTAAAAAACTAACAAGTTTGTTATTTTCCAGAAATTTCAAACAGTTAGTTTGTTTAGAACGTACTGGCACATTAACATTACCATTACCAAACACGATCAAAAGGACCAATACCAAGGATCATGTCTAACTTAGACAAAAGTGTTGAAGAGGAATATATAGAAATGCAGACAATGAAGGAGGAATTAAATAGGTTGAGACAACAGATAGCAGAGATGCACCTAGCCTAAGCTATGGGGAAATCATTACCAATCCAACCTACTACCCCTACTCTTCCACCGACACAGACTCCGGAATACCCTTCCACTGATACATCGGCAAGCTTCCCAATTCACCAATAATATCAGAGGAAAACTTCTTACACTCCCCAAGCTTCACTACACAAACAAAACCCTCATCCACCTATCACCTCTATTTTCGTGGCAGCTCCACTAGCCATGATACAAAAACCCTCCAGTGAGCCCATATTTCAGATTCACGACAACCACTGCTACTCTCCTGAGCCTACCTTTAAAGCTCATGAACCGCACTCCTACATACCTCACTTGGATAACGTGTTTGAAAAAGAAAAGAAGCTAAGAATTCGAAACAGGAAGAAATGGTGCAGAAAGTGAAAAAGCTAGAGCAATCCTTCAGGAGCATCCAAGGTTTGGGTGGCCAAGTCAGTGTGGCATAAAAGTATTTGTGTTTGTTTTGCTGACGTTCAATTACCAGTGGGATTCAAAATGCCGAAGTTCAATCTGTATGGCAGACACAACAATCCATTGGCATATTTATGGGGATTTTGCATAAAAATAAGATGGGCTGGTGGAAGGGATAAGTTGTTGAGGGTGTATTTCAGCCATAGTTTGAGTGGGTAAGTTCATGGTAGATGGTACACCTGGGATGACTTGGCACACGCATTCACTAGCTATTTCTAGTACAATCTGCAAATCATTTCAGATCGTTTGTCATTGATAAATTTGGAGAAGCAACCCGTGAAGAGTTTCAAGGAGTACGGGTTCCGTTGGAGAGAACATCCACGAGGGTCAATCCTCCAATAAAAGAAGGAGAAATGGTTGATTAGTTTCTTCAAGCTTTGGATCCAACTTATTTTGGTCACTTGGTGACTGTGATTGGCAAGTCCTTCAATGAGGTTGTGAAAATGTGCGACATGATCGAGGAGAGACTCAAGTCCAATAAAATATTTAGTTACTCGGAAACTAAAGCCACTACTCAAGCTATCCAGAGCGGCACTGGTGGTGTTCTTGGGAAGCAAAAAAAAGAAGATGTCGCAACGGTTGAATCTAGAGCTTGGTTCGGATCCCGAGGCCCTTCACCATACTATAACCAACCCAAACTCCACCAACAAAATTACTCCCATACTCCATATATCCACCCATAGCATTATTAACCAATACATATACCTCATTTTCTGTTCACCATGCTCAAGAATACGGCCATCCTTCACCCCAAAAAATGGCGTGCTCCTACTTCGCATAATAGAAATCCTCCCGGTCAAAATTTCTAACCTAATATGGCGTTCAGGGGTGCCATGGCGCAGAAGAATAAAACATTCGCTCCATTGGGAGAATCATATGCCAATTTGTTCCACAGGATTAGACAACTGAATACGCTAAAGCCAATACCATCTAAACTACCAAACCCGCCTCCAAAAAACCTTGATTACTCGATTAGTTGCGAGTATTATTCGGGTACCCTAGGGCATGATACTGATAGGTGTTGGCACTTTTAGAGTGCAATACAAGAGCTCATTGACACTAACATGATGGAAGTTTAAACTCCTGAGGTACCTAAAATCAACTGGAACCCAATGCCAGCCCACGTAGAGATGAACATGATCGAAATTTTGCATAAAGGGGGAGAGCCGAAGAAGCCATCACAGACCGTAATGATAATTTGGTCCAGTGAAATAAATATAATTGAACAACCAGTTGGGGAAAGGTCAGCGCTCATGTTTATTTAAAAGAGCGTTGGGCCATCGGTGGTACTAAATGAGGGGTCTCCAAACCAGATCACAACGAGGCAAGAGAAAGTAAGGGTGATAGTGCTGGGAGCAGTCACCAAACCCGTCATAACTGTGGAAGAGGCTCGTGTTGATCAAGTCATCTTCAAGTCGGTAACCTAATTACCAATAATCAGTGGCACGGTAGTTTCATGGAACTGCGAATCGATGGCAGTGATGTATAAAGGAAAGGAAGCCAAATAGGAGGTCTGTGAGGCCCAAGGGTTAACTCGGTCTGGAAGATGTTATGCTGCTGCAGATTTGAGAAAAGCCAAGGATAATTCAGCTTCAGCAAAGAATCCTGTGACCGAAAAGGAAGCGTAAGAGTTTCTGAGAAAAATGAAGGTGTAGGACTACTCCATTGTAGAAAAGTTAAAGAAGACATCGACACTGATCCCCTTGCTTTCATTATTGATCCCACTCGGACGAACATTGTAGAGCATTAGTGAAAATCTTGAACGAGGCACATGTACTTGACTAAATCACTGTGAATCACTTCGAGAAAATAGCCAACAAAATCTTCGAAGTGAACAGGTTACTTTCTGTGATTATAAACTGCCCGTAGAGGGTACGGAGCATAAAAGGGCCCTTCATCTGGTGGTAAAATGTGTGAATTCTATAGTCATACGGGTATTGGTTGATAATGGTTCGAGCGAGAACAACTTTACTCTTTCCACTCTGACCAAGTTGAAAGTAGAGAACGCAAGGATCCGTGTGCGAGGATTCGACGGCGTGGGAAAAGACTCAGTTGGGGACATAGTGTTGGAATTAACGATAGGACCAGTGGATTTCATAATGGAATTCAAAGTACTAGGTTTAGTTGTTTCATATAATCTGCTATTAGGTCAACCATGGATCCACGCCACTAAAGCAGTACCGTCAACTTTTCACAAAATGATCAAGCTCGAATGTAATAGCCAAGAGATGGTGGTACATGGGGAATATAATTTGTGCGCACATAGTGACACAATTGTGCCATTTATAGAAATGGAAGATTACAAAGGGCCATGGGTCAATCAAGTTTCAGACATAATGACGGCTGAGAAAGTGCAAGACGGGAAGCGTATTACAAATTCAAAGGTAACTGTTTCATCAGTAATAGTAGCATACAAAATTTTGAAGAATGGGTTCATACCAGGTAGGATCCATTTTACAAGGTAACAAACAGTTGGTGTCCTTACCGGAAAATGTGGGAACCTTCAGTTTGCGGTTTAATCCTACAAAGACAGACATTAATGAGCTAGAAAGATGAAGCACAAGGCGTGGGTCCTTCCAAAGCTAGTCCCATGCCTCTCCATATCTTTTATCAAGTCTGGAACCAGAAGACATCCAACAATAATGTTTCCTGGTTCTATGGTCAAACATGATGAAGAGTTGTTAAAAAGGTTCGAGAATCTGTTTACTGACATGCACTTGATAGAAGATGAAGAAGGTCCTAGTCACGCTGAAGTGCGATTTGTAGGACCCAGTACAAAACTAAATAATTGGAAGGCTACTCCTATCCCCACTCGGAAGGAGTCTTGGTAGTTTGCTTTTGATTTTCCTTCAAAATTTGTTTGGGATTATTTCAGGGTTGTAATCCAGTTTTATTTTTCAATTTTTTTTTATGTGTGCAAACCTTGGTATCTTGTGCCTTGTCAATGAATGAAATTTATATTCCCATTATTTCTAATATTTTATCTTTATTTTTCTTTTTCCTTCTTTTTATTACAGCTTTGTTTTCACCGATCTTAATGATATGGCATGCATGAGAAATCTTTAGCCTAGTCTAGAAAATAAATTTGGTTCCAAAACAATAGTGCAAGAAATAAGAATTGATTAGAATGAACAAGAATACGGCAAATATGAAGCATTCAAAGAAATCGGTAAAGAATTGAGTCACTTTGAAGAAAATCCCAAACCCAATATAAATGATACGAAAGGCATCGATTTAGGAGAAGCAGATAACATCAGAGAAACCAAAATAAGTTTCCATCTTGAATCAAGCATTAGGGAAGAATTAATCAAAATACTTATTAAGTTTGAAGACATTATTACATGATCATATGACGACATGCCATGTCTTAGCACTGATTTTTGGTTCATAAATTACCCGCTGACTCAGCATTTCCTCCCATAAAATTTTTTTGAGAAAATTAAAAATTGATGTGAGTGTGAAGATTAAAGAAGAAATAACCAAGAAATTAGATGCAAAGGTTATTTGGGTCACTCGATATACAGAATGGTTGGCTAACATTGTGCTGGTACCAAATAAGGACGGGAAGATCAGAGTATGCGTTGCCTACCACAATATGAACAATGCCAGCCCAAAGGATAACTTAACATTACCCAATATCCACATCCTGATTGATAATTGTGTGAGGCATGAGATTGGATCTTTCCGAGATCGCTATACTGGGTATCATTAGATAATAATGGATGAAGAAGATGCAGAGAAGAAGGTATTCATCATGTTTTGGGGAACTTATTGCTACAGAGTAATTCCGTTTGGTCAGAAGAATGCTGGGGAAACATACATGCAAGCAATGTCTACTGTATTCCAAGATATAATTCACAATGAGATTGAGGTATGCTTGGATGATGTAATCATCTAATCAAAGCGGCAGGCTGACCACGTCAGACATTTGAGGAAGTTCTTTCATAGGCTTCACAGGTACAACATTAAACTCAACCCTACCAACTGTGCATTTGGAGTTCCATCCGGAAAGCTATTAGAATTCATAGTCAGTCGGCGAGGCATTGAGTTGGATCCACCGTGAATCAAGGCCATCCAAGAATTACCGCCTCCGAAAAACAAGACCGATGTGATGAGTCCGTTAGGGAGGTTGAACTACATCAGCAGGTTTATCGCTCAGCTCAAATCAACTTGTGAACCTCTTTTTAGGTTATTGAAGAAGGACGATGCGGTCAAATGTACTGAAGAGTGCCAAGAGGCATTTGGAAAACTCGTTTGGCTGTTGTACTGGGGCAGCATTATGTCGCCGGCAGGACGGAACATGCCATCTATTATCTCAGCAAGAAGTTCACAACATATGAGGTTAAGTATACTAACCTTGAGAGGACATGTTGTGCCCTATCTTGAGTAGCCTAAAAGTGGAAGCATTATCTATCATCATATACTACTTACCTTATTTCATGCTTGGATCCATTGAAGTATATTTTTGAAAATCCCATGCCCATACAGAGTTTGGCAAAGTTGCAAATATTATTCACGAAACTCGACATCGTCTACTGTCGACGCCCCCTCTTTCCTCGTAGGGAGAGAAATCGGGTTTACGACATTATGGGTGGAATGACTCTTTTATCCTCTTTTTAGGTAATTTGGGCTATGGAGTTTGTAAAGTCGTCACCTAATGATTATAGTGCATTAGGACACATTTTAGAGAAAAGAAGAAGAATTCGAAGGAAAAACTAGAGTTTGGGTAAGGGCTTGAGATTATCTCGAAGGGAAGGTGTTAGGCACCCCTCAAGATCCACTAGTGTGGTTCACGGCCTTGCTTAGCTGTGATTTTAAGAAGAGTAGGAGTGGACAAGAAAAGTTTGCACATAAGAAATACAAGCAAGTTGACAATATTAAAAGAAGAATGGCACAAGTAAAGGAGAGTTTTCATTTAAAGACAACATTTAAATAAAGGAAAAATAAAGAAAGAGGGTCCTAGGATTAACTATAATATGGATCATTCGATGCAGTACCCCACACATATTCCCCAAAGAGGGGCTGCCTTATGATATTAGTGCATCGCCATCGTCTCCATATTCTTCCCTTCCCACCCCGTTAAGGTATTTAAGCGCGATTAGTCTCATTTACTTATTGCATGCTAATACCAATCCCGACCTATCAGTCCCGGAATATTTGGACTTCTAATCCTAAAGGGAAGAAGGGGAAAGAGGCATATATGGAGTTCAAAACAAAAAAGTACTAAGGCGTCAATCAAACCAAATAGCAGATAAGTGGGGTGCAAATCAAACATTCAAACGCTCATACAAACCCCGTAGATCACACAACAATTAGTTCAATTTTTGAAATAGTTGTTTGGAAAAGATGCAGATTTGAAATGTTTAAAAAGAATATTGGTTTGAAGGAGATTTTATTGAAAACATTACGTTAGGACATTAAAGGCCAATTAAGGGATTGTTGTTATATAAAGCGGATCAAACAAGTTGAGACGTAATCCTACATGCACGATATCTATATCGAATTTCTTCTGATTCGTTTCTGCTTTTAAGACACTAAGGAACTGAGTAATTAATTAACCTACTGTCTGCCTAATGTTTTATGCTTTTCCTATTGGCATGATCTCTATTGTGCTTAAATGCAAAGTCCTATAGACATGATTTCTAAATGGTATGCAATATTAAAGTCTTATAGGCATGGCTTCTAAATCGTATGAAATATTAAAGTCCAATAGGCATGGTTTCTAAATGATTTTCAATATTAAAGTCATATAGGCATGGTTTCTAAATGGCATGCAATATCAAAGTCCTATAGGCATGGTTTCTAAATGATTTGTAATATTAAAGTCCAATTGGTATGGTTTCTACCCATTGGCTTATGCAAGTAATATAAACGCATCCCACACCCTTTAGTAATATTTTCCCGAATTTTTGTTTCATAGTTATTACAAAACTGAAAGAAAAGATCTGAAATAAGTATATCAATTCTAAAGCCAGACTCGAGCAAGCTCAATGCATCCTTCAGCATCCAACACATGTGTTTCCAAATCCGGATTCCAGAGTCCAAGGCCTTCTCTTAGAGTGTTTCAAAGTTCCAAGGGCTTCCCGGATGCCCATGCAATGCTTACACCCTAAAGATTTAATGTAGTAACAGAGTAGTGCAATGTGTGGAATTACTAGCCCTTAGGCATCCAAGTTCAGAGGGAACTCTAGGGTCCATAAGCATGGCTTGCCATAGGGGTGCGGAACTTAAAGAACTAAGAAGACGTGTAAAGTGAGGGGACTAAGGAAATAAAAGTAAAGGGTGGTCATACCCAGCCATGGGTAAGACTGGCATACCCTGACCCTGACCCTTTACTTGATTCAAACAAATAAAGAGCAGAATTTTAGTAATCAGGCAGGGGTCTGGGGTGGTGATTAGGACACTTCCAGACCCTAGTCAAGGGCTCAACACATAAAAGGGGGTTAAGGGAATGGGACTGATTTGAGTAAATGTTCAAGATAACCTGGTCCCATGTCAGAGATAGCAATAGGGTGCCATCCCCAGCCTAGAACCAATACTCACACATAAATAGGGGTTAAAGGGAATGAGATCATATGAAAGCATTCATATAAACATCAAGTGGGGATAGGACAAGCATAATAGCACTTAAAGATGCAGAAGCATGAAGAAAGGCACGAAAGACTAATGTATACTAATATAATGCAAGAAAGCATGCAGTGCGGGTTTTGTAAAGAGAGAAGCAAACACATAGTTTTGGAGAGTAGTATTTACATTATAGAGGCATACCAGCTGCAAGTTCCAAATAAGAGAATAAATATAGCAGTAAAACCACCAGAAATCATTCAGCAAACACTTGAGGAAAGCAAGAGATATTCCAAAGTCTAGCCTTGGCTTTCACCAAGCTAGTCAGAACAATAGCACAAATGATAGTAAGGAAGTGAGAGCTTTGAGTGTGTGTGTGTGTTTTTTTAAATCAGTTGTTTGTGAGATTAAAGAAAAGGAGTAGGGTATTTGTAGTATGAAAATAGGTGGTAAGTAAGGAAAAATATAATTCAATTCCAATCAGAATCAATTAGAAGAAGGGAACTCCTTTAATTAACGAATTTTAATTTGAATAGGAGAGGGCAGAGTTGTATTTTAAAAAAATAAATAAATAACACATGGTGCAACAAAGGGTAAATACATAGGAGAAGCTTTTTGTTAGATAATACGCTTAACGCTAGAGAGGGGGTGAATAGCGTTATGATAAAATTTAGCGTAAACTTGCGGAAATTAAAATTTGTAGGAAATAAATAAGTGCATTAAATAAACAAAAGGAAAGAACGCACCGATGTATTCTGGTTCACCAAAACACGTGGCTAGTCCAGTCCCCGAGAGACTCTCTCGAGATTTTCCACTAACTTGTCAAGCTTACTGGTGCTCAACAAACCTTTACAACTTGAGGACACAAGCCTCAACACCTTTGCTCGGAGATACAACACTCCAAGACTTCAACCAAGGAAACACAAGTTCCTTACAACAAGAGAATCACAATTCTCTTACAAGTGTACAAAACACTAAACACTCAAACAAGACACTCCTTAATGAGTAGATATGAGTAAAAGAAGTAAGCTCAAGATCACAACAACTATGGACAAGACTTTGGCTCTCAAAAGCTTTATGAAATGAATATAAAATGATAAATAATAGTATGCAAGCTTATATCAATAGAATGATCAGTTGTTGTGTGTTGTTGTGTTTAAAACACTGAAATGAAGCTGTATTTATAGTTGAAAAACTTGGCATTACCGTTGTCTAATTGTCAATTAAGAGTTGCTGATTTTATTCTGTGACAATCGATTGTCAGGAAGCCACAATCGATTGTTTGCCAATCGTTCCAAAAATCAATCCCAGATTTTACGCTTAACAATCGATTGTCCAAGATCAACAATTGATTATTGGCAACGTTCAAAAAATCCTTTCCAGATTTTAATTTCAACAATCAATTGTACAAAATCAACAATCGATTATTCAACAACGTTCAAATAATCTTTTTCAGATTTTAATATCAACAATCGATTGTACAAAATCAACAATCGATTACCTAACGGTATTTGAAAACTTTACGACAACGGTCAGCTTCACAATCGATTGTACAAAGTTAAGAATCGATTATTTATTAGACTTTGAAAATCATATTAGACACTGCCTCGTGACAATCGATTGTTATATACTCACAATCGATTATTTAATAACTTTGAAAAAGTCTGGAAGTCACTGCCTCAACACAATCGATTGTCATAAGTTCACAATCGATTATTTTGTGACTTTGAAAAATCTGAAGGACACTGTCTCTTCACAATCGATTGTCATTAGCTTCACAATCGATTATTCTGTGTTTTGAAAAACTTTGATGGACACTGCCTCATCACAATCGATTGTCATAAGGTTCACAATCGATTGTCGTGCAGGTTTGAAAAACCTGATGCTCACTGCCTTAACACAATCGATTGTCATTAGTTCACAATTGATTGTCATGCAGTCTTGGCTTAACATAATCGATTATCATAAGTACATAATCGATTATCTTAGTCCAGTTTTTAGAGGCATGTTTAAAAATCATTTTGACTAATGAAAATATGCATGATTTAAAATCATTTAGCATTAAATTAAATATGCATGATTTTGTAAAAATAATTTTACGAGAGAAGCCATGTCATGAGTCAAGTTGTCGGATCAAGATCACAATTAAGAACGACTCATTTAAACTATAAAAGTTTGTCTTGTGCTTGAATCTCATTATCCACCAATTGTGCGCTTGTACTTGAACTTCATATATAAATTTGCGCTTGTTTTTCATTCATCACAACCTACACATAAGAACACACGTTTTAGTATAAATCCTTGAGAACGTGTTTCCAACAATTTCCCCCTTTTTGATAATGGAAAACTTTAAGCGGGATATGCAACTTAAACAATTTATAATGACGATTCAAGACAAGTAAAGATATGCAATAAGTATGCGATTAGTTCCCCCTCAATATATGAATTCCCCCTCAATTTAAGCTTATAAATATTGAGAGTGCATACCCGTTATCTTCCCCCTTTTGCCATTAGCAAAAATAATATAAGAAGATGCCAAAGATGTAAATAAAACTTGTTTATTTATTGGAAAGAAAAAGTGATTACTTAAAGAGAGTACAATAACTCAAGTAATAGCAGAACAATCGATTATCGATACGAGATAATCGATTATTAGACGACAGAAACCGATTTATTATTGCGCGTCATGCTTTATAATTCCCCCTACCTTTAGGGAGATACCTACAAAAATTTATTAGACGTCTCCGACGCTCAAGTTAGAAATCATGTAAAATAAAAAGATGCAATGCATGACTTAGATCAACGTGGAGTCAAGAATCCCGAGTTCACTACGAATTCGGAAGAAGGACTCTTTCTCTAAGGGCTTAGTAAAGATGTCGGCCAATTGGTCTTTGGTTTCAACAAATTCGATTTCGACATCGCCCTTGAGAACGTGATCTCTTATAAAATGATGTCTAAATTCAATGTGTTTTGTTCGCGAATGAAGAACGGGGTTCTTCGTAAAGCATATGGCACTAGTATTATCACATTTAAGAGGGATATGATCAAGACTTAGGCCATAGTCCAAGAGTTGTTGTTTCATCCAGAGGATTTGAGCGCAACAACTCCCCGTGGCTACATATTCAGCCTCGGTTGTGGACAACGCAACACTTACTTGTTTCTTGCTAAACCAAGAAACGAGGGAGCTACCGAGCAAATGGCAAGTGCCACTAGTGCTCTTGCGGTCCAATTTGCATCCAGCAAAATCGGAGTCGGAATAGCCAACGAGTTGGCATTGAGAACCTTTGTGGTACCATAGACCCACATTTATAGTACCAACAAGGTACTTCAAAATCCGTTTTACCGCAGTAAGGTGAGACTCCTTTGGACACAATTGATAACGGGCGCATAAGCACACGCTAAACATGATGTCCGGACGACTAGCAGTAAGATAGAGAAGAGATCCAATCATACCTCGATACTTCTCAGTGTCGACTTCCTTACCTTTCTCATCTTTGTCTAGATGATCGGATGTGCTCATGGGAGTCTCCATTGCTTTTGCATTATTCATTTCAAATTGTTTCAGCAATTCTTTGGAATATTTGGCTTGGCAAATGAACGTACTTTCTTTCATTTGCTTTACTTGTAATCCCAAAAAGAATGTAAACTCACCCATCATAGACATCTCAAATTCGCTTGTCATTAAATCGGAAAATTCCTTGCGTAAGACATTGTTAGTAGCACCAAATATGATATCATCCACATATATTTGAACTAATAAAATATCATTGTTTTTATGCTTAACAAATAGGGTGGTGTCAACTTTCCCCCTAATGAAATCATTTTCCAATAGAAATTTACTCAATCTTTCATACCAAGCTCGGGGAGCTTGTTTTAAACCATAGAGAGCCTTTTTGAGTTTGAAAACTTGATCGGGAGATTTAAAATCTTCAAAATCGGAGGGTTGTTCAACATAAACTTTTTCTTGTATAACACCAATTAGAAAAGCACTTTTCACATCCATTTGATATAAATTGAAATTAATAGAAGAGGCAAAAGCGAGCAATAGACGAATAGCTTCTAATCTAGCTACGGGGGCATATGTTTCTTCATAGTCAATACCCTCTTCTTGATTATAGCCTTTTGCTACAAGCCTAGCTTTGTTTCTAGTGATTGCACCATTTTCATCTAGTTTGTTTCGAAAAACCCATTTCGTACCAATTATGGTATGATTTTTGGGTCTTGGCACCAAATCCCAAACGTCATTCCGTTTGAATTGGTTAAGCTCCTCTTGCATTGCCAAGGTCCAAAATTCATCTCCAATTGCTTCGGAGATGGTTGTTGGTTCAATTTGAGACACAAAAGCAGTATGTCCTAAGGTGTTCTTAAGGGAATTTTGGGTACTTACCTTTTCTCCGACGTCGCCAATTACCTGTTCGAGAGGGTGATCTTTGATTGTCCTCCACTCGTTAGGCATTGTCGTTTCTTTCTCCAATTGTGGCGCTTCCTCCATTGGTTGTTCCAAGATTTCATCTTTATTTTCCTTAGGCGATTCCTCTTGTATTTTGTCTTTCAAGCTATCTAAAATACCTGCAAGATCAAAACCGGAATCCTTTCTCGCCAAGCGAGCATTATTTTCGGCAAATACAACATGAGGGGATTCCTCCACAGTTTCGGTTCTTTTATTAAAAACCCTATATGCTTTGCTACGTGAAGAATAACCAATGAAAATTCCCTCATCGGACTTAGCATCAAATTTTCCCAATTGATCTTTGCCATTGTTATGAATAAAACATTTACAACCGAATACTCTAAAGTGGGAGATATTTGGTTTCCTTCCCTTATAGAGTTCATAGGGAGTTTTCGTGAGTATAGGCCTTATGACTACTCTATTTAAGACGTAGCATGCGGTACTCACAGCATCCGCCCAAAAATGTTTGGGAATCTTGACCTCTTCGAGCATGGTTCTAGCCATCTCTTCGAGACACCTATTTTTCCTTTCCACCACCCCATTTTGTTGTGGTGTACGTGGAGCGGAAAAGGTATGCTCGATACCGAGTTCGTCACAAAAGTCCGCAAAGAGATTGTGATCAAACTCTCCCCTATGATCACTTCTAATTGAAGTGACTGTTGTTTCCTTCTCGTTTTGAACACGCTTAAGAAAATATTTAAAATTCTGAAAAGCATCACTTTTATTGGCAAGAAATAAAGTCCAAGTAAATATAGAATAATCATCAACAATCACAAAAGCATAACGATTTCTTCCTAGACTTTCAATGCGAGATGGTCCAAATAAATCCATGTGAAGCAATTGCAATGGTCTAGAAGTTGAAACAATATTTTTGGATTTGAAAGATGCTTTTGTTTGCTTCCCTTTTTGACATGAATCACAAATAGAGTCATCCTCAAATTTTAAATTGGGAAGGCCAATAACTAAGTTTTGAGAAATCAATTTGTTCAAAAGATACATGTTGATATGTGCTACTCTACGATGCCATAACCAAGTATCATCCTCTTTACTCATAAGACAATCAACATATTCGGGTGAGGAATTTGCAAGATCAACCATATAAATATTATCCACTCTAAAACCACGAAGGATTATTTTGAAATCACTACGTCTAAATACTAAGCATTCATCTGAATCAAATAAGGCAAGATTTCCCTTGTCACATAATTGACTTATGCTCAAGAGATTATGCTTTAAACCTTTAACAAGTAATATATGCTTAATAGAGGAATTTTCATCCTTACCGACAGATCCGATGCCAATAATCTTTCCTTTATTGTTATCCCCAAAAATCACACTTCCTCCTTCTTTGTGTTCTAGTTGAAGGAATTTGGATTCGTCTCCCGTCATATGTTTGGAGCATCCACTATCAAGGTACCATAGTACACTTTATCCCTTCAAACACACCTACAAAACAAATTAATGCGTTTTAGGTACCCATGCCATTTTGGGTCCTTGAGGGTTAGGCATATCATAATGATGCGATTGAGTGATATGTCTATGTCGTGTAAAACATTAAGCAGGGGCAATATGACCTATGCGTCTACAATAATGACAAGTCACGTTGGGGTTATGCATCCTTCTAGGTTCATAGTAACTTGATGGACGAAAATGAATTACTCTATTTTCATTATGACTATTGCGCATTTCATGAGAACCATTTCTCCTACTATTAGTTCTAAAATGAGCAGCATTTCTAGAGTAATGGTCATGTCTAGATGTTCTAAAAGGTTCAAAACTCCTTCTAGTGTTTGGCCTAGAATATGCATCATTTCTAGGTTAGTCATTTCTAGGTCTTCTAAAATGTTCAACATTTGTTCTAGCATGCATATTTGTTCTAGGATTGCTATTTCTACGATAAGCATTTGTTTTATTAATCCTAGGTTGAGCCTTAGGTGGTTGGGGTTTGGCGTCAACCTTTTCTTTAGGCTCATTCTTAAAGCCTATGCCATGCTTGGTTGATTTCAAATTAACAAGGACCTTATTCAAATTTTTGTTGGAAGAATTAAACTTATCTAAGGTACCTTTAAGTCTATCTACCTCATTTTCGAGATGCATGCAAGAAGAGCAATTTTTAATAGACTTTCGGGCTTGTCGGCGCTTCTTTTTCTGAAAAACTTGTTTTCCTCTTTCAGCTTCTCATTTTCTAAAACCAGTTTTTGTAACTCCTTTTCTTTCAAAGAAAGCTGTTTTTGAAAATCTTTTTCTTTTAGAGAAGCATTTTCTTTTATGCTCTTGACAGTTTTTGAAGCTTTAATAAATTCAGTATATAGCTCATCAAAAGCAGTTTGCATTTCCTCAAGAGTAAAGAAGCTTTTAGAAGAGATTTGACATACCTCATCTTGCTTGTCTTCTTGCGCCATAAGACAAAGGTTTGTGGCTTCGTCTTCTTCTTCTTCGCTTGACTCATCTCCGGAGTCTCCTCCCCAAGAAATGTATGCACGTTGCTTCTTAAAAGGTTTCTTCTCCTTTTTGATGTTTGGGCAATTTGATTTGATGTGCCCGGTTTCACCGCATTCATAGCACTTTATTTGCTCGCCTTGCTTTTTGCCCTTTCGTTCATACTCCTTTTGCATGAACTTTTGAATCTTTTGATAACGAGTCCAAACTCGTTGTCTCCGTCCTCATCAACTTGAGGTTGGCTTGTGCTTGCCTTAAGCGCTATTCTTTGCCTCCTTTGATCATCAACAAGAGGGTTAAGTATTAAAGATTCATAAGTCTTAAGGTTACCTCTTAATGCGTCGATTGTGACATTTGAGACGCCTATGGATTCTTCAATTGCATCGGCCTTTGATCGCCATGCCGGAGAGAGACTTCTAAGAATTTTTCGAACAAGTTCTCTATCCGTGAATGTCTTCTTGAGGGCATGTAGGTCATTTACGATTATTGAAAATCGTTCGAACATTTCATCCACCTTTTCAACTTCCTTTATGTGAAATAATTCATAAGCATGGGTTAGGAAATCAATTTTAGCTTCCCTTACCTGGTCCGTACCTTCGTACGTAATTTCCAGCTTGTCCCACATTTCCTTTGCCGTTGTGCGACACGATATTTTCCAGTAATCGTCAGCATTTACAGCACAATATAATAAATTAATTGCTTTAGCATTATTTTGAACCTTTCGGATACCATCCGCGTCATATTCTTCTTCGGACTTGGGAACCCATTCGTTTTCAACCTTTTTGGTTGGAATTTGATTTCCCTTTGTTATCACCTTCCAGAGATGAAAATTGTTTGCTTGAACGAAGATTTTCATCCTCTCCTTCTAGTACGTATAGTTTGCACCGTTGAATAGTGATGGTCGGGTGGAGCACTGTCCTTCCTCTATTCCTGCAAAAGAATCACGAGTAGAAGCCATGGATGTTTCTCTCAAACTGTTAAGTCTTCAGAGAGTTGGGCTCTGATACCAATTGTTAGATAATACGCTTAACGCTAGAGGGGGGGGGGGTGAATAGCGTTATAACAAAATTTAGCGTAAACTTGCGGAAATTAAAATTTGCAGGAAATAAATAAGTGCGTTAAATAAACAAAAGGAAAGAACGCACCGATGTATTCTGGTTCACCAAAACACGTGGCTAGTCCAGTCCCCGAGAGACTCTCTCGTGATTTTCCACTAACTTGTCAAGCTTACGGGTGCTCAACAAACCATTACAACTTGAGGACACATGCCTCAACACCTTTGCTCAGAGATACAACACTCCAAGACTTCAACCAAGGAAACACAAGTTCCTTACAACAAGAGAATCACAATTCTCTTACAAGTGTACAAAACACTAAACACTCAAACAAGACACTCCTTAATGAGTAGATATGAGTAAAAGAAGTAAGCTCAAGATCACAACAACTATGGACAAGACTTTGGCTCTCAAAAGCTTTATGAAATGAATATAAAATGATAAACAATAGTATGCAAGCTTATAGCAATAGAATGACCAGTTGTTGTGTGTTGTTGCGTTTAAAACACTGAAATGAAGCTGTATTTATAGTTGAAAAACTTGGCATTACCGTTGTCTAATTGTCAATTAAGAGTTGCTGATTTTACTCTATGACAATCCATTGTCAGGAAGCCACAATCGATTGTTTGCCAATCGTTCCAAAAATCAATCCCAGATTTTACGCTTAACAATCGATTGTCCAAGATCAACAATCGATTATTGGCAACGTTCAAAAAATCCTTTCCAGATTTTAATTTCAACAATCGATTGTACAAAATCAACAATCTATTATTCAGCAACGTTCAAAAAATCTTTCTCAGATTTTAATATCAACAATCGATTGTACAAAATCAACAATCGATTACCTGACGGTATTTGAAAACTTTACGACAACGGTCAGCTTCACAATCGATTGTACAAAGTTAACAATCGATTATTTATCAGACTTTGAAAATCATTTTAGACACTGCCTCGTGACAATCGATTGTTATATACTCACAATCGATTATTTAATAACTTTGAAAAAGTCTGGAAGTCACTGCCTCAACACAATCGATTGTCATAAGTTCACAATCGATTATTTTGTGACTTTGAAAAATCTGGACACTGTCTCTTCACAATCGATTGTCATTAGCTTCATAATCGATTATTCGGAGTTTTGAAAAACTTTAATGGACACTGCCTCATCACAATCGATTGTCATAAGGTTCACAATCGATTGTCGTGCAGGTTTGAAAAAACTGATGCTCACTGCCTTAACACAATCGATTGTCATTAGTTCACAAACGATTGTCATGCAGTCTTGGCTTAACATAATCGATTATCATAAGTACATAGTCAATTATCTTAGTCCAGTTTTTAGAGGCATGTTTAAAAATCATTTTGACTAATGAAAATATGCATGATTTAAAATCATTTAGCATTAAATTAAATATGCATGATTTTGTAAAAATAATTTTACGAGAGAAGCCATGTCATGAGTCAAGTTGTCGGATCAAGATCACAATTAAGAACGACTCATTTAAACTATAAAACTTTGTCTTGTGCTTGAATCTCGTTATCCACCAATTGTGCGCTTGTACTTGAACTTCGCATATATCATTTGCGCTTGTTTGTCATTCATGAAAACCTACACATAAGAACACACGTTTTAGTATAAATCCTTGAGAACGTGTTTCCAACACTTTAAATATACTCGTTTAGGTAAATAAGGTAAGGGTAAAATTAGTCAACACATACTAAATCAAGGAATTAAAGATTCAAACTCAGTAATGAACCAAGTTAGAAAACAGGTCTAAATCAGACAAGGAAAGAATCAACTAGGCCTACATAATAGTAGTCTGAAATCAATCTCTAAGATTAGGGTTATTTTGAGAGTAAAAGGTTCGACTATAAAATATGCACATTCTTAAACATGCAGGCTAAGGTTAAACGAATAGTGTAGTCATGTGATAAAATAGAAGAACATATACATGCAAGAAATTAAGAGGTCTTGCAAAGCGTGGCAAGAATCAGAAACATGAGACGAACTTAGTGTTTTGAAATCACACAAGAAGCATCACAAAAATAAAACATTCATGCACAAATGGTTGAAAAACCCCCGAAATTTTGGGTTTTTCTCCAAAGCTTACATGCAAAGACGAAGCATAGAAAATCGGGCAAGGATAAGCTCAGATTCCAAAAACCCCAAACATCCAGGGAAATCTAATTAAAGAAAAATATAGTAAAGAAATTAGTCGGAAACCCTGAGAGGAATTACAATAAAGAAAAATACGCAGAAATCATAGTAAAATAGTTCGAAATTACAGCAAAAATCAAAGAATGCAAGAAATCACAGTCGAACAAGTCGAAATCACAAAAACCCTATGTTTTTAGAAGATGAACAGTTTTGAAAGAAAAAATCGGAAAAGGTGTTGAAAATACTTTATTATCTTAAAAAATTGCACAAATCTAAAGTAGATCTTAGAGAGAAATAAAGAAACCCTTGAGGGCTTAGGGTTTCAGAGAAAACCCTAGAAAATGTGATAGGCCTGGAACGGGCTGGTCCTGAGTCAGAGATGGACTCACAGGGCTAGGATTCGCCGGAGATGAGCCGGAAAGGGCAATAGAACTTGAATCGGAAAGATTCTGAGCTGGGATCTTCAAAGTCGAACTTTGAAACCTTGAGCAAAAGTAGCATAGGGGTATGTGGGGGTAGGTACAGGCTGCTTAGGGTCTGAAAGGCCATGATTTCCGGTGGAATAAGGTCAGAGACCGGTGAAATAGGCTAGAGTTTTGGAGGGGCTTATACGATAACCCGGCAAGGCGAACTACAACTTCTTATGCCACTTCTTGTGCTTTTCGATAATCTTCCTTTGTATCTTCTTGATGTTCTTATTGGCAGCTTCTATAGCTCCATTCATCTAATTTCTGTAAGCCTTAGTGTTCTTGTATTTTATCTTGAATATTTTACACATTGCCTTCATCAGGTCGTTGTTGAGATTAGAACCATTATCGGTGATGATTTATCCGGAACCTAGAAACGACAAACCATACGATCTTGGAAGAAATTTGCCACTACTTTCTTGGTTACTACTTTGTATGATGTTGCTTCAACCCACTTGGTGAAGTAATCAATTTCCATAAGATGAACATGTTCCCATTTGACGTGGCTGGTTTAATTTATCCAATGGCATCCATTCCCCAAGCGGCAAATGGCCATGGTGAGCTTGTCAAAGTAAGCTCGTTTGGAGGTACCTTTATCATATCTGCATGTATTTGACAACGGTGGCATTTTCGGACATACTGGATGCAGTCCGTTTCCATAGTCATCCAAAAATACTCTGCTCGGGTTATCACCTTCGCCAACACAAAACCATTCAAATGCGGTCCGCAGGTTCCCGCATGCACTTCCTCCAATAGTCTGGTTGCTTGTCTTTCTTTGACACATCTTAATAATCACAAATCAGGAGTCCTCCTATACAGGATTCCTCTGCTGTAAAAGAAGCTGTTGGACAATCTCCGAAGTGTTCGTTTCTTAGTAGCATTAGCAAGTTCTTGGTACTCTCCTGTTGTCATGTATTCTCTCATATTGTGGACCGAAGGTTTCCCATCAGCTTTTTCCTCGACGTGAGCACAATAAGCTGGCTGGTCATGAATCTTGACCTCGATGGCGTCAATAAAGTTTGCATCGAGATACTGGATCATAGATGATAAAGTGGCCAAGGCATCGGCGAACTCATTCTGTATTCTGGTAACATGCTTGAATTCTGTCTTTCTGAATCTTTCCCTCAACTCCTATACATTATGCGGCTAGGGGAGTATTTTGGAATTCTTGGAGTCGCATTCTTCTCTAACCTGTTGTATGAATAGCTCCGAGTCTCCGATAACTAATAGTTCCTCAATGTTCATGTTAATTGCTAGTTTGAGCCCTAGGATGCAGGCTTCATACTCGGCCATGTTGTTGGTGCATGGGAATTTGAGCTTGGCGGATACTGGATAATGGTGATCGGTTTCTGATACCAAGATCGCTCCAATACCAACTCATTTGAAATTTGCGGCACAATCAAAAAACATCCTCGAACCGTCACAGGATTCTGTAATCTCCTATGAAGGTTATCTCTTCATTAGGAAAATACTTCTTTAGAGGTTCACATTCTCCTCCTACTGGATTCTCAGCGAGGTGATCTGCACATGATTTTCCTTTGACTGCGTTTTGGGTAACACAAACGATGTCAAATTCGCTTAACAGTATTTGCCACTTGGCGAGCTTGCCTGTAGGCATGGGCTTCTGAAAGATATGCTTCAATGGATCCATCATGGATATGAGATAAGTGGTGTAAGCATATAAATAATGCCTCAATTTCTGAGCTACCCAAGTTAAAGCACAACAAGCGCGCTCTAGTATGGAATACCGAGCCTCGTATGGGGTAAACCTCTTGCTGAGGTAGTAGATGGCTTGCTCCTTTCTTCCTGTTTCATCATGTTATCCCAAAACACAACCAAATGCCCAATCCAATACTTCAAGATAAAGCAGTAGCGGTCTCCCTAGCTCGGGTGGAACCCAGACTGGCGGCGTTAACAAGTATTCCTTGATTTTGTCAAAAGCCTTTTGACACTCCTCAGTCCATTTAGTGGCGGAATCCTTCTTTAGCATCATGAATATGGGTTCACAAATGAAAGTGGACTGGGCTATGAATCGGTTGATATAGTTAAATCTACCCAAAAAACTCATCACGTCCTTCTTGCTCTTCGGTGGTGGCAACTCTTGAATGGCTTTTACCTTTGACGGGTCCAATTCTATTCCCCGACGACTCACAATGAAACCCAATAATTTTCTGGCGGGAACTCCAAATGCATACTTGGCGGGACTTAGTTTCAAGTTGTATCTCCTCGGTCTGTTGAAGAATTTTCCTCAAATATCCCATGTGATCTGCAGCTTTCCTAGATTTAATGATGACGTCATCCACATGCACCTCGATCTCTATATGTATCATATCATGCAAGAATATGGTCATGGCTTTCATGTAGGTAGCACCATCATTCTTTAAACCGAACGGCATCATTTTGTAACAGTACATTCCCTACGGCGTGATGTTGTTTTCTCTACATCTTCTTTATCCAGCCATATCTGGTGGTATCCAGCAAAAAAATCGATGAACGACTGGAGCTCATGTTCGGCGCAGTTATCAATCAGTATGTGTATATTTTGTAAAGGGAAATCGTCCTTAGGACTGGCGTAGTTGAGATCCCGGTAGTCGACACAGACTCTAACCTTCCCGTCCTTCTTTGGCACCGGCACGATGTTGGCTAACCATGTTGGATACTCTACCACTCTGAGAACCCTGGCTTTTACTTTCTTGGTAACCTCTTCTTTGATTTTAAAACTCATGTCTTGCTTGAAATTTTTGAGTTTCTATTTTACCGGGCGAGATGACTGATCTGTGGGTAGCTTCTGAGCCATAATGGATGTTCTGAGACCATCCATATGATCATATGACCATGCAAAGATGTCCACACTCTTCTAAAAACTCGGTGAACTCTTTCTTTTCCAATGGCGACAGATGCACGCTAATACGTCTTTCCGTGACATTATACGTCTCCCAAATTAATGACCTCAATTTCTTCCAAGTTAGACTTATGCCTGTTCTCAAAATTCTTGACCTCCCTGACAACCTCTTCTGATATTTTTTCCTCTTCTGAATCTATATCCGTTTGTCGCACTGTCTCGTTACAAGATACAGTCGTTGGTTCATCATCAAGGTATATAATAGTTATGCTGTGTAAAATAAACCAAATGGTAGAGAAAATAAACGAGAGAAAAATATAAATATAAACTTGGAAAATGCTTTTGATTAAATTCATAATTTTCTGAAATATCGGAGCTCTTTTCAAAAGTAAAGACAATGCGGAAAAGTAAAATCAACTAAAAGTAATGTGCGATGCATATGCATCGTTCAGCCATGTTACGACGAGGCTCTCCAGGCACTGGTGGTCCTGATTGACCAACTGGTGAGGTGTTCTCCCTGGTTCACAGCTTTAATCAAAGGAACTTCCTCTCCTTCCTCGTCGAAGATGACATAGCAATCCAAATCATCCTCCAGAATTAGGTTCTTCATTAATACCAGTGCCTCATCTTCCTCTGATCCGTATATGACAGAAGCTAATTGAAAGGTCTGCTCCAACTGAGGTAGAGGGTGCTCAAGTAGGTAGTAGGGACCGCGCCATGGTGGCGACCAATCTTTGAACTCTTCCCAAGTGTATTCATAACCCAAGCCAAAAGTAGTTCTTTGCTTCTTCAGCTGGATAGCCTTGGTGATGCGCTGGAGATTCTTGCCAAGCCCTTTTCCGGGCTCGTGTCCACTCCAATTCAGAATTCTCTCAATTTTGTTAACCTACCAATTGTCTTTCTCTCTAGCATTGACTCGCTCGATGTGATGGTATGTTTTTCCATCGATTTTTCTTCTACTACAGAGATGGCCTGGATACTATATATAGGGTTGCTACCGTAGCCATGGATGATTACTTCTTGATGATTCCGCTCAAAATTTA
This sequence comes from Nicotiana benthamiana, assembly GCA_034376525.1. Taxonomy (NCBI): domain Eukaryota; kingdom Viridiplantae; phylum Streptophyta; class Magnoliopsida; order Solanales; family Solanaceae; genus Nicotiana; species Nicotiana benthamiana. Next base: position 45,972,904 of record CM067328.1, read on the forward strand.
CAGCCTGATGCAAAGTTGATGCCACAACCCCAGCAGCGTGGCTCCAGGGTATTAATTGTAGGACGCTGGTACGTTAATAACTTGGAACTCAACATCGAACTAGATGGGTCCCATGTGCATGCATAAGCTAATTTCTCAAATGGTGGACCACTGAGATCCATCAAAAGCTTTGATACTGATAGCCCTGTCTTTGATCTCGTGCAATCCCTTACCCAATGTCCTAAGAGTTACAAATGGGCAAATGTTGAGGCTGGATCCCGCGTCGACTAGAATCCTACTGATAAAGTTATCCTCGCATCGCACAGGGATGTGGAACGCTTTGTTGTGACCAAGCCCTTCTTGTGGTAATTCATCTTCGTGGAAGGTGATCTTATGGATTTCTAGTACCTTCCCCACCATGTTTGTAATTTCGCCTCCAGTTATATTGCTGGGAACATCAACTTCACTTATTATTTTCATTAAGGCGTTTTAATGTGCCTCAGAGCTTTGTAGAAGAGCCAGAATAGAAATCTGTGTTGTTGTTTTGTTTAGTTGCTTGATGACTGAGTACTCTTTGGCCTATACCTTCCTCCAAAGGTCATCGAGTCCAGTCTCAACAACTTGCCTGGAGGCCTTCTTGCTGGACTCAGCCAAGTGTTCCGGGGTGTACACCCTGCCTGTCCTGGTCATGCCCTATGCGGCAATTGCTTCCCCAATATATGTCTTTCCCTTCCTTCTAGCCACAATGGTGTAATCCCTAGGTATAGCATTTGTCTTGAATGGGGTTACGTCTGTCATGGAGACTGGAATTTGTGCCTTAGGAGGTCACATAGCAACTTCAAACAGTGTAAGTTCCTTCGAAACCCCTAACTCAACCTCAATTTGTTTTGGCGCCTTTGTAGGAGGTGTTTCAAACTTGAGTGATGCAGACATATTTACCACATCGCCCTTAGAGGGCTAAATCTGGACAATTATGGGGTTGAGAGTAAATGTTGTCTTCTTAGGCTCGTTTCCTTCAGCTATCAAACCAATTGTCCCCTTGGGGTCCCAACCATCTTCGATATCGATCATGTGGATGCCTCCACCATTGTGGTCAGGCAGGGGGTAGTTGCGGACATTAGGAGCGGGCTCCTGTGCTATAATGATCTTGTTGTCAATCAGATTCTGAATCTTGTCTTTTAGCGAGCGACACTCGTCGATGGTTTGGCATTTTCCTCCCGGAATGGTATGCGCAAATCTTGTTTGGGTTGATCCACTGGGAAAGGTTTTCTGGAGTGCCGGCTAGGATAGGGGTAACGTAACCAGCGGCTTTGAGTTTTTCATATAATTGGTAATTGGCTCGACTATGGCGGTATATTGTTTAGGAGGTTTGTGGTAGAAGTTTGGTCTAGGTCAAGGGAAGTTCTGGTGGGTGGGAGGTGATGGGTAGTTAGAAGGTTGGGAATTATATGCTTGGTATACAGGTGCGGATTAGGATTAGCTAGTTGAGGTGGGTTGAATGTAGGTAGTGGAGGTGATTGGTAAGCAGGTAGTGGAATTTGGTAATTGGGTGATGGTGCTTGGTAGTTTAAGGTAGGTTGATATGTGAGTGAAGCTGAGAGATAGGTTTGGTACATCATAGGGGAGTCGTTCCTTTGCATAGCCATTACAGAATTTACATCTTTTTTATTTGACGAGCCACAAGACTGTAAAGCATTGTTGGTAGCTTGCAATGCCTTGAGGTTAGTGACCATACCGCTTTTATGCCTTCTTCGATCCTTTCTCCTAACTTGATGATGTCGGAGAACTTTTGGCCCTCTATTAGCTTCGGCCTCTCGTAATACTGCGGATCCTGAGCACAGATGAAGAACCTGTTCATTTGTTCTTCCTCCAAGAACAGTCTAATCTTAGCAGCTTCTAACCTCCAACGAGTAGCATACTCGTGAAAGGTCTTTGTGGGTTTCTTCTTGAGATTCTGGATATAGAACACATTTGGTGTGTTCTCAGTGTTGAACCTAAATTGATCCATAAAGTCAGACGCCATGTTCACCCAACTAGTCCATTTCTTTGCAGCTTGGCTAATATACCAGGATAAAGCATTGCTCTTTAGAATACTCATAAATAGCTTCATGTGGATCTTCTCGTCCCTTCCGACTCCTACAAACATGTCAGAATACATTCTCAAGTGGACCCTAGGGTCACCTGTGCCATCGAACATTTTGAACTTGGGAGGTTTGTACCCCTGCGGGAGCTCAACATCTAGCTGAACACATAGATCTTCGTAATTCAACCCTTGAACACCTTTGTTTCCTTCGAAACCTTGGACCCATGTAGTAAACTTCTTGATCTTAGCGGCCAAATTTTGAATGGGGGAGCTCTTGTCATCTAACTCGACTACACTGGTGATTTACTGACTGTAATACGGCATAGTGTCCAGAAAGATTGGACTGTTATGGTCTTTTGTAGTGTTTTGTGGTTCAGGAATGTGAAACTGAGTGTTATGACTGGGTTGCATTGGAGGTTGTGGGATGTTTTGTGGCAGTGCAGGGTTTTGGGTGTTAACATCGGGAGCGTAAATAGTGATTGACAGGCTTGCCAGGTTTCTAACTTTGTCCAATTCCTCTCAGAATCTTAGCAAAGTTTGCTCTAGATGAGCAACAGTCTCCTTGGTGATTGCAGCATTCTGAGAAGTTTCTTCAAGTTCCTTTTTAGCACTTGTATCTCCCATTTTGCCTTTGTTCCTGTTTCTGGTAGGACTTGGAGGACGAGGAGGTGGAGGACCCTCTGACCTTGTGGAGTATATTGATGGTGACAGAATGCACGAACAAACCATTGAGGAGGGGAATAAAAGTAAATGAAAAACAAAAAAGGTAAAAAGTCAGTGCGGATTCTGATAAATAATATTGCAATATTTAAAAACATTGTGCGGGAATATAAATCGCTTCTTAATTTGGGTGCCTTGTTGTGCCCGAGGTAGGCCTAGCGACAAATTAAATTTTTAGAACTTAAAATGTTTAATGCCTCATTTTATTCATCTGATTTACTGATTTTAAGACATTAAGGCACTGAGTAATTAATTAACCTACTACTTGCCCAGCGTTTTATGCATTTTCTATAGGCTTGATCTCTATTGCGCATACAATGCAAAGTCATATAGACTTTATTTCTCAATGGTACGGAATATTAAAGTCTTATAGGCATGGCTTCTAAATAGTATGCAATATTAAAGTCCGATAGGAGTGGTTTCTAAATGATTTGCAATATTAAAGTCCTATAGGCATGGTTTCTAAATGGTATGCAATATCAAAGTCCTATTGGCATGGTTTCTAAATAATTTGCAATATTAAAGTCCTATAGGTATGGTTTCTACCCATTGGCTTATGCAAGTAATATAAACCCATCCCACACCCTTTACTAATACTTTCCCGAATTTTTGTTACATAGAAACTGAAAGAAAAGGACTGAAATAAGTACATCAAAAATAAATCCAGACCCGAGGACTCTCAATGCAACCTTCAACATCCAACACATGTGATTCCAAATCCGGATTGCTGATTTCAAGGCCTTCTCTTAGAGTATTTCAAAGTTCCAAGGGCTTCCACGAAGGAAAGGCAATGCTTACACGCTACAGATTTAATGTAGTAACAGAGTAGTAAAATGTGTGGAATTACCAGCCCTTAGGCATCAAAGTTCAGAGGGAACTCTAGGGACCCTAAGTATGGCTTACCATAGGGGGCGGAACTTAAAAAACAAAGAACAAGTGTAAAGTGAGGGGACAAGAGGGAACCAAAGCTAAGGGTGGTCATACCAAGCCATGGGTAACACTGGCACACCCCTGACCCTTTACTTGATTTAATCAAATAAATGGCAGACTTCTATTAGTTAGAAAGGGGTCTAGTGGTGATTAGGACACTTCCAGACCCTAGTCAAGGCTCAACATATAAAGTGGGTTCGGGGAATAGGACGGATTTGAGTAAAGGTTCAAGGGAACCTAGTCCGAGGTCAGGGATAGCAATAGGGTTCTCCCCCTAGCCTAGAAGCAATACTCAAACATAAACAGGAGTTAAAGGGAATGGGATCACATGAAAGCATTCACATAAAAATCAAGGGGAATAGGACAAGCATAATAGCACTTAAAGATGCAGAATCATGAAGAAAAGCATGACAGACTAATGTATAGTCATATAATGCAAGAAAGAAAGTAGTGAGGGTTTTGTAAAGAGAGAAGTAAACACACAGTTTTCGAGAGAAGTATTTAAATTATAGAGGAATAGCAGTTGCGAGTTCCAAACAACAGAATAAATATAGCAGTAAAGTAGCCAGAAATCCTTCACCAAACACTTGAGAAAAGCAAGAGAGATTCCAAAGTCTAGCCTTGGCTTTCAGCCAGCTACTCAGAACAATAGCACAAGTAATAGTAAAGAAGAGAGAGCCTTTAGTGTGTGTGTGTTTTTGAACTCAGTTGTTGTGGGTTTAAAGAAAAGGAGTAGGCTATTTATAGTTTGAAAAGAGGTGGTAAGAAAGGCAAAATATAATTCAATACCAACCATAATCAATTAGAAGAAGGGAACTCATTTAATTAAGGAATTCAAATTTGAATAGGAGAGGGCAGAGCTGTATTTAAGGAAAGAAAATCAATAACACTTGGTGCAATAAAAGGTAAATACCTAGGAGAAGCTTTTAAAGTACTCGGTTAGGTAAATAAGGTAAGGGAAAAATCAGTCAACACATAGTAAATCAAGGAATTAGGGGTTCGAACTCAGTAATGAATCAAGTCAGAAAACAGGTCCAAACCAGACAAGAAAAGAATCAATTAGGCCTACATAATAGTAGTCTGAAATAAATCTCTAAAATTAGGGTTATTTTGAGAGTAAAACGTTTTACTATAAAAGATGCACAAACTTAAACATGCAGGGCTAAGGTTAAACGGAGAGTGTAGTCATGTGATCAAATAAAAGAACATAGACATGCGAGAAATCAAGAGGTCTTTCAAAGCTTAGCAAGAATCAGAAACATGAGATGAATTTAGGGTTTTGAAATCAGACAAGAAGCGGCACAAGAATCAATGAATAAATGGCTGAAAACCCCCCCAAAATTTAGGGTTTTTCCCATAGCTTACATGCAAAGATGAAGCATAGAAAAATAAGGCAAGGATAAACTCAGGGAGTCCAAAGAACACAAACATCAATGGAAATCAAAGTAAAGAAAAATATAGTAAAGAAATTACTCAAAAACCCTAGGAGGAATTACAATAAAGAAAAATATGCAGAAATCATAGTGAAACATTTAAGAATAATAGCAAAACCCAAAGAATGTAAGAAACCACAGTCGAACAAGTAGAAATCACAAAATCCCTAACTTTTGAGAAGATGAACAGTTTTGAAAGCAAAAATCGAAAAAGGTGTGAAAAATACTTGAAAAACTTAAAAATAGCTCGAATCTAAAGTAGATCTTAGAGAGAAACAACGAAAACCTCGAGGGCTTAGGATTTAAGAGAAAACCCTAGAAAATGAGAAAGGCCTGGAACGGTCTAGTCTTGAGTCGGAGATGGACTCACAGGCTAGGACTCGCCGGAGGTGAGCCGGAAAGGGCCATAAAACTTGAATCGGAAAGATTCTGAGCTGGGGTCTTCAAATTCGGACTCTGAAACCTCTAGAAAAATTAGCATAGAGGTATTTGGGGGTAGGTAGAGGCTTCACAGGGCCTGAGAGGCCATGATTTTCGGTGGAATAAGGTCGGAGACCGGTGAAATAGGCTAGGGTTTCGGAGGGGCTTGGGAGCGTTTGAGACATCAAGGGGATACAAGGGCAGATGCTGAAGAGAAATGAAAGGAATTAGGGTTAGAGGTGGGTTTAATTAAGGAAAAGCTAACATGGGTCGTTGATTAAAATAATCAACGGCTCTGATTTAAAGAGGGATCCGGACGAGTTAGTTTGATAGGGTATGGGTCGGGTAATTTGTGAAATTGGGTCGTTTAATTAGGGGGTAAATTGGGATTGAAATTAGGCTAAATTGAATGTAAAATGGGCTACAATTGAAATAGCCACTTTTCCCTTTTTGAATTTACAAAAATAGTAAATTTTGTTTATTATTAGATTAAAAATATTGAGTTAATAAATAATGCATAAGTATTAATATAAAAATATTAGAAATTATTTTATGGTTAAAAATGCTATTAAATATAGAAATAGGCTAAAACTGTAATTTTAGTTTAAAAATACCAAATGAACTTATAAAATTATGAAAAAATAATGTAAATTATATTTGGTGTGAATGTGAGAAAAAAATCAATTATTCCCAAAATGAAAAGTTTTTGGAATAATTATTGGGTTTTATAGTGCAAAATAGGCCATAAATTGGTTTTTAAAAAATCTTAATAATTTATGAAAAATACGAGAATCTTTGGGGAAGCTTATATATGCATATACATGCTATTTTGAAAGTATCTTGAGTATAAAAATTGCATAGGGATAAATTGGGTATCAACATCTATGCGACATGGACGGCAATGAAAGCCCAAGCGTTGGCCGATCACTTGGCCGAGAATCCGGTCGATGAAGAATATGAATCATTGAGGACATATTTTCCCGGTGAAGGAGTGATGTGTATCGATGAGCAAGAATTGACTGAAGAACCCGGATGGAAACTTTTCTTTGACGGAGATGCGAACATGAAAGGAGTTGGAATAGGAGGGTACTTATTTTTGAAACAAGGCATCATTATCCTGTTGCAGCTCAACTTCATTACTATTGTACCAACAACATGGCTGAGTATAAGGCATGCATTTTGGGCTTATGGTTAGCTGCGGATATGGATGTCCAGGATGTTTTGGTCTTGGGAGACTCGTACCTCTTGGTACACCAGATTCAAGGAGAATGGGAAACACGAGATTTGAAGCTCATGCCATATCGACGATTTTTATACGATATGTGTCAATGGTTTTGATCAGTGGATTTTAGGCACATCCCAGGACTTAAGAATAAGGTTGTTGATGCATTGGTCACCTTAGCGTCAATGTTTCACCACCCAGATAAAATTCATGTTGATGCGTTGCATATTTAGGTTTGTGATCAGCATGCTTATTGTAACATGATAGAGGAAGAACTGGACAGCGAACCATGGTTCCACGATGTGAAGGAACACCTCGGGATAGGGATATACTCGGTGCAAGCTATAGGAGATCAAAAGAGAGCCATAGGACAGTTGGAAAATGGATTTTTCCTCGGTGGAGGAGTGTTGTACAAAAGAATGCCGGACTTAGGATTGCTAAGATGCATAGATACTAGTCAAGCCATGACAGTTATGGCAGAGGTGCATTCTGGAGTATGTGGACTGCATATAAGCGGATATGTGTTGGCGAAGAAGATTCTTCGAGCATGGTGTCATTAGCTCACCATGGAGCGAGATTGTATCAGTTTCGTGCGTAAATGTCATCATTTCCATATACACGGAGATCCTATCCATTCTCCGCCGATAGAATTACACACAATGTCAGCACCATGGCCTTTTGTTGCATAGGGCATAGATTTCATTAGACCTATCAAGCCGGCAGCTTCCAAAGATCATAGATTCATTCTGGTGGCCATCGACTATTTTACCAAGTGGGTTGAAGCTAAAACTTTCAAGTCGGTAACCAAGAAAGCAGTGGTGGATTTTGTTCATTCCCATATCATCTGTAGATTTGGAATCCCAATGGTGATCATCACGGATAATGGTGCTAATCTTAACAGCAGTTTGATGAAAGAAGCATGCCAACAGTTTAAGATTACACACCGTAATTCCACCCAATATCGTCCCAAAGCGAATGGAGAGGTTGAAGCAGCCAACAGAAATATAAAGAAGATATTGAGAAAAATGGTAGAAGGGTCTAGACGATGGCATGAAAAATTACACTTTGCATTGTTGGGTTATCGCACTACTATTAATACTTAAGTGGGTGCAACTCCTTATTTGTTGGTATGCAGATCTAAAGCAGTGATACCGGCCGAAATTGAAATTTTGTCTCTCCGAATTGTAACTGAGGCTGATATTGATGATGATGAGTTGGTCAAAACCCGTTTGGAGCAGTTGAGCTTAATTGACGAAAAATGATTGGCAGCAGTATGTCATGGCCAATTGTATCAAAAGAGGATGGCCAGAGCATACATTAAGAATGTGTGCCCCAGGAAGTTTGAAGAGGAATAGTAAGTATTGAAATGAATTCCTCCGAATCAGGCCGAAGCAAAGGGAAAGTTTGCCACTAATTGGCAAGGACCATTCATTGTGACCAGAGTGTTGTCCAATGGCGCTTTGTGTTTGACATATATTGTAGGAAGATTTATAGACATGGCTATCAATTCTAACGCAGTCAAGAGATATTATGTATGATTTCTTTGATTGTAACTTTTGGTTGTTTGTATTTGGCATTGTATCGGAGAATAAAATAACAGACGAAATTTTTTCTACTATCCAAAAACTTTAACATTTGTTTCCCCTTTTGAGCCTTGTTTATTCTTTTATACCCCTTATTTGGAATCACTAGTGAAAATGAAAAAATAATAATAATAACAAATACAAAAGAAAAGTCACAAGAAAACAAAGAAATTGAGTAAACTACATTCGACTTGATTCCTCAAAGAGGATACCTAGGCAGCTTCATGGCTCGGCCATAGTGAAAGAAAAATCAAAAGATCCCCAAGAGAGAAATCTAGGGCAGAAAATGTGTTGTGATTGTGGGAAAGAAATTTTATTCCAAAAGTCGTAATTTTTACCCATAAAAATTGATTTGAGCCATTTGATACCCTTTCTCTTTTGACCATCCAAAAGAACCCACGTTAATATGGATGAGACCAATAGCTCGCGGTATTCCATTCATCCGGGTGCCGCAAAGATGTATTAGGATTTACACTATTGGTGGAGAAGAATGAAGAAATATATTGTGGGATTTGTAGCTCGGTGTCTCAATTATCAGCAGGTGAAATATGGGCATCAGAGATAGGTTGGTTTGCTTCAGCGGATCGATATTCCAGAGTGGAAGTGAGATAGAATCACTATGGACTTTGTAGTTAGGCTTCCACGGACTTTGAGAATGTTTGATGCTATTTGTGTGATTGTGGATCGGCTAACCATGTCCACGCACTTCATTCCTATGTGTACTACCTATCCTCTAGAGCGGTTTGCATGTGATCCCAGTTTCCATCATTTCAGATAGGGGCTCTCAGTTTACACCACAGTTTAGGAGGTCTGCGCAACGAGAGTTGGGTACTCAGGTTGAGTTGAGCACAAACTTTTCACCCTCAGACAAATGGGCAGTCCAAGCGCACTAGTCATATATTATAGGACATTTTGCGTGCTTTTGTCATTGATTTCAGAGGGTCATGGCATTAGTTTCTACTTCTTGCAGAGTTAGTCACAACAACAGTTACCAGTCGATTATTCATATGGCTCTATATGATGCTTTGTATGGAAGGAGGAGTAGATCTCTAGTTGGTTGGTTTGAGCCCGGTAACGCTAGGCTATAGGGGAAATATTTGGTGCAGGATATTTTGGAGAAGGTGAAGGTGATTCAGGAGAAGCCTCATACACCGTAGTCGAGCCAAAAGAGTTATGCTGACACGAAACTTCTAGATGTGTCCTGCATGGTTATGGAGAATGTTCTTTTGAAGGTCTCGCCCATGAAGGGTGCAATAAGATTTGGGAAGAAAGGAATTTGATTATGCGGATCATTGGACCTTTTGAGGTGCTTCGGGGGATTAGGGAGGTGGCTTCTGATCATGTTTTTCCCCTCAGCTTGTCGAGAGTGCATACGTTATTTCATGTTTCAATGCTCCGAAAGTATATTGGCGATGCGTCTCTTGATCTATTTTCAGCACGGTTCAATTGGATGATGATTTGACATATAATGTGGAGCCAGTACCTATTTTGGTTGTCAGGTTTGGAAGTTGAGGTCCAAGGCTATAGCTTTTCGTCCCGTGGAGAAAGCCACATGGGAGACCTAGCGGGAGATACGAAGCAGATATCCTCGCCAGTTTGAGGCTTAAGGTATGTTTCTTGACTGGTTCAAGGAAAACGTTTGTCTATGTTGGGGAGGATGTGATGACCCATCCAGTCGTCTCATGAGATACCACTTCATTATCCCTAATTCTTCTTCTTTTTCCTTTGTTTATCAGCATTATGTTGTATCGGGTTGGTCAGATCAAATCTGAAATGATTTTGGTAAGACTTGAGACCCTTACCCTCTTTTAAGGAAGCTTAAGTTGGAAAAGTCAACAAGATGTTGACATATGTGTTAGAGGGCTTGGATGTGAGTTTTGATGGTTCTGTTACCTTTAGGAGGTGATTTTGGGCTTAGGAGTGTGATCGCAATGAGTTTTGGAGGTTCGGAGTTTATTTAGGCTTGAACTGGCGAAATGATATTTTTGCGACTTCCGATTGGTAGGTGGGATTGATATTTGGGTTGGAATGGAATTCTGATAGTCTCAATAGTTATGTTGGGTCATTTGGGATGTGTGTGCAAAATTTCACATCATTTGGACGTAGATTTGTTGGATTTTTTATCAAAAAGCGGAATTCGGAAGCTTTTTAAAATTTAGGCTTGAATTGAACATTTTTGGTTAATTTGATATTGTTTGAGGTGTTTCAAAGATTATTGGAAATTAGGACATTTTCGAAACGCTCTCTTTGGAAGACGCCATTCGCATATCCAGGTCGGAACTTACTGGGGAAAGGGAGACCTCCGGTCATCGAGTCGTAGAGTTTGCAAGGTGTATTAGGGAGTTACAGGTAGAGTTGGCCGCATTACAAGGTCAAATGGCTCCACTGAGGGTAGAGGAAGAAAAATGTTGTTCTCGACCCTCCACTTTTCGACCTTCGGCCGGTCAGGCTCGACTCATCGCTTGTATGAGTTGTGGGTTTATGCGGAGACTCGACCCAATATACATAGAGCTTTTCATATAGAGGGTCGGGCAACTGAGGCGGGGGTTCAAGTAGTGCATACTGAAGCACGTGCAGCTCGCGAGTCATGTGGGTACGACCCTGATACTCTCGATGGGGAGGGTGTCACTTCTGATTACGTGAACCACCTTGACTCAGATTCGTGGTAAGAATATGCCTATCCTGCTGGAGACGACATGTAGTTTCAGTTCGTACATTTATTTTTGCTTGGTTGTTTTTTTGATGTGAGTCATACCCGGTCCTTTTCGCAGGGACGAATGTACATAATATTTTTATTGTAATATAAACTTTACTTTTTTCAATTTGCCTATTCGTCGTTTTTTCCCTTTATATTTACTGCATGACATTTAGTCTCTGTTGGGTTGCTGTTTTGATTACTGTTTAGAACGATATCTTGTCGTGGTTCAAATTGTTCGAACTAATATCGATGGCATTGGCCACTATGATGTTGCTTCGACTGTCATCGAAGTAGAATCCTATTGTGGTTCGAACGTGGTCGAACAAATGTCGGTGGACTTGGCCATTAAAATGTTGCTTCGAATGTCGTCGAAGTAGTATCTCGTCATGGTTAATGTTGATGGCCTTGTTAGGATGTTTCTTCGACTGTTGTCGAAATAGTATTCCGTTGTGGTTCAAACGAGGTCGAACTAATATTGATGGCCTCTTCCATTAGGATGTTTCTTTGAATGTCATCGTAATATCCCGTCGTGACTAATGTCGATGGACTTGGCCATTAGGTTGCTTCGACTGTTGTTGAAGAATCCCCTCATGGTTTAAACAAGGTCAAACTAATGTCGATGGACTTCACCATTAGGATGTTGCTTTTACTGTCATCGGAGTAGTATCCTGTCGTGGTCCGAACGAGGTCGAACTAATGTCGATGGCCTTGGCCATTAGGATGTTTCTTTGACAGTCATAGGAGTAGTATCCCGTCACGGTTCGAACGAGGTCGAACTAATGTCGATGTCCTAAGCCATTAGGATGTTTCTTTGACTGTCATTGGAGTAGTATCCCATCGTGGTTCTAATGTGGTCGAACTAATATCGATGGCCTTGGCCATTAGGATATTTGAATTTCTTATGATGGAGATTATATTTCGTTCATACAGTAGATATGGAATTTGGTTCATGCAATAGAGACTAGATGTGTAGTCCCTACATTGCTTCGACCTAGAGATCGTATCGATGGCCCGAAGTGATGAACAACGTTCTAACCCACAGGGTATCCCCTTCGCTGTCTCGTTGAAAACCTGCCCGAGAAAACCCGGTTGGGATAATACTCATATTAGAGAAAAAGAGTACGACTTAGGTGATGCCTTTTAGAAGCGGGAGTACTTGAGATGGGCGACGTTCCAGTTGTGTTGGAGCAGTTTCCCCTCTATTGTTTCCAGTTGGAATGCTCATTTGTTTGCTCCTGCTATGATTTTATACGGTGCGCCCCAGTTTGTTCATAAATTTCCCTCATTTGGGTCTTTTTAATGCTAGTGTTTTGGCCTTGAGGACGTTGTCGCCAACTTTGAGTGATCTTACCTTGCCTTTTTTGTTGTAATATCTTTCTACTTGCTTCATTTGGGCTATCATTCTCACATGGTCCATATCTCTCTGTTCTTCAACTTTATCTAGGTCTTGTAAACTACTTTCGTCATTATACGCCTCGATTATATTGCAGTATCTCAGGCTGGGTTCCCGGACCTCGACGGGTATGAATGTATCGATCTCATAGACTAGTGAGTATGGTGTTTCTCACATGCTAGACTCTGGCGTAGTTCGGTATGCCCATAATACTTCATGCAGTAGTTCGGACCATATCCATTTAGCTTTCTCGAGCTTCTTTTTCAATATGTCCAGTATCATTTTTCTGGAGGACTCGGCTTGGCCGTTGGCAGCGGGATGATATGGCGTGGAGAGTATCCGCTTGATGTGCCATTTTTTGATAAGCAGGAGCGTACGCGCAGTCGTTCTCTTGCCGATGGACTGGGGTCCGTTATCATAGCAGATTTCTTTGGGGATGCGAAAATGACATAATATTATTCTATATAAAGTCGATGACCTCCTATTCAGGTACCTGACCGGATGCTCCTACTTCCATCCATTTAGAGAAATAGTCAATTAAAACCAGAAGAAAACGTACCATTACTCGTCCTGCTGGCAGAGGACCGACTATGTCCATCCCCCACTTTATGAAAGTCCATGGCGAGGTGACAGAATTGAGGAATTCTCCTACTTGATGCTTCATAGGAGCATACTTTTGGCATTGCTTGCATCGCCGGACGTAGTCTGCGACTTCTTTTTTCATAGTATGCCAATAATAGACGGCGCGAATGAGGTATCGAATGAGAGCGCTATTCCCTGTATGGGCGCCATAGTGGCCATCGTGTACTTCCTCTAGTACTTGCCTTTTTTGGTACAGTCCAAGACATTTGGCTAGGGGGCGCCAAATGTTTTCTTGTAGAGGTCATGATTTACCAGGTTGCATCGATCTACCTGCACCCGGAGTTTCTTGGCTTCTTTATTGTCTTACGGGAGTGTTCCATCCTCCAAATAGGCTACAAGACTTTTACGCCAGTCCCAAGTTAGGTTCATAGAAAGTATCTCGACGTGGTCTATGGCTGAGTGAAGAAGGGTGACAATGTTCCCTTATTAATATTCTTTGTGGCAACAACTTTTTTGGCGAGGCCATCTGCCTCAACGTTCTGTGCCCTAGGAATCTGATCGAGGCAGCATTCAACTAACTCCGACAGTATTTTGTGGATTTCCGACTGATACCTCTGTAGTCTCTTCTCTTTTATTTCAAAAGTCTCGGTGACTTGATTTAAGATGATTTGAGAGTCGCGGTGGAGGACAAGTCATCGAGCACCGTATTTGAGGGCAAACTTCAAACCTGCGATCACAGCTTCATACTAGAACTCGTAGTTAGTCATCTTGGGGCATCGTATAGACTAGCGAATTAATTTGCCCGTAGGGACTTCAAGGACGAGTCCCAGTCCTGCTCCTGAGGCATTTGACAAGCCGTCAGTGTAGAGAGTCTAGAGGTCGGTACATGCGGAAGCGTGAAGCGCTTCTTGTTCTGCCTCAAGCAAAATTTCTGCAGTGAAGTCAGCGACAAAATTGGCAAGCACCTGCGACTTAATAGTAGTTCGCGGTTGGTAAGTTATATTGTGCTTGCTTAGTTCTATCGCCCATTTGGCGAGTCTGTCTAAGAGCTCAGGTTTATGCAGGATACCTCTTAGGGGGGAGGTTGTTATTACTTTTATGGGGTGACATTGAAAATATGGTCTAAACTTGCGTGAAGCTACGACTAGTGCCAGAGAAAGTTTTTTGAGGTAAGGATACCTTTTCTCGGGATCTATTAAGTTTTTTCTAATATAATAAATAGGAGATTGCGTACCTTTATTTTGTGAACCAAGACTACACTGATAGCGACTTCGGACGCTGCAAAATATACGAGCAGACACTAACCTGGGTCCGCTTTGACCAGTAGTGGCGGTGAGGATAGGTACGCATTTAGTTTCTTAAGGACATTGATGCATTCCTCATTCTATTGCAGCCCCTTATCTTTTCTCAGTACATTGAAGAATTTGTGACATATGTTTGAGGATCGTGAAATGAACCTTGACAAGGTGGTTATTCGCCTTGTTAGCTTATTTACCTATTTTTTTGCTAGTCAATACCTCATGTTTGTGTCGATGGCTTTTATTCGATATGGGTTGACTTTGATCCCTTGTAGGTGATACGACGAAAAATGAAGAATTTTCCTATGGCCATGTCGAAGGCGCACGTCTCTGGATTGAACTTCATCTCGACTACCTTAATATCTCGCAAGCTTCTTTCAAATGGCTAATATGGTCCTCTTTATGTGCTATCGTTACCAGCATATCATCGATATAGACCTCCATTGTCTTGCCGAGCTGTTGTTTGAACATTTTTGTGACTAACCTCTAGTAAGTGGCCCCTGTGTTCTTGAGTCTGAAACTTTATAGCAGTAAGTTCCTTGGTGAGTGATGAAAGTCTTCTTTTCCTGATCCTCTTTGGCCATTAATATTTCTTTGTAACCAAAGTAGGCATCAAAAAAACTCAGCAGTTCATGCCCTGCTATCGTATCAATAAGTTGGTCGATTTGGGGTAGCGGGAAGGAGTCTTTTGGGCATGTTTTGTTTAGATCGGTGAAGTCCACATGCATTAGCCATTTCTCGTTCTTCGTTTTTACTATGACCGCATTGGTGACCCATTTGGGGTATTTCGATTACCAGAAGGAACCATTGCTTAATAACTTGTCCACTTTTTTGCTGACCGCTTCATTGGTTGCGACATTGAATTTTCTCCTCATCTTCCGTACCGGCAGATAGAGTGGGTCGACATTCAACCTATAAGTGGCGATGTCATTTGGGATCCCTCGCATATCTAAGTTCCAAAAGGCAAACAAAGCAATGTTGCTAGTAAAAATTTCATAATACTTACCAGGCTCGGAGAGGTTGTTCTCTATGTAAGCCCTTTTTGTGTTGTTGGTGTCGTTCAATTGGACTGGGTCGAGGTCCTCTATAGTTTCCTTACATGCTTCTATGATGTCTGAGTCTTTGTTGGCTTCTGTTGGTGGGTCTGGTTTCGTTCACGACATGGTTGATTGCTATGCCTCCGCACTAGCTCCTTTCTGTTGTTTCGTGTTCGTGCAATCTTGGGAGATCCGATGGCATTCTTGGGCATTCAGCGGTTCACCTCGGATGCTCTTGATAGAAGCTTGAGGGGATGGCTCGCATGGAGTGTATCCATGGGCGTCCTATGATGGCGTTATAGGCTGTTTCCTGGTTCATGATATGGAATGTGGTTTCCAGTGTTACTCCCCTTGGTAGGACTAGCAGTGCTATTTCCCCATATGTCCACTCTACTGCAATGTTAAAACCCGTTAGCGTTATGCAACGTGGTATTATTTTATCCTCGAGCCTCATTTTCATGAGAACTCTCGAGTGAATAATACATACGCCATTTCCGTCATCTACCGTGATTTTTTTACATCTGTATCAGCGATGCATAATGTTATAACCAAGGCATCATTATAAGAGAAAGACAAACCATCGACATCTGACTTTTCGAAGATGATACTATATTCGAAGTCATCATACCGTTCGTGGGCGAGCGTCTCTTTGAGTTTGTGCGTGGTAGTGAACTTCATATGGTTGATTACTAAGTCGTGGCCACCGCCAATGATCATTTGTATGGTTCATACCGCTGAGGGTGGCTTTGTAGGTCCTTGAGATGGGTCACGTCCTATGGCGAAGTTAGCCCTTCCTTTGTCATTGAGCAATTCTTTCATGTACCCGTGGTTCAACATCATGACCACCTCTTAGTGTAGACCTATGCAATATTTGGTCTTGTCTCCTCTTTCCTGATGGAACTTGCGGATGACCTTTGATATTCTCGCACTTGGGTCCGATTTCATTTTTTGTGGGCATTGCACCTTTGTGCCTAGTTTTTCAAGTGTGTACATTATCTCTGAAAGGGAAACATAAAAGATATGAGCAGATAACAGTGGAGGCATACCTTGATCATTTCGAAGGGGTGCGGTATGTCATAGCACGACATCTGCATGCCTAGTAGGAGGCGGGTTTGACATTCTGACATAAGGCTGATGCCTTGATCAATTGAATTACGGTGGTTAATGCCTTCCCCCGTAGTTGAGCCGATCTCTCCTTGTCACAGTCTAAACTAATGTTAGTGGCTGAGTTGGGCCATTTAGGTCATCTTTGTCTGCCCTTGCCTCGGCGCTGTAGACATTTTGAATCTCTTCCTATGTGGTGGGTAGTACTTCATAAGCCTGTTAAGAAATTTTTTATTGCTTTTGATCCGTTCTTGTTTAACCCCGTGTTGGAAGGCCGCTACCGCCATTCCTTTCGACACATTCGGCCAGCACGTCCTTGCTCTGAATCGGGCCAGGAAGTCTTGAAGTCCTTCGCTCGCTGTTTGCCTAATGGCAAAGATGTCAGTGACCCTAGCTTCATCCTTCTTTGCACCTGCACGAGCGGTGGCAAAATTTTCTGCCATCTCCTCGAACATTGATATCGATCGAGTTGGTAGCTGAGAGTACCATGTTAACGCTCCTACTCACAAAGTCACACCGATGATTTTTAGTAGAATAGATGGAACTTGTTTTTTTTACAGGTCATTTCCCTTTACCAAAGTAACGTAATGTATCATACGATTCTCTGGGTCCATGGTCTCGTCGAATATTCTCAAGTATAGTGGCATTTTGAAGATTTTTGGGATGGGGTGAGGAGCAACTCCCTTGCTGTATGGTTTTTCGACGAATCGGCCCACATCGCATTGTGGTAGTAGTTTAGGGTGCCAGGTATTTTGTCAACCCTTTCGTGGTGCTCCTTCATTTGATCACGAAGTGCTTTGTTCTCGTTTTCCATCTCCTCCATTTTCTTTAGGATGGTCATTAGTACATCATCACTTGCATTGATTACAGTATGGGGGTTGCGCGTTCGAGTGATGCCTGGCTCGCTGATGGTAGCTGTGATTTCTACCGTTGGTAAATTTTCGAAATTTCATTGAGGTGGTTTTTAGAGCATGCCGCTCAGAGCACTTGTCAAGCATTCCTCTAGCACGTTTTTGATTGCTGGTGGTGTTTCCCTCGTCGTGGACGTGGAAGTTCCTCTTTTGCGCCAGACCGTAAGATCCTCGTATGGAGAGGGAAAGATCTCCCCCTCTGGTGCATCTCTTGGTGTTTTATTCTCGATGTCTTCTCTACTGGCTTCGTTGAGTGAGCGTGAGGTTATTTGAGGCATCTGCTATCATCTTTATCCTCGGTTCTTTCTCCGCCATTGTTGGTTTCTACGGGGTTTGAAGAACATCAATTGTCACTTTCAAGAACCTAGCTGAGAACTATGATTTCGGTTATGGAAATTCCCACAGACGGCACCATATTTTTTTACTCAAAAGATTTTTATGCTCTTTTTAAGAAAATCAATCAAAGATGAATGGGTAAATCGTAACCGAAGATAATAAACTCTAGGTTGATAATGGTATAAAGATAAGAATAATGGAGAGGGGGAGATGATAGTAGAAATATAATCCGGGAGAGAGAGGTGATCATAATAATGTATCTATTGAACTCCCCGTTATTACAAGGTTTAAACCACACTCATATACTGAGAGGTCTCCCTTAATCGTGGAGACGATAAATTAAGGAGTATCTACTATGCCAAATTCAATGATTGTGCGATGGCATTTGTCCATCGGCTTCAGGGTTGTATTCCTGTATCGACTCATGCGTTTTCAATTACTTGCCGTACTCGTTATAGGTCGTGATCAATTAAATTCGGATACATACAAATACATCTGTCTTCTATGCTCCTTGTAGGAATAAAATAAAATAGGTCTGCTGAATTAAGAAAATATATATGTGAGATTGATCAAAAACGAAAATCTTGCTTCAATATAATAGATTCTGACGGCTGATGACTTTTTCGATAATGTTTGTGCTTTCAATTTTTACATTTTCCTAAAAGTGCAGGGTGGGACAATTCTGTCTATTTCTTCATTGTATTTCCTTTGAAATTTAATTAGAAAGAGGATTTTGTATAGTCAATTAGTACAGTTTCACTTTCTAGATTAAATGAAGGGGGACAATTGGAGTCTATTTGGCAAGTTACCGTATAATTGAAATTGATGTAATTATTAAGGTAGTAATTATATTGCTTGATAATTACAGTGTTATATAATTATGACAATATATTTATTTGTTATAGTATAATTGTAGTGTAATTATATATTTATTGTTTAATTGTACAAGTTTAATTATACAGTTAAATTACAATTTAAATTAATTATTAAAAATTAAAAATTAATATAATGAACATATACCTATAAATATTTATAAATATAAATAATATTATATTTGGTATTTATGATGTATATTTTTCGTGAATATACATGAATTTAGTCATCATATATTTATAACTACTATTGTTAAAATAATTTACATATAATTTTTTAATTAATAATATTTAGTTTTGATACTTACAAAAATTAAAAATATATATCTTATAAGAATATTATAGAATTCATGTTTGATAAAATAAATAAATTTATAAATATAATGTCATAACATTAGTCAAATATTTAATAAAACTAATCTATTATTCTAACTAAAAAATGAACAGCATGCAATGTGAGCCAATACTACAAAAAACAAGTAAAATAGAACAATGAATATAATATAATTTCAAAATTAAAAAAAAATTAACATATGTTAAATTCCGACATAGTATAGTAATTTCTACTACAAATTAAGATTAGGAAATATGACACGTTTATTACCACGTTCAACAACGAAATTTTACTTTAATTGCATCATTTATTATATGCCAAATTTATTAATGGCTCATAGGAGGTGTAGTTTCATAAAAATAAAATTTAAGCAATTACATGAAATTACAAGAAGTAAAGATAGAGAAACAAAAGGTAAATAATGTACAAAGAAAGATATATTTTAAATTTTAAAAAACAAATTAAAAAGTAGAAATAAAATATAAAATTAAAATAATAGAAATAAAATCATAAATATTATAAATTAAAATATAACAAAAAGGAAAGGAACTAAAAAGCAACCTTGTAATTACACAGTGTAATTATCACAAATTCTCATATTCCCTTGAGAATTAGAGAGTTTAATTACACTCCTCCAATTAACCATAATTTCATGCTGACCAAGTAATTACTTAGTCAAACAAATATGCCAAATTGTGTAATTACACTCAATTACATCCAAATCAGTTTCCAAAGTGACTGTCCAAACGTGATCTCTATACTTGAAGACAAACATGCGAGATAATATATTGATAAATACATGGCTTTTGCTCAATAACATTCATGGTGGGTGTGAGAACATATTTAGAAAGCTAAAAATACTTGGTTGTTAGGACCATTCGTGGCTTTCTCTCTGAGTGAAATTCATTAGTGAGCTAATCTGCAATTGGCAAAAGTCGTAATCAAATCTAGGTGTATTTGATCCCATTTGGGGGTCAATTGCCCCCAGAATCTCTGCTACATCACGCCATCATCTCTTTGTATCTCAATAAATAATTGCAATAAATTTAAAATTATGAGAAAAAGGAAAAAGCCAAGTAGGGTTTTGACCTAACGTCACTAAGGGATCGTTTGGTTTATAAATAATTTACACATAAATTAATAATGCAATAATTATAATACATGGATTATTTCTTGTTAGATGTTTGATTTTTTATATTGCATACTAGTATATATATATTAAAAATATGTGCTTGTTACTTTTTAAACATAAGAAATTAAAATCATCTATTATTACAAGTGTTAGTTGTGTCATTTTTGTATTTTAATCAATGTATGATATAGTAATATTACACGAATTGTTATTTTATATTTTATCTCGCACAAGATGCGGGAAGCAAGATTCAGATGGTTCAGTCACATTCAAAGGAGGAGCATTGATGCATAGGTGAGAAGGTGTGAGCGATTGGCTGTGATGGGCATGTTAGAGGTAAAGGTAGACCTAAGAAGTTTTGGGGAGAGGTGATAGGACAAGAATTAGCGCGTCTTAGGATTACTAAGGACATGGCCCTTGATAGGGGATTGTGGAGGTCGAGCATTAAAGTTGTAGGTTAGGTTAGGTTAGGGGAAGTTGTGGATATTTCTACAGCGCATTAGAGCGAGAATAACTAGCTATAAGGTAATCTTAGGATGTTACTGGCCAGCTATCGATTCAGGGAGCTATCTGTTGGATATTAGTATACCTTTCATCTATTTCACCTATATCATCTATTTCTATTTCGTATAATGTTGCTATTTTGTTATTTTATGTTATATGGTGTATTTTATGTTATTTTTAGTATGAGTTTATTGATAGTACTAACTTATTGTCTCTTGTTGATGTCTTGAGCTGAGAGTCTCCTGAAAACAGCCTCTCTGCCCCCGGGATATGGGTAAGGTCTGCGTACATATTACCCTCCCCAGACCCTACTAGTGAGATTTTACTGGGTTGTTGTTGTTGTATCTCGCACAAAATAAAATACAAATTTACGAATAACTTATTAGCGAATTATTTATGAAAAAAGAAAATTAGCAACCAGATACTGTATTATTAATAATGTTAAAATTTATTTCGAGATTAAATCTCTTTGCTACACCAACCAAAAGACCCCTATAGTATAAGAAGACAAGCATGATATTTTCAATAATCTAACTGAAATGGAAAAAACATATCCACACAGTTCTTGTCCGTCTAATGACCCCTTGCATAATCGTGCTTCATCTCGTACTATTCTATTTCGTCTTTGTTATGTGACAACTAGATGTATACTGGATTAGTATGTGCTTTTACAGTTGGCTTATATTTTTCTTACATATCCTTTTCCTAAATGATTTTTGCATGAAACTCACAAAATTCAATAATTTGATCTAGGAATTAGATGTGTACAAAAGAAACCGACAGACCGTACCAACTCGATAATCTAAGTCAAACCGAGAAAAAATACCCGACTATGTTTTGGTTTGATTTTGTTTGGTGTTGGAAAAAAAAACCCGACCATAATTGGTTTGATTTGGTTTTAACTAAAAAAGTCAAACCCAAACCAAACCAACCCGACATTACATATATAGAAATTTTATATATATTTAATATATAAATATACTTATTTTGATGTAATTTATAAATATTTCTTAAAAGATTTCATAATTTTATTTCTTGAGGTATTATTTCAAGGTTGGACTTAGAACTTTTGAATGTTCTAATAAGTTTTATAGCCATTAATATTAGTAAATTAAATAGTGCTAAGAAAAGCCCAAACAAAAATCAAATCAATACTAATGTTAACAAAAGACATTTAATTCAATACTACGAACGGGAATGTATTGAATATCTATTATTTGTTTTGCAATAATTTAGATAAAAATTCATAACATATTTCTATTTTTTCTTCAACGTTTAGACATATATTTAATGCATAACCTAGTAGGAATTATGTGCCTTAGAAATTAATGGAAACTAATTACATGTCCCAAATTCTACTTGATCTAGGAACGCTGTACTTGAGTCATATATTGTGACGACCCAAAGGGCCATCATCTGTTTACTCATTCATCTCGTACTTTCGAGGCCTTGAAAACCTTTTTTTTAGACGCCTTGATTTGTGTGCACAGTCTGGACGCGTAACCGGAAAACTTATATGTTTAATTCTGTGAAAATTGCTAAAACATGGTATTAAAATGAGTAAAGTTGACTTTGGTGAATATTTTGGGTAAACGGACCTAGACACGTGATTTGACGGTCCCGTAGGGTCCGTAGAAATATATGGGACTCGAACATATGCCCAAAATCAAAATCAGTCCCGAGCCCGAGAAATGAATATTTCTAAAAGAAATTATTTTTCTGAAATTATTATGAAAATTTTAAATGAAAGTGGATTAGAAAGTGTTGGTATCGGACCCATATTTTGGTAACGGAACCCGCTATAAGTGTTATATGGGATTTCAGACGTTTCTGTGAAATTTGATTTAATTCGAACATCATTTGATGTAATTCGGACCTAAATCTCTTAAAATGATAGATTATGAAGTTTGATGAAAAGGTGATGATTTTGCGGCTTGATTCCTTATTTTTATGTTAATTTGGCGATTTGAACGCACTCTTAAGTTCGTAGGAGATGGTTGAGTTAGTGTGTGTGATTTGTTAGGAACCCCGAGAGCTCGGAAGTGTTTTCGGAGGTGTTCGAGATGGTTTTGAAACTAATAGATGTTGCAGAAAATTCTGCAAGAAGTGCCCAGGTTTCCCCTTCTACGCGTTCGCGATCTTCGCCCTGCATTCGCGATGCTTCAGCGCTTCCTCCTTCATGTTCGCATTCTGGCCCTCGCGAACGCGTAAGGTTAATTGACTTTGAGGGCCCAGCTTCACTTCCTTATTCGCGTTCGCGTGCATACTGCCACGATCGCGAAGCTTTGCTACTTCCTTCAACGCATCCGCGTACCTCCTCACGTGTTCGTGTAGGCCAAAACCCAGGACCCCATCCCTTTTACTTCTATGCGTTCACGACTTCCTGTCCGCATTCGCGATACCTTTTCTGGTTACCCTTCACGAACGCGTTCCATTTCCTGCGATCGCGAAGGGCAAATTTGCCCAGTGATTTTTAAGTGTTAAAACAAAACATTGAAAAACGTTTTCACCCAAAAACACACGAACTCTTCCTCTCCACATCTCCTAATGAATTTCTATATCTCTTCTTCACCAAATCTGCTTGGATAAGTATTTATCTTGTTTCCTTCATTTTCCATCATCATTTATCAAATTCCTAGGTTCAAATTATGTAATCTAGGGTTGAAAATTAGGGGAAAATGGATAGAGTTACGGCTTTTCAATTTTTGTCGGTTTAGACCTCGTTCTGGGGTTAAATTTAGAAACAAATTGTATATTGCGGCTCGTGGGGGGAATGCGTGATTTTAATTTGGTTCGAACCTCGTATTTTGACCAAGTGGGCCGGGGTCGATTTTTGAAGTTTTTGGAAGAATGGTTGGGAATCTATATTTAGGCATTGGGTTTGATCTGCGTAGCTATTATTAATATTACAAGGTCGTTATTTCATAGATTTGATTGAGTTGGAGCCAAATTCGAGAGGGAAACCATTCGTTGTTGATCGATTTAGCCAAGGAAGTTGAGGTAAGTGTTTGCTCTAACTTTGGCTTGAGGAAATAGGAGTAGAGTCATATTTGCTAATTGTTATTTGTCGTGTACGGTGTATGGGCATGGTGACGAGTATCTATACACTGATGTCTAGCATGACCGTGTGTCCTTATATTGTGATTTACCCTGATTTGCTGAGATTCTTCCATGCTTATTTGATGATTTCCATTTATTGTAAAGAGCTTGAGAAAGAGATTTTGATTACTAAACTCCGTAGAGCATTGGCTCTAGTTGTGTTACGAATTGAGAAGGTATAAGATATGAAATGACTCTTGGAGCGGCCCGAAAGGCAAAGTGAATTATAAAGTAAGAAGTGTTAGAAAGAGGAAGAGTTGATGGTTATTCCCTTGCCGGGACGTTTTATTGGTTTTCGTTGATTTTTCTCCCTTGTCGGAATTTAGTTGTGCTGTTATATTCCCTTACCAGGATTTCATTCGCTAGTTGTTTCTCCCTTACCTTTTATTGTGAAATTGTCTGGGTGAGGTGTTAATATATATTCATACATATATATATATATATATATATAGATCGGGTTGCGCGCTGCAACAATACTAAATAATATGGATCGGGTTGCATGCGCAACAACGATAATTGTGGATCAGGGTGCATGCCTCAACAGTATTGTCATGTGATTGGATCAGATTGCACGCCGCAACAGTATTGTTATGTGATTAGATCGGGTTTCGCACCTCAATAAATTATAGATTAAGTGTGTTTAGTCCAGATTTAAGTTTCATTTAGCTGTTCTATCTTTAAATCTGGAATTATTGTTTATAACTGTTGCTTCCCCATAGTATGTTCCCCCTCCCTCTATAAACTGCTTATTTCCTGTTTATTTTCCGCAATATATTGCAAAAGGTGCAAAGATTTATCTGGTTATGTCGTCTAGCCTCGACACTACTTCGTCGAGGTTAGGTTAGGCACTTACCAGCATATGGGGTCGTTTGTGCTGATGCCACACTTTGTGCATCTTTTTGCACAGATCACGGTTCCAACGCAACTTTTGAATAACGGTAGTAGATTTGGAAGCTGACTTCAGTCTAGTGACACCGAGGTAGCCTTGCTGACATCTGCAAGCTTGGAGTCTCTTCTATATTTACTTTAGTTTGTTATCCTTTGTACTGGAACAAACATGATTATATTTTTATTCAGACATTGTATTTAGCATTCTCTGGACGTTCGTGAGTTTTTGACTCCAGTTCTTCAGGAGAGTTGTATTGGATTCTGCATTGTTTCATTTTATTTTATTTAAGACATCCGCTTTTCTATTAAATGTTTAGTTGTTTTTAATAATGTCGATGTTGCTAAAAGAGGTAATAAATAGATTGGTTGGCCTAGCTCCTAAATATAGGAGCCATCACGACTCTCGGGGGTGGAAAATCCGATTCATGACAAGTTGGTATCAGAGCACTAGGTTACATGGGTCTCACAACTCACGGACAAAAAGAGTCTGAGGAATCGGTACGGAGACGTCTGTATTTATCCCCCAGAGGATACAAAGTTAGGGAAACTTCACTTTTGTTCTTTCTTGTCGTTCGATTCTGTTTTTCAAGTACCGATTGTCTTTCTACTTTGTTCTTTAGTAAATGGCAAGAACAAGTTCTTTCTCTTCTACCGCACAACAACCCAAGTCCCCAGCAACAGCTCCTACGAAAAGCAGAGGGCGATGCCGAGGTCATGCCAAAGGCCGAGGCAGGGGCAGAGCTCAGCCCCGAGCAGCTGCCCCAGAGGAGGAGCCATAGATTGATTATGATCAGGAGGTTCCATCTCCATTAGCTCCTGTGTGCCCAACTCAGGTCCTAGAGGGGTTCACAGCCACCCCATTTCTTCAGGATTCTTTGGTAAGATTGGTAGGGCTCATGAATAGTCCCACCAGAGCGGAATTGCTTTTAGTAGCACCAGCCACTTGTCAGGCTAGAGGAGGGATTCAGACTCCTGCTACACACCACCACATTTGGTGGTGCTTCTTCAGAGGACCCCCAAGATTTATTGTATAGTTTCCATGAGGTTTTTCAGACTATGGGTATTGTGGAGACCAATGGGGTCGACATCACCACCTTTCGTCTATCTGGATCCGCCATGACTTGGTGGAGGAATTATTGCTTAGCCAGATCAGCAAGGTCCCCATCTCTGACTTGGGACCAGTTTACATAGTTGTTGTTGGAGAAGTTTCTCCTCGTTACTCAGCGAGAGGCTCTTCGCAGGTAATCTGAGTGCCTTCAGCAAGGCTCTATAATAGTCACTCAGTATGAGACCCCGTTCATTGATCTAGCTCACCATGCTATTGTCAAACTCCCCACAGAGAGAGAGAGAGGGTGGAAAGGTTTATTGATGGGTTGATTCAGCTGATTCGTCTCCAAATGGACATAGGCACCGGGAGTGAGATCAGTTTTAGGAAGTGGCCAATGCGGCTCGCCGAGTTGAGATGGATCTGTCACAGTGAGGTGGTCATGGGTAGGATAAGAAGCCCCCTCACTCTAGTAGATTCAGTGGTACCTAATCTGGATGTAGAGATTCTTATGGTAGAGACCATCCTCCTAGGCCCTTTCAGTCAGCTCTACAGGACTTTCCTAGTACTTCGGCTGATCGTGGTTCCCAACCGCACTATTCTGATCAGCAGCCTATCAGTGCACTACTGCTTCCGAGCTTCCGGGGTTGTCATTCAGGTCGACAGGGTCAGTCTCAGTCTTCTCAGTTTCAGCATTCAACCTGGTGCTATGAGTGTGGTCAGTATGGTCACATCAGGAGGGCTAGCCCGAGATTAAGGGGTGCTCAATCACACCAGCAGGGTCCTCGTCCTATGATATAGGCATCAACTGATCCACAGACCCAGCAAGCTAGAGGCGGGGGTAGAGGTCATAGAGGTGGAGGTAGAGATAATAGAGGTGGTGATCAGACAGCCAGAGGTAGAGGCCAGCCAACAGTCGATCGTCCCAGAGATATGATTCAGGGAGGTGGGGCCCAGCCCCGGTGTTATGATCTTCCAGCCAGGCGAGAGGCTGAGTCTTCAGATGCAGTTATTACATGTACTATTTTGGTCTGTGATAGAGGTGCTTCAATTCTATTTGACCTAGGGTATACGTATTCGTATGTGTCGTCCTATTTTTCAGCGTACTTGATCATGCCTAATGAAGATTTAAGTATTCATGTTTATTTATCTACACCGGTGGCTGATTCCATTATGATCGACCGAGTTCATCATTCCTGTGTGGTAGTGTATGAGAGTCTTGAGACCCTTGCGGATTTTTTTCTCTTAGACACTGTCGGCTTCGATGTCATATTAGGGATGGATTGATTGTCCCGTATCATGCTATCTTGGATTGTCACACCAAGATCGTTACCCTGCATTCACCAAATTTTCCTTGTTTGGAGTGGAGAGGGACCCCAAGTCATACCACTCGCAGTGTTATATCATATGTGAAAGCTCGATGCATGGTCGATAGGGGGTGTTTAGCTTATCTATCTTATGTTCCCAATTCCAGCGTAGAGGTCCATTCTATTGATTATGTTCCTATTATTCGGGAGTTCCCCGAAGTTTTCCCATTAGACCTATCATTTATGTTGCCCAGTAGGGATATCGACTTTTGTATTGATCTAGCTCCAGGCACTCAACCCATTTCCATTCTAACGTATCCCATGGCCCCACTAGAGTTGAAAGAGTTAAATGATCAGTTGCAGGATTTGCTTGAGCAGGGTTTCATGAGACCCAATGTTTTGCCTTGGGGTGCACCAGGGTAATTTGTGAAGAAAAAGGATGGTTCGATGAGGATGAGCATTAATTACCGGTAATTGAACAAAGTGACGATAAATAACAAGTATCTACCGCCGAGGATTGATGATTTGTTCGAAAACCTTTAGGGTGCCAAGGTGTTTTCAAAGATAGACTTGAGATCTAGCTACCATCATATGAGGATCAGGGCATCCGATGTCCCTAACACAACATTCCGCAGTCAGTATGGGCATTTAGAGTTTTTGGTCATGTCATTTGGGTTGACCAATGACCCAATAGCGTTTATTGAGTTGATGAACCAAGTGTTCATGCCTTATTTGGACTTGTTAGTGATAGTTTTATTGATGATATTCTGATATACTCTCGGAGCCAGGAGGAGAAAGAGCAACACCTCAGAGTAGCTCTTCAGACTCTGAAGGATAGTCAGTTATATGCTAAGTTCTCATGGTGTGAGTTTTGGAAAAGATCGTTTGCATTCCTGGGTCACGTCGTATCAGCAAAGGTATTCAGGTGGACCCAAAGATGATTTGAGGCAGTTAAGAACTAGCCTCAACCAGCATCAACTACAGAGATTAGGAGTTTTTTGGTATTAGCAAGCTACTACCGTCGGATCATGGAGGGGTTTTTATATACTGCAGCCCCCATGGCCAGGTTGACCTAGAAGGGTGCCTAGTTCAGATTGTTGGATGAGTATGAGGCAAGCAATAGGAAGCTCAAGAGAGCCCTGACTACGGCACCGGTTTGGGTTTTGCTCACAGGTTCAGGGCCTTATACAGTCTATTGTGATGATTCCCATATTGGGCTTGGTGCAATATTGAGCAGGATAGTAGATTCATTTCCTTTTCTTCGAGGCAGTTGAAAATCCACATAAAGAATTATCCGGCTCATGATCTTGAGAGGGCAGCCATTGTTCATGCATTGAAGATTTGGAGGCATTATCTATATGGTGTGACGTGTGAGGTGTACATTGAACACAAGAGTCTTCAGTACTTGTTCAAACAAAAGGAGTTCAATTTATGGCAGAGGAGGTGATTGGAGTTGTTGAAAGATTATGATGTTACTATCTTGTATCACCCGGGAAAGGCCACTGTGGTGGACGATGCATTGAGAATGAAGTACGCCAGCATGGGTAGTCTTGCTTATATTCCAGTCAGCTAGAGGCCGCTTGCTTTCGATGTTCATGCCTTAGACAATCGATTCGTGAGATTGGATATTTCTGAGCCTAGTCGAGTGTTTTCTCGCACGATCGCTCGATCTTCATTATTGGAGCGTATCCGTGATAGACATTTTAATGATCCCCATTTGTGTGTCCTGAGAGATACGGTGCAGCGTGGAGGTCCCACAAAGGTGACGTTAGATGATGATGGTATTCTTGAGATTGCAGGGGCGAGTTTGTATGCCCAATGTTGATGGGATTCGAGAGTTGGTCTTAGCGGAGGCCTATAGTTCCCGGTGTTGTATTCACCCGGGTGCTGCGAAGATGTATTAGGATCTGTGGCAGCACTATTTGTGGCACATAATAAAGAAAGATATTGCTGTATATATGGCTCGATGTTTGAACTATCAGCAGGTTAGTACGAGCAACAGAGGTCCCATGGACTATTTCATAGGATTGAGCTTCCCAGTAGAAATGGGAGAGGATTACCATTGATTTTGTTACTGGAGTCCCGTTGACCCGGAAGAAGTTTGATGCGATTTGGTTCAATGTTGATAGGCTGACTAAGTCAGCGCATTTTGTTCGTGTTTTAGCCGCTTATTCATCCGAGAAGTTAGCTGAGATCTACATTAGAGAGATTGTTCGCTTTCATGGGGTGCCGGTATCCATCATTTTTGACCGGGGTACGCAGTTTACCTCGCGCTTATGGAAAGTAGTTCAGCAAGAGTTGGGAACCCACATTGAGTTGAGCACAACATTTCATCCTCAGACGGACGGACAGTCCGAGCGGACTATTCATATATTGGAGGATATGCTCCGAGCTTGTGTTATTGACTTTGGAGGTTCGTGAGATTAGTTCTTACCTTTAGTGGAGTTTGCCTACAAAACCAGCTACCAGTCCAGCATTAAGATGGCCCCATATGAGGCGTTGTATGTAGGTGATGTCGGCCTCCAGTTGGGTGGTATAAGCCGGGAGAGGCTTGATTATTGGGTGCAGACTTGGTTCAGTAGTCCTTGGATAAGGTCAAGCTCATTCAGGATAGGTTTCGGACAACTCAGTCCATGCAAAAGAGTTATGTACACCTCAAGGTTGGAGATGTGGCTTTCATGGTTTGTGAGAGAGTATTGCTCCGTGTGTCCCGTATGAAGGGCGTGAAGAGATTTGGAAAGATGGCCAAGCTTAGCCTTAGGTTCATTGGTCCATTTAAGATTGTCGATTGTGTGGGGGAGGTGGCTTATAGACTTCGCTTGCCGCCTAGCTTGTCAGTAGTGCATTCGGTTCATCATGTGTCCATGCTTCGGAGGTATCACGATGATCCAACCCACGTATTAGATTTCAGCACTATCCAGTTGGACAAGGATCTTTCTTATGAGGAGGAGCCGGTGGCTATTCTAGACCGGTAGGTTCGATAATGGAGGTCAAAGAGTTTTCCTTATGTGCTTGTTCAATAGAGAGGTCAGCCTCTTGAGGAATCGACCGGGGAGTCCGAGTTTGATATGCGGAGCTGTTATCCTCATCTTCTTCCTGACTTAGGTACTCCTATCTTTTGTTAGTTCGAAGACGAACGATTACTTTAGAGGTGGAGAATGTGGCGACCCAAAGTCCTTGAAAACCTGATTTTTAGTCACCTCAATTTTCATGCGCAGTCCGGGAGCGTAGCCGGAAAACTTATATGTTAAATGATGTGAAAATTGCTAAAATGTGGCATTAAAATAAGTAAAGTTGACTTTGATCCACATTTTTGATAAACGGATCCGGACCCGTGATTTGACGGTCCCGGAGGGTCCATATAAAAATATGGGACTCGAGCATATGTCCGGAATTAAAATCTGAGGTCCCGAGCCCGAGAAATATATTTTTAAAAAGAAATTGTATTTCTGAAATAATTATAGAAATTTGAAATGAAAATGGATTAGAAAGTGTTGGTATCGGACCCATGTTTTTGTTCCGGCGCCCGGTACAAATCTTACATGTGATTTAAGACGTTACTGTGATGTTTGGTTGAATTCTAACGCATTTGGTATGTTTCAGACCTATATCTGTAAAAATGATAATTTATGAAGTTTGATAATAAAGTGATTATTTTGAGGTTGGATTCCTTGTTTTTATGCTAATTTAGAGATTTGATCGCACGGTTAAGTTCGTAGGAGGTTGTTGAGTTAATGTGTATGATTTGTTAGGAGCCCCGAGGGCTTGGGAGTGTTTTCGGAGGTGTTGGGGATGGTTTTGTAACTTATAGATGTTGCAAAAAAAATCTACAATAAGTGCCCAGGTTTCCCTTTCTACGCGTTCGCGATCTTCATCCCGCGTTCGCGATGCTCCAGAGCTTCCTCCTTCGCGTTCGCGTTCTGGACCTTAGGAACGCGTAAGGTTAATTGACTGTAAGGGCTGAGCTTCACTTCGTTATTCGAATTCACGTGCATACCATTTCGGTTGCAAAGCTTTATTGCTTCTTTCAACGCGTTCGCATACCTCCTCACGTGTTCGCGTAGGCCAAAATCAAGGACCTCAGCCATATTCCTCTTACGCGTTCGCGACTTACCGTCTCTGTTCGTGATACCCTTTCTGATTAACCTTCGCAAAGACGATCCCTTTCCCGCTAACGTGAAGGGCTATTTTGCCTAGTGATTTTTAAGTTTTAAAGCAGAACAGTGACGAGATTTTCATCCAAAAACATACGGACTCTTCTTCTCCACAACTCGTAAGTGATATCTAGAGCTCTTCTTCACCAAAACTTGTTTAACTTGTTTCCTTCACTTTCCTTCATCATTTATCGAATTCCTAGAATCAAATCATGTAATCTAGGGTTGAAATTGGGAGAAATGGGTAGAATTAGGGCTTTTAATTTTTCGTCGCTTTAGACCTCATTTTGGGGTCGCATTTGAAAACGAACTGTATATTGTGGCTTGTGGGGGAATAGGTAATATGAATTTGGTTCGAACCTCGTGTTTTGACCAAAAGTGCCGGGGGTGAATTTTTGAAATTTTTGGAAGAAAGGTTGGGAATCTATATTTTCGGCATTGGATTTGATTTGTTTAGTTATTATTGATATAATAAAGTCATTATTTCATAGATTTGATTGAGTTGGAGCCGAATTCGAAAGGGAAAGCGATCGTTGTGGATTGATTTAACCGTGGAAGTTGATGAAAGTGTTTGATCTAACTTTGGCTTGAGGTAATAAGAGTAGAGTCTTATCTTCTAATTGTTATTTATCGAGTATGGTGTATAGGCATGGTGATGAGTATCTATACAGTAGTGTCTCTCATGACCGTGTGTCCTTATATTATGATTTACCCAGAATTTTTTGAGATTCTTCTATGGTGACGAGTATCTATACAATGGTTTTTCTCATGACCGTGTGTCCTTATATTATGATTTACCCTGAAGTTTTTGAGATTCTTCCATGCTTATTTGATGATTTCTATATATTGTAAAGAGCATGAGAATGAGATTTTGATTACTAATCTCCGTGGAGAAGTGGTTCGAGTTGTGTTACGAATTGAGAAGGTATACGATATGAAACGAATCTTGGAGTGATGGCCCGAATGAAAAAATGAATTATAAAGTACGAAGTGTATGAAAGAGGAAGAGTTGATGGTTATTCCCTTGCCGGGACGTTTTATTGATTTGGTTGATTTTTCTGCTATGCCGGGATTTAGTCGTGCTGCTATATTTCCCTGCCGGGATTTCTTTCACTAGTTGTTATTACCTTACCCCTTATTTTGGTTGTTGTCTGGGTGAGGTGTTAATATATATATATATATATATATATATAGATCGGGTTGTTCGGTGCAACTACACTAAACGATATGGATTGGGTTGCACACCACAAAAATGCTAATTGTGGATAGGGTTGCATGCTGCAACAATATTGTCATGTGATTGAATCGGGTTGCACGACACAATAGTATTGTTATGTGATTGGATCGGGTTGCGCGTCGCAACAAATTATAAATAAAGTGTGTTTATTCCGGATTTAAGTTTCTTTTAGCGTTCTATCTTTAAATCTAGACTTTTTATTTATCATTGTTGCCTCCCCACAGCATATTCCCACTCCCTTTATAAATTGCTTATTTCCTGTTTATCTCCCGCAATATATTTCATAGCTGCACAGGTTTATCTGGTAGTCTGGTCTAGCCTCGTCACTGCTTCGCCGAGGTTAGGCTAAGTACTTACCAGCATATTGTTCGATTGTGCTGATGCTACACTCTGTGCATCTTTTTGCGTAGATCACGGTGCCGGAGCAGCTTTTAGACAGCAATAGTAGATTTGAGAGTTGACTTCAGTCCAGAGATATCGGGGTAGCCTTGCTAACGTCTGCAAGCCCGTAGTATCTTCTATCTTCACTTTATTTTGTTATCCTTTGTACCTGAACAAATAGAATTATATTTTTATTCTGATATTGTATTTGTCATTCTCTAGACGTTCGTAAGTTTGTGACTCCAGTTCTTGGGTAGAGTTGTATTGGATTTCCTCATTGCTTCAGTTTATTATATTTAAGACGTCCGCTTTTCTATTAAATGTTTCGTTGTTTTTAATAATATCGATATTGCTAAAAGGGGTAATAAATAATAAGCTTGCCTAATTCATAATAGTAGGCGTCATCACAATTTCCGAGGGTAGAAAATTCGGATCGAAACACATATACAGGGAGCAAAATACAGTTGCCGGCCCTTTGGAACATTTGGATATTCAAACTTGAATTCTGGAAATTATATATGTATTTCAACTCTGATCTCCTGCCCTTTTTGGACTAATTGTTCTGTTCACGACCATTTAGGGATTAAATACTCCAGAAAGCAGGGCGGCTAAGTTTAATACTCGGGGGCGTGAAGCCTAACAAAATTTAGAGGCCTTAAGTCTTTTATTATATTTATGAATTGAGATTTTTTCTTAACTATATTATTATGAAATATTATTATCTTAAATGTGCATAACTTGTTAATTACTTGCCCAGTTTACATTTTAACTACAATTTATACGCCATTCGACTATTAAGTATTAAAAAGGCAAAATATTCCCTAAAAACACGCTAAAATTAAGGAGAGAAATCTTGGTGTTAATTGATTCTACATTAAATTCAAGTTTTAAAAAGGGAAAGGAAATTTCTCATTTACGTATTTTTTCCTAGAACTACAATTCCAATACTCGGAAATAAAAAGAAAGAACAATTCAAATTTTCGAGTTTCAACAACTCAAAGTTGAAAAAATCTGTTCTTCCATATATTTCCACTATTGATAGCCATTAAAAAGCTTGAAAGCTTTGAATTGAAATTTGGGTTTCCAAAATCATTATTTGTTTGCATTGGGTGTTGTAAATAACTCGGAATATGTTTCGGAGTTTATATCTCATGTTTGACGGTTTTTGGTGAAGATTAGACTTGGTTTTGACTGAATTTAACTAAATATTAGAAATTGTAGTTGAATTGTAGAATTGTAGATAAATTGTAGATGAGTTGTAAATTGGAAAGACTAAAATTTCTACAAATCTTCTACAATTATGTCGAAAATGTCAATTATGCCACAATTAAAATGAGAATTGGGATATTAAAATTCAATGTATCCATTTTGTAGATATCTTGTAGATAAATTATAGATTACTTATACTCTGGTTGTCGAAGCATTATTTTCTGTTTTCACAAATCTAAAAAGACTAAAACTTCTTCAAAATCTTCTGCAAAAAAAAAAAAAACAGTCTACAATTTATCTGCAATTTTTCTAATTTGACTATAAAAAATCTACAAATTCTGAAAATATGTCTTCTTCTTCTTCTGCTTCTTCTTCGAGTTTAAATCGACGGTGTTAACCAGTAACCTTCAGCCACTGCACAAAAAAAATAGGTCAATAAAAATAACGATACATTGATGTTTCGTACGTGTAATTAGAGAATTGGTAAATAAGGACTAATATGAAGATACAATCGCTAAGTTAAGATTTTTGGGGAAGTAAATGAGAACTAATCTGAAGATTATTCATGCTACTGTCCATCTCCAAAAAAGTGGGGGGAGGGGCGGTGGTTGAGGGAGAGACAAATAAAGATAAATGTGGGAAGATACGGTCCTAAATTAACGCCTAATATAAAAGCACTTTTAATTATATCACTAATTTGAATTATTGTATATAAATGGTAATTTGGTATGCTCAAATATAATTAATACAAACGTTAAACATTTAGAGTAATAAAATTTCATATATGGTATATGAAGGTAAAAATTCCTTATGAATTTTATATATTTTTATGTAAAGTCTATTTTCCTAACTTTTTTGAGATGTAACGTGGTTAAATTTTTTTTTAATTTCCTCAAATAATTCATTATGAGTTGACAATATAGTCAATAAATTTAATCCTTTTCTAAGACATTATTTAAAGAGCTCCATATTGACGTTGTATAAACGTTCCAATCCCTCTTTCTCTTTTTTTTTTTAAAATTGTGTGATTATGTAATCGGATTAAAGTTTTCTAGTTGACAGATTTAAATTATTAAATAATATATAACATAAAAATAATACACATATTAGATAAAATAAAATAATACACATATTAGATAAAAATAATAAATGCCAAAATAAAATAAAATATAATAGACAATGAAAACAATAAAGCATGATTCTAGCAGCTGAATTACTTGACACTAAAATAAATTTCATCACTCTAACGCTTAAAACTCTGAGAAAGAATAAAAAAGTATATGAAATTTATTCTATTCAATACTCTGTGTGTTATTTTAGAGAGAATAGACTGTTTAATATGAAAAATAAAAGATTGTAGAAAGTATAATTTAAATGTGAGATTGGAGAAAAAAGAAAAGTACATGAATGACAAAATATAAAGTACTAGTTACTAGTGCATTTTTAGTTAAAGATCTTATATTTTTATTCTAAAAAATTCATTTTTTTAAAAAAAATTAATAAAATTCAATATAGAAAAATAATTCCTTGCTAATTTCGGGGCCCAAAGTCATCGCCTTATTGGCTTTGCAGCCTTGAGCCAGCCCTGCTAAAAAGATCTCAAGAATAATGTAAGATGTACTTTGATTTCATGCACAGAAGGTAACCATTTAAAGCCCAAAAAAAAAAAATCTTTCGCATGTCACCTTTTGGTAAATCATTATTTTGTAATGATACATATTCAATACATGTAATAGTTTTCCTTTCCAATTAAAAAAAGCCCCACTAGAAGATATCAGAGGAAAGGCTCTTGCAAAATAGTAAAGTCTTGTAAATATTAATTTAGCTAGTTACAGATGCCAAAAAGTCTAGAAAAGTCATTCAGAGGCGACTTGATGAAACCACAATCATGCAACTAAAGGAGGTTATAAAAATATAGAGAGAACCTCCACTTTTTCACTACAATTTTGCAATAAACAATCCCAAAAATTTCAATTTCATTCCTCATAAGCCATCTGACTTAGATTCATTACAATGTCCTTTTACCTTGACGCCTTCAAGCTAAAGTTTCAGAGATAAATTATTTGATGGGATTGAGGAAGGGAAAATCCATATGGCCATTGATGATCAACCCCCCTCCTCCATTCATCTTCCTATTAGATAGCTAATTGCATGCCCTACTCCAAAGATGACCACTTAATTCAACATTCTCCAGAAGATCTCCATCGCATCTACTTTTCATGGAAACTCTCTATAATAATAAAGCTACAAGGGATGAGAATTCAACACCAACTACTTAAAAGAAAGGTCCAAGATATATGAAAATTAAATAAAAAACTTTCTACTCATAGACTTAGGACATGATTATTATATTACAAAGTTCAACAATATAGATAACATATTAAAAGTGTTACATTATGGTCCTTGGTTTATCTTTGGCCATTTCCATTCTGTCCAAAAATGGATTACAAACTTTATAGCCTCAAAGGCAAATATATCATTAACAACTATTTGGATCTGTTTACCACAGTTATCAACGGAGTTTACGATAGCCAAATTCTCACAAAGGTGGGAAACAAATTTAGTAAATTATTAAAAAATGATGCATGCACCTCTTCAACCTTAAGGAACCGTTATGCTAGGTTGTGTGTTGAAGTCTCACTTGAGATACCGGTCACTCCATTTGTTTATATTGGACCACATAAATAAGAAATACAGTATGAAGGTATCAATGTCCTATATAAAAATTGTGGAAGATTACGGCGTTCAATATCCTCATGCAACTACACTACTTAAAGAAGCAAACAAAACCCCCCAAAGGAAGACACGACCATTGGCCAATCAAAGTTCATAGACACTAGTATCCAAGACATGCAAAGGGGATCTTCACCGCCTAAGGATGATGTCTGTCATACTGTGTCATTCCTCGAGAAAAAAAAAAGTTGTATACAAGCCTAAGTCCCAACAAGCCAGTAATGGTAAGCTATTTTTTAATTAAATACCTAATATAGGTAAGTCCCCTCTCCCCCCTCTACTTATCAATTCCAATAGTAAAAGGAATACTCCCACTGATCCTCTACATGCTAATCATGATAATCAAAAGATTAAGGTTATTGTCACAAGCAACCTCTTTGGAGCATTGGACAACCGGCCTATTACCACAAATGATCTCATTGGTAACATAGGAAGTAACGACAATGGATGCATAGTTATTGACGTGCAAGCAAGGGATGAATGAAAGTCAACTTGGTAGACCCTAATGGACGTAACCAGTCCTAGAGTTTTCAAGGCTGAACGAGGTAAATGTCTACCTATTCCAAGATAGGGAGAAAATGTACGTGCTAAGTTGTCCAATAGCACTACAAAAATTCTCCATGGATGTGCCACCCCTACAGGATCAAACAGTGGCAAACCATGCCATGATTCTGGTTCCTTCACTAAGGAGGAACCCATATCTTCCAGCCCATAGGGAAAATGGGACACCACCTAATACTCCTAATATGCATAGGCCAACTAATGTAATAAAATAGAACATTTGTGGTGGTAATAATGAATATTTTAGGGTGAACTTCAGAGAATTCCTTGACACTCATAAGCCATGCATGGTCACTCTTATAGAAACTAGAATGGAACGTCACTTATCTCTTTTAAGTGATTTTGATTTCTTCCAAATGATCGAGGTACCTAAGGAGGGTCAATCAGGAGGTATTGTTCTTCTATGGGATGTAAACGTGGTCAGAGTTCATGACTTTGTTAGAAACAATCATGAAATCCCTGATGTGATAGAGGTACTTCCTTGAAAACTTACTTGGGTATTTTCATCTATTTATGTTAGTACTAAGTTGTTTAAACATTTAGAAATATGGAATATTTTGAAAAAATTAGCAAAACTGCTAATGGCCCTTGCTTCCTGTGGGGGTGATTTCAATTATGTTATCCACTACAATGACAAATCTGGAGGCAATTCCATTAAAAGTAGACCAGCAAACAAATCTGGTAGAGTATTAACTATTGTATGCTTTTAGATTTAGGCTATAAGGATTGCAAATACACTTGGTCAAATAATAGGAAGAAATCCATGGGTTTAATAATTGAAAATTTTGATAGAATTTTTGTAAATTAGGAGTGGATTCACCTATACCCTAAGACAGTAGTGATTCTTCTCCCTAAAACCCACTAGGATCACAATCCACTTCTCTTATATTTGCAACCTATACATGCTGATAGTTTGGATAAGCCTTTTCATCTAGAAACTATATGGTGTAGGCATCCTGATTTTATTAATCTTGTTATAAAAAATTGGCTTAGTAAAGATCTAAAGACCCAAAGGGTCATCACCGTAATTCTCCCTTTCAGCGTGCTTCCGAGGCCTTGAAAACCTCTCTTTTAGTTGCATCGACTTGTGTGTGCAGTCTAGGCGCAAAGCCAGAAAACTTTTATGTTAAAATATATGAATATGGTGTTAAAAACTATGAATTTTAATAATAATATTAATATAGTTGTCATTGGTCACATTTTGGGTAAGTGAACCCAGACCTGTAATGTGACAAGCTCGGAGGGTTCATAGGAAAATATGGGAGTCGCTCGTATTTCCGGAATCGAAATTTGAGGTCCTAGGCTTGAGAAAAAGAATTTTTGCGTGAAATTATTTTTTTAAAATGTTTAAGGAAAATGAAAATGAAATCTGATAAAACAATAATGGCATCAGGCTCGTATTTTGGTTCTGATGCCCGGTACATGTCATATATGTGGTTTAAGTGCTTCCTGTAAAATTTGGTTGAAATCTGACGCCGATTGACATATTTCGGGTCAAAAAATATAAAGTTAGTAATTATGAACTTTGAAATGAAAATTATGAGTTTTGAGAGTTGATTCATTGATCTTGATGTTATTTTAGCGATTTGATCGCTCGAGCAAGTTTGTAGGATGATATTGAGATAGTGTGTGTGTTTGGTTAGGAGCCCCGAGGGCTCGGGAGTATTTTGGAGGTGGTTCGGGGTGTTTTGCACAGGCTTCTCCTTCTTCACGAATGCGGCCATGCCTCGCGTTCACGATGCCCAGCCTGCCCCCCTTCTTTGCGTTCACAGACGCCCTTTGCGTTCATGTATAAGCCTGCCCAGGACCACTGCCCTTTTCCCTACGCGTTCGCATGTGCCCTACGCATTCCCGTAGGCCATTTTGTGAGTCCCCCCAATTTTCCTTATACGTGTTCGCATGCCCCTATCGTGAACGCGATGCCCAGAACTACGTACTCTTCGCGAACGCTGTCCTGTGTCACGAACGCAAAGAGTAAATTTCCGCCTAGTGATTTTAAGTCCCAAAAACAGAATATAAAGTGATTTATTCCCAATTCTCAAAACTCTCTCTTCTCCAACAACTTTTTTTGGGTGATTCTTGGGCGATTCTTCATCAAACTTTTTGGGTAAGTGATTCTTGACTCGTTTTCTTCATCTTCCATCAATATTATTCAAATTATTAGGCCTAAACATGTGAAAATGAGTAGGAAAAATTAGAGAAATGGGTATAGCTAGGGTTTTCAAATAATTTATAATTTAGACCTCGTTTTGGGGTCGAACTTAAGAACAAATTATATATTTGAACTCGTGGGGTTATGGGTGATTGGAATTTGGTCCGAGCCTTGAGTTCGGACCATGTAGGTCCGAGGTCGGATTTTTGTATTTTTTAAAGAATGATAGGAAATTAATTTCTAGGCAATGGAACTATGATTTTAAGCTATTATTGATAATATTGAATTTAATTATGCATAGATATCGTTATTTCGGAGTTGGATTCTAGAGGAAAGGCGATTTTAGATCTTTGATTGCTATTTTCGGATCGAGGATAGTGTTTGATCTAACTTGACTTGAGGGAATAGGATTAGGACATTATTTGCTATGTGCTATGTGGAGTCGGTGTATAGGCATGGTGACGTTATCTATGCGCCCGAGTCTAGCATGACCGTGAGTCTTAAATTGCTTTAATTTGAATAATGTGGTATTACTTTTTGCTTAAATTAATTGAGTACACATGATATGATCGGTTGAAGACTAATAGAGACTTGTATAGATTATTGGAGCATTGGCTCGACTTAGAGTTGTTGGTAGTTAAGTGTTAGAAGTGGAAGTTTTGTGATTATTTCCATTGCTGGAATTTTGGTATGAATTGAACCCTCCCTTACCGGGATACTTGACCTGTTAGTTATATTCCTTCATCAGGACTCTTGTATTTTGATGTTACACTCCTCGCACTTGAGTTGCAAATGACGTTGGGTGAGTTATTTTGATAAATATCGAGGATCGGGTTGCACGCCGCAACGGTACTAAATGTTAAGGATCGGGTTGCACGCCGCAACGTATTAATTATCGAGGATCGGGTTGCATGCCGCAATTTCAGGAGCGGGTTGCGCGCCACAGCGGGAATATAGATTGGGTATATTGTTCTGTGTGTTGAGCTTTTCGATATTTCTTAAAGAGTTGATATCAACTCAGTTTTCATTCTTGTTAGCTGATTTCTGTATTTGAACTGTTGTACCCCAGAGCAAGCTCCCCCCTTTTTCAATGTTTAGGCTAGTGTATTCCCCTGTTATTGCATAGATCTGTACAGGTTAAATTATGGTAGGTCCTATCTAGCGTCGTCACTACCTCGTCGGGATTAGGCCAGACACTTACCATCACATGGAGTTTGTTGTGGTGATGCTACACTTCTCTATCTTTTTGTGCACAGATAAGAGAGCAGCATACGGACCGCCGCAGTCGTTCTAGATCGGGAGCCGACCTTCAGTCCATAGACTTTTAGTTAGCTCAGCTAATGCTCACGAGCCCGAAGTCTGTTCTATGCTATTTAAGTTTTTTTTATTGTACCAAGACAGACTTAATGTATATTACTTTCTAGACTCATGTTTTTAGTACTTCTTGGTGGTCCCTGAGTGAGGACACCAGATACTGGGTAGAAATGTAATTTGAGAGCTTCTTATCCTATGTTTTCAGTTTCTTAAGTATTTAAAAGCCTTATGCATGTTTAAGTATTTACTTCAGTTTATTATATTGTTTCAGATGACAACGTGTGAAAAGTTTAAATAGTTGGCTTGCCTAGTTCCGATAGCAGGTGCCATCACGACTACCGATGCTGAAAAAATTCGGGTCGTGACATAAGATCTTATAGAGGCTCAGAGAGTTTTTACCAAAGATGTTTTAATTTGGAAAAACTCTACCTTTGGTAAAATTTTAAAGAAAAAGAGAAATTTACTTGCTAGACATAATGGTATTCAATCATCTCCCCATTTCTATAGTAGCGAATTCCTCTAAAATCTTGAATCAACTCTTCAATTAAAATATAACAACATCTTACATATGGAACATGATTTTTTGAAGTTGAGAGCTAGGAGTAATTGGATAAATGATGGTGATGCCAACACCAAATTTTTTCATATTATGGCTTCTATTCGTAAATGTCGTAATGCCATTATGTATTTCACTAATGATCATGGAGATTGGATAACTAATCTAAATAAGTTTAATAATCTTTCTTTTATTTGGAAATTAATTCTTTAATGATGGAAACTTTGCAATAGTGGAATCCTATGGCATCCTTCTAAAAATTCGTGCTTGCACGTTTGTCATAATAATTGAATTTATAATACACCAACAATAAGGAGCATTATTGAGAGCCCCCTTAATATTTCTGATCTTAACATCTCCTTAGGAAACCTTTATAAAGGGAAAGCATGGGACATTAGTAAAATTAGCTTTGAGCTACCTC
Source organism: Nicotiana benthamiana (assembly GCA_034376525.1). Taxonomy (NCBI): domain Eukaryota; kingdom Viridiplantae; phylum Streptophyta; class Magnoliopsida; order Solanales; family Solanaceae; genus Nicotiana; species Nicotiana benthamiana. The sequence continues at coordinate 46,014,532 of CM067328.1, forward strand.
CTGATATTATCAATAATATTAATCTTACACCTACTTCCTCAAAAAATTTCATGGTTGATGACCTAAGTTGGAAGCTTAACTCTATTGGCGCTTTATCCACTAAATCTTGCTATCAACTTCTCAATGAAGCATCCACTTCTTTCAATTGTTATAAATGGATTTGGGATCTCCGTTACTCCTACAAGATTAAAATATTTCTTCTAAATTGTAGTCACAACCGTGTCCCTTGTAGGGCTTATCTTAGTAAAATTGACCTAAACATAGATGCAACTTGCACTACATGTAGAATGGGCATTGAAGATATCCATCATATTTTTCTACACTGTACATCTTCCCTACAATTTTTGAAGGCCATGGCCATTAGTTTTCAAATTAATATGGGTGACATAACCTGGTTCTCCAAGCTTAGAGATGCCTTCATTAGTCAGAACTCCCATTCGAAAAATCGGAAAAACACTTTTTTCATTTTGCTATGGGAAATTTTGAAGAATAAAAATAATAATAATGTTAACAACCTCCAAGATCACCTCTCCATAAAAACTCCCATGCATTTTTCATGGAAATATCATTTCTTCACAGAAAGATACAACTTTAAAAACAAGACAATAGCTGTTGAAACCAATTGGCATAAACCCCCTATAAACACTATCAAACTTAACTGTGATAGTGCTTTCTCTTATGCTAATAGAGTTGCAGGTATTGATGGATTTTTTTATAATAGCAATGGTGTTTGGATCTTGGGTCACCAAAAAATAACTCATACAACCTCTCCTTTACATGCAGAACTTTTGGCCCTCATGGAAGGACTAAAAATTCACTAGATTTTAGAGATACAAATGTGCAAATTGAAACGGATAGCACAGATGTTGTCAAACTACTATACGAAGAAAGCACTAACTTTCAAAATATCATTCTTGAATACAGGTGGTTAATGCACCAGCTAAAGCTCCCAGTACCGAGGCAGACCTTTAGGGAAGGAATGAAGTGGCTCATAGACTGGCTAAGGAAGGTTTGAAGAAACCTCCCAGTGATAAATATTTTTACCTTGCTCCTCCACCTCGTTTTGTGCAAAATGAAATACAAAAGGACAAGCATGACTCTTGTAATAGTTTAAGAATTATCTCTAATAATGTTTGTAATTTTCTAGCAACTTTGGGCAATAGTAATGCCCTCTAATATATGTTTAACTTGTGTAACTCTTTTGTTAAGTAATATAATTATCTTGCTTTTATGTTAAGAAAAAAGAGGCGGCTTGATGATATAATTTAATGGGTTTGAGTTCTGAATTCTATTATAACTCATTTGATTTACTAGATTCATTCAAATTTATTATTTGTACTTATGTATTGAATCTTTTGATACATAATATATTAGGAGTGTACAGAAAAAATGTACAAATCGTATCAACCCGATAATTCGAGTCAAATCGAGAAAATAAACCCGATTATCGTTTGTTTGATTTGGTTTGGTGTTGAAAAAAAATCCGATCATAATTGATTTGGTTTGGTTTTAACTAAAGAAATTCAAACCGAAACCAAACCTGCCTGATATTACTTATATAGAAATTTTAGATATAGTTAATATATAAATATACTTATTGTGATGTAATTTATAAGTATTTTCTTAAACTTTCTCATAATTTTATCTTTTAAGGTATTATTATAAGGATGGACATAGAACTTTTGAATGTTCCAATAAGTTTTATAGCTATTAATATTAGTAGCTTAAATAATGCTAAAAAAATACCAAACCAAAATAGATCAATACTAAAACTAACAAATGATATTCAATTCAATGCAATGAACGGCAACATATTGAATATTTTTTTTATTTTGAAATAATTTAGCGAAAAATACATTACCTATTTTTATTTTATCTTTAGCATTTAGTCATATATTTAATACTCCCTTATTAGTCTACTTATTTTAGCATGACTTAATTATTTCAGATTATGTTTATTTTTTATATGAATTTTTAATCAGCAATATTTACGTTACATAATTTATTATTTTTAATTGTTGAATATTCTAGGATAATGCCATGACACATATCATATTTTATATTATTTTCTTTAAAAATAGCTTATGTAGTTGTTTCTTACTAGGATTAAAGAAATATTTTGAGCACAAGTTTATGTTTTGCGCTAGGAAAAAATTTGAGATGGAAAAACTCGAGTTTTATTTGTTTGGTTTGATCTTTAGATTTAATAACTTGACACAATTTGTTTGGTTTGGTGATCACGCCCAACTATACCTTATAAAAAAGTCTACGCGATCGTTGCAAATATAATCTGGTTTACAAGTCCCGAGTAGAATCCTAAAGAGAATTAAGACTTAGCTACAGTTGTTCAATATTCCAAAGAAACACAAGTCCAAATAATTTCCTAGTTATAGAGATTATAATATTTATTTTTAACTAATTAACTAACAACTATTATAAATGCAATAAAATTATCAACTAAAAGGATGAAATTTGAGACAAGACTAAGGAGGCCTAGATTTATGATTTTCTCAATTGTCGTAATCCTTCCTATCACACCTCTTTTTGCCTGATGGGGGATATGATATTTTTTCAATTAAAGTGAAATTATCAAGATAAGATTATCTATTTAACTTTTTTAGAGTCGTCACTTGGAATAATTTATGGTGTCCCAAGTCACCGATTTATTTATAATCACAAATCCAGAAAATCGACTCTATTTTTTGTCTACAAACACAGAAGATCGGGTAAGAAATTCAATTAACCCGAAAGAAGGTGTGAGGCACTCTAGAGTTTTGTGATTTTAATAAGGTCGCTCAATTATTAATAATTGGACTCATTATTTGATTTATCACATATTTTAAACTTATTGTTTATTTTTATCTTTATAAGCACTTTTATTTATTTATGGAATTATTTTTTGGAATAAGTCACGATTGTCGTACACTTTCCACTTTGGATCTGTCACGATCCAGATTTTCCACCATCAAAAGTCGTGATAGCTGCTACTAATGAGAGCTAGGAAATCCAAACCTTAGCTACTTGCTACATTTCCATATTGCTTCTTTTAAACAAATACATGGCGATAAAATGATAACAACATAATTTAAATAAATAAGCTGAAGTCAACAATTACATATATCTTAAGGCTACGTCTATTACAATTATTAAAACTCAAATACCCCAAAAGCTGATGTCACAGTATCATAGACTATCTAAGAGTTACTACATACAAGTCCTAAAGAAAATAAAAAGTAATATTTCTGAATAAAATATAAAGGAAACATGAAATAGGGACAGAGGGAGAAGCCAGGGCCCGCGGACGCCTCCAGGTCAACCGTGAGTCTCCGAGTGGATTGAAGGAAACCCTCCTACTACTGTCTGAAATATACTCCGGGATCTGCACACAGTGCAGAGTGTAGTATCAGCACAATAGACCCCATGTACTGGTAAATGCCTAGCATAACCTCGGCGAAGTAGTAACGAGGCAAGGACTTGATTACTAATAAACCTAAGCAGTAGTAATATATACAGCGGAAAAGAAAATACAAAAATAACCAGTCAATGTGCTAAGGAGGAACATGCTATGGGGGAGATACAGTTCTGAGTAAAAAGGCATCATGTAAGGAATGAAACAACATAACTCGGATACCAATATGGAATAAGGAATCAATAAATGCACGGTATCACCCTTTGTGCTTTTACTCTCGTACTGACAAAAAAATAATTTACATAATAGAATGGTGCACGGCATAACCCTTCATGCTTTTACTCTCTTTCTTCACCAGATAATCAATAGAATCGGCACGGAATGGTACATTGAGCAACACGACATCACCCTTCGTGCTTTACACTCTTTCCTCACAATCATACACGGCATCACCCTTTGGGTTTTATATTCTTTCCTCACAAACAAAAATACACAACATCACCCTTCGTGCTTTATCACTCTTCCTTATCCAAATAACAATAACAAACAATGGAGCGAGAGAGATTATAGAATCTTGCCACGAGAGCAAGAATTGAACAAATAAATCCCAGCAAGGGAAAAACATCAACAATATCAACATCCCGGCAAAAGAGATAACCAATACAACAATAATATCCCGGCAAGGGAACAATTTAATAACTCTTTCTCTTTTTCACTTTTCCTTCACAACTCACTTTACCACTTGAGCCAATGCTCCAAAGGGTAAAATCAACTCATTTACTTTCACAACTTGTAATATAACTTGACCCAATGCTCCTCGATGTTCAAAATTCACATTTACTTCTTAAATCTTTTCACACCAAATAGAAATTTATTCTAAAGAATGGATTATTCAAGAAAATCATAAAAATCACATCATAAGACTCACGGTCATGCTAGACACCGACGTATAGATACTCGCCATCATGACTATACGTCGTACGCAATCAATACCACACAACAAATAGGACTCAACTTCTAATTCTTCAAGCTAATGTTAGACCAAACACTTACCTCGAACTTCTACAGTCAACTCAAGCCTCAAACACCATTTTTTCTTCCAAACTCGGCTCCAATACAATCGAATCTATACATAGTCAATTTAGAAACATCGATAAATGCTAAGCAATCCAATTCCAATACTTAATTATAGCTTTCCAATCTTTCTTCCCAAAAATCTAAAAATCGATCCCGACCTCGCTTGGTCAAGACACGAGGTTCAGATAAAAATCAAATCACACATTCACCCATGAGCCCAAATATATAATTATTTTTAGAATTTTACCCCAAAATGAGGTCTAAATTATAATTAATTAAAAAGCTCTGGCTCTACCAACCTCCCTAATTTTCTACCCTTAATCACATGTTTTAGACCTAAAAATCCAATAGATGTTGATGTAATAGAAGAAAAAAAGTTAAAGATACGTACCCAAGTTATTATGGTGAAATATTGCTTCAAGAATTGCGTAAGATCTTTGGAGAAGAAGGGGTTTATGAAAATCCGTAATGGGTTTTGTTTTAAGACTTTAAAATAACTGGGCAAAAGGGTGCTTCACTGTCGCGATATACCCTTTGCGTTCGCGATGGGTTAGGCCTACTAGGACATCGTGCTCGTGGAATGTGGCTCGCGTTCGTGGAGCCTTAGCTCCTCGAGCCTACGCGTTCCCAGACCAATGTTCGCATTCGCGATGCACAAGTGGTGACCCCTCCCCTCAACCTTACGCATTCGCGTCTCAACCTCTGCCTTCGCGGAGAAGAAAAAGGGGCACCTCAGATCTTTGACTTACGCATTCGCGAGAGGGTCCACGTGAACACAAAGGATAAAATCCCTGGGCACTAACAACAGAAAATTTGCAACATTTCTTAAGTATAAAACTTTCCGAATCACCTGCGAAACACACCAGAGCACTCGGGGCTCGTAACAAAACACACGTACTAACTCGAAAACATCATAAGCACTTAACCGTGCGATCAAATCGCCAAAATAACCTAAAAAATAATGAATTACACATCAAAATCAAGAATTTTTCTCAAACATCATCAAGATTAAAATTTTGCAATTCAAGTCTGAATCACGTCAAACGACGTTCATTTTTAACCAAATTTTAAACGAATGACTTAAACCATATATAAGGCATGTACCAGTACCGAAAACAAAATAAGTGCCTAATACCATCACTTTTTAATTAGATTTCCTTGTAAATTTCCTTAAACACGTTCAGAAGATAATTTTTCCTAAAAATTCATTTCTCGGGCTTGGGACTTCGGAATTTGATTTCGGGCATATGCCCAAGTCCCATATTTTCCTAAGGACCCTTCGGGACCGTTAAATCACAGGTCTAGGTCCATTTACCCAAAATATTGATCGAAGTCAAATTTACTCATTTGATATTCAAAAGTTAGTATTTTTCACAGATTTTCATGTTTAAGCTTTCCGGCTATGCAAATTGAGGTGATGACAAATGAGGTTTTCAAGGCCTCGGAGACACATGATTCAATAAAAAGTAAGTGATGACCCTTTGGATCGTCACAGAAACACATTGCAAGCCACGCTACATGATATGCACCCGCAATTTGCGATGTGGTTATTTTATTATTGTTCGAAGTTATGGTCGGGTCACATGAAATGTATACTTGTATTTGGGAATTACGTATCACGACTATGTCATGGGAACTGTACCCATACCGTGATGATCTATTAATCGCGCCCAAAGCAATTTACTATGTTCATGATTATTTTCCTAATGTTTTGATAAGCATGGGATGTCTACACCGTATGAAATCTAAATCTGTTATGAAATTTTCTAAGTAAATGGAAATGATACGCTAAATCCGTTTTGTAATCGTAGAACAATGAAAATAATTATAAGTTATTTAGATATTAACACATGATTGATGATGTTCCAGAAACCGACAATATTGAATCAAAGCATCAACGACTGTAGTTTCCAAAATCATTATATTACTTAAATCACATCTCATGAACAAACAACATGTACTAAACTAGAGCCTCTTAAATTATAATGTACCAGCCCGAAACATGTTTAGACGAAATGGTTCAAGTTTTCAAAAATTAATATGTAGCGGCCCAAAATATGTCCAAACGAAATGGGCTCAATTCTTCAAACTCTGAACATTACATTTGGGCTGCTGTAAAGAAAAGGAACTGAAACAACCATGAATTAAACTAAGTATGAATACATTTTTTATACACTACCAATAATAAATGGCTTAATTGTTATGAAATATTAGATTATTGTGGATGTCCATAACTCCTATAACACCCACTACTTTTATCCACTATTTCTATAACTCCCACTACTCTAATACTTATGGTTGTAACTCCCACACCTCCATGATCTCCCCCATGATTTTCCTCCATGATCTCAAAAGCTTAATGACATATTTATGGAATTCTTTTAGTATACCTCTATGTAGTACTATAAATAGAGGATGAGAAATCATTTTGTAATACACTTGGATACATAGAAGAAATATATTCTCTTCTCTATTTCTCTCTACTTTGTTGTCTATCTTTTTGTTTATTACTTTGAGCTAAGTTTTGTAACACGTTATCAGCACGAAGCTCTACTATCTCAAGAATCTCTTTGAGAAAATTAAGGTATTTTTTCTCCTCCTAATTTTGTTTTAATTATGTCTGACATTATTGAAAGAAAGTTTGTAGCCCTTGAAATTTCGGGCAAGAACTACATGACATGGGTGTTGGATGCTGAAATCCATTTGGATGCAATGGGTCTTGGAGACGCCATTAAAGACAGAAATAATGCATCAACCCAAGACTGTGCTAAGGCCTTGATTTTCTTGCGCCATCACCTTGATGAAGGTTTGAAAATTGAATATCTCACAGTCAAAGATCCACTTATCTTGTGGAATGGATTAAAGGAGAGATATGACAACTTAAAGTTGGTCACTCTGCCACAAGCACGATATGATTAGGCTCATCGGAGGCTCCAAGACTTTAAGTCTGTTTCTGAATATAATTCTGCAATGTTTAGAATTACTTCTAAATTGAAACTCTGTGGAGATACTATAACTGATTATGATATGCTTGAAAAAACGTTTACAACGTTTCAGGCCTCCAATATGGTTCTGCAACAACAGTACAGAGAGAAAGGTTTCAAAAAGTACTCTGAGCTGATTTGGCTTCTCCTTGTGGCTGTGCGAAACAATGACCTGCTCATAAGAAATCACGAAAATCGACCCACTGGGTCTACACTATTGCGTGAAGTAGATAAGGTGTATTCCCATTATGCTAAGCGTGGAAAAGACTATGGCTTTAATCATGGTCGTGGTCGTGGTCGGGGTCATGGCCGTGGACGTGGATAAGGAAGAAATTTTCCTGGTGTTTGTCACCCCCCAAAGAGATATAACAACCAAAAGAGGAAATGGAATTATGAGAATCCAAAAGCAAATAGTTCAGAAACTATATGTTATCGTTGCGGTGGAAAAGGGCACTAGGCAAAAATTTGCCGTGTACCAAGACATTTGGTTGAGCTTTATCAAGCATCTCTAAAGAGTAAAGGCCCTGAAACCAATTTTGTCTCTGACAATAATTTTGACATCACCCACTTGGATGTGGCAGACTTCTTTGAGCACCCTGAGGGGAAAATAGATTACTTGATCGGTGATGGATCCATGGTTAAAGAAGATTGAGCAGTTTGATATTTTTATTTTTACTTATTCGTAGTAGTTAATGAATGAACAATTATCATAGTTTACATAAGTTATCTATTATTGTGATATGGTTCAAATTTTATATTTTCTGCTTTAAGGGCACTGCGGTCATTATGAAAAAAAAAATATTAAACAGAATGATTAGTTTCATTTTTTGTAATCCTTTCTAATCTGCTCGGTGTTAATGTGTTAGCACATTAAAGGTGCTATTATGCTAGTAGTATTATGAACCTGAAACAGATTCACTGCTAACAACTATTAACTCAATTAGTTGAATCATTCTAGGTGAAACATTCAGTTCAAAACAATTCAATCAATGATCAAATATCGATATGTACCTTAAGAGTTTTATCAACTTGACAAATAATCTGTATTATGGTTTTAAAATATATAACTTTAGATTACACATTCATCTTATGCTTTATTTGTAGCACATTAAATATAGTAATAAAAGAAATATTGTGAAGACTCTTTATGCTACTACTAATTGTTAATACTTTGATATTAAAAGGAGAATAACTATGATAAAAGATATTTTTTTTAAAAAATGACCGCACTGAAACTATTATGTTGAATCATAGACTTAAATTTGTTTATTCTCATATCTATAAAAAAAATACTAATATTTTTCGTATATTTCTTTTGTATGTCAAACCATGGGAAGCAAATATGGATATCTCACAAAGCAAACTTGGATCAACGTCCAATTGTAAAAATATTTGTTTAATTAATTCATGTACCACACATACGATATTCAAAGAGAAGAAATATTTCTCTCATTTAAGTATGTGTAAGGCAGATGATACTACAATTTCTAGTAGTAGTAAATTGATTGAAGGCTCCGGAAGAGCAACTATAACTCTGCCTAAAGGAACAATATTTATCATAGAGAATGCAATGTTCTCTTCCAAGTCCAAGAGGAACTTGTTGAGTTTTAAAGATATCCGTCAAAATGGATATCATATTGAGACAACAGATGAGAATAATCTTGAATACCTCATCATTACACAGAATGTCTCTGGCCAAAAGAGGGTTATTGAGAACTTCCCATCTTTATCTTGTGGCCTGTATTGGACAAAAATTAGTGCAATTGAGGCACATTCCACAGTAAACCAAAAGGTTACTGATTCCAATACTTTTGTACTTTGGCATGATCGATTGGGACATCCTGGATCAATTATGATGAGACAGATTATAGAAAACTCATATGGGCATCCATTAAAGAATTTAAAGATTCTTTTAAATAATGAATTTTCTTGCACTTCTTGTTATCAAGGCAAGTTAATTATTAGACCATCACCAACAAAGGTCGGAACTAAGTCACCTACGTTTTTGGAACGTATACAAGGGGATATTTGTGGACCTATTCACCCACCTAGTGGGTCCTTTAGATATTTTATGGTCATAATAAACGCATCCTCTAGATGGTCTCATGTGTGCCTATTGTCATCACGCAACCTTGCGCTTGCAAAATTAATAGCACAAGTAATTCGATTACTAGCACAATTTCCTGATAATCCAATTAAGTCTATTAGACTATATAATGCTGCTGAGTTTTCATCCCAAGCATTTAATGATTATTGCTTATCAATTGGGATAAAAGTGGAACATCCTGTAGCTCATGTTCACACTCAAAATGGTCTTGCAGAATCTTTAATTAAACGTCTGCAGTTGATTGCAAGACCATTACTCATGAAAACGAGGCTGCCCACTTCGGTTTGGGGTCACGCCATTTTGCATGCAGCAATGCTAGTTCGTCTCAGACCGATGAATTATCACAAATATTCCCTGTTGCAATTAGTTTTGGGTCATGAACCTAATATATCCCATTTAAGAATTTTTGGATGCGCAGTATATGTGCCTGTAGCACCGCCATACCGCACCAAAATGGGTCCGCAAAGAAGGTTAGGAATATATGTTGGGTTTGAATCACCCTCAATTATTCGCTTCCTCGAAACATTGACAGGGGATTTGTTCATTGCACGATTTGCAGACTGTCGATTCGATGAGACAATTTTCCCAAAATTAGGGGGAGAAGTTGGTGAAACCAAACGGGAAATTTTGTGGAAAGATCCATCATTATCTCATCTTGATCCACATACCTCTATTTGTGAAAAAGATGTGCAAAATATTATCCATTTGCAAAGAATAACAAATCAAATGCCTGACGCATTCACGGACTTGAAAAGGATAACAAAATCTCACATCCCCGCAGAGAATGTTCCAATCCGTATTGATGTCCCTATTGGACAATCTTCTAGTGTCGTATCTAATGAGTCGAAAGCATGCCTAAAACGTGGCAGGCCATTAGGTTCCAAAGATCGAAATCCTAGAAAAAGGAAAGCAAATGATCAAAATGACACTACGAAAGAATCTCATGAGGAAATTCACGATTTAATAAATTCTGAGATTCATGAAGAATCCATTGAGCCCGAGACTCAAGAAAATAAGGAACTATCAATAAATCCAATCGATATTGAGACAAATTTTAATCAAGTGGATATAATGGTGGATTATGTCTTTGCATATAATGTTGCATCTAGCATTATGCAAGAAAGTGAGCATCTTGAACCTCAATCTGTTGGAGAATGTCGACAAAGACTTGATTGGCCAACATGGCAAGAAGCAATCCAATCAGAATTGAATTCACTTGCAAAACGTGAAGTTTTTGGGCCTATAGTTGAAACACCTAATGGTGTTAAGCCTGTTGGCTATAGATGGGTCTTTGTATGCAAGAGAAATGAGAAAAACAAGGTACAAAGATATAAGGCACGCCTTGTTGCACAAGGATTTTCTCAAAGGCCTGGTGTCGATTATGAAGAGACATATTCACCCGTAATGGATGCTATAACTTTCCATTATCTCATTAGTTTTGCTGTCCTTGAAAAGCTTGAAATGCATTTAATGGATGTGGTTACTGCCTATCTATATGGCTCACTTGATAATGAGATATACATGAAAATTCCCGATGGATTCAAAATGCCAAACACTCATAATTCAAAGTCCCGGGAAATGTTTTCAATCAAATTGCAAAGATCTTTGTATGGTCTAAAGCAATCAGGACGAATGTGGTATAATCGTCTTAGTGAGTATTTATTAAAGGAAGGCTATATAAATGTTGCCATTTGCCCATGTGTTTTTATAAAGAAAACAACATCAAAATTTGTTGTACTTGCCGTATATGTCGATGATATAAACCTTATTGGAACTCCCATAGAACTCCAAAAGGCAATTGACTATTTAAAGAAGGAACTCGAGATGAAAGATCTCGGAAAGACAAAATTATGTCTTTGTTTGCAAATTGAATATTTGGCAAATGGAATTTTTGTTCATCAATCTGCCTATATAGAAAAGGTATTGAAACGGTTTTACATGGATGGAGCATATCCTTTAAGTACTCCGATGGTTGTTCGATCACTTGATGTGAATAAGGATCCATTCCGACCGTAAGAAAAGAATGAAGAGCTACTTGGTCCTGAAGTACCATATCTTAGTGCAATTGGCGCACTAATGTATCTTGCAAATACTACAAGGCCTGACATAACTTTTTCAGTTAATGTCTTAGCAAGATATAGCTCTGCTCCCATAAGGAGACATTGGAATGGAATCAAACATATATTGTGGTATCTAAAAGGGACTACCGATATGGGCTTATTTTATAGCAATAATTGCAGCCCTGATCTTGTTGGTTATGCTGATGCTGGATACTTATCTGACCCACACAAGGCACGATCTCAAACAGGTTATGTGATTATCTGTGGAGGCACTGCCATATCTTGGCGATCGACTAAGCAATCAATTGTGGCTACTTTATCTAATCATGCTGAGATAATCGCTATTCATGTAGCAAGTCGAGAGTGTGTGTGGTTGAGGTCTATAATACATCATATTCGAGACAAATGTGGTTCGAAATGTGACAAACTACCCACGATTTTGTATGAAGACAATGCAGCATGCATAGCCTAATTGATGGGAGGATTCATAAAAGGAGATAGAACAAAGCATATTTCACCAAAGTTATTTTTCACACATGATCTTCAAAAGAATGGTGATATCAATGTGCAACAGATTCGTTCAAGTGATAATATGGCTGATTTGCTCACAAATCTCTACCAACGTCAACCTTCAAGAAGCTGGTACACAAGATTGGAATGCGAAGGCTCGAGGATGTGAATTGATGCTCTTTTCAGGGGGAGTTAATGCGCGTTGCACTCTTTTTCCCTTACAAGGTTTTGCCCCACTGGGTTTTCCTTGCAAGGTTTTTAACGAGGCAACAAAAATGCATTTTGTTAGATATGTGTACTCTTTTTCCTTTTCTAGAATTTTTTTTCCCATTGGATTTTATTTTAGTTAAGGTTTTAACGAGTCACATTATCTTTGGACATCCAAGGGGGAGTGTTATGAAATATTAGATTATGGTGGATGTCCATAACTCCTATAACACCCACTACTTTTACCCATTATCTACATAACTCCCACTACTCCAATACTTATGGTTGTAACTCCCACACCTCCATGATCTCCCCCATGATCTTCCTCCATGATCTCAAAAGCTTAATGACATATTTATGGAATTCTTTTAGTATACCTCTATGTAGTACAATAAATAGAGGATGAGAAATCATTTTGTAATACACTTGGATACATAGAAGAAATATATTCTCTTCTCTATTTCTCTCTACTTTGTTGTCTATCTTTTTGTTTATTACTTTGAGCTAAGTTTTGTAACATTAATTATATTTTTACAAATAATTACAAGCCTTGAACTAAATTAAGAAATGTAATTGCATAGTTTTTGAGTCTGCCTGTGATCAACTAGCAACAACTTTGTAACGTTCTTGAAACTGCCTATCATTTACAAAAGGCAAACCAACCGGTGGCTAGACATGTAAATCTGAGCCTTATGCCCAAGCACTGATAAATTCCTGCATTTCAAAATGCCAACAATACCAAACAAAGTAATTTCAAATGGGGAGGGCTTTACACAAACAAAATATTGTAAAACTTCTAAAACCTATAACATTTATGGAATTTTAGAACATCATGTGTACCTTGACAGTCAAAGCTAAAAAAACTAAAGATTTTAATGCGTGTTCCCTATTTCATTAAGGTTTGAGACATTCAACACATTTGATGTTTTAAATCAAACTTAAACTTGCAACCAAACATGAAAGCAAAGAGCATTCAGTATATGTGACGTGAGCAAATAGCTGAAACCTCAAAGGCATATGAAATTCGAATAACAACTTCATTATTACAAAAACTATCAGTACATGCCTTACTAGCAACAAAGAAAGAGAAGAAGAAGATGACTCTTTGAATATACTGGAAAAATAGCAGCAGAGAGTAATACATTATAGCTTGAAAACCTCGAACCCAGAAATCCAGAAACTCCCAATGATAGGAAAATAAATAGGAAACCAAGATGAACCAAGTTTCCATTTCTGGTATTAGAATAGAATCCCCTACCCTTTGGGAAGAAATCTTTTTATAAGCAGAAAGAAAAACCAAGAGCGAATACTTTCCTTTTTTGCGAGTGAATCCATAGAGGTGTTAACGTGTATGTAAGTGAAGGTCAGCTTCCTTTTTTATAGAGCAGTGCACAAGGATTGGGAATGTTGTATTCTGAAATTCAGTCACAGCTGTAAAAGGATAGTACAACATCTTGTTGCGCCCCCATTTTTCTCATGAAATCGGGTTTATGACATTTGATATAGGACAACTAATTCTTTTAGGGATCTGGGTTTTGCATTTGAAGAGTCGCAACTAATGATTCGAGGTGCATTAGGACACCAATGGAGTTCAATTCTACGTCACTTGAATGACCAGAGATAGGGTAAGGGCTTGAAATTATCCTAAGGGTGTTGATACACAATTTTTTTCTACGCATTTTTTGCACCTAAAATACCTTCAAAATAGTATATGTATGCATAAATAAGCATGTCTGGAAATTTTGGTATTTTTTCTTAATTTTTTAAAGATTTTTAAAATCAATTTTCTGCCTATTTTGACAATACAAAATCCAAAATTACTTCCTAATTATTTTTTAGAGAATAATGTATTTCACTCTCATATTTACAATGAAGTATAATTTATGTAAGATTTGCACGTTTTTACAAATTTATTTGAGATTTCTAAAACTAATTACATAAAATTGCAATTATGGCCTAGTTTTGCATTTAACTATATTTTATAGCTGTGAAATTATTTTTTACATTTTTAAATTAATAATTATATGATATTAATTTGATCTATATTTTTAATTTTAATTTTTAAACTATTTTAGCTATTTGATAAAATAAATTAAGAGAAATTGGCTATTTAAAAGTTGGCAAGATTTCGTTTAAATCCTAGCCAAAATTGCACCCCGATTTCAGCCAATTTTTGAACCCAATTTGAACGACCCAATTGCCTAAATCCCGACCCATACCCGTTGATTTTTCACCCGACCCACCATTGGTTTGATCTGAGCTGTTGATCAAATGAGATCAACAACCCAGATTTCATTGCCTAAAATAAATCAAATAATCCCCTTCCCCTTACCCTCATTTTCAAAGAGAAACGTCTCTCCCTCTCTCTAACACTCTTCACCTCCCCATTCTCTCTAGAACCTTCTGGTTCACCTTCTCCAATGGCTTTCGTCGCCTCTTCGGCTAACTCCGTCCGCACTTCTTTTGACCCCCAGTCACCATGGAACCCCATCTCATTGTTTCTCTCTAAAGCTCGAAGCCCAAAAACTTCCACCGTGAAAGAAAGTCGCTGAAAGATTTTCCTGGGTCCATTGCCGGCCTGTCTGTCTTAGGTTGGTTTTGTCCGATAATGCCATATATGGCACTATTAATGAGTTTCACAGCCTGGTTTCTCATTTTCCCTAATTTATTTGCAAACCCTAGTTTTTGGTCAAATCTCCTAAATCTATGTTCTTTTAAACAATTTCTTGTTTAATCTCTGCTCTCTACACTACTTCTCACTCGGTATCTCCGATTAAATTCAAGTTTTCAAACATATTTATCTTTTTCAAAACTAGGGTTTCCGAACCTCTTTCAAAATAGTTGTATCTTTTGATTTTCTTGAGTATTATGTGGTTAAGTGTATGTTATGGTTTGTTTGTGTTATCTTCTGGTTATTCCGAGTCCCATGCATTAAGATTTTTACTAGGGTTGAGCCTTCTCTATGACTTTCTTTCTTAGGGTTCTCTGATTTTCATGTCTATGGAGCTTTATAGGTCTGATTGTTCATCGTTTACATAATATTCTATTGATTTTGTGCATCTTTGCGAATCTTTGATTTGTATGTGTGTTCCTTAGAAGTTTTACACCGATTTTTGAATTACTTCCTTATTTGTGATATGCTTTCCTTACTTAGAACTAATTCCTTGTGATTTTTAGTCTCATCCATGATTCTTTGACGAATTTTTAGAGTTAATTTATATTTCTTTACCATATTTTTGCATGAAAAGGCCTTCAAATATTCAGTATATCCTTTCCTTACCTGAAATTATTGTGTATTTAGCCCTTATTACATATTACATGCCTCACTACTCCTAATATGGTAGATGCAGTAGTCTAATTGGTTTCTTTCCTTTTAAAGGAACTACTTGTTACCATTTGACTTTGATTCCTTAATTAAAGGGGAGTCCTTATGCTAATTTGATTATGATTGATACCCAGTTGCTTAACTATGGATTGCTGCCTTGTTTGTTTACTCGTTTTCAGTACTATATGTACCCCCTTCTCTTTTGCACGAGACACGAACACATTGCATATCACACACACATACAGACACACATTCAATCTGTCAAAACACTTATTCAAAACACTCAATGCTCTCTTTCTTTCTCTACTGTTTCTATAAAAACTCTCTCATTCTCCTATTGAACACTCAATCGGCTGAAAACCAAGTTTGAGTGATCTTGGCTATTTACTACACTACTGGGTTTCTACTCAATTGTTCGTTTGGGTTTGCCTGCTTCTTTCTTCTCTGCACACTGCCGCTCCAACTCTCTGCACACTCTCTGCACACTGCTACTCTCATTTGTGCATTATTGCTCATTGCTATTGTGTTCCATTTTCTGCAACTTGTATGTAACCTATTTAAGATACAGCTTCCAAAACAACATGCTTCTATTAATGTAGCACATCATCTTGTTTCTTGTGTGCTTTTACCCGTGGTTCTGTTGCTTTTATTACTACTAGCATGTATTCAGACCCTCTTAGTTACTTTATAGTCCTGAAATCTCTTGTAGAGGATGATTATGTTTGGAGTTTGGTACAGTATGAACTAAACTCTTATTTGTCGCCATGTCTGATTACTTTTATTTAATGTGTTATATATGTTTGAGTAGTTTCCTTGCCTATTTGTTCCCTTCCCATTTGCCCCTGCTTCTGTGATTCTTTGTTCTAAATCTGGTCAGTCCAAATGAATTTTTTAAAGAAGTCTTTCAACTCCTCTTACTTATTTTATTCAAACTATCTCTCAAGTGTTTTCAACTCTTTCAAACTCTATCACTATCTCACTAGTCTTAGAACTTATGTTTTGCCACCTTAGTGTACGTATTGCTTTGGGAGCCCTGGGCACCCATTGAACTTTGATGCACGAGGCTGGCACTTCCATACTCGAACTTGTCAATGATGATATATTATGGGTGCCTGGTATTGGCCAGGGGTTCCTCAAGAACTTTGCCGCACCCAATCCTTGGCAAATGCTGTGAAACTTGAAAGAAGTGAGGTTGGAGAAGGCTCCCTATATAATAACTTCTTATTTTTTCACTGTTGTAATTTTAATTTTTTGGGCTGTAATAATTTGTAAAGAATAATGGGTTTATAGTGACTTTGGGAGGGTTATGCATTCTTAGTTAAGGAAATGGGTAGAAAACATGTTCATAGGGTTTTACTTACTTATATGTGCAATAGACACCATGTTAGGACACACATATTTGCATATAGAAATCCTGTTCCTAGGTCTCTCACTTTCATCTTGTTATTCTATTCATAATCACAACCAGCTAATAATCAATATCATTACCATTGCATTTAGATACCATGTGTTTAGGACTTTTGTGTGCATTAGATATCATGTACTTAGGGCTTTCTCTTGCAACTGTTGAATACTTCATTAATTTGGTAAAACTGGTTAACAAACTCCTTTTAAAACTAGAAACTAATATGCCTGTCCACCTTCTTTTATGGTTTAAATTACGCCTAGGCAAGCCTTAGGCCAGATAAATTGGGTTAATCGCCTTAAGCCGTGTTTAAATTATTTCACCTCTGCCCAAATTCGTTTGTCTCTGAAGCCCTCTGATTTTTATACAAAACTTCTGCCTATTTTTACCACCTGTACAAATACTTTTTACTAAATTATTTTTCTTGACAACCCATGACTGGACTACTATTTTTCTAAAAGCTCTCTGAATATTGTATATTCTACAATTTTCCAAATTGTAGTTCAAGCTAATGTTTACTGTTTTCTTTACACTTCTTCAACTTTAAAATACTATCGTATCTGTTATGCTACTCCTCCTGTCCGAAAACTGCTTTTACCACATGTTTTTCTTCATATTCTCCAACATCTGTTTTAAACATATGCTCCATCTTTTTAAAATTCACCCTTCCTTAGACCTTAAATTTTTCTGAGACGTGCTAATTACGTATTTGTTCATAGAGGGATATTTGAGCCTTTATATGCGTTACCTGATTCCATTATGTGTATTCCTATTTATTTTGTATGTCGCTTTGAATTTTAACCTTTATACTTAAGGATTCAACCTAGTTCCCTCCTTATAGGAATAGTGATCCTATATGCCCTCTAGGATCTGTAGGACGTGATGATACTAGCACGCAATAAGCATTCGTGACCAATTCACACGCTTAAAGAACCTCTACGGGGTGGGAATGGTGGAATATGGAGATGATGACCGCTGCACTAATATCATAGGCTACACCTCATTGAGGAGTGTATGCGGGGTATCGTACCGATGTGATCCATATTATAGTCAAACCTAGAACCTCTTTGTTTTTCTTTATTTAAATGTTTTCTTAAAGTAATGTTTTCCCCAATTTATTTCTCCTTTACTTTTAATTTTAAATCACTTATGCCTTTCTTCTTTCAAAATTCCCAAATTTATTTGAGTTCCTTTACGTGAGTCTTATTTGTTTGTTTGCTTTTATCCTACTTAATGTCACAATTAAGCACGTCCGGGAACCACAATAGTGGATCTTGAGGGAAGCCAAACACCTTCCCCTCGAGATAATCTCAAGTCCTTACCCGAACTCTGGTTTTCTTTCAAAATTCTCTTTTCTTCTTAAAGTTTCCGAATGCACTATAATCATTAGGTGGCGACTCTTCAAAATTCCATAACCCAATTCCAAAATGGGAATAAAGAGTTGTTTTTTCCCATAATGTCGTAAACCCAATTTTGGTTCTTTTAGAAGGGAAAAAGGGGGCGTCGATAGCATGGTGACTCTGCTGGGGACTTCTTTAAGTCATTTAACATTATGTGCTTGTGACTTTATTGCTTTCTTTACTGTCTTATTTACCGCTTTAGTCATTCCTTCCTAAAATACTAACTTGATTCTTCATGTTTTTCTCTTTTCTTTAACTACTTTACTGCATTTACTTCATTTCAATTCCGTTTTAAATTCGAAGCATCTATTGTAATATTTATTTTTATGAATGTGAAAATATATGTATTTATTTCATTGTTGTAATTGCATCCTTCAACATCATTTTCCACTCGTGCCAAACAAATCCTGTGGCAACGCTTATAATGAGTGGTTGCGCTCTTCCCATATTATAAACCCCCTAAATTTGGCAAATGCATATTTGCGGTGAAACAAGTCGATCAACAGTGTAGTCGACGGTTCCGTGCCTTTCCCTATTGAGTGGTCCACTCAAGGGTACCTTGTCTAGCACTTCAAAAGTAGAAACCTTGCTCTGTTAAACTTTTCATGCATCACGGTCAAACTTAGCCAAGTTAGTTATGTCGTCCGCATAATGACTCATTAAGATTGCCTAAACCAAAAGTCCATTGGGTTTCTTTGAAACGTAAACGGACGCCTTCTTGATATGTGCATTTATTTGGAGAACTAAATACCGTATTGATAATTATTCATTTTGACAATCGAGTCAGTGGGGTTAGGGCCTAACACTTTGTTTTGAAGAAAATGAGACACGAAATCCCCAGATTCGGTATAGTATCAAACATTCACCGAAAGTTACTAAGCTCGTGGGAGGATCTGAATGGTAGCGATCGAGTTCTTGTCCGCAAGCACTTAGGGAATCTTCCTTCACTCCTGGAAGTTAGGCCAGACAACAAAATCATTGATGCTGCCACTTTATTCTGGGATAGTGAACTGTCTGTTTTCCGTTTTGTGGACCTCGAAATGATTACATTGTTGGAAGAAATTGGGGGTCTAGCCGGAATTCCTTGGGATAGCCCGGGTCTGCTTATGCCAAAAAACCACAAAGGTCGAGGGTTCCTGAAAATGATGGGGCTCAAGAAAAATCCTAATTTGACTTGTCCGAAGGACTCCTACATATCCTTCGACTTAATGTATGAAAGGTTTGGCAATAGCATATCCTACTGCACTCACATGGACGAGTTTGCCATCACCTCCTTAGGGCACATACATAGGAGGGCCTTTGTGTTCATGTTCTATTTCTTGGGAATTATAATTTTTCCTATGAAGAAGGATAGGATCCATACCAGACTAGCCGTAGTGACCAAAGAAATAGTGGAGGGTATCGACGGGCAGACATTCAGTATAGTGCCCGTGATCCTCGCCGAACTATACCGAGCCAAAGAGAAGTGTAAACAAAGGGCACTGCACTTTGAAGGGTGCAATTTGCTACTGCAACTTTGGCTCATTGAACATCTTCAGAAGAGAGATTATAGACAGGAAATCAAATGTAGAGACTGGGATGAACATATCGCTTTCCATCATCCAATGCTAATGCGCTTCATGCTAGATATGTTTTCCCACCTGGAAGACACAAGTGGATATGTAGAACTACTGGAGAATCTGAAAGAAGAACAAGTACAATGGATGTCCGAGTGGTGTCCCACCACGGATTTTATTATTCGGTCCACGGATGCGCCATTCTTATACTCATCGGCTT
Organism: Nicotiana benthamiana; assembly: GCA_034376525.1. NCBI lineage: Eukaryota > Viridiplantae > Streptophyta > Magnoliopsida > Solanales > Solanaceae > Nicotiana > Nicotiana benthamiana. The sequence goes on from CM067328.1 coordinate 46,034,792, forward strand.
AAGAGGAACATACCATTATGTCCCTCTCCGAGTCATGAGGCAAGCGGGGAGAAAAAAGATTATACTAAGGGTAGAAAAGATGAGTCACTACAGGGCTGACTTTCAAGATGACGATAGCCCACACAGGTGTCAAGCTCAGCATATGTGGCACTCCAAACTCATCTTGAAAAAGGAATCTATAGAACCTAACAAGTATCAGGATGTGTGTGGGCCACTCTATTCAGGATGGATAGAATATGATCACATTGGCTTGGGAAAGCCGGGGTTCGTCCATGGTCACTGGCTTATTGATGAGAAGACTGCAGCAAAGGTGAAGTACAATCATCTACGCAAATGGATGCTAAAGTGCGTAAGTGAGCATCAGGAAATATTAGAGGCCCAAGAGAAACTAATCAACGAATGGAAGGACATGAATGTCCACACCAACAACCGTGTGGCATACTTGGAGCGGGATTTAGTGGAACTGGAAGGCAAATTTCTTAAGAGGATGAACAACTCTCAGGAGGCTGAAGGTAACAAAGGTGGGCACTTGGCCCGAGTTTACTTGTTGTTGGGATTGCGCGAGTTGATGCAGCTATTCGAGGGAGGCACGAATACCGAATCAGGGGAAGGTCCTTCTCGGACCAAGTACTTTTGATTTTTACTGCTTTCTTGATGCAACAAGGCAACTAGCCACTAGCTACATCCTTTCTTATTCAGTTTGTTTTTGAGCTCGTTCTATTTCTACCAATAAAATGAGGCACTTCGTGATATAAGTTCTCCAAAATTTATTTGTCGCTAGGCCTACCTTGGGCACAATGAGGCACCCAAATAGAAAACGACATATATTCCAGCAAACAATATGTTTAAATATCGCAATATTTTTCTTCATCATAATCCGCAATAACTTCTTACCTTTTTATTTCTTTTAGTTATTCCCCTCCCCGAAGGTTAGTTCGTACATTCTAGCACCATCAGCATACTCAACAAGATCTAAGGGTCCTCCCCCGAGTCCTCCCAGAAACAGGAGCAAAGGCAGGATGAGAGATACCAATGCAAGAAAGGAGATTGAAGAAACTTCCCTGAATACTCCAATCACCAAAGAAACTGCCGCTCATATGGAGCAAACTTTGCTAAGGTTTCAAGAGGAACTAGACCAGGTTTGGAATTTGGCAAGTCTATCCATCACTCTTGCCGGTGCAGATGTCAATAACCAGATCCCCGTGCCTCCACAAAAGACTCCACAATCCACTCATACCCAGGCCTGCCACAATGCTCCAATGCTCATCCTTGAGCCCCAAAACACTCCAAACAACCAAGATTCCCCTATCTTTGGGGACAATGCACCCCATTATACCTAACCCATCACAGATGTGCCAGAATCAGATATCAAGGATTCACTCATTTAGAATTTGGCTGCTGAGCTAAAGAAACTCACTAGCAGGGTTCAAGGAGTGGAAGGTAGCAAAGGCGTGGAAGGTAGCAAAGGTGTGGAAGGTCTGAATTATGAGGATCTTTGTGTTAAACTCGATATCGAACTCCCGGAGGGGTACAAACCTCCTAAGTTCGAAATGTTCGACAGTACTGGTGATCCCAGGGTTGACCTCAGAATGTATTGTGACAAATTAGTGGGAGTTGGTAGAGATAAAAAGATCTGCACGAAGCTGCTCATGAGGCACTTGAAAGGTGATGCATTATGTTGGTATATCTGTTAGGATACGAAAACATGGACAATTTGGGTAAATATGGCCTCCGATTTCATGGACTACTTTAGGTTCAACACTGAGAATGCGCCAGACGTGTTCTATATCAAGAATTTAAAGAAGAATCCCACTGAGACCTTTCTCGAGTATGCTACTCATTGGAGGTCGGAGGCTGCCAAGGTCAGACCTACTTTAGAAGAAGAACAAATGAACATGTTTTTTGTCCATGCTCAATATCCACAATACCACGAGAGATTGATGCTGATAGAGGGGCAAAAGTTCTCCGACCTCATCAAACTAGGAGAGAGGATTGAAGAAGGCATCAAAAATTGTATTGTTACTAATCTTTGACGCACTGCAAGCCACAACAAGGCCTTACAGTCCGGTGGCACGTCGAAGAAGAAGGAAACCATTCCCCCATGAAATACCAACCATATCCCCCAACTCCACTCACATACCAACCCTTCCTAAATTACCAAGCACCATCACCTACCTACCAATATCCACCACCCGTTTACTAGTCATCTCCACCATCTACATATCAACCCACGTCACCAGGATATTCCCAACCCGCACCCATATGCAAAGCTTAGAACTCCCAACCTCCTCACTACCCATCTCTACCTACCCGCCAAAACTTCCCACGACCTAGACCAAACTTTGACCGCAAAGCTCCCAAATAATATACCGCCATTGCCGAGCCAATGGACCAACTTTATGAGAAGCTCAAAGCCGCTGGATATGTAAAACCCATCCCGCCCATAACCCATAAAACCCCTCCTCTTGGATCAATCCAAACAAGACATGCGCATACCATTCTGGCATGAAGGGCCATTAATGAGTGTCGCTGATTAAAAGACAAGATTCAGAATCTGATTGACAACAAGATCATTATAAAAAAAGAGCCTACTCCTAATATCCGCAACAACCCTCTACCTGACCACAAGAGTGGAGGCATCCACATGATTGAGATCGAAGATTATTGGGACCCCAAGGGGTCAATCAGTTTGATAACTGAAGGAGATGAGCCTAAGAAGCCAACGATTACTCTCAACCCCATTGTCGTCCAGATTCAGACCTCTAAAGGCGACGTGGTAAATATATCCATGCCACTCAAGTTTGAAGTACCTTCTGCAAAGACGCCAAAACCCATTGAGGTTCAGTTCGGAGTTCCAAAACCACCTACACCGTTCGAAGTTACTATGCTACCCCCGAGGGTGCCCATCCAAGTCTACATGTCGGACATAACCCCATTTTAGTCAAATGCCATACCTTGGGACTACAAAGCCAAGGCTAGAAGGAAAGGAAAGGAACACACTGGAGAAACAATAGCCGCACAGGGCATGACTAGGACCGACAGGGTATACACTTCGGAAGATCTAGCTGAGTCCAGCAAGCAGGCCTCTAGGCGTCCTGTTTAAACCGGACTTGATGATCTCTTGAAGAAAATACAGGCTAAAGAATATTCACTCGTTGAGCAGCTAAACAAAATGCTGGCACAGATTTCCATCCTGGCACTTCTACAGAGTTTCGAGGCACACAAAAATGCCCTGATGAAGATATTGAGTGAAGCTTATGTTCCAAGCAACATAACAGGAAGAGAGATGGCAAACACGGTAGGGCAGGTATTGGAGAGTCACAAAGTCACTTTCCATGAGGATGAATTACCACCAGAAGGGCTCAGCCATAGCAAAGGACTGCACATTACTGTGTAATATGAAGATCATTTTATTACCAGGATCTTGGTCGACAGAGGTTCTAGCCTCAATATTTGTCCATTGATCACCCTTAAAAAGCTGGGCAAAGGTTTGCATGTGATAAAATATGAGGCTATTAACGTTAACGCTTTCGATGGGTCTTGTAGGTCCACCCTCGGGGAGATTAGCATGTGCTTGCAAAATGGGCCTACTTGGTTTGACATTGACTTCCAAGTCATTGACGTGCCAGCATCCTACAACGTATTGCTGGGATGACCCTGGATTCACGCCGCTGGGGCTGTGCTGTCAACCCTGCATTAGGTTGTAAAGTTTGAATGGAACCATCAAGACGTGATCATCGGCATCGGTAGCAACCCTATATACAGTCGCCAGACCATCCTGATGATCGGGGGTAGAAGAAGGATAGGTGGAGAAACATACCATCATATTGAGCGAGTCAACGCTGTGGACAAAGACAAATGGTGGGATAACAAGATCTTAGAGCATTCTGAATTGGAGCGGGTATGAACCTGGAAAAGAGCTTGGCAAGAATCTCCAGGATATCACCAAACCTATCCAGTTGAAGAGGCATGGTACTACCTTCGGACTGGGGTACGAGTACACTTGGAAGGATTTCAAAGAGTGGTCGCCACGATGGCGTAGCCCGTATTATCCATTGGAGCAGCCTTTACCTCCGCTGGAGTAGACATTTCAGCCAATCGACACTCTTTACGGATCGGAAGAAGATGAGGCTCTTGCGGCGATAAAGAATCTATTTCTGGAGGACGACATGGACTGTTATGTGATTTTCAAAGAGGAAGGGGGGGGGGGGGGGAAGGCCCTTCCATTGAGGCTGTGAACAAAGGGGAGCGCCTCACCAATTGGTCGATCAGGAACACCATCGCTCGGAGATCTTCGGGGTAGCTAGGCTGAACGAGCATCATCCATCTTTATTTTAGTTGTTTTTTTCCTTTCCGCATTGTCTTTACTTTCCAAAAGAGCTCCAATGTTTCGAAAATATATGAATTTAATCAGAGCATTTTTTCAGTTCATCAAATATCTCGCTATTCATTACTTTTCTCTATTATTTACTTTATTTTTCACACAACATTACTATTACATATCTTGATGATGAACTGACAGTTGTAACTTGCAACGATGATATGCAAATAATGGATATAGACTAAGAAGAGGATGATATACCAGAAGAAGTTGCAAGAGAAGTTGAAAAATTTTAAAATAGGCCTAAGTACGATTTGGATGAGACTATGTTCGTCAATTAGGGAGATACAGAGAATGTCATAGAAACACGCATCTGTGTGCACTTATCAAAGACATAAAAGGAAGAATATACGGAGTTTCTAAGAGAATATGAGAATATCTTTGAATGGTCTTATGACGATATGACTGGTCTCAGCATATCCATCATCGCAAACAAGTTGCCAATGGATCCTACATTTCCGCTGGTAAAGCAGAATCTCAAAAAATTCAAGCCAGATATGAGTTTGAAAATCAAAGAAGAGGTCACCAAGTAGGTAAAAGCCAGAGTTCTCAAAGTGGTAGAGTATCCAACCTGGTTAGCTAACATTATGCCGGTATCAGAGAAGGACGGGAAAGGTAAAGTCTGTGTCTACTACAGGGATCTCAACCGGGCCAGTCCCAAAGACGTTTTATCCTTGCCAAACTTACACATCTTGATCGATAACTGCGCCAAGAATGAGTTGCAGTCATTCATCGATGGTTTTGTGGGATACCATCAGATATGGATGGATAAGGAAGATGCAAAGAAGACAGTGTTTATCACGCGATGGGGGATGTATTGATACAGAATGATGCCGTTTGGGTTGAAGAATGCCGGTGCTACTTACATGAGGGCCATGACTACCATCATTCACAACATGATACACAAGGAAATTTAGGTATATGTGGACGACGTCATCATCAAGTCCAGAAAAGCTGCAGATCACATGGAGGACTTGCAAAAAATTTTCAACAGACAAAGGAGGTACAACTTGAAATTGAATCCCGCCAAGTGTGAATTCAGGGTTCCTGTAAGAAAGTTATTGGGTTTCATTGTGACTCGCCGAGGAATGGAACTGCATCCATCAAAGGTCAAATCTATTTAAGAGTTGCCACCACCGAATAATAAGAAGGATTTAATGAGTTTCCTGGGGAGGATCAACTATATCAGTAGGTTCATACCTCTGTTTAGCGTCATTTGTGAACCCATCTTCAAGATGCTGAAGAAGGACGCTTCCACCAAGTGGACCGATGAATGTCAAAATGCCTTTGACAGAATCAAGGAGTACTTGTGTATCCCTCCAGTCCTGGTTCAGCCCAAGCCAGGGAGGCCCTTATTGCTCTATCTCGCTGTGTTGGATGGGGCATTTGGTTGCGTTTTAGGGAAACATGATGAAACGGGAAGAAAGGAGGAAGCCATCTACTTCCTCAGCAAGAAGTTTACCCTGTATGAGGCTTGGTTTTCCTTACTGGAACGCACCTATTGTGCTTTGACTTGGGTCGCTCAGAAATTAAGGCATTATTTTTGTGCTTACACTACCTAACTCATATCAGGGATGGATCCATAAAAGTGTATTTTCCAGAAGCCCATGCATACTAGCAAGATCGCTAAGTTGCTAATTTTATTAAGTGAATTCGACATTGTCTATGTCACCCAGAAGGCAGTTAAAGGACAGGCTTTGGCAGATTATCTCATGAAAAATCCTGTAGGAGGGGAATACGAATGACTTAAAACGTATTTTCCCGACAAAGAAGTAGCTTTCATAGGAGAGGACATTGGAAAATCCTATGATGGTAGGAGGATGTTCTTCGACGGAGCTGCAAATTTCAAGGGAGTTGGCATAGGAGTAGTCTTGGTATCGGAAAATGGCCAGCACTACCCGGTATCCGCCAAACTCAGGTTCCCATCCACCAACAATATGGCCGAGTACGAAGCCTGCATTTTGGGGCTTTAACTGGCCATTGATATGAACATTCAAGGTCTGCTAGTGATCGGAGAGTTGGATCTACTCATATATCATGCTCGAGAAGAATGGGCTACCAAGAATTCCAAGATACTCCCCTATCTACATCACGTACAATAGTTGAGAAAGAGGTTCAAAAAAATGGAGTTCCAGCATGTTCCAAGAATACAGAAAGAGTTCGCAGATGCACTTGCCACTTTATCGTCCATGATTCAACATCCAGATACGAACTTCATCGACCCCATATAGGTCAAGATTCATGATCAGCCGACATATTGTGCGCATGTTGAGGAAGAAGCCGATGGAAAACGCTGGTTCCATGACATCACAGAGTACCTAATAACAGGAAAATATTTGGAGTTTGCTAGTGCCACCCAGAAGCGCACACTTCGAAGGTTATCCCACAATTTCTTTCACAGTGGAGGAATCTTGTATAGGAGGACTCCCGATTCAGGATTACTGAGATGTGTCGATGCAACATAAGCAACCAAATTATTGGAGGAAGTGCACTTAAGGACCTGTGGGCCGCACATGAATGGTTTTGTTTTAGCAAAGAAGATACTCCGAACAGGGTATTTTGGATGACTATGGAGACAGACTGCATCCAGTATGTCCGAAAGTGTCACTGCTATCAGATACATGCAGATATGATAAAGCTACCTCCAAACAAGCTTACTGCGATGAGCTCACCGTGGCCATTGGCCACCTTGGGAATGGATGTTATTGGACCAATCGAGCCTGCCACATCAAATGAATACAGTTTCATACTTGTGGGAATTGATTACTTTACTGAGTGGGTTGAAGCAGCATCACATAGCTCTAACCAAGAAAGTCATGGTAGAAATTTGTCAGCGATCGTATTGTCTGTCGGTTCGGAATTCCACAATCGATCCTCGCCGATAATGGTTCTAATCTCAACAGCGACTTGATGAAATTAATGTGTGAAACTTTCAAGATCAGGCACAAGAACTCTACAGCTTATAGACCTCAGATGAGTGGAGCTGTAGAAGCAGCCAACAAGAACATCAAGAAGATACTAAGGACAATGATCAAAAGGCACAAGCAGTGGAATGAGATGTTGTCATTTTCTTTATCGGGATGTCGCACCACAGTATGCACATCAACCAGGGCAACTCCCGACATGCTGGTCTACAGTACAGAGGCGTTCATTGCCGTTGAGGTAGAAATTCCATCATTGAGAATCATACAATAGGCGTAGCTGGATGACACAGAATGGGTCAAAGGTCGCTATGAGCAATTTGCCCTTATAGACAGAAAGGGGATGAATGTAGTTTGCCACAATCAGTTGCATAAGAACAGAATGTCCAAAGACATCAACAAGAGAGTTAGACCGAGGATGTTCACAACGGGACAACTAGTGTTAAAGAAGATATTTCCGCACCAAGATGAAGCCAAAGAGAAATTCTCTCCCAACTGGCAGGGTCCATACATGGTTCACCGGGTTCTAATTGGAGGGTCCCTCATTCTTGCAGAAATGGATGGAGAAGTCTGGCCAAAATCAATCAACTTAGACGTAGTGAAGAGATACTACATTTAATCTTTATGCTTTCCTTTATGATGTAATTTGACCTACGACTGAACTGATTCCTACTTAAGAGGGGATACGTAGGCAGCCCTATGGGTTCGATCACATATTTAACAAAATTCCATTCCCCCCGCATTTGGAACTAGGGCAGAATTTTAAGGAGGACCCTCAAAATTCCGAAGTTAGTTTGCCAGCTTTCGCATCAGCATCGACCCAGTAAACTGGGTCACAATTTTGAGGAGGAACCTCAAAATTTTGAGGTCAAGTCGCCTTCAGTCATTCAGCACCACCGTCAACAGCACCAGCCTAGTAAACCACGACAGCATTTTGAGCAGGACCCTCAAAATTCTAGAAAACACAAGGTTGTCGTGCCTTGAACCACGTTGTAGTTGTTGGTTCATCATAAATTATTATTTATTTACTTATGTATGTATATTTGCATCATGTTTGTCAAATTTTGCATAAAAATCATTTGGATCTCTATCGTTCAGCAACGCTAACCAAAATAGTACAAGACGTCACAAGCCGAGAGATACGAACTAACCTCCCCCTTTACAGAACTCATGATTTTTCTTGGATGCTGGAATTCTAGACATAATTCAGCAATGCATGTGCTTTACTGAGTCGAAAATCTCGAAGCAACTACTCATTTCACAAATTTTACTATCTATGCCCAACATCTCCCAAGAAGTCATGATATCGTAATCATCTACCAGCTAAGAAAACCATTACTATCTTCTCCTTTACATTTTCTCACTACATAAGGCTATTCTCTGCATTCCTAGGTTAAACTCTGCCTCCATCTTGCGTAAGGCTATTTTATGCCTTTCGAGACTAAGCTCTGTCTCTATTCTGCCTTCCATAGGGCTATTCTCTGCCTTCCGAGGTTAAGCTCTACCTCCATCTTGCATAAGGCTATTTTCTGCCTTCCGAGACTATGCTCTGTCTCCATTCTGCAATTTGCATAAGGCTATTCTCCACATTCCGAGGTTGAACTCTACCTCTATTTTTGCATAATGCTATCTTCTGACTTTTGAGACTAAGCTCTGTCTCCATTCTTCATTGCATAAGGCTATTTTCTGCCTTCTGAGGTTAAGCTCTTCCTACATCTTGCGTAAGGCTATCTTCTATCTTCCGAGGTTAAGCTCTACCTCTTTTATTTTGCATTCGGCTGAAAATCGCCACCCTGCTTCATTTGGCCGAAATATCGCCCCTGCATTTAATTTCTCGCCTTTGCTGAAGCATCTCCACCCTTGCATTCATTCGGCTGAAAGACTGCCACTTTCTCATGATCTGAAATATCGCCAACTTATTCAAAGGCGTCATAGTTCGGAGGTACAATCTGCATAGCCAGGAACATCATTTCATGTCCTACGAATCTTTAATTTTTTATGCTCTTCATGGCCCAAGACATCATAGTCTGCGGACACCATCCTAATCGTCTGAAGACAACATTCATGGTCCAACTGGAACTTGCATCAGGTTTAAATTATGCAATATATATGCATAATTTACGGCCGCTCTGGTACACCAGTTGGATTACGGCCGTCTCAGCAGGAGCGATCCCACTCTGGTTCTCCGCACCCTGTCTGACCTCCAATCCCTTGTCAAATCTCCAATCTCGTTGCGTCTGTCTTTTCCAAATTTCCATTGGCATATTCTGCAAATGGTTCCTGAACTACATATGGCCTGATTCCTATAAAACCAGGGATATGTAGGTAACTCAAAAGCCGGAGCGCGGTCAAAATTCTCTTACAATTGCAATTCCGGTCAAAATTGGCCATCTTATCTTTACCCTACAACTCTTTCATCCTCTTCGGGTGAAGAGGGGATGCTGTTGATACCCAAATTTTCCCTACATATTTTGTTCACCCAAAATTCCTTCGAAATAGTATATATATGCATATATAAGCATGCCTGGAAATTTTTGTATTTTTCCTTAATTTTGTAAAGATTTTAGGTTGTGAGTTCGAGTCTCCCCAAGAGCAAGGTGGGAAGTTTTTTGAGGGAAGGATGCCGGGGGTCTATTTGGAAACAGCCTCTCTATCCCAGGTTAGGGGTAAGGTCTGCGTACACACTACCCTCCCCAGACCCCACTAAGTGGGATTATACTGGGTTGTTGTTGTTGTTGTTGTTGTTTAAAATCAATTTAATGCCTATTTTGACAATACAAAATCCAAAATTATTTTTAAATTATTTTTTTATTGAATTATGTATTTCACTCTCATATTTACAACAAAGTATAATTTATGTAATTTTTGCATGTTTTCACAAATTTAATTGGGATTTCTAAAGCTAATTGCATAAAATTGTAATTATGGCCTATTTTTCAATTAATTATGTTTTATATCTTTGAAATTAGTTTTTATATTTTTAATTTAATACTTATATATAAATTAGTTCTATATTTTTAATTTTTCTTTTTAAACTTTTAATGTTATTTTATAAAATACACTGGGAGAAATTGGCTATTTAAAAAGTTGGCCAGATTTCGTTTAAATCCTAGCATAAATTGCACCCCTATTTCAGCCCAATTTTGAACCCAATTTGAACGACCCAATTTCCTAATCTGTGACTCATACCCGTCGATTTTTCACCTAACCCACATTTGGTTTGATATGAGCCGTTGATCAAATGAGATAAACGATACAGATTTCATTCCCTAAAATAAATCAAATAACCCCCTTCCCCTTACCCTCATTTGCAAAGAGAACAGTCTATCTGTTTAACACTCTTCACCTCCCCCTTCTCTCTAGAACCTTCTGGTTCACCTTCTTCGATGGCTTTCGTCACCTCTCCGGCTAACTCCGTCTCACTGCTTTCGACCCCCAATCACCATGGAACCCCATATCATTGTTTCTCTCTAAAGCTCGAAGCCTAGAAACTTTTTCCATGAAAGACGGTTGCGGAAAGCTTTGTCTGGGTCCATTGTCGGCCTTTCTCCGGTGGGTGTTGTCCGATAATGCCTTATATGGCACTATTAATGAGTTTCAAGGCGAGGTTTCTCATTTTCCCTAATTTATTTGCAAACCCTAATTTTTACTCAAATCTCTTTAATCCCTGTTCTTTTAAACAATTTCTGGTTTAATCTCTACTTTCTACACTACTTCTCACTCAGTATCTCTGATTAAATTCAAGTTTTCCAACATCTTTATCTTTTTCAAAACTAAGGTTTCCGAACATCTTTGAAAATCGTTATATCTTTTGATTTTCTCGTGTATTATGTGGTAAGGTTTTTGTTATCTACTGGTTATTCCGAGTCCCATGCATTAAGATTTCTACTAGGGTTCACCCTTCTCTGTGACTTTCTTGCTTAGGGTTATCTAATTTTCATGTCTATGGCGCTTTATAGGTCTAATTGTTCACCGTTTACATAATATTCTGCTGATTTTGTGCATCTCTACAAATCCTTGATTTGTTTGTATTTTCCTTAGATGTTTTACACTAATTTTTGAATTACTTCCTTATTTGTGATACGCTTTCCTTACTTAAACTAATTCCTTGTGATTTTTAGTCTCATTCGTGATTCTTTGACTAATTTTCAGAGTTAATTTATATTTCTTTTCCATATTTGTGCATGAACAGACCTTCAAATATTCAGTATATGTTTTCCTTACCTGAAATTATTGTGTACTTAGCCCTTATTACATATTAGATGTCTCACTACTCCTAATATGGTAGATGCAGTAGTCTAATTGATTCCTCTCCTTTTAAAACAACTGCTTGTATCGTTTGACTTTGATTACTTAATTAAAGGGGAGTCCATATGCTGATTTGATTATGATTGATACCCAGTTCCTTAATTATGGATTGGTGCCTTGTTTGTTTACTCATTTTCAATACTATAAGTACCCCCATTCTCTTTTGCATGAGACACGAACACATTGCATATCACACACACATACCGACACGCATTCAATCTCTCAAAACTCATTTTCAAAACACTCAGTGCTCTCTTTATTTCTATATTGTTTCTATGCAAACTCTCTCATTCTCATATTGAACACTCAATTGGCTGAAAGCCAAGATTGAGTGATCTTGGCTGTTTGCTACACTACTGCGGTTCTAGTGCATTGTTTGTTTGGGTTTGCCTAATGCTTAATTCTCCGCACACTGCTGCACCCTCTCTCTGCACACTCTATGCACACTACTGCTCTCCTTTGTGCATTATTACTCACTGCTATTGTGTTCCATTATCTGCAACTGGTATGTCACCTTTTTAAGATACAACTTCCGTAAGCACATGCTCCTATTAATTTTGCACTTCATCTTGTTTCTTGTGTGCTTTTACCTGTGGTTCTGTTGCTCTTATTGCTACTAGCATGTATTCAGGCCCGCTTAGTTACTTAATAGTCCTGAAACCTCTTCCTGAGGTTGATTATGTTGGGGGTTTGGTGCAGTAAGAACTTAACTCTTATTTGTAGCAATTTCTGATATCTTTTGTTTAATGTGTTGTATATGTTTGAGTAGTTTCCTTGCCTATTTGTTCCCTTTCCCTTTGCCCCTGCTTGTGTGATTCTCTATTCTGAAACTGGTCAGTCCAAATGAATTTTTTGATGAACTCTTTCAACCCCTCTTACTGTTTTTTTATCAAATTGTCTCTCAACTGTTTTCAACTCTTTCAAACTCTATCACAATCTAACTACTCTTAGAACTTAGGTTCTGCCACCTTAGTGTAAGTATTGCTTTGGGAGCTCTGAGCACCCACTGAACTTTGATGCATGAAGCTGGCACTTCCACACTCGCACTTGTCAATAATGATATATTCTGGGTTCCTGGTATTGGCCAGGGGTTCAAACGAACCGTTAGGGAACTTTGCCGCACCCAAACCTTGGTAAAGGCTATGAAACTCGAAAGAAGTGAGGTTGGAGAAGGCTCCATATAGAATAAATTCTTATTTTTTCACTGTTGTAATTTAACTATTTGGCTGTAATAGTTTGTAAAGAATAATGGGTTCATAGTGAATTTGGGAAGGTTATGCATGCTTAGCTAAGGAAATGGGTAGAAAACATGTCAGAGGGTTTTACTTACTTATTTGTGCAATAGACACCATGTTCGGTCATGCATCTTTGCATATAGAAAACCAGTTCCTAGGTCTCTCACTTTCGGCTTGTTGTGCTATTCATAATCACAATCAGTTAATAATCGATGTCATAACCATTGCATTTAGATACCATGTTTTAGGACTTCTGTGTGCATTAGATATCCTGTACTTAGGGCTTTTGCTTGCACTTGTTGAATACTTCACAAATTTTGTAAAACTTGTTATCAAATTCCTTTTAAAACTAGAAACTAATATGCATATCCACTTTCTTTTAGGGTTTAAATAACGCCTAGGCAAGCCTTAGGCCTGACAAAATGGGTTAATCGCCTTAAATCGTGTTTAAATTATTCCACCTCTGTCCGAATTCATTTGTCTCTGAAGCCCTCTGTTTTTTATACAAAACTTCTTCCTATTTTTACCACATGTGCAAATACTTATTACTGAATTACTCTTCTTCCTAGCCTATGACTGGACTGCTATTTTTCTAAAAATTCTCAGAATACCGTATATTCCATAATTTTCCAAACTGTAGTTTAAGCTAATGTTTACTGTTTTCTTTACACCTTTGCAACTTTAAAATACTATCATATCTATTATGCTACTCCTCCTATCAGAAAATTGCTTTTACCACATGTTCCATGAGTGTTTGTAAATGTTTTCTACAGATTCCTAAAAGTTCTACTGCCTTTTTTAAGTTCTGAACATTTTTTACAACTCTTTTCTGCAAATTCTCCAGCTTCTGTTTTAATCTTATGCTCCAGCTTTTAAATATTCTCCCTTCCTTAGTCCTTAAATGTTTTTGAGATGTACTAATTACGTGTTTGTTCATAGAGGGATATTTGAGCCTTTATATGCTTTACGTGATTCCATTATGTGTAGTTCTATTTGTTTTGTATGTCACTTGGCATTTTTACCTTTATACTTAAGGGTTCAACCTAGTTCATGCTTTATAGGAATAGTGATCCTAAACTCCCTATAGGTTCTATAGGACGGGACGGGTAATAGCACGCAATAAGCATTCGTGACCAATTCACACGCTTAAATAACCTCTACGGGGTGCGAAGTGTAGAATATATAGATGATGACCGGTGCGCTAAGATCATAGGCGACCCCTCTTTGAGGAGTGTATGCGGGGTATTGTATCGATGTGATCCATATTATAGTCAAGCCTAGGACCTCCTTCTTTTGCTTTATTTAAATTTTTTCTTAAAGTAATGTTTTCCCAATTGATTTCTCCTTTACTTTTACTTTTAAATCACTTATGCCTTTCTTCTCTCAAAATTCCCAAATTTATTTGAATTCCTTATACGTGAGTCTTATTTGTTTGTTTTCTTTTATCCTTGTTAAAGTCACAATTAAGCACGGCCGGGAACCACACTAGTGGATCTTGAGGGGTTCCTAACACCTTCCCCTCAAGATAATCTCAAGCCCTTACCCGAACTGTGGTTTCCTTTCAGAATTCTCTTTTCTTCTGAAAGTATCCTAATGCACTATAATAATTAGGTGGCGACTCTTCAAAATTCCATAACCCAATTCCCAAAAGGGAATAAAGAGTTGTTTTTGCCCATAATGTCATAAACCCGATTTCGCTTCTACTAGAAGGAAAGCGGGGGCGTTGACAAAGGGGAAGGTGTTAGGTACCCCATATGATCCACTAGCATTGTTCCCGACCAGACAGTTATTGTGAATTTGGGGTAAAATTAACATATAAGTAGATAAGGATCAAGTAAGAGGGAATTTCAATGCCCAATAGTTTGAAAGTAAACAATGTTTGAAAGTGAAATTAAAATAGTTGATTTGAAATAAGGAGTTACAATGATTAAAAAAAGAAAGGAGAGATAAAGGAAGGGGGTCCTAAGTTTATGAAAAATATGGATCACATCATTGCAATACCCAGTAATCACTCCTATAGAGAGGGGCTACGTGTGGTATTATCACATCGTTCATCATATCAATATCTACTTTCCCATATCGTTTAAAGGTGCTAAAGTGCGCATTTGTCTCGAACACTATTACATGCTAGTACCAGTCCCGTTCTTATTAGTCCTAGAAGTCCTTAGGTCTACTAATCCTAAAAGGAGGAATAAGGCTGATTTGAAGTTTCAAAGGTAAATATCTAAGGCAACATACGACATATATAAAAGATTGCACATTAAAGGGGAAACACATAACCACATAAGGCTCAAGTATTCATCCTCAAACAAAACAATCCAATAGTATGACATAAACAAACGAGTAAGGTCTGATTCTAAAAATACTTGAGGGAAGAGGAGATTGTTGTTGCTGCAGCAGGCCTGACTTATTACATAACTCAGTTAGGAAATACGACTTGACCTACCTGCTGGTTGTAGCACTCAATGAAATAACAGATGAGAGTTCAGTTTTATTTATATTGCCTAAGGCTTACCTATGTGTTTAGGTGAGACCTTAGAAACATGGTATATACTACTGATCCTGAATGTAGTGACAACTTAAAGCGAATGATTTGAGACTTTTCATGCATGCTTGATAATCGTGTTAACTAGTTACTTAAGCACTGGTTCAAAACAGACTGGTTAATACTAGACTAGTTGCAGACGATAGGATCCATTATTGCTAGTTTTAACTCTTATGAACCCGGTATCTAGCGTGGTGATTTTCAAAATTGTACTAATTTATAGCCGTTTAAATCCTAGAGCAAGATGTCTGAGAGGTAGCAAGCATGCAGAATTTAGAATGAAATCCTATAGGAAGGTTTTCTAGGTGTGAAGTTAAACATGCAAAGTAAATATACCTCCATAGGAATGATGTATAAGGTGAAGAATTGAGCACGCGAGATGTAAAATATTAGAATAGGGATGCTTTCTAAACGCTATTTGAAGATGTAGAACTGAAACACCCTATATGCATGGTTTCTAAATGCAGTTTGAATATTTAGGAGTTAAAGTAATCCTACAGGAATTGTTTCTAAATGCAGGTTGAATATGCATGATTTAAAGTAGTCCTATAGGCATGGTTTCTAAAAGAAGCTTTAATATGTAGGATTTAAAGTAGCACTATAGGAATATTTTATAACTTTGACATGCATTATTACCCAACCCTTTGCACTAGCCAGCCCTAAATGTTTATTACAAATTATTACAAATCGGGAGTACTGAAATACATGAAAAATATATAAAAATACGACTAGAGGAGGTTTGATTCTTGGTTCCTTCTTGAGCTATGAAATAAATTGCCATAAGATGCCATTGCTTCAAAGCCTTTCTCAAACTTTAGTGTCTCAAATTTTCCTAAATGTCTCAAAGGGCCCCGGGCAGTGCTCGCACCCAAGTTACATTAATCAGAATCAAGATGAGTGCAATGTGACAATGCCATCCTTTATGTGTCCAAGTTCAGAGGGAGCTCATGGAACCCAAGGCAAGGATCACATAAAAGGGGCAGACCTTAAGTTTAGGAAGATAGTGGAAGTGCAGGAATATGGGTTTTACAACTGAGGAGAGAATAGGACAGGGGTAGAGTTGTAGGAAACTAATAAAAAATAAATAAAAGAGTTGGTAACTTCATTCAAGGGGTCAGGGGTTGGGGATTCATTGCGAAGAGCCTATGTAATTGGGCAAATGGCAGCTTTGAGCCTGCACATCAATAGAAGATGATGTGGCGACCCGACCGGTTATTTTTAGTATTTCTGCTGCAATTCCCTATTAACTATTTTTCTTAAGTTTATTTATGCTATTTTGGTTTGTCGGCACATTCGATGTTGAGTTTCTGAGAATTTAGGGACACTTAGTCCCTAAATGAGAGCTTAAGCATTAGACTGTGGTCCGTAGTCAGAACAATGTTAAGGCAACCTCGGAATGGAGACCAGATGGTTTAATTAGCTTTGTTTGTTGATTTTTGGGTTTGGAGCATGTTCGGAATATTTTTGGAAGACCGTAGCTCATTTAAGCTTGATATGCCGAAGTTTGAATTTTTGAAGTTTTCGCTCCGATAGTGAGTTTTTTATCCGAGGGTCATAGTAGAATTTCAGAAGCTGAAGTAGCTCCATCATGTCATTTGGGATGTGTGTGAAAAATTTTAGGTCATTCGGACGTGTTTTGGGCAAGGTTTTTATCGAGAGCGTGTTTTGATCAGATTTAAAATTATAAGGCTAAATTCCTTGTTTAATTCAAGCCTCCAGCATTGACTTAGGTGGTTTAGGGATTGGTGCATGTTTGAATGATGTTATTGGACGTTTCCGTAGGTTTGGTTGAGGTCCCGGGCGCCTCGGGTGTGTTTCATATGCTCAACGGGGCATTATTGGTGTTGAATAGTATTGCAGCAAGTAATGAAATTATGCTTCTAGTATTTCCGTTCAGCGGAGTGTGAACCGCAGAAGTGGAGTTGCAAAAACGGCTGGGTCATTGCAGAATCGGATGTTGGTGTCCACTCAATATTCCACAGAAGCGGACAATGTTCCGCAGAAGCAACTTTGCACCTACGAGATTTTCACCGCCGATGCGGCTCATGGGATGATTAGTAAAAACCACATAAGCGGCTTATTTATCACAAAAGCGGCTTATTTGACGCTGAAGCAGGACTGCAGGAGTGGTCCCTTGACCGCAGAAGCGGTAATCACTGGAGTGAAATATCAATTTTGAGGGTTAGTTTGAAAAGTTGGAAAAATCAATTTGGAGCTAGGGAGAGGGAAATTCTTAGTAGGTTTTGAAGAGGAGACCATTGGGTAATGTTATTTAATATTTAATAGATATATTCCATCAATATATTGTAAAATTCATCATTTAAATTTGGATTAAGGATCAAAATTGGGAAATATTGGAAGAAACTTTTTAAGCCAAAATTTTGAGTTTTGAGCAGGTTTTTGATATCCGATTTGAGAGATTTTATATGGTTAGACTTGTGAAAGAATGAGGGTTCTGAAAATATGAAATTTATCCGATTAAGAGATGTTGGCATGAGGGATGTTCTGGTCATTTTACCTAATTTTGCGTCATATCTTTCAATTAAATAGTGGAATCAATTGCTTGTGATGTTAGAATATGTAATTCAATTGAATAGATTTGGGAAATTTTGAGTCGGATACTCGTAGAAAAAGTGTGATTTCAAGTTGATTTTTGAGCTGTTTCGCGGTAAGTGGCTTTTCTAACCTTGTGTGGGGGACCTTTCTCTTTAAGATATGTTATTTTGTAATTGAGTGCCGTGTACCTGAGGTTAAGAGAACGTACTTAAGCTAATTATTTATCATACAATTTTTACTTGAGATATGGAGATTGAGTTTCTTTCGTATGTGCTTTATTTACTTGCAATTATAATATGTGTCAGATTAGAAAAGCATGTTTCGGTGATGGACTATAGGACGATAACCGGGAGCTCCTCGGAGAGTTGATGGAATGGACTGCGGTATGATACCTGGGAGATCCTCAGTTGGTACTTTGGTATTGAGCTGTACATCTCTGTGTTTATTCTGTTCATCATATAATTATTGACGCCTTGTAAATTCTTTCTTTTTTTCAATTTTGTTTCAAATTATATTCTTTTGATTTCATACTGTACATTCTTATTATATTGCTTAACCTCAGTAGGGCTCTGACCTTACTCGTCATTACCCGATTGCGGTTAGTCTTGGCACCTACGGAGTACCGCTGTGGTGTACTCACGCCTCTTCTGCGCATGTTTTTCAGGTGCAGACCCAGGTACCTCCACTCAGGCGCACTATCCCCGAGGAGGAAACATATAGCAGAGACTTCGAGGTACATCGGCCACGTACGTAGACCAGAAGTCTCTATCTTATTCCAGCAATTAGTAAATAGTTTTTTCTTTCTTTCACTTGTTTTAGACATTCTTGAATTAGAGCAGTATATTACGTTTTTCTTAGGTTGTGTTGCCCATGAGTTTTCGGGTTTAGGGATATTGTTATAGGCTTTGTGATTTTGAGTTATATATGTCGAGCGACACATATATACAGTTTTCCCTTAGTTGTTGATTTTAATTTTCTTTACTTCCGCAAGATATTTAAATTTCTGCATTGTTAGGCTTACCTAGTCGTAGGTACTAGGCGCCGTCACGACACCACGGAGGGTGAACTGGGGTCGTGACAAGTTGATATCATTTCTCTAGGTTTACAGGAGTCACGGAGCACAAGCCGGTTTATTAGAGTCTCACAAATCGGTACAGAGAAGTCTGTACTTATCTACGAGAGGCTATGTAACTGTTTAGGAAAAATCTTCACTTTTGATTTTCTTATCGTGCGATATATTCTATGTCGAATCTAAACTTTTATCTTCTATTCTCTCATAGATTATGAGGACACGTGCTACTCGGACGATCAGGCACCCTCGCCCTCTATTCCAGCCTTCTGAGGCCGGTGCCATGGCAGAACCCGTGGACGCGTACGTGGTGCAGCCAGAGCACATGCGCGAGCTACCGCTGAGGTACCGCAAGCAGATCCAGCCATTGTTCAGGCACCTGACACGCCTACAACCACTACTACTCTAGCCCTTCTGGAGACATTAGCTCAAATCAAATCTATATACACCACCTTAGCTTATGTGGGGTTGCTTCCCATCGCTGCAACCACATCCCAAGCTGTGGGAAGAGCGTAGACCCTGCAGCCCGCACTCCGGAGTAGAGAGTGCATTTGGAGAAGGTTCCAGATATCATTCGTGTACCGCCTACAGCGCCTGTTCAGCCCCAGAATATGTCAGCTATTTTAGAGGACGAGCAGCTGAAGCTTGAGAGGTTTAAGAAATACAAGCCTCCTATCTTTAATGGTTCAGCATCGGACGATGCCTTGGGTTTCTAGAGGCATTGCCACCATATTTTGCTACCTATGTATAGTAGAGTCCAATAGGGTTTCCTTTATTGCCTTTCAGCTTCGGGGAGCCGCCTATTATTGGTGACGCATATATGAGATAGACTATCTAGCCGAGTCAGTTTCACTGACCTGGACCTAGTTCTCTAATATGTTTATGAGAGAGTTTGTACCTCAGAGCCTCAGGTACATATGGCGCGCAGAGTTTGAGCATTTGCGTTGGGCTACTAGGACTGTTTCAGAATATGCTATCCGTTATACCAGCTTGGCCAGGCATGCATTGGCCTCTGTTTCTATAGTCCGTGAGAGGGTTTGTTGGTACATTGGGGGTCTTATCCCACCCATCAGATGTAGCATGGCTCGAGAGTTGGAGATGGACATTCCTTATTAGCAGGTAGTGAACACTGCTGGCCACTACTCTCGTGCCCGTACCCCAGTAGTAGGCTCATATGGTAGGGATTATATGGGCCGCACTGTTCATTCAGCTCTTCCAGCAGCCAGCAATACTCCAGCTCTTCCTAGACCTCAAGAGCCATACTATGCACCTCCAAATTCTAGCGCGCCTCTTGCTTGGGCTGCTTTCTGAGACCAGTCTAGCAGACCTAGACCAAGCCAGTCGTAGCCACCACATATACTCAAAGCTTGATCCGAGTGCGGCGATAAATTCCATATGGTTAGAGACTTCCCCAGGCTTTGTAGGGGTGCATCTGCATAGACTGCTTAGCCACAACATGCTCCTCAGAGTTTTAAGGCTATGTTCACAGTACCGACTACTACCCTATCTACCCAGAAGCTAGGGGCAGAGGTCGTGGAGATAAAGGTCGCCCTTACGAGAGTGGCCAGGCCAGATATTATTCCATTCCTACTTGTACTGATGTCATTTCCTCCAATTCTATTATTACAGGTATTATATTGGTTAGTCACAATTTTCTGAGTTATCCTGTATATGTTTCTACTCCTGTGAGGGATTGTCTTGCTATGAACCGCGTTTATCGATCATGTTTTGTTACTATTCATAGTTTTCAGCCAAGATCAGATTTATTGTTTCTCGATATGGTTGATTTTGATTATTTTGGGCATGGACTGGTTGTCTCCCTATCACTCTATTCTAGATTGTTATGCCAACACCGTGATACTGAATATGCCGGGTATTCCGCGTATTGAGTAGAGTGGTACTTTAGATCACCCTCCCAGTAGATTTATATCTTTTCTTAAAGCTCAGTATATGGTTGAGAAGGGGTGTGCTGCATAGTTAACTTATGTGAGAGATGTCAGTGTTGATACACCTTCTGTTGATTCAGTCCCAGTGGTGCGTGATTCTCCCGATGTTTTCCAAGTTGATTTTTCGGGCATGCCGCCTGATAGAGATATTAATTTTGGCATTGATTTGTTGCCGGGCACTCAACCCATTTCCATTCCCTTGTACCATATGGCTCCTCCTGAGTTTAAGGAGTTGAAGGATTAGTTACATGAATTGATTAATAAGGGTTTTATTCGACCTAGTATTTCACAGTGCGGTGCTCCTGTCTTGTTTGCGAAGAAAAAAGATGGTTCTATGCATGTGTATCGGTTATCGCCAGTTGAACAAGATTACAGTGAAGAACCATTATCGTTTGCCTTGTATTGTTGATCTATTTAACCAGCTTCAGGGTGCACAAGTGTTTTCTAAGATTGATTTGCGCTCAGGTTATCACCAGTTAAAGATTCAAGAGCAAAATATCCCAAAGACTACCTTCAGGACTCCGTATGGTCATTACTAGATGATTGATATGACAGTTTGGTTGACTAATGCCCAGCAGCTTTTATGCATTTGATGCTAAGTGTGTTCATTGTTTTGATAGATTATATTCTTTTGTACTCCCGGAGTCGGGAAGATCACGAGCAGTATCTGAGGACCGTGCTTCAAACCATGAAAGAAACGAAGTTATATGCAAAGTTCTCAAAATGTGAGTTTTGGTTGAGTTTTTTGGCATTCTTGGGCCACGTGGTATCGAGTGAGGGCATTCGGGTGGATCCAAAGAAGGTGAAGGCCGTATAGAGTTGGCGCAGGCCCCCTTCTGCTACACATATTCACAGTTTTCTTGGCTTGGCGGGTTATTATCATCATTTTGTGGAGGGGTTTTAATCGATTGCTGCCCTTATGAATAGATTGACCTAGGAGGGTGCTCCATTTTAGTGGACAGAGGAGTGTGAGGTGAGCTTTTAGAACCTCAAGATGGCTTTGAATACAACCATTAATTTTATATTGCCTACTGGTTCGGGGTACTATACATTTTATTGTGATGCCTCATGGGTTGGCCTTGGAGCGGTATTGATGCAGGACGATAGGGTGATTGCCTATGCGTACACATAGTTAAAGATACATGAGAAGTTGATCTGGCGTCATTATTTGTACAACGTGACTTGTGAGATTTACACTGACCATCGGAGTTTGCAGCACTTGTTTAAGAAAAAGGATCTAAACTTGCGCCAGAGGAGGTGGTTGGAGTTACTGAAAGATTATCATATTACTATTCTTTATCACCGGGGCAAGGCCAATGTGGTAGCTGATGCCTTAAGTCATTGGGCGAAGAGTTCGGCATATTTACCCGCTCCAGAAAGGCCTATGCGATGGATGTTCATGCCTTAGCCAGCAAGTTTGTGAGATTGGATCTTTTGGAGACCAGTCGAATTATAGCATGATTCTTCATTGTTCGATCGTATCAGGAGCGACAATATGATGAACCTTATTTACTTGTTCTTAGGGATACAGTTCTGCATGGCGATGCGAGAGATGTGACCACTAGAGATGATAGGGTATTAAGGATGCAGGGTCGGATTTGTGTGCCAAAATGATGATGGACTTCAGGAGTTGATATTTGTAGAGGCTCATAGTTTGCGGTATTTCATCTATCCGAGTGCCGAAAACATGTATCAGGACTTAAGATAGCACTATTGGTGGAGGCGGATGAAGAAGGACATAGAGGATTTTGTAGCTAGATTCCTCAACTATCAGCAAGTCAAAACTGAGCACTAGAGACCGGGTGGGTTGCTTTAGCAGATGGAGATTGCGGAGTGGAAATGGGAGAGGATCACCATGGATTTTGTAGTTGGACTCCCTCAGAATGCAAAGAAACTCAATGCCATTTGGGCAGTTGTAGATCGGCTGACCAAGTATGCGCACTTTATTCTTGTATGTACTACTTATTCAACAGAGCGGTTAGAAGAGATTTACATAAGGGAGATTGTTCGTCTGCACGGTATTCTAGTTTTTATCATATCATACAGGGGTACTCAGTTTACGTTGCGATTCAGGAGAGCCGTCAGTAGGACTTGGGTACTCGACTGAATATGCGCATAGCATTTCACCCCTAGACATACGGACAATCCGAGCGCACCATTCAGATTCTTGAGGATATGATTCGTGCGTGCGTGATTGAGTTTTGAGAGTCTGAGGATCTGTTCTTGCCATTGGCAGAGTTTGCTTACAATAATAGTTACCAGTCCAACATTCAGATGGCACCGATAAGACTTTATATGGTAGAAGGTGCAGATCTCTGGTGGGTTGGGTTGAGCTGGGTTAGGTGAGAAGATTGGGCACAGATTTGGTTTAGGATGTGGTGGAGAAGGTTAGGGTAATTCAGGACAGACTCCGTACAGCCTAGTCTAGAGAGAAGAGCTACGCATACCGAAAAGTTTTTTACGTTTCCTATGTTGTTGGTGAGTGGGTTTTGCTTCGGGTTTCAGCTATGAAAGGCGTCATGAGATTTTGCAAGAAAGGGAAGATGAGTCTGAGATATGTTGGCCCTCTTGATATTTTGCGGTATGTTTGGAAGGTTTCTTATGAGCTTGCCTTACCTCTCAGCTTGGCCTAAATTCATCTGGTATTTCATGCCTCGATGCTCTGGAGATATCACGGTGATCATTCGCATGCGTTGGATTTACAGTTCAGTCCACTAGGACAAGGATATATCCTATTTTGAGGAGCCACTGGTTATATTGGACATGCATGTCACGAAGTTAATGTCAAACAACATTGCTTCAGTAAAGGTTCAGTGGCAGGGTGCCGGCTGAGGTTATATTGGTTTGCCGAGACGTTCCGTATTGAGTTTCGGAGAGATTTGGGATACTTAGTTCTTAATTTAGTGCTTAAGTATGAGATAGTGGGCCGTAGTCGTACCAGTATGAAGACGACCTTGGAATTGATATCCGATGGTTCCATTAGCTCCGGGGATTTCGGGATTTTGAGAGTGTTCGCAATGTATTTTAGAAGCGCATAGCTCATTTAGGCTTGAAATACCGAAGTTGGAATTTTTGAAGTTTCTGGTTCAATAGTGAGTTTTTGATTCAAGGGTCAGAATGGAATTTTGGAAGTTGCAGTAGCTCGTCATGTCATTTGGGATGTCTGTGCAAAAATTTAGGTCATTGGGACGCGTTTTAGGTAGTGTTTTTTTATGGAAAGCGTGTTTTTATATGATTTGAATTTCTTAGGCTAAATTACTTGTTTCATTCGAGTATTCGGCGTTGTTTAAGGTGGTTTAAGGATTGGAGAAAGTTTGAAGGATGTTATTGGTTGTATCTGTAGGTTTGGTTGAGGTCCCGGGGACCTCGGGGGTGTTTCGGATGCTCACCGGGGCATTATTGGTGTTGAAAAGTACTGCAACAGCTGAAGAATTTATGCTTCTGGTACTTTCGCCTCTATGGCCAGGGAACGCAGAAGCGGCTGGGTCATCGTAGAAGCAGATGTTGGTGTTCCCTCAATTTTCCATAGAAGGGGACAAAGTTCCGCATAAGTGACTTCGCACCTATAAGATTTTAATTGCAGATGCGGCTCCTGTGCTTATTAGTGAAAATCGCAGAAGTGGGACCGTATGAGCAGTCCTTTGACCGCCGAAACGGTAATCACTGGAGTGAAATATCAATTTCGATGGTTAGTTTCAAAAGTTGGAAAAATCAATTTGGAGCTTGGAAGACGGCGATTGTGAGTGGGTTTTGAAGAGGAGATCAATGGGTAATGTTTTTAATCCGTTATAGTTATATTTCATCAATAGATTGTAAAATTCATCATTTAAATTTGAATTGAGGATCAAAATTGGGAAAAATTGGAACAAACTTCTTAGGCCGAAATTAAGAGTTTTGAGCATGTTTTTGATATCCGATTAGAGATATTCTTATATGGTTAGACTCATGAGAGTACGAGGGTTCTGAAAATGTAAAATTTATCTGATTTACAGACAACGATACGAGGGGTATTTTGGTCATTTCACCAACTTTTGCATCATATCTTTGAATTAAATAGTAGAATCAATTTCTTGAGATGTTATTTATGATATGTAATTGAATTGGATATATTTGGGTCATTTGGAGTCGGATAATCGTGACAAAACTGTGATTCCAAATTGATTTTGGAGCCGGTTTGAGGTAAGAGGCTTGTCTAACCTTGTGTGGGGGACCTTTCCCCTAAGGATATGTTATTTGGTAAGTGAGTGCCTTGTATGTGAGGTGACGAGCGCGTAATTGAGCTAATTGTTGAAAATCTGATTTTTACTTTATATATTCAAACTGAGTTTCTTTCGTATTTGCTTTCTTTACTTGCAATTATAACCAATGTTAGATTAGAAAACCATGTTTCAGTAATTTTACTTGCCTATTTGACTAAGATACCTTGACTGTATTACGTGAAGCATGTTAGGCTACTACTACCTTTTTCTTGTCTTTTTGTACTTCGTTTCTTAATATCTTGTTGTTGTGGTTGCACATTTACAATGAGACCTCAGATGTGGGATTCTAGTAGCTTCCCCTTTGTTTGTATACTTTTGGGACTACGTGTTAGATTCATGGTAGATCCCCTGCACTTTACTTGGAGACTACGGGTTAGATTTGCAGTAGATCCATCTGCACATTGATAGTTGGACTATGGGACAATATCCTTGGAGATCCTTCAGATATACTCATATGATGGACTACAGGACGGTATAATGGGAGCTCCTCGGAGAGTTGATGCAATGGACTACAGGACAGTACCCTAGGAGATCCTTAGTTGGTATTTTGGTATTGAGTTGTACATCTCTGTGTTTATTCTGTTCATCGCTTAATTATTGTTGTGTTGTAAATTCTGTCTTATTTTCATTGTTGTTTCACATAATTTTCATCTGATTTCATACTATACATTCTTATTATATTTCTTAACCTCAGCAGGGCGCTGACCTTCCTCGTCACTACTCGACCGAGGTTAGGCTTGGCACTTACTCAGTATCGCTGTGGTTTACTCACGCCACTTTTGCGCATGTCTTTCATGTGTAGATTGATCGCAGCGGACTGAACCTAAGGAAGAGTGGTCGCTAATACTTTTACCCAATAGTGGTATCGGGGTCAATTTTCCACAGAGAGCTTTGATTTGGAGTTGTGTATTTGCTAAGCCTAGAAGTATGTTTTATCTCCTAATTGATCATCTAACATTTTTGGTTTTCATTTGATTATAACCTACAATTTATCAACTACAAGTTTAAAGCTATGTTATGCTAAGATATTGATTCTAAGTTATATGCAATATAAAGAAATGCACTAGGGTCGTGGCATGTACCTAGGTGGTCAAATAACAAATACCCAACATCATTCATGCACTAACCAATCACACCCATTAATTACCCACACTAGCGTTGATTGACAACTCTAGCTAATAGATTTAGCTAGCCATAATAGTTGCAGAAATTGAAGAAATAGTAGTTGAAATTGAGATAACAATTAATTACAACGTTAATTTACTCGTAGCCGCGTTAATACTGGAAGAAATTGCCCAAGATAGGCTTAAACTATGAAGTCTCGAGTTCTGCTGCTATTTTATATAAAAAAAACTTCACCTAAAAAATTAAAATGTTCTATTTACATTACACAAGAAGAAACAGACAAAAAATACCCCTAAGAGTCTAGTACGGACCGCATACAAATGTCACACGGCTGCCGAGGGTACTTGGTCTTCAAATCTTGCTTCTTGAACTGGGGGATGCGGACCGCACAAGTATGTCACGTGGCCGTGTTCGCTAAGGGACGCAGACGGCATAGAAATTACATTTGGCCGCATAGCAAGACTCATCAAAATCAACACTCTCTGAATATTACCCACGTAGACCGCACTGCTTTGGTATGCGGCCGCATGGGATTCTGCCTTGAATTGTTGGGTCTCAGAACCTTCATATGTGCGCGCCACGTGGAAAGGATCGCAGAGAACGTGGTTTGACATTCCATTTCTTGGTCTCTCGACT
Organism: Nicotiana benthamiana; assembly: GCA_034376525.1. NCBI lineage: Eukaryota > Viridiplantae > Streptophyta > Magnoliopsida > Solanales > Solanaceae > Nicotiana > Nicotiana benthamiana. Next base: position 46,061,773 of record CM067328.1, read on the forward strand.
ATCCTGGGCGTCCACGTGGCAAATTTGTGCGGACTGTGCAGGGTGAACTTGAACTAACCTAACCTCTATACCCGCGTGGCCGCACACCAATTCGATGCGGTCCGCGCAGGTCATCTTGTTCTCAAGGTCAGTTGTCTTTAGACACTTGGCAGATTTCACTCCTTTTTGAGCCGATCTTTGATATTTGTCATCTTGTCACTCAAACCTGCAATCAAGTGCAATTTGTAAGTATTTTGGGACTAATATTTGGCAATTAATGCACAAAGCTTAGGTAAGAATGGGGATAAAACATGTAAAAATCACAGTTATCAACTCCCCCGAACTTAAACCTTTTCTTGTCCTCAAGAAAATAATATAAGACCTATCCTTCAATGTAAAACACCCAATTAATTCCTGTTCATCATAAAGTAACCTCAACAAGCATCAATTGCGACTAGCAATTTCCCGCAATGCGAATGCATCATTAACACATGTAAAACGTTGAAAACTTGTGGATCAAGTGTGAAACAAGAGCATCAAGAGTTGACAAATCTCATGAAGGAACCTTTCTCCTATACTTTGGTCATTGTGGAACCAGAACTCACACATCCTCAACTCTCCCTAAATGAACCTTGCCTTTTAGTGTATTTTCACACAAATCAAGGTGAACGGACTTCTAGCTATTCTCTCGAAAAGAAGAGGCCCTAACTCCGGATCCACGTACCATGTGGTTTCCCTTTATGTATGTATCCACTAATGTAGGCTTCCCTTAACTCAAGATCATGTAGGGCTTCTAAGGAGTCATGGTGAAAGCTTTGGGTAAAGGTAAGAAATGTTTTTGTTCCAATGGGTTCAATCTTCCCTTAAGCACTTCTTTTGATTCATTTTGGCACACTTTCTTGATTCAATTGAGTAATTCAATTCTTTCAAGGGGTTATAGAGACACATTGTCACTCTTTTTTTTTTTGCAATTCAAAACTTTTCTTTTTTTGTCTACTTTTCCATACCTTTTTCACTTTTCGTTGTCCTTTGTTTCCCTTTTTGGTTCTTATTCACTTTTGTATTTATTTTTGTCTTTTTGACCTTTTCATTGCCTTCCTTTTCTTTTGATTTTGTGACTTTTTACCACATTGATGCTTTTCTTGTATCTCCCCCCAAACTTAGACATTCGCCATTTACTCAAGGGAAAATTTGGGTGCCTAAAGAGGATCTCATTAAGAACTGGTATAGGATTCTAGCCTGGTTCACGAAAGAAAAATTGTTAAGGCTCTAAGGGGGTTAATTAGAGATTATTTCATCGGTAGGTCATGGAAATTGATCAAAATTTTGCATTTTGGATCAACGAAAGCCTATAATCACGTCTAAAGTCAAGTTCTACATATGATTTCACCTCAACAAACATTCAGGGCAAGTTCTAGATCATCGACTTGGTACTTGGGCTCACGATTCAAATTCTCACTACACACACTCAAGGATTGCCAAATACGGAGTCGAGGGCCCACAATGACCTTCGATATGATTCAAGCGCACAATGGCAAAAAATGACCAGATGATGATTGTTTTGCAAACACAAGAGTCTCAAGGCCACAACATTCACCATCCTAAACACAATATAATGTCTTTGACCATAGGATCAAAGGCAAATGTGCTAGGCCCAAGTGAAGCTTTGCCTGAAGTACCCTTAACTACAATAATTTGAAAGTCAAAAGAAAAATTAAAAACGCACTCAACTTTGTCATGCCATCTATCATTGGGTAGAGCCACCCGGTTCGCACAACACTATATGCTTAGAAAGAACCGTGGCATTAAAAAAACCAACGGCTTATTGCAAATGCCAAAACAAAACAAAAAGGCTACGAGCCTAACTGTGCAACTAAATTGAAAATGAAAATTTTTAACAAAAATAGAAAACCAAAATGAAAACTGAATGAATATGTACAAATGGGAGTAGAATATACAACTTGGGGCGATGAATATATACATGAGGTTGAAGAGCATCTAGAATGAACAGTTGTATACAAGCCATCTACAACTACGAATGTACTGAAAGTAAAAGAATATGTACAATAATCAAGAGTATCAGTCAAAATGGTAGGGCCACACCCCCCCGAATAAAAGTTAGCATTGTCCCTAATGCTAACTAACAAATAAAGCATCAATTAACAGCAAAGTATAAAAAGAGGTCCCTCAAGCCTCTTCAGTCACCCTATGCTGCTCAGTAGCTTCCGAGTACTCTGTATCAGTAGGGACCTCAGACTGGTCACCAGTCTGCTGCTACTGTGCTACTGGGACTGGTGGAACTGTGAAGGGCTCAACATCTGGAGTACTGGAGGGAGCCTCCTGGACAGGAGCCACCTAATTCACTATTCCCTCTGTCATAGGGAGCTTCCTCTTCTTCTTTGGCCTATGCTTTCTACCAAAGGAGGACTGTACCCGGGGCTGCTAAGTGCTCGGCCAACAAAGGGCGAACTTCTTATTTTAGTGCCAGCTTTTCAAGATACTAGGATTTGTCCTCTTCCTGAAACTCCACGATGTCATTTAGCGATTTCCCAGCAAAAACAAATATCTTGTCCCTCACATTTGTTGCTTTTGAGTCCCGAACTATTTGGTGAACATTACAGTAAAACTCCTTCAACATATGCTCGTTTGCTATTTCAAATCACTCTTTGAAGAATCCCCAACACTCTCTATTGTGGAATTTTTCTTGCACATGATGGTTGAGAGGGCCAAGATCGGCATCTATGAACTTCCTCTCCGGAATCAGCTTGATTTTGGTCCACCATACCCAAAATTTGTGGAAGGCGGCCTTACTGACAAACCTATCTTCCCATGCCTCTAGTCTCATTGTCCTCTCTATACATCCAACATGTGGTTCACCTCCTTCGGCATATCCTTCACTCTCCCCTGATAGTAAAGATGTGGGAGAAGTGGAGTATTGCTCCTCACTTTCTTTTTCTGCTCCGGACTCAAACGAACCCGAGATGACATTATCCGGATTCTTTGAGGAGGCTACATTAGCATGATACGTAGAAGAGGAATCACGGATCTAAAATTAAGTGGACATGTGGGTGGGGGTAGACTCCAAGGTAATGCTCCGTGAAGGTGCATACTCACTCCCCGTGGAATGAGATGTAGATCTATCATAATCTCAGATTATCTTCCGGGTTTTCTTTATCAATTCCGTAGTTTGAGGAGTGAGCTTCACAATCCTCTTGCTTTTCCCCCTCTGGAGTAAACACCTCTCCCGGGTTGTTTTTCTTTGCTTGCTCGTTTTTAAATCATTATCTGCAACGAATAGACGTCTGACATTGTCAGTTGAAGTACATGAAATTAAGTAAACAGTTTAGTTGAATGCTACAGTTAAATACATAGTGACACAGATAGAGGGGTGCGGACCGTACCAAAAGGCATCCGGTCGGCGCTGTATACTAACACCCACACATACTTCTCTAAGTAAACCGACGCGGACCATACTGATTTGGACTACGACTGCTTTTGTTCAACGCGGACCGCACAGAAATGGTACGCGGTCCGCACAGGTGAAATACAAAACTGTTGACCTCTCTGAACTCTTCTAATGCAGTCCGCACTGATTTAGACTGCGGCCGCACTGGGCTTGAGCGGACCGTGCATAAATGGCATGCGGACCACGTTGAGAAGATCCATTATTGCACAAAAGGGGCCACGCATACCGCGCAAAAATAATGCATGGCCGCGTAGGGCATATATAAATCAGCCATGTTTTTTTTTCATTAAGTCAATTTTTGTTTACAATTGGAGTCCTAAGTCTCCCTACTCTATTAATTAATATAAATTTATGCCATGAGATTCAACAAAAACACATAAAAATCAAACTAACAGTTAACAAGGAAGAAAAAGGATGAAAGTAAGGAGTTATACTAGTAGAGAGTAATTAAAAGAAACAAAATTTAGGCTATGAACGAAATAAACATGAGCTGTTACCAGGTATTAATGAGAATTAAACTAAGTGAGCAGATGATGCGGATGTACCGTGAAAATTATAGCTAAGGATGAATATTTGCGAAAACATTCAAATGAGGCCCAAGGCCTCTATTTATAGAAAAATTCTGGGATCTACAACTTACCCACCAGCGCGGCCGCACAAAAATGTCACGCGGACTGCCCTGGATTTCCATCGTTAACATTGGCTGCTCAATCCGCATGGACCACACTGCTTTGGTGTGCGGCCGCGAGGCAGACTTACGAGATATGTTTTTTAAGTTATTCCCACGCGGACCACACTGTTTTGATCCACCGCCGTGTGGGAACTTATCAGATTGCATGATATTTTGTGTTTTCAAACGCGGACCGCACAGAAAGAGATAGAGACCGCGATGATTCTTTTGAGACTTAAATCTCAGGTGCTCAAGCCTACACGGACCACACTGCTTTGGTGCACGACCGCATATGTAACTTTTGAGATACTGCTCATTATGCATTTTTTTTCTTGCATTGGTTCAACATTAACCCTACAACACTTCACAAACTATTAGTTCAAAAATCCTCTCTACAACAGAAAAAACAAAGAAAAAGAAAAAGACATGGGTTGCCTCCTATAAAGCGCTTGATTTAACGTCGCAGCATCACACATATTACCATCACAGTCATTTTAAATTAATGAGCATCACCACGTGGCTATCATCAATCTTGCCAAAATAGTGCTTGACACGATGCCCATTGGCCCGAAAAACTTCACCAGTCTTATTTTTGAGATCAATGGCACCAATAGGAGTTACACCAACCTCTTCAAATGGACCGCTCCACTTAGACTTCTGCTTGCCCGGAAATAAACTCAATTGGGAGTTGAAAAGAAGAACCATATCGCCAACCTTGAATTCTTTCACTCGAGATTACTTGTTATGAAGGTACTTCATCTTATCCTTGTACAAGGACAAGCTGGAGTAAGCATGAAGCTGAAATTCATCAAGTTCATTCAATTGTTCAACCTAGAGGTTAGCAGCTATGTCCCACTCTAAGTTCAACTTTTTCAAGGCCCACACGGCCTTATGCTCCAATTCAACTGGAAGATCGCAAGCCTTCCCAAACACCAACCAGTATGGTGAAATATCAATGGGGATCTTGAAAGTTGTATGATAGGCCCAAAGAGCATTATTCAATTTCTTCGGCTAGTCGCTCCTATTTGCATTAACAGTTCTGGACAAAATACTCTTGATCTCATGGTTGAACACCTCAACTTGGAAACTTGCTTGAGGATGATAAGGAGTGGTCACCTTGTTATTTACCCCATACTTGGCTAGCAAAGAATCAAAAACTCGGTTGTAAAAATTAGAACCCCTGTCACTAGTGTATAGCACGTGGAGTGCCAAATCTCGTGAAGATACTCTTTTTCAAGAACGCCACAAGACTTCGAGCATCATTATTTGTAAAAACTATGGTTCAACCCATTTCGACACATAATCAACCACTAGCAATATGTAGATGTTGCCACGAGAACATACAAATGGTCCCATAAAGTCTATCTCCCAAACATCAAAATGCCAACCTCTAGAATTGTGTTAAGGGGAATCTCATCTTTCGTCAAAATCCCTCCAGCACTTTTGGAGTCATCACATCTTTTCACAAAGTCACTAGCATCCATTAAAAAAGAAGGCCAATAGAAACCACAACATAACAGCTTAGACGTCGTCCTCGCCCAACCATGATGGCCACCATAGGCAAAGAGTGACAAGCTTCCACAATACTCAGTTGCGCTTCTTTGGGAACACACTGGCATATTATAAAATTGGTGCAAATTTTAAAAAGATACGGCACATCTCAATAGTAGTCCAAACAATCCCGCTTGAGCTTCTTCCCTTGGTTAGAAGAGAGCTCATACGGAACCACACCGGTAACAAGATAATTGGCAATGTCAGCAAACAATGGCATGTCAAGCATTGAAACCGAGAGGAGTTGTTCATCTTGAAAAGCATCATTAATCTCAAGGCCGTCCAAGGGAATCCCTTCCTCCTCCAATCGAGACAAGTGGTCCGCCATTTGATTTTCACTAACCTTTCTATTAGCAATCTCCGAATCAAATTCTTGAAGAAGAAGAAGCACCCATCTCATTAACCTTGATTTTTAATCTTTCTTAGTCATTAAGTACCTAAGGGCGGCATGATCGATAGGAATAATCACTTTGGCTCCCATGAGGTATGGGCAAAACTTCTCCATGTCAAGAACAATGGCAAGAAATTCCTTCTAAGTGACCGTATAGTTCCTTTGAGGTTCATTCATTGTCTTACTTGAGTAGTATACCGGATGGAACATTTTGTTGATTCTTTGGCCCAAGACCGCCCCCACCGCAACATCACTAGCGTTGCACATGAGCTCAAAAGGCAAGCTCCAATTTGGTGCAGTAATGATGGGGGTAGTCGTCAACTTTTGCTTTAGAAGCTCGGAACCCTCCATACATCTCTCATCAAACACATATTTGGAATCTTTCTCTAGAAATTTACACAATGGGTCAACTACCTTAGAAATGTCCTTGATGAGTCTTCAGTAGAAACCCGTTTGTCCAAGAAAACACCTCACACCTTTGATAGAAGTAGGGGGAGGGAGCCTTGAGATCAACTCGATTTTCGCCTTATCAACCTTAATCCCTCTTTTTGAAATTTTGTGACCCAACACAATTCCCCCTTCTACCATAAAATGGCACTTCTCCAAATTAAGACCCAAGTTTGTGTCTTCGCATCAGGCAAACACACAATCTAAGTTTTGCAAGCATTCACAAAATGAGTCCTTTTATAACCACACTAAAATCATCCATGAAGAGCTCCAATATGTCCTCCACCATGTTAGCAAAGATTTCCATCATACATCATTCGAAGGTCTCTGGTGCATTACATAATCCAAATGGCATTTGAGAGATATGCCATAAAGACATGTGAAGGTTGTCTTTTCTTGGTCTTCCGGGGCAATGAGAATTTGGTTATAGCCTTAATACCCATCCAGAAAATAATAGAAAGCCCGACCCGCAAGACGATCAAGCATTTTGTCCAAGAACGGCATTAGGAAATGATCCTTTCTAGTCACCTTGTTCAACTTACGGTAGTCCATGCATACCCTCCAACCCGTCACAGTATTTGGAAAAGTTCATTGTTGTCATTGGTAACCACTATCAGTCTTCCCTTGTTTGATACACATTGTACCAGAGAAGTCCACAAACTATCAGAAATTGGATAAAACACACCGGTGTCAAGCCACTTGATGACCTCCTTGTTGACCAACTCTTGCATGGTCTCATTGAGTCTCCTTTGATGTTCAAGAGACGGCCTAGCATCCTCCTCCAATATTATCGTGTACATTCAAAATGCGGGGCTAATACCCCAAATATCCACCAAGGTCCATCCAATCACCCGCTTGCACTTTTGAAGAACTGCCAAAGTGGCATCAACCTTCATGTTAGCCAAGAAAGATGAAAGGATAACCGGAAAAGTGAAATTAGGAACAAGAAATTCATACCTGAGGTGAGCAGGAAGTGGTTTATACTCCAACACTGGTGGCTCCTCAATATATGACTTGGTGGGTGGAAGTTTGCGATGTTCAGTTCAAGAGATAATTTCCTTGGCTCATAAGAATAAGAGCCCATGCCATTAATGCATTCACACACTCCACTCTTCCGGTATAATCATCAATATCCATGTTTAAGAGCACAGCCTCAAGTGGGTCCTCAACATTTTACATTGTGCTTGTGTCATCCACTATCACCGCCATGACAATGTCAACAAACGAGCACACCCCGGTGCTCTTTTATAGGCTCATTGATTTGCACACGTGGAACACTACCTTTTCACATTCCACATGGAAGGTCAATTCTCTCCCTTCCATATCAACCAAGGCCTTCCCCGTTGCTAGAAAGGCCTTCCAAGAATGATAGGCTCCTCGAAAGCCACTTCACAATCCAAGTTCACCAAATTGGCTGGCAATATGAACTTATCAACATGAACAAGGACATCATCAATAATCCCCAAAGGCCACTTCATCTACCGGTCCGCCATTTGAAGCCTTATGGAAATTGGACGAGGTTGTCCGATACCCAATGTATTGAAAACTGAATATGGCATGAGATTAATTCTTTCCCCCAAATAACATAGGGCTTTTTTGAAATCAACACTTCCAATGGTACATGGCATTGTGAATGCTTCGGGATCCTCTAGATTTGGAGCCATGGAGTGTAAAATGGAACTTACATGGTGCGCCATCTTGATTGCCTCACACTCCATCGATCTCCTTTTAGTAACCAAATCCCTCATGAACTTTGCATATCCAGGAATTTTTTCAAGTTCCACCACCAAGGGACACATTTATAGTCAAACATTTCATCATCTCAATGAATTTTTTAAACTGGTTTTCACCTTTTTTCTTGGCCAACCTTTGAGGATATGTCGGAGGAGATCTAGGCAAGGGTGCCTTGGCATTTGGCACCATAGATTCGGGCATATCAATGACGTTTTCTATAGACAGGTTCATGGCCTCTTGAGTCTCCTCCTCACCCTCATCAATTTCAATTCTCACATCATCAATTGCATTTGCTTTAACAATATCCTCAACTACCAACGAGATCTCATCATTTTGCATCTCTTCTTCATCAATCACAACTCCATTTCCTCTTGAGGCTTGCACATCACCACCTCTTCAACTTCTCATGGTCACTGCCATTACATGATTATTATGCCCACCTTTGGGGTTTACTATCATATCCCTTTGTAGAGCACCATTTGGGCGAGTGTTAAGAGATTGCAAAATTTGCCCGAGTTGTACTTCCAAGTTATGGATTGAAGTGTTATGGGAGGCCAATTGAGCATCGTAGTCATGATTATTCTTCATACTTTGCTCAAAAATGTTCTCTATTCGGCCCATGTAATTGCCCGACGAACTCAACACTTGAGATAGAAATGGAGCGGGCTGTTGGGTGGTTTATACATTGGGAGCCTTTGAAATCCTTGCCCCCTATTACCTTAACAATCATTACTATTCCACCCACCTTGACCACCATTGTTGTTCCCATTCCAACTACCTTGATTCCCCGAGTTGTTGTTCCCCCAATTGCCTCCTTGATTGTTATTATAATTATAATTAGCACCTTGTTGATTTCCCCAATTAACTTGGGGTCTCCTTTGTTGATTCCCTTGGCTACCTCTATTCTCTTGATAGTTGTTGACATTTTGGACTTCCTCACTTTGGTCATCAAAACATTCATTCGAATATCCACCACCATCATCGTTGTTGTCAAAATTTTCTTGAGGTTGTTGTTTCCCTCTTTGCCTTCTTTTCAACATATTCACTCCCTCCATGACATTGACTTGGCGCGGGTTTTGAACTTGTTGAAGTTGTGCCTTAGACAATTGGTTCATTATTGTTGCGAGTTCTGCAATGGCTTGGTCCTGATCATGCAAATTCGTATGCAACTGTATAACATTAGGATCACCTTGAGGATGTAATGGCCATTTCATCAAGAACATCACAAGCTTCATTTTATAGAAGCTTCATAAAATTACCTCCGGCCAATTGATTGACAATGCAATTTGTTGTGTATATACCCTGATAGAATGCTTTTTGGATCATAACATCATTCATATCGTTGTTGAGGCACTTCTTTACCATCGTCCAAAAAATCTTCCATATCTCATGTAAAGGCTCCGTCGGCTCTTGCTTGAAAGCTAGAATATCATCTCGACGAGACGCTCTATGACTAGGAGATAAGAACATGGTAATGAATTTATCGACAAACTCATCCAACATAGCTATGGAATGAATTGGGAGTCTCTCCAACCAATCCAATGCTTTCCCCCGAAGTGAGAAGGGGAAAAACCATAATATCAGTGCATTCTCCGAAACATTTGTTTGCTTGCTCCCCCAAGAAGTGTCCACACACCCTTTCAAATGCTTGTTTGCATTTTGGTCTGAGGCGCAAAGTACCCTCGTTTTTTGAGCAATGTATGCATGTCATTGGTGATTTGGAAGGTCCCCGCCCGAATTTCGGGAGGAACTATTGCACTAACGTACCCTTGATTGGGTAGATCTCTTGGTGCTACTCTTGGTGGAGGTGGAGGAGGGTCTGGTATGTTGTCATTAGCATTAACATTTGCATTAGCATTTCTACCCCGCCTTTGTGCTTGGGGTAAAATCTCCTCTAATTCGACGTCTTCCACCTCCTCCACTCCCATATTAATAGCATCTTGTGCTTTTAAAGCCATTGGTACCTGAGTGAGTTAACACAAACAAAGTAAAGTAAAAATAATGAAAAAGAAGTAAAACACAAAACTAGCCAACAAATAGTCCAACACTGTAAAGTTCCCTAGTAACAACGCCAAAAAATGATCACAGTAGACTCAACCTAAGGAAGAGAGGGCACTAATACTTTTACCCAATAGTGGTATCGTGGTCAATTTTCCACAGAGTGCTTCGATTTGGATTTGAGTATTTGTTAAGCCTAGAAGTATGTTTTAGCTCCTTTTTGATCTTGTAACATTTTTGGTTTCTTTTGATTATCAACTACAATTTATCAACCACAAGTTTAAAGCTAAGTTATGCTAAGATATTGATTCTAAGTTGTATGCAATATAAGAAAGGCACTAGGGTCGTGGCATGTACCTAGGTGGTCAACTAATCGGTAGAGATTCTTAATGCAAGAATGATGAATATGGGACTTATGCTATAACTGTTGCACTTTTGCACCCACTACCGAGAGGTGATTTTGCCCAGTTGACTCTCTCGAGACCAATTGGGTAGGCATATTTTCCCATGTAACTTATGGTTCAAGTTGGGTAATTACTCTCTCGAGGATTAACCTTTTAATTAGGACTACCATTCTCATGGGTCCATCCCAATTCCTTATTGGAATTAGTCTTTGGGTCATAGACCCTCTTTCTCAATAAGAGTCAAGACCCACTAAGCTAAACTTAGTATTTGTAACCACCAAATATTAATGACAATAAAAGATTAATCAAAATAACAAATACCCAATATCATTCATGCACTAAAAAATCACACCCATTAATTACCCACACTATGGTTGAGCCACAACCCTAGATAATGGGTTTAGCTAGCCATAATAGTAGCAATAATTGAAGAAATAGTAGATGAAATTGACATAACAATTAACCACAATGTTAATATACTCGAATCCACATTAATACTAGAAGAAATTTCCCAAAATAGGCTAAAACTATGAAGTCTCGAGTTTAGCTGCAATCTGTTAAAACAAAACTTCAACTAAAAAACTAAAATGTTCTATTTATACTATACAGGAAAAATCGGACAAAAACACCCCTAAGGGTCTGGCGTGGACCGCGTACAAATGTCACACGGCCGCTGAGGGCACTTGGTCTTCATATCTTGCTTCTGGATCTTGGGAATGCGGATCGTAAAGTGTGTCATGCGGCCGCATTGGCTACGGAATGTGGACCGTACAGAAATGGTATGCGGCCGCATAGCAGACTCATCAAAATCATCACTGTCTGGTGAGCTTGAACTAACCCAGCCTCTGAACTCTCCTGCGCGTCCGCACACCAAATCATTGCAGTCCGCGTAGGTCATCTTGTTCCCCACTTTAGTTATATTTTTACACTTGGCAGATTTTTCTCCTTTTTGAGCCGATCTTTGATATTTGTCATCCCGTCGCTCAAACCTGCAGTCAAGTGCAATTTGTAAGCATTTTGGGACAAATATATGGCAATTAATGCACAAAGCTCATGTAAGAATGGGTATAAAACATGTAGAAATTATAGTTATCACAGATCCAGGTATCTCCACTCCAGCACACTATCCTCGAGGCAGAGACAACTAGCAGAGACTTCGAGGTACATCTGCTGCGTCTGCAGACCAGGAGTCTATATCTTATTCCAGTATTAAGTAGACAATTTTCCGTTCTTTTAGTTTTTTTAAACATTATGGAATTAGAGAAGTATATTATGTTTCTATTAGCCAGTGTTACCCGTGAATTTCTGGGTTTTGGGATATTATAGGTTTTCTAATGTTGAGTTGTATATGCCGAGCGGCAATTATATACAGTTTTCCCATAGATGTTGATTTTAAGTTTCTTTGCATCCGCAAGTTATTTAAATTTCTACATTGTTAGTCTTACCTAGTCGCAGGAACTATGTGCCGTCGCGACATTTTCACGGAGGACGAACTGGGGTCATGAAATTGGCATGCCTATGAGCCAACCAAAACACATAACAAATAGAGGAAACATGAAGGTTATGGTCCCAGAAGGACCAAGTTTGAGTCAGGGACAACAATGTTTGATGTTGTTATGCCTCATACCAACCACAATTATGAAACATATTGGGGGTAAGGATTTAAAGTGCTCAAAAAATGATATTAAAACACTAATTCAGAACAAGGAAGGTAGAGCACAACACGCCTAACAGTGGAAATTAGTTAAATACAACATGAGACAGACAAGAAAAATGAAACTTTAAAGAAACGTGTTGTTAATGCTGAAACCTAATTAGAAAACACCTGTCAAAGAAGCAAAATGCAGTAAATAAAAATAGCGGGACTTCAAAATATAGCCCTGGCTTTCAGCCGGCAAAACATGTTGTTGCACAAGTAGTAGTAAAGCAAGAGAGTGTGTTTAGTATGACTGTAGTTCAGACCTAAAAGTGTTCGAGTTTGAAAGAAGAGAAGTACAAGGTATTTATAGCTTTTGAAAACGAGTAAAAGAGAGGTAAAAAGCCACAAGCATGGAAACAATCACTATTCAGAATTATTACAAACATGATTGCTTTAACTAAGGGATCAATTTATTAACGGGCAGTGATGGACTCAAAAATAAGGAAAGAAATTAGGAGAATCAATTACTTAGCATACGAGTGATATCAAATTTCACAAAGAAAGGTTTGAAATCGGTCCAAAATTGAAGATCGTTCAAGAGGGGAATTCAACATATAAATAGAATGCACAAACATATGGCATGCAAGGCCAAACTATGGCAAAGAGAATCAACATGCAATAACAATTACAAAGTCGGTAGATGTCAAACTATCGAAACAAGGTAGCTAGAAAGATCAATTTTACTGACTAAGTAATAGAGAAAAGAGAGAGTATCAAAAGCATGCAAAGGGTCAAGTAAACGGCCTTCTGAAAAAGTATAGTCAAGTTTCAATGATAGCAAGAAACCAACAACAACAACAACAACAACTACCCAGTATAGTCCCACAAAGTAAGGTCTGGGGAGGGTAATATGTAGACGAGCCTTACCCCTACCCGAAAGGACAGAGAGGATGTTTCCAATCGACCCCCGGCTCAGTGAAGGAAAGGAAAGACAAAAACAAGAGAGCATTAGTAATTCCAGCAGAAATAACGTAAATAATTATCTAAACATAAGAAACATAAATAAAATAGCATGCAATAATATAATACAGTAACTACCATAAGGGAGACACAAGCCAAAACACAAATCATCTATGGATAGCCCTGAAAGCCTCACCCAACCCCGGGTGTGGAGTACGAAAAACTATAGCAGCCCCTATCCTACAACCCTGATACTAGACCTCCAGACTTCCCTATCAAGGGTCATCTCCTCGGAAACTCGCATTGTAGCCATGTCATGCCTAATCACCTCTCCCCAATACTTCTTTAGGCCTCCATCTGCCTCGCCGAACGCCGACAATCTCCAACGCTCACAACACCTCACCGGGGCATCAGGACTTCTCCTCCGCACATGCCTGAACCACCTCAGCCTCGCTTCTCGCATCTTCTCATCCACCGGGGCCACCCCCACCTTCTCTCGAATAACTTCATTCTTAATCTTATCTAACCCGGTGAGCCCGCACATCCACCCGAGCATCCTCATCTCTGCAACCTTCATTCTCTGAACGTGAGAGTTCTTCACAGGCCAGCACTCCGCCCCATACAACATTGCAGGTCTAACCACAGCTCTATAAAACTTCCCCTTGAGTTTATGTGGAACTTTCTTATCACACAGGACTCCTGATGCAAGCCTCCACTTTGAAAACCCCGCTCCTATTCGATGAGTGACATCTCCGTCAATCTCTTCGTCCCCCTGAATCACCGACCCAAGATATCTGACAGTGTCCCTCTGGACGATGACCTGATATCCAATCATCACGTCCCTTCCTACTTCGCTCGGCCCGGTGCTAAACTTGCACTCCATGTATTGTGTTTTAGATCTGCTTATTTTTAAATCTTTAGACTCGAGAGTCTGTCTCCATACCTCTAACCTCTCAATAACACCGACCCTCATCTCATCTATCAAGCCTATGTCATCAGCAAATAGCATGCACCAAGGCACATCCCCTTGAATATGACGGGTTAGTGCATCCATTACCAACGCAAACAAGAAATGGCTAAGCGCCGATCCTTGATGGAGCCCTTTAACAACTAGCAAATGGCCTAAGTTGCCACCCACCGTCTTAACACTAGTCTTAGCTCCATCGTACATGTCCTTGATTACTCTGATGTAGGCTTCCGGCACACTCTTCGCCTCCAAGCACCTCCATAGCACCTCCCTTGGGACATTGTCATACGCCTTCTCCAAGTCGATAAGCACCATGTCCAGGTCCTTCTTCTTATCCCTGAACTGCTCCACCAGTCGCCTGAAAAGGTGGATAGCTTATGTAGTGGAACGACCCGGCATGAAACCGAACTTGTTCCTAGATATAGATGTCATCTCCCTCACCCTCGCCTCGATGACCCGCTCACAGACCTTCATGGTGTGACTTATTAATTTGATACCCCTATAGTTGTTGCAACACTGGATGTCCCCTTTGTTCTTGTACAAGGGCACCACTGTACTCCACCTCCACTCATCCAGCATCCATTTGGTCCCAAAGATCACATTGAACAACCTAGGGAGCCACTCCACTCCTGACCTACCCATGCACTTCAAGAACTCCACCAGGATCTTGCCAGGCCAGGTCGCTCGACCCCTACTCATCCTACGCAAAGCCCCCATGACCTCCTCCGCCCTTATGTGCCGGTAGTACCAAAGGTCTCTATATTGCTCTGAATACCCCAACTCCTCTATCTCTATGTTGCAATCCCCCTCTTCGTTAACTAAGTCTTGAAAGTACGCCTGCCACCTCTGCTTGACTTGAGACTCCCCTATCAGAACTCTACCATCCTCGCACTTGATGCACCTAACTTGGTCAAGATCACGTGCCTTCCTTTCCCTTGCTTTAGCTAACTGAAATAACTTTCTTTCCCTGCCTCTCTCCCTTGGTTCCTCGTACATGCGACCAAACGCTGCATTTTTAGCTTCCGTAACCGGCAGCTTTGCTTCTTTCCTCGCCACCTTGTAGATCTCCTTGTTCGCTCTACGTTCTTCCTCGCTTGTGTTCCCTGCCAACTTACCAAACGCCGCCTTCTTAACCTCCACTTTTCCTTCGACTACATCGTTCCATCACCAGTCACCCTGATGTCTGCCTGAATAGACCTTGGCTACCCCGAGCACGTCCCGTGCTACCTCCCTAACAACGTTCGCCGTCTCTGACCACATAGCGTCCGCTTCCCTAGAACTTCTCCAATCTCCGCCCTCAGCTAACCTCCTCTCCATCTCCTGTGCTTTCTCCATAGTCAAAACACCCATATAATCTGCGGTTGTCCCCGAGCAACTCTCCTCTTCCTCTTCACCCAAAGACCAACATCTATCACTAGGAGTCTATGAAGAGTCGAAAGGGACTCTCCCAGAATAACCTTGCAGTCCTTGCACATACCCCTATCGCTATTTCTGAGAAGGATGTAATCAATCTGAGTCCTCGCCGCCGAACTCTTGAAGGTGACCAAATGCTCCTCCCTCTTCTGAAATGTCGAGTTTGCAATCAAAAGCGCGGAAGCCCTGGCGAAATGAAGCAGCTAAGTGCCTACTCCGTTCCTAACCCCAAAGCCGCAGCCTTCGTGAACCTCACCATAACCACCAGCATCAGCCCCAAATCAAGCAAGAAACCAAAATCACATAAAGAAACAGACGCTGAAACAAAAGGATTTCAAATAAATTTGAGCTACTAAAAATAGATGGATTGCACAAGCATTTTCAAAAACTCGAATAGACCCCAAAGAAACTAGGGGTTTTGAAACAAATCGAGTCTAGAGATGATGAACAAGAAAGTCAAACAACTAGTAGTACCAGGAACTCGAATAAACCCAAAATTAGGGTTTTCAACACCAATCGAGCCTAGAGATAATAAACATGTAATTCGAACAAATAAATACAAATTGACGAAGAAAACTCAGAAGCCACAAGGGTTTTTATCATACAAGCTCAGAGAGGGAAACAAATATAGCAGAACTCAAAAATTAGAGAAAGCTTTGAAATAACTTAAAAGAAAAAACCCTAAAAGATAAAGAGTTTTGGAAGCAAAGTCTTAAAAGTGACTTCGAGAAAAACATTCAGAAGTTCAAAACAAACATAGAGCTAAAGCAGATCTAAAAGAAATCGGAAGAACCTTAGAGCTTAATGTTTCAGGAGAAGCCCAAATGATATGAAATGTTTGATAACCATCGATCTAAGCAGAAGAGTCACAAGTCTAGCTTGAATAGCAATGGATGGCAGAGAAAGGTTAGATATGACCAGAGAATAGCCATCCAACAAAGACTGGACAATAACCTTTCATGATCCAATCATGAGACCACATAGTCGACTATATAGAAGCCATGTGATGTGGGTACAAGTCTTCGATGGCCTTGTAAGCCATAGATTTGGGGGATATTAGGGTTGTAGTTTGATGGAGGCGGCTAGGGTTTGAGAGGATTTCAGAGAGAAATGGAAGAGAAGAGAGTTCAGAGGCAGAAGAGTTTTGAGATGAGGCTAGGGTTATGGGTCATTGGAATTTAAAAGGAAGTGAGTCGTGAGGGCCGTAGATCTTTTAGATCAACGGCCATGATTTACCGGATCTTGAGTCGGGTAAGCGGATTTAGGGCTTGGGTTGGTTCAGATGGCAATTGGGTCGGGGTAATTCGAATTATGATTGGGTTTAATTTGGGGTTCAAAATCAAGCTATATTTGAAACAAAATGGGCTACATTTTAAATAGCAAATTTTCCTTTATTTATTTTATAAACAAATAGCAAATCAATTTCTAAAGAACAATTAAAAGTATTAAATTGATTTATAATATATAGTTATCAGTTTAAAAATGCTAGGCTTAATATTTATAAGTATAAGCGTAATTAAAATATAAAAGAGGCTAATATTGCAGTTATATGCAATTCGGCTTTAGAAACGCTAAATAAATTTGTAATAATACGAAAAAGTTATCTTAGCCATATATTAGAATAAATATAAAAATCCAATAAATGAATCACAAAAAATACTAATTTATGAAATTATTATCGGGTTTTTATGAATAAAAATATGGAAATAAATTGTTAAAAATCTTTTAAAAATCAAGAAACTTAACAAAATATTGGGACATACTTACATATGCATATATTTTTGTATATGCATATATATATATATATATATATATATATATATATATATATATATATATATACTATGTCCAAAGTATTTTGCATATTTCTATATATCGGGAAAATGTCAAAACCCAAATTTCCAATCCTAGGAAATCGTGATGGCGGCTTCTTGTAGAAGCTAGGCAATTCTTCAACTTAGAAATCATTAACTCTTTTTTTGAACTATTTACAATTTCATTAACAAGTGATAAACTATTAAATATATGCGGAATGCCAAAATTTAGCGGATGTCTTAAATAAATATAAAACCAAAAATGTTTCGAAACCCAACACATGCCTCTACCCAGAAACTGGTGTCACAACATCCACGTACTACTAAGAGTACAACATAAAACCTTTTGAAGGAAAATAACATAGTTTTTCTCGGATACACGAGATTACAGCACATAATAAAAGATAGAGGAGACGTCGGGCCTGCAGACGCCTGCAAGGCTACCTCGGTGCCTCGGTGGACGGAAGACTTGTTCTCCTACTGTTGCTGGCGAAACGCTGCTCCTGTAACTGCAAATAAGTGCATAGTGTAGCATCAGCACAACCTACCCGATAAGGATGGTATGTATCTGGCCTAACCCCGACGAGATATTAACACGGGTAGGACCAGACTCTAGATAAACCTGTATAGTTATATGATATACATCGGAAACATAAACAAGAAATACGCAGTTCTAAGTGAGGGGGACACATGTTTCGGGGAAACGTATCAAAACTGACAGAAACTTAACAAAGTATTAAAGAACACTCAATGTCTAAAACAAAACAATATCAATATTGTTGCGCTGCGCAACCCATTCCGTTACCATTTAACTATTGTCGCAGCATGCAACATGATCCACATATATCATTGTTGTGACGTGGAGATCCAGTATAATGTATGTTGCAGCGTACAACCCTATCCAATATATTATCTATTCCTGCGTGAAACCTGATCCAATATAATATTTTTTACGGCGTGCAACCCGATCCATATGTACATAATAATGTTGCAACGCACAACCCGTTCAAAATATACAGTCAACAATAATCATAATTAACCGTATCAGAAAGGGATCAACAATAGACTACACTATCTCATCAAGAGAACTCAACAGTATAAGTATTTATGTCCTGACAAGCGAGAATCGACTATAACCAATAGTAACTCAACTCTTACTCATTTCAGTTATCACAATTTATCAATCATAAGTAGATTCCATAATAAATAAACTAAATCTTTGCTCATTACGAGGGACTTTCTCGCGATGGTTTATTCGGGGGCGGAGGCATGATCGTTTGTACCACATCGTGTATTGCGACCATTTACCTATCTGCGTGTAGCTCCTCGATGACATGGAATTTTGTGACTTGGTGCCGGCCATGATAATCGGAAGGACCATTTCTCATTTTGTCATCTCGCTTGCCATGTTGAATCCATTAAGGACCCGAGAGGCTGCATAATTTTTTTGAGTAGTTCGAGCTGTTCTATCACCCTTAACCTGATACTAATGGCCGAGATACCTTGATCCACGAGCACACATTTTATTTGAAAAGAATTTTCAAGAAAATATATTACTGGGGCATCGTTTTAGGGTTGAGATAGGGCCTCGGTGTCCTCTTTGCTGAACATGAGGGCGTCTTCGGGGACATATCTCCGAGTCCATTTTTCTCTGGTGATGGATATTTTTTTTCTTCTAATCACGGATTCCTATGGGGCATCGACTCTCCTCATAATCATGTGGATGACATGTTGCGTCTCATTTGCCTTATTTTCTTGGATTCATCCCTTTCTCGGGACTGATTCTTGGCCCGATCAGTAAGGAATTCCAGAAGGTGTCCTTTGTTGAGCAGGCGAGCCACCTCCTCTCGTAGTTGATGGCAATCATTGGTCTTGTGATCGTGTCTATTGTGGAAGTCACATACGAAATTGTATATCCTTTACAAAGGGTCTAGTTGTATCGGTTCGGGCCACTTGGCATCTCTGATCTTGCAAATAGCGAATACGATGACTAACACATCAACACTAAAGTTTTATTCCAATTGGTGAGGCGCATTTGTGGGTACTATATTTTGATAAAACTTGGTCCTCAAGGTTCATGTCCTCGATATATCCTCCGTCCGTTGCAAGTAGGTTGCGCCTCGGGGCGTTCCTTCTACCTTCGAGGTATGGCTCGTACCTACTTTATTTCGTTTCAATTCGTTTGATAGGAGTCGGTTTGGGTACACACAGCATGGAAGGGGCTCCCTGCTGGTCATCCTCGGCTCTGATCTTCGACTTATATTGGTTGTGGACATTCGACCAAGTCAGGATCGGATATTCGATCATGTTCTACTTTAGTTGTTTTAAAGCCCCCATACTTCTTTCGTTCAGGCATTGGGTGAAGGCCTGTACTACCTATTGGAGACTAGCAGTAGCTCCATCCATTCCAACTGGAATCAGGACACGAATTCCTGTTGCATCTCGTTCTCTCTTTGATTTATTTTGAGAACGTCAGACTTCCTTGTTGCTACCTTATTGGCACCAGCATGTTGCTTTACAAAGGAGTCTGCTAACATGGCGAATGGATCTATGGAGTTGGGAAACTATTTGTGATACCACATCATGGCCCCCTTCGAAAGAGTTTCTCCGATTTTTTCAGCAATACAGACTCGATCTCATTATTCCTTATATTGTTGGTTTTTACTGCACAGGTGTTGGTAGCAACGTGTTCATTAGGTTCGGTGGTACCGTTGTACTTATGGAGTTCCGAATTCTGAACTCTTTAAGAATAGGCTTCAGGGCCTCTTCGTCGAGGAATGACCTCTGTATGAACATCTTTGAATCCAAATCCTAGAGGATTGGGGGCACACCTCGGATGTAATCGAACCTAGAGTTGTAGGTATCGACCTTTCCTTCATTGTCTGCAATCATTTTCTCACCCAATTTGATCCTTTTGGTGAGGTTCACGAGCATCTTCACTATGGCATGGTCGTCCACTGACCCATTATTGTTTGACATTTTGAGTACTTGTTCGGCGGGGGAGCTGTCTCTAGTGCCGCTGTGCTGGGAGTCTTCGAATATCTTTGTAATTGAGAAATGGTGCAACATTTAAAAAATTACATAAAGACTGACTTCCAGTTATTCACTGACGGGGTGTTTTGAGCTTTTTGTCGGTTGTTATGACGTATTCTCCTAGCGGTGTGAGAAGTTTCGTTGACTTTTTGTGTGTCCTGTGAATTCGAGTCAGCTAGAATCAATCCATGCGCATTAATGGGATTTTGTTGTGGTGCTCCAGCGGCTAGGATAGCCACACCCTTATCCCATGGTTTTCTAGGTTTTCGTTCTCAACTTTGTTTACCGACCAAGACATTTTGACCTAAAATCAAGAGATCTATGCTTAAGAAGAAGTGCGAAAGATAACGTGCGTTTGTGCAATGAAATTGGTAAGAAAATAATCACTATTATTTTTAGCCCCACGGTGGGTACTAAACTGTTTACGGTGAAAATGGTAACAACAATTAAATTTTTAAATGGAATTCTAAAAATACACAATCTATTCTAGAGCTAGTTATTTAGAGCAGTTGATGCTAAGAATATGAAGTTTAATGATGAAATGCAAGATAAGGACGGGGTGATAGCCAAGCCTAAAAGCTTACTGTCCTAGCATGATTTACTGAGGGGATACAGGCTAAAACAGGAAGTTGAACAAACCGAGAAAACCTGCTGAATAGGTGTAAGACTGGTCGATGATGGACTTGGGGGTCGATGTATGGGTCAAGCTCGAGCTATCGGGGATATTCGGGAATGGAATAATAGTTAGATTTTTGTCAAAAAAAGCTTCTATATAGCCAAGAACAAGTGATAAATACAGAACAAGAAAGAAGGAATACATGCTAAATGGCCTCGAGCAAGTGAAAGCACGCGAGTTAGGGAGAAGAAATAGAGAGAGAGAGAGAGATAATATTGCACTTGAGTAGAATAGTTGGAGCCATGCACTACAGGGTGTTAGAGACTCTTTTTTTTATTGAAAGGGGGAGCCAAAATGTATTACAAGATATGTTGCGGGATAAAAGAAATTGGATGGGAAAATGGCTAGATGAATTAGGTACGGTGGGCTGATGTGAAGCCTCTCAAAAAGACCTAATCGAACCCGGGTGCATTCCTCATGATATTCTTGCGTTCTTCAAAATTTCGGTCGGCATTATCCTTGGCAGGGCAGCGGGCGATCTTGAGGGGAGTGACTAGCTCATGATGCTGGGCTTCCAGGTTCATCCTTCAAAGCCTTTGGTCAAGGAGAAATTGGCCTCACAGATTTCACCGCACACAAACACTATATTACCGTAGCATTGAACTTTTCTTTTATTTTCTCTGCATATTTTACTTTCATCGCACTTGCTTCCTGCAAGGTTGATTTTAATTGCACCAACTTTTTTACAGTTTTTAAAACAAAGAACAATTTGTCAATTGGAAACAATGGTTGGTTTTGTGGCCTTGAGAATTTCAATCACATGATCTTGGCCCAACTCCTTCAATAAAGATCCCCCTTTCTTGTTTGATTTCTTAGGATTCGTTTCATTCTTAAACACGGGGGTCTTGACTTTTCCCAAAAATTAAAGTAATGGATAACCCATGTGGGACTTGGCCTTTTTCGACCTTATTTTTGCCTTTATGGGCATTAGATTTTGATTTCCTTTATTTTCAGGAGTTTTGACTCCGAAGCATCGGCCATCATTGCAAGTCGAGGTCGATTTGATACACTTACCGAGGCTAGGTGCCTTATTTAATTTTGGTATTTTTTCAAACAAAACCCTTTAAACCAATCATTCCTTCTTTTCATTATTTTAATTTTCAATAGAATTAGGCCAAAAAGGATTCAAAGAGAAATAAGCAATGGACGTGATAATGAATTTAAACGAGTGATGTTCCTTTTTGGGGAAAGGAAATAAGGACTTATCTGGAGTACATGCGGACTTCAATGAACATGACGTGCCTCTTGGATTGGGTACACTGTACGCGGTAAAATCATAATGCTAGAATTTTTTCTATGAAGACGGCTTGAAAGCTTTTTTCGAGACCATGAGAGTGGGAGGACATGACAAAGTACTTAGCCTCGTGGCTCGATGCAGCCCGACTCAAAGAAAGCAAGGTCAGAGGTCAAGATGAAAGAGAAAGTGTCCTAAGCACGTGGCTACTCCTAACCGATCCAGCATATCTAGAGCCTACTATGAGGTAGTGCGTCATGCCATCCCATCGTTGTACAATCATAAATGACACCCATGTAACATACCAAGTCCCCTCGCCTATATAAGAGGGACTCAGCCTACTATGTAAAGGACTGATGTTTTTCCACTCCTCCACAAATGCAATAATATCTCTCTATCTCTTTCTCTTAAACTGTTTGTCTCCATCGACCTCGAGCTCGTCATAGCACTTTAATATTTCCTTGCTTGTTCTTAATCATTTTGCTCAGTACTGATAGTATAGAGCCTTGTTTGTCAGCGTTTTTACTTTTTATCCACTTTCCAACAACCATCGACTGTCCGAGATAGTCTCAAGGCTCAGCTTCGGGGTATCCACTCGTTGGCTTTGCACCGTGGGAACATCCCCACTAGTTCTATTATCTCATTAGTTAATTTGATTTTTATTTCTTTACTTCATATCTTGGCACAAACCACCCTCACAAACTAGCTCGGGAATAGATCACGTATATTTAGAATCATATTTACAAATTTAATTATTGTTACCATTTTCATTGTAAATAGTTTGGCGACCACCTAGGGGCTAAAAATAAAAGTGTTTATTTTCTTGCTGGTTTCGTCACACAAATATACTATATCCTTCACACTTTTCTTGTCCAAGATCTTTTTAATACAGGTTAATATCTTGCTCGGAAGGTGATATCGAGAATGGCTGCCTCGAGAACCGCGGCATGAGCAGTATGGCAATACCAACAGTTGGTACGATCCCACACGACTGTGATAACGCATGTGGGGGATTTGAGCGGACTTGGGCTCACAAAACATGCAACAAGTTGACTAAACTTCACGCGCTGGTGATAGAATGTGGCTCGCTGACCAACAGAAAGCTCAAGAAAAGCTGCGGCCTAATCAAAATGGGAAGGTAATCTTAATTTCATCATTGGAATGTTGCGACACGATGACTGGCTATTGTACATCTACAAGATCTTCCGAAGATCCACGATACAGAAGAAGCGAGGGCAGCTTCTCGTGACGAACCGGTATCCAAGAAGTCAAGTAGCGACAAGTCGATAAGCGACTCCGGCACACCAACAGCACCGAGGAACCTCCTCAGACAGATCGAATACGGTGGCGACCCCGGAAATGATAAGTGTGAGCCCGTCCATTCGAGAAATCCAGAAGAAATTCACCCTAAAGAAACCATGAACACTGCGCCACCACCTGGCACCTAGCCCCGACAGCTCACTCGCCATGCAAAAATGGTCTTCTGTGAAAGCTGGCGCCCATATCATCAAATCAACACCGAGAGGACCCAGCACGCCCGAGGCCAAGCAAGGAAGAAATGAAATATCGCGACGAACTACACACTATATCAGCCGCCAAATAGAACCATCCGGGAACCTCCTCAGGCTCGGCATATCCAAATAAATTCTGAATCAATTCTCGAGATTGAGAATATGGGGACAACATCCCAAGGAATACCTGACACGACTAGATCTAAAATGTCATGCACGTTAAGGGAATCCTTCCCTGTCTTGAGAAATTTTGACATAACAGCACTAGACATAGTGATCATTGTAAGAGAGTCTAGAAACGCCAGGTGGCTAAGACTTATTTGACCAAGACTCCTCCTTGGAATCTGCAGCCCGGTGCAACAACTGCAGGGAAACGACGACTGTGCTGGATTAATAAAGTTCGCCACCAAGTATCATCGAGCATTCAGAGAGCAAGGGGAGCAGGAAAGATAAAGTTGACATGCCTCAGCGTGTTGCCACAACGGTAAAAGGGTGACGACACCCTTCAAAGATCCATAGAACAGAAAAAGAAAGCATTTTTTGCAACAAAATGACGGATCCGAGGAGTGTGCCCAAAGCACACCCTCCAAACCACGAAAAGGGACGCAGACCTTTTTCCTCGATCTTATGTCCATGCACTGGCCAAAGCCAAGTATGGCATTTCAAACCAGTGAATAAATTTGCTCCCCTACTTCAAACCATTGATAGATCACAAACATCTACAACCACAACATTTGAGAAAGAAGTCTCCCTCTATGCATCTCGCCCAGGATCTATCTAGGATGCCAAAATCGCAAAGTACAAGCATTTTATTCAAATAGCAGCGGGTGCATTACCCAGAAGTGATCACAACCCCTTTATGCCAAGCGAGTGTGATTACCTGACAAAGGTAAAATCAAGGCATCGAGCCTCGAAAAGCATTACGTACACGCCTCGCTACAAGGGAGGATTACTTATTTTATTACTGTCCCCCTATACCCTTTTTCACTAACCTCCGTGCATGCAGCTGATCGATATATTCCAAAATCTTAAAATCCATGAGGAAATCAAGATCTCCATAAGATCGGCTGAACTCTCCATCCTCAAACGCACCACCATCCAATAAGTAGGTCCCACCAGCAAGGCTATTAGCACAACAAGCGTACCCTCCAAAAAGGGACCCCACGAGATCACCAACCTTCCATTTAAAATCAAGCGACGAAGGGTGGTTTTTTTCTTAAAGGGAATCATCTCCTCGGGAGGGCTAACAAATGGAAGGCTAAGCTTAGGGACATAACCCTACAAGCCGGTTTGACGACCCGAGGAGCCCAGCATGTACGGGCCAAACTCACGACGATGAAACAACGTATATTCACAGTCTATATCTACGCCAAGCAATGAAGAATATATATCTGGAATTCTACCACGACCTGTATCTACTCCGAGCAATAAAGGATATCTTCTCGACATTTTGCATTCTGAGAAAATTTATTTCGACGATATTCGCGACTGACACTTCTCCATTAAATAAGGTCCCGAAACACTCGAAGACTCAACTCAAACACCTCGACGTTCACATGATCGACACTCCGGGATCACGAAGCCCACGCAACCCAACTCCATGTTTCTAAAGGCAGGATTCAAGCCTATACTGATCCGATATACTCATAGACTTAATATTAGAAATTTAAATATTTGCACGATCCCAGGGTCGGCAATCTAAGTCAATAAAGCACTCGCAATGCAAACTCCAGAGATCGCGAGAAATTGTATTCACAGCTTGAACAAGCCAGTTTAATCGGAAACTATCACCAATCACCATGCACTGGAAAAATCAGAAAATTGTAAGACCCTATCAGGCAGCCTCGGGATAACCATATATGTTCTACAAAACAATAAGACCTTAATAGGCATGACAAACTATAAGACCTCTACATGCATGACAATCTATAAGACCTAAACATGCATGGCAAAATATAAGACCTCAATAGTCATGGCAAACTGTAAGACCTTAACAGGAATGACAAAACTGTAAGACCTCAACAGGCATGAATAATCCTAATATTTGGGCTGCACGTTGCATTTGTATGAATCCCTAAAGGGCATACCCATGATGTAGATGCCTAACTATCACCAAGGGATAAAAATGGCTCTGGCCAAACACATACACTGCAGTCGAAACAACTGGTACAACCTATATAAATTGACTCGTGGTCACCCGAATGTTGCTAAAAAATTTTTGGCTATTACTCCGATATACTTCAGAAAGAACCGGTTAAAACAGACGTCCCTACACAGAAAAAAAGAGCTATGAGAATGTCAGATCCAAAAAAGCAAAAGCGTCAATCTACTCGACCCACAAGCTATGAACCTTACGAGGTGCTCGAATCATCGCCAATAATGACTTGAAATCAAGGTTCCTCTAAAACTGACGATGGGTCCGGCAAAATTGTAGACCTTAATGAGTGGATATAAGGCCTATGCAATGCCCACGGGAAAAAAACAACATATGATCCATTGTCTCCTACTACGCATGCCTCCGGGCCACAAACATAAAGGTTTCTACGACCGGACAGCGTAAGAGCCATTGTTACCTGCTTAGAAAGCCTTCGAGCCAAATACTTAATTGTCTCTACGACCTCTTCTCGGACACATACTTAAAGACCTCTTCCGGGCCACATACGACCGGACAAAATAAGATCCATTGTCTCTAGCTAAGAAATCTTGTCAACTTGAGGATTAAAATGAGCTTGAATCATAACTTTATTTGGAGACCAGATCAAAAATAGTTACATACGCAAACCTACAAGACACATATTAAAGGGTCTTTATGACTGAACAATGTAAGTGCCATCATCGCTGGAGATTCAATTAAAGCTAAGGGTCGGTTACGGCTCGAATTGCAACACAATTAGGAGACTAGACCCGTGAAAGTACAAAATGCCTAAAGGCCATGACATAAGAACCACAATTTCCAAAAAATGCAGTGGAATCTGAGGTTCAGTTATAGTTCGGGCCGCAACGCGGCCTAGAGACTGTGCCCAAAATAGCAAAATGCCCAAGGCGGGAAATTAGAAGACATTATCATCACCCGGAGGCATGACGATTTATATAGGTCAACTACGGCTCGAATAGTAGAACGATTCAGAGGTTGGACCCGAAGAATTGCAAATGCACCTAATGTATGGTGTGCAAGAGTGTGGCATAGAAGCCATTATCACCCGCCGGAAACCAGGGAAAATGAAAAGGTCGATTGCAATCCGGATGGCAACGCGATCTGAGGACTGGACCAAAGAATTGCAATAACCCTGAGGGCATTACGTGTACGTCACAATCTCCAACTGAGTAAGCCTTCCGAACCACATCCCTTAAGGTCATATCCACCCAAAGGACACAAAAGTAAGTATCACCCGCCCATGAAGGTGAGGAAACACATAATGGTTAACCGAAACTCGAGTCACAATGTGATCAAGAGACTGGACCTAGAGTAATCAAAATGGCAAATCCCCGAGGGAATAAGATAAATGCGACCGCCACCTACAAGCGCGGGCACGAAAAGTATGAAGATATTAAGGCTCGAGTTAGAGTTCGACCCAGAATCTAAGCCTAAGAGGCCAAGTCGAGGACGAAGGTCCAGCACATGCTCACATCAAGAATCATACTTAGTAGTCCGCGGGACTGTCCGACCAGTTCCGGATCAAGAGAGACCTCGCCAAATGCCAACACCAGCTGCTTGAACAAAATCAATAGCAAAAAAAAGGTATAGAGAAAATAAAATTCCAAAATTTGTCCTATAATAAAATTCCAAAATTTTACCTTATATGTCATGCGCGCCCGAGAAAGCATCGTCTCCATCTACATGCATGTCCTACATATATTCGGAACAAAGCTACAAAATGACAAATCCAATACTCTAATGAGCTACAGCTTGCCAAAATCACCCTCAACAACACTGACGAGAAGTGAACCAACATTGCGTTCATCGGCCCGCTCTTGAGCCAGCTCCTCCAAGAGAATGGTGACCCTTGCAGCAATCTCCTCGAGCACCTCTATTCTAGATTTGCAGCGAACATACTCCTTGATTCTCCGCTACCGGTCAAGGGCCTGTGCCGTCACATTTTGGACGTCAGTTCCATCCTTCAAATGAATCACTATCTCGCGAACGGTCTTGGTTCAACCTAGCGCCGCCTTCATTCGAACATAAATTGTCTCGGCCCTGTCCTTCAAGAGGTCAGATTCAAGTTTCCCAATCATGTTCGATTAAACTTTGCCGTTATCATGAGTCAAGGAGTGCTTGAACATAAGAGACGGGCCCTTGGCCAATGCACAAATCTCCTCCTAATCTCGAGCCTGAGCTTGAGCGCTCATCTCCTCTCAAACAATTCTGACGCGGTCGACATCGCCATTGATGTACTTCAGATCCACTGACTTCTTCTGGAAATGATATTGCAAAGGGAAGTGAGTCTCAAGATCAGAAAAGACTAAAGCACACACCATGGAAATATACCTGCTCTAACAGATATCTCTGATAATCCGAGCTCCGATGCGCCTCATATCGCCAATGCTGCAGCTCTACTTCCCTCTCCTCATTAAAAAGCCCAAGGGACTCACACTTAACCTAATGTTTCTGAAGCTTAGCCCCTTGACGGAGGAGCTCGGCCTTAAGCCTATGGCACGCATGCACAAGGAAAGTTAATAGACGGAAAAATGTATGAAATGAAAGGAAGCTATACATGAACTCACCACAAAGTGAAGCCGGCGGACTTCTGCAATGTCTAATCACACTCCCGACGATCCTTCTCCTATGTCCCTGAAAGAATAAACTTCAGGCATGGCATGCTCGATCAAAGAAACTGCTGACTAGGAATCGGGTACCCTGGGAAAGCTGACTTGGGTAGCGCAGTTTTCCCGAAAAAGCAAACCTGACCAGCGCCACTAGAAGTCCCATCATGCAGAAAGTGTCGATACCTCTCATCTTTGTGATATCGTTGACCAGAGGCGCTCGGCACCTCCTCCTATTCAAAACAATTTTTCCTTATCCCAAAGAATAGCGTGATATCTACAAAACGGCGAATCCGATGCAAGCGGAGGGGAAAATGTTAGTTCGCATATACAAAGACGAAACAAACATTAGTGTGGCTCACCCTATCCAGTATGAAGTATAGCTTGCCATCTGCATTCGTCAAGGGATGAATGGTCACCAGCTTCCAGACCTAGCTAGGCAGATCGTGAAGTTCACCAGGTGTCCAATATGTTGCTTCTATCAAGGAAATGATGTTATCACTTAGATGGCTTTTGCTATAGAAATAATATGGAAAGAATACTCTCGTATCTAGAAGGAAAGAATACTCTGTATAGGGATGAAAAGGCTTCTATATGAAAATCGTACATTTCTGTGAAAAAGTCGAGGTCACTTCACTTATATGCAAAAGGTAGCGACGATTCCTTTGCCCGAGGCAAGTCCTAGGAAGCCAACTATCTGGATACAAGATCGACGGGTTGATACTCTATCCCAGGATCATCCTCCAACGAAGAATCATATATTGAAGTGTCGTTCGTATAATCTCCACACTCGGAGCATCATTTTCCGACAGGAAAACCTATATAAAGAGGTTGAGCCTCGATAAGCTTTCGACCAACGCTTGGTTCAAGGAAAGAAACTAATCTTACAAGTCACTCTCTCTAAGGGGGAAGAGTAAATGAATGGAACTCTGATCGCGTAAACTACATGCAAGCTTCTTAACAGAGGTCTATCTTACACGACCTGGAAAAGGCCATGTGCATCAAGACTAATAGGATCCCCGAGTACAAAAAAGATGACCTACATTCAGGGCATTGAACCTGGAGGCCTCGAAACTCCACACATAATCTCCGAATAAACCAAAGGGTCCCGGTAACCCCGACTTATCGGGATAGTTCAAAATTAGTCCGAAGCTCAGTAATGGATTCGGAAGAAGCGCTATGTCGATAAGTAAAGGGTCGGAATACAACACTTACTGCCAAGCTAGATATCAGTTATCAACAATAAAAGAAGACATTCAAAGGGCCTCAAATGGCGTGAAAACATACTAAAGACAAAGAAAATTTGAAAGTAGAAATTAGCAAAAGTTCATTTTTATGTATAAAAGTTGGTACACAAGAAGCCCTTGAGGGGTCGTTACATACAATTACAAAAAGCCTATGAATGATTTACACACCTAAATGGAAGAGGCGAAAGGATGCACGCACGAGGTGAAGACCGTGTGATTGATCTACCTCATGAAGTCCACTTACGAGCACGCCTCCTCAAGAAGTTTCATCCCAAAAATCCACACTGATTTCTCCAAGAGGATATGGCGGGTTGCTGGGAGAGATGAAAAAAATGCCATAGCTCTTTGAAGCTCGAGGACCTTCTTTGGACAATGAAGCCTCGGAGTGATAGCGGATTGAACAATCTTCGGTCCCACCTGCACGGCTACTTTGAATCCACTTCTTGAAGCATCCAGTCGTGCAAGCCCCCAAATCAAAGAAAAATGCCACGTCGAGCTGAGGTATGAAGGTGAGCAACGGTGTATATACTGAGCTCCCTCTTGAGCATCGATGCATAATTCGAGAGATCATCTACATGAGGGATGAACCGGCTCTCAATCCATTATCATCGCCTCGACCCATTAATGCCAACCAAGGTTAGTGTATCATCAACCAAGGCAGTGGCACGGTGGTACATCTACATTCGACAGGAAGATGTTTCGGTAGAAGGCTATGACATAGTCCAAAAGAATTCCTCCAAATAGCCATAAGACAAAAATCGTCCATCATGGTGATAAAGAGCAAAAGAAGATGACGGGAAGGAAAAAGCAAGGTAGTCCAAATGAAAGTGTTTATATGAAGGAAACAAATCCGCAAAATGCCCTGATTTATATGGGAAAAGCAACACGGTTATCGATGGTCTGGAAGATTGACCGACAGGTGCACTTATTATTTCTTGTGAATAAACGAATTGGCGGCAGTTTTTTCGCCTCGACAAGAGAAAACAACATGGCATCGGGCAAGGATCTATATGATACACTCCATGTTACAAAAGATTGTGCCTTAATTCGAATCGCCAACATAATGTTGTATGAAGAAGCCCAAGAAGTCAAACGTCAGAATCATTTCCTATCACTTCTCCATGGGAAACGCGGAGATTATCGGTACGTGGAAAAATCATAATTCTTTCTATACAGATGCCTCAAAAGCTTTTCTCGATACTCCAATGGTGGGAGGCTGCGACCGAGTACTTAGCCTCGGGACTCGATAGAGCCCGACCCGAAGAAAGCATGGTCCGAGGTGGGGGCTAAAGAAGTAGACTCCTAAGCATGTGGCTACACCTAACATATATGGCATATCTAGAGCCTATTATAAGGACATGAGTCAAGCCATCCTATCATTCTACCATCACAAATGAAACCCATATACTATATCGGGTCTCCTTGGCTATATAAGGGAACTCAACCTAACTTGTAAGGGACTGCTGTTGCTCCACTCCTCCACAAATTCAATAGTATATATATATATATATATCTTTCTCTTAAACTATTTTTCTCAATCGACCTTGAGCTTGTCTTAGCACATTTATATTTCCTTCATTGTTCTTCATCATTTCGCTTAGTGTTGATGGTATAGATCATAGTTTATCTATGTTTTTACTTCTTATCCCCTTCCCGATTAGCATCGACAATCCGAGATAGTCTTGTGGCTCAGCTCCGAGGTATCTACTGGTTGGCTTTATGCCCATGGAACGTCCCTTACTAGTTCGGTTATCACTTCGGTTACATTGATTTTTATCGCTTTACTTCATATCTCGGAACTAACCAGCCTCACGAACTAGATCGAGAATAGATCACGTACTTTTAGAATCCCATTTACAAACTTAATTACTGTTACCATTTTCACGGTAAACATACACATCTATGTAACTGTCCAACTCTCATAAACCCATCATAACTCATAACCTTGCCTGGACTTTGTCGATACTGATGGCTTTGAGGATCCCCCTTTTCGAATAGTGGTGCCCTTTGCGGGTTTTCATCAGCTCACCTCTCTCAGTTCTCTTCTCACTGCTGCCTTATAGTGCTCTTTGTGAGTTTTCACTAACAAGACTCTCTTATTTATAAATTTCTATGCTTACCGTCACTCTATGACGCCCTTGTGGGTTTTCACCAACAAGACTCTAATATATTTTTTCTCATTTGGTTGTATCAGATCCAAGTACCCGTATCCTCCAATTTTGAATATCTTTACTGGTTTATTTGAAGGACTTCAATAGGATTTGGGTAAAGAACATCTAGATTTAATTACAACTTTGGAATCCTTCAGGAGAAATCGTCAATGAATCGTTATAACATTTGTCCCAGTTTCACAATTGGAGGAATATTAAATTTTATTTTTGTGTCATTCAACCTGAGAGTGGAGCTGCCTACATATCCTTTCAAAATTTCAAATGTAGCACAAGAGATTTATTTTTTTATTTTTCAGTTATCTTATAGACTTTTTTGGACACCATTTTTGGGTTCCAAAGAGGGTGATGGAAAAAACTAACTGGCTCAAAGGGTATCTGAAGGGTTGACAGTTTTTGGGTAGCGAGAATGAAAGTCTTCGTCATCCCAATCGGAGGGTATTAATACGACCAATGGGGTTAAGCATAATACCTTTTGACAGCATCCTTATTGAAAAATATTTCGAGGTCATTTCCTTCAATGTCTCCCAAGTAAAATACCCCTTTTGGCAACAATTTTATTATAATTTATACACCTTTCCAATTTGGAGCATACTTTCCTTTTTCTTCCCCATGATGCGGGAGAATACGCCATAGAACAAGCTGCCCCACTTCAAAGTTTCGAGGTTGCACTTTCTTGTTGTAGGCACGGACCATTCTTTGTTGATACAACTACCCGTGGCAAACTGCGGCCATCCGCTTTTCATAAATCATGGTTAACTATTCAAAATGGGTCTTCACCTATTCGTTATCCTCAATCTCAGCTTCATAAATGATTCGAAGAGACCAAGTCTCAACTTATGCGGGTGTTACAACGTTAGTGCCATAAATCATGTTGCCCCAACTGATGTGCGCACGGTTGTGCCGTATCCCAACAATGCAAAAAGCAGCTTTTTGTTCCATTGTCTATAACTTTGAACCATTTTCCCGAGGATCTTTTTGATATTCTTGTTTACCGCTTCAACAACACCTTAGCTTTTGTCCGACAAGGGTATAATTCTGATGCGTGATCTTAAATTGCTCGCATACCTCCCTTATTAAATGATTGTTCAAGTTTGCTGCATTGTCCAAAGTGGTAGTCTTAGGAGACCAAAATGACAAATAATGCTGGAATGCATGAAATTCACAACTTTCTTGGTGACATCTTTGAAAGTGACTGTTTCAACACACTTTGTGAAATAGTAAATGGCAACTAAGATGAACCTGCGGCTGTTTGAAGCTTTCATCGTGATTGGACAAATGACATCTATACCCCAAGCGGCGGATGACCAAGGTGCTGACATAGGATTCAATTATTAAGGCGGTGCATGAATCAAGTCACCAAGTATCTGACATTAATGGCACCTGTAGACAAAACTAATGCAGTCCATTTCTATGGTCATCCAATAATAAGCTGCCCGAAGGAATTTCCTTCCAAGGACATATCTGTTCATGTAGGGTCCACATACTCCCGAATTCATTTTGTTCATGATTTTTCTAGCTTATTTGGAATCTATGCACCTTAAGAGATTAAAATCGGAGTTCTTTTGTACAAAACGTCTCCGCTCAAGAAGAAACTCTTGGCGAGCCTTCAAATGGTTCTCTTTTAGTCTCCAATGGCTTACTCCAGATATTCTTTTGTTTTCAAGAACCTTTTGATATCATGATACCGTTGTTGAATATGCGGTTCTATTTCAATAGTATTTCAATAAACATGTCTTTCTCAGATTTGGATTTCCAGAGAGTCAATGTGGATATTGTCCGGATACGGCAACATTGTGGCCAAAGCAGCTAGTGCATCAGCAAAATCATTGTAGAACCGAGGCATATTCCTGAACTCGACATACTTGATCCGTTTGGTAAGATCTTCTACATGTTTTCTGTATAGGATACACTTGATATTCATGTTACTCATTTACCTTGATCTTGTCGGATAATCAAGTCAGAATCTTCCATGATTCACAATTCTTGCACCTACAGAACATTTGCCATGTTCATGCCGATAATGCAAGATTCATATTCGGAAATGTTGTTTGTATGAAAGAACTAAATTCGGGCTGTGGACAGATAGTGCTGACAAGTAGGCAAAATCCAGTTGCCCTAATCCCAATAGCTTTTGCATTTACAGCTCTGTCTAAGAAATTTTCGAAGCGTTGGTGTCTTTTCAAATTACCTCAACTGAATTAACTTCCTCTTCCAGAAAGTAAGTACTTAAGGGCTGATATTCATCATCAACAGGATTCTCAGCTAGGTGATCTTCCAAAGCTTGAGCTTTCATCCCCGTGCAATTGACATAGACAATGTCAAACTCAGTGAGCAGGATTTGCTATTTTGCTAGCCTTCATATGGGCATGGGCTTTCGAATATGTACTTCAGCAAGTCCAATCTGGTTATGAGATAAGTGGTATAGGGCAATAAGTAATGCCTAAGCTCCCGGGTGACCCAAGTTAAGGCACAATAAGTTATTTCCAACAAAGTATAGTTGGTTTCATAACTAGTGAACTTCTTGCTCAAATAGTAGATGGCTTGCTCTCTCTTTCCATTAACATCATGTTGCCCCAGGATATAGCCGAAAGAACTTTATTGAACTGTAAGGTACAAGAAAAAATGTCTCCTAGGCCCGGGTGGGACCAATACTGGTGCATTTGATAGATATTCTTTGATTTTGTAGAAATCCTCTAGACACTCATCCGTCCATCCGATTGCTGCATCTTTCTTTAAAAGCTTAAATATGGGCTCTCACGTGGTAGTTAGTTGAGAAATGAACCTACTTATGTAATTCAATCTTCCCAGGAGACTCATGACCTCTTTCTTGGTTCTCGGAGGTGGAAAATCTCGAAAAGACTTTATATTTGTTGGATGTAGCTCGATGCACCTCCGAGTGACTATAAATTTCAAAAGTAACCAAGATGGAACTCTGAATGCTCAGTTACATGGATTAAACTTCAAGTCATACTTCCACATGGGCTCAAAGAACTTTCTCAGATCCCGCACATGGTCGTGCTGCGTTCTGGATTTAATGATCACATCATCCAGATATACCTCAATTTCTGGGTGCATCACGTCATGAAAGATGGCAGGCATAGCTCTCATGTAATTTGCCCCGATATTCTTTAACCCAAATGGCATAACTCTATAACTGTAGATGCCCCAGAGTATGGTGAAAACCATTTTTTCTCCGTCTTCATCATCCATCAGAACCTGATGATACGCAGCATAACAATCCACGAGATATTGTATCTCATGTTTAGCACGATTAACAACAATAATGTGGATGTTTGGTAATGGAAAGTTGTCCTTTGAGCTTTCTTTATTCAAATAATTATAATCAACACATACTCGCGTTTTCCATATTTCGTTGGAACTGGGATTACATTAGCCAACCATGTGGAGTATTGGACAACTCAGATCACACCAGCTTTCAACTGTCTGGTGACTTCTTCTTTGAGCTTATAACTGACACCTTATAGTACCAAATCAACACTAAGTCCTGCCATATCATCATAGGACCAGGAAAACACGTCTTTGAATTCAAACAAGAGTTTGATCATTGTATCTCTAGTTCTTTCATCAGCGTGAATGCTTATCATGGTTTCCAGGACCTCATCCTCTCTACCCAAATTAACTGGCTCGATTTCATTTAAGTTTGGCTTAGGCTTATTCTCAAATTGTTTTAGTTCTTATTTTATTTCAATAAAAGTCTCATCTTTACCATATTCTGGATCTTGATTCATTATTTCATAGTTAGACAGCGTGTTAGGTTGTAGGTATGAAGTCCGCAAGCAGGTCAGTTATTTATGTCCACATTATTGGAACTAAAAAGAGAGAGATAAGAAAAATAATAAAAAAAATAAAAGAATAATGGAAAGAGATTCATAGATGATAAAATATTGATTTCATTTCATTGAATTTGACGATATGAGGGTTTACATCAGAATTTAAAAGAAAATAAACTAAAAATATTCGAGTTACACCCTCAAATAACTCGAAACGCAGAAAAGATGGCAAAACTGAACTACCGGGATTCTTGCCTGATTAGGAATGGAGTATCCTTTGAATTTTGAAGTTTTTTTTCATCCCCATATATGACACCTCATAAGTTCTTGATCCTTCACCCGGTTGGACCATGTGAACCTCTTACAACATTTTTCCTAATTTCCCCACAGATATCTTCAATTTCTTCGTGTGTGAAGACCTCTTCCACTTCTTCGATATACCTTGGCTTAGTAAAATTTCTGCGAGATTCGGGTTTGGTAGAGGAAATGCCCACCCATTTTTCTTATGTTCATTATCCCAATCCACGTCGGTCTCTGTATCTTGAAACCCTCTGCCAAGCTACATTCGGCATCTTTAACAACACTTTCTGATGCTCATTTGAGCTTATAAGCATGGACAAAATAGAGACATGGGAAGGAGTTATTCTATGTTGATCAATTACATCATATTCTGAGGTTTTCATCTTTTACAAAAACTCCTCCGCTTCTTCACCACTAACCGGCTTCTTAAGTGGAAACCACTTATGCATTCTTTTGTTCGATTCTTCTATGTTGAGATACTTCCAAGATTGGTTGATTTCATTTACTTCTCCCATGATTTATTTTCCTTTGTATGTGACCACTACCTTATTGTAGTTCCAAGGGATGATAGTGGAGTCTTTCATGGGACTCTATGGTCTGCGGCTGATAACCACGGGCTCAGTCAGCCTTGGTGAAATTATCATCCCCCGCGCCACATATGTCCCTTAATGACACATATATCTTTATCATATTCAACGTGACTTTGTTTTCCTCAAGACTTTTTGGAGGGTTCAACATGAATTGTTCCTTTTTGGGGGCCCTAGGAACATAGAGAATGGTATCTTTATAAGGTGTTGCCCCTGTCTTTGTTTCCACAGCCCTTTCTGTATTTTGGGAGTGGAGTTGATCTTTTTCTCATCTTTAACTTATTTGGCTACTTCTTTGATTTTCTTTTCAAAGTAGGTGATAACAATTATAGCTTTCAACGCTAGTCAAATTCTTTGTCCTAACAAATCCTCCCAATGACTGCCCCGTCTTTGTGAGACGACAATTGTTTGTTAGTTAAATTGGGGACTTCCTCGTCCCTTATCATGACCCGCTTCTGTTCTATTAGATTCTCGACTGCTCTCTTAAGGGTCAACAATCTGCAATGTCAATCCCTTCCGCTCCTATGTGATAACCACACATGGTACCTAGCCTATAGGATATAGATTCTAGGTTCTGCCTGTTTTGAGGTACGGGCTGCAACAAGCCCATTAGGAATAATTTTTGGAAGAGGCGGGAATATGAATCACCAATGGGTGTGAAGTTAGATTTTATGGGGGGGTTTACGGGGACGGGTGTTATTCTATGAGGTGTTAATGACTTGTAGATAACTCTCTAACATCATTTCCACACTTCCTTTAAATCTCGTGAAATAAGGTTATGTAGCCAAGTTACCACAAAACCAACCTCCAAAAAATAGATCATGTTCTTTAAAACCATACACAACAAACTGTTTAGATCAAGGCATTTAACATATAGGAAATCACATGTTGGGAAGTACAATGCACCTAAATAGTTAAATGTCTTTCTAAATATTTTTGCAACGGCTGTGTGTTTTATCCTGGCTTTTCCGTTTGTCACATTCCAAATCCTAAATCTTTTCTTTCATTTGTCTTTTCTATTTTTTTTTTGGTTTTTTTTAATCGGTTTGTCTATATCTATTATCGGATCCGATATGGATTGCATACGAATAATGATGCCGCATGAATTAGATCATAACGTAGTTCAGGGGGTGAATGTAAAATAAAAGAAAGATTTTTTTTGGGTTTTCAATATTTCATTAAACAAAAACTTTTTGTTTTTTTTATATGACAAATACTCCGACGTACATACTTAATAACTAAAAAAAAACATTCTTTGAAAAGACGAAGAGACTCAAAATAGTGAAATACAGACTCAGAAAGAAAATCAGGAGTACATAAGAGCCTCCAATACTACTTCAGGTGCCCACGGGAGATCAGTCGGTCTCGACGGGGGCCTGTGTGAAATATCTTCTTGGAGATAGTCTAGGTTGTCCATAATCTGACGGACAAAACTAATCACAGTGGAGAAGAACATGAACCTGCTCATATCCTCGCATTCATGGCACGTAATTACAACATAATCATCAATTCCTTTCTCTAATGGCGCTCATCTATTGAAATAGGCTTCTAATTTGTTGAGACCTGGCCTCCAAAACGTGTGTGGCCGTGTGATTTTACTCTTGCAAAATCTGCATGTCTTATTCCAGTCGATATATAAACTCATAGTTATTATCTCTTTCCTATTTGAAGTTATTTATTTGTTGGGCCATTACATTTTCAAGGGTAGTCAGCTTTTTCTTTAAACCCGTAACTCCTTTTTCATACTTATTGCGGTTGAGAAAATCTCGTCCGTTCTTCTACATTCTTTGCCAATTTTTCCTGGGCTTTTGCCAATTCATCCCCAACAGTTTTCAAATCAGCCCCATAATCAAATACTTTTCCTCTTAGACTGTCTATGAGTTTTTGATCTTTTCCGCTTCTGGCCTAGTTTACTGCGACTATTCTCATTTTCTTGATCCTAGCTCGGAGGGCTTTATTTTCTAGAGCTAACCTTTTCTTTTCTCCTTCATCCTCAGCAACCTACAAACTATCATCAAATTTGAGTTGTTTGATTTAATCCTCTAGCTTTCTTATGGCAGTCCGCTATCTCTTCTCTTTAGCTAACCAATCCCACTGTTCTTGCAGTCTATCAGTGAATTATTGTACATGGGCAGTTGTGGAGGGGTGTTATGGCTCTTCATGGACTCAAACACCTTTACCATTCCAGGTTGTGTAGCTAGATTCTACCTCACCCCCACACAAATCTCGTACATATGTTAGTGTCTCCATAAATCTACATTGGTGCAAGATCTAGCGAACCTTGTCTTCTAGGAATGCAAGTTTTGTTCATAGTTTAGTAACTTGTTTACTCAAATATTCATCATGAAGGACAGTTTGGTATATTGCCAATTGGCGTAGATCCCGGTGCGAAGCATATAGATAGAACACTCCAACAGACGTATGAATAACCTCACTGACCGAGATCCAACCGAATGTCGACTCAATTTGTTTTGCAGTCGCAACCCAAATGCGGAAAACATGCCTCGGTACTTTCCGAAAACTCATTACCGTCCACCCCGTCATGTTCTTCAATGTAATTGAGACCGGCTAGACCATAGTTCATGTACCCCGGGTGATGGCAAAGATATTATACCAACCATATTTGCAAAAGCAAGTTGCAACAATAAATAAAACTTTGTCCTAGCTCGATAAACAGTTAAAGCTTGGTAAATTTTTTCTAGGATCATTGGTATGATAGTTCCATTCGCCTTTTTGATCATAAAGTCCACCACTCCTACAAGTCCTGCCTCTATGCGCCCGTCACTCCATAGGAATATTAAAATGCCAAAAAATGCCACGACGAAGGCCAATCCTCGGCGTGCTTGCCATTATTTCTTACTTCCGTGATGACTCAAACTGGTGTCCGTAGCCTCAAATCCATGGGGGTCCAAACAACGACGGTGTAAAAAGTGGAATGTGCAGAATCCTTCAACAATATTTCCATCTTTA
The DNA here is from genome assembly GCA_034376525.1 of Nicotiana benthamiana. NCBI lineage: Eukaryota > Viridiplantae > Streptophyta > Magnoliopsida > Solanales > Solanaceae > Nicotiana > Nicotiana benthamiana. The sequence continues at coordinate 46,101,487 of CM067328.1, forward strand.
ACTTCCCAGCTAACACTCAGAAGCTCAAAAAACTTGTGAAGAGTTATAGTTCTTGGTGCTACCAAATATTGGCGCCTGAGATTCTCGTTAAGACCAAGATAACCTTCTATCTCCTCTAGTGTATGACTCAACTTAAAATTAGAGAAGTGGAACACATTGTACGTCGGGTCCCAAAACGGTATCAATGCTTCAATTATATCCACCCTTGGTTTAATCTTCAGAAGAAAGGTAAGCTCGCCTGAATCCTTTGTTACAAGACTCTTGCGGACCTCCTCCAAGTCATTCCATCACATGTGTTGTCCTAGTGGAATCTCCTCTACGACTCGAAAAGGTTTATTTTCAACAGTGCCCAACCTACATATTATTATTTCCGGCGACATCATAAAATTATGTGATTTACTTTTACCCACAAAAAGATATTATTTTTTTTTACAAAATGAAACTGAAACAGCTAGAGTCCACCTTTGCAAATACGATCTTTCAGCACTTCAGAAGGTAAGATTTTAGAGTAGTGTTTGCTAAGTGACCAATATTTAAAAAAACAACCACAGGTGGCCATTCTTGTAAAATTCACTACCGACATTCCCTAAAATATTTCAGGCTATTTTCAAAAAAACGACATCACCTAATTTTATTTATGGCAAAAATGAATATATTTGATATTTTTTATTATTTTTTTGATAAAGCGGAGCTGGAAGAGATGAGGGTTGTCTACGTATCTTACATCCAATTGATATGCTCAAATTACACTTTAATAAAGAGTGTAAGGTGATCGGTGTCAAATATAATAACCAAAAAAGGTTGGGGTTGAATCCCACAGGGAATAGGTGTGTAAAGGTTAGTTGTTCAGTGTATTGCTCGACTAAAGTCTTGTCTCTATTCGGTGAATAGTAATAAGAGAGTGATTTATTGTAACAATAGTATGTATGTAGTTCGATTTGAAGTAACAGCTAGTTGAAATATTAATAGCCAGTTGAAATATTTTGACAAGTAATCCATTCGATTAAAGCGAGCAAGGTTGTGTCCCCTTTAACGTAGTGTAATATATATTAGTGTTAATATGATATATTTCTAATGAAAGGTTCTTTTCATATGCAATTGATGCCTAAGTGACTACCCAATATTTCTCAATAGTTGATTAGTATTTCCTCTTTATAATTTTCTTAAATGTAAAAGAGTTGCAGTGATGAATCATCAATGTATGCCAACTAAAACCCACTTATTCCTATGCGATTTGATTAAACAAGGTTTAAAGCCTTGAGTCATAGATATTTAATTCTACCAAATTCAAACCACACTTTCCCAAGCAAAGCAAGAATTTAATGGATTTTGTTATTGTTTGCAACCACCAACAATAAATGAAGAATAACAAGTAAATAAAAATTAACCAACCATTATATATATATTCAATGTTAAACACTCATTAACATAACACCCATTTAGGATCGACAACCTTAGTATATAAAGTTAGTTACACATGCTACAATACAAAAATAACCTAATATTTAATGTCATGAATTCTTACAAAGTAGGTAATCTTCAACGAAAAGCTTCCGAAAGTAGGGAATATTAATGTATTGGAATGTAGTGTAAATATTACACAAGATGAATCCACAAAGGCTTCATAAAACTATTTATAGTAGAGAAAACATGGGGACAGAAAAAAGAACAAAATGGCCCTTATACGCCCGGTATGCGACCACATTCTTGTCGTAGAGCAGGTATGCGGTCCGTATTTTGAGCATCAAAACCGTAGACCGAAACCCTAGATTGCAGTTCTTCATCGCATTCCAATTTTGCGATCCGCATTTGAGTTTTGTGGCTGCAGTTTTCATCACATATTTGACCTTCAGTAATCTTCAAGATTGGTTTACTATTCATTCTGCGGCTCACATGTTGATTCTGTGGTCGCATATTGAACCACATTCTTGACTTGAGATTTAGCTCAGGTCTGTGCTTTGGTCTGCAATTTGCTGTGCCTTATGTGGCTCGCATGTTTTATCTGTGACCACAGAGTGAACCGCACACCTGCATTTATGCAACATTTTGTTCTTTTCATGCAACTTCTTGCTTCCATTTCCATGTTCTTTTGTTCCCGATACTTATGTACTGTAAAAAGAACAAAACTACATATGTAACGAAGATAATTGCATTAAAACAAGCTAATATCTAAGCAATTAGTATTGAAATGTGCCGAAATTCTCTGGCACATAAACACTCCCAACTTAAACCCTTTCTTGACCCCAAGCAACTAAAACATACTTAGCCAATTCTAGACTCTATTTACAAAACATGAAACAATAATGACTAAGGGTGATGTTCATTGCTAGTACTTCAAGCATGGATCTACAATTTTTTTACCCTTCAAGAAGTGATAATATATACAAGCAAAACTAATCAACTTGTGACATTTGAGCCTCAGACATTGCGACCAAATGTTACCCTCAACTGAGTGCAACTGCATTTGACTCAAAAGCCCAACTTTTGTTTAGCTCCACAGTTCATGTACCCTCACTAGAGAGAAGGTCCCAAAATCACAATATTTACAAGGACAATAGAAAGGGATGACTTACAAATACATTCACTCTCAAAAAGAACTCAAGTGTTACAACGTTTCATACAATAAGCTTGCCCTTATTTTTGTTCAATGCTTATTCAAGAATGTTCGGTTGAAGGTCTCATAAGGACTTTTTAAGCGTGTAATGTAGGTTTAAGGTAGGGGTGGATTGACATTTTGGTACTAGTGACTTCACCTTTCTTGAACACTACTCACATTTTTCCAACTGCAATACCTCTTTTTTTTACTTTGCTTCTTTTCAAACCTTTATAGCCTTATTTGTGACTAGTTACCAAATAGAACCACCTTACATACCTCTTCTAAATTGATTTAAGGCCCTATGCTTTATAAACATATACATACTTCTTTTTATATACACATCTTTTCTTTTCTTTTTTTTTCTTTTGGAGCTTGAATAAACTAAAAGAAACACTTTGGATGAATGTGGTCCTAACTCAACGTAAAACATTCCCAATCTCCAATGCGACACCACCCCTTACTTAGGCATTTAGCCTCACTCTCAAAGTTCAAGGAGCGACGAGATCAAAAGAGGGGATTATTCTACCAAAAAGGGGATAAGTATGCAATGAGTTGGCCAAATAAAAGCCTTACAGGTTCAAGTCGGGTACTAGTGGTATTATTTATGTACAGGTCGCTTGAAAGGCTACGGAGGTTTAGAAAATCAAACAGAGAATGCTTAAGATCATTCCTCCAACCAAACATACTGTCATTAGCATTGAGAGACCAACTGTGCAAGTTCTAAATGATATAAGCAAACATGAGAGTTATATGCACACAGAGAACTCACACACACATGGCACATGAACTATATCATTCACATAATTTGACGCTTTCGATCAACACTTTGCAAATCAAGGTTTCCATGATAGACACACATATAACTCTAGGTCGCCATAGAGTCACAAAGCGAGCCTCAGGTTCACAAAGTTGATCACAAAGACTAATATCCTTAAGAAAGTTGTCAATCTATCCATTATCTGGAAAAGTCGACAAAAACAATATAGGTATATATGATTTTAATTTCTTTTTTTTTAATATTTGGAAGGGTATACACTATGTACAGACACACATACTTGATACTAGGCAATTTCACCAAACCAGTCAAAATGATCCTGGTTCTATTATTACACCCTTGAAAAGAACCGGAGAAAAAAACCAAGGGGAATTGATTCCTAAGGTCAAGAGTTTTATGGCTCAATGACGGAGATGCTAATACACATTTTTTCCACATCTCGGCTACTAATATAAAAAGGAGAAAGAAATTAATTTCTTCAATGACAATGCCGAGAATTTGATCAATGGCCCTAATCTAATTTCCTCCACGTTTGTAATTACTATACAACTATGTTTAAAACATCCCATGATAACTCTTGTAGAATCAACCCTCTTCATAATATATCCCAAAATGGCATAAATATTACCGATCTTGAGAACCCCCTTTAAAATATTGATATTAAGAAGGTCACATTCTCTTTTAATCCCTTCAAGGCACCTGGACCGGATGACCTTCATCCTTTGTCTTTCAAAAGTATTGGGATTTAATTGGACCCTCAGTCACAAATCTATACCATAACATCTTTGAAACCCAAGAGATCCCCCAATGATATCAACAAAACTTATTTGTGTCTTATTCCAAAAATTTCAAATGCTAACAACTTAAATATATTTGGACTTATTGGTCTTTGCAACACCATTTATAAGCTCATCACAAAAAATAATGCAAATAGACTTATGCATTTCCTTGACAAACTGATTTGTCCTTAGCTATATTTATAAAAAATAGAAGGGCTTCAAATAACGCTATTATCATACAAAAACTTATTTCAAGAATTCATAGGCTAAAAGGGAAGCAAGGTCATATGATTCTCAATATCGATCTTGAAAAAGACTTTGACTATTTAGAATGATCTTTTCTGCATCACACCCTAACTTGTTTCAATTTTTTCCCCAAAAATTTAAGAAAATTGTCTTAAATTGCATCTCAAATCGTTCTATGGCTATCTTAGTGAATGGCTCAACTACTAGTTATTCTCAACCTAGCCGAGGAATTAGACAAGGTGACCCTATCTCTCCCTATATATTCATCTTCTGTCTAGAAATGTTGATGCGTTACATAAATCATCAAGTGGACATTAGAAACTGGGACCCTATTACCCTTGGAAACAAAGCCCCCAATTTCTCTCACCTTTTCTTTGTCGATGACCTAACCTTAATGCCAAAGCAAATCACAAATCAAGCCACACGATTAAAAAAGTTTTAGACCTTTTTTCCAACCTCTGGGGTAAAAATATATATACCAACAAGTCAAAAATTATCTTCTCCAAAAATTGTCCAACGACCTATACTAAAGAAATTACCAATCTCCTTACTATTAAAAAGAATGACTCCTTTGGCACCTATTTGGGATTTTCTATTCCTAATAAACACCATACATCAAAAGAATATCAACTTATAGTTGACAAAATGAGAACTAAATTAACGGCTTGGAAATTAAAGTTCCTTATATAGCAGGCCGGTCAACGCCCCTTCATTCCTGTCTAAACTCAATCCCCAATCACTATATGCAATATACTCTCATTCTTATGAATATTCTAAAGTTCAAAGGGATTTCATATGGGGGGCTATTAATGAGAAACTTAAAATGCACCTAATCAATTGGTCAACCGTTTGCCAACCAAAAGGGAATGGCAGGATTGCTCTCCATAAGGCAAAAGATAAAAATATATATACCCTAGAAAACCTTATATGGAGGAGCATTACAAATCCTACAACACCATTGACAAATCTCATTATTAATTCCTATGCTAACAGTAAGAACACAAGAAAAAATTCCTTCATATGGAAAGATATTCTAAAAGGGTGGGAAGTATACTCCAAAGGTCTCAATTGGACACTTCATCATATTTCTAACATGAATATTTGGGAAATCAATTGGATCCCCAACCTAGGCAGCCTTAGAGCTAAAATAGAAGGCCCTTTATGAAAAAATTGTTATCACCTAAGATAAGGAACATTTTGATGGCTAGCAAAGGCACCTTGATAATATATCCCTCAACTTTCCCAATAACATCAAGGATGCCATATCAAAGATAAATATCTATGTCAAACATCCTATTAAGGATATCCCTATTTGGTACCTTGATACTAAAGGTATCTTCATGACCAAGACTTACTACTATTTAATCAACAATAATAAGAATAATAATTTGGATTTTCAATGGATTTGTAGCTTGCTTTGTCCCAATAAAATCAATTTATTCCTCTGGAAATGCCTACACAATAAAATTTCTTGTAGACAATACCTCGCAAAAATTAGCCTTAACATAGATCCTCATTGTCTAATATGTCATAACAATATAGAAGAATCTATCACTCATATTTTTCTTACATTCCATGCATGCAACCATCTTTCGGAAACCATTGGTTGAAAAAAGTCGTACAAGGAGAATGGGGAACATTGGATACTCCAGTTAAAAAACTTTAATTACTCCTTCAACAATAACTTGTTAAGCTGGAATCCCTTCTTTCCCTTTGCAATTTGGTATATTTGGATCAACATGAATAACTTTAACCATAAAAATATCAATTTACCTACAATCTTCCGCCATATTTCAAGTAGAGCAATAGAATTATGTCTGTTAACTAAAACATACGTGTTAGATGCTCTAAAGCTTCACATTAAGGTTAGATGGCGTATACCTCCAATGGGATGGTTCAAATAAAACATTGATGCCATCTTTCAAAAAGACATGCAAAAATGTGGCTTAGGTGGGGAATCAGAAATGCAAAAGGCAACTGGATTGTTGGTTACAAAAAATGTGCCAATGCAAATGGTTGTCTTCAAGCAGAATTAAAAGCTCTACTAGAATGACTAAAAATGGCCCATGAGTGGGGTTTGTTTCCATTCCAGATTGAAACGGATTCCACTGAGGTAATTCTCTCAACATAATAACGTAATAAATTATATGCTAACATTGTATTAAAATGCAGGTTAATGCAATAACGGAAGCAGGAAACCCTCAAGCACGAATTCCAGAAAGGGAATATAATAGCTCACCAGCTAGCATGCATGGAAATTGCTAATACAATGAAGACGAAGAAAGTTTTTGTTGCCCCCCCCCCGAAGATGTTAAATTCCTAGTACAACATGATTGTAATGCCTCAAATCCGAGGGGTATGACCGACACTCAACCGGGTATCCCCAGTCGAGTGGACCTGGATGCATTTCTTATTTCTCTCGCGTTACCCCACATTATTCTATGAGAGTTAGCCAAAAGATTCCAAATGCGCAATTGAGAAAAAGTATGATTTCTCTTTTATAAACACACATTATGATTAACAGGGAACTTATTTTACAAAACATACATTATGATTAACAGCAAACGTGGTATTAAAGTTTGCGGCGCCCAAAACATACACCTTAATACATTATTTCTAACCTACATACACTGTCCACGGAGCCTCTAAGAGAAAGATAATACAAGACTTGCCGGCGACAAGGCCCTGGCTATACCTTAACAAAAGGACACAAGACTCCAAAATACAACAACATAGGTTGCATGAGCCACAGAAGGCCCAAGAAGGAAAAGGGCTCACCAAATAAGAATACCGCTGATAGAAAAAGGAGCAGGAGCTACGAGCAGTGGACTGGAGTGCCTGCCAGGGATCCACCTACAATCATAACACGAATCTAGAGCCCCCGACAAAGAGGGACGTCAGTACATTTGAATTGTATTGCATGTATGAATAAATTATGTCCCAAGTAAACTCAAGCCAAATTGCATATACAAGTATAGAACTTAACAATAATAGTACAAGTACAACCATGGAACAACAACCAAACATTTCACAAAAAATGATTCAAATAGTCAAACAAAAGGGCAATCAGTACCCCACGGGTTACAAACTCTCCTGTTGTCTCCTTTCACATTTTCACATTTATAATTTCATGGTTCATATTCATATCAATAGTGATATTGGATCACATTTTTCTACCCTTATTGCCTTGTCCACCCTAATTACCTCAGCCACCCCTATCACCCAAACGCACACCTTATTTCACCGTGTTGCGGCTCGCAACCCGACCCCGCCTAAGTGTTTTCAATTCACATCAACAAACAGGACAACATCAAATATATGAAATCAACTATAGCACATTGTTAAAACAGATCCACAACAACGATAATGAAATCCCACAGCTAGCTACAACAATTTCCTCATGTTCATCAAATTTGAACACAACTTGGATTATGGCAACAGTTAATTACAACTGATTACACATGTTGTTCCATATTATTTCCATTTCCACTATTCTGCATTCTTTGCATTTCCATTGTTCCACATTAATTCCATTTCCATTGGTCCACATTATTTTCATTTTCAAACTCTTCCAATTACAAGTTCCACAACTTTCACCACAAAGTGTTACCACACAATTATACAACACAAAAGCTTCACAATGATTCCCACATGAATATCAACTATCAAAAATTTCACAACTAACACAGGGCGATTTCACAAGGGTCACAGTTAGCCATACATACCTGGAGTTGATTATTTCCTCTAAACCTCTAGTCCAATTCGCCAAGCAATCAAGAAGTCAATCTAGTTCATGAGCAACACTTAGGTTTTAGAAGTTTAAACTCATAGTTGCTACCCAATTCCCTTTTTACAATATTTTTGGGTTTTGAGGACATGCATGAAGATTTTATGAAGAAATTTCAAAGCAAGTGCATGGGGTTTCCTACCCAAGATAAATTTTGAAATTTGGGGGATATGGGTTAGGAATTTTACCTGTGAAATCGAAAGAGAAGACAATTCACCAAGGATTTTCCAAGCTCCAGTGATTTTGAAAGACTAGATGATGAAGAATTTACTTTCCCTATCAAGAACCCTCTCTCCATCTATCTTATTTTGATCATAAGTGTTTTAAAAATGAGGGAGAAGGTGTTTTAATAAAAGGTGGGTCGGGTCTAATATATTAGAAAAATACCAGCCAAGCTCGATCTGCGACGCAATCTGCGATCGGAGAACTGACATGTGGTCCGCAAAATTGACCGCATAAATGGCTAATATTTCAAACCTCTCGGGTTGGGAATGCGGAGAATATGCGGTCCGCATTAGGGTTCTGCGGTCGCAGAATGCACCGCAGAACTGACCTTCAAATTTCCTCAGGGACAATATGCGATCACTCTGCGGTCCGTATATTGATTATGTGATCGCAGATTTGACTGCATTTTCGACATCAAAATATTGGTTGCTCTCTGATTCACTCTGTGGTAGGAATGCAGTCCGCATAGCTGATCTGCAACCACATTTTGGACCGCTTTTGACCAATTTCTGGAAAAATTTTGGTTTCACATTTTAAGCTCAAAATAGTAAAAATGATCTGATCCACGTAGGTAGACTCGACTCCATGAGCTGCTAACATCTGAGCAATCTTTTTCACAGGGCCTTACATCATCCCCCGCTTAAGATCATTCGTCCTCATGTAGTTGAGTCTACCTAATGAGTTTGAAAACATGATATGCAAGTTTCTACACTTTTATTAACTTTCAAGATTGTTTTAGAAAAACATTGCTAGAGTTCCCTATATAATATGGACATAACCACATGTCAAATAATCCCCAAAACATATTTTTCAAGCAATACTACACAAACCTGCTACCTTACAACAGTTGTAAAATGCATAATCCTCAGACTTGCACATATTCAACCTCTTGATAAACTTTTCAACCATTTTAGCACACTACATGTAATCAAATTAAGCATTAATTGCCTGTACTATTAAAGCCATTTACCAATCACAAGGGTACGACACAGTTATTTATTTCAATACAATTCCTCCATGGAGAGCTAATCATTACACAATTAGAATGCTTTGATACACAGTCTCCATGAAAAATTAATTATTACTTCCAAACATCACCTTACCATGAGAGCACAGAACTTCCATTACCAAAAAGGGTTGCACATTGTTCAAATGATTACATCACATAAACTTGGTTGGCACAACCTGAAGAAACAACAACAATAAGGCACTTGGAAAGAGAAAGGATGATTCTTACACCTAATGGAACACAACACTAGCTCTCCCAGGGACAAGATTTGCACGACCATTCCTAGGCTTACTCAAATAGATGGGGATATTTTATCATCATCTCACCTTCCGCTTCCCACGTGGCTTCCTCGACTTGCTGATTTCACCACAACACCTTAACTGAAGCAATCACTTTGTTCCGAAACTTTCGGAGTTTCCTACCCAGATAGTAAACAGAATCTCCTCATATGACAAATCTTTTGTTAACTTGATGTCTTCAATTGGCACAATTTTAGACAGATGACCCACAACTTTTCTCAACATGGTCACATGAAACACTGGGTGAAGTATGGACATTTCAGGGGGCAATTCCAACCTATGCACAACTTGACTGATCCTTTGAGTGATTTGATAAGGCTCAACGTACCTAGGACTTAGTTTACCCTTCTTCCAAAAGCGCATGACTCCTTTCATAAGAGAAACCCTCAAGAATACCCAATCTCTTTCTTGAAACATCAATTCTCTTTAACGCACGTCTGCATAGGATTTCTGGTGACTTTGAGCAATCTTCATCCTCTTCTGAATGACTCTTAGCTTCTCCATGGCCTGATGCACGAGATCTGGCCCTATTAGTTTTGTTTCACCAACCTCAAACCACCCGATAAGGGACCTACACCTTCTTCCGTACAATGCTTCGAATGGGGCCATCTGGATGCTAGCATGGAAGCTATTATTATAAGAAAACTCTATAAGGGGTGGGTTGTCATTCCAATTACCTTTGAAATCCAAGACACATGCCCACAATATATCTTGGAGCGTCTGGATAGTCCGCTATGCTTGGCCATCGGTTTGCGGATGGAAAGTTGAGCTAAGATTCACTTGAGTACCCAAACCTTGCTGAAATTTCCTCTAGAAGTTAGCTGTAAACTGAGCTCCTCGATCCTAAATAATGGAAAGTGTCGTATCATGAAGCCTCACTATCTCTTTGATATACAATTGAGCATATTGTTCTGCAGTATCAGTGGACTTGACTGGAAAAAAGTGAGCCGATTTGGTGAGCCTATCCACAATTACCCAAATTGAGTCTAACTTGTGCTGAGGACGAGGTAGTCCTGTCATGTAGTCCATATTGATCATTTCCCACTTCCACCTCGGTATTTCATTAAGCTGAGTCGACCCTCCTAGCAGCTGATGCTAGGCCTTCACTTGCTGGCAATTCGGACACTTTGAGACAAAGTCCGCTACACTCTTCTTCATACAAATCCACCAATAGATATCCTTTAGATCATGATATATCTTTGTAGAGCCTGGGTGCGCTGAATATCTGGAATGATGAGCCTCCTCCATTACCCTCTCCCGAATATTATCCACATCCGGGACACATAACCTGTCATGGCACCGCAGTACACCATCACTGTCTTCGAGTTAAAATGCTGAAATTTTGCTACTTAAAGCTGCCTCCTTCAATTGTACTAATGCTGGATCAGCAAACTGCTTTTCTTTAACCTCTGCCACGAGTGACGATTCTACTGTATTATGCACAATAAGTTCCTCCTCATTCGGGGCCGAAATAAAAACCCCAAGTATAGCCAAGCGGTGTACCTCCCTGGCTAGGAACCTCTGATCCGCTCTCAAGTGGGCGAAACTACCCATGTATTTCAAACTGAGGGCGTCGGCCACCACGTTCGCCTTCCATGGATGGTACAAGATGTCAATATCATAATCCTTAAGCAATTCAAGCCACCGCCGCTGCCTCAAGTTAAGCTCCTTCTTTTTGAACAAATACTGGAGACTCTTGTGATCTTAATATCTAAATGAACCCCATAAAGATAATGTCTCCATATTTTCAAGGCGAACACAACTGCTGCAAGCTCCAAATCATGCGTCGGATAATTCTTCTCATGATTATTGAGTTTCCTGGATGAATGTGCTATGACCTTCCTGTACTGCATCAGATCACACCCTAAACATACCCTGTAGGCATCATAATGAACCACAAACCCCTATGTGCCTTCTGGCATGGCCAATACAAGTTTGGAAGTCACCCTTCTCTTCAATTCTTTAAAGCTTTTCTCACAAGCATCTGACCGCTGGAACTTGGCTAATTTTTGAGTCAATTTAGTCAAAGGATAGGCGAGGGTGGATAATCCCTCAAACCTCTGATAATACCCTGCTAACCCTAAAAAGCTACATATCTCTTTCGGGGTCGCGGGTCTACGCCAATCCTTCACTCCTGCAATCTTTTGGGGTCCACCTGAATCCCCTTACTGTAAATAACATGGCCCAGAAAAGCGATGGATTCAAACAAAAATTCACATTTGTAAAACTTGGCATACAATTGGTGCTGATGTAGAGTCCGCAAAACTGCTCTGAGGTGGCTGGCATGACCCTCCATGCTCCTCGAATATACGAGGATGTCATCAATGAAGACAATCACGAAGGAGTCTAATAATAACTTGAAGATCCGATTCATAAGATCCACAAAACTTGTCGGGGCATTGGTTAGCCCAAAAGACATGACCAAGAATTCAAAGTGGCCATAACAAGTTCTCAAAGCGGTCTTAGGGATATCCTGCTCCCTGATCTTCAATTGGTGGTACCCGGACCGCAAATCAATTTTGGAGAAGAACCTTGCACCTTGCAATTGATCGAACAAATCATCTATCTGAGGCAAAGGGTGCTTATTTTTTATGGTGACTTTATGAAGTTGCCGATAATCGATACACATCTGAAGCGACCCATACTTCTTTCTGACAAAAATAATCGGATCACTCAATGGAGACATACTTGGCCGAATAAACCCCTTCTCCAATAGATCCTTCAACTACTCTTTTAACTCCCACAATTCTGCTGGCGCCATTCTGTACAGTGGAATAGTTATTTGTTGGGTATCTGGAAATACGTCAATCCCGAAATCAATCTCCCTATCTGGCAGGATTCCTAGAAGCTCATCTGGAAATACATCAAGAAACTCATTTTCAACTGGAACGGACTCGGGGGCATGAAACTTCTGAGTCGTGTCCGCCACCCGGACTAAATGATAGATGCACCCCTTTCTGGTTATTCCATGAATCTAGGAAATTTTTTCTTGCATTGTATTATTTGGTCTACGTACCGGAACTGATAACATTCGAGAATATGTAGGATTATAGACAAAAGATCCTTTTTTGGCTCTCTCTTTAGCCCTATGTCTCTTATCCCTAGGAGGTCTTCCTCTACTAGCAGGTTTTTTCGGAAAACTCTATTTATTATGGTACAGATGGCAGGCAGGCCTATATTTAAGCCTTGAGGTAGGAAATAAACCTACACTTCGGCACAACACTATTACCTTTCCATTCAACAACCGGCTCAATATGCAACTCGAGTCTCATAACTCTCGTCCGAAAATCAAGTTTAGCATAGCACGAATAGAGCCAATCCATCCCCATGGTTACATAAAAATCCACCATCCCAAGCTCGATAAGGTCAGCCATGGTAACACGAACAACTACCATAACAACACAATTCCTACAGTCCCGCGCGGCAGTAATAGGATCACCAACCGGAGTTGATACAAGAAATGGCTCAAGAAGTTGTTCGGGAACAATCTCAAAACTCAAAGCAAAAAATGGAGTGACATAGGACAAGGAAGACCCCGGATCAATAAGAGCATAGCAATAAATTGTCTTGACAGATAGGATACATGTGATAACATCTGCGGAAGCCTCAGCACTCTGACGGCCACTCAATGCATAAAAGCTGTTGGGTCCTCCCCTACCACGATCTCCATCTCTGGCTGCACCGTGCCTTGTTGGGGCTGGAGGGAGCACTGATGACGTAGCAACTGAAGAAATGGATGGCTGAGCAAGTCCCCTACCCGTGCCCTATCTGGGCGCACGACAGTCCCGCTGTATGTGACCTCTGACCTCAACAATTGTAACACACTGGAGCATCCAAGTAACATGCCTCTGTTTGAAATCTCCCACACTTGGGGCATATACCTCCCCGCTACCGAGAAATCATCCCCAAAGGGCTACTCCTCTAGTAATGGTGCACGGACGGTGGTGCACTAGCTGAGAACTGAGCATAAGACTAAGATGGTCCTGATGACCCTCTCCCTTGAGCTGACCTCTCTGAGTGACCCATAGACCGGGCCCTGCTACTACTCTCCCTGTCTGCACGAATCTTCAACTTCCTGGACTCTATGGCCCGATCAAAACCCACGATATTCCCATAGTTCATGTCTTAATGCAAAGCCGTTGTAGCAGCATCATTTACCACCAAAGGGCTGATAACCTGAATGGATATTCAGACTCTGCCTCCATTGTCGACACAAACCGAGAAGCATACTTGGAGAACCTCACGAATTCCATATGATACTCCCAAACACTCATGCTACCATGCCTAAGAACCTCAAACTCGATGGCACGGGCTGCCATGGTCTCGGTAGGAAAGAAGTGGTCCATGAAGGCATCTACGGACTCCTCCCATCTAGTTCGAGGTTTCCCCTACTCACACGAATCCTCCCACATCTCTAACCACAAACGCACATCTCCCTTCAACCTGTATGAAGCCAATTCTACCCTTTCTATCTCTGTAGAATTCATTATTCGAAGGGTCTTGTACATCCCATTAAGGAATTCTTGCAGATCGGCCTCTAGGTCTTTGCCTGAGAACTCTGGAGGATTCAATCACAAAAACTGATGAACACTGGAGCTGGAGGAATCTCTCTATCCGTTGGAGGACACAGGGTAATCATGAGATCTCTGGGCATGGGCAGCCACTAACTGGATCAACATACGATAGCTCCCTTAAGGTCTCCATCAAAAATCCCGGGATCCGAAGCTTGAGCAACATCAGGATTAGGAGCATTGGCAGGAGGGATAGTAGCACCCTCGGCCCCTGCTGCAACATGATAGCTTGGATCAAGAACGGATGGAGCAGGCATATTAAGAATTGGGAAATCACTCTCAACCCCAGCAGCCGGCAAATGATCCACAGCCGCACTGGAAGTAGCATTGGCCCCTAGGCCGAGTCTAGCTTTCTTCTTGGGTTCCATTAATGAAAATTTGAAATAAAGCACGAATTAGACACAACATCAATTCACCGCATGAATATGGAATAACAATTAAGAGGGTAGTTTTTCCTAAATGACCGTGTAGCCCCCAACTTAGAGATGAGGCCGACAACACACCGATAAGAAGGGCTCTACTAGGCACATCTCCTAGAAATCCTAGGACTCCTTTAAACCTTACGCTATGATACCAAGTTTGTCACGCCCCAAGTCCTAGGGGCATGACCGGCACTGAACCTGGTATCCCCAGTCGAGTGGACCTGGGTGCCTTTCCTATTTCACTCACGTTACCCCACATTATTCAATGATAATTAGCTAAAAGATGCTTAATTCACAATTGAAAGAATATATTATTTCTCTTTTATAAACACACACTATGATTAACAGGGAACGTCTTTTAAAAAAAATACATTATGATTAACAGGGAACGTGGTATACAAGTTTACAGCGCCCAAAACATACACCTTTATACATAAGTTTTAACCCACATACCATTGTCTACAGAGCCTCTAAGAGAAAGATAATACAACACTTGTTGGCGACAAGGCCCCGGCTATACCTTTACAAAAGGACACAAGACTCCAAAATACAACAACATGGGTGGCATGATCCACACAAGGCCCCAGAAGGAAAGGGGCTCACCAAACAAGAATACCGCTAATAAAGAATAGAGGAGGAGCTACGAATGGTGGACTGGAGTGTCTACCCCGGATCCACCTACAATAATAACACGAATGTTGCGCCCCCGGCAAAAAGGGACGTTAGTACATTTTAATTGTACTGGCATGTAAGAATAAACTCTGTCCCAAGTAAACTCAAGCTAAATATGCAAGTATAGAACTGAACAACAATAGTACAAGTACAACCAAGGAGCAACTACCAAACATTTCATAACAAATTATTCAAGTAGTCAAACAAAACGGAAATCAGTGCCCCACAGGTTACAAACTCTCATGATGTCTCCATTCACAATTTCACATTATCATACCAACCCACACCTTATTTCACCGTGTTACGGCGCGCAACCTAACCCTGCCTGGCAATTAATATCAACAAATAGCACAACATCAAATACAAGAAATCAACTATGGCACAATATTAAAACAGATCCACTACAAGGATAATGAAATCCCTCAACTAGCAACAACAATTTCCTCATGTTCATCAAATTGGTACACAACTTGGAGTATCTCAACAGTTATTCACAACTAATCACACACGTTGTTCCACATTATTTCCATTACAACTGTTCCACATTATTTCCGTTTCCATTGTTCCACATTATTTCCATTTCCATTGTTTCACATTATTTCCATTTCCAAACTCTTTAAATTACAAGTTCCCCAACATTCACCACAAAGTGTTACCACACAATTATATGACACAAAATCCTCACAACGATTCCCACATGAATATCAACTATCAACAATTTCACAATTAACACAGTGCAATTTCACAAGGATCACAGTTAGCCATACATACCTGGAGTTTATTATTTCCTTTAAACCTTTAGTCTTATTCGCCAAGCAATCAAGAAGTTAATCTAGTTCATGAGCAACACTTAGGTTTTAGAAGTTTAAACTCATAGGTTCTACCCAATTCCTTTTTTTTACAAGATTTTAGGGTTTTGAGGACATGCATTAAGATTTTATGAGGAACTTTCAAAGCAAGTGTATGGGGTTCCCTTCCCAACCTAAATTTCAAAATTTGGGGGAAATGGCTTAGGGATTTTACCTGAGAAATCAATAGAGAATACAATGCACCAAGGATTTTCCAAGCTCCAATTATTTTGAATGACTAGATGATGAAGAATTCACTTTCTCTCTCAACAACCCTCTCTCATTCTCTCTTATTTTGATCAGAAGTGTGTTAAAAATGAGGGAGAAGGTGTTTTAATAAAAGGTGGGTCTAGTCTAAAATTTTAGAATAATACCAGGTGAGCTCTATCTGTGACGCAATATACGCTCGCAGAACTGACGTGCGGTCCACAGAATGGACAGCAGAAATGGCTGAAATTTGAAACCTCTCGGGTTGGGAATGCGATGATTATACGGTCCGCATTTGAGTTTTGCTGTCGCAAAATGCACCGCAGAACTAGACTTCGAATTTCCTCAGGGACAATATGAGATCACACTGCGGTCCGCATATTGATTATGCGATCGCAGATTTAACCGCATTTTCGACATAGAAATTGGTTACTCTCTGATTCACTCTACGGTAGGAATGCGGTCCGCATAGATGATCTCTGACCATATTCTGGACCGCATTTTTACCATTTTCTGGAAACTTTTTGGTTTCACATTTTTAAGCTCAAAATAGTAAAAAGGATCTGATCCATGTAGGTAGACTCCACTCCATGAGCTGCTAACATCTGAGCACTCTTTCTCACGGGGCCTTACAATGATGTTTTGGAAAAATGTGTTTTGAAAAACTTTTATCTTATTATGCTTGAAATATGTTAGCAAGACTAGGAAATTACAATGTCTTGAGTTACACAAACTACAAATCCCATGTAGTGCATGTTTCGTAACCTTTAATATTTATATTTCCTGTTTGCTAAAAAAAACAATTAAACCTTTGCATATGCAATCATATATCTTCCCTTTTCTTATATACTTCTAAAATATGCAAACAAAGACAACATGCTCATAATAGTCCTAGCTTCAAAAACCAACTCAATTTCACAATGCACCCATGGCTTGAACACCCAACATCCTAGAAAAGTCTAATAGTGCTACCTATACCTCGTGAAACCATGTGCGATTACAACAAGAACAAAAGATTAAGTTGAAGCCACCCATTCGAATCTCATGATCAACTATAATTTATAGACTAACATATATATAAAATCTCTCACCCTCACAAAAAAGTCACATGCATGCAATTGGCACTATATGTGTGCCCTTAATAAAAATCTCTACTAATGTAGGTTAACTTGATCTAAAATCAATTAGGATTTTTCATGGTGGTAGTGTGGGCTGACGATGGGAAGGATATTTTTAGGAATAGTGGCTAACTCTCTTAAGCACTTTAACACATCATATAATCAACTGTAAGTGTAATTTCTTCGATCACAATTTTATTTCACAACTAAAATCATCCCAACAATGTTCCCTCATTCGTTAAGCATTACTTTAATTCATACCCACTAGCAAGAACAAGACAACAGTTTATTCATCTATATATATTTTTTCTCTTTTGCAATTTCCACTACTAGTGTATTTTCTTACAAACCAAGTGCACCTTTCTTCTTTTTATTAGTTCCACTCAAAAGCCACCCTGTACTTAGTCCCTTCTTTTAGCCCTCATCAAACAATTAAAGTACTTTATGAGGTAAAAAGACCAAAATAATGGAAATTAAGAACAAAAGGGCATAGGCTTGTAATGTGGGTGCATAATAAAAGTCTAGAGGCTTGAAAGTGTTAAATAGGAAAATATTTTATTTACGTTAAATAATAAGCTCAAAAATACTAATTAAAGCCTAAAATAATTTCTCAAACCGAGCATCGCCTAACTTTTCATATCACATACTGGGCAAGTTATAGACTCAATCGCAAAAACATGGACTATATAAAAATTGTGATGACCCAAAAAGTCATCACTCATTTTATATGTAAATTCTGTGTTATGATGTCATTAACATGGATGCCTCGATTTACGTGTGCAGTCCAGGTGTATTTCTGAAAAGCTTTTATATGATATCTAAGTGAAATAAGGAAATTGGCCTCTAAAAACTAATTAAAGTTTGCTTTGGCTAATATTCTTGGTAACGGATCCAGACCCGTGATACGACGGTCTCGTAGGTTCCATAGTAAAATCTGAGACTTAGGCGTATGCCTGGAAGAGAATCTCGAGGTCTCAAGCCTAAAAAAAAATTTTAAAAGAAATTGTTTAACTGAAATTATATGAGTTTTGAAAATTGGTAGATGATTGAATTTGATGATATTGTAAAGATGAGGAAGGTTGTAACTATGTTTGGTCGTGTAGTATGTATTCATGCAACACTCTAGCAATGCTAGGAAATGATAATGCCTTATATGGTATGGCTCAAAAATGTACTAATGGCATCTCTATGGGTCTTTCACCCTGGTACCTGACTCCATTATTAATATTAATATAAGTACATTTCCCCTTCATTAAAAAAGTTGAATCTATAAAATTTGGTAAAGATCGGAAGTATCAAACGTATATTTAGGTAAATAGAAATTTTGATGTTCTTGAGTGATTTCATGAATTTGAGGTTTAATTCATAGTTATTGATGTTAGTTTAGTTATTTGATCGCATGAGCAAGTATTAATGATATTTATGGAAATGCGTGCATGTTTGGTTTGGAGACTCCAAGGGCTCGGGTGAGTTTTGGATAGGCGATGGAATGATATTCGACTTGGGAATACTTCTGGTGTATTGCAGGTCTGCAGGCTTCGCAATGCAAGCTCGCATTTGCGATGAAATATCGCAATTTCGAAGAAATATCTGAATTTTGAAGATGGGTTGGGCAGGGAGACCTTTGCATTTACGAAGCTCAATTTCACAAATGCAATACATGCAAGGATCACAATTGCGAACGATAGTTCGCATTTGCAAAGAAAGCCGTAACGAACCGACCGGTCGTTTTTAAATTTTGCAGTTCGCTCACAATTCTCGAGCCTGTCTTGGACCGTTTGGTATATTATGACTTATATAAATCATTGGTGTTGGGTTTCATGTTAATTAGAATGAATTTGTAAAAACACACTTAGTTAAGAGCTTAATTTCAAAGGTTTGACCAAAATTTGACTTGTTTGTATTTGATCTCGATTTAAATTTTTTTATGGTTTGGTTA
Organism: Nicotiana benthamiana; assembly: GCA_034376525.1. Taxonomy (NCBI): domain Eukaryota; kingdom Viridiplantae; phylum Streptophyta; class Magnoliopsida; order Solanales; family Solanaceae; genus Nicotiana; species Nicotiana benthamiana. The sequence continues at coordinate 46,120,980 of CM067328.1, forward strand.
GCTCTGTCCGGTAATTTGGGACTTAGCAGCGTGATCTAAATATATTTTTGAAGTCTGTGGAAGGTTTAGGCTTGAATTGGCGTAATTGAGATTTCGGCATTTTACGGTTGATTGGCGAGATTTCTATATTAGGGTCGGAATGGAATTTAAGAAATGGTAATAGATCCTTTGTCTCATTTGTGATGTGTGTGCAAAACAGGTCATTCGAATGAGGTTTGATAGTCTTTTTGATCAAATTCGGAATTCGGTTGTTTTTGAATTCTTAGGCTTGAGTACGAGAGTGATTTGATGTTTTGATTTTGTTTTGAGCGTTATGAAGGTTGGAACTAGTTTGAATTATGCTAAAGGGTGTGTTGGCATGTTTGGACTGGGTCCCATTAGGCTCGGATATATTTTGGAAGAGTTTTTGGATGATTTTCGCGTTTTGAGCATAAGCATGTAATGATCCAAAAGTCTATTTTTAGTGCTAGAGATCGAATTTTGATTTTGAGACTTCCGAAATTTTGATAATGAATAATATGAGTGATATGGAAATTTGGTCTAATTTTATCAAGTTGCAATTGGGTTTTTGACGTGAATCATTAGTTAATTGTTTAACGAGTGAAATGGATATCGCAGTGAGCAAACGAGTTTTGACCTTTTAGTGAGAGGAATTAAGCCTTTAGTGATCGGAATCGGATTTATTAAAGCTGTTATATTTTTTTTGCTTTTTTTGACCTTTTTTGGTACAAGAACACGCCTTGGGTCTATTTTTGAACAAGAAATCATGGGACATATTGAGATAAGTCTCTTTTCATCATTTCTGCTCCATAATATAGAATTATCAGCGATTAATTTGACTAGATTACATGTTTTTTGAAGTGTAAATTCGGGATATGGACCTAGGGATTTGAAAACAAGATTTGAAGATTTGGAGGTCAAATTGTTATAGGAATTTATTAATTTTGGTATGGTTGGACTTGTGGTTGAATGGGTTGAGTTTTGTTGGATTCTAAAGCATGGGCCTGGGGTTCGGTTTGAGAAATTTCGGGATTTTGATGTTAAATTGGATATTTTCAAGTGGGCTTCGCTCCCTTAGCATATTTTAATGATTATGTTCTAATTGTGGCTAGATTTGGAGCATTCGGAGGTCGATTCGCACGGGTGAGGCATCGCGGGCTAGAGTTCAGACTAGATCAAGGTGAGTAATGATTGCAAATGATGTTATGAGGGTTTGAAACCCTGCATTGACATTGTTTTGATATATTGAGGTGAGGCACATGCTTGATAACGAGATTGGGGTCGTTTACTATTGGAGATTGTGATTTGGTCCGTCCCAATTGATGAATTTACAGCATACTTGATTAAAAACTATTTGCTGTAATCATTTTTAGGTTGAAAGCCATATTTGGGCCTAGTACCAGCTATTTCATCCTTCTGAAATTTTTGTTGAAATTTCCTCACTGTTTTTTCTTTATACTTTAACTAAGACATGTCATTTTCTACTATTTTCAAAACTCAACCATGTTTACTGTGCTATTACACTTGAAATGATATTTAAATAATATTTTAGGCTGAGCATATTGTCTTACTGTTGCCTGAGTGGCTTATATATTTTTTGACTGGGTTAGCCAGAGGTCCTGAATTGTGAGGATAATTTTGGGTCGGGTTTCAAGCCGCGGTAGTGAGATTCTAATTATGATATTGAGGTAAATGGCCTTAGATTGTGTGCCACGAGGTGGCTTGATATTGATATGAGGTCGAGAGCCTATTTATGAGCCACGAGGTGGCCAGATACTGCGCTTAGACAGTAAGGGGTCCCTTACGGAGTCTGTACACCCTCAGTGAATGTTGGTACCCATTGAGATGTGAGATATAGCTCGAGGGGCTGATATTGCTCTATATGATAGACCGAGGGGCTGGTATTGTTCAATGTGATTGCCCAAGGGGCTGGTATCACTCTATGTGATTGCCCGAGGGGCTTGTATTATTCTGATATATGTCCTGAGGGGCGGAGTTGTTGACATTGTGCCTGAGGGGCGAACCTCTATGTGTTTATCTTTCATAATTACATATCATTTATCTATTATTCAATGGTATTTTAACCTAAGGGGGCGCATTTCTGTGCTAATCTTCACTAAATGTTTTGCATTCATTTGCGTATTTGAAAAAGTCAATTACAAAGAAGTTTAAACTTAGCTAAGATTTTTTGAAGAGATTTTTACAGCTTCACTACCTTCTCACAGGTTTTTGAGCTGCTTCTATACAGCACTTTGATATGCTTTACGTGATTTCTTACAATTTATGCTTTAGCTATGGTTATTACTCACTGAGTTGGAGTACTCACTTTACTCCATACACCTTGTGTGCAGATTTAGGTCTTTATACACCGGTAGCCGGTAGCATGTTTTGAGGATTGGAGGCAGAGTCATTGGAGTTCAGCAGTGCAATTGTCGGTGTACGCAATACTGCTTTCCTTTCTCTTCATTTCATTAGTCTGTATTCTTACAATTCAGACACTCTATTGTATTTCTACCCTAGTAGATAATTGTGACTTGTGACATCCCGGTTAGGTCTGTGTGGGATTGTATTTCTGCTACTTATTAAATTAAATCATGTTTAGACTGCTTTTATATTATTTAACTCTTTCAAAAAAGTTAATTGGTTTAATTGGCTGGCCTTGTCTTCACGAGAGGTGCCATCACAATTGGCTTCGGTGTTATGGTCAAAACAGTTGGTATCAGAGCCTAGTTTACATAGATCTCACGAGTCATGAGTAGGTTCAGTAGTCTCGCAGATCGGTACGGAGATGTCTATAATTATCCTCGAGAGGGGGCAGAACCTTTAGGAAAACTTCACATTCTTGAATTCTTATCGTGCGTCCTTTGATATAGCTAGAAATGTAGCTCATTGAATTACTTCCATGCATCCGCCGCGCTCATGAGTGCGCGGTATTAGATGTGCATTGATGGCTTGTGATTCCATGATCGAGGAGCGAGACGTAATTTTGTGAGTTGATGTTGTTCTAGTCTGGAGGACATGAGTCCAGATCTTTACCTATAGCTTGAGCACCGATTTGCTGATTGTGTGAGCAAGTGTCTTCGAACTGATATATTCTGTAGTGTCCCTATTAGTTGAAGAGACGACTGCATGGCTCTGTGTTGAGTACATTGTGACTCCGAGATGTATTATTATGATTTGAAAGGGTCTGCTGGAGGATAGAAGAACTATTAGGTGCTTTATTTTCATCTTGATTTTAGGTATAGCCCCGAGTTATGGGTGAGGGAAGATTATTTTCATGTGTACTAGTTGGGAGTGAAGTAAATTTCAGGTTGCGGTATGAGTTTAGACTCAGGAAGGCTAAATGACTGTGCAATGTTTATGGCGGGGGAAGGTATGCAAATATATTAGTTGAAGACAAGGCGGGTGGGTTATCTCCTGTGAAGTGTTCCGAGGTTGTGTGATACTTATGTGTCTTTTAGAAGGTCACATTTACAAGTGAAATATAAGTGTCTAAATTTTAAGTTTTAGTGGCTTAAGAGATTGGGCTTGACAGTTGCAAGGATAAATGCGAGATTTGTAGAATTTAAATGTACTACATGGTATGTGTTTCATGAGCATATGAAGGTTTGAGTTTAATCTCACTATGGTATTGTGGCCGCAATAGAGCATATGTGTTATGAGTTACTGTGTGTGTTATGGTCTACCGCTCTGTGCCATGTGAGGGAGTCTTCTATTAATTAAGAGATTGCACGGTTATGTGCTATGTTGGTTCAGATTTTAGACATTCGGTTGAATCAGTTATGGCCTACGGAGGTTGAGACCAAGGATGGCTCGGGTAAAGGAAATTTTTGACGAAGATTATATTATGCTTCATAGGTGTCTGAGAATCACGGGATGTCTTGAGTTGGTGTTGTCAAGAATGCATGGTTCATAGAGTAGGAAGTTGCATGATTGTGTTGGAATAAGGTTACATCCTGCGATGCCGGAGTGCCAATGAGGCAGGGGTTGATCGGTTCATTTCATCGGACTAATTGTTGTTTGAATTGAGTGAATGACTATTGAGAATGGTTCTAATTTGCGCAACATTCTACATTAACAATTCGGCATCTTAAAGATGTCATATGGTTAGGATTTGTGTTTTCATTTGGATGATGTCAAGACTTGTGGTTCTTTCTACATTAACTATGGGATTCAATATATCAGTATTAGGAAGGTAATGGTTGAAAATTTGCAAGAAGCCCCTTCAGATAGGTATTTTAAACGTGGTGCTTTTAGGAACATTTACTTAAGTACTCAGTGGCATATGAGCCTTAGACGGTGTGGTTTTATGCTTGGGTCTCGTGTGGTAAGTCTGAGTTCAGGAATTGTGGTTCTAAAGCAAAAGGGGATATCAAGTTGAAGGTAAATCAGAAGGAAACTTGGATAGATAGGATTGTTGGGTAGTAGCCCGGATCGGTATGGTAATGATATGATTAGTTCCTTGGTTGTGTACGGGCTAATGATTTCCTACAGGTCTTTCACGGCAATGCGCTTAGGTTTTGATGACAGTCATAGCTTGGTCGAGTTAGAAGAATTTAGTCCTGGTAGGTCTGGTTTGTGCAAGGGGAACTCGGAGAGTTCTTGATGGTTTCTACCTCGGTTGGATATGTATATTTTCTTTCGGCATGAGGAGCATGGGATGCATAGTGATTTTATTCTAGATGAGATCAATGGAAAGTTCTTGATTAGTTGAGTGCGTATATGTTTGTGGCTCGAAAGAGAGATGAATCACTCATGTTATCCTGTGATGGTGTGGTATTCCGGTATGTTGTGGAGGATTGACATTTGCGTGTGTAAGGTTACGGTTCAGTTTTGAATGGAAAGTCATAAAATTCTTAGGCAGTACGGGCATTTTCAGATGATTAGTGAATGAGCTTTATATGATTAGGGGGATGATCTCTATATGATTAACAAAATATTATGACTAAATAAGAGTGATTTGACGAGGGTATATGTTTCACAAAATGAAATACGATTAAATTAATGGTACTTCTGTAGAATTGTAGCGCTTTCTTATTAGTCGACTACTGATATTCAAGTTTGCTTGGTGAAATAAGGGACTTTTAGAGTATTTTTTATGGAATTATTGGGTATGTGTGGTGCGGTATGTATTCAGACTACGGAATTGGGATCAGGTATGTTGATTCATGTGCCATATGGATTGGGAGACAAGGAAGTTCTCACATTCAGGCTATGTTGTGGTTGTGAGTCATGTGTATCGGCATTGTTGAGTGACTATCGGGGTTTGAAGACCCGAGCATTTCTCTTGTGCTTGGCATGTTTGATTTTGGATGGGATATTGGGTTCAGACGGGTTGCCTCTATGTTGTGTCATTCTAAGGCGGCACTGTTGGCTATGTCGGATATACCCTAGATTGAGTGGTGAGGTCCATAGGATTTTTCCCTAGTGGAGTGCTTTTATATTTCAAAGATCCAACAGACGGTTGGGAATAATTGTCTTTCTTATTTCTTTTGTGAGGGATGTCAGTTTAGAGGCTTGTACCATTTGATTCAATTCTAGTGGTGATGGACTTTTCCGTTGTTTTTCTTGTGGTCGGGCATGACGCCGGATAGGGTTGTTGATTTATTTATTGATTTGATGCCAGGCACTATATCGTATGGCATCGGTAGAGTTAAAGGGGTGTAAGGAGCAGCTTTAGGATTTCCTTGATAAGGAGTCTGTTGGCAGGCCAATGTGGATGTGTGTTCTAACTTGAGTCGGCCTGGTTGGCTCCGGATTGTATTGTTGAGAGAGGTGTTGATTGGTCGATTATTGAGCTTATTAGTAATTCGATGAGTCCTATGAGTTGCCTTTATGTGTTGCGAGGTGTTAGGGTTTAAAGGTTATCAGCACATGTGGTGCGGTGTTATTGGGGTCTCTCAGTAGGATCGGGCGGAGGAGTATTGTATATTGCTTGGTGGATGGTGCATCTGTTAACCCCTTTCAGGTTTTGCAGTGTTATGTACTTGCTTTACAGTGGTTATGATGATTTACTTTGATTCTAGACATCAATTGCGCGTGGTCATCAATTTTGACCATAGTGACTTTAGGTGTTCCTTGTGGAGCGGTATTTGGATAAGGTCGTGCGTCATAGCAAATTTATGTGGAGGTATGACCTCACAGGGTAGATTCAAATGTTCTGTTCCTATGATGTGAGACAGGTTCTCAGCCTTGTGTTGTGGTTGTACTGGTGAGCTTAAGGTATAGCTCTTTCCTTTGAGTCATTTTCATGATTTGAGTAAGTTCGGATTGCTGCTTATTAGTATGCGTGTGATGTAATTTGTGGCTTAGGCCTATATTGAACTGTCATTTCACTAGAGTGGTGTGTTGGATTAGAGGAAATCATTGGGATCATTAATGAATACCAACGTATTCGATTTCAACATGTTTAAAAGATAATATCGAGGTTCAGCTGGAAAATTTGCTATGGTATTTTCCAAATGAGAAGTGGCTTCATGAATGGTTGATCTAAGAAAAGGTTATGCTTTATTACGTGTTTTATTTAACGTTGGCATCATATGAATGTGTTGGAATGAGACTTTAGTTGATAGTAGGTTCTCTACAATTATTCGGTTGTTGTGGGAAGTTGCTGTAAATAGAAGTTATCTCTACGAGCATTTGAGTTACGTGGTTTATCATGTAATTGCACATATGGTTGTAGGTATTTGTCATTATAGCTTGTTAGAGCTTATTCTAAATATAGATGTGGGATTCTGATATTATGGATGATTTCGGAAGTGGAAATAGTGTTCAAAGGTTTATGGGCTAGGTTGGATTGTGAAATTTTGTTGCATTGTGCTATCGTAATTATATGAGATTGGTTGACATGGGATCACCCCCCGTGTATATGCATGGTAATGTTATTCAACAATTGGTTGTCTTCTGGAACAACTCTGTGCACGTTCGAGAGAAAATGTGTGTTTAAGTGGGGGAGGGTGTAACGATCCGACCGGTAATATTGTGTTTTTGCACATTTCTTGCTAGTTCTTGGGCATGACTTGTCCCTCGTGGTGTATTATGACTTATGTAAATTGATGGTGTTGGGTTTCAGGTTAATCAAAATGAATTTGGAAGAACAGTCTCAAGTGAAAGCTTAAAATTTTAACGGTTTGACCAAGATTTCACTTTGTTTGTATTTGATCTTGGATTGGAACTTTAATGGTTTGATTAGTTCTGTTAGGTGAATTGGGACTTAGGAGAGTTATCGGAATGCATTTCAGATGTCCGTGGAAGGTTTAGGCTTGAATTGGTGAAATTGAGATTTTGTTGTTTTTCTGTTGATAGGTTAGATTTTGATATCAGGGTCGGAATAGAATTCCAAATATCGGAGTAGGTCTATTATGTCATTTATGGTGTGTGCGCAAAATTTCAGCTCGAAAAAAGGTCAATCAATTATCGAATTCGGAATTCGGAAGTTTAGGAATTACTAAGCTTGAATCCGAGGGTGATTTGATGTTTTGATCTGGTTTTGAGAATTCCAAAGGTCAGAACATGTTTAGATTATGCTATGGGGTGTGTTGGCATGTTTGGCCGGCGTCCCGTGTGGCTCGGATATGTTTTGGAAGAGTTTTTGGAAGATTTTTGCATTTTGAGCATAAACATGTAATGATCCAAAGGTCTATTTTTAGTTCTAGAGATCAAAATTTTATTTTGAGACTTGCGAATTCTTGATAATGAATCATAGTACTGATCCGAAAAGTTTGGTCTAATTTTATCATGTCTCGATTAGGTCTTTGATGCGAATCATTAGTTAATTGTATAACGAGGGAAATGGTTATCAGACTGAGCAAATGATCTTTAAATTCAGTTTCAATTCAAGGACTATGATAGTATCATTATTTGTGACTCATAGGAACAAGAATCATCAAATTCCTAATTCGTATGATGGAGTCAGAGCCTTTTAGTGAAATTAACGGTTTCTGGTGCTTCAGATTTGGTGTGCAACTTTTAGTGACCAGATTGGACTAAATTTCGAATTCATATGATGGAGTCAGAGCCTTTTAGTGAAATTAAAGACTGCTGGTGCATCAGATTTGGTTTGCAACTTTTTGCGAGAGTATTGGACTCTTTAGCGATCGAAATCGGGTTTATTAAAGCTGTTACGTTTTTTGTGAAAGAACACGGCTTGTGGCAATGATTGAGCAAGAAATCATGGGAAATATTTAGGTAAGTCACTTGTGATCATTTCTACTCCATAATATTGAATTATCATCGAATAATCCGACTAGATTATATGTTTTTAAAGTGTAAATTGGGGACATGGACCTAGGAATTTAGTAATACCGAAATTTAGTAATTTTATATGGTTGTACTTGTGGTCCAATGGGTTTTCACACTTTGTGATTTTCGTCGGATTCTGGAGCATGGGCCCTGGGGGGCGGGTTTGAGCAATATCGGTATGCTGATGTTAATTAAGATATTTTCGAGTGGGCTTTGCTCGCTAGCATATTTTAATAATTATATACTCATTCTGGCTAGATTTGGAGCATCCGAAGGCCGCTTCGCGCAGGCGGGGCATCGCGGGCTAGAGTACGGACCGTATTGAGGTGAGTAATGATTGTAAGTGATGTTCTGAGGGTTTTTGAAACCTCGGATTGCACATCGTTGTGCTATATTGAGGTGAGGCACATGCTTGATGACGAGCATGGGGTCGTGCACTATTGGGGTTTGTGACTTGGTCAGTCCAGATTATTTATTTTACCACATATTTGATTGAAAACTATTTTCTATCATCATTATTTGGGCTGAAAGCCATATTTGGGCCTAGTTCAAGTTAATTGAACCCTTGATGAACAACTCAGTCATGTTATTTTATACTATTTTCAAATTTCAGCCATGTTAACTCTACTTTAGCACTTGAAAGATGTTTTAAATAATATCTTCGGCTGAGCGTTACGTTTTATTGTTGCCCGAGTGTCATATGTGATTTTTGTCTGAGAAAGGCCAAGGGCCTGTATTGTGAGGATACATTTGGGTCGAGCTGCACGCCGCAGCACTGACATACTGAATATTTTAATGAGGTTGAGGGCCTGAGATTGTGTGCCACGAGGTTGCTTGATATTTATATGAGTCCAAGAGCATGTTATGATGCCACGAGTTGGCTTGATATTTCACTTGGGCCGTAAGGGGCCCCTCCCAAAATCCGTACACCCCCAGTGAGTGCGGGTACCCATTATGATATGAGATATAGCCCGAGGGGTTGATATTGTTCTGTGTGAAAGCCCGACGGGCTTGTATTGTTCTATGTGATTGCCCGAGGGGCTGGTACCATTCTATGTGATTGCCCGAGGGGCTGATATTGTTCTGAGATATAGCTTGAGGGACGGATTTGTTGACATTTTTCCCGAGGGGAGAACCTTTATGTTTTTATGTTTCATATTTACCTGGCATTTACTTGTTAAACTATGGTGTTTGTGCCAGAGTGGCGGATTTTTGTGCTTATCTGCACTAACTATTTTGCATTCATTTGCATAACTATTGAAAGAGTCATTCTCAAAGAATTTTATACTGATCTAAGATGTTTGAAGATATTTTTCCAGCTTCACTTCTTTCTTACAGGTTTCTGAACTGCTTCTATACATCATCTAGATATGCTTTACGTGATTTCTTACCATTTAGGCTTTAGTTATGATTATTACTCACTGAGTTGGAGTACTCACTTTACTCCCTACACGTTGTGTTCAGATTCAGATATTTATACATCTGGTAGCGGGATTTGGTTGATAAGAGGCAGAATCTTCGGAGTTTAGCAAGATAGATGTCAGCGTTCGCAATACTAATTTTCTCTCTTTTCATTTAATTAGTCTGTATTTGTACAATTCAGACTATTAGTTGCATTTATTCCCTAGTAGATGCTCCTGACATGCCACACCCCGATTAGGGCTGTGTCGGGTTGTATTTTAACTATTTATTATCATTAAATCATGTTTACACTGATTTTATAGTGTTTAAATTGGGTTAAATTGACTGGCCTTGTCTTTACGAGTGGTGCCATCATGACCGGATTCGGGGGTAGGGTCATGAAAAAAGGAGGGAACGCATACCTTCGCATTTGCGAGTTCGCATTTGCGAACCTTGCATCACAGATGCGATTACTGCACCTGTGTGAAATTTAACTTAGACGGATATCTCTTCATTTTTCTAACTCGTTCAAACCCTGAGCTATCTTAGGAGATTTTCCAAAGAAATGTTCTTATCCAAAGAAGGGTTCTTATCCAAATCATTTGTAAGTGATTTCAAATTCATTTATTTCAATCTAATCCATCTTTTTGTAAGATTTCTTTTCAAATCACGGGTTTATCTTGGGAAATCGGGTGATTTTGGGTAGATCATAGGATTTTCAAATTTTGGGGATTTGGGGCTCGATTTGAGACCTAATTTCAAAATAAATTATATATTTGAGCTTGTAGGGGAATGAGTGATCGAGTTTTTGTTCAAACCTCGAGTTTTGACCAAACGAGCCCAGGATCAATTTTTCTTTTTTGGGAAAATCATTTGAAAACCTATTTTCATGCATTAAAATTAGTTTATTTAGCATATATTAATGTTATATGTAAATTGTGAATAGATACAAGCGAATTGAAAGTGGAATCGAGAGGTAAAGAGGTATTTGAGGCTTGATTGTGTTCATGGCATTGAGGTATGTGTTTGGTCTCTCTTAGCTTGGGGGAATAAGAGTTTTGGTCTTATTTGTTATGTGTTAAATTGTTGAGTACGACGTATAGGTGTGGTGATGAGTATTTATGTGTTGGTGTCAAGCATGCCCGTGGGTCTTATACTATGATTGTTGTAACTTCGTTATGTATTTTCCATATTTAATATGATGATTATCAATGTGGAACAAGGCTTGTAGAATTATTCTTTGTAATTGAACATTATAGAGTATTGGCTGAACTTGAGATTTATGTTTTGAATCGAATGTGGAAATGAGGCGATGTCTATGACATTGTTTCCCTTGTCGGGATGTTATTATTTATGATATTGTTTCCCTTGCCGGGATATTTTTGCTTATGATATTGTTTCCTTTACTGGGATATTATTTATACTATTTTTCCCTTTTCGGGATTCTATTGTGATTTTTTTTATTTTCTTCCCCAATTGCTTTGTGATTGTTTCTTGGGTAAGAAATAGTTGAAAGCACGAAGGGTGATTTCATGCATGATATTTTTGACTGAATGTTAATGCACGAAGGGTGATGTCATGCGTGATATTTTTGAGTGAATGTTAATGCACGAAGGGCGATGTCGTGCCGATAGTTTGAATATAACAAGGGAGTTGTCATGGATCTAACAAGAGGTCACGTCATTCGAGGAGGTTCAGTGGTGCCTCGTCTTGAGACATGGATTCTTTTTGTAGGTGCCATCTTTCCAGGCCATCTCATTCAGCACTACAGGCTTCTTACGGTGATCCAGGTGGTTGTGGTTCTCATATGCAGTATTCTGATCAGCTTCCCTACAAGATCGTCCTTGTCCGATCTAGGGTGGAGGTTAAATCAAATTATGAGGCTGTATCATGCGGCTCACCCAAACATAGGAATCCTGCAGCTTCTCAGCAGGGGTTGCACCGGTGGTGGCATTTGAGTCCGCGCCTGAAGTTGTGTCAGTGATGACACCTGAGGCCATGCGTGTGATGGTACTTGAGATTGTACCAGTGACGACACCTGCAGTCGTGCCTGTGATGGTGCCTGAGGCTGCTCCAATGGAGGTGACTTCTGAAGACGAAGAGCCGCTAGAGAGAATGAGGTTGTGAATGATTACCGGCAAGGGTATTGCGACTGAGGACGTGAGGCCTAGTGAGCCTCGCCGAGAGCCAAGGTTAGTTTTCATGGCCGAGCCATTTGTTCAAGAAGTTGGCCCCCAAAGAACTATCACCATTATTAGCTCTGCCCGCGTCCTAGAAGGAATCATCCTCTGCAGTTGGGGGAGGGGGCGTAGAAATTGAGAGGACGGGCCCTGAGGCCGCTCTTGGAGAAGCAACGGGGGATTTAGCCCGTGTGGAGATGATGGCGGGAAGGTCTACTCAGCGGATCGTGATCTCCGGCGGATATAACTTGTTTGAAAACAGAAAGCAAGCCGCATCGGACATGACCTTGTTATGTGCGGCTGCGGAGCATGAAACGCAGGCAGTTATTAACAAGGATTTATCGAGGAGGGTCGCTGGTGCAGCTTTGCAGGCAGCTCTCAGTTTTTCTTTAGTGAGTTGTAAAGAGGACTTTGGTACATACTGACTTGTATTTCCTCTCATTCTTTTCAGACCCTTATCTTGGAGGTGAAGAGGAGGCGGCATGAACAAATGAAGGCGGCCACCTTCAATTAAATGGCGAAGAAGTTTAAGGAGTGTCTTGCCAAATATAAGGCCTTGGCAGATGTACTCATGCAGGACCCTCGGTTTCGGGTGTTCAATGAGGGTCTTGAAGAATCGAAAGCTCTGTTGAAGAGGAGGGTGGCCGAGTTGGAGGAGGCTTACGAGCAGCTGTGGCTCCTTTGGATCGAAACATCGAGTTCAAGACCCTCCTTTGGTCAAAAGAGGAGGAACTGGCAATATGCCTTGGGGTAGCGGCAGAGGCGGCTCAGTTGTAGGCCAGAGTTGTTATGATAACTACTGAGCTTGGCGCCAAACCAGGAGAAGTTGAGACCCTTGAACGGGCGGCCTTATCAAATCCTAAAGAGGATGCACATCGTGAGACTCAAAAAATGTTTGTGTATGCCTAGGCTAGACTAATTATGCTCGAGGAATTATTCTCTGCTAGTCAAGCCACTAAGGCGGAGATTGAGGAGCAAAAGAGTTAGCCAGCGCCGCCCATGCCACTTGTGGTTATTGCTCTGATTCCCCCAATAGAACGGACTGTAACTCTGAAGAAGTTAATCTTCTAGAATCCGGCACTTGGATTTCTAGGGCATACCCTCTTGGGGACGATGAGTGACCGAATGGAGGGTAAACAGGTCATGGCGGACGAAGCGACGGAGGCTCTCAAGGCTTGTGTATATATGTATATTTCTTTTATATAACTGAGGCCTTTTCCAGGGTCGGATGTACATCTATATTTTTTGGAGATAATGGAGTATGATTTTCTGCTGCTTTTTCCTTTGCTTTCCTGTTTTCTTTTTTGTGTCTCGTCTCCATAGAGTGGACGCTCGTTTGTTTGTTGGGCTTTTATTGTATTTTTGCATTACGTTCACGTGCATTATGCTGCAATCAAACTACGCATTATCCGTGAGTGTGACTTTGACTGTCGTCGAGTCGTTCACTTATTTTCCATGGTCGACCTAGGTCGATGTCTGACAGAGATGGTCTTCGCAAGAGTTGAGTTGATGACCTTTAGTCATAACTTTTGGATGTCCTTGGCCATATGGTTAATTTTGAATGTCGTCAAATCATTCGCTTGCCGTAGTCGAACTAGGTCGATTGTTGTCAGTGATGACCTTAGCCATGATGAAGTCGATGGCCTTGGCCAGAGTTAAGTTGATGACCTTTGGTCATAAATTGTTTATGGCCTTAGCCATATGGTTGATTTCTACTGTTGTCGAATCATTTGCTTGTCGTAGTAAAACTAGGTCGACTGTTGGTGACAATGGCCTTAGCCATGATGAAGTGGATGGCTTTGGACAGAGTTAAGTTGATGACCTTTGGTCATAACTTGTTGATGACATTTGAAATATGGTTGATTTCGACTGTCGTTGAATCATTTGCTTGTCGTATTCGAACTAGGTTGACCATTGGCGGCGATGGCCTTATCCATTTGCACATTGGAGATGGCCATAGCCATTTATATACGAGAGACTGGCGTAGACATTAATAACTTGGAGGTGGTCGTAGCCGGTCATTCAATCAAGGGCCTTAGCTGTTTATACATTGGAGATAGCCGTAGTCGTTCATACATTGGCGATGGCTGTAGCTGTTTATATATTGGAGATGGCCTTAGCGGTTCATACATTGGAGATGGCCGTAGACGTTTATACATTTAAGATGGCCTTAGCCTTTTATACATTGAAGTTGGTCGTAGCCGTTTATACATTGGAGATTATGCTAGTCCAATCCCTTTATCATTTTGGCCTGGAGAGCGTATGGAGAGGTTGATATGATAAACTTGTTCCGCAAGTATCTCCAAGTGTCCCCTCTGCCTCCTCGTTAAAAACCTCCTCCCCCAAAAACCCAGTTTGGACAAAACTCGGGTAAGGGAAAAACAGTACGACTCGGGAGGCGCCTTTTAGAAATGGAAATACATGAGGTGGGCGATATTCCAATTGTTTCGTAGTGTTTTTCCTTCCATTGTTTCCAACTAGAATGCTACTTTATTGGGTGCTGCTATAACTTTATTGGGTCCGTCCCTATTAGTGCCCAATTTCCCTTCGCTTGGTTCTTTGGACGCCAATATCTTGGCTTTGAGGACATAGTCCCCCACTTTGAGTGATCTTATCTCGGCCCTCTTGTTGTAGTATCTTTCGACCTGTTGTTTTTCGGCCACCATTTCTATGTGGCCTATTTCTCTCCTTTCCTCAACTTCGTCGAGGTGTTGGAGCCTTTTCATGTCATTTTCTTTTCTGATGGTGTGTGAGTACCTTAAGTTTGGTTCACCGACCTCGACTGGTATGACCCCATCGGTTCTGTAGACTAGTTAGTACGGAGTATCCCCTGTTCTGGGTTTTGGTGTGGTCTGATGGGGCCATAATACTTCTGCCAGTAGCTCGGGCCGTAGCCCTTTGTCTTCCTCAAGTTTCTTTTTCAGTATATTTAGTTTTGTCTTGTTGGAGGATTCTGCTTAGCCATTGGCAGCAGGATGGTATGGCGTTGAGAGTATTCACTTGATATGCCATGTTTCGAAAAACTCTGTCATTTTTTGAACGACAAATTACCGTCTGTAGTCGTAGCTGATTTCCTTGGGATGCAGAAACGGAATATGATATTTTTCCATATGAAGGCAGTGAACTCTTGTTTGCGTATTTGCGCGTACGCACCTACTTCTACCCACTTGGAAAAATAGTCATTTAAAACTAGTAAGAATCGTACCTTTGTTCGTCCTGCTGGGAGGGATCCAACTATGTCCATTCCCCATTTGATGAAGGGACATGGGGACGTGACCGAGTGGAGAGGTTCTCCTGGTTGATGTATCATGGGGGCATATTTTTGGCACTGCTTGCACAGGCGAATAAATTCCGCTGCTTCTTTCTTCATGGTAGGCTAGTAATAGTTGGCTTGTATGAGGCATCGTACAAGGGCGCGGTTACCTGTATGGGCACCGTAATGACCCTCATGCACTTCTTCGAGAACCTGTCTCATTTGGTTGGGCCCTAGACATTTGGCCAGGGGTCCACCAAACGTCCTTTTGTAGGGGATGTTGTTTTTAAGGCAATACCGGGCAGCTTGTACGCGGAGTTTCTTTGCTTCTTTTTGGTCGAGTGGCAACATTCCCTCTTGTAGGTAGGATAAAAATTGGTTGCACTTGTCCCACATTAGATTTAGAGAGCACTCAACATGGTGGATTGCTGAATGGAGAAGGGTGACCACGCTTTCTTTGTGAAAAATATAAGTGGCCGTGGCAAGTTTATCTAGGACGTCTTTTTTGACATTTTGTTCCCTCGGGATTTGCTCGAGGCGGCACTCGTCGAACTCGGCCATCAGACTATGGATTTCTCACTGGTATTTCTGCCGCCTTTGCTTTTTTCTTTGGTAAGTCCAGTAACCTGATTTACCACATGTTGGGAGTCGCAATGGAGGAGGATTTGTCGAGCCCCATACTTGATGGATAATTTCATACCTACAATTACGACCTCGTACTCGGCCTCATTGTTAGTCATTTCGGTGAAACCTTGAGGAAGAGTCCCAATACCGATCCATATGCATTGGCAGCACCGTCAGTATAGAGAGTCCTTAGGTCGGTATTGGAGGAGACACGTTGTTTCTCACGTTCTACCTCCGATAGAATTTATGTGCTGAAATCTGCTATAAAACACGGTTGGAGCTTCCATGAGACCATGACCAATGCCAGAGATAATCTCTCAAGGTGTGGATACTGTGTTTTGGCATCCACTAATGTTTTGATAATGTAATAAAGAGGAGATTGTGTATCTTTGTCTTTGCGAACTAGGTCTGCGCTAACGGCAACTTGGGATATGGCCAGATACATCAGCAGGGGTTCTCCTGGGCTCGCTTTGACTAACAGGGGTGGTGAGGACAGATACACTTCCACCTTTCTAAAGACTTCAACACACTCCTCATTCCACTATAACCCTTGGTCATTTTTAAGCACATTGAAAAATTTATGGCATATGTCGGAGGATCGCTAGATAAATCAGGATAGAGCGATTATCTGCCTTGCTAGCTTTTGTAACTGTTTTTGGATGTTCAATACCTCAGGTATGGTGTCTATTACCTTGATCTTGTCTGGGTTGACCTCGATGCCCCGTTGTGATACAAGGAACCCTAAGAACTTCCCTGAGGCCACGTCGAAGGCGCACTTTTCAAGGTTTAGCTTCATTTCGTATCTCTTCAATATCTCGAAGGCTTCCTTCAAGTGGTTGATGTGGTCCTCTTTCTTTGCTAATTTTACAGCATGTCGTCGATGTAGACCTCCATGGTATTACCGATTTGTTTCTTGAACATCCTGGTGACCAGTCTCATGTACGTAGCTCCTGCATTTTTTAGCTCGAAGGGCATTACTTTGTAGCAATATGTCCCTTGGTGGGTGATGAATGTTGTTTTTTCCCGGTCTTCTTCGGCCATCATGATATGATTGTAGCCGGAATAAGCGTCTAGGAAGCTTAGTAGCTAGTGTTATGTGGTGGCGTAGATCAATTAATCGATGTGGGGTTGTCGGAATGAATCCTGTGGGAATGCCTTGTTTAGTTCGGTAAAGTAAACGCACATTCTCCACTTCCTGTTTTTCTTTTTTACCATGACAACATTAGCGATCCATTGGGGATACTTTGATTTTCTGATGGAGCCATTGGCTAGTAGTTCATCTACTTCCTTACTGACCTCTTTGTTGATAGCGGCGTTGAATTTCCTCCTCATTTCCCGCACGGGCGGGTGTAATGGGTCAATATTTAGCTTGTGAGTTGCAATGTCTCGCGATATCCATGGCATGTGTGAATGGGAAAAAGCTAACAGTTCTGCATGGTTAGTTAAAAACTCATGATACTTACTTAGGTTAGTGAAGTCGTGCCCGATGTAGGATTTCGTTGAGATGTCGGCGTAGTCCAAACTTGGACTTGGTCAAGATCTTCGATCGTGGTTTTGACATCCTCTACGATATCAGGATCTTTAATGGCATCCTTTTTTGGGTCGACCTTAATCCCCGACATAGCTGATTGCTATGCCTCTACACTCTCACCCTTAAGTTTTTTGGTGTGGGTGCAATCTTGAGCTATTTAATGCATTCCTTTTGCAGTGCAGGGCTCGCCTCAGATTTGGAATATTCCCCATGGGGTAGGGAATTTGATCATTGTGTAAAAGCTTGACGGAACTGCTCGCATGGCATGTATCTTTGGGCGTCCTACGATGGCGTTGTACGCCTTTTCCTGGTTTATTGCATGGAAAATGGTTACCAGTGTGACTCCTCCCACAAAACAGGTAGGGATATTTCTCTAGAGGTCTGTTCCACTGCATTATTGAAACCAATTAGTGTTATAGAGCGCGGTATTATCTTGTCCTCAAGTCCCATTTGTATGAGGACCCTCGGATGGATAATACAGGCACCGCTTCCGTCATCAGTCATAATTCTTATAAAATTTATATCTGCGATACGTAAAGTGATAACTAAAGCATCATAGTGAGGGAAAGACAAACCATCAGCATCGGACTTATCGAATGTGATACTATCTTCAAATTTGTCATACCATTCATGGGTGATTGTTCGCTTTAGTTTGTGCGTGGTGGTGAGTTTGACGTGGTTGATTGCTGAGTCATCACCTCCTCCTATGATTATATTAATCGTACATGCTGGAGTCTTTGGTGGCCCATAGGATTTTTCACGTCCGCATGCAAAGTTGGTTTTCCCTTTGTCACTGAGTAGCTCCATCAAGTACCCCTGATTTAGCATTCTGACCACTTCTTCTCGTAGGCCTTTGCAATCCTCAGTGTTATGCCCTCGTTCCTGATTTAACTCACATAGGATGTATGATTTCGTTGTAGTGGGGTTTGATTTCATCTCTGACAGCCATTGTACCTTGCTGCCCAACCTCTCTAGTGCGTACACTATCTCTGAAGGAGAAATGCAAAAGTTATGGACGGATAATAAAGGAGGCTGACCTCTTTCGTTTCAAAATGGAGCGACATGTCACTGTAGTGCATCCGTGTGTCTCAATGGCGACGGATGAGAGGATCTGACGTAGGGCTAGTGCCTTTCTTAGTTGAGACACGGAATTTCTTCCCGTCGTCCCTCGATGTGTCGATCCTTTCTGATTCCTGGGTGTATTATCATTAGCCGTTAGGTCGCCCCACTGAGGTCGTCTTCATCTACTCTTACCTCGGCACAATAGGCGTTGTGAATTTTTTCCCATGTGGTAGGAGGGTACTTCATGATACGGCTTTGTAGCTTCTTGTTCGCCCTTGAACCATCTCTGCTTAGTCTGTTCTGGAAAGTGCCCACCATCATGCCTTCCGATGCGTTGAGTAGGATCATCCTTACCCTGTTAAACCTGGCTAGGAAGTCCCTGATTCCTTATCCTACGGTTTGACGGATAGATAAGATATCGTTAACCCTTGCTTCTTCTTTCTTTGCTCCTGCACGGGCGGTGACGAACTTGTCTGACATTTCTTCGAACGTAGAAATGATTTTAGCCAGTAGTTTGGAGTACGAAGTTAGGGCTCCTCCACTCATCGTTTCACAGAAAATTTTCAGCAGCACTGACGGTACATGTTCCTTAGACAGGACATTGCCATTTACAGCTGTGACTTAGTGGATCAAATGATCCTCGGGATATGTAGTTCCGTCGCATACTCTTATATATAGGCATTTTAAATGTTTTTTGAATGGAGTATGGGGCAGCCTCCTCAGTATACGGTTGTTCAACAAATCCTCCCACATCGCGATTTGGCAGCATCTTTGGTGCACCGGGGATTTTATCAACCCTGTCCTGGTGTTACTTCATCTGGTCTCAAAGTGACCAGTTTTCGTGTTCTATCTGCTCCATCTTCTTAACAATGGCGCTGAGTATGCCATCGTTGGCATTTACCTCACCTGGCACATCATTTGCTTGTGCCGGTTCAGGTACAACCATGGCAGTGGTAAGATCTATTATTGGTGCACACCCGATATTACCTTGTGGTGACTTTTTGACCAAGCCACTTAGGGTGCCTGTTATCGACTCTTCCACTAGCTTTTTGACCTCCAAGGGTACTTATTTGGTTGTAGATGTAGAAGCACCCTTTTCCTATATGATCGTTAGATCTTCAGGTGGGGGGTGGGATTTCCCCACTTATTGTGGTGCTAGGGGTTGTAATCGAAACACCCTCTTCACCGGCTTCGTTGAGAGGACCGACGAGGCTGGCTCTACAATCTTCTATCACTTTCATTATTGTGTTGTTTACAGCCATTTTGTTTGTGTGGTATAGAGGATAGCTGTAGATTGTTCTCTAGGTGCAAACTATGGTTTTATTTCTCAAAATCCCCACAGACGGCAACAAATTGTTTAGCTTAAAAGTTATTGATATGCTTTGTAAGCTTTAGAAAACAATCAAAAGATAAATAAGAGTAAATCGTAATCACACATAATTGGTCCTGGATATTAGATAGAGGATATTGTCATTCGAGATCTCAAAGATAAAGAAAATAAACTTAGCTTAAGAGAGTAGCAATAATTGAAGACAGAGAAAGGGATAGAGATAGAGAGAGAGCAGTTGTATTATTCGTGAATAATAATGATGCTTATTGCAATGTAAAGATCTCATTTACATAGTAGGATACCTTCCTCGAAATAATAAAAAAGGTACAAAAGTTGGTGGCTTCCACTCAGTGAAAAAGTTAAGCTCTAAAAGACGTCGCTTTCACCTTCACGTCCAGACCGTGCCCTCGCTTTGGTCGACGTCTACTCATAGAGCGTTCCGGCTAACCATGGGGACGTTGGGGGCCAAATTTGAGTCCATACACAATCCAAATGAAATAAACACAAGCACATTCAATGAAAAACAAATACTCCCATCTCTTCAAATTCTCGCTTTAACAGTAATGCGTAATGGTATTTACAATCATAGCACAGAGAAAATTAAAGGTCAAGCTGAAGTAATGGAGCAATAAAAGGGAAGACAATATTTACTTTGCTAATGAACCCATAACATCAAAAGTTGATGATTTGTCACACTAGCTAGCTGCAAAGTAGCAGGCCAAGAACAAATTTCTTCCTACCAATTCCACATAATACAAAGTAGCATAAATCATATGGAAACAAAAGTTCAAATTCTTCCTAATAGGAAACGGGAAATATTATAGCCTTTAATAGGCATGTTGAAACCGTTGAATAAAATAGAGCAGGAGATCGACGCATAAACCAAACGGAATTAGGCCAATTTTCCAAACATTCGGGCTAAAATAATGTAACACTCTTCAAATTAAAAAAAAAATTTTGAACACGTTAATTACAGAATTAATTTATTATTATTATTTTATTTTTTTTCCTATAGTGAATATATATATATATATATATATATATATATATATAAATATATATATATATATATATAATTGAATATACAATAAGAAAAATATTACAAATTTTAATATTATTAATTATTAAAAGTGGATATCATTAATTATTAGTTACGTTTAAAAAAAAGGAAAAAACAAAGCAAAACAAAAATGGAGCACGTGCCTTAGCCCATAAAGGGCTGTGAAAGGAAAGACTCTTATAACCTAAAGAAACAGAACGTTGTTTAAAAAAAAGGACAGAAGCCGTTCTTTTGTTTTCGCAGCAATTGCAAGGCACACGCAGAGCAAAAACAAAATTCTAGAGTTATATACTAGCCACAAATTTTTGAACTCGGGTATATAAAATTTCATGTAGTCAATTACTCTAATGTAGTAATAGGTAAAAATAGAATAGTTAATTCTCTTCTTCTTCTATATCAACAAAATTTCATGTTTAGCTGTGAAATTTTGAAATTGATTAAAAATACACTGTTTGTTGGAGAGGCGATTGTTTGACTGGTGTCAATTGGACTATTGCTTACATATTGGCTCGAGTTTGAGGTGAGTTGATATAACCCTTATCTAAAGTGGTTTAACTCACCAAAAAAACACATATACAAGATGTTCGATGAATTGCTTAAAAGAACGTATATTTACTTAATTGGAGCGAATTAACTTAGAATTGTTCTAGCAATAGTTTAGATGATTTATTATGATATATGTGCTTAAATTTTTCAGATTTTTGTGTTATTCTTATATGCTATTTTCATATAGAAAATTATGAAGAAGAAAGAATCTTTAAAAATATTTTTATATATTTATTTCATTCTTATTCAATGCTTTACATTTAAGGACACTGATATAAGCATGTACATAATATTCTATAAAGGAAAGATTTAGATTTGAAAAGTCACAACAAGAAGTTTTAGAAAGAAAATATTTTTGGGGAGTATCCTTTATTCTGAGAATGTGTCATCGTCCAGGCCGAGGGTCCTGACCAAGGCGTTGACTTCCTTAAACTACTTGTGCCAAAGTAGGGAGCACACGAGCCGAGGGTCTCGTTGCCGAGATTTAACTTAGCCATGCTAAGGTATGATACATGAGCACTGAGAACCATGAGGCGAGTAGCACCTCGTGGATTCGGCCTATTCGATCAGGTTGGGATCGAACTCGTGCCAATCACACGGTGATTAAGACAGAATTATGTCAGTATAGTTGGAACTCCCAAAGTATAAAATGAAGTATATTTTTACGAAAGAAAAAAACGAATTTCTTTTAAAATATTCATAAATTGCTATTATGCAATTATTTTAGAATTATTCTTATAAGCTTTATGTTTTATATGCATATGGGACCTTTTCTCGTAATATATATATATATGTATATATATATATATATATATATATATATATATATATATATATATATATATATATATATATATATATATATATATGTATATATATATATATGTATGTGTGTGTGTGTGTGTATGTGTGTCTGTGTGTCTGTGTGTCTGTGTGTGTGTGTTATTAAAGATTCTCCCCCTGTTGTTGAGACTCACTAAGTACAATGGATAGTACTGACGTTCTCTTTTGGGAACCAACATTTGTCTACGGTACAACGTAGGAACCGGATTCGCAGGCGAGCAGCCTACGAGTTAGGACTTCCTTCCATTCTAGTGATATTGGTGAGCTCCACTTTTGTTCGTGGAGTATTCTTAAAGTCATTTTCATTTAACTATTTCTTTGTTTATTTAGAGAACTGGCCAGGGAATGTCATGTCTTAAGCAGTGCGTCAGTTTAGCAGTAGAGGTTTCATAGACATAGTCATTGGGTTGAGATTGAGATGTTATTTTTTTTTTGACTTCGCAGTAATTTAGTAGTTACTATGGATAAAACTTTTGAGTTCATTTATTTAAACAATTAAATTATTCAAAAGTATTTGGTTAGAGTATTGCTGTGATGCACATAAAGTTTGGAGATATATTAGGTTTGATAAGTAGAGGTGTTTCGCTCGGTCATGTTTAATGATCGAGTGCCGGTCTCGGCTTATTCAGAAAATGGGTCGTGACAAACTTAGTATCAGAGCCTCAGGTTTATGAAGTCCTAGGGGTCTATAAAGCTTTGTTGGTAGAGTATTGCTTATGGGTATGAAGCGTGTCATACTTATAAACAGGAGGAAGCATTTAGGAAAAATCTCTTTTTTCATAATTTAGATCATGCAGTAGAGCCTACTTCTAAGAAACTATTTAATGTATTCTTTTCTCAAAAACTCGCACAAATGGCTCGTACTCGCAACTCTGACACCGACACTCCGGATGCTTCTCAAGAAACTATTGCTATTATCATGACTCAAGACATAACTAAAAAGGCTCGAACTCAAAAAAAGTAAGGGTAAATCCACAAGGGGGGTTCAAGTACCCCAGGTTGAACATGAAGAACGGATGGAGCATGATGAGCAACTACCTCAGGATCCAACACCGACCCCAACAGCAGCTCCGACTAAAACAACTATGTCCCTATAGGTGGGTCAGATGTTCAATGTAGTCAATTGTGCTATGGAGATGTTTATGGCTTTTATGGACAAGAAGAACGAGAATAGAGATAAGATTCCACCTCAAACAAATAGGCAGAACAATTCAGAGTCCTCAAGAATGAATGAATTTCTGAAGTTGAGTCCTCAAGTGTTCCATGGTTCTATTGTTAATGAAGATCCAATGTTATGGATGGATGGTGTTAAGAAAGCCCTCCGATTGATGAAAGTATTTGATGATAAAGCTATGGAGCTTGTTGCTTACCAGCTTAGAGATGTGGTTGGTGCTTGGTTTGAGATGTGGGAAAAGAGAGAGATAAAGATGATGGTCCACCTACTTAGGAAGAATTTGAAGAGGCCTTCATAGATAACTTTATTCCCGTAGAGTACACGGTAGCTAAGGCTACAGAGTTCGAACAATTCAAGCAAGGGAAAAGTGTGCAAGAGTACTACATGGAATTCATAAGGTTAGCTAAGTATGCTTCTCACATGGTTAAGATAGAAAAAGCAAAGATTCGCAGGTTTGTTGGCGGTTTGGCTTACCACATTAAGGATATGACATCAGCTGCAGCGATAGGAATGACAACTTTCTCATATGTTGTGGGGTTCGCAAAGCACTTAGAAAAAGACAGACAACAAAGGAGAAAAGAGAAAAAGCATAACAAGAAATCCCGGACAACGTGCAGGTTTAATGGTACATCCAGCGGAGGCGGAAGGAATTCCTCTAAAAAGGAGTCATTAACACCAGCTCAGTCCAGTCATCATTCAGTTGGTGGGTCTTCCTTCAGACGTACTCAGATTATGGAAATCAGTATCGCCAGAAACAGAATTTTAGGACATCAACCTCACATAGCTAGAGTCATGCTGAGCAACATTCACACCTGCAAGGTATTTGTGGAACATGTAAGCAACAACAGTCACGTCAGTGCAAGCTCGGGTTTCATGGTTGCTACCATTGTGGAGACATTGGTCATATAAAGACCAACTGACCAAAGTTGCGACATAATTTCAGTGGTGGATCAACTCATCCTTTTAGTTCCTCAGCTACCATAGTTGCACCACTTCAGGCTTGTGGTTCTCATAATCAGGCTAGGCAGGGGCCAAGAAGAGGTGCAGATCTAGTTACTCAGGGTGGGGAACAACCCTGTTTGTTTGCTACACTTGATCGTCAGAGTGCAGAGGCATCTGAAGAAGTAATTACATGTATACTTTTAGTCTTCTCACCTAATGCTTATGCCATAATGGACCCAGGTTCAATGTTTTCATATGGGACTCCATACTTTGCAATTAACCTCGATCTAGAACCTGAACAACTTAATGAGCCATTCCTAGTATCTACTCCAGTTGGCGAGTCAGTGAAAGTCACCAGAGTTTTTAGAGGTTTTATAGTTTCAGTTCAAGGTCGCAACACCAAAGACGATCTCATAGAGTTAGAAATGGTGGATTTTGATGTGATCATAGGTATGGATTGGTTGTCTTCCTGCAATGCCATGTTAGATTGTCATGCCAAGATAGTCATGTTCCAATTTCCAAATGAAAAAGTCTTAGAGTGGAAGGGTAGTTCAACATCACTTGTAGGTAAGTTTATTTCTTACCATAAGGCACAACGAATGATTGGTACGGGGTGTCTCGCCTATTTGGCCCGCAATATTAATCCATATTCAGAACCACCAACACTTCAGTCAGTGCCAGTTGTTAGATAATTTCCACAAGTTTTCCCAGATGACCTTCCCGGACTTCCTCCTGAAAGAATCATTGACTTTGGCATTTATCTCATGCCAGGCACTCAGCCCATATCTATACCTCCTTATAGGATGGCTCCAGCAGAACTTAATGGGTTGAGAGAACAGTTAAAATACCTTTTTGACAAGGGCTTCATCAGACCGAGTGTTTCACCGTGGGGAGCCCAGGTCCTGTTTGTCAAAAAGAAAGATGGGTCTCTCAAAATGTTTGTCGACTATCGGCAGTTGAATAAAGTTACTATTAAGAACAAGTACCCACTTCCAAGAATTCACGATTTATTTGATTAACTTGAGGGTGCAAAGTACTTTTTAAAAATAGACTTGAGGTCAAGATACCATCAGTTGAGAATCAGAAAAGAGGATATATCTAAAATAGCCTTTAGAACTCGCTACGGGCTCTATTAATTTCTAGTGATGTCCTTCGGGTTGACACATGCTCCAGATGCATTCATAGACCTCCTGAATTGAATTTTCAAGCATTCTTGGATACCTTTATTATTGTGTTTACTGACAAAATTTTTAGGTGTACTCTAAGAGCAAGGAAGATCATGGCGAACACCTCTGAATAGCCTTGCAGACCTTGAAGGGGAATGAACTTTATGCCAAGCTTTCAAAATGTGAGATCTTGTTGCAGTCAGTGGCATTTTTAGGCCATGTAGTATCTAGTGAAGGAATAAAAGTAAACCCTTAGAAGACAGAAGCAGTCAAGAACTAGCCTTGGCCGACAACGCCAACCCAAATAAGAAGTTTCTTAGGGTTAGCTGGCTACAATAGAAGGTTTGTGGGGTTTTCCTTACTTGCAGCTCCATTAACTAAGTTGGATCAGAAAGCAATTAAGTTCCAATGGTCAAACACTTGTGAGCAGAATTTTCAAGAGTTAATGAAGAGGTTGACCACTGCACCTGTGTTAACCTTGTCGATAGGCTTGGGTGGTTTCACAGTGTATTGTGATGCCTCCAGGGTGGGCCTTGGTTGTGTTCTTATGCAAAATGAAAAATTTGTTTCTTATGCTTCCAGGCAGTTAAAGAATAATGAAAAGAACTACCCAACACATGACATAGAGCTTGCAGCAGTGGTGTTTGCATTAAAGATATGGCGACATTACCTTTATGGCAAGCATTCTGAAGTGTTTACAGGCCACAAAAGCCTCCAGTACATTTTCAAGCTAAAAGAACTAAATTTTAGATAGAGAAGGAGGCTCGAGCTATTGAAAGATTATGACATCAATATCCTTTATCACCCGGGAAAAGCTAATGCTGTAGCAGATGCACTTAGTAGGAATTCAACGGGTGTTTTGACCCATCTTTTAGAACAAAGGCGATCTTTGGGTCGAGATATTCAAAAACTGGCAAATCATGGAATTAGATTGGATAAGACAGAAGAAGGAGATATAACTGCTTATGACTTAGCACAGTCTTCCCTTTTTGCGCATGTTAAGGCTAAGCAAGACGAAGATCCCTATTTAGCAAAATTCAAAGAAGGAGTCAGAAACAAAGAAACCACTGCTTTCACTCTAGAAAGTGATGGAGTTTTGAAGTTGAATGATCGAATATGTGTGCCTGATGTAGGTGGTCATAGGAATGCCACAATGGAGGAAGCTCACAGTTCAAGGTACTCTATCCACCCAGATGCTACCAAAATGTATCTAGATTTGAAAGAGTTCTATTGGTGGAAAGGCATGAAGAAACAAGTAGCAGATCATGTGGCTAAACGTTTAAATTGCCAGCAAGTCAAAGCTGAGCATCAGAGGCCTTGTGGCTTAGCTCAAGACATAGAGATACTACACTGGAAGTGGGAGATGATTAATATGGCTTTCTTAATCAGTCTACCTCGCACAAACCATAAACATGATTCAATTTGGGTTATGGTAGACCCACTAACAAAGTCCGCGCATTTCCTACCAGTAAAGACGAAATATTTCGTAGAATATTATGCGTAATTCTACATCAAAGAAATAGTCTGATTGCATAGTACTGCAGTTTCAATCATATCGGACAGAGACCGTCAGTTCACAGCGCATTTTTAGCAGGCATTTCAGAAAAGGTTAGGTACCAATGTCAATTTAATCACTTCTTTTCATCCACAGACCGTTGGCCAGGTAGAAAGGACCATTCATACTCTCGAAGATATGTTGCGTGCCTTTGTATAGATTTTGGAGGTAATTGGGATGATCACTTGCCACTTATAGAATTTGCTTACGATAACAGCTATCAGACCAGCATTGGTTTGGCTATTTATGAAGCGTTGTATGGGCGGAGATGTAGGTCACTGGTGGGTTAGTCTGAACCAGCAGAGGTGTCGTTGATTGGACCAGAGTTTGTATATGAGGTCTTGGAGAAATTTCAGCTAATTAGAGAAAGGCTTAAAGCGGCTTAGAGTCGTCAAAAGTCTTATTCTGACAAAAAGCATCGTGAGTTAGAGTTCATGGTTGGTGATAAGCTATATTTGAAAGTTTCACCAATGAAAGGAGTTATGACGTTTGGTAAGAAAGGAATCCTTAGCCCTAGATTTATCGGACCTTATGAAATTATAGAAAAGAAAGGAAATGTGGCTTATAAGCTAGCGCTACCCATTGCGTTGTCCTCTGTTCATCCTGTTTTTCATGTGTCTATGCTTTGAAAGTACATTTATGATGAGTCGCATATAATACTTGCCAATACCTAGAAATTAAAGAAGGTTTGACTTATGAAGAGGTGCCTATAAAAATCCTCTATAGACAAGTAAGAAAGTTGAGAACAAAAGATATAGCATCGGTACAAGTTTTGTGGAGTAATCATGAGTCAAAAGAAGCTACATGGAAGGTCGAGGAAGATATGAGGAAGAAGCATCCTTATTTATTTGAGTGACAAGGTATGTGAACCTAGATTAGACATTTATATTTTATTTATTAAATTAGAAAGTGTTTATGTCCTTCCTATATTATATTTAGTTGTGGTAGTAATTTAGTTTATGTTGTAGTATATTTAGTTTATTAAAGTGATTTACAAATTCTAAAGTTGTTGTGCTTTAGATTCTTGATAGTTATTGTGGTAGCTCCTTGCCATAGTGTGAGTAATTAATTTATAAGCAGTGTATGGTGCCTATGAATGGCCTGTTATGGTATATTTGGTTGTAGTTGGTGTAGTTGTGGTAATTGTGACCGGGATATTTTTTTTTTTGGATAGTCCAATTTACAATGGAAACTCTGCCGAAATTTTTAAAAATATAAGGAGTTAGCCAAAATTTTGAGTCCCTTAGTAAGGTGAGTAATGCTAAGAAAACATAAGAGATTCAAAGACTTAAGGAATGACCGTTAGCTTAAGAGTAAGGCCCTAGAACCATTCGAGGACGAATGTTTTTAAGGAGGGAAGATTGTAACACTGCTCAAATTTATAAAAAAGTTTAAGACACGTTAATTATAGAAATAATTTATTATTATTATTTTATTTTTCTTGCCTATAGTGTATATATATACATATATATATATATACATATATATATATACATATATATATATATATATACATATATATATATATATAAAATTGAATATACAATTAGGGAAATATTACTAATTTAATATTATTCAATTATATATATATAATAAAATATATATATATATATATATATATATATATATATATATAATTGAATATACAATTAGGGAAATATTACTAATTTTAATATTATTAATTATTAAAAATGAATATCATTAATTATTAGTTAAGTTAAAAAACAAAAAAGGAAAAAAACAAAAAAAAACAAAAATTGAGCATGTGCCTTAGCCCATAAAGGGCTGTGAAAGGCAAGACTTAAGCAAGTCTTATAACCTAAAGAAACAGAACGCGGTTTAAAAAAAACAAGAAGTCGTTCTTTTGTTTTCGCAGTAATCGCAAGGCACACGCAGAGCAAGAGGGGTTCTATACAAATCACAAATTCTTGAACTAAGGTATATAAAATTTTATGTGGTCAATTACTCTAGAGTAATAATAAGTACAAATAGAATAGTTAATTCTCTTCTTCTTCTATAACAACAAAATTTCATGTTTAGGTGTGAAACTTTGAAATTGATTAAAAATACACTGGTTGCTATAGAGTAAATTTTTTGACTGGTGTCAATTGGACTGGGGCCTACGTATTGGCTCGAGAAGTTTTGAGCTGAGTTGATATAACCATTTTTTACAGTGGTTTTACTCACAAAATAAAAAATACATACAAGGTGTTCGATGAATTGCTCAAAAGAGCTTATATTTACTTAACTGGAGCGAATTAACATAGAATTGTTCAAGCAAAAGTATAGATGATTTATTTTAATATATGTGCTTAAATTTTTCGGATTTTTGAGATATTCTTATATGCTATTTTCATGTAGAAAATTATGAAGAAGAAAGAATCTTTAGAAATATTTTTATATATTTACTTCATTCTTATGCCATGCTTTATATTTAAGGACACCAATATGAGCATGTACATAATGTTCCACAAATAAAAGATTTAGACTTGAAAAGTCACAAGAAGTAATTTAAGAAAGAAAATATTTTTGGGGAGTATCCTTTATTCTGAGAAGGGGTCATCGTCCAGGCCGAGGGTCCTGACCAAGGCGTTGACTTCCTGAAATTACTTGTGCCAAAGTAGGGAGCGCGCATACCGAGGGTCTCGTTGCTATGAATTTACTTAGCCATGCAAAGGTATGATACATAAGCGTTGAGAGAGTGGCACCTCGTGGATGGGGCCTATTTAATCAGTTTGGGATCGAACCTGTGCCGATCACACGGTGAGTAAGACAGAATTAAGTCAGGATAGTTGGAACTCCCAAAATATAAGATGAACTATTTTTTTTAGATAGAAAATGAAAAGAATTTCTTTTAGAATATTCATTAATTGCTAGTATGCAATTATTTTATAATTATTCTTAGAAGCTTTATGTTTTATATGTATTTAGAACCTTTGCTCGTAATATATATATATATATATATATATATATATATATATATATATATATATATATATGTTATTAAAGTTTCTTCCCCTGTTGTTGAGACTCACTGAGTACAATGGATGGTACTGACGTTCTCTTTTAGAAACCTACATTGGTCTGCGGTACAACGTAGGAACCGGATTCGCAGGCGAGCAGGCTACGAGTTAGGACTTCCTTCCCTTCTAGTGATATTGATGAGCTCCGCTTTTGTTCGTGGAGTATTCTTAAAGTCATTTTCATTTAGCTATTTCTTTGTTTATTTATAGAACTGGCTAGGGAATCTCATGTCATGGGCAGTGTTTATCATTAGAAACTTCATAGACATAGTCATTGGGTTAAGATTGAGATGTTATTTTTTATATAACTTAGCAGTAATTCATTAGTTACTACGGAGAAAGCTTTTGTGTATTTTTTAAAATATTTATATTTATCAAAAGTATTTGTTAAGAGTATTTCATTGATGCATATAAAGTTTGGAGATATAATAGGTTTGATCAGCAAAGATGGTTCGCTAGGTCAAGTTTAATGATCCAATACCGGTCTCGGCTTGTTCAGAAAATGGGTCGTGACAATGAACTAATTCAACTACTTGTATTGGATCCTTAAATTAATATGCTAATTTACAAAAATTAACAACATAAGCATATCAATAACAAAAATTAACACCATAAGCATATTAACAACAAAAACCAAAATACATGGCATGAGTATTAAAAATAAACTTATAAGAGATATCAAGCCCCAGACCCCACGTGGTGGGGATATATTGAGTAATTGTTGTTGTTATAAGAGATATCAAACAAATAACTCAGATATTCAAGACAACAATTCTGGAAATAGGAAGAGGAATGTAGTTTAAAGTGTGACCTCTAATGAACATGACGTTTCCTGTTTTGTATATTGACAGTGCACATGACCACGATCGGAGAACACTCGTCGATCACTTCAACGGAAAATTCTAACTTCAGTCTAGCTACCCTATGTTCTCGCCTCAGTTTCTATTTGAACCCCACATTTCGTTTATCCTTTTTAGCTGCTGGTGGTTGACAATTGGTGGTGTGAAGTAGAGAAACAGCAGTGGCTATTGTGTGTGTGCGTGGTGGAGTCAGGAAGAGGACGGGTGGAGGTTGTTTTGGTTGGTGAAGGTTCAGAGTCGCTGGTTATTGTGTTTTCGAAGTGAGGGCTAGTCGTTTATGTGTGGGTGACGGTGGCTTTCTAGCTTATGGGTGTGTGTATGAAGTTGGAGATGAGGTCTTGGAATCTTTTGTGTAAAAGAAGTTGAAGTTGGTATGTTTTGTTAGGTTAGGGGTCTTTTTGGTTTTCATTCATTTTATTTTTTGCGGCTGAATCTTCCTCCTTTTCTGTAGGGTTTTTCTTTTTGGTTCTTCTTAGAGAGGAAGATAAAGAAAACATAATCTTTTGTCTAAGTTTTCCAAATGAAAAAACAGTTGAAGTCATTTGGAATTTGGTGGTTAAACTCTACTGTGGTGACGATACTGTAGGGGAGGTCCTGCGGAAAAATAGCTCGACGCCAGGATGATAAAAAGCTTAACACCTCTCATTCTTATTACTTTTTCAATATGAAAACGAAAAAAATATGAAAAATCAAAAGGTCGTTTTATTCAAAACCCCAATTGTGACATCCCTTCTCTCCCACTTCACACCTCGGAACGCGCCCTTCTTATAGAGATAAACGCGCCTTCACATCTTCTTAACCTCTCTATCTATCCAAGGGATGGAACGGCAGATGCCTTTGGTGTCCCCTCCAGTCAAGAATGGGGTGGTGGACAAAAATGGCCTTGTTGTACCTCACTCTCGTCTTCAAGGTGGTCTGCTCTTTCTTTTTTTGGGAGAGGTCGAGTGACTGACAAAGAACTGACAGAAGGGGAAAAGAGGAGTGAAACCATTCGCTCTTGTCACTTTTTATCATCATCATTTCAATTCCTTTTCTGTCCTAATTCGAATTCCAGCTTTGGAGTTTCGTCTTTTTGGTCTCATTTAACATATAATAGTAAAATAAAAGGAAAAGACTTCTCTTATAGATTATATCGAAAATACTTATATATAATTATATACAAAATATATAAATACAGAACCCGTTATAAAAATAAATTAGTATTTTCGGAAATTCTCGGTAAGAAATTAGGCCTAGGGTCCCTTTTAAGTGTCTTCCTAGGGTTTTAAGGGGTATTGCGTTTAAGTCATTATGGGCTAGATCCAAAAATTTGGCCTAAAAATGGTTTATTTAAGCCCAAATTTTATTCAATCCGTGAACAAGACTAAAATACTACCTTACTTACTAATTAATCCTTTTTAAATAAAATAATTATTAAGATAAGACTAATCGTTAAAACAAGCCCCTTTTTTGATATTTTAAATATCATATTAAAATAAAAATACGGTACTATTTTTGTATTTTCTTTAATCTTACGAAAAGTAATAAACTAAAAGTAACTAAAAGAAGAAATATTTTTTGTAATTTTTACTTTTTGTCAAAATAAAATAAAAGAGTCATAACTAATTGAAATAGCGATATTAGGCCTAAACTAAATATTTACAGCCTAAAATAAAAATAATCTTGGGGAGGGTAAAAAAATCACATGTCTACAGTGTGTCCTCAGGGACACAGTACGACACATTGATGCCAAGCAGGTTACATTAGGAGACGATGGAGTTTTGAGCAAGCAGGGTCGATTTTGTCTGCTTAATGTTGATAGACTTCGAGAGTTGATTCTAGAAGATGCCCATAGTTCCCAGTACTTTATTCATCTGGGCGCCGCTAAGACGTATCAGGATTTGTGGCATCATTACTGGTGGAGGAGGATGAAGAATGATATTGTTGTGCATGTGGCTCTGTCTTTGATTTTTCAGCAGGTAAAATACGAGCATCAGACACCAGGTGGTTTCTTTCATAGGATTGAGATTCCTGAGTGAATGTGGCAGCATATCACTATGGACTTTGTTGTTGAACTCCCACGGACTTTGAGGAAGTTTGATGCATTGTGGATTATTGTTGATAGGCTGACCAAGTCAGCATATTTCATTCCTGTGACAGTTTCTTATTCTTCTAAGAGGATAGCTGAGATCTATATCAGGGAGATTGTTCATCTTCATGGCGTGCCCGTGTCTATCATTTCTAACAGCGTTACACAGTTTACCTAATATTTCAGGAGGGCAGTTCTACATGACTTGGGCACACGGGTCGAGTTGAGCATAGCATTTATCCTCAGACGGACAGAGAGTCCGAGCGTACTATTTAAATTTTGGAGGATATGCTTTGAGCTTGTGTTGTTGACTTCGGATTCTCGTGGGATCAGTTCTCGACTTTAGCAGAGTTTGATTATTACAACAACTATCAGTCGAACATCAAGATGGCTCCCTATGAGGCATTATATGATAGGCGGTATCGGTCATCGGTTGGGTGGTTTGAGCCGGGGGAGGCTCGGTTACTGGGTACAAATCAAGTCTAGGATGCCTTGGATAAGGTTTAGACCATTCAGGATAGGCTTTGTGTAGCTCAGTCTAGGCAAAGCAGCTCTGCCGACCATAAGGTTCGGGATGTGGCATTCATTGTCCTAGAGCGAGTGTTGCTTCGGGTTTGGGTCTGAATGGCGTGATAACATTTGGAAAGAAGGGAAAGCTAAGCCCTAAGTTCATTTATTCTTTTCAGATTCCTGATCGAGTGGGAGATTTGGCTTACAAACATGCGTTGCCGCAAAGTTTATCAGTCGTTTATCCAGTGTTTCATGTATCCATGCTTTGGAAGTATCACAACGCTCTATCCCACGTGTTAAACTTCAGCACTGTCCAGTTGGACAAGGACTTGTCCTATGAGGAGGAGCTGGTAGCCATTCTAGACCGGTAGGTTCGTTAGTTGAGATCGAAGAGCTTTCTATCGGTTGGTGTTCAGTAGATGGGTCAACCTGTTGTGACAGCAACCTGGGAGTCCAAGTCCAATATGCGGAGCCGATATCCTCATATTTTCTCCGACTCAGGTACCTTACTTATGTTAGATCGAGGACTAACGGTTATTTTAGCGGTGGATAATGTGATGACCCAAAAGTTCATCAGCCGTTTTAAAAGCAAATTCTTGATTTCGAGGCCTTAAAACCTTCTTTCAATCTCTCCTCGATTTGTGTACACAGTCCGGGTGCATTTTCGGAAAGTATTTATGTGAAATCTAAGAAAAATAAGAAAATTGGTCTTTAAAAAATAATTAAAGTTGACTTTGGTCGACATTCTTTGTAAACGAACCAGATTCAGTCTCGTGATCTGATAATCTCGATTTGAGGTCCGCTTTAAAAAGATTATATATTTGAATTCGCGGGAAAACGAGGTCCTCGTTTGGTTAAATACGGAAAATATGTCGTTCTTATTCTTTTGAAATTTGTATCCTCATTAAAAACCTAATGTACACTATAGAAAATAATTGAAATAATGTACATCTAATTTATACTCCATATCTTCAGATAGAAAGTGAAAAAAAAAACCTCCGCCCGGCTCCTCCGACGGATCTGTGGTGGTCTTCTGCCGGAATAATCTCCACATTCAAATTGCTATTAGATTCACGTTCTTCGATCAAAATCCCTCTCGACAGTGTTCATCATTATCGACGACTTTGTGTAGATCACTTTATCTCAGATTATCTAAACATTTAACGTCATATCAGGCTTTGCGGTATCATCGTAAATCCCTATCTCTGAACAGATTATTTACACACTTTCAACTGCTTCAATTCTCCATTTGGTGGCTGCCGGCGAAGCTGTTCCAAAAACTATCTACACCAAACACTCGAATTTCGCCGAATCACATTGAAGGAATTGCAAATTTTATGGTTTTGACGCCTTATCCCGATGGGTTGTTACACGTCTCTGGCGACTAAGAAGGTTATCACATTCCTACTCTGTTATTTTAAATTGAATATTTGTTCATTTATACTGGTATAATTGCACCCTTTTTCTTTAAAGAATCTAAAGAATCTGTTTCATCCTTTCAATACTTATAATTGCACCCTTTTTCTTTAAAGAACCTAAACAATCTGTTTCTGGGTGTTAATATTTTATTTATTCTTTCCAAAGCCATGTTCTTCTCAGTAGTAACCACTTTTAAATCTGTTGCTTGTTACAATTGAAATGTTATCTTGTTTGATTTGGTTGTATAGTGGAATTTTGTTCAGTATTCTTGATCAATATTTTATTTTATTAGCTTTGTTTTCTGAATATCCATTTTTTACATTTGATTTTTGCTTATGAATCAGAATATCTGTTCTGGTTCTAAAATTTCTAAAATAGGTAAGAATTGATGCACACTGATTGAGATTGTGATATTTTACAGTGAACAATCAACCAGAATATCTGAGGTTTTGAAAACTAAAACTTTACTGAAATAGTCAGTCTCTCTGTTTAATCTTATTCTCTAAACAGTTTAGTAACTATTATTCTCTTTAATTAACGTACTATTTAGAGTACTCTTTTGACAAAAGCATTTTAAAGTTTTGATTATCGAATTACTATTAAACGGAATTGGAAGCGCGTCCCGGCTGTGATCCAAGTTCCATCTTTCTTGAGTTATATTTTCGCACATCTATTTACTGTTTCTTTGCCGGCGGTTTTGATTGGATTGATTGCTTTTTCTGTCTTTTCTACTAATGTTTTAAGCTTAAGGTTTCATCTATTCATTTTAATCTTGTGTTTGCATCGGGGTAGTTTCGTGTACGTGGTAGATTCATTGTAACTAATACCTTTTGTTTATAGTGGTTGTTGTGGACGATGTGAGTCATGTCCTCGGGTGGGGCTGGGGATGGGGTCAAGGGGTGGGAAGGGGGGTAAGAAAGTCTCTAGGTTGAGAATTGGGCCTTGGAATATTGGGAGGTTGATAGGGAAGTCTATAGAGTTAGGTAAGATTCTTTAGAAAAGGAAAATTAACATAGTGCGTTCAAGTGACTAGATGGTAGGGAACTACGGCACGAGAAGTAGATGGCAATAAACTATGGTACTTAGGGAGCGTTGAGGGGTAAGAATGGGGTAGGTATTTTAGCAGACAGGGACCTCAAAGAGCTCGTGCTTGAGGTTAAGAGGGTAAATGATAGGTTGATAAGTATTAAGCTGATAGTTTTGAGTTTACTGTAAATGTGATTAGTGCTTACGCTCCTCAGGCAGGTTTAGATCAGGAGGTCAAGAAGAAATTCTGGGAGGATTTGGACGAGATGGTGTGTAGTATCCCGCGCACAGAGAAGTTGTTCACTGGCGGAGAATTCAATGGTCATATTGGGGCTAGTTCTAGGGGTTATAATGATGTGCATGGCGCACGATTTTGGGGTTAGTAATGAGAGGTAATTCACTATTGGATTTTGCTAGATCTTTTGATTTTGTTATACCTAACTCGAGTTTTCCGAAGAGGGGAAGAGAACCTGGTCACTTTCAGGAATTCAATGGGTAAGACTCAAATTGAATATCTTCTTTGCACGAAGGGTGATAAGCGTCTGTGCATTGACTGCAAGGTCCTCCCAAGTTAGCACCTCACGACTCTACACAGGCTCCTAGTTATGGACTTGGAGATCAAGAGGAGTAGGAGGAAGAGGGCAGGGTGCATGCAACCTAAGAACAAGTGGTGTAACCTGACCAAGGACAATGCTCAGGAGTTATGGGAGAAGTTGTAGTCTTTGAGGGCCTGGATGAGTAGGGGCGCGTCTAGTATGTGGTGCACTACTGCGGATTGCATTAAGGTATCTGCTAGAGAGGTCTTAGGGGTCACGAAGGGCTCTCATGGGTGTCATAAAGGGGACTGGTGGTGGAATGGAGAGATTCAAGTTTAAGTGGAAGCTAAGAAAGCTGCTTATTTGAAACTAGTGGAGAGTGCAAATGAAGAGGAAAAAAGAACTTATCGGGAGTATTACAAAAAGGCAAAGGAAGAGGCGAAGTTAGCAGTTACGATGGCTAAGAAGGCGGCGTTTGCTCATTCGTACGAGGAGCACGAGGGCAAAGGAGGGGACAAGAGGTTGTAC
The DNA here is from genome assembly GCA_034376525.1 of Nicotiana benthamiana. Taxonomy (NCBI): domain Eukaryota; kingdom Viridiplantae; phylum Streptophyta; class Magnoliopsida; order Solanales; family Solanaceae; genus Nicotiana; species Nicotiana benthamiana. The sequence goes on from CM067328.1 coordinate 46,157,858, forward strand.
CATTTGGCCAAGGGGAGCGGGAGGAAATCTCGCGACTTAGACCAAATCAAGTGTATCAAGGATGAGGATGGAAAAATGTTGTTGGACAAGGCACTTATTAGGAGAAGATGGTAGATATACTTCCAGAAACTTTTCAATGAGGAGGGGGATAGACACATTGTGCTGGGTGAGTTTGAGCACCCCAAGGTTCGGAAGAACTTTAGGTACTATAGGTGGATTACCATAGAGGAGGTGGAAGGGGCTATGCATAAGATGTGCATGGGCAGAGCGACGGGGCCAACGGAAATCCCGATAAAATTTTGGAAGAGCACAGGGCGAGCAGGTTTAGAGTGGCTCACTGGGCTGGTTAATGTTATTTTTAAGGCAAAGAAGATACCTGAAGAATGGTGGTGGAGTACGATAGTTCCACTTTACAAGAACAAGAGTGAAATTAAATATTACAATAATTATACTGGTATCAAGCTGTTGAGTCACACTATAAAGGTTTGGGAGAGGGTGGTGGAGGCGAGGGTTAGGTGGTGCGTGTCTATTTCTGAGATTCAGTTTGGATTCATCGTCGTGCGTTCGACTACGGAAGCGATTCATCTGGTAAGGAGACTCGTGGAGCAGTATGGGGAGAGAAATAAGGATTTGCATATGGACTTTATTGAACATGAAAAAGCATATGATAAAGTTCCGATAAGGTCCTGTGGAGGTGTCTAGAGGTTTACGGTGTGTCGCTAGCGTACATTAGTGTGATTAAGGATATGTATTATAATGCTAAGACTCGGGTCAGGACTTCGGGTGGTGACTCGGAGCATTTCACTATGGTGATGGAGTTGTACCAGGGATCGGCTCTTAGCTTATTTTTATTTGCCTTGGTGATGGACGTATTCTCGCATCACATCCAAGGTGAGGTGCCTTGGTGGATGATATTTTCCGATGATATAGTGTTGATTGACGAGATGCGTAGCGGAGTTAATGCAATGTTGGAGATTTGGAGACAAACCTTGGAGTCTAAAGGTTTCAAACTGAGTAAAACCAAGACGGAATACTTGGAGTGCAAGTTCAGTGATGCGACCCATGCTGCAGACGTAAAGGTTAATGTTGATGCTTAAGTTAACCTCAAAAGAGCTAGTTTTAAGCATCCCCGGTCTTCTATCCAGGGTAACACGGAGATTGACGAAGATGTCACGCATCGCATTGGAGCGGGATGGATGAAGTGGAGGCTCACTTCCGGTATTTTTTATAATAGGAATGTGCCGCTAAGACTTAAGCGTACGTTTTATATAGTGGTGGTTCAACCGGCTAAGCTATAAGGGGATGAGTGTTGGCCAGTCAATAACTCCCATGTGCAGAAGATGAGAGTAGCAGATGTGAGGATGTTGAGAGGGATGTGTGGGTGAACCAGGATAGATAGGATTAGGAATGAATATATCCGGGACAGAGTGGGAGTAGCCTCCGTGGAGCACAAGATGCGGGAGTCGAGGCTGAGATGGTTGAGACATGTTAAGAAAAGAAGCATTGATGCTCCAATTAGGAGGTGTGGGAAGTTGGCCATGGAAAATTTGAGAATAGGTCGAGGTAGGCCTAAGATGTCTTGGGTAGAGGTGATTAGGCAATTCATGGCACTGCTTCAGCTCATTGAGTACATGACCTTGATAGGAGAGCGTGGCGGTCAAGGATTAAGGTACATGGTTAGTTGGTAGTTCATAGTTGTTCACCAATAGTCATAGTAGTATGCATGTCCTTTCATATTCTTAGATTTTTATTATGTTATGTGATTTTGTTCGCCTCAGGTATTCCTTGTTGCTATTATTTGGTGTCACTTATCCTTTATCTTCCTTTTTTTCCTTTTATCTTCCATCTTTCTTACTCCCTTGATTTCCTGTTCTTCGTCTTGCCCTTCCTGTGCTGAGGGTCTATTGAAAAAATCCTCTCTACCTGAATTAGGTAATGGTAAGGTCTGCGTACAGACTACCCTCCCCAGACCCCACTTGTTGGGATCAAATTGGTTTTGTTGTTGTTGTTGTTAAGTTCGTGGGGGAATGGGTGATTGGTTTTAGTTTGAACCTCGGGTTTTAACCAAGCGAGTCTGGGGTCAATTTTTTACTTTTAGGGGAAATCATTTGAAAATCTATTATCATGCATTAGAATTGATTAATTAGCATTTATTTATGTTATTAAATAAATTGGTACTAGACACAAGTGAATTGGAAGTGCAGTCGAGGCATAATGCGACAGTTGAAGCTTGATTGTATTTGTGGCATTGAGGTAAGTATTGGATCTAACTTTAGCTTGAGGGAATAGAAGTTGTGGTCTTTTTTTTTTATGTCTTAATTGTTGAGTATGATGTATAGGTATGCTGACAAGTATCTATACGTTGGTGTCAACCATGACCATGAGTCTCATACTATGATTGTTGTAACTCTGTTATGTATTGTCCATGCTTAATATGATGATTATCAATGTGTAACAAGGCTTATGGAAGTATTCTTGTTAATAGAACATTGTAGAGCATTGGCTCAAGTTGAGATTTATGCTGAGAAGTGATTGTGGAATTGAGGGGAGATTATGATGTTGTTTCCCGTGCCGGGATGTTATTGCATTGTTAATTCCAATTTTTCCCTATATGCATATATAAAATGCCCAAAACTTTTGGTATTCTACTCAATTTTTAAGATTTTTGAAATCAATTTATTATCCATTTTTTAAATAGTACAAATCCCAAAATTATTCCAAAATTATTATTTTTTTGAATAATGTATTTCACTCTCATATTTACAACAAATTATAATTAATATAATTATTGCATATTTTTACAAATTTATTGGGAATTTCTAAAGCTAAATTGCATGAAATTGTAATTATAGCCTATTTTTATGATTAATCACGTTTTATAATTATAAAATCTCTCCTAAATATTTTACATTACTGTTTATATATTATTAATCAGTTTATTGTTTTTAATTTTCTTTTTAAATTGTTTTTAACTATTTTAGTTAATTAGAAAGGGAGAAATTGGCTATTTAAAATTTGATCAGATGTCATCACAATTTTAACAAAAATTGAGTCTCTATTCAGCCCAAATCAACCCCTATTTTTAACCCAATTAACCATACTCGTACCCATTTAATTTACACTGTCCAGCTATCATTCAATCTGAGCTGTTGATCGAACGAGATCAACGGCCCAGATTCATTTGCCTAAAGTAAATTAAACATCCCCCTCTCATTACCCTCATTTTGAAAAGAGACCAGTCTCTCTGTAAATCTTCACCTCCCCTTCTCTCCAGAACCTTCTGGTTCACATTCTCTAGTGGCTCTCATCGCCTCTCCGGCCAATTCCAGCCCCGCCTCTTTCGATCATCAGCCGCCGTGAAACCTTATCTCGCCGACTCCCTCCATCTTTGAAACTCCAAGATTTTCCACCATGCAAGAAGGGCACTGAAGCCTTGCCTGGGTCTTTTTCCGGCCTTTCTCTGATGGGTTTTGGTCCTATGATGCTTGAAACTTCATTGTTAATGAGTTTCACAACCAGGTTCCTTACCTTACTGATTTTATTCCAAAAACCCTATTTCTTTGCCTAAAATCTTTTAATCTCTGACTTTTGAAACACCTTTTAGTTATTCTTGGGAATTTACACTACTCATTACTCGATTTCATTGATTAATTCGAGTTCTAAGCATTTTTGTTTCTTCTTTCAAAAGCTAGAGTTTCTGACCCCTTTTTTTGAAAAAATAAACATTGTATGCTCTACTTGTTTTGGATATTATGTACGCCTATGTTTTGTGTTTATTTATGTTGCAAGCCTATTTGTTTCTGATTTCCATGCTTTAAACCTTTAGTAGGGTTTCGACTCGCTACTGTTTCTGTGATTCCTTACTTAGGGTTCTTGGTTTTGTGCCTATTATGTATAAATAGGTTTAAATGCTTCTATTTTCTAAGTACTCTCTTAATTCTATGAATCTCTTTGAATCCCTGATTTGTATGTTTTTTCCAGAAAGGTTCTTACACTGATTTTTCGAATTATTTCCTTACTCGTGAGATGCTTTCTATACTTGGTGTTCATTCCATCTGATTTTGATCTTGTCCGTGATTCTTTGAATAATTTTAGAATTGATTTACATGCTTACCATATTTGTGTACTTAAACATACTGTTCGAATGCTCAGCATATATTTTCCTTATGTGGAGCATTATGTATTTGGCCTTTATTACATGTTGCATGCCTACTACTCTTACTGTGGTGTAATTAATCGTCTGATTGATTCTTTCCTTATCGGGTACTCCATTCGAATCATTAATCCCTAGTCTAAAGGAATTAATGTTGTGTGACTGATTCAAATTAGTACTGTTTCTATAATTATGTACTTGTTACCCTTTTTTCTATTGGTTTTCGACAACAATAAGTACTCCTCCCTTCTTCTCACCTAAAGACATGAACAGAATTCATTTTGAACTCTCTTTCTTACACAAAATATATTCAGTGCTCTCTTTTGTTTCTATACAAACTCTCTCACTTCTCTTGAGGCTACTGGTTACTTAGCTGGTTTGTAACCAAAGCTAAGCTATAGCCTGCTATACTGTTTCATTGCTCTCTACATTGCTGTTTGCTTGGGTCTGCTATTGCTGCTCACTTCTTTGCCTACTACTGCTCTCTCTCTCTCTCTGCATACTCTCTGTATATTGCTACTCACTCTCTTGAGCACTATCGGTCATCACTTTGCATATTATAATTCACTACTGCCCTGCATTGCCTTGCCTTTAACTAGTATGTCTCCTATTTGATTTATAGCTTCAAAATAATATTTTTTATTTTTATTGCACTTTCACTTATTTCTGGTATGTTTCTACTTAGGTTTTTTTTTGTTCTTACTTCACTTAGCTTGCCTCTATGTCGATTAATATGCCTATCTTAATTTGGCATGCCCATTACTCCTTTTGTCTGTCTCATGCATGTTCCACCTTACCCTTAATCCCAGTACATTATTAGCATGTATTTAGGACCCTCTTAGCTACTAAGTAACCCTGCACCTCTTTCTGATGTGTGAATCAGTTTGGTATCTACCAATCTCATGTTGTTTGAAATTTTCTTGATTGTTTGAGTTCTGAAGTGCTTCTCATTAATGTTTGTGTATATGTTACTGTGAGTTACTTGTCCCCCATGTCCTTTGCCCCTGCTTGTATTTGTCTTCCCTCAACCTTGTGACCTAGTATTGTCTCTGTTGCTGCTTTTCTCTCAAAACTGTTTTCATGTGAATCCGCTTTCAACTGTTTTTCAGCTCAATCTTTTTCAAACTATCACAATCTCACTACTTCTAGAATTTAGGTTCTACCCCCTTGGTTTAAGCATTGCCTTGGGTACCTTGAGTACCCACTAAACTTTGATGCGAAATGCTGGTAATTCCACACTTGCGCTAATTCAATGTTAATCTGTTTGGGTGCCTGGTGTTTTCCAGGGGCCCCAATGGGCCCTTACGGAGCTTTTTCGCACCCCAAACCTTGGCAAAGGCTGTGAAACTCGAAAGAAGTGATGTTGGAGATTTGGGCCTGGTTGAAGTCTCCCTAGAAATTAACATCTTATTTTTACTCTTCATTACTGTAATCTAATCGCATTGGTCTGTAATAACTTGTAATGAAAAAGGAGGGCTTATAGTGAAAATGGGAGGGATATGCATGCTTATTTTACGGGTACGCATAGAAAACCTGTTCGTAAGATTCTTATTATTTGTGCAATAGACATCCTGTCTAGAACATGCATCTCACACGACTAGAAATCCTGTTTCATGCTCGTTCACTTTCAATTTGTCATTTTACTCACTTTTTAATTACAATCGGTTAATAACTAATAAGTCACTGTTATTGCTATTGCATTTAAATACCCTGTTTTAGGACCCTTATGAGCATTAGATATCATGTAATAAGGTCTTTGTTTATAGTTGCTAGAATGCCTCACTAGTTTTTTTTAACAACATAAATCTGGTTAGCAGTTTCCTTAAAACTAGAAAACAAATATGCGTGTCCACTCTCTTTATGATCAAACAACACCTAGACAAGCTTTAGGGCGAATAAAAATGAATAATCATACTCTCATCAGTTTCAGACTACTCATCCTCTTAACTTTTTGAATTCTGCTTCTTTTAAAGTTTTCTACTGAACGCTGCCCTATTTCGAGATAATAGCATCTATATATTTTTCTACTGTTTAGCTGCCCTGTCCAAAATTGTACTACTATTTTCAAAAACTTATAAGAATATTGCATCTTTAATGTCTCTAATACGATTTTTGAAGGTTTTTTTCAAGATTAATTCCTATATAATTACTGCTTTCATTTAAAATTACACTTCTGGAGTTCCGAATAATTTCACATCTGTTTTATACCTCTCATGTCCGAAACTGTGTCATTTTTCTCTTATCAAAATACTAAATCTTTAATACCTTTACTATATATTCTCAAGTGTGTTTTAAAGTGTCTCGTACTGATTCAAAAATTGCTATGTACTTACTGTCATTATTTCGACAAAACTTTGTGCTTTGTGCCCAATTTTCGAAAATCTATCTTCGGCTGTCTTGTCCTTTAAGCTGTCATTTTTTTAGAACTTTGATGTATTTGAGACGTGCTAATTATTTTCCTATCTATGGAGGGATGTTTGAGGCTTTTACATGCTCTTTGTATGGTTCCTTTTCGTGTAGTCTTATTTGTTATGTATATCGCTTGGCATTTTGACCTTTAAACCTAAGGGTTCATCTTAGTCCTTACCATATATGAATAGTGGTCCTAAATGCCCTCTAGGACCTATAAGATGGGACAGATAATAGCAGGCAATAAGCATTCGTGACTAATCCACACGTTTAAATAACCTTTACGGGACGGGAAGGTAGAATATGGATATGATAACCGGTGCGATAATATCTTGGGCGACCCCTCTTTGAGGAGTGATTGCTGGGTATTGTGCCGACGTGATCCATATTATATTTAAACCTAGGACCTCTTTCCCCTTTTCTTTATTTGTATAATGTTTTTCTTAAATTTATGTTTTTTCTTCCAATTAATCCTTCTCTTTAAAATCATTTATGTCCTTTCCTTTCCTTTCTAAAATTTTAAATTGTAACTACCATATGCAAACTTTATGTGTTTCTTTCTACTCTACTTAAAGTCACAATTAAGCACGGCCGGGAACCATACTAGTAGCTTGAGGAGTGTCTAACACCATCCCCTCGAGATAATCTTAAGACCTTACCCGAACTCTAGTTTTCTTTCAAAATCTTCTTCTTTTCTTTAAAAATGACCTAATGCACTATAAACATTAGGTGACGACTCTGCAAATTCCATAACCTAATTCCTCGAAACGGAATAAAAGGTTTTTTGTCCATAATATCGTAAACCCTATTTCGCACATCTTTTAGGGGGGAAAAGGGGGCGTCAACATACATAATGATATTGTTTCCCTTGCTGGACTATTATTGTTATACTATTGTTCCCAAGCCGAGATTCTATTGTGACTTTATTGATTCCCTTTCCCTAATTGTTTTGTGATTGTTCCTTGGCTAAGGAAGAATGGAAAGCATAAAGGGTGATGTCGTGCGTGATATTTGTGAGTTACTGTTAATGCATGAAGGGTGATGTCGTGCCGATATTTTGAATGTAAATGCACGAAGGGTGATGTCGTGCCATGACATGAGTGATAATGCATGAACCATAATGTTGTGCCATGATTATGTGAGGTAAAAGCACGAAGGGTGATGTCGTGCACTTGTTATTGTTCTCTTTATTCTTGCTTATAGTTGAATTATGGTGTTCTTTACGCTTCTCTACTAAAATTCTTTCTGTACTTGATATTCCCTATAGCATGTTCCCTCGTCCCATCATTAACTACCAGTTTCTGTTATTATTAATTTTCGTATATGATTTAAGTACACAAGTTTATATTGTATTCTTGTCTTAGCCTTGTCACTACTTCGCCGATGTTAGGCTTGACACTTACCAGCACATGAGATAAGTTGTGCTAATACTACACTCTGCATTGTGTGCAGATCTCGGTATTGGAGCTTTTGGACCATAGCGAGGTTGTTGCCTTCAATCTTGTAGAGACCTGAGGTAGCCCTACAGACGTCCGCAGGCCTTGGCGTCCCCTTCTATCATTTCCATTGTGTTTTCACTTATTTCAGAGACAGACTTGTGTTTTCTATTAAGACTATTGTTTGTACTATTCGTAGATGATCTGTGACATTGTGACACCAATTTTGGGTAGAGTTGTATTTTGGATTTTTGTACTAGTATTTAGTTAAACTATTAGATTTCATCTTTCGTATTTCTGCTATTATGGTTATTCCTCTATTGATCAAATGTTAATTCATAAATGTTAAAAGGTTAAGAAAAAAGGGTAATAAAATCTGCAATACTCGGCTTGCCTAGCTTTCATGAGTAGTGTCCATCACGACTCCCGATGGTGGAAATTCGGATCGTGACACAAACCTCACCACACATGGTACATGGCTAAGTAAGGATGGTCCCATTCCGACTCTCAACAAATGCAAGTATTCACGGAGACTTGAGATAATAAGCAGTAAGCACAAAGTGAATATGAGCCAAGCAAATGAGACATATGCATCAATTGACATGGTATTTGACCCAATAAGGCATCATAAGCAATTTCAAACTATAGGGAAGGTAATACATATATTAGAGCCTAAATATTCTACTATCAAATATGTCAAAAAGCCGCGTAGGAATTTTATCTTCCTTTTTTATTCCCTAAATCCTATTCTACTCAAATAATAAAAACTATGACCTGGTTCAAACTACATCCCATGGAAAAGAACCGAGGCACAAAGAAAAATCACGGGGGACTATTACTACCTAAAAAACAAAAAGGCATACTTTTGTATTATTATTTTTTATTTTCAATTTTTTAGCAAAATTTTAATCCCTCAAGAAAACTGTCTAGAAGATCCATCATCGGGAAAAGTATAGTATTTTTCAAAAACATTTCTAAAAAAAATTATTAAAAAAGTTATGCCATTACATTAACACAAATAAAATAGCATAAAAAGTCACCTAGACAATATATGTCACAACCCAAAATCCTTGAAAGGTCGTGATGGCGCCGGATACCACTGTCAGAAAAGCCAACACCAATAATTAGTAAATTCTCATTTTTTATATATTTATGAAATCGTAAATTTCTTTCAATTAAATATTCAGTGATAAACTTCATAGAGTAAATAACAATGTTATTCAAAAGTTTCAATACAGAATAATCTCATAATAATCCTAGAACCTGGTGTCACAAGTGCATGAGCATATACTAGGAAATAAAATAAAATATAATAACTATACGAAGTATAAATTTGGATAGAAAATAAAATGCAAATACTCTAAAGGAGACTCTTCTAGTTGCGATCATCTCTCAAGATGCGACTCACCTAAGTCCCATATCAACCATGACGTTGCACTCACAAGGCCACTCGTCATACATGTTCCTTTACAATAAAATGTACAACAACTATAGTATGAGTACGAAAACAATATGTACCCAGTAAGTATCCAGTCTAACCTCGAAGAAGTAGCGAAAAGAAGTCGACTTCGACACTTACTAGTGGTCCAATATTATCAGATACACTAAATAAGTGAGTAAATATAAAACGGAGTAAATAAATAAAATAAACATGTATAAAGTACGTGGTACAATTTCATATTTACAATTTTACTCAAGCTCTCACATAGCAAGTTACCTCCGTTACCGGAGCATATATATAAATATAGTGGATATCATCAAAGCGGTTGTCATAATTCAAATCAGGGAAAACCCCTCAGATACACTAGCTTCTAGCTAAATGATACGCACGATTTCAGGAGAACAGTATATATATAGTAAATGCCGAGGTGTTGGATCCGATCCAACGTAAAAGTAAACTATGCACTGGCGAGGTCGAACAAAACGGTCCGTAAAAGCATTTATTAACTTGTCGAGGCAAACGACCACTCCCAGGGGATTGTGGTACATAAATCTTGCCGAGGCGAATGACTCGACCCCATAAGAGTAGTTGAAAGAAATACCCCGCTCGCGAATCATACGTGTGGCGCGGTCAAATATAAATTTAACAAAAAAATCATAACTCTTTCTAGATTTTTTTGAAAGTAAGGGAAATTCAGTTTGTAGCTTTGGTGGAAATTAAGCGCTCGCGAAACATACATGCGACGAGGTAACACATATATTTCATAAGCTATTATAATATTCCTCAATTTCAAATCTTTTTCAAAACATTTAATAAGCAAGCTCAATCTCGCGCCCTCGTGCATACGTTGCCCCCACAAATTGAAGCACACAATAATTTAATTCACTTAAAAGGTTAATTCCCTCTTACTGTTGGAAAAACGTTTCAAATGCAATATACTAAACGTGTGTTCTTTTGTAGGTTTTGATGAATGTCAAACAAAGCAAAAAGCGATATATAGCAGTACTCAAGGACAAGCACAAAATGGATGCATTACAAGAAGCTCAAGACAAAGTTTAGAGATGTTATAATTGAGTCAATATTAATTGTGATCTTGATTCCTCAACTTGGCTCATAACATGGCTTCTCTACTAAAATTATTTTTCCAAAATCATGCATATTTAAATTAAGTGTCAAATGATTTTAAACTATGCATATTTACATTTGTTAAAATGTTTTCCAAGCATGCCTCAAAAATCTGGGCTAAGATAATCGAGTATGTATTTATGATAATCGAGTATCTCTAAGCCAAGACTGCATGACAATCGATTGTGAATTAATGATAATCGATTGTGAGTAAGTCAGTTAACATCAGGTTTTTGCAAACTGCATAACAATCGATTGTGTACTTATGATAATCGATTGTTAACTGAGGCAAAGTTTTCAAAACTCATAAAAATCGATTATGAACTAATGGTAATCGATTAAAATGAGAAAAATGTCTCCCAGTGATTTTAAATAAGATGATAATCGATTGTGGCTTTTGATAATCGATTATATATGAGACAGAGAGTTTTGAAATTAATTAATAATCGATTATTCCATTTGATAATCGATTGTTGAAGCTGACCGTTGTCATATATTTTTCAATTACCTTCAGGTAATCGATTGTTGATATTTAACAATCGATGTTTTGCGTAAAATCTGGAAAAGATTTTCTGAACGTTGTTAAAATAATCGATTGTTGATTTCCGGACAATCGATGTTTTATGCCAAAAATTGGAAAGGATTTCTTAACGTTATAAATAATCGATTATTGATTTGAAGTAATCGATTGTTGACGTAAAATCTGGGATTGAATTTTTAATCTGATAGGCAAACAATCGATTGTTTAGTCTTGACAATCGATTGTCACTGAGTAATTTCAGCAATCCTTAATTGGCAATTAGACAACGGTAAGACTGAGTTTTTCACCTATAAATACAGCTTCAACTCAGTGTTTTCACAACAACAACATATACACTTTGAGTATTTTCATTGCTAAAAGCTTTCTTACATTGATCATCATTTTCCATTCATCCATAAAGCTTTTTGAAGAGCCATTCTATTGAGCTAAGTTGTTGTGATCTTGAGCGTACTATTTCTACTCATATCTACTCATTAAGGAGTGCTTTGTAAAGTGAGTGTGTTTTGTGTTTGTAAGAGAATTGCGATTCTCGTTTGTTGAGGAACTTGTGATTCCTCGGTTGAAGTCTTTGGGATTGTTATCCCCGAGCAGTTGAAGTCTTTGGGATTGTTATCCCCGAGCAGTTGAAGTCTTTGGGATTGTTATCCCCGAGCAGTTGAAGTCTTTGGGATTGTTATCCCCGAGCAGTTGAAGTCTTTGGGATTGTTATCCCCGAGCAATTGAAGTCTTTGGGATTGGTATCCCCGAGCAATTGAAGTCTTTGGGATTGTGATCCCCGAGCAACTAGGTGAGGCTTGTGTCCTCAGCTGTAACGGTTTGTTAAGCACCCGTAAGCTTGACAAGTTTAGTGGAAATCTCGAGAGAGTCTCTCGGGGACTGGACTAACCACGTTTGTGGCCAACCAGGATACATCATTGTGTAAGTTTATTCTACTGCACTTGTTTTAATTTCTGCAAAGTTTTTAAATTCCGCACTAAAACGCTTAATAATTTTAAAACGCTATTCACCCCCGCCCCCTCTAGCGTAAAGCGTATTGTCCAACAATTGGTATCAGAGCCATACTCTCTGAAAGACTTAACCGTTTGAGAGAATCTTTCCATGGCTTCTACTCTAGACTCTTTTGCAGGTATTGATGAAGGACAGTGCCCCACAAGACCTCCTTTGTTTAACGGGACTAATTATTCATATTGGAAAGAAAGGATGCAGATATTCGTCAGATCAAACAGCCCTTACTTGTGGAAGGTGTACACCAAAGGAAATGAGGTTCCTGTCAAAAAGGTGGAAGAAGAATGGGTGCCAAAATCAGAAGAGGAATTCAACGCCGAGGATAATCGAATGGTCCAAAATAATTTTAAAGCTATTAATTTATTACTTTGTGCTGTTAATGCAAATGATTACAGGAAAATCTCCTGCTGCAAAATAGTGAAAGAAATGTGGGAAAAGCTTGAGGTCACTTACGAAGGGACTGACCAGGTAAGAGAAGCTAAAATTGACTTTTTAACTCATGCTTACGAATTGTTCCATATGAAGGAAGGCGAAAAGGTAGACGAGATGTTTGAGCGGTTCTCATCAATAGTGAATGATCTCCACGCGCTCAAGAAGACGTTCACAGACAAAGAACTAGTTCGAAAAATCCTTAGGAGTCTAACACCGGCATGGCGATCAAAGGCCGATGCGATTCAAGAGTCAATTGGAATCATGAACGTCACCATAGACGCTCTTAGAGGTAATCTTAAGACTTATGAATCCACTATTCTTAACCCTGTTATTGATGAACAAAGAAGGCAAAAGATTGCTCTAAAGGCGAGCACAAGTCAATCACAAATTGAAGAGGATGGAGATAGCGAATTCGGACTCATCATCAAAAAGTTCCAAAAATTCATGCGAAAAGAATATGACCGCAAAGGGAAAAAGCAAGGTGAGCAAGTTAAATGTTATGAATGTGGTGAAACAGGGCATATCAAAACAAACTGCCCAAATCTTAAAAAGGAGAAGAAACCCTTCAAGAAGCAACGAGCATACATATCTTGGGGAGGAGATTCCGGAGACGAATCCAGTGAAGAAGAAAATGAAGAAGCGGCAAATCTCTGCCTCATGGCACAGGAAGAAAATCAAAGTGAGGTAAGTCAAATCTCTTCTCAAAATTTTTATACTCTTGATGGCATGAGAAATGCCTTTGATGAATTGTATGCTGAATTTCTCAAAGTTACAAAAACCGTCACTAGTTTAAGAGAAAGTGCTTCTCTAAAAGAACAAGATTTTCAAAAACAGTTTTCATTAAAAGAAAAAGAATTAGAAAAATTGGTTTTGGAAAATGAGAAGCTACTAGAACAAAACAAGTTTTATGGGAAAAGAAGTTCTGACAAGCCCGAGAGTTCTACAAAAAATTGTGCTTCTTGTGTAGACCTTAAGAATGAAGTAGGTAGATTAAAAGGCACACTAGATAAATTCAACTCCTCTCATAAAAACTTGAATGTGGTGCTTGATAACTTGAAATCAACCCAGCATGGAATAGGCTTCATAAATGAAGAAGAGGTTGATGCAAAAACCCAACCACCTAGAGCTCAATCTAGGATTAATAACAAAAATGCCTTTCCTAAAACAAACATGCATGCTAGACAAAATATTAGGAGACCTAGACATGACCTTCCGCCTAGCAATCGTCACCATAGACATGATGCATATTTTAGGCACAACAGTGATCATGCTAGAAGATCCCGAAATGTTCAACCTAGAAATGATTATGGTGCTCAAATTAGGAGAAATGAAAATAGAGTAAACAATGTGCATTATTCTAGCTACTATGAGCCTAGACGCATGCATAATCCAAATGTGACATGTCATTATTGTAGACGAATTGGTCATATTGCTCCCGCATGCTTTACTAGACATAGACATGCTACTCAAACATATCATTATAGTATGCATAACCCTCAAGGACCCAAAATGGCATGGGTACCAAAAGAGCATTGATTTGTTTTGCAGGTGTGCTTGAAGGAATCAAGTGTAGTGGATACTCCAAACACTTGACGGGAGACGAATTCAAAATTCCTTAAATTAAAGCACAAAGAAGGAGGAAGAGACGGAAAAGTCGATTTAGGCATTTTTTTTCAAGATCGGAAGTATTTTCGAAAAATTTAAAAGACAAAATACAAGGAAGACAAAGGCAAAATTGTGGAAGAAGCTTCTTAAATTGAAGAATGAGCCAAAAGACCAAAATGAACGGAGGATGTTCAAAATCAAGTAATTGGCAAAGTCGAAGGGAAGGTAAGTACCCTAAACCCTCTTAAGAACATCCTAGGACAAAATTCTTAAGAGTTCACGTTTTTCACCCGACTACACTAGTTTCAAAGTTATTATTTCATTTATAGATTACTGACTTGAGCGTCGGAGATGTTTAATTCTATTTTGCAGGTATCCCCCAAAAGGTAAGAGGAAAGTATAAATTGTCTTGATACAAGAAAAATCGATCATAATCGATTATTTATGCTTACAATCGATTATCAGTATCAATAATCGATTATTTGTTGATTCAATTTTTTTTGTCATGAAATCTTGTTGAATGTTTACATTGCTTGATAGAATTAAGTCTCATCATTTTAGCATCCCCCTTCCAAACAATCGATTATTTGTTCTGCCAATCAATTATTTGCCAAAATCCAAACTCTCTGTGAGTGAAATAATCGATTACTATATATTGACAATCGATTATGTTACCGTTTTGGCTCTACAATCGATTCCTGTCAGGTCATAAATATGAAAAACAATCGATTACCAAGTTTGACAATCGACTATCTTTTTCAAATTTTTTTTACCGTTCTGGCGTGTAATCGATGTGTCAGATCATTTTCATTAATGACAATCGATTATTCTATTCAAACAATCGATTATTGAACGGTCAGTGAATTTATTTTTACCGTTTTAGACTTCAAAGCTCTTCAAATCTCTTCAAATCTTTTCAAATAAGTGTAAGATTCATTCCTTCTCTATATATAGGCTGCACATATGCTCTTGTATACTCACTCAAGCCTCCCAAGCATCAAATTATCTTGTTATCTTTGAAAAATCCTAGCACATCTTTTTCAAAAATGTCAAGCCGCAACTCCAAACGTGCTCGTTCCAAACAAGGTGCTTCTTCTTCTCGCCATCCATATCAAGATGGATCGGTTCTATTCTTTGAATCCGATGAAGAGCTCACCCGTTTCTTATGTTTATTTCATATGTTTTTGCATATTCTTCCCTTGTATATAATTTTGCTAATGGCAAAAGGGGGAAGAAACGGGATATCAAGAAGTATGCTATATCACTCTCAACTTCATTCATGCTTAAAGTGAGGGTGAACATGAATTGAGGGGGAACATCAAATTGCATACTTTACACTTGTCTTGGATTATCAAAATAATTATTGCATATATCCCGCTTATGTTTGCCATTATCAAAAAGGGGGAAATTGTTGGAAAAACGTTTCAAATGCAATATACTAAATGTGTGTTCTTTTGTAGGTTTTGATGAATGTCAAACAAAGCAAAAAGCGATATATAGCAGTACTCAAGGACAAGCACAAAATGGATGCATTACAAGAAGCTCAAGACAAAGTTTAGAGATGTTATAATTGAGTCAATATTAATTGTGATCTTGATTCCTCAACTTGGCTCATAACATGGCTTCTCTACTAAAATTATTTTTCCAAAATCATGCATATTTAAATTAAGTGTCAAATGATTTTAAACTATGCATATTTACATTTGTTAAAATGTTTTCCAAGCATGCCTCAAAAATCTGGGCTAAGATAATCGAGTATGTATTTATGATAATCGAGTATCTCTAAGCCAAGACTGCATGACAATCGATTGTGAATTAATGATAATCGATTGTGAGTAAGTCAGTTAACATCAGGTTTTTGCAAACTGCATAACAATCGATTGTGTACTTATGATAATCGATTGTTAACTGAGGCAAAGTTTTCAAAACTCATAAAAATCGATTATGAACTAATGGTAATCGATTAGAGTGAGAAAAATGTCTCCCAGTGATTTTAAATAAGATGATAATTGATTGTGGCTTTTGATAATCGATTATATATGAGACAGAGAGTTTTGAAATTAATTAATAATCGATTATTCCATTTGATAATCGATTGTTGAAGCTGACCGTTGTCATATATTTTTCAATTACCTTCAGGTAATCGATTGTTGATATTTAACAATCGATGTTTTGCGTAAAATCTGGAAAAGATTTTCTGAACGTTGTTAAAATAATCGATTGTTGATTTCCGGACAATCGATGTTTTATGCCAAAAATTGGAAAGGATTGTGTGAAATAACGCTTTACGCTAGAGGGGGGGGTGAATAGCGTTTTAAAAATATTAAGCGTTTTAGTGCGGAATTTAAAAACTTTGCAGAAATTAAAACAAGTGCAGTAAAATAAACTTACACAATGATGTATCCTGGTTGGCCACAAACGTGGTTAGTCCAGTCCCCGAGAGACTCTCTCGAGATTTCCACTAAACTTGTCAAGCTTACGGGTGCTTAACAAACCGTTACAGCTGAGGACACAAGCCTCACCTAGGTGCTCGGGGATCACAATCCCAAAGACTTCAATTGCTCGGGGATACCAATCCCAAAGACTTCAATTGCTCGGGGATAACAATCCCAAAGACTTCAATTGCTCGGGGATAACAATCCCAAAGACTTCAACTGCTCGGGGATAACAATCCCAAAGACTTCAACTGCTCGGGGATAACAATCCCAAAGACTTCAACTGCTCGGGGATAACAATCCCAAAGACTTCAACTGAGGAATCACAAGTTCCTCAAGAAACGAGAATCGCAATTCTCTTACAAACACAAAACAAACTCACTTTACAAAGTACTCCTCAATGAGTAGATATGAGTAGAAATAGTACGCTCAAGATCACAACAACTTAGCTCAATAGAATGGCTCTTCAAAAAGCTTTATGGATGAATAAAAATGATGATCAATGTAAGAAAGCTTTTAGCAATGAAAATACTTAAATTGTATATGTTGTTGTTGTGAAAACACTGAGTTAAGCCTGTATTTATAGGTGAAAAACTCAGTCTTACCGTTGTCTAATTGCCAATTAAGGATTGCTGAAATTACTCAGTGACAATCGATTGTCAAGACTAAACAATCGATTGTTTGCCTATCAGATCAAAAATTCAATCCCAGATTTTACGTCAACAATCGATTACTTCAAATCAATAATCGATTATTTATAACGTTAAAAAATCCTTTCCAATTTTTGGCATAAAACATCGATTATCAGGAAATCAACAATCGATTATTTTAACAACGTTCAGAAAATCTTTTCCAGATTTTACGCAAAACATCGATTGTTAAATATCAACAATCGATTACCTGAAGGTAATTTGAAAATGTATGACAACGGTTAGTTCCAACAATCGATTATCAAATAGAACAATCGATTATAAATTAATTTCAAAACTTACTGTCTCATATATAATCGATTATCAAAAGCCATAATCGGTTATTAATTAATTTCAAAACTTTCTGTCTCATATATAATCGATTATCAAAAGCCACAATCGATTATTAATTTATTTAAAAACACTGGGAGACATTTTTCTCATTCTAATCGATTACCATTAGTTCATAATCGATTTTTCTGAGTTTTGAAAACTTTGCCTCAGTTAACAATCGATTATCAAAAGTACACAATCGATTGTTATGCAGTTTGCAAAAACCTGATGTTAACTGACTTACTCACAATCGATTATCATTAATTCACAATCGATTGTCATGCAGTCTTGGCTTAGAGATACTCGATTATCATAAGTACATAATCGATTATCTTAGCCCAGATTTTTGAGGCATGTTTGAAAAACATTTTAACAAATATAAATATGCATAGTTTAAAATCATTTGACACTTAAGTTAGATATGCATGATTTTGGAAAAATAATTTTAGTAGAGAAGCCATGTTATGAGCCAAGATTGAGGAATCAAGATCACAATTAATATTGACTCAATTATAACATTTCTAAACTTTGTCTTGAGCTTCTTGTAATGCATCCATTTTGTGCTTGTCCTTGAGCACTGCTATATATCGCTTATTGCTTTGTTTGACATTCATCAAAACCTACAAAAGAACACACGTTTAGTATATTGCATTTGAAACGTGTTTCCAACAATTTCCCCCTTTTTGATAATGGCAAACATAAGCGGGATATATGCAATAATTATTTTGATAATCCAAGACAAGAGTAAAGTATGCAATTTGATGTTCCCCCTCAATTCATGTTCCCCCTCACTTTAAGCATGAATGAAGTTGAGAGTGATATAGCATACTTCTTGATATCCCGTTTCTTCCCCCTTTTGCCATTAGCAAAAATTTACACAAGGGAAGTGTGAAATAAACACACGTTTATTTATTGGAAAATTAAGATAACATTACAAGGGTGAAACCAAACATAACTAACCAATCAAGAACAAACAGACCAAAAACAACAATTTCTCATCATAACAACAACAATTTCATCATTCATCACCCCCATCCCCTTCATCATCATTGGTAGGCGCTTGATATGGCACCATCTGAGCATAGGCATAATGCACGTGATCAAAGTAACCATGGACCTCACGGGTTAGTTGAGTAATTTGGTCAGAAATTGTCCGGAGGGTAGGCTCCTGAGGAGGATGAGCACGACGGGCTTGTCGATTTTGAGGAGGAGCGGGAGCATGATCACCATCATGATGAAAGGAAGACTCCGAAATTTCCCAGATTTTGGTGCTCTTTTTGAGAGGACCATTAGCAATATTGACTCCGGAAGCTTCAAGAAATTTCATTATTAAGAGGGCATAGGGGAGAGGTATGTCATCTCTGGTGGCATTGAACATATGAGATAGAATAAGCTTGCACCAATTTATTTTAACACCGGTGACAATGGCATGAAGAAATTTGGCATCCTCTTGGGAAATGGTGGTGTGATTGAGTTTACGGGGTTTGAGAACACGAGTGATGAAATAGAGAATGAAACGATAATTCGGGTCCATACCCTTTATGGTGGGACGACGGGAAGAGGACTCATCATAGGCTACTCCGGCTTGGCGGAAGAGATTAGCATCATCAATCATGACCCCGGCATCATTTATGTACTGGTAGATGTCTTCACCATCATGCGGAATGCCGGCAATGAGGTGGAGGTTATCTTCAGAAATTAGAATGGGAATGCCGTTAACATTGGTAACAAGTTCACCCTCATCATCTTTGTGAAGGTTGGAGTAAAAAGCTTCAACCAAAGAAATGTTGTAGTAGGGGTGAGTAAGGAGTAGGAAATTGAAAAGGTTGCACTCTCTTAGCATATTTGCGGCTGGAATGAATGGTGCAACCAGAACGTTTGTTGAAAAGCGAGGAGGGAGAATAAGGCGTTTCTCAAATTTGGTTAAGAAACGGGTGAGCTCTTCATTGGATTCAAAGAATAGAACCGATCCATCTTGATATGGATGGCGAGAAGAAGAAGCACCTTGTTTGGAACGAGCACGTTTTGAGTTGCGGCTTGACATTTTTTTTTTGAAAGGATGTGCTAGGATTTTTCAAAGAAAACAAGAGAATTTGATGCTTGGGAGGCTTGAGTGAGTATACAAGAGCATATGTGCAGCCTATATATAGAGAAGGAATGAATCTTACATTTATTGGAAATGATTTGAAGAGATTTGAAGTCTGAAACGGTAAAAATAAATTCACTGACCGTTCAACAATCGATTGTTTGAATGGAATAATCGATTGTCATTAATGAAAATGATCTGACACATCGATTACACGCCAGAACGGTAAGAAAATTTGAAAAAGATAGTCGATTGTCAAACTTGGTAATCGATTGTTTTTCATATTTATGACCTGTCAGGAATCGATTATGGAGCCAAAACGGTAACATAAGTTTAAAACAGATAATCGATTGTCAATATATAGTAATCGATTGTTTCACTCACAGAGAGTTTGAATTTTGGCAAATAATCGATTGGCAGAACAAATAATCGATTGTTTGGAAGGGGGATGCTGAAATGATGAGACTTAATTCTATCAGGCAATGTAAACATTTAACAAGATTTCATGGCAAAAAAATTGAATCAACAAATAATCGATTATTGATACTGATAATCGATTGTAAGCATAAATAATCGATTATGATCGATTTTTTTTTCTTGTATCAAGATAATTCATACTTTCCTCTTACCTTTTGGGGGATGCCTGCAAAATAGAATTAAACATCTCCGACGCTCAAGTCAGTAATCTATAAATGAAATAATAACTTTGAAACTCGTGTAGTCGGGTGAAAAAAAATGAACTCTTAAGAATTTTGTCCTAGGATGTTCTTAAGAGGGTTTAGGGTACTTACCTTCCCTTCGACTTTGCCAATTACCTGATTTTGAACATCCTCCGTTCATTTTGGTCTTTTGGCTCATTCTCCAATTTACGAAGCTTTTTCCACAATTTTGCCTTTTGAATTTTTCGAAAATACTTCCGATTTAAAAAAACATAAGTCGACTTTTCCGTCTCTTCCTCCTTCTTTGTGCTTTAATTGAAGGAATTTTGAATTCGTCTCTCGTCAAGTGTTTGGAGCATCCACTACACTTGATTCCTTCAAGCACACCTGCAAAACAAATCAATGCTCTTTTGGTACCCATGCCATTTTGGGTCCTTGAGGGTTATGCATACTATAATGATATGTTTGAGTAGCATGTCTATGTCTAGTAAAGCATGCGGGAGCAATATGACCAATTCGTCTACAATAATGACATGTCACATTTGGATTATGCATGCGTCTAGGCTCATAGTAGCTAGAATAATGCACATTGTTTACTCTATTTTCATTTCTCCTAATTTGAACACCATAGTCATTTCTAGGTTGAACATTTCGGGATCTTCTAGCATGATCATTGTTGTGCCTAAAATATGCATCATGTCTATGGTGACGATTGCTAGGCGGAAGGTCATGTCTAGGTCTCCTAATATTTTGTCTAGCATGCATGTTTGTTTTAGGAAAGGCATTTTTGTTATTAATCCTAGGTTGAGCTCTAGGTGGTTGGGTTTTTGCATCAACCTCTTCTTCATTTATGAAGCCTATTCCATGCTTGGTTGATTTCAAGTTATCAAGCACCACATTCAAGTTTTTATGAGAGGAGTTGAATTTATCTAGTGTGCCTTTTAATCTACCTACTTCATTCTTAAGGTCTACACAAGAAGCACAATTTTTTGTAGAACTCTCGGGCTTGTCAGAACTTCTTTTCCCATAAAACTTGTTTTGTTCTAGTAGCTTCTCATTTTCCAAAGCCAATTTTTCTAATTCTTTTTCTTTTAATGAAAACTGTTTTTGAAAATCTTGTTCTTTTAGAGAAGCATTTTCTCTTAAACTAGTGACGGTTTTTGTAACTTTGAGAAATTCAGCATACAATTCATCAAAGGCATTTCTCATGTCATCAAGAGTATAAAAATTTTGAGAAGAGATTTGACTTACCTCACTTTGATTTTCTTCCTGTGCCATGAGGCAGAGATTTGCCGCTTCTTCGTTTTCTTCTTCACTGGATTCGTCTCCGGAATCTCCTCCCCAAGATATGTATGCTCGTTGCTTCTTGAAGGGTTTCTTCTCCTTTTTAAGATTTGGGCAGTTTGTTTTGATATGCCCTGTTTCACCACATTCATAACATTTAACTTGCTCACCTTGCTTTTTCCCTTTGCGGTCATATTCTTTTCGCATGAATTTTTGGAACTTTTTGATGATGAGTCCAAATTCGCTATCTCCATCCTCTTCAATTGGTGATTGACTTGTGCTCGCCTTTAGAGCAATCTTTTGCCTTCTTTGTTCGTCAACAACAGGGTTAAGAATAGTGGATTCATAAGTCTTAAGATTACCTCTAAGAGCGTCTATGGTGACGTTCGTGATTCCAATTGACTCTTGAATCGCATCGGCCTTTGATCGCCATGCCGGTGTTAGGCTCCTAAGAATTTTTCGAACTAGTTCTTTGTCTGTGAACGTCTTCTTGAGTGCGTGGAGATCATTCACTATTGATGAGAACCGCTCAAACATCTCGTCTACCTTTTCGCCTTCCTTCATATGGAACAATTCGTAAGCATGAGTTAAAAAATCAATTTTAGCTTCTCTTACCTGGTCAGTCCCTTCGTAAGTGACCTCAAGCTTGTCCCACATTTCTTTCGCTGTTTTGCAGCAGGAGATTTTCCTGTAATCATTAGCATTAACAGCACAGAGTAATAAATTAATAGCTTTAAAATTATTTTGGACCATTCGATTATCCTCGGCGTTGAATTCCTCTTCTGTTTTTGGCACCCATATTCCTTCCACCTGTTTGACAGGAACCTCATTTCCTTTGGTGTACACCTTCCACAAGTAAGGGCTGTTTGATCTGACGAATATCTGCATCCTTTCTTTCCAATATGAATAATTAGTCCCGTTGAACAAAAGAGGTCTTGTGGGGCACTGTCCTTCATCAATACCTGCAAAAGAGTCTAGAGTAGAAGCCATGGAAAGATTCTCTCAAACGGTTAAGTCTTACAGAGAGTATGGCTCTCATACCAATTGTTGGAAATAACGCTTTACGCTAGAGGGGGGGGTGAATAGCGTTTTAAAAATATTAAGCGTTTTAGTGCGGAATTTAAAAACTTTGCAGAAATTAAAACAAGTGCAGTAAAATAAACTTACACAATGATGTATCCTGGTTGGCCACAAACGTGGTTAGTCCAGTCCCCGAGAGACTCTCTCGAGATTTCCACTAAACTTGTCAAGCTTACGGGTGCTTAACAAACCGTTACAGCTGAGGACACAAGCCTCACCTAGGTGCTCGGGGATCACAATCCCAAAGACTTCAATTGCTCGGGGATACCAATCCCAAAGACTTCAATTGCTCGGGGATAACAATCCCAAAGACTTCAATTGCTCGGGGATAACAATCCCAAAGACTTCAACTGCTCGGGGATAACAATCCCAAAGACTTCAACTGCTCGGGGATAACAATCCCAAAGACTTCAACTGCTCGGGGATAACAATCCCAAAGACTTCAACTGAGGAATCACAAGTTCCTCAACAAACGAGAATCGCAATTCTCTTACAAACACAAAACAAACTCACTTTACAAAGTACTCCTCAATGAGTAGATATGAGTAGAAATAGTACGCTCAAGATCACAACAACTTAGCTCAATAGAATGGCTCTTCAAAAAGCTTTATGGATGAATAAAAATGATGATCAATGTAAGAAAGCTTTTAGCAATGAAAATACTTAAATTGTATATGTTGTTGTTGTGAAAACACTGAGTTAAGCCTGTATTTATAGGTGAAAAACTCAGTCTTACCGTTGTCTAATTGCCAATTAAGGATTGCTGAAATTACTCAGTGACAATCGATTGTCAAGACTAAACAATCGATTGTTTGCCTATCAGATCAAAAATTCAATCCCAGATTTTACGTCAACAATCGATTACTTCAAATCAATAATCGATTATTTATAACGTTAAAAAATCCTTTCCAATTTTTGGCATAAAACATCGATTATCAGGAAATCAACAATCGATTATTTTAACAACGTTCAGAAAATCTTTTCCAGATTTTACGCAAAACATCGATTGTTAAATATCAACAATCGATTACCTGAAGGTAATTTGAAAATGTATGACAACGGTTAGTTCCAACAATCGATTATCAAATAGAACAATCGATTATAAATTAATTTCAAAACTTACTGTCTCATATATAATCGATTATCAAAAGCCATAATCGGTTATTAATTAATTTCAAAACTTTCTGTCTCATATATAATCGATTATCAAAAGCCACAATCGATTATTAATTTATTTAAAAACACTGGGAGACATTTTTCTCATTCTAATCGATTACCATTAGTTCATAATCGATTTTTCTGAGTTTTGAAAACTTTGCCTCAGTTAACAATCGATTATCAAAAGTACACAATCGATTGTTATGCAGTTTGCAAAAACCTGATGTTAACTGACTTACTCACAATCGATTATCATTAATTCACAATCGATTGTCATGCAGTCTTGGCTTAGAGATACTCGATTATCATAAGTACATAATCGATTATCTTAGCCCAGATTTTTGAGGCATGTTTGAAAAACATTTTAACAAATATAAATATGCATAGTTTAAAATCATTTGACACTTAAGTTAGATATGCATGATTTTGGAAAAATAATTTTAGTAGAGAAGCCATGTTATGAGCCAAGATTGAGGAATCAAGATCACAATTAATATTGACTCAATTATAACATTTCTAAACTTTGTCTTGAGCTTCTTGTAATGCATCCATTTTGTGCTTGTCCTTGAGCACTGCTATATATCGCTTATTGCTTTGTTTGACATTCATCAAAACCTACAAAAGAACACACGTTTAGTATATTGCATTTGAAACGTGTTTCCAACAAGGATTTCTTAACGTTATAAATAATCGATTATTGATTTGAAGTAATCGATTGTTGACGTAAAATCTGGGATTGAATTTTTAATCTGATAGGCAAACAATCGATTGTTTAGTCTTGACAATCGATTGTCACTGAGTAATTTCAGCAATCCTTAATTGGCAATTAGACAACGGTAAGACTGAGTTTTTCACCTATAAATACAGCTTCAACTCAGTGTTTTCACAACAACAACATATACACTTTGAGTATTTTCATTGCTAAAAGCTTTCTTACATTGATCATCATTTTCCATTCATCCATAAAGCTTTTTGAAGAGCCATTCTATTGAGCTAAGTTGTTGTGATCTTGAGCGTACTATTTCTACTCATATCTACTCATTAAGGAGTGCTTTGTAAAGTGAGTGTGTTTTGTGTTTGTAAGAGAATTGCGATTCTCGTTTGTTGAGGAACTTGTGATTCCTTGGTTGAAGTCTTTGGGATTGTTATCCCCGAGCAGTTGAAGTCTTTGGGATTGTTATCCCCGAGCAGTTGAAGTCTTTGGGATTGTTATCCCCGAGCAGTTGAAGTCTTTGGGATTGTTATCCCCGAGCAATTGAAGTCTTTGGGATTGGTATCCCCGAGCAATTGAAGTCTTTGGGATTGTGATCCCCGAGCAACTAGGTGAGGCTTGTGTCCTCAGCTGTAACGGTTTGTTAAGCACCCGTAAGCTTGACAAGTTTAGTGGAAATCTCGAGAGAGTCTCTCGGGGACTGGACTAACCACGTTTGTGGCCAACCAGGATACATCATTGTGTAAGTTTATTCTACTGCACTTGTTTTAATTTCTGCAAAGTTTTTAAATTCCGCACTAAAACGCTTAATAATTTTAAAACGCTATTCACCCCCCCCCCCTCTAGCGTAAAGCGTATTGTCCAACAAAGTTTAGAACGGAGACTTACCTTACTCTGAAGTTCCATAACCGACTCCCTAGCCACTCTAACACCTAAAACCGATGCCCAACGCTCCCAAACTAGCCAAACAACATGCAAACCAATGAAAATATACTCTAATACTCATAAATTAAATTTACAACAATTCCTAACTCCGCTCGGAAAGTCGATAAAATCACCCTCGGGCCCACAAGGCCACTCGTCATGCATGTTCCTTTTCAATAAAATGTACAACAACTGTAGTATGAGTACGAAAACAATACGTACCCAGTAAGTATCCAGTCTAACCTTGAAGAAGTAGCAACGAGAAGTCGACTGCGGCACTTACTAGTTGTCCAATATTATCAGATTCACTAAATAAGTGAGTAAATATGAAACGGAGTAAATAAATAAAATTAACATTTATAAAGTACATGGTACAATTTCATATTTACAATTTTACTCAAACTCTCACCTAGAAAGTATCCCTCGTTACCGGAGCATATATATAAATATAGTGGATATCATCAAAGAGGTTGTCGTAATTCAAATCAGGGAAAAACTCTCAGATACACTAGCTTCTAGCCAAATGTTACGCACGATTTCCTAAGAATAGTATATATATATATATATTAAATGCTAAGGCGTAGGATCAGATCATTCATAAAAGTAAACTATTCACTTGCGAGGGTTGAACAGAACCATCCATAGATGCATTTATTAACTTGTCGAGGCAAACGACCATTCACATGGGAGTGTGGTACATAAATCTTGTCGAGGCGAATGACTCGACCCCATAAGAGTAGTTGAAAGAAAGACCCGGCTGACGAATCATACATGTGGCGGGGTCAAATATGAATTTAACAAAAAATCATAACTCTTTCTAGATTCTTTTGCAAGTAAGGGAAATTCAGTTTGTAGCTTTGTATGGAAATTACGCCGGTCGCAAAACATACATGTGACGCGGTTACACATAGACTTCATCAGCTATTATAATATTCCTCAATTTCAACTCTTTTTCAAAACATTTAATAAGCAAGCTCAATCTCGCTCCCTCGTGCGTACGTTGCCCACACAAATTGAAGCCACAATTATTTAATTGACATATGAGGTTAATTCCCTCTTATAAGGTTAGAAAGGAGACTTACCTTGCTATGAAGTTCCAGAACCGTCTCCCACGCCACCATAACACATCAAACTGATGCCCAACACTCCCAAACTAGCCAATCAACGTGCAAACCGATGAAAATATACTCCAATACTCATTAATTAAATGTACAACAATTCCCAACTCCGCTCGGAAAGTCGATAAAATCATCCTCGGGGCCACAAGGCCACTCGTCATACATGTTCCTTTACAATAAAAGGTACAACAAGTGTAGTATGAGTACGGAAAAAATACGTACCCAGTAAGTATCCAGTCTAACCTCGAAGAAGTAGCGACGAAAGGTCAACTTCGACACTTACTAGTGGTCCAATATTATCAGATACACTAAATAAGTGAGTAAATATGCAACGGAGTAAATAAATAAAATAAACATGTATATAGTACATGGTACAATTTTATATTTAAAATATTACTCAAGCTCTCACCTAGCAAGTTCCCTCTGTTACCGGAGTATATATATAAATATAATGGATATCATCAAAGAGGTTGTCATAATTGAAATCAGGGAAAAACCCTCAGATACACTAGCTTCTAGCCAAATGTTATGCACGATTTCATGAGAATAGTACATATATAGTAAATGCCGAGGCGTAGGATCCAACATAAAAGTAAACTATGCACTAGTGAGGGTCGAACGACAGAATCCATAGATGTATTTACTAACTTGTCGAAGCAAACGACCATTCCCATGGGAGTGTGGTACATAAATCTTGCCGAGGCGAACGACTCGACCCCATCAGAGTAGTTGAAAGAAATACCCCGCTCGCGAATCATACGTGTGGCGCGGTCAAATATAAATTTAAAAAAAAATCATAACTCTTTCTAGATTCTTTTGAAAGTAAGGGAAATTCATTTTGTAGCTTTGTATGGAAATGACGTCGCTCGTGAAATACATGCGACGCGGTTACACATAGATTTCATAAGCTATTATAATACTCCTCAATTTCAGCTCTTTTTCAAAAAATTTAATAAGCAAGTTCAATCTCGCTCCCTCGTGCGTACGTTTCCCCCACAAATTGAAGCACACAATAATTTAATTAACTTAAGAGTTTAATTCCATCTTACAAGGTTAGAAAGGCGACTTACATTGCGCTGAAGTTCCATAACCGACTCCAACTCCACTCTAACACCTCAAACCGATGCCCAACGCTCCCAAACTAGCCAAACAACGTGCAAACCAATGAAAATATACTCTGATACTCATAAATTATATTTACTACAATTCCTAACTCCGCTCGGAAAGTCGATAAAATCACCCTCGGGCCCACGTGCCAGGATTCCAAAATTTTTTGAAGATAACCATTGCCCATAAAATTACAAACTCAAATATATGGTTCATTCTCAAATCATTCCAAATTCATTGTCAGCATCCGAAAATATGATTTTCTAGGGTTTCTTCCAAATCTCACAATTCTTACTAATCTCCATGTTTAAGTCCTTATACAAACAATGTATTTAACATATATTAAGTGGGAATTACTTACCTTGACATTGATGACGAAGAATGAGCTCCAACCTCGCTCGAAGACCGGATCTTATAGAGGAAATGAGGTGACAATTGTTAGAAAATACGCTTAAAGCTAGAGGGGGGGTGAATAGCGTTATAATAAATATTAGCGTAAACTTGCGGAATTTAAAAATTGCAGGAAAGAAATAAGTGCGATAAGTAAATAAATAAGAACGAACGCACCGATGTATCCTGGTTCACCACAACCCGTGGCTAGTCCAGTCCCCGAGAGACTCTTTCGAGATTTCCACTAACACTGTTAAGCTTACGGGTGCTCAACAAACCTTTACAAACTGAGGACACAAGCCTCAACAACCTTTGCTCGAAGATACAACACTCCAAGACTTCAACCAAAGGAAACACAAGTTCCTTCTTACAATACAAGGGACTAACACTTCCCTTCAAGTGTATAAAACACTTAGCACTCACTTAAACAAGACTCTCTTAATAGAGTAGATATGAGTAAACAGATACGCTCAAGAACGCAACAACTTTCGTCAAGAATTTTGGCTCTCAAAACCTATGTAATGAATAGAAAGTGATGAACAATAGAGTATGCAAGCTATAGCAATAATATGATCAGTTGTTGTGTTTAGAAGACTGATTTGAAGCTGTATTTATAGTTGCAAAACCATGCATTACCGTTGGCTAATTGCCAAGAATTGCTGATTTTGCTCAGTGACAATCGATTGTCAAAATGCCACAATCGATTGTTTGCCAATCGTTCCAAAAATCATTCCCAGATTTTACGCTTAACAATCGATTATCTAAGATCAATAATCGATTACTGGCAACGTTCAAAAAATCATTTCCAGATTTTACTTAAAACAATCGATTGTCAGAAATCTAAAATCGATTACTTGGCAACGTTCAAAAAATCATTTCCATATTTTACTTAAAACAATCGATTGTCAGAAATCTACAATCGATTACTTGGCAACGTTCAAAAAATCTTTTTCATATTTTATTTAAAACAATCGATTATTAGAAATCTATAATCGATTACCTGACGGTGTTTGAAAATATTTTTGCAACGGTCAATTACACAATCGATTATGCTATGAGAACAATCGATTATATATCAGTCTTTGAAAATTCAATTAGACACTGCCTTAATGCACTCGATTGTCAAAGGTACACAATCGATTATTTTATGACTTTGAAAATGTCTGATAGACACTGCCTCAACACAATCGATTGTCATAAGTTCACAATCGATTATTTTGTAGCTTTGAAAAACTGATGTACACTGCCTCAACACAATCGATTGTCATAAGGTTCACAATCGATTGTCATGCAGATTTGAAAAATCTGATGCATACTGCCTTAACACAATCGATTGTCATAAGTTCACAATCGATTGTCATGCAGCTGACTTAACATAATCGATTATCATAAGTACATAATCGATTATCTTAGTCCAGATTTTAGAGGCATGTTTAAAAATCATTTTGACTAAAGTAAATATGCATGATTTAAAATCATTTTGCTTTAAATTAAATATACATGATTTGATAAACATGTTTTTACGAGAGAAGCCAAGTCTTGAGTCAAGTTATCGGATCAAGATCACAATTAAAGAACGACTCATGTATAACTTTATATCTGCTTGATCTTGGTCTTGTGCTTGAATCTCGTTATATATCAATTGCGCGCTTGTGCTTGGACCACGTCATATGTCAATTGCGCATAGTTTGTCATTCATCAAAACCTACAAATATGAACACACGTTTTAGTATAGTGCCTTGAGAACGTGTTTCAACAATTTCTCCCTTTTTGATAATGGCAAACTTTAGTCGGGATATGCATATTTGATAATTCATAATAACGATTCAAGACAAGTAAAGATATGCAACAAGTCTCTAGATGTGCAATTAGTTCCCCCTCAACATATGAATTCCCCCTCAATTTATGCCAATTAAAGAATTAGTGCATATCCCTTATTCTTCCCCCTTTTGCCATTAGCAAAAATGGAAAAAGTAAAAGACATAAAAAAGCAAATAATATCAACATAATCGATTATCGATACTAGATAATCGATTATATACTAAAGAGAAATCGATTATCGTTAGGAGAAATCGATTATTCTGCATCAATCCTTATAATTCCCCCTGCCTTTAGGGCGATACCTGCAAAAATTCGTTAGACGTCTCCGACGCTCAAGTTAGAAATCATGTGAAAGGGAAAATGCAATGCATGACTTAGATCAACGTGGAGTCAAGAATCCCGAGTTCGCTACGAATTCGGAAGAAGGACTCTTTCTCTAAGGGTTTTGTAAAGATGTCGGCCAATTGATATTTGGTTTCAACAAATTCAATTTCGACATCCCCTTTGAGAATGTGATCTCTTATAAAATGATGTCTAATTTCAATGTGTTTTGTTCTTGAATGAAGAACGGGGTTCTTCGTAAGGCATGTAGCACTAGTATTATCACATCTAAGAGGGATATGATCAAGACTTAGGCCATAGTCCAAGAGTTGTTGTTTCATCCAAAGGATTTGAGCGCAACAGCTCCCCGCGGCTACATATTCAGCCTCGGTTGTGGACAACGCAACACTTACTTGTTTCTTGCTAAACCAAGAAACGAGAGAGCTACCGAGCAAATGGCATGTGCCACTAGTGCTCTTGCGGTCCAATTTGCATCCAGCAAAATCAGAATCGGAATAGCCAATAAGTTGGCATGAAGATCCTTTGGGGTACCATAGACCCACATTTACAGTACCAACAAGATACTTCAATATCCGTTTCTCCGCAGTAAGGTGAGACTCCTTCGGACATGATTGATAACGAGCGCATAAACACACACTAAACATGATGTCCGGTCTACTAGCAGTAAGATAAAGGAGAGATCCAATCATACCTCGATACTTTTTGGTGTCGACTTCCTTACCTTTCTCATCTTTGTCTAGATGATCGGATGTGCTCATGGGAGTGGCCATTGCTTTTGCGTTGGTCATTTCAAATCGTTTCGGCAATTCTTCGCAATATTTAGCTTGACAAATGAAAGTTCCTTCTTTCATTTGCTTTACTTGCAGCCCAAAAAGAATGTTAGCTCACCCATCATAGACATCTCAAATTCGCTTGTCATCAAATCAGAAAATTCCTTGCACAAAGCATTGTTAGTAGCACCAAAGATAATATCATCCGCATAGATTTGAACTAATAAAATATCATTGTTTCTATGCTGAATAAAAAGAGTGGTGTCAACTTTCCCCCTAATGAAATCATTTTCCAAAAGAAATTTGCTCAATCTTTCATACCAAGCTCGGGGAGCTTGTTTATGGCCATCAAGGGCTTTCTTGAGTTTGAAAACATGATCGGGAAATTTAAAAACTTCAAAACCCGGGGATTGAGCAACATAAACTTCTTCTTGAATAAAACCATTTAAGAAAGCACTTTTTACATCCATTTGATATTAATTGAAATTCATAGAAGAGGCAAAAGCAAGCAATAAACGAATAGCTTCTAACCTTGCTACGGGGGCATATGTTTCTTCATAGTCAATACCCTCTTCTTGATTATAGCCTTTTGCTACAAGCCTAGCTTTGTTTCTAGTGATTACACCATTTTCATCTAATTTGTTTCGAAAAACCCATTTCGTACCAATTATGGTATGATTTTCGGGTCTTGGCACCAAATCCCAAACGTCATTCCGTTTGAATTGGTTAAGCTCCTCTTGCATTGCCAAGGTCCAAAATTCATCCCCAATTGCTTCGGAGATGGTTGTGGGTTCAATTTGAGAAACAAAAGCAGTATGTCCTAAGGTGTTCTTAAGAGAGTTTCGGGTACTTACCTGTTGTTCAATGTTGCCAATTACCTGTTCGAGAGGGTGATCTTTCATTGTCCTCCACGAATTAGGCATTTTCGTTTCTTTTTCCAATTGTGGCGCTTCCTCCGATAATTGATCCAAGATTTCATCTTGAGTTTCCTTCGGAGTTTCCTCTTGTACATTGTCTTGAGGACTTAGTGAGTTTAAAATACCTGCAAGATCAAAACCAGAATCCTTTCTCGCCAAGCGAGCATTATATTCGGAAAACACAATATGAGGGGATTCCTCAACAATTCCGGTTCTATTATTGAATACCCTATATGCTTTGCTACGTGAGAAATAACCAATAAAAATTCCTTCATCGGATTTGGCATCAAATTTTCCCAATTGATCTTTTCCATTGTTATGAATAAAGCATTTACAACCGAATACTCTAAAATGGGAGATATTTGGTTTCATTCCCTTGTAGAGTTCATAAGGGGTTTTCATGAGTATTGGCCTTATGACTACTCTATTCAAAACGTAGCATGCGGTACTCACGGCATCCACCCAAAAATGTTTGGGAATCTTAGCCTCATCGAGCATGGTTCTAGCCATCTCTTCGAGACACCTATTTTTCCTTTCCACCACCCCATTTTGTTGTGGTGTTCGTGGAGCGGAGAAGGTGTGCTCGATACCGAGTTCGTCACAAAAATCCGCAAAGAGATTGTGATCAAACTCTCCCCCATGATCACTTCTTATTGAAGTGACGGTTGTGTCCTTTTCGTTTTGAACACGTTTAAGAAAATATTTGAAATTATGAAAAGCTTCACTTTTATGAGCAAGAAATAGAGTCCATGTAAATCTAGAATAATCATCAACAATAACAAAAGCATAATGATTTCTACCAAGACTTTCAATGCGAGATTGTCCAAATAAGTCCATGTGATGTAATTGCAAAGGTCTAGTAGTTGAAACAACATTTTTCGATTTAAAAGATGGTTTTGTTTTCTTCCCTTTTTGACAAGAATCACAAATAGAGTCTTTTTCAAATTTCAAGTTTGGAAGACCAATAACTAAATTTTGTGAAACCAATTTGTTCAAAAGATACATGTTGATGTGAGCTACTCTACGGTGCCATAACCACGTATCATCTTCTTTGCTCATAAGACAATCTACATATTCAGATGAAGAATTTTCGAGATCAACCATATAGATATTATCCATTCTAAATCCACGAAGAATAATTTTAAAATCACTACGGCGAAAAACTAAGCATTCATTTGAATCAAATAAAACAAGATTTCCCTTGTCACATAATTGACTTATGCTCAAGAGATTATGTTTTAGGCCCTTAACTAGCAATATATGCTTAATGGAAGAGGAGTCATCCTTGCCGACCGATCCAATGCCGATAATTTTTCCTTTGTTGTTATCACCAAAAATAACGCTTCCTCCTTCCTTGTGTTCTAGTTGAAGGAACTCGGATTCGTCTCCAGTCATGTGCTTGGAGCATCCACTATCAAGGTACCAAAGTACGCTTGACCCCTTCAATCACACCTACAAAATAGATTAATGAGTTTTAGGTACCCATGCCATTTTGGGTCCTTGGGGATTAGGCAAATCATAGTGATGTGATTGAGTGTTATGTTTATGTCGTGTAAAACAAGCAGGAGCAATATGTCCAATTCGTCTACAATAATGACAAACCATATTAGGATTATGCATTCGTCTAGGTTGATAGTAATTGGACGGACGAAATTCATTTACTCTATTCTTGACAATATGACTATTGCGCAATTCATGAAAGTCGTTTCTCCTACTATTTGTTCTAGGATAAGCAGCATTTCTAGAATAGTTGTTTCTAGGTTGAAAGCCATTTCTAGGTGTTCTAAAAGGTTCAAAATTCCTTCTAGTGTTTGGCCTAGAGTATGCATTATTTCTAGAATGATTATTTCTAGGTTGCGATTGTTGAAAGCCATTTCTAGGTTTGTTATATCTAGGATGAGCGTTTGTTTTATTAATCCTAGGTTGAGCCTTAGGTTGTTGGGGGTTGGCTTCAACCTTTTCTTTAGGCTCATTCTCAAAGCCTATGCCATGCTTGGTTGACTTCAAATTAACAAGAACTTTATTCAAATTTTTATGAGAAGAATTATTATCTAGGGTGCCCAAAAGTCTTTCTACCTCATTTTTGAGATGCATGCAAGAAGTACAATTTTTACTAGAGCTCTCGGGTTTGTCGGCGCTTCTCTTGCCGAAAAATTTGTTTTCTTCTTTCAACTTCTCATTTTCCAAAATCAGTTTTTCCAAAACCTTTTCTTTCAAAGAGACTTGTTTTTCAAAATCTTTTTCTTTTAAAGAAGCATTTTCTTTTACGCTTTTAACAGTTTTGGAAGCTTTAATAAATTCACTATACAACTCATCAAAAGCATTTTGCATTTCCTCAAGAGAATAGAAATTTTTGGAGGAAATTTGACATACCTCTTCTTCATTGTTTTCGTGAGCCATGAGACAAAGATTTGCGGCTTCGTCTTCTTCTTCCTCACTCGACTCGTCACCGGAGTCGCCTCCCCAAGATATGTATGCTCGTTGTTTCTTGAAGGGTTTCTTCTCCTTTTTGGCATTTGGACAATTTGATTTAATGTGCCCGGTTTCTCCGCACTCATAGCACTTTATTTGATCTCCTTGCTTTTTGCCCTTTCGTTCATACTCTTTTCGCATGAACTTTTGAAATCTCTTAATAACGAGTCCGAACTCGTTGTCTCCGTCCTCATCATTTTAAGGTTGGCTTGTGCTTGCCTTGAGAGCGATCTTTTGTTTCCTTTGATCATCAACAAGAAGGTTAAGTATAGTAGATTCATAAGTTTTAAGATTACCTCTTAATCCGTCGATGGTGACATTTGAAACGCCAATAGATTCTTGAATCGCGTCGGCCTTGGATCGCCAGGCCGGAGTGAGACTTCGGAGAATTTTTCGGACAAGTTCCTTATCCGTGAAGGTCTTCTTAAGAGCATGTAAATCATTAACGATTTTTGAAAATCGTTCGAACATCTCATCGACCTTTTCGCCTTCCTTCATGTGAAACAATTCATATGCATGGGTTAGGAAATCAATTTTAGCTTCCCTTACCTGGTCCGTACCTTCGTACGTAATTTCCAGCTTGTCCCACATTTGCTTCGCCGTTGTGCAACATGATATTTTCCTGTAATCATCAGCATTTACAGCACAATATAATAAATTAATGGCTTTAGCGTTGTTTTGCACCTTTCGGATATCATCCGCATCGTATTCATCTTCGGACTTTGGAACATCTTTATTTTCAACCTTTTTGGTTGGAATTTATTCTCCCTTCATTATAACCTTCCAAAGATGAAAACTATTTGATTGAACAAATATTCTCATCCTCTCCTTCCAGTACGTGTAGTTTGTACCGTCGAATAGTGGTGGTCGGGTGGAGCATTGTCCTTCACCTATTCCTGCAAAAGAATCACGAGTAGAAGCCATGGATTGTTTCTCTCAAACCGTTAAGCCTTCAAAGAGTTGGGCTCTGATACCAATTGTTAGAAAATACGCTTAACGTTAAAGAGGGGGTGAATAGCATTATAATAAAAATTAGCGTAAACTTGCGGAATTTAAAAATTGCAGGAAAGAAATAAGTGCGATAAGTAAATAAATAAGAACGAACGCACCGATGTATCCTGGTTCACCACAACCCGTGGCTAGTCCAGTCCCCGAGAGACTCTTTCGAGATTTCCACTAACACTGTTAAGCTTACGGGTGCTCAACAAACCTTTACAAACTGAGGACACAAGCCTCAACAACCTTTGCTCGAAGATACAACACTCCAAGACTTCAACCAAAGGAAACACAAGTTCCTTCTTACAATACAAGGGACTAACACTTCCCTTCAAGTGTATAAAACACTTAGCACTCACTTAAACAAGACTCTCTTAATAGAGTAGATATGAGTAAACAGATACGCTCAAGAACGCAACAACTTTCGTCAAGAATTTTGGCTCTCAAAACTTATGTAATGAATAGAAAGTGATGAACAATAGAGTATGCAAGCTATAGCAATAATATGATCGGTTGTTGTGTTTAGAAGGCTGATTTGAAGATGTATTTATAGTTGCAAACCATGCATTACCGTTGCCTAATTGCCAATTAAGAATTGCTGATTTTGCTCAGTGACAATCGATTGTCAAAATGCCACAATCGATTGTTTGCCAATCGTTCCAAAAATCATTCCCAGATTTTACGCTTAACAATCGATTATCTAAGATCAATAATCGATTACTAGCAACGTTCAAAAAATCATTTCCAGATTTTACTTATAACAATCGATTGTCAAAAATCTACAATCGATTACTTGGCAACGTTCAAAAAATCATTTCCAGATTTTACTTAAAACAATCGATTGTCAGAAATCTACAATCGATTACTTGGCAACGTTCAAAAAATCTTTTTCAGATTTTATTTAAAACAATCGATTATTAGAAATCTATAATCGATTACCTGATGGTGTTTGAAAATATTTTGGCAACGGTCAATTACACAATCGATTATGCTATGAGAACAATCGATTATATATCAGTCTTTGAAAATTCAATTAGACACTGCCTTAATGCATTCGATTGTCAAAGGTACACAATCGATTATTTTATGACTTTGAAAATGTCTGATAGACACTGCCTCAACACAATCGATTGTCATAAGTTCACAATCGATTATTTTGTAGCTTTGAAAAATTTTGATGTACACTGCCTCAACACAATCGATTGTCATAAGGTTCACAATCGATTGTCATGCAGATTTGAAAAATCTGATGCATACTGCCTTAACACAATCGATTGTCATAAGTTCACAATCGATTGTCATGCAGCTGACTTAACATAATCGATTATCATAAGTACATAATCGATTATCTTAGTCCAGATTTTAGAGGCATGTTTAAAAATCATTTTGACTAAAGTAAATATGCATGATTTAAAATCATTTTGCTTTAAATTAAATATGCATGATTTGATAAAAATGTTTTTACGAGAGAAGCCAAGTCTTGAGTCAAGTTATCGGATCAAGATCACAATTAAAGAACGACTCATGTATAACTTTATATCTTTGCTTGGTCTTGGTCTTGTGCTTGAATCTCGTTATATATCAATTGCGCGCTTGTGCTTGGACCTCGTCATATGTCAATTGCGCATAGTTTGTCATTCATCAAAACCTACAAATATTAACACACGTTTTTGTATAGTGCCTTGAGAACGTGTTTCAACAACAATGAGTCAACCCCTAATTTTTAAAGAATACGCTGCCCAGCCCCGACTGTCGTACCTGTGTTCAAGTAGCCGCACCTGCAGCTTCGCAGATGCAGGAAACCTCCCGCTTCTTCTCTTTCCTCCTCTCCTGTGAGGCATTTTTCCTTTCTATTCTTGCGCAGATGTTGCCAAAAGCTCCGCAACTGCGGTCCTCCACTTGGCTTTCCTACTCCGCTTACGTATCTCCAATGTCGCTAATGTGCCATCCGCACCTGCGGTCCTTCACCTGGCCTGCCTACTACACTTCTGCAGCTCCAATGTTGCTTCTACGCCCTCCGTACCTTCGGCCAAAACCTTGCAGGTGCGGGTAAACCTGATATCAGCTGCCTCAACTCATCTTCAATTTTAAAGTTAGATCCCTTAACCACCCTAAATCCACTCGAGCCCCCGAGACCACATCCAATCACCCCAACCAGTTCCAATATATAACGCAAACTTGCTCGAGGCCACAATGCACATCAGACACACCGAATTCATGAATCACACCCCTATCCGAGCTAAATAAACTTTAGGATTTCAAATTTCTACATTCGATGCCGAAACGTATCAAATCACGTATGATTGACCTCAAATTTTGCGAATAAGTCATATTCGACATTATGGATCAACTCCAACTTCAAAAATTGGAATCCGACCCCGATATGAAAAAAGTCCACCTCTGATCAAAATTCTCAAATTCTAACTTTAGCCAAATGACTCCAAAATGACCTACGGACCTCCGAATCCACTTAGGGGGGAGCTCCCAATACTGAAATCACTACGGATATATTCCCAAGCTCGGAATCCCAGACGGACAACAAAAATATTGAAATGTACTGCAACCCAAATTTATGAAATTCTTCTGAAAATGCTATCTTCCCCAATACGCGCTGAAACCCTCCCAGATCATCAAAAAATTCGATCTGAACATACACCCAAGTCTGAAATCATCATATGAACATGTTGGAACCTTCAAATCCCGATTTCAAGGTCGTTTACTTAAAAAAATCCAACCTTAGTCAATTCTCCTATCTTAAAGCTCTCGAAGTGAGAGTTTTCTTTCAAAATCAAATCTTAAATTCCCGAAATTTAATTCCTACAACGTGTACAAATCATAATACATAAAGTGGAGTTGATCATGGCCCCAACCTATATAACAACGCATATAGTTCAAAACAACCGGTTGGGTCGTTACATTCTCTCCCATTTAAACATACGTTCGTCATCGAACGTGCCAAGAACTGCTCTGTAGTTGTCTTAAATCACTATTTAACACCTCGCGCACCTAATCATCCATTAACATCACAGTTTTACGCACTAGCTCGAGCTAATCTGAATATTTTCCATTTTACCTAGCCAAACATTCTTAGAGCTCAATTCCAACATCCAGAATTTTCTGGCAGGCCTGCTTCCATCATACAAACACCGTAACAATCTCTGTGTGATGCAATAATACATGATTCCATACTTTTGCTGAACCATGCTATGCAGTACACAACTTACATTATCATAATAACATCCTCGGATAACAATAGTCGTAAGTTCATGAATCAGATGCTCATAATGCACCTCATGACATATATAAGTCTTGTTCCAACTCATACAATACCGCCAAGATGGAAGATATGTGCAGAAATTCATCACTAACTGCCAAATCAACAAATCATTGAATCTATCCTCTTGAATAGAATGATCACCCCACTGTGAGCCAATATTTGCACTTTAATATGCTTCATATAATCTGATCGCACTAATACCGCGTCCAATAATCTCGTCTCACCCGGTATAAGCTGCCTAGGAAATAAGCCACCTCAAATACTACCAATATTCTCATATGATGCAACAATATGCCATTAAGCTACAACTCTAATGTGATACATAGGGAAAACAAACTCTGGAAAGAACTACTCAACCCACGTGACTAATTAGACAACCGAAAAGATGTTATAAACCTTCTTCAGAAAAGGGGAACTAAAACACACAAAATAGATGTAGGGGAATATACTCAACATCACACTATTACGGTGTGCAACCGATCCAAACAACATACCCGTCACGGCATGCCAACCGATCCATACATAAAATCTATAAGGATATACTTACCGGGCAAAATGCTCATAACTACGAAATACCCGAATATCAACCACGAGCACATGAAATGCATAGTACAAATCCTGGGGAGACGAATAGATCCATACACTACAAAACTCACGCACAACGTAGATGGAATAAATGACATGTATCTTGAGAGCCATCATGCTCATATAACACCACAAACTGCACGGGATCTCAATGAGAGTGCGAATAATCAAGTCATTTTGCAACGCACATGGCACAATAAAGTATTACATGAATTAGCTGACGACGACTTAACATACATCATCCAAATACCCTTCAAGGAAGAGAGCTATGCTGAAATGAATACATCCGAGCTGATATAGAGTCCACATTCATATTTAGATCAACCCACGGGCCTTAGGCTGATTCTGACCGCACCGTACTAGGTTAATAACCTTTCAAGGGTCCGTAATAACCCTTCTTGCCATAACGCATAAGAACAACCATCATAACAGGAACAAACCTCCAAAGTCTAGAACTAAATGAACCGAGTGGCATCTAGGCATAAATTCTCAAATTAGCGATATTACCACATTCTTCATACTTCGTTTCAATTATTAATCAATCAAGTGACTACATGTCACACTTTTACAATATCTTCATGGGATATGCTCCCACAACCTTCCGCACCAGGTAACAAGTCTACACATCCATACCACTTGCCACTAATGCCATAACGTAAATCAAGAATGCGCAATAAGTATGCAAAGCCTCATACATATGACACCGATCTCAGTTTACACTAAAGACAATACTAGCTTACTATAACCATCTGGATCTTTTCTTGCTCACCCGAACTCGTGATATTCTTGCCAACACCAAATGGTAACCTTTATAATCAACTTCTAATTCCCATAACCGCAGAAAATAAAATCCCCTAGTAGTGTTCTAAACCACCATAACTCTTCCGAGATCCATACAAACATAACATGTCATAATATTGGAATGCCTCAAAATAAAATCAATTATGGCAGTCGTCAAGCCTCGCACGTACCGTGAGAAATAACATGTATAATATAATAGGCTGAAGGAGTTGATAATTGCCACTATCATGCCAATTTTGTTAGGATTTATGCCCGTCACTAGAGGGGGGGTGAATAGTGCGACACGAGAATATTGATAAATATTGCGGAATTAAAATTGCAGGAGTAAAGTAAATGCGGTAATTAAAATTGTAAGGAAAGAACACACCGAATTTATCCTGGTTCACCACAACGAGTGGTTAGTCCAGTCCCTGAGAGACTCTCTCGAGATTCCACTAACTCCGTTAAGCTTACGGGTGCCTAACAAACCGTTACACTTGCTCGTAGATGCACACTCTACAAGACTTCAACTTGCCCGAGGATACCTCACCTCAATACTTCACCTTGCTCGTGGATACCGCACCACAAGACTTCACACACTAAGATTGAGGGTACTTAGCAAACCTGACAATCAATGAGAAGATATGGTCTTCTCAAACACCTTTCTCTTTTACAACAAGAACTCTCTAAAAAGAGTAGATAAAGAGATACAATGTTAGCTCTATGAACAACTAAAAGTTGTCTGTCAATTGGCTCAACAAAAGCTCTAAAATGATGCACAAATAATATCAATATGTATATGAATAATGAGAGGTGTTGTGTTTTTTTAAATCAGCTCAAAAGACCTCTATTTATAGGTGGTAGAAGTAGTATGTCCGTTGCTTAATTGCCAATCAATTATGCTGATTTTATGCCAAGAAAATCGATTATCAGATTTGCCTAATTGATTATCAGCTTACCGTTACAAAATCGGAAGCAGATTT
The DNA here is from genome assembly GCA_034376525.1 of Nicotiana benthamiana. Taxonomy (NCBI): domain Eukaryota; kingdom Viridiplantae; phylum Streptophyta; class Magnoliopsida; order Solanales; family Solanaceae; genus Nicotiana; species Nicotiana benthamiana. Next base: position 46,198,923 of record CM067328.1, read on the forward strand.
TGTGCTAGAATAATCGATTATTGGATTTGCATAATCGATTATCTGCCTGTCGTTCAAAAAACTTTGGCAACGGATACAAGATAATCGATTATGCCCAAGTGTATAATCGATTATCCTACTCTGTGGAAATTTCCAATAAATGGAATTTCCCAGAATAATCGATTATCACTTTTGCATAATCGATTATTCACCTATGCTGACCAGAATTGAAAACTTACTTCAAAAATCATTTTGGTTAAGATGAAAACGTTAAAATCATTTTGTTTGAGGTATTTGAAATATGTTTATGATAAATATGATTTGATAAAAAGATTTTATGCATATTTATGATAACCTATGTTGAGCCAAAAGACGAGATAACTTAAACGTTGCTCTTACATTGGTTCTACCTAACGACCTACGCCTTGGGTCTTCGGTCTTGAACTTTTGAGCTCGTATTTGGCTTTTCCATGCAATCCATTCATCAATATGCTTCTCGGCATTCAATCTTGATTGTTTGTCATATAATAACGTTGTTTGACACTTGACTTCATTGTTTGTCATTCATCAAAACCTATACCTGAAAATCATGCTAATACAACCAAAGCACACATATCATGGATAGAATGATTTTCTACAATTTCCCCCTTTTTTATAATGACAAACAACAGGAGATATGCATATCGGATTCCCCCTAAATCCATGCTATATCTCAACATACAATTCATGCAAACGATTCCCCTTAATGATAATTCCCCCTCAAATAAGGCGTACTATAACGTTGATGCATTCCCCCTTATTTGATGCATATCGCCTAAAATCTTCCCCCTTTTGGCATTAGTAAAAAGAGAGTATGCAAAGGCTACTATCCCCTTTCGACACTTCCCCCTTTTGGGTATATCAATTGTTTGTGACAAGAATAAAATAGGAAATAGAATGAGGAATATACATTGACGATATTTAAACAATCATACTAACATGAAATAATACCAAATGTTAGTAAAAACATAACAACCATAATAACGATTATTTTTCGCAAATCATATTGCTTAAGAACATATCAACAGTTAATTTTTAACAAACCAATAGTTGTATTAAAAACACGAATCATTTCTTTTTCAAGAATATATCAACTGTTATTCAAACAAAAAATAATATTCATCAAAACATGAATCAATTATTATTTTTAACAAAAATAATTGATACCAATTGTTATTCAAGATAAAAGTTATCAAAACATGAATCAACAAAAATTATTAATATCAATTGTTAACAAAGATATATTAATTGTTGACACATATCAACTATTACATTTTTATCAAAAATATGATAACTAACCGACATTCCCCCTCGATGCAATAAGGTTTCGTGCTTGGTGCATCTACTACGATATTGTAGTCTTCAAGCACACCTGCAAACGTACCTAAAAATAGGTTTTAGGTAACCAAGCACTTTTGGGTCCTTGGGGGTTAGGCAAATAATAATCATAGCTCAAAGATAAATCCCTATGTTTTGCAAAACATACGGGTGTTATGTGTCCTACCCGGTTGCAATAATGACATATAACATTCGGGTTGTGCATATGTCTTGGTTGAGCCAAAAACGTTCTAGGTGATATAAAGTCGTTATTCCTAGACGTATTGCGATTCCTAGAGTTATTTCTAGGTGGTCTAAAATGATTCATTTTAGACTCATTACCAAAATTCCTAGAGTTGTTTCTAGGTGGTCTAAAATGATTAATTTTAGACTCATTAGTGAAGTTCCTAGAATTATTTCTAGGTGGTCTAACTTCATTTCTATCATCCTTTCTAATATTCTTCTTAATTTCTTCAATTGTTTTAGGATCATCAACACTACGTTTTTCTAGTGTGTTCCTAAGTTCTATGTTCTCTATTTTCAAAGAACTACAAGAAGAACAATTGGAACTTTGATAAATTGAAGAGGATTCATTCATCTCCTTAATTTTATTTTTAAGATCAATATTGTCATTTTCCAAAAATTTATTTTTCTCTTCTAAAACTTTAATTTTAGCCTTGGCCTATTTGGAGATTTTTGAAGACTTTTTCAATTCATCATATAATTGTTGAAAAGCTTCTTGTAATTCTTCATAAGAGTAAGAGTTAGGAGTACTTACCTCTTCTTCCTCGTTGGCCATGAAGCATAGGGCGGCAGTTTCATCACCCGAGCTGTCCGAATCCCATGTCACGCGCTTTTGGTATTTCTTCTTTTTCTTGTCCTTGGGTTTTGGACAATGTAACTTGGTGTGCCCAAGTTTTCCACAATTTTTGCATGAAGGACTTGGTTCTTCCTTCTTTATTTCTTTCTTCATAAACTTATAAAACTTTTCAATTGAATTATTTGAAATAGTATCATCATCGCTTTCCGAATCACTTACCTCTACTCTTTTAGACGCTGAGGCTTTTAAGGCAATACCTGGACCTTTATTTCCAAGATAAGGATTAAGAATAGTGCTTTCATAAGTTTTGAGGTTACCTCTTAGTCCATCAATTGTGACGTCCGTGATTCTTATCGACTCTTGGATGGCATTGGCTTTGGAACGCCATTCGGGAGTGAGACTCCGTAGGATTTTTCGAACTAGATCTTTGTTCGAGTATACTTTTCCGAGAGCATGGAGATCGTTGATGATCATTGAGAACCGTTTGAACATAATATCGATGCTTTCATTCTCCCTCATTCTAAAAAGTTCATATTCATGTGTTAGAAAATCAACTTTTGATTCTCGAACTTGAGACGTACCTTCATAAGTGATCTCGAGTTTATCCCACATCTCCTTGGCGGTTGTGCAGCAAGAAATCTTCCGATAGTCATCCAGATTCACCGCACAATATAATAAGTTGACGGCCTTTGCGATATTTTCAACTTTCTTGACGTCCTCGGCATCATATTCATCTTCCTTCTTTGGAACCGTGGTTTCCCCAACTTTCTTTGTTGGCATTTGTTCACCGTTCTTGATGATTTGCCACAAGCGAAAGTTATTTGATTGGACGAAGATTCTCATCCGCTCTTTCCAATATGTGTAATTTGTTCCGTCAAATAGTGGAGGCCTATAGGTGGAGTGTCCTTCGCTCATCACTCCTGCGTTCAATATTCTCAACAAAAAAAATATATCGTTCTCTCAACCGGTTAAGGCTTTCAGAGAGTTAGGCTCTGATACCAATTGTTAGGATTTATGCCAGTCACTAGAGGGGGGGTGAATAGTGCGGCACGAGAATATTGATAAATATTGCGGAATTGAAATTGCAGGAGTAAAGTAAATGCGGTAATTAAAATAGTAAGGAAAGAACACACCGAATTTATCCTGGTTCACCACAACGAGTGGTTAGTCCAGTCCCCGAGAGACTCTCTCGAGATTCCACTAACTCCGTTAAGCTTACGGGTGCCTAACAAACCGTTACACTTGCTCGTAGATGTACACTCTACAAGACTTCAACTTGCTCGAGGATACCTCACCTCAAGACTTCACCTTGCTCGTGGATACCGTACCACAAGACTTCACACACTAAGATTGAGGGTACTTAGCAAACCCGACAATCAATGAGAAGATATGATCTTCTCAAACAGCTTTCTTTTTTACAACAAGAACTCTCTAGAAAGAGTAGATAAAGAGATACAATATTAGCTCTATGAACAACTCAAAGTTGTCTCTCAATTGGCTCAACAAAAGCTCTAAAACGATGCACAAATAATATCAATATGTATATGAATAATGAGAGGTGTTGTGTTTTTTAAATCAGCTCAAAAGACCTCTATTTATAGGTGGTAGAAGTAGTATGTCCGTTGCTTAATTGGCAATCAATTATGCTGATTTTATGCCAAGATAATCGATTAATTGATTTGCATAATCGATTATCTGCCTGTCGTTCAAAAAACTTTGGCAACGGATACAAGATAATCGATTATGCCCAAGTGTAAAATCGATTATCCTACTCTACGGAAATTTCCAATAAATGTAATTTCCTAAAATAATCGATTATCACTTTTGCATAATCGATTATTCACCTATGCTGACCAAAATTGAAAACTTACTTCAAAAACCATTTTGGTTAAGATGAAAACGTTAAAATCATTTTGTTTGAAGTATTTGAAATATGTTTATGATAAACATGATTTGATAAAAAGATTTTATGCATATTTATGATAACCTATGTTGAGCCAAAAGACTAGATAACTTAAAGGTTGCTCTTAGGTTCTACCTAACGATCTACGCCTTGGGTCTTCGATCTTGAACTTTTGAGCTCGTCTTTGGCTTTTCCATGCAATCCATTCATCAATATGCTTCTCGGCATTCAATCTTGATTGTTTGTCATATAATAATGTTGTTTGACACTTGACTTCATTGTTTGTCATTCATCAAAACCTAAACCTGAAAATCATGCTAATACAACCAAAGCACACATATCATGGATAGAATGATTTTCTACAAATTCAACCATGGCTAACCAATCTGACTTCTTCTAATTTATTCTTAACTTGTCTTTGAAATAATAATAGCTCGATTCAACACATAATGAACTCAATCCGCAATCATCCTGAGTGACCCCATTTCACAAGACCACATTATCTCCGGAACCCATGAACCATCACATACCCTCCATGTGCACACATTCACACCCTCAATTGTAAACCTGTTCTGATAATTCCTCTACGAATCCAAAGTCATTTTCCCTCATTCGTCCCATTGCTACACTGCAAGCCGAATATATCTTAGAACACTCCAAGCCCCATTTTCATAATCTATTGCAAAAGCTTGATTCTTAACCATACCACGGGCTTAAAATCCTTAGACACTGCACTTTAACTTTTGAATTCACTAGGACTGTTGTTGAGGGTTACCCACTCTGACTTGTTTCCAAATATGTTCAATCCCAAGGCTTTACTAACATATGGACACCCTCTCAAAAAAGAACCCAGCTACATCACTTTTCTTCTAAATCACCTGTACGTGAAGCTTAAATTCTGAGTCTTCCAAAGCCTGAACATGAATTGATTGAGGCCAAATATAGTACACATTTACCAAATCCTCATCTCAAACTACCGTTGATATTTTCTTTCCTTAGTTTTAATTGTCCACCAATATGGCGATAACCAAAAACCTCACAAGTAGGCAACCATACAATCCAATCATAAGCGGTGCGGCTCTCTCACTTAGCTTGAAGTTACTATTATATAACTCTGGAACCCACCAAGATTCTATCCTCTTTGTTGAACTGATCTTGCACAACCAACTCATTAAACTACTTGGAATCCTTCTTGTTGACCTTTCATAACACTCTGAATTACCTTCCACATTTACATATCCAAACTCTTACCGGTTAACCAGTACAATTCTTCACAGAAGCTTCGTCAACACCACGTGACCACTAACCCGCTCACATGAGATAAACCACATGTAGAAATTAAATGCCGACATCTTTCAATGTCTCTACACTATGTGCAATTACTACAAAATCAGTAACCCATCCTGAGCCTATGCTCATTCATCAGCTGTACAAGTCTGTTGACCCCCCATTGAATTTCAAAAATTGCGACAACACATTAGAAATTCAAGGTCGTGTTGTATCATTGTTCATGTCAAGCAACTCCTTTCTGTTGTACCCCATTTCCCGCCATATAATACCCAATATTTCAAATTAAGCCCATAGATATAGTAACTGTCCACTATAAAACCCAAATCACTCCATACTTTCCTCAAGGAGTATAGCTATCCTATCACAGAACTCACACGCTACCCTGTCACTCTCCCGCTTTTGTCAAACTAACTCCGTTAAGCAACTACTCGACTTCTACTTCTTACTACTGGCCTTCTAATATTTTAACCACCACATGGGAGCGCGACCTCTGATAGTCGCATATCCGGCCCTACTTCACACTACCCTACCTCAAAGGACAATTGAAGAGAACCATAATACCGGAAAATTTAACATATTCAATCAAAAACGATCATACCACATTGCAGATAAAAATTCTACTATGCTCAAAAATAATAAGTCTCGTTACTCCATCAATCCAAATATGATCATTCATAGTCTAATTACCTTTCCTCCGCCAAAAGTTGATTACTGAATCTATCAATCATGCACTGAGTATATCTCCCTTTAAGTCATTCATTGCCCCGACACATAGATAAACATGCTACCATCACCAATACTATGTGATATCAATGCACGAATCGTCATAACAATCAACGTCAAATCTCAAAGCCTTATATAATTTTGATACTGAGCTGAAATGACAGAGCGGCCTTCCGCAAGGCGATGATAATAACCCAATCAAGTATGCAAGGAGAAATATCCTGCACTGCATATGTGGTACAATTACAATTCCTCCATTCCCAATTTATAAAAAATGTTTTGCGCCACATATGATTGAATGGGAAAGAAACATATGCATAAGACCGAAAGGAATCAATTCACACGATGAGGAATCAAAAAAGAAAGAGATCCTAGCAGCCATGTGTCCTCTCGAAGATAAGTATACACGTCTCCGTATCAATCTACAGGACTTTACTAGACTTGCTCATAAATCGTGAGACCTAAGTTAACCTAGTACGGTGATACCATGTTGTCACGGACAAAAATTCTTGAAAGGACATGATGGCGTCTGACACTACTCTCAGGCATGCCAATACCAATAATTAGTAAATTCTTATTTTTTATATATTTCTGAAATCGTAGATTTCATTCATTTAAATAATAAATAATGAACTTCACAGAGTAAATAACAAAGTTTTTCAAAAATTTCAATACTGAATAATCTCATAATCATCGAAGAACCCGGTGTCACAAGTGCTTGAGCATTCACTAGGAAATAAAATAAAATACAATAATTGTCCAGAATATAAAATTGGACAGAAAAGAAAACACAATAACTCTGCTAGTTTCGATCATCTCACAAGATGCAACTCACCTAAGTCCTCGTATCAACCACACTGTTGCGCTCACAAGGACACTTGTCATGCATGTTCCTATTTAATAAAATGTACAGAAAGTGTAGTATGAGTACGAAAACAGTGCGTATCTAGTAAGTATCCAGTATAACCTCAAAGAAGTTGTGACGAGAGGTCGACTTCGTACTTACTAGTGGTCCAATAATATAAGATACAGTAAAAAAGTGAGTATATATGAAATACAGTAAATAAATTAACTAAACATATATAAAATACGAGGTTTAATTTCTCTCTTTTCAATTTTACTCAAGGTCTAACCTAGCAAGTTCCCTCCGAAACGGGAGCATATATACAGATATAGTGGATATCATCAAAGAGGTTGTCATATTTCAAAAAAAGGGAAAATCCCTCAGATACACTATCTTCTAGCCAAAGGTTACACACGATTTTCATGAGAATAGTATATATATAGGAAATGCCGAGGCGTAGGACCCGATCCAACATAAAATTAAACTATGCACTGACGAGGGTCGAACGACACGATCCATAGATGCATTTATTAACCTGTAGAGGCGAACAACTCACTCCCATGAGAGTATGGTGCATAAATCCTACCGAGGCGAACGACTCGATCCCATAAGAGTAGTTCAAGGAAACACCCCGCTCGCAAACCATACCTGCTGCGCGGTTAAATATAAATTTAACAAAAAAATTATAACTCTTTCTTGATTCTTTTCAAAATAAGGGAAATTCAGCTTGTAGCTTTTTAAGGAAATTACGCCCCTCGCGAAACATACATGCGACGTTGTTACACATAGATTTCTTTAGATATTATAATATTCCTCAATTTCAACTCCTTTTGAAAAATTTAATAAGCAAACTCAATCTTGCTTTCTCTCAAGGCAAACAATAAACATAAATCAATAACAATATCAGTAAGGCATGATGTAAGTCTAAAACTACCTGTATATAGGCATAGGTAGTAGTTACGTACGGACTCTCGTCACCTCATGCATACGTAGCCCCCAAAAATAGAAGCACACAATAATTTAGTTCACCTATTTGGTTAATTCCCTCTTACAAGGTTATAAAGGAGACTTACCTTGCTCTGAAGTTCCATAACTGGCTCCAACGCTACTCTAACACCTCAAACTGATGCCCAATGCTCAAAAACTAGCGAAAGAATATGCAAACAATTGAAAATATACTCTAATACTCATAATAATTCAATTTACAACAATTACCAACTCCGCTTAGAAAGTCAATAAAATCACCCTCTAGCACACGTGCCTGGATTCCATGCCCAAATTTGTGGTCAAAATCCAATAATATGAATTTCTAGAGTTTCTTCCAAATATTACAATTTCTACTAATTTCCATGTTTAATACTTATACCAACCATGTATTTATCTTATAATAAGTAGGAATCATTTACCTTGACATTGATGACGAGGAATAAGCTCCAAACTCGCTCCAAGACCGTCGTTCATGGAGGAAATGAGGTGAAATAAGCCAAGCTTTCATTTTTAAAGAACATACTACCCAGCCTCAACCTTTTCACATGCGATCAAGTAGTCGCACTTGCCGCTTTGCAGATGCGAGACACCTCCTGCTTCTGCACCTTCTTCCACTCATACGAGTTATTTTTCGCTTCTATACTTGCGCAGCTGCGGCGAAAAGCTCCACACAAGCGGTCCTTTACTTGGCCTACCTGCTCCACTTCTGCAGCTCCAATGTCGCTTTTGTGCCCTCCTCACCTGCGGCCAAAACCTCACATGTATGGGTACACCAGATATCAACTGCCTCAACTCTTCTTCAAATTCCAAATTTGATCCGTTAACCACTCGGAATCCACTTGGGGTCCTTCGAGACCCCATCCAATCACACCAACCAGTTCCAAAACATAATAAAAATTTTCTCGAGGCCTCAAATCACATCAAACAACATCGAATTCATGAATCACACCCCAATCGAGCTTAATGAACTTTGGGATTTCAAACTTCTAAATTCGATTCTGAAACCTATCAAATTACGTCCGATTAACCTCAAATTTTGCACACAAGTCATATTCGACATTACAGATCTACTTCAACTTCTGGCATTGGGATCCAACCCCAATATCAAAAAGTCCACTTCCGGTCAAACTTGTTAAATCGTTCAAATTCTAAGTTTAGCCATGTGACTCAAAAATGACATACGGACATCCGAATCCACTTCTGGATGCGCTCTCATATCGGATTCACCATACACAGCTATTCCTAGTCATATAATTCCAAGCAGACATCAAAAGCATTGAAACGTATTGCAAACCAAATTTATGAATTTCTCCTAAAAATGCTATCTCTCACAATAGGCGCCAAAATGCTTCATAGTCATAAAAACTCAGTTTGTAACATACGCCCAAGTTTGAAATAATCATACGAACCTGATGTAAGCTTCAAATTCCGATTCCGAGGTCGTGTACTAAAATAATCCAACCTTAGTCAATTTTCCCAACATAAAGCTTTTGAAATGAGAATTTTCTATCTAAATCGGCTCTTAACTTCCCGAAATTCAATTCCAAAAACTCGTAAAAATCATAATATCTGAAGGTAGAGCTGCTCAAGGCCTCAACCTACCGAACGATGTACTAGAGCTCAAAACGATCGGTCATGTAGTTACAATCTCTCCACCCCACATATAAAATTTTGCATCTATCCAATAGCTTTGCCTTGAATGCTTCCAAAAAATAAAAAGTCGACACTACAAAAATAACACAACAAATTTTTTAAAAAAAAAACAGAAAACTAGTAAAGCTCGATTGCCTCAAAACAAACTCTTTATTTAACACCGCGGCGCAACGTTAATCACTTTTTTCCTTCACTTAGAACATATGAATTGGACCTCAAGTTTTGATTCTTCTCTGTTATCACGCTCTTGTGGCTATATAAATTGTTGCGAGCCAAAATTAAATGATACTTTATGAACTTTTTGTCTCTCAATCGAAGAGTGTCACTTTGCCTAAACTGCCTTGAAAGTATTAGAATATAGGGATCATCGAACTTTTTCTTTGACTTTTGTATTGGCTCATACATCTCAATTTCTATACCTCCTTCCGAACACAAGGTCGAAAAATGATTGGAGAGACGACCAATTATCGACCTCTTCGTCTTCCCACGAACTAGAATCAATATAAATTTTATCTGTAAGGTCCTTAGTGATTCCAGTACCACTTCTTCAACATCGACATCATCAAATTCTAGTTGGTTAGTTTGGTCATATGCTACTCTCAACTCCTCTATTATAACAGCAATTTCTGCAGCTAATTCATGCTCTTTTTGGCTACTATCCTTAATGTATGCTTGTTGCACTTTACAAGGTTTTATTTGTTTATTCACTTGAGCCTCCAAGTTGTGAATAGTTACCACTTGCCTTTGTATGTGCAGCTCATTGTTTTGTTCCATAAAGCACCTTAGTATATCCTTGTTCTCTTTCAGGTCATCATCCCTGGGTTCTCTGTTCCTATTAACTTCACAAGAAAAAGAAGAATCATCCTAGTAAGGGGTTGGGGGAGAAAAATAAATATAAGTAAAACCATGAAAGTGACAATCTTTGCTACCACACATATCACAGACATTCCACACATAAGATTGATTTGGTACACATATCTGGAATATTTGAATAATTTTTCCAGAGGTGGTTTCCTTCACAATATGTGTGAGGATCAACAGTAGAGTTATCAACATCAAAATTCTCATATTTCCAAGATGTCATGTATCTAAAATAAACATGCAAAACAAAAAAATACAAGAAAACACAATAAAAGTTCAAACTTTCAATCTAGCAATATGTACACCTACAGCTACACTGTTAGGTCCCAGCAACGGCGTCAAAATTGGATAATGCCTGATTATGCCTTATAAAAAGGACTAAGCGGTAGTTACAAATATAATCCATTTTACAAGTCCGAAATCGAATACCATAGAGAATTAAAGCTTAGCTACATTCGTTCAATATTGATGAGAAACACAAGTCTAAATAATTTCCTAATTATAGAGATCATAGTGTTTATTTAACTTATTAACTATCAACTATTATAAAGCAGTAAAATTAGACACTAACAATGATGAAATTTGAGACAAGATTAAGGAGGTCGAGAGTTATGATTCTCCCAATTGTAGGAATCCTTCCTACTATGCGTTCTATGTAATTTCGCCTATTTATTCTCTACTGATCATGACCGCTCTGAGTGTGGTAATTCTCTTCCGAGTAACTACCACAATTTACTAGATATATTGTTCCAAACTACGCTAGCTGGCACTAAGTTACAACTTACTTGGACCGCACCAAGGTTTCGTTATTCCTAATCAGACCTTTAAAGCAATTGTATTGATCCCTCATATATATTAGGAGTAATGTTGTTTAACAACTATCTAAATACGCACTCTCTTTCGAGTAATACATAATGAATGGACACAGTCAATTGATGGTCTTTCAATCAACAACAATAAATATGAAGTTGAACAAGGAGAAATTCAATAGCTCAATTATATAAAAACATAACAAGAACTTATCCTACAAAAAGTTCCACCAAAACCATAGATAACAAATTAGTTAGTCATAATAGTATGCAAAAAAACAATACTAAATTCATGACCAATAATAAATAAAGGAAGAAGAAAGTGAGAAACTCGTAGAAGAATCCTCCGCCTTTCTCCTAATATGTTCTTACCTCGTTAGGTTGAATCCCCTCTAAAATCTGTCAAATCTCGGTCTCTCCCTCAAAATTAGTGTTTGATGGCTTTTAATGGTGTATGGAAAAGACCTAGAGGACATAACCAAGTCCAAAACCAAATCAGAAACAAAATAGGCTTTAAAACCCAGAATATGTTCGCTACAGGCCTCGCGTCGCAAGGTAAAATGGACCCCCCCCCCCCCCCGTGCCCCGCAAAATCTCGCATTATTCCTGGCGTCGGCAACTTCACTGCACAAAAAGTCCCCCCGCGTCACTTGATCTAACGCGAGCTAAATAGCTCGCTTAGCGTGACTACTGCTACGTTTCAATTCTGTTTTGCTTTGCCTACTTTCAATTTCACGTTTTTGTTTCTTCACTTTCTTCCAAAAATCCTTTGCTACGCTCTAATGTTGTTTTTTTTTCTTTCTATTTATTTTTAATCAACACGAGCCATTCTTGTAGTGCATAAAATATACATAAAATCTCTACTTTGCTCATAATTTCGTCTTTAACGTACCTACACATAAAATAACGTCAATTAAGCACAAATATAGCATTGTTTAGCATTAGAGCATCGAAATATAAGGTAAGTAATGCACTAAGAATATATAGTTATAGTCAAACATTATTTGGTAATTACAAAAATTCGAACCAATTCGAACCAATTAACTAACAAGTCCAAATAATTTCCTAATTATAGAGATCATTGTTTATTTCTAACTAATTAACTAATGTTGCTCCCAAATGCACACGCAAGTATACGCGGTCATCAAGTAATAAAATGATTAAAAGTCGGATGTCGATCCCACGAGGACTTGTGAAATACATAAATTATAAATGCGATCTTGTTGATTCTAACTCCATAGACATATATGCGTTAGGTTAGTTAATCACAAGTCCTCGTGGGATCGACCTCCCGGGTGAAACATGCGCGGTAGCGCACCTGGGCGCGCATCTGGGTAACTTTCTGTCCCAGGCGCGCTAAAACTAGCGCGGCCGCGCTAGTGCGCCTTTTTCACCCTGTTCCGTTCCGAATTTGGAAGAATGTAAAACATAAAGTTGTAGTCCTTTGAGTCGGATTTCCAACAGCTAAATTGGAGTTCTGAGCGAAAAAGTTATTCCTATTTTACTAGACAGTGCACAATCTGCCCACTGGATACTTCGTTCGCTCTAACTATCATTCATTGACCCCCAAAGGAGATCCCGACTTAATTCCTTGAGCTTTTACTCAGATTTCAAAGCTCCAAATCACTAGAATTCATTCCATAACATCTATATAGCTCGGAATCACTCCTACAAGGCCTAAAACACACAGTTAGTGCATGACACTAGCGATTAAAGCACAAACTCAATCAAAGTGCAGTAAATTTGAGTGTAATAAGCGACTATTTAATTGACTAACTAATTTATCTAGTTTATTAGTTGACAGGTTTAATGTTGCTCATATGAATCTATCGAGTTATTACTCGACTATTAAAAGCTAACCTAACGTCTATATGTCTATGGAGTTAGAATCAACAAGAACGCATTTATAATTCATGTAAATCAAACAAGCAAGGCAATTCGGTATATGTATATCCAAACCGCGAATCTGTTTCTTGATGCCCAGGTTTAAGAACTTGCTCTACTCAATCCTACATGCAATCCAGAATTCCCACATTCGAGTTCAACTCTAGATTCGTTGATAGTATTCAATTGATGATCAAGCAATCAAATAAATAAGCACAAGATTGAATAAATAAACCAATATGACAAACTAAGAAATCAATATCCAAATAAAAATAGTCATGAGAACCACAACCCTAAAACGTGAAGTTTAGCTCCACATAGACAAGGTAGCAACACAATAAATCATACAAAGAAACATAAAATTACTAAGTTTGATGGCTGAAAAAATGAAACTCGGGCTCCACGGCGGCTCTGTGCTCTTCCTAGGTCAAAAATTACTCTAAAAAACGTTCTACTATGTATATATACCAAGTAGGGTTAGGCTCAAACAACTATACCTTCTCCAATGTGAAAAAGGACACTTTTCCCGTGTCAAACTTACGTGGTCACGCATCTGGGCAACATTCTGTCCCGGGCGTGCTAAAACTAGCGTGGCCGCAGTAGAGCAAATTTTCCTTCCTGTTTCGTTCCGATTATGGACAAAAGTAAAACATAAAAGTTGTAGCCCTTTGAGTCAGATTTCCAACTATATATTATGTAGCCAAATTGGAGTTCGGAGCAAAAATTTATGTCTATTTTACTAAACAGTACACAATCTGCCCACTGGATGCTTCGTTCGCTCTAACTATCATCCGTTGACCCCCAAACGCGATCCCGACTTAATTTCTTGAGCTTTTACTCAGATTGAAAAGCTCCAAATCACTCGAATTCATTCCATAACATCTATATAGCTCGGAATCACTCCTAAAAGGCATAAAACACACAGTTAGTGCATGACAGTGTCATTAAAGTGCAAACTCAATCAAAGTGCAGTAAATTTGGGTGTAATAAGCGACTAAAATATACAATTATAGCCTATCATCAACTAAAAACTATTATAAAGAACTAATATTATCAACAAACAAGGATGAGATCTAAGATAAGACTAAGGAGGTCGAGAGTTATGATTTCCCCGATTGTCGGAATCCTTCCTGCTATGCCTTCTATGTAATTTCGCCTAAGTATTCTCTACCGATCATGAGTACTCTGAGTGTTGTAATTCTCTTCCGAGTAACTACCACAATTTACTAGACATTCTTCCGAACTGCACTAGCTGACATTAAGTTACGGTTCATTCGGATCGCACCAAGGTTTCGTTATTCGTAATCCCACCTTTAAATCCTCTATATTGATCCCTCATATATATTAGGAGTGATGTTGCTCAATAACCACCTAAATACGCACTATTTTCCAAATAATACATACTAAATAGGTATAGTCAATTGATGGTTGTGCAAAAACGTCCCCTCGCGCCACTTGATCTAACGCGGGCTAAATAGCTGGCTTAGCGTGACTACTGCTACGTTTCAATTCTGTTTTGCTTTGCCTACTTTCAATGTCACGTTTTGTGTTTCTTGCCTTTGTTCCAAAAATCCTTTGCTAGATGCGAATATTCTTTTTCTTTTTTCTATTTATTTTTAATTATCACGAGCCATTCTTGTAATGCATATAATACTTATAAAATCTCTATTTTGCTCACAATTTCATCTTTAACATATTTTCATTTAAAATAACCTCAATTAAGCACAAACATAGTATTATTTAGCATTAGAGCATCTAAATATAAGGTATGTAATGCACTAAAAATATATAGTTATAGTCAAACATTATTTGGTAATTACAAAATCCGAACCAAATCGAACCAATCCGACCTACGTACACCTTTAGTACATAATTTGAGCCAAGGTTATTAGGTTCGAATGAATCCATCCCTTACACACTATATCCCCTGGTTAACTTATTCATGGCTTAATATCATGGCCATAATGCCGGAGTATTTTTTTTTTTAAGGAGGGATGCAACACAGTAACTTCCGAGGGGTTACTCATCCTAGTACTATTTTTCGACTATATGCTTAACTCTTCAGAGTTCTGATGGGATTTGATGCCTTGTTTGATGGCGGAACTAATACTGATAATCTCTAGTAATGAACAGCTAGCGAATCTGCATCTACCTAATACCAAACGAGCCAAGAAACAACGAAAACTAGTTTCCCAGGATTTGAGGCCCCCAATTTCAGGACTTCGTTGAAGAGGTCAAAACCGGGCTAATACATGAGTATTGACTAAATCACATCAGAAATCTAATTAATATCGTACGATATATCTTAAGACAAGAGGGGTTGCTCTGATGGTAAGCAACCCCCATTTCAAACCCAGAGGTTGTGAGTTCGAGTATCCCCAAAAGCAAGGTGGGAAGTTGTTGGAGGGAAGGACGCCGGGGGTCTATTTGGAGACAGCCTCTCTACCCAAAGGTAGGGGTAAGGTCTGCGTACATACTACCCTCCCCAGACCCCACTAAGTCGGATTATGCTGGGTTATTGTGGTTGTTGTATCCTACTATATATCTTACAGAAATACAGTACATCTTTTTGGCAGCTGAATTGACATAATAAATAATATATTTACACGGTGCCCACATGCATATCACAGTTTTCTGCCTTAAACCGTTTATTCCGCTAATAACACATGCTATTAGAATTTAATAAAGATTTATTAAATGCCTAAAAGAGGGTTGGTTTTGGTGCTTTCTTAGATGATGAATTGTAATTACAAGGACGTGCTATGTACAATTAATCAAGATTTGCTTGAGAAAGACGGGAGAAAAAACAGAATAAAATAGGGTTTATCAATAAAATTCCTGAGTCAATATCTGATTAACAAAAATATGTTTAATTTCTCATATTTCTCAAGGCTATCCCAAAAATTCAAAACGTAAAAACAGAGATTAAGGAACAAATAAAAAATAATATGTATTCTAATATAGGTTCGATTTCTAATTGCTAGTCTACTTTATACCGATTGTATTCAAAGAGAATATACATAGAA
Organism: Nicotiana benthamiana; assembly: GCA_034376525.1. Classification (NCBI taxonomy): domain Eukaryota; kingdom Viridiplantae; phylum Streptophyta; class Magnoliopsida; order Solanales; family Solanaceae; genus Nicotiana; species Nicotiana benthamiana. The sequence goes on from CM067328.1 coordinate 46,215,058, forward strand.
CTCTTAGAAGAAAACTTTTGGATATCAAATACTATATGAAAAGAGCAAATTCAACATTAACTAAAACAATTTATTTCTTAAATATAACAAACCAATATTATAATTTGGTGGCGAACTTACCCAAAACTGATCTCACATATAGCTAGCTTAGAAAAGTAAAAAAAAAAATTGGTGATCCAGTGCAAAAATTTTGCAGAAGCAATTGCTACAGTAGTTTGTCTTGAAGAGTGTCATTTTCCTACTAAGAAAAATAGGACTTTAATTCCTCAAAAGGTTTACGTGTATCTTTTTCTAATAAAATCTAGAGGGAATCGCACCTATCCAATTAAAGAATTAGCGCTAAGTTGTATTATCATCTAATTATCGACTTCTTAATAAGATATTTAACTCAACTAGTCAAGTCAGTCTCCAACATGTTAAACTGATGTTTTAATGATACATTCAAAGTATATGCCAGTTAGATTTTGGATTTTTCTTCTTATTATGGCCCTTAATCTAATAAAAATAGCGGTAGACAACATTTGGAAGAAAAAATAAATTAACATAGATCAAGAAGAACAAAGCCAAATAAATATTCCATCGGAAAACGTAATTGTTCTCTAATCATTTTTTAATCAGGTACTGTACAGCTTTAATCAGTAAACGAATCTGTTAAACTAGCATTTTAATAATGCGCTAAATTGTACGTAAGTTTATGGTTAAGGCATGGTTCCTTCTTATTAAGGTCGTTAGTTATTAATCATCAATAGCTGTGAAACTCTGAAAGACTATAAATTAACAAAGCTCAAGAAGAAATGAGCGAAAACTATTTTCCATAGAAAAGGGTAGTCGAGGAATAGCAGAAGGATTAAAGCCCTATAGAAAGTTTTGTATAGATGAGAATTGCATTGAAGTACTTAATAGATAAATTATTGACTTCAAAAGTGCTTAAGGACGTTTAACGAAAAACTAGATAATTACTGCTGTCCCTTAAACATTGAAAATTTTGAATTTTGGTTCTTGTGATTGACGGAAACTAAACTCTCATTCACGACCTATGTAACAAGCTACACCAGAATGAAAAGTGTAGAAGAATTAGTTCTTTATTTTTTTTTGTAATTAAAAAACAAAAATTGTTGCTGGAAACAAGCATTTCATTTATTAAAGGCATTACAACATAGTGGTAGTGGAACGTAGAATTCCAGTACCCATAGAGTCCTTAAATAAAAAGCGTAAAACAAAGGGGGAGGGGTATCAAAAAGGAGCATATCATATTGCTTAGATTTGCTAAGTTGTTTTCCAAAACTTGCTAGAGCATCTGCAACATAGTTACACTCCCTATAGATGTGCTTGAGCTGGGTCACACCAAAGTCAGTTAGCATCGACTTGCAATCAGTAAAGAGATGTGAGTACTTCGGGGTGCTTTGTGGTAGTAGTGTGATAAGTGCCTGTGAATCTATTTCCACTTGAAGTGATAGTAGACGATGAACAATAGCCAATTGTAACCCATGAAGGAGCGCAAGTAATTCTACTTGGAGGACTGAAGTGTGATACAAAGGTTTAGAATAGCCAAGGATCCACCGACTTCCATGATTACGGAAGATTCCACCAATGCCTCCAGTGTGTGTGGTTGGATCATAGGCACCATCTATATTTAGTTTGTAATTTAGCTCAGGAGGAAGCGTCCATTTGACTAGGGTATGTATGTGTGGTCTATGAGGTATATGGGAGTATGCTAGGTATGTATATTCTACTGCTTCGAGAGTGCTAAGGGTGGGGTTGGGTAGTTAGGTGTCACTTTGAAAAAGATTATGATTACGATTTAGCTAGATGTTCCATAAGATAAACGGGCAAGAGTGTATAGAGGTAGGGGGATATGGTGGTGAGGGTGTGGAGGTTGAATAGATGTTGAGGAGGTGCAGATGTGTTTCAGCCATTTGACATGATTGTTGGTTGGAGTGGGTATTTGGTAATGTTTTCAAACATGTGTAGCTGGTGGACAGTCAAAGATGATGTGGTAACTATCCTCATTTGAGGTCACGCAGTAGGTACATTGAGCATGTGTGGTGATGGTACGAGAGAATAGTAACTGTCGTATGGATAAGGCTTGATGTAGTAATAAACAAAGGAAGTGTTTGATTTTATTGAGGGTAGGAACATTCCAGATCCAAGTGTGGGGAAATGCTTTTGGAAATTGGGGTCCATTGTACGTGAGAAGTTTGCAGGCAGAAGAAGTGGTGAAGGAGCCAGTATGGGTTGGATGCTAGTGTGGTGTATCCCCTGCACTGGTTTGACAGGTAGAGATAGTATTATTTATGAGTAGTTGAATATGGGGAGGTAGATGGAAGGAGAGTGAGGATAGGGTGAGAGTTGGAGATGAAAAAATGTCGCTTAGAGGTGGTATGGCCTCGTATTTGTTGAGTGGCCCCTGCATAAGTTGTCGTAGTGAAAAATGAGGGGTGATCTACTAATTATGCCAAAGATTTATTTTGGTACCATCCTTGATTATCCAAGTTGTTCCACGTTGGCAAAGTGGTAGTGCTTGGTTTAGGCTTTTCTAGGTAGATGAGTCGTATAGTTTGGTAATGTACTTGCGTGAATGGAAAGGAGTATGACGTGGTGTGCAATATTTGCCTTGCAGTATTTTAGTCCAGAGGGTGTGTGGGTTAGTGGAAAATCTCCAAACAAGGTTTGTTAGTAAGGCCAACTTTTTGTGATGAGCATGATGTAATCCTAGTCCTTCATGGGATATTGGGGAGGTGAGAGTGTTCCAATTAATTAGGTGAAGTTTGTGTTGTTGAGGATTGGATCCCCATAAACAATCTCGTTGAATTTTATCGATATTATGTCGTGTTTTTAGTGGTAGTAATTGTTTTGCATGGCATAGGTTGGGATGGAGTTGAGTACTGATTTTATAAGAGTTGTACGTACTGCTAGGTTGAGAAATTTAGTCTTCCAGCCTTAAAGTCGATTATGCATTCTATCTAGAATATATTGGTAGTCTACAAACTTAGTGTGTAAATTTGGTATAGGAAATCCGAGGTATTTACCAAAGGTGTTGGCTTTTCTAATGTTGAGGATATTGGAAATGGTGGATATTGTGTCCGGGTGTGTGTTAGAGGAGAAGATGATTTTTGATTTAGTAACATTAATACGTTGGCCTGATTGAGTGGCAATGGTATTGAAGGTGCGTAGGATGGTATAGGCATTGTGGGTATCTGCTTTGGCAAAGAGGACAATATCATCCATAAAAAAGAGGTGGGATATAGTGGGTCCTTATCTAGATAATTTTAGTGGTGTCCATTGTTTTTGGTAAACAGCTTCATCTATAAGTTGAGACAGTGTTTCCATACATATACTAAATAAATAGAGGAAAAGTGGGTCTCCTTCTCTGATACCCCGTGAAGGTTGGAAAAAAGGAGTAGGCTTACCATTAACAAGGATGGCTATAGAAGAGAAGGTTACACAAGACATGATTAATTTAATTATGTGTGGCAGGAAATTGAGTCGTCGTAAGGAATATCGTATAAATGACCATTATAGAAGGTCAAAGGATCGTTCTAGATCAATTTTTAGTATCATTTTAGCACGATTGCCTTTGGTTCTACGAAAGGAGTGTATTGCTTCCTGGAAAATGATAGCATTATCCACAGCTTTTCGACCTGGAACAAAACTACATTGAGTAGGGTTAATAAGGGAATTAATAAGGGGATGGATTCTATTGACTGGGATTTTAGTAATAACTTGATAAATGGTGTTAGATAAACCTATAGGTCTATTATGATGGATATGAGCTGGAGTTTTTCTTTTAGGAATAAGTATTGGATAGGTTTGATTTAAATGTGAGGGGATTGTTGCAGTTTGGAAAATTTGGGAGCATGTATGTATTACGGTAGGATTAGTGTGGTTCCAGTATTTTAGGAAGAAGATAGGGTGTAAGCCATCTGGCCCAGGAGATTTGTATTGTTTGAAGGATTGTATTGCTAGTGCAATATTTTATTCCGTGAGTGGTTTTGTCATGGATGAGTGATAGGATTGCGTGAGGGCGTTATGTGGTAGGATGGGTGGCAGGTCACTGCATTGGGTGAGTTGGATAGTGTATGTAGAATGAAAGTCGGTTAGACTAATGTCCTGTATGGATTGATGGTCGGAGGTCCAATTACCCGCAGTGTCGTGGAGTCCTAGTGTACGATTTATTCTACGTCTTTGTATTATAGATATATGGAAGAAGCGCGTATTGGCATCACCGTCATTTAACCACTGTATGCGAGATTTGAGTTTCTAAAAATCTTCTTCATTGTTTAAGATAGTGTGTAGGTCACTAAGGAGTTGGTTTTCAAGGTTAAAATGAAATCTGTTTTTTTCATTAGGGTTTGTGACTTGGATGCCTTGGAGTCTAGCTAAAATTATATAATTTTTATAAAAAATATTTCCAAAGGTATGTTTGTTCCAATACTTGGTGTGATGGACAAAGGGTTTTAATGCCTGGCCATAACGAAGATTGGCAGCCCAATGTGATTGAACAATGTAAGAGAAATCTGGATGGTCAAACCACATAATTTCCATATGAAAAAAAAAAGGAGGGCCTGCTTGTGGCTTTGGAGAGGTTTAACATGAGCGGACAGTGGTAAGAGTGAATTCGAAGTAAGTGTGTGACACTGGAGTCAGGAAATAAATGTAATTATTGTTCATTTGTATATTATTAAGACAAGTGTTAAAAGCATGTGTACGATTAATACAAACAGGCCTACCTCCAAATTTTTCTGTACTCGTGCTGAATTCATTGAAGTCTCCACATAATACCCAAGGCTATGTGTGAGCATTGGCAAAAGTTGGAAAGTTTTTTCCAAAGCGTTTGTCTACTAGTGTAGTGTGTACTAGCATAAATTACTGACAGTATCCAAGAGTGTGGTGAGTTCAATACCTGGACAGTATCATGTATCTCCTGAGCAGTGATGGCCAGTGGATCCACAGTTAGTTCATCTTCATGCCAAAGGACACAAATGCCGCCTCAGTACCCCTCTACTACCACTTGGACCAACTCTATGAAATTTAATGCTTGAAGGAGTGAGGCATGGTCTTCCATTCTTGTTTCCGTGAGACACAGTATAGTAGGATTATTCCAGTCTAGTAAAATGCGCAAATTGCATGGAAATTCAGCTCTATTTGCTCCTCTACAATTCCAAAGCATGATATTCATAGGATTAGCCTCCCTGCCCTTCCGGGTAGGGGTAAGGCTCGTCTACATATTACCCTCCCCAGACCCCACCTGGTGCGAATGTACTGGGTAGTTGTTGTTGTTGATATTCATAGGATTAGGTAGTGGTGAGGTTGGACTCCCTCCGGAGATTGGAGACATGCCCAGTTGCATGTTGAGTTGGTTGTGTAATGGCATGTCTGGCAGGGGGTGTGCCACTGTTGGAATCATGAGAATGACGTATCGGTGGTCCACAGAGGAAGGTTCTAGTCGGATATTCAAGGACATTGTCTCCAGTGTTGTTGGCACATGAATGAGATACCTTTTTTCTACATTTGCATGCATGGAGATCGTCAGGGAGTCTGTCAGATGGAGAGTCTCCATAAAAGTCTCTCCTATGTTTGGTGGTTGGTCGTACATGTCCTGGGAATTATCCTCCAATGCTGGTGACAGTGGTGGTGGGGTTAGGGGAGGAGAGGATGAGGGACGAGCAGGGTTGAGGGGGTGTAGTATACGTGGAAAGTGGTCCTGTAGTGGTGGTGGTGGTTGTAATGGTTGTTGTTGAGGGTGGGGCTGTGTGGTTATGTTTTTCCAGTAGTTGAGGGGTTGGAGTGTAGTCCATGCAGGGTAGGATGGAGGGATGAGGTTCATCCAGTTGAGGAATTGGGTTAAGTGGTTCTGAATTTCTAAGGACATAACTTCCTAGAGGTGGAAGAGTAGCATGATATGGTCTTGGTGTAGAGGGTCCAGTTGGCATCTTGGATGAGTGTCATGAGAAGGTCGTTGTGGTTGAGGAGGGAGGTCAGTTGCTGATTGAGAAGGGGAAGATTCAAAGGTATTGGTGGCAGTGGTATTTCTAGCATGGGAGGTGGTCGTGGGGAAGGTGGTGGAGAAACGGTGTTGGAGGTATGGGTTTTGATTCACTGTGGGTGGTAGTGGAATGAGCTAGGATTGGTGGTGGGGGTGGTGGACAGTAGTTGTTTTATGTGTAGTTCAGATGTCGTGGAGGTCGCCGTGGACGGTGTTGAGCATTGTTGTGGTGCATGGTAGGGTTGTGTAGTAGGGGACGACGTGAAGTATTTTGGGGTAATTAATGGAGGTGATGATAGTATTTGTAGAGTGGGCGATTGAGTATTTTTAGAGGCATTGGTGCTTTTTTCAAAGAGAACATCGTTTGGGCTTGAAAATGACTCAATCTTCGAAGAGATCGCCGGCGCCAGTAAGCGTTCTTGTTGAGTTTGGTTGAGTTGACAAATATCAGACGTAGGAATAGTAGCATGATGTATAATGTTTGTTGCATGGGCTCTTTGTTTTGGTGTTGCAAAGGTAGTAGTATCGGGGGTTACGTGTCATACATGTGTGACATGTGGGGCAAGATGTGGTGTATGTGGCATTGATCAGGTGGCAGTGTTGGCAGTTGGTGTAGTGGATGTTATTTTATTTTTGATATGGTTGTAAGTGGTGTGAAAATCAAAGGAGTTAGGGGTAGTATTTGAGAAATTATTTGTGTATTTTTAGGGGGGGGTGTTTGGGTAGTGTTATGTTGTTACGGGGTAGGATGTAATATTTGGGTGTTGGTAAGGTTAGAGATAGAGGGTGATAGGGGCGGTTGTAGTAGGTTTGGGGGGGTAATGATGAGTTGGCAGTGGTGAATCTTCATTGGGAATGGGGGTGTATCTTTGAGGTGGGCATTCAGACATTGTCTCCATTTGGGCAGTGAAAGCAATGAGGTTTTGGGTAGCGATAGGGTCCTAGTTTTGATGGGATTTGGTGGAAATCGTGTTGGGCTCGGAGGTTGGTATGGCTTGTTGGATTGGGGAGTCGGGTTTGGTATCAGTTGCTTGGGTGTATAGCTTATGTGGGTTCCGTTTTGTTGGTTTAGGGTAGGTTACTGTTTTTCAAGGGTTTTCAGATGTAGAGCATGTTGTATGTGAGGGGGTAGTTATTGGTGATGTGGTTGGAGAATAGGTAGAAGGCATGTTGTGAGTGAATGAAGTGGTAGTGTGGCCAAGGAAAGCACAAGTAAAACATAATGGTAATTGGTGTTCGTAGTGGATTTGTTGAGTATTGGTACCAAGGAGAATTTCGTTGGGTAATGGTTTACCAATGCGTGCTAGAATACATAAACGAGCATAACGCCCCCTGGTAGTAGTGGTAGTGTCGTTATCAATTTTTATGTAATGCCAATATGATTCCTATTTTAGAAAGGATTTGAAGATCATAGTATTCAGTTGGTAGTACCTGGAGACGAATCCATATAGTTGCAAAATTTTGGGGTGAATGAGCCGGATTAAATTTAGGTTGCCATTGTTGGATTGATAAATATTTTGAGCCTATAAAACAAGGACCTTGGTACAGTATTTTTGTGTAGTTTGCATTGTGACGTAATTTTATTAAGTAGAAGTCATAGCCCAGATCTATAAGGGTAAGGGGTTCATTGAGTTTCCAAAGACTAGTAACTTTGTTTTTCAGTTGGTTGTAGGATATTTTTGGGCCCAATAGTTTTATGATTAGGGATTGTGTCCATGGTTTGTAGATTCTTGTTTTATCGTCTGCTGTAATGGGAATAAAGTGAGGGTGGTTTGAAGAATTTTCTAACTCATCATTGAGTTTTAGTCTATGCAGTGAATCGGTTGGATCTTCCATGAATGCAACTGTAGCAGTGTTATTTAAAACATCTTTATAACATACTTGTGGTGGAATGTTATGATTTTTGTCTTTTTTTGGTTTGCTAGTGTTGCGGCAGAGCAGATCTTCCTCTTGTTTGGTTTGGTCCTGTGGAAAGTCTATATTCATTGCTATGCGTGTTGCTGCTGTATGGACTGTTGTTTGTGGTTGAAGTTGGGGTTGAGAGTAGCAAGGATGATGAAAAAAAGTTTGTAAGAGATCTAGAGAAAAGTTAGAGAGAAGGCAGAGCATTATTGGAAAAACGTTGTCGTAATTAAAAGATTTTATTTACCAAATATAAGTATTTACAAACTAAAGAAAATTGAAACGAACTTTCTGTCGGTCACGACCCTTGTTCTCCCTCCATGAACCATCATGACGGCACCTAGTTTCTATAACTAGGTAAGTCTAAAATGCAGAAGATAAACCAATTTTTCGGAAAGAAAACAATTTAAGACATAAATAGTATAATATAACAGCGATTAAAAGTGCCGCTCGACATACACAATATTAACTCTCAAGACCTAATATATTTTTCCAAAATCCGAAATCTCATGAAACCACAAGCCTTTGAATGACTACCAGTGCCTAACTCCTGAATATTTAACAAAGAAAAGAAATACAGAAGGGCTAATATAATAGGAAGAGTAGAAAGGGACTCCTTGGTTTGCGGACGCGGCAGATATACCTCGAAGTCTCTAGAACTATCGCCTTGCCTGAAGGGTGATAAGACTGAAATTGAAATACCTGAATCTGCACATGAAAAACATGCGCAGAAAGAGCATGAGTACACCACAGCGGTACTCAGTAAGTGCCAAGTCTAACCTCAGTCATTTAGTGACGAGGAAGGTCAGGGTTCTACCGAGGTTAAATTTAATATAAAGTTAAACAGTGTAGAATAAGCAGTTTAAAAAGTATAACAGTAAAAGAAATACAGGGTATAAGGACAGCAACAACTACTATAGAGGCAAGGTAAACACAGAAGAAAAAATACAACTCTACGGAAAGATGACAACCGGAGATCTCCCAGAATACCATCTTGTTGTACCAAATTTTAATATCTAGTGGATCTCATAGGATACCGTCCCAGATCTCCATGAATACCGATCCATTTTGTCAAATGTAAATACTCACTACAGGGGGAATCTACCGGGTGCATTCCCATAGTTCCAATGTAAAAATGTAGGGGGGATATCCCGAAATACCATTCTGTAGTCCCAAATAAACACGCAACAATAACAACAAGAGTACATAGTCCAATTCAAGAGCCATAACAAGGTAAAACATATATTTCCAACCTAACATGCTGCACATAATCTAAACAAGGCAGTTTGGGCAAGTAACGCAATATAGTCAACTAGATATTCTTTCCTAAGCTAACAACAGTATGAGATTACAAGTAATATAAAAGGGAAAAAGGAAACCTACTAGTAATTTCTTAATGAAACCCCGGATTTTAGCACAAGTACGCACTCGTCACCTCACGTAAAATGCATTTCAATTATTGCAAATACCAAATCCTAAGAGGAAGGTCAAGTAACTGATTTTACAAAAACTATTATATTTTTCCAAAACCTTGAATCTCCTCAAACCACAAGCCTTTGTATTACTATTCCAGAGTCTACCTCCAAAATATTTAACAAAGAAAAGAAATACATAATGGCTAATACAATAGGGAGAGTATAAAAGGACTCACCGGTCTGCGGACGTAGCAGATATACCTCGAAGTCTCTGAGACAGTCGCCTCGCCTCAAGGGTGATAAGACTGAGTTGAAGTACCCGGATATACACATGAAAAACATGCGCAGAAAGGGCATGAGTACACCACGGTGGTACTTAGTAAGTGCCAAGCCTAAACTCAGTCGGGTAGTGACGAGGAAGGTCAGGGCCCTACTGAGGTTTAATAAAATATAATGTTCAGTAGTGTAGAATTAGCAGTATAATAAGTACATCAGTAAAAGATACACAGGGTATAAGGACAACAACTACTACTACTAAGGCAAGGTAAACACGGAAGAAAATACAATTTCAACACAAAGATAACAATCAGGGATCTCCCAGGATACCGTCATGTAGTTCCAAATTTAAATATCTAGTGGATCTCTTGCGATACCTTCCCGTGGTCCAACTCATAATGAGAGGAGATCTCCCGGAATACCGATCTGTAGTCTCAAATGTAAATACTCAGTACATGAGGAATCTACCAAGTGCAGTCCCGTAATTCCAATGTAAAAGTACAGGGGGATCTCCCAGAATACCGTTCCGTAGTTTCAAAGTAAACACGCAACAATTAAGAGAAGATTCAAGTGCAATTACATGGTATAATAAGTATTCTAACCTAGCATGTTACACGTTATCCAAATAAGGCAGTTTGAGAAAGTAAGGTAATTAACTCAATTAGACATGCTTTCCCACGATAATAACAGGCATAAATTGCACATAATATAAATAGGAAAAAAGAAACCTACTAGTAATTGCTTAATGAAAAACGAAATATAAAAAAATCTGCACAAGTACACACTCGTCACCTTACGTATATGGCATTTCAATTATCATAAATACAAAATTCTTTAGGGAAAGGTCCCCCCACACAAGGTTAGGCAAGCCACTTACCTCAAATCTGCTCAATAATCAACCCGAGACCACGCTCTTGTCATGATTACTCGACTACTGATGGCTCAAATCTATTCAATTCAATTGCATAATATAAATAGCACTTCAAGTAACTGATTCTATCAAAAAATTCTAAGCTAATATGTAAAATTAGGTAAAATAACAAAACTCCTTCGAGCCCATGTCTCAGAATCGGGTAACATTTATAAGAATCCTCATACTCTTATGAGTTCATTCATGCCAAAAGTATCAAAATCGGACATCGAATGATCCCTCAAATCATCACTCAAAGGCCTCTAATTAATCAAGCCCCAACATCCAAATTACCACTGACTGTCCTTAAATTTTAATGCTTACAACGTTAAAAATCACTCCAATAACGAGTTTATGGACCAAATACCTTAATCTAATGAAGTCCTTTGAAAATCTACCTTGAAAATGCTCCAGGGCTTTTCCCTTTGAAATGAGATAAAAATAACTAAAATTCATGAAGACAAGAATTTATATGTTTCTGCCCAGCTAATTTTCTTTTGCGGTCATGGGACCACACCCGCGGTCCCGCTTTTGTGGACCAATAGTTGCAACTGTGACAATCACTAACTCAGCCTATTTCCGCACCTGTGACTCCCCATTCGCAGATACGGGGCCGCTTCTGTTGTATTGCCTGGTTCTGTGGCTCCTAATGCTCCTCCACATTTCCTCTTTTGCGGACGCTTTTACGGCTCCGTACCTACGAGACCCAATTGTATGTGTGGTTATGACATAGATCAGTAGCTTCAGCTACTATAAACCATTTGCAATTCTTCCAACAACCCCTTCGAAATCACCCCGAGGCCCCAGGACCTCAACTAAAAACACAAAAAAGTCTAATAACATTGACCAAACTTATACCAATCCTTAAAACACTTAATACAATATCAAAACCACGAATCAACCATGGATTCAAGCCTAAGAACTCCCAATTTCAAATTTTCGCTTTCGATCAATAAGTCTATCAAAACTCATCTGAATAAACTAAAATTTTTCACACACATCACATTAAAAACTACTGAGCTTATCCAACTTCCGTATTTTCATTCCAACTCTTGGATAAAAATATAACTATCGAAAAGGAAACTTCAAAATCGACTTTCAGCGTTTCAAGCCTAAATTAGCTATAGACCTCAAAAACACAATCCGAACACGTCCCTAAGCCTGAAATCACCCAACGGAGCTAATGGAACCATCGGAATTTCATAATGAGGCCATCTACACTATTCCTACTCCGGTCAAATTTCCAACCCTAAGCTCTCATTTAGGGACTAAGTGTCCCAAAACTCTCCGAAACTCAATACTGAACATCTGGCAAATCGCAATAGTGGAAATAAACACGTAGAAAGAAGTTAATAGCCGATCGGGGCATTAATTCTTAAAATAACCGGCGGGGTCTTTTCACTATCTTTGCTCCTAATGCATATGAAACCCCATCTAAGAATTTTCTAGCCTTGCTATGCTCCAACTTCTACATCTCTTTCATCTATAGTATATCAGGATACCAATTCACTGTATTCTTATTCTATCTAAACCAGAAAAATTCTTAACTCTAATATGCATATCCTGAATGATTAGTCTGAGGATAGCTTTAGTATCTCTTCTTCTACGGGAAGATAACATTTTTCCTTTCTTACCAAATATGGTAAACAGTTATAGCTATTGACATTCTTCTTGCCAATCTAGCTTTGCTCTCTGGATGCCTTGCCATTGTAGGAGTTGTTTCCATATAGTTACTGATATTTCACAATAAAAAAAATATGTCTAATAAGGTTTCATTTTCTTTCTAACAAAGCGAGAATGTTTTGTATACATTAATCCCCCACCTTGATAGCCTTTCTTTTGTAGCTAACCTCTCTCGTATTGTCCAATCATAGAATAAAGATCCACTTTCGTAGTTCATGATTATTACAAACTAGTTTCCACCATGACACCTTCCGAAACTCCCCTTGCATAGCTTTGTATATGTGTGTTATAGAGAAACTCTCCATCATATTCATCTCCTCTTCTGTATATCCAGCAACCTCAAAGAAGCTTTTTTGTCTTGAAAGACTTTTGTATTACCCACGATGTAGTTTTGGTTCTGTGTTCCATACAGTATTTCCCTTTATGTAGTATGCATAAATCCATTATCCACAACTTTTCCTTCTTTGCACAGGTGTTATATAAGAGCTTGAAAATAGCTTTTTTATTCCACAATTCCATATTGATGAAATTTAGACCTTCTGCAACCTTTGGAGCATATAGTTTGTCCCATGCAATTAATGCCTTTATGGAAGGATTAGAAGTTCCTTACCGTAAGAATCTTCTGTGTATTGTATCTATGAACTGGATAAATTTCTTTGGCGGAATGAAGATCTGAGCTAAAATGTTTGGAAAGGACACTCTTGATTAGCATTGCTCTACCTGCATATGAAAAATAAATCGTAGTCCAACATTGGATCTCGCTTAGCATTCTATCATTTAAAGGTTCAAATTATACATCTTATAACCTCTTTGTTCTCAGAGGGAACCCTAGGTATTTCAAAGGTAGTCTCCCTTAGTATATCCTAGCATGTCCAAAATATGTTGCTGCGTCATTTTGTTCACTCCTCCAAAATAAATATAGATTTTGTTTGGATTTGCATATAATACTGAGGCTGCAGACAATACTTAAAATTGTTGATGGATTATCTCGATTGATTATATGTCCCCTCAACATAAAAGTAATAAATCATCGGCAAATTCCAATTTCACTAGGTTGACTTTGTCATATTTTGGAGGAAAGAATTGCTTGTTCTCCTTCAAAGGCTTTAGTCGTCTTCTTATATACTCCATGTCCAATACAAATAATACTGGTGATAGGGAATCCCCCAGCCTAAGTCATTTCCTTTCCTTAAAACTTTAGCTAGTATCCCATTGAATATAATAGAGTAGACAATTGTACTAATGTATGCCATTATCCTCTTCACAAATTTCTATGGGAGCCTTAGTAGCTTCATCACTTGTTCAATGTAAACACATTCCATTAAATGATATGCTTTTTGCATATAAATATTTTGAGCATGCATCTTGGCGATATGTTCATCCTTCCATAACCTTTAACCAATTCATGACTCACAATGATGTTATTAGTAATATTCTACCTAGCACTAAAGTTGTTTGGTAGTTATCTATTAGGACTATCATAACTTCTTGTAATCTTGTTGCTAGGACTACTGATATTATTTTGTATAGCACTGTGCAGCAAGAAATAGGCCTAAATTTTTTTATGCTAGTTTGGTTCTTAACTTTAGGTATCAAGGTAATAGTGGTGCACTTAATGGCTTTGTACTTTTTCAGTAGTTTCAAAGAACTCCATTACTGTTATAGTAACATCATCACCAAGTATGTGCCATGTCTTCTTGAAAATAAGAATTATATCCATCACATCCCGATGCTTTATTTCCATCAATGTCCTGCGTAGCTTTCTTCATTTCCTCTCTAGCAATTGGCTTGATTAGATACAGTTGTTGCTGCATGTTCGAAGTGTGGCCATTCTGCATGATTTTTGGGATAACTAAATGCTATTATGGAGCTGCTGTACCAAGTAGTTTTTTGTAGAAACTCATTATGTCTTCGTCTACTTCCATATAACTTTGGAGTTTACCCTGCACTGTCAATCAATCTACCAATATTATTCCTTTGCTTGTCTGTTTTTCACACTAGGATGCAAATATGTTGTGTTAGAATCCTCTAGGTTAAGAGATTTGATTGTTGACTTCTGCTACTAAACACTTTTCTCCACTTCCAACCATTTTTCCAACACAAATTTAGCAGTCATTTCTTGTAGTATTTCTTTATTATCATTTCCTCTAAATTTCATTTGTGATTGAATGCTTTCTAATTTATTGCTTGCTATTTGAATATTTTGCCCAATACTATTGTAATCTTTGTTGTTGAGCTGCTTTAGATCTCCTTTTAGTTTTTTGAGCCTATTCCAATAAAGTTCCCCTGTACTTTTTTCTCCAGCATTGCTTGACTATATTATCAAAGTCTAGGTGGTTGGCCAAACAATTAAAAAAACATGAAAGGTCGCCTACCTTCTTGCTTAGTATAGTGGTCTAAAAAATCCTAGGTTAAATGATCCCCTCCATGGCAGGTAATTTCTGAATCAACTTTGCATCAACCAATACTCTATCAATTATATTATGAACATGATTGTTTTTCCAGGAGAATTTTATACCCATTGTTCTGAGTTCATCGAATTCTGTATCTATTATGAAGTTTTTAAAGTCTCTCACCTTTATCTCTTGTACTGGATTCCCCTACATTCTATCCTTAATAGACAGAATAGTATTGAAATTTCCCATTATTAAGCTCGGGCCATTGACTACATTTATAGTTCCTTTTAGATCCTCCCATAGTATCTTCCTGTCTTATATAATATGCATTCCATAGACAGCACCAAAGTTGAAATTGATATTGTGTTGTCTCATGCTCACTTGCCCTACTATATATTGCTCATTAACTCAAATAACCTTAAACACCATCTTTTTTTTGTCTGATACTACCCAAATCATGCTTGCTGGTGCCTCGTCATAATTAGGTACCCATTGCCAGTTACTAAACACCTTCTTCACTGGATCAACATTAGTTACCTTGTCTATATTTTCTAGAACAACTATGACTACCACATTATTATATCAGCAAAACTTTTTAGTTCTTTTTGCTTATACACTTTATTCAACCCTCTAATATTCCGTGTTATGATATTCATCATGATATAGTATTTATATTAGGGCCTCCTCCTCTGTCACTTCTACTCTATTCTCCACTTTCTCCCCGGGCTTCAGATAATTGGGTAATATTCTGGGCAATATGAACTAGTGTTTTGAATGTATTTCCAATATCTACGTCATTCGCTTTTGTGGATCTCATATTCTTATTTTAGGTAGACTTTTCTCTAGCAAGTTGTCATTGCTCTTCATTTTCCTGTTGGATAGGCATTACTTCACCTTCTGATTCTATTTTTTCATGAATCTACCATGAGCATCAATTTTATCTACATTAGGATCAAGTACCCTTACTATTCTCCACTCTTGCTGTTGTTTCTGGTCAATACTTCTTTGCTGTCCTCCCTCTTGGTTCTGCTTCATTTGGTCTCTACATGAGTGGCCTATTTGAAAATTTGTCTGGCAATATCGAAGCTTCCAGTCATATTGTAGCATCTGCTCGGTCACCTTTCCTTAGGGTCACACCCTGGTAATGGCCAAGTAATATCCATTTCAATCAAAGCCCTAACATATTAGACTTTATCAGCCATTGTAGTATATGCATCCTAAGCAATTCCCAATTTTTCTTAGGGCCTGGTTACTCCAATTGTTAAATTGTAGTTAAGGAAAATTAACCTATCTAGGCATAGTTTTAAGCACTTCCTCGATATCAAATAATTTCGTCCATGGTCTCGGTGTGATTGGTCTGTCATTCATAGTATACAGACCATTCAGTATCATTCATCCCTCTCTTCACAACTATTCATCAAAATTATGAATTGTCCATCGCTATGGAAGAGTACCTTATGTTTTCTTACTTTGGAACGATGGCTTGCTATGAATCGCTCAATTGCCATAATAGTTGGAGTATTTCCCACCATATATAAGATTATAGCTCGATTCCACTCTAATTTTCCTCTACAATGTCCTCATCCAGCAATTTACTACAACTTCCCCATCATGTATCTCCGGGGGAATATAGGATAGATTGATACCCTATGCTGAAATTTGTTCTCGTAAAACAGGCCTACCCAGGATCTTCCCCCAATTTTACTCTTTGATGATTTCACCTATTGTATGTTCTTCTCGTTGTCTATCTTAGTACTTCTCTGTCTTTGGCATGCTTGCATTTACTGTTCCATTGCTTTGTGATTCGCTCATACTCGCACCACTATTTGAAGTCATCGATGCATCTACTCATTTAGCTCCAGCGCTCACCAGTGGTGTCAAGAGTGTGATTGGGCTCACCGGTGTTGCTTATTTAGTTCGAGCACTACTTAGATCAGGCCAGTTTAGGTCATTGTGACTTTCCGATTACGATCTTCCTCTTGCATTTTCTCCTTAGCTTTTGTTGTTTGCTTTCCTTGTTCTCGCATGATGATGTCGCTTAATTTCCTTTCTACCACTGGTGTTTTGCAGGTATTTTTCTTTGATCTTCCTCTTCCTCCCAATTCTAGAAAATATGCAAGTTAGTTAGCACCTAACATGCACCGAGAGAAAAAAAAGTTAGGTCACTTTTTAAATAGAAGACTCGGTTCATAAGTTGTATAACCACTCATCGATGAATGTCGCTTTCCAAATTGGGTAACAATATAAAGATATAGCTTGAAGCAGGAATAATGACACCTGAAGTAACATTGTTTCATTTTGGCGGAATAAATTCAATTTATCAAAATGTGTACTTTTGGTCTTTGTTTTAAAAGTAAGAATTGGGACTCGCACGGGGCTCACCCGGGGGCGGAGCACTGGTAAAATACCCTTACGCTTATGTCTGGGTCTTAGTGTCACACCTCCTTTTTTCCTACCCCCGAAAAGGAAAAAAGGAGTTTTCAACTAAAGGACAATCGAAATGGAATTATTATTAAAAGATTAAGAGCTGCCACTTGGGATATTTATGGTATCCCAAGTCACCGGTTTAGAATCCCTAATCGAAGGAAAGAATGACTCTATTTCACAGTCGACGAACCAGAAATCTGAGTAAGGAATTCTCCTAATCCGGGAGAAGGTGGTAAGCATTCCTAAGTTTCCTGGTTCTAGAACGGTCGCTCAACTGTTACATTCAGCTTAATTATCTTATTTTAAACAATTAAGAACCTATGTGCAAATTTTAACTTTTAACCACTTTTACTCATTTTTATAGAAAATTTCAACGTCATTAAAACACGCCTCAACCCATGTTAGATAAATGCACCCGCGGTATTTGACATATTTTAATATCGTTGTGATTTGGATTACATAAATGCGCACCCAAATTTAGAAAAGTAATATTATTAAATTAACATTCCTAAAGTAATTTCACATTGGCAATCTGCGAGGGCCATGGAATTTTAGCTAAATAGCACATCTCGAATTATAAGGATCAAAACAAAGAATAATTAAAGTGTGGGTTACACAATTGTTATTTTTATTTGCATTGGCGCACCTCAATCTACTCTAGTTTTAAAAGAGAAAATTAATTACATTGGGAGGGCCATAAACTATTTGTAATCTATTATGGCTCGCCTCCCCGAATTGATGGACCTGATAAATTAAACATAGGAGGAGTCCGGATTCAGGCCCAAAGTGATCCCCTTTGCTTAGTGAGACATGAACACCCAAAATAGATGCCATTTAGGTAAAATGGGCCACCGTAGGCCCAATCTCCATAACCAAACATTTTGTATTACCAATCCAATACAACACTGTATGAAAACATGTGATTGAACTACACCATGCTTCTGAATTTTCTACTGATGAAAACAAATTAACCAACTTGAGCCTCCAATTTTTTTCTAGCACATAAAAATGGGATTGAAGATTTGAATAATGGCACAAATTGTCTAAACCAAAGTCAAACTCGTTTTTTAACAATCCTGGACAAGAGTGAGCCCAGATTCGGACAACAGTAGTTTCCAACAATGCCTAGATCTAACTCGAGTCTGCAATCCAACTCCATGGCTCTTTTTAATTTTACTTCTTAAATGCAGGTAAATGGCCGATTACAGAAGGGAAGTGTTCAAAACTAAAAACCTATGGAGCAACAATTGAATTGTAGATTGTAAATCTAGTGGTCATGAAGCTAAGACTATGGAAATCCTATATTGAAACATGAACCACAATTCAAATCATGACCAATTTATCCCTCTATTTGCCGCAGAGTTGATAGTAACACACATATTATCCTGCAACCATTTTGAGCCCACACACTTTTTCCAAATTTACAATTTAACTAACATTTGGGACATGATAATAAACTTTGAAGATACTTGAAGACTTATACACTATCAGAAGTGATAGAACCTAATAACTCTCCAAATCATTTCTACATTCAAGCTAACATGGATTTCTGAATTAATCTACACTACTAGAACTAATATAACCCAAATAAGACATAGATAAGTCCCACAGTCCATAGTTAATTACAATATGAGATTTTGGTTGCTTAAATGGAAACCAACTACAACTATACTATGAGTAAATAAAGGGATATGAGCATCAGGCAAGGAAACACAGAGCTAAAACATAATAGTGCTCCACCTTTTATCCTCAAATCAGAATTTACATCATGAAGGATACAGAACTTGTACATGGAAAATGAATGAAAAACCAGAGAAGAAATTGAGAGCCAGTAGGTTTAGCTAAGCAACAGCAGAACTAAGTGTTAGATTCAATCACCAATTATGTGAAATCAACCCAGCAAAGACTAGCACCGAGACTCAACAATTAGAACTAAAGAATCAGCTTGAAAACCCAGTAGAATAGTGACCCTCAACAAAATTTATCCAAATATTTTAGTACCCAAGTTCAAACCATTTTTCCTCCTCAAAAACAATCACAAATTACCCTAGTACTGAAAGAAAACTTCAGAATTAAAAACAAGAGTTCAAAGGAATAGTATTCTCTCCTTATTTTTCAGCCATTTTTTATTTTTTGCATTTTTTCTCTCTTTTAAGCTGCAGCCTTTGTATTCTCTCGATTGTTAGCTCTTTAATCTCTCTCAGATTTTTCGAAATGTGTAAGCTCCCTTAAAATGAGGAGCGGGAGGTCCTTATATAGGTCTATCTAGTGTAGCCCTATTTTAGCTAGTTATTTTTCATTTTAACCCTCTCAACCCAGATTGCTTTTACCCTCTTACCACTATAAAGAATCTGAAAATCATGCCTCCTAACAAACTCACGCTTATCCTATCTTCTAGAGCCTTTCCTCTAACAGAATTGATTCCCTATTATTCTAGAATCTTTGAATTACCCTCAACCCAATCAATTATTACTAACCTTGCCCTTCCCTTTGAGCCCCCCTGAAGTTCCTAATCATTCACTTACCCCCCCCCCCCCCTTAGGTTTTTATTTGTTCAAGTAACTCCTATGAATCCATACAGATTGACAATTATGACAAACAACATTCCTCAAACAAGTTCCAACAAACAGATCGAAACAAAGCCACAAACAAGACATATCTAGAAGCTTGAACACAACAGATCTTAATACTCAAAACTAACCTTGCTCTTTGGGTTGATATTCCTGATAATACCAAATAATCAAGAACTAGGCCATTAGGGCAAACATGAAAGCAACTCGTTTACAGATTAAACCAATTAAGTGATTTGAAACAAATTAAGGAACAAAAACAAATAGAGATGTCTAAAACTATATGAATGAACTACATTTTTTGTTCCAAAATTAAACTAACCAATGGAACAAAAACAGAGATAATTGAACTCATAACGAAAATGCCATGCACATAAGCTAGATGAACTAAGACAAAGCAAAACCCTAAAAAATTCTATATTCATGACCCTTCTAAATATTATTTATTGGTCAAAGAAGAAAAACCAGGAGACGACAAAATGATATAGAAAAGAAGAAGAGGCGGGTGATGAAAAAGAAAAATGAAAGGGACAGAGTATACCTTGATGAGAAGTAGATCGACTATTCTTTTATGTTTTCTTCAATTGGCCAACAAGGGTCTTTTAAAACATATTTATGAAAGTCTAGCTTGGAGCAAAATGGCTCCTAACCCAACACAAAGAACATTCTTCTTCGATTTGCAATTCTAGAAATTTGCTACGTTATTTAACAGAGACGGTGAGATATCCATGGAGAGGAAGATATAGGGATGGCTTGATAGAGTTTTGGACCAATTTGGGGAATTAGGGTTTTGGAAACAATCTTTGATCTAAAATTCAAAAATATGAACGATAATTCGAAGAAAACGGGTTAGGGATTTGGGATGAGGAGATGAAGGAGATCCTAGGGTGTAATTTTGCGACAGATTGGACGATTTAGGGTTTTGGTCGTTCTTTTCATTTCCATATTCGAGGAGTTCGGCTAGGATTCAAGGGAGGGGGTTTTGAGATTTGGAAAGAGGAGAAAGAAAGGAATCGACAGTGTAAATGTGGAGTCGATTGGAGCGACGCTGCCGTCGGAGGTGATTTCCGGCAGGAAGCACGTCGAGGAGCCGGCGAGAGATTCTCAGAGGGTGTGGAGACGATAAAAGGGAGTAGGGGTCGTTCAGACATTTAAATATCAAAGAAACCCGACTTTTAATTGGTTGGATCATCCAACCTCGACGGCTCAGATTGAATTGAACTAAACGATGTCGTTTTAAAGGGTTGGGTAATAGGCCTGGACCGGTGGGGTGAGATTGGGCTGGGTCAAGACTGGAAATCTGCTTAAGCAAATTTGGAAGACTGGCAGCTATTGGCCTCTTTAATTAAAGAAGACCCAATTTCCTCTTCTTTTTTTATTCTATTTATTTAATTAAAATAAAAACTAAAATTAGACCTAAAAACTAAATTAACCTAGCCAATTATATCAAGCCTTAATTAATAATCAATGCTATTAATTAACTACCAAATGAAAGAAAACTAACATAATTCAAACTAAAATTTTAACAAAGCAAAATAAATCAATTTTGTGTATTTTCTATTTATGTAAAAAACTTAATCACTAATTAATCTAAAAATATATAAAATTAAATCCTAAATGCAATGTATATTTTGTATTTTTCATTAATTAAAATGCACAGGCAAAAATACAAACAATTAACATGAAATATAATAAAAATCCACAAAATTACAAACACTGAAGGAAATTATTTTGTTTTCAATTTTTTGGGAGTAATCCATATAGGGAAAAAGTCACATGCTCACACTTAGTTCCGTGAGACTTACGCCTTGGCCATCGGGGCTTAAGCCCCAAACACGCCCAGCGCCCAGCGTACCGGGCTCGCCTAATAGAACTTTATACAATTGTATGTAACTAACCTTGTAAATCCTTAAATTTTCTTAATAAATCGTTGACTATTCAAATTTTCTTTTCTCTTACTCATAAATCATTAAGTTGAGAGTATTCTGTGATAATTAAAATAAAAATTATTGTATGTTATCCACTAGGACTACTATGATTATTAATTTTAAATAAAGCTTTCATTTAAAAAGTATTTATTTATTATCTTTTATTATATCTTTACTATATAAAAGTCCATAATTTTTTTAGTTATTTCTTTAAGTATTTTTTTTTCACGTTTATGATGTACAATACTTATTAATTTAATAGGTAAGTATTAACTAGTAACTATTTTATAATAATTAGTTATCACGGTATTATATGGTGAATTATGTCAATTTCTAAATTTGTTGAAACATAAAAATAAGTTATGCTAGAAAATCATATGGAAATTGTGAATTATCCTTTCATATTAATTCTCTTTCAAATAGAAAGCATATTAAATAAAAGGAGTAATTCAAGAAAAAATATCAAATTATAATATCGAAATTCTTTCAAGATTCATTACCCCTTAAGAGATACAAATAAGATTTCATATCAAATACATTACTTTTGATGTCTGAATTGTAGTGACGTCTAATTTTCATATTATGATATATGTCATACTTTTCGTAGTATTCATAGTTGAATTATACTTTATAAATATTTTAAACAGATTATTTCTTATAATTTTGGATTTTAATATAATTTTATAATTATTTTATATTTTATATTATTTTAAAATTTGTAAAATATAAAGATCCGAGGGACTTACACCCCATGTCTGAGGGTTTCCTCGTCAGGTAAAACACCTCTCCTCATACCCATTGCAAAGTTTATACCCATTGCTTTTGATAACCCTACATTTGAATCATTGCAAATTTAACAAATAATAACCATTACATCAAGGCAGAATAGCCTGAGAGACACTTGTACTTGTTTTGGTTTGTCATCCCGATTCCTACACTCTATAAAGTTTCATCTGAATACTTCAACTATATCAAAACAAGACTTTTGGACCCTTCTGATCGTTGACCGAGCTTATGTGGCATTGATATGGCTGAGTTGGACAAAATAAGTAATTTACACGCACATTAGGTGCGTGAGTTGTTGATTTTTCTTTATTAAAAAATAAAAATTAAAAATAAATAAATAAAGAATACTCCAGCCCCTTCCTCCCTTCGTTCTACCCCCTTTTCTTCTTCTTCAGTCCCCTCTCCCCATTCTGCCCTCCCTCCCTCCACCCCACTTCTTCTTCTTCAGCCCCTACCCCCCTTCGTTTTGCTCCCCCCCGGCTCTTCTTCTTCTTCAGCACCCCTCACCCCACCTTAGACAATCTTGAAAAAAATCTTAGGCAAAACCCTTGAAGAGAACTTGAAGAAAATATCATGGCTTCCATCTTCAACAACAAACCAAGAAACGAAAACCCTAACTAAACCCTAATACCCTAAGCCGTCGCCGTCCTCACTTCACAGCCAGCCGTCAATCCGATCAGCCACACCAGCCAGCGTTTTCATTTCGCCGGCCAGCCTCGCTGCCAAACCATCACCATGACTGCCTGAAACCGGCGAAGACCCCCTGAAATCCGTCTTCTTCCACGCCAAACGATCCCTTCTACTTAACAGCCAAGAGCAGCAGCGACTGAACAATAACGACCCCACCCCCGCCGGTCTTCTATCAGAAGCCATGGCAGGTTGAGAAGCCATGACCGGTGGGTTTGAAGAAGGAAGGAGGGGTTTTCTTTAATTTTAATTTTTTCCTTATTTAATTTTATTTTTTGTCTAAGAAATTAAAATTTTGTTAAATAATATTATTTTGGCATAAAATCTGTGGATGTTGATTTGCCATCCACGTCAAGCAAGTGAGCATCACGCTATTTCGGAAGGTTTAAAAGTCTTGTTTTGATTAAGTTGAAGTGTCCAGATGAAACTTTATGGAGTGTAGGGACATGGATAATAAACCAGAACAAGTACAAGTGTCTCCTGGACTATTTTACCTTACATCAATTACTTAAACATGTGTTATTTAAATTTGAACTAATGCTCCATATATATAAAGGTAATACAGTTCTAAATCTAGTCCGATATAACATATTTTTTGCATAGAGGGACCACAAATATATATTTTAATTAATTGAAGGTCAAATGGCCAAATTGTTATTATTCCTAAATATAAATAATTCTGCTAATTTAACGAACAGCGACGAGAGGACATGATTCTTGGGAAAGCAAGAAGGGAGCAGAGACATCATCGTAGAAGATAAAGAGAGTACTCTCTTTCTGCTTGTGTAACCACATGGTATCTTCTGCTAACTTCTGATAGATATCCCAAAAAACCTACCTGAAAAACTCAGTTTTTATTCATTTCAATTCTCTCTCACCTTACACACACTATGTAGAATATAGAACATATTAGCACTCTAACACCGAGCTATCATCAACTTCTCGATCGTCACCAAATTCTGAGGCAGAGACTAATTTTTAGTTTATAGATTCTGGACCATAATTTCTTTTACTTATTCGATTCTGGACAAATTATTTATATATACTATTAAATAAATTTTTAGACACAAATACATAGTTTGAGTTGGGATCTGCCGAACCCATAAATAATTCAGGAGCTCCACCCCTGATTGAGTTTCTCTTTTCTTGGTGTTCTTTTATTGTTCCATACACAGTGTCCTATAATATTCTTACCAAATAAAACCACGAATACGCATCATTTAGGCACGTCGTTTATGGATGGTAGAATGCTCCCACTTGGTGTTAACTGACGATATCAAATCCTTTTAATTTCCGCGCCAGACCATCTTGTTTGACCCAAAAGTTATCAAATACTTTCGGAGCAAATCAATCAAAATAAATTAAGGATAAATCGTAATCGAAGATAATAATACCATAGAATATGTAATACGTTCGCTCGTTTCTAGTCTCAATGCCTGAAAGAAACTCGAAGATCAAGAGGGTGATTTTTAGAGAGAATGAGAGAGCAAATGAAGTTCAATAATAATCATCTCCCCTTTACAATCCTAGGATCCCCTTATATATTAAGGGACCCTACTTCTTATATTAAAATAAATAAAATTAAATATACACCTTTGAAGTGACGTCGGAACCTATGGTGACGTTTCTCCTAACGCTACAAAGTCGTACATCTGCCATGGTTAATGCACGCTTGTCGGTAATCCATGCCGACACAGAGACGTGGTTGGTCAAATTCGACCCCATACAGTTAGTCCCTCCGTTCGTCGGGGTCGCTGCGAGGTGCATCCTCGATGGACGGAATTAATAACCTTGTTGAGGGAGAGTTTGACCTTTGGTTAAGAGTAGTAACATAGCAGGTCGGGGACAACACTCGAGACTGTTAAAATGCTGACACGCAATTCCTTTGCTGTGGTGACGTCAGCACTCGCATGCGTCATCATTATGCATATTCCCGAGGTAACACAAAAGGCGCTCTGACATTTGGTTTCCCGTGCCAGTTCGAAATCTGGCTCTTCGATTTTAACGCCACCCAACCCTATAAATAGGGGAAGGGTTTAACCTGAAACAAGTTTCGATCACTTACGAGAGATATTCTATCCACTCAAGTAGCGTTCTCGTTCTCCGTCTTTTCTCCGTGGTCGGAAAACTCCCTTTCCCCCGTTGTATTATGCACATTTCTTTCTTGAACGGAAACGATGGACAAATCTCGGCGGGGATAACCCGAGGGTTACTGATATTGATCCACCAAATATACTGCCTCCCTCTAGTGGTGGTTAGCGAGAAGAAGAGGAAAACCTCAGTCCCCTCACAGTGGATAATATGCTACCAAAGAACTTCCTATCTCGGAGCGACTTCAGAAAAGATTCACCCGCACAACCATCGGAACGCTCCTAGTTGTTACAAGATCATTTGGATGACCTCCGCGAGGCATACGACATATCTACTCATGTGGAGATAGTTCCAGCGGGGGTGGATGATGTAGACGTACATAGACAGGGGTATTGAACCTTCTATGACTACCCATTTGTGATTGGCTATGGTTTCCCCATTTTCCCTTTAACGGTGGAGCTCTGCCGCTTTTACAATGTATTCCTGTCTCAGCTTACGTCGTATACCCTAAAGGTGTGCCGAATGCTGACCAAATATGCGGAGCTAGTCGGGTGTGAAGTCTCTGCCCACAATAATCTGCAATTATTCAGTGTCGGGTACTTGAGAGGCACCATGCTGCACTTGAGAGACCGTGTTACAAAGGGGCTGGTGATCAAGACCGATGAACGACCTAGGCGCCGATTTTGGCGTAGATACTTTTATGTTAGGATAGTGCATCTGGTCTCTAACCTTTTCGGGTTTCCGAAAAGGTGGAATTCGAAGCGTAAATGTCTCTGTCCCTGAATTTCTCGCTACTTCTGCCTACCATGACTATAATTTTTTTCTGTTGCATCTAGAGCTCACACACATTGGCTAATTACGGTCATTAAGAGGTGGGTGACCGACCAATTGCCTTATGTAGAAAGGACCCGCACATGGCCCATTTTTGTCTAGCATTATGGTCCTGCGGCCCCTTCAGGTAGATTTTTTTCTTTTCTTCACAAGTTTTGCGAATTTTGCTGACTAGGTTATCTTTATGGCGATAGGACGAGCTACTCTTAGGAAAAAGGCGATAGTACCAGCTTCTACCTTGTCCGGTGCTGCTTCGGGTACTTATGAGATATTATGCGCGTCCATCTAAAGAGGCGTTACTGTGATCCCTTTGCAGGGAGTCACGTCCTTAGCAACGATTATGAGAGAGTCGGTGTCAATGGTACCAGCTCCGCAGCCCATAGATGAATCTCCTGAGGTCAAAGAACGGATGGAGAGCAAAAGGCAGAGGCTCTTAATGGGCAAGGCTGTGGCTAGTGAAAACGAAAAGAGTAATGTGCCTCGACAAATTCCCAGACCCATCTTCACATCCGACGTAATCCGCTCTGGGATGTCGGCCCAACACGAGGTTAGCACTGCTGGTACTAGTTCGGTGCATGCCGCTGAGGGTGGTTCGATGACCAACATCAATGGAGCTAGCAGGGAAGTCAATGGATCAAACTCTGAGATAGCCCAGGAGGAAATGGATGAATTTGTGAAGGCTCTCACCGAGGTGGAGGTGACGGTGGATGGGTCCGACTGTCATATTGTGATCCTAGGGTCTTCTAATTTGTTGCTCAACGACGAACATGTCACTTCGGAACTTACTTTGCTACGCGCTTCCCCTAAAAATGAGACACTCTGGGCCGTCCGCGATGCAGACTTATCTCTAAGGGTCGCTGGCATGGCTTTACAGGTAACCCCTTTATTAATGTTCTTTGCTTTGTTGTGACATTGGCTTGATGTGTTATAATTTTTACGTTCTTTTCAGACCCTCATTTTTTATTGAAGCGGAGGCGTCGTGAGCTAAATCAGTCGACCATCTTTGACAAGATGGTCAAGAGATACAGAGTGTACCACTCCAAACATCAAGCGGCGCCACACCTTTTCCAGCAAGAACCCAAATATTAGGTGTTCCGTGAGCGTCGTAAGCAGAGAGATGCCTAGCTAAAACGTAGGGAGGCTGACCTAGAGAAGGCGGAGGATGAGTTGGTGAGAGCCGTAACTCGTGGTGTCAAGTTGGAAGCACTACTCAAGGCGATAGAAGATGGGATTGAATTGACTCGAGGGGTGGCGGCACAGAATGTCGACTTTCAGCGTAGGGTGGCAGATTTGACCACCGAACTTTTATCTAGGGCGGCAGAGTTTTGTGCCCCTAGGCAGGGTTCCCCCAAGGTCTGAGGACGTGGTTCGACCTCCACAACTTTCCTCATTTCGTCCCCGTGTCTAACCAGAATGCATGCCGCAAGACGCTTGAGATGTGGATTTTTCTTGAAGCCAGACTTGATGTATATAGCGACTTTCATGCTACGGGTCGGGCAATGGAGGAGGAGGTCCAAGCGCGGCAGAGCGAGGCTCGTGCCGCACGTAAAGCTTGCTGACATACTCTCACTCCCATGACCGGGAAGTCTACCCTTTGGAGGACATCCACCGTCTAGACTCCGAGTTACGGTATAATGATGTTCATTGCCCAGGAGGTGACGTGCAGGGTTGCGATGAGCCTTGAACTTGTATATATTTTTTTGCTCTTTTTTTTTTTGGAATGTAATGGGGCCTCTTTGCGGGGTTGAATGAAAATACATTTTTACTGTGATATATGAACTCTATTTTGGTCGTTGTTCTTTTCTGATCATTTAGTTTTTTGTTTCTTTTCTATCTCTTTTTGTCTAAAACCTCGTCGCGACTTGAGTGGGTTCGAAATGATTTCGACAGTTTTAGCCAATAGGACATTTCTTTGACTATCGTCGAAATGTTATCCGTTGTGGTCGAGTTGGGTCGATCCTTAGTGTCGATGGCCTTAGCCAATAGGATGTGGCTACGACTGTCGTCAGAGTATAATCCATCGTGGTTGAACTGGGTCGATCATTAGTGTCGATGGCTTTAGCTAGTAGTATTTGGCTTCGATTGTCGTCGAAGTATAATCTATCGTAGTCGAACTTGGTTGAACCTTAGTGTCAATGGCCTTAGACAGTAGGATATGGCTTTGACTATCGTTGAAGTATGATACGTCTTGGTCGGGCTAGGTCGAACCTTATTGTCGATGGCTTTAGCTAGTAGGATGTGGCTTCGACTTCGTCGAAGTATAATCCTTCGTGGTCGAACTGGGTCGAACCTTGATATTGTTGGCCTTAGACAATAGGATGTAACTTTGACTGTCATCGAAGTGTTATCCGTCGTGGTCGAAATGGGTCAAACCTTGATATTGATGGCCTTAGCCAGTAAGACATTACTTCGACTATCCTCGAAGTGTTATCCGTCGTGATCGAGAGGTCCGCCAAACGTCCTTTTTAGAGATCATGATTTATTCTGCTATATTGGGCGGCTTGCACGCAGAGTTTTTTGGCTTCTTTCTTGTCACGTGGAAGTGTCCAGTACTATAGATAGGCACACTTAAATCTTGTAACAAACCAACTAACCATACAATTTCAGGCTCACAAGCTTCCATGCTGCGATATTCAGCTTATGCTAAGCTTCGACTAATTGTGTATTATTTCTTTGACTTCTATGAGATCAGGGAATCACTTAGTTTATTGACATATCCTGTGACTGAGTGCCTGGTATTAGGACAAGCTGTCTAGTTAGAATCGCAATAGGCTGTTAAGTGAGTAGCTGGGATATCGCTTAGAAAAACCCCTAAACCAGGACAACCTTTGATATACCTTACCACTCTCAATGCCGCTTCCCCTTGTGACCTCATTGGCTGTTACATGAACCGATAGAGTACTTGAACTATGAAGCAAATATCTAGGCTTGTGGTGGTAAGATAGATCAGTTTCCCTACGAATTTTTTATAACTACATATGTCTTCTAGCAAAGGATCACTAGTGTCACCCGTTAATTTATCAAATTTAATAGTGGTTAGTCTAATATTGACTCCAAGTGGTGTTGTGGTGGCTTTGCACCACTAAGTCCACATCAGAAACTAGTTCTAAGGCATACTTCCTCTAAATAAGAAGTATCCCTTGCTATGATCTCAACACCTTAATGCCCAAGAAATTCTTGAGTTCTCCTAGATCTTTGACCTTGAAATTGTTGTGCAAGGTCTACTTTTCTTCATCAATGAGGTCCTTGTCACTCCCACTGATAAGTAGGTCATCAACATAGATTTAAAATGATCACAACACACCTTTCTCTCTATTTAGTGATCATGGAATGATCACGAGAACTTTGACAGTACGCAGCTTCAATGTTACACTCCGTAGCTTTACGGTGTAGTATTATACGTTTGATTTGTCGTAAGATAATTGAAATCAGTTCAAGGACAACATTATTTTGGGGTTATTAATAATATACTATTTCAAACAAGTGATAAGTAAATTCGTGAAGCTTACAGGGTAAGCGAACCGAAAAAAATGAGTTTCGTCGAAGTTTGTTAATTTGGAATAAAATACGGCCCGAACTACAATACCACATATTTATGGATTAGTGTTATATAAGGTACCATATGACCATGATAGTAAGGTATATAAAGTGTGTTAAAAGTAATTAGTATTTTAAGTAATTTGAGATAATTCTTATTTATGTAAAGAATTCGTTAATTACTAATTTTTAGTGGGAGATTAACAATATAATTAAAATTTGTTGATAAGTTTAATGAAGACCCTATCCCCACGTGGCAGCAAAGGACTTAAGCATCAATGACTCGTTGGTCTTTATTGTTTTAATCCGCTTATTTTAATCATATGAAAATTTTAAATATTTGAATTGTTAATTTTTGTGACTTATAATCCTTTTATTGTTAATTTCCAAAATATTATCACATTAAATGATTCAATATCCAAATTTGTAATCAAAATTAAGAATTTTGACCACATAAAAAAATAGAGTAACAAAGTTATTTGCTTGCTTTGAACTCGTATTACAAAAGCCCCGGAGTTTAGAGTGCAAATTCAAGAGCTTTTAACTTCTCTATCCTTCTCTCTCCTCTCTGTGTTAGTCGCGTTTGACATACTCTGCATTTGTTTGGTTAAGCTTAGTGCTTCTCTATGAGAGTTCATATGCAAGTGCAAGAGAGGAGGAATAAAAAAGAAAGCTTCTTGTTTTGTTTCTTCTTTTAGAACTTCTTGTTTTGTTTCTTCTTTTAGAACTCTATATTTTGGTTCCTTTTCTTTTTCCCTTTCTTACCACTTTTCTAGTCCATATGTTCACTCTGCTATATGAAGGAAAGAAATAACTGAAAATGCAAGTCACTTCTTGGTAAGAAATATGAGTAGTTGGTTTCAAAATTATCAGTTAAACCTGAAAAACAAATCATGGCATTAGAGACAGTGGTTTACCCTCAAGAACAATTTGGCTATTTTTATAATAAAGAGTTTTATGCATCAACTAGTTCATTTCCTCATAGTATAAGTAATTGGGAGTCTTCATCTTGTAATTCAATGATGCAAAATCAAGAGAAAGAATACTATTGGGATATTTCAAATTCTTCACCAGAAGCTGCAGTAGCTTGCAATAATTTTGACGAGAATCAGCTGTTTTTGGAGGCAGCAGACACTTCAGGAGGCAGGAGGAAGAGAAGACGGACAGCTAGAGGTAGCAATAAGAAGAGGGAAGAATTGGAAAACCAGAGAATGATACATATTGCAGTGGAGCGCAATCGTCGCAAGCAGATGAGTGAATATCTTACTGTTCTTCGATCTTTGATGCCATCTTCCTACGTTCAAAGGGTCTGCTTCCTGTTCTCTTTCCCTTCTCACATCAATTTTCGGAAGCCCGTTTGGGCCATAAACACTATTTTACTATGAGTTTAAATTACATATACCCATATTAGTATAAAACTTGTTTGAGTTACGAAAACAATTTATTCCTCTGATATTCTTTTTTAAACATAACTTAATTACTTACGAATATATATATGTTTAACAAAAGAAGCGGTGCTTTGGCGTAACTAGTAAAATTATTGTCTAAATGATTAGGAGGTCGCCCGTTCGAGCCGTGTAAACAATCTTTTGCAAAAATGTAAGGTAAGACGGTGTACAATAGACTCTTATAGTGCTGCCGTTTCTTGGATCCGGCGCATGTCCAGCAGTAACTTAGTGCATCGGGCCGCCTTTTAACTATTTAACGAATACTAGTATATTTTACACGTTAACCCGATAGTCTCCAACGCTTTTGTATGTCCAGGAATTTATCATGTTGTATAGTTTAATTTCGTTCTCTTTTCTTTCTAAATTAAGGAAAGACTTCGCTTTCAGGCTGACCAAGCATCAATAATTGGAGGAGCCATAAACTTTGTGAAAGAGCTAGAACAGCATCTTCAAACGCTAGAAGTTCAAAAGAGAACCAGTACTCATGACCAACTACACGAAAATGGCATATCATCATTACCACTTTTTGCTAATTTCTTCTCCTTCCCACAGTATTCAACAACACATTCAAATCATGTCAGCAGTTCACTGGCAGCTGCAACAAATTCAAGCGATCCGGCGGCCAAGAATAGATCAGTGATGGCTGACATAGAAGTGAGCCTAGTGGACAGCCATGCCAACCTCAAAATACTATCAAAGAGAAGGCCAAAACAACTCAAGAAGATAGTAGCTGGATTTCAGTGTCTGTGTCTCACTATTCTTCACCTTAATGTCACTTCTGTCGACCAAATGGTTCTTTACACCCTTAGTGCTAAGGTTAGTGATTAATTTCAAGAAATCCCAATATCTTTTACTTAACATTCATAAATTAGAGTAATTAGTAGCATTGAAACAAGCCTGATTACAATAAAACTACACAAAATTGTGTAGTGCACAAACTATAATTAACACTATCAATATATATGACTTATAAGTTAAACATATTAAGTAACCATTTTAAATCATGTAAGATGTCATGCATTTTTGGAATATTGGTTCATATATCGAAACTAAGAAAACTCTTTTACTTTCCGTTAATTCTTGCTGTTTCCTTTTTAGCAAAATGTTTCATATTTCTAATTTAAATTTTCTGTGTGCATGGATGAAAATTTGAAACAGGTAGATGAAGGGTGCCAACTAACTACAGTAGAGGAAATTGCTCAAGCTGTTAATCAATTGCTGGCTGGAATCCAAGAGGAAGCTGCTTCAAGATGAAAAGAAAATCCCTTAGCTTAGTTTAATGTACTGGGACAAGTCATTTCCAAAATGTTCTCTCTCTTGTTTATTTCTCTATTAAATTAGGGATTTTTAACTAGTTATACTATATTAGAAATTTATTTGCTTATGTTCTTTATGTTTTGCAGTTTTTAATAAGTATTTAGGATTTTTTTACAATTTGTATACGTTGCTTCTTAAAAGGTTCCCACCCCATTATGGTGCCTTCAATTAAGGGATTCGATTATATCCTTTTCTTTTTTTTTCTTTCTCCTCTTTTCTCTCCAATATAAAAATAAAAATATAAATCCCTTAATCTAAATCCAGAATCTCCATCTTCTCCATTGTAGTTGAATTGTATTAGGTACATCAATGCCTAAAACATAAATATATCATACTTGTATCGTAATTGTATCTAACTTGTATTGGGTACATTAATATCCAAAATAATACCCAAATTAACAATATACAATGAATATATAATTATCATACACTTGTAATACAATACTTGCAATAATTATGATAGATATACAATTATAATACAATCACGATACATTTCTGAAAAATTGTGATACAATTATGATCTTCATTTTCCTCAAGTAATTTCAATCACAGCTCTACACTAAAAATTTAGTAGAATATTATTATAATTGTATTAGTATTTTATCCACAACTTGAATGTAGAGAAAAATTTCAAATTTCTTCTATACTGAGATTTTGAATGATTGAAAGAGAGAAATATGATATCAAAAGCTTTATAGGAAGAAAGAATCTGCACTTTTGGTGGACAATATTAGATGAATGAAAGAGAGAAATTGGATATTAAAAGCTTTGAAAGAGCAATGAGTCAGCGAAATTTTTAGGTTAGAAAGATTTTGGTCATCAGTGGGCAAGGGAGATCTCTTACCATGGGTAAGTACAAAAATAAAAGATGTTCTTGTAATCCTTTGGAAAAGGAAGAGAATCTTAAATGTAGAGGGATTATTTGTAATTGATACGCTATATTTAAGATACGTTGAATTCCCTTTTGTTATGGTTTTATATAAAACTAGTAAATATAAGTATATAAAGTAATTATCAAGAAATCTAAATAAAATAGTAAATACACTTCTATTATAATATAGTTACGTAAAAATCCCAATAAATTTTCTTCCTCCGAGTACATTGATTTTTTGTTCAAAAACACTTGTACAGGATACTCACATGCCACTTGCTCTTGCAGAATCTCTCAGCTATAAGTAACAATAAAAAGGAAAATTAAGGTTCAAAAGAAAATTCCAATAAATAAGTACACCCATCAAATTCATCCAGCAAAAGGTGACAACTAGAAAGTGCCAAACTTTGACAGAAAAGTTAATTGCACAAAATGTCTATAAAGCATTTTCTGAACGTTCAATCGATGTAGTATAATATCTATATTTAATTTGTGTTAGCACTCCCGTCCGTTCATTTTTAGTTGTCAACTATACTAAATTATTATTTTTATTTTTACTTGTCTATTTTAACAATATTTTTTTTACTTATTTTATTTTGTCATTAGTTATTCATTTCCAAATTATTTCTTAAGACAATTTAAAATACTATTATTATTAATATGGGTATTATAATCAAAACTTATTTATTATTTTTTAAAAGAATACTTCAAAGTAAAAGTGAACGGAGAGGATACTATGGCAGATTAGTCCAAACCTTCTCTCATAGAAGGTGCGAATAATTTCATTTTCATGAAGCCTAGCCTAGCATTAGTATTTAAACACATTAACTTGTCTTAGATTGAAAAGCTACTACAAGATTCCTTTTCTCCCTTCTCATTTACCCTTGCTAAAATCTTGCAAGAGACCGAAAATTTACAAAAAAAATCGTGCCTACACATTAGGCAACCACTTATTGGAATTAAGACGCAATTTGAAATGGAGGGAGTACTTGGTTGATTAACTGAACAATGAGAGATAGGGTAGTTGTGTGAGGGAAACCAAATGTGGCCAGCAAGCATATATTTCTCGCTCTTCTCCCAACACCTACTATTAGTCTACTACAAGTTTGACGTTACTCGACACGGGTGAAAGGTTACAGGTATTTCGTGAATTAGTCGAGTTGCGGGTAAGTTGGTCCGGACAACACATTACAATTGATAAGAAAAAATAGATCGTAGAAAAGGAAGAAAAATAGCATGTATAACTAACATATGGAGGTACGGAAAACATAACAGCCTTAAAGGAAAAAAGGAGGCCAACTGATTTTATTGTGAATCTGAGCTCTTCTATTTCCTGCTCTGGTTAAACTGATGCTACATGCTATTTCTTTTGGATCTTAAATGATAATGTAATCCAAAAAACTGATTGTATTTCTTGGGAGAAGATAAACAGGAATTTTCACGATCCAAAATTCACTAATCGTGATGACATCTAGCCCAATTCGTTAGGTCGGCCAATTAATAACTATCTAATTTTAATAATATTAATAAGACAACATCTGCACGCAATATGCAGAAGTGTAGTTTGAGTACAGTCGACCCCATATATTCAATAAGTAACAAACCTAAACTTAGGTTGAAAGTAATGACGAGCTGGAACATAGGTCGGGTCCAACACCAATAACCAACAGCAGTTCATAACAACGTAAAGCGAATAACAAGGAAGTAATCTCGGAATTTAACTGCTTAGCTTTAGCTTTTTCACAATTCCCGAAAGTAGTTCTGCTTTTTAAGTATATAAGTGAAAACCCAAATTCTTTACCCAAATCATCGGGAAAAATATGAGATATTTTGAAAGCTGTAATTTTCCTCAAAAACCTTTAGTCTGGTTAATGTTTCGTTTTCAGATAGCAAGTGAAAATATCCTGCTTTATTCATATACCAACATGTGTGAGATGTCATGAATGACGTGATACTATATAGTATGAGGAAAAATACATCTCTATGCATGTATGTCAAGTGTGCATGCCAATGCTATGTATCTCACATATGAATCATGTGGTCACACTCTCAGAGTACTCAATATCACAGTCTCGTATTTCTCTCTTACAGTACTCAATACTCAGCACACTCAGTCAC
The DNA here is from genome assembly GCA_034376525.1 of Nicotiana benthamiana. Lineage (NCBI taxonomy): Eukaryota > Viridiplantae > Streptophyta > Magnoliopsida > Solanales > Solanaceae > Nicotiana > Nicotiana benthamiana. The sequence goes on from CM067328.1 coordinate 46,250,237, forward strand.
CCAGCACTGCACAATACTCGTTACGGTATGCAACTCTCGACCCCCCCACCCCACACAAGCATAATATATATATATATATATATATATATATGCTCACTAGGGGTGTGCAGACTCTGGAGCAGCTCCTACAACCGAAGCGCTATAATCCGCATGGACAACTCATGTGTTGTAACATCAATATCTAGATCAACACAGATAACTCACTTGCTGCACGGACAACTAACGTGCGATAGTGTCAAGATCAGAATCCTCACGGACAACTTACGTGATATAATATCAATAACCTCACAACTAGGCCCTCGGCCTCACTCAGACATCAGTCTCTCCATACCCTCTCTTTCTCTTTCTCTATCTCTCGCGGGCTCATAATGACATGAAAATAGCCCGAAAATTATGATATGATCTATTGATAAATAACAACAGTGATTGAGATATAATATGTATATAAATGCGTATGACTGAGTATATAAAGCATTGAAAACAAATAACACAACAATAGAAATGGCATCAGCGGGTCCCAACATGATAAGCATGAAGTCTAGACATGATGTCCAACATTAATCTTAGCTTAATAGCTCAAGTATGTAAATATTTCATGATTACGGGTAAGATCAAGTAACTACATAGTACCACAGGAATAGCAGAGTCACAAGTCACGTGGTGTACGCCCACACGCTCAACACCTAGCATGTGCGTCACCTCAACACCTGTCACATAGCATGTAATTCGGGATTTCACACCCTCTCACTAAGTTTAGAAGAGTTACTTACCTTGAACAAGACAATTTCAACACAGAGCAAGCCAAGTGATGCTCCAAAAAAAATCATGTTGCGGTTTCAGACCTCCGAACGGCTCGAAACTAACCTAAAATAACTCAAATACATCAAACAATGCTAAAAGAACCAATCCCAATCGAAAAATGGTCATATTTTTAATCAAAAGTCCAAAATCAGCCAAAAATCCAAACCTATCCAAAACTCACCCGAGCCCCTCGGGACTTCGCTCGAACATACCAAATAGTCTCATATAATAACATTGAACTACACGAAGCCTCAAAACACATACACAACAACTTTGAAACGACGAATCACATCTCAATTCGAAATCAATGAACTTAAACCTTCAAACTTCCACAACCAATACTGAAACCTATCAAATGATGTCCGATTGACCTTAAGTTTTGTACATAAGTCATATTTGACATTACACACCTGTTCCATCTTTCAAAATCGGAATCCAACTCCGATATCAAACAGTCCGCTCCTGGTCAAACTTTCCAAAATTATAATTTTATCCATTACAAGACAAATTCTACTACGGACCTCCAAATAACAATCCGGACGCACTACTAAGTCCAAAAGGATCCAAACAAAGCTAACAGAACCATCAAAATTCCTATCCGAGGTCAAATACTATAAATTCAAACTTGATCAAATCGTTCAGATTAAAAGCTTCAAGATGGGAATTATTCTTCCAAATCAATTTTGAATAACCGGAAAACCAAACTGATGATTCACATAAGTCATAATACATTATGCAGAGCTACTCATGCCTGAAAACTACCGAGCAAAGTGTAATTGCTCAGAACGACTGGTCGGGTCGTTACATACTCCCCCACTCCTCGAACGTGCCAAGAGTTGTTCTCAAAGCCATCAAATCACAGTGTAACCTTAACATGCACATAACCAGTGGTGATCCCACGTCACCCAATCCCATATAGGTCTAATTAAACACATGACTAAAATTTCTTAATCAACCTAGCCCATAAGTCTAAAAATCCAACTTCCAACATTCAGAATTTTCTATGAGATCAGAATCTCGCATCTACACACTTTATAAGTATGAACAAATGGTATCAATAGATATCCATAATCCAAGATGTTATCGCATGATATACCTCAAAACTCAAATACTTATAGCGATAATTTCTAATCACAGTAGCTACTCAAAACAACCCAATGCCGTTAATAAACCTTTTAAACTAAGCCTTGTTCTAACACCTTCATATACTGCGAATGATGAAAGAAACGTGCAAAAACTCATAACCATTCGTCAGATCAACAAGTCATGGAGCTCTCTCTCCTTTGACAAGGATTATTGAAAAATTCTAAAGCGACTTTCAATATTATTCTTCCAACCAAAGTAATCAATTTCGATAGTACTCATTATAGTTCCTTGACCCCATATTATCCAATACGACCTCTTTAGTGAAACGATACGTACGTACAATCTAAAGTCACGACTCGTGCAATCCGTGCACCAATAAGCAACATCCCAAATATACTCAATCATGGAAAATGACTCAGATGAGGGAACTGTCTCACAAGCTCAACAAATACCACCACAATACAATGCTAAGAACCTATCACCTACTGTATAACCAAAACACACGAATCTAACAAAAAAGATCATGTCTTAACATAACTTCGCTACAATGCATAACCCATCCAAACACTGGTCCATATAATATACCTCCACCCACCCTACTCAAAATTAATAACCATGCAAAATTCGACACCAAGCACCCAAAATACATTACCATAACCACAGAGAAGCAAATGACATAATGCCACAATAAACCTGAAACAGCATAACCAATGCTACACCAACCAAGCAATACCCAATAATCTTCTCTCGCAAATTCCACTATAAGATCCCAATAGAACTGCACCATATGTGCATATAACCAGCGAATCACAACTCCTTGTAGCATAGAAGATTAACTCACGGATCATTTCAGAACACGAATAAGCTCAACAACAATTGAATGGAACATTCCTCAACAATAGCAGCATGGAGCCAAACATTCCGACTAGGTATCGAATACACATCCTAATTGGGTCAACCAATGAACTCCTAAATTAGTCGTACACACCACAAATAGATAAATAACCCTTCGAAAGTCCACAATAAATATGGGTGAGTATTCAAATCGATTTATCGATAAATCGAATCGATTATTTGTTATTGTTTTATTGATATCGGTTAATTGATTTATCGATATATCGATTTCGATTTTGATTTCAAAATTTTCCTTATCGAGTAATTGATTTCGATTTTGACGTTGTCCGCTTTGGTTATCGGTTTATCGATAAATTGATAAGATAGCCGTGATGAAATATTTTTATACCGTCAGAGTGTCGGTGACATACATTTGATCCCATACTTTACTTTGTTGCATGTGCTTATTGACACAATTTTTATGTTATAAACGGTGTTCGTCTTATTTTAGCTTCTTTTGTCCATATTAGTAAGGCGTTTTTATAGATAGTTTCTGTGGAATCCCACAGATTTTCTTATTGATGTAATCGATAACCGAATCGATTAGCCCCAAGAATCGATAAATCGAAATCGAAAAAATTGAAACCTTATTAAAAAGATAACGATAAGTGTACAAATCGATAATCGATAAGTAATTATCGATAAGGGTCAAAATCGAATCGTAAATCGAATGTACACCCCTAACAATGACTGAATCATAACACATACTATCATCTTGCTAGCTTCAGACACAATTTCACAATCCATAACTATGAAACAACCCACTCATGGGAACTCCCAATCTCCAAATCCATAGAGCACACAAATCACCTTATCCGATCCCAACTTCACCGCCCGAATATCTGACACATCTCTCATACACGATCATCCCACGAGGAATACTTCTAAAATTCTTCCGCGCCACTTAGAAAAATTTGACTATCAACAGTCGATCAACTAGGAGAGTGCCACAATATCAATGAAGTATCCATAAATCAAAACACATTGCCCCTTCTAAAATGTATACTCGCATCAAGACATACCAAATAGTAATGCCATTTACCTAGTCATCTGAAACCGTCCATGCTGCCTAAGAATTTATGTCATTACCTTCAAAATCAAATTGTGACCCTGCACATACTAATGCCGTTCCCACAAAACACACCGCATATACCATGGCATTATATGAAAAATACGGGAGCTTAATAATTCACTCCGATTCACAAGAAACTACATACTCAATTAGTCAGGAAATTTCCATTTGATTTTATCTTGAGAAAATCACTATACATCACATGCTCCTCACGTCAGTAGGAAATATACTCCTTGAACCATGGTATAAACTAGTGAGATCTCTTCGAAACCAATTTGCACATAATTAAGCCATTAACACTAAATCCCCATAACACAATCAAGCCATGTAGGTCACCAAAAACCAAGAGCATTGCCACGAAACGCCTTGTCACAACCGAAACCCCGGTCATGATCGCGCCAAACACCTTGTTAAGCAAGCCTGACCATTTAAGCCTTTCCTAGCCAAATGATTAACTTAGGAACCAAATTTAACATAAAATCTCAGTTAGACATAATAGAAAATACTGCGGAAAAGTAATCAAAGCAATAACAACACAAAGGATCCGGCGTCACAAGTCTGAACCTCTAAATAGAACCGAATAGTATCCTATACAAAGAAAAAGTCTTGATATGGAAACAAAAGATAGATAGAGGAGATATCAGGTCTTGCGGACGCCAACAGCTACCTTGACAACTCGTTTACAGAACTGAAAAAGCAGCAGCTAATCGCAGCTAAGCCTCCGGGATCCCTGTATCTGCACACAAGGTGCAAGGAGTAGAGTGAGTAATTCCAAATCAGTGAGTAATAGCAATAAATAATAGCCGAATGTAAGAAATCCAGTAAAAACACTATATAGTTTTAATATCAATAGTATCAACAGTGAATAATGTTAAACAGGGGAGAGAATCTGATAAATACTTCTCTTTTTCCGTCTGACCAGTTACTAACCCTACTGCGCCGTGCAGCCCGATCCAATATAAAACATATAATATTGGGGCGCGCAGCCCGATCCAGTATAGTATATATAATGTGCAGTGCGCAGCCCGATCCACTATAGTGTATATAATGCTTCGAGCACAGCCCAATCCAATAATATTGTACTGCGCTCAGTGGGGTGTGTGCACACTCTGGAGGGGATCCTTCAGCCCACGTGCTATACTACTGTGACGTGCAGTCCGATCCATATAATATATCATTGCAGCGTGCAACCCGATCCATATAATATATTACTGCAGCGTGCAGTCCGGTCCATATAATATATCGCTGCGGCGTGCAGCCCGATCCATATAATATATTACTGCGGCGTGTAGTCCGATCCATATAATATATATAATGTTGCGGCGTGCAGTCCGATCCATATAATATATCGCTGCGGCGTGCAGCCCGATCCATATAATATGTTATTGCGACGTGCAGTCCGATCCATATAATATATATAATGCTACGGCGTGTAGCCCGATCCAATATAATATATATATATATATATATAATGCTGAGGCGTGCAGCCCGATCCAATATAATATATATATAATGCTACGGCGTGCAGCCCGATCCAAATACCCTCACCTCAGTCAATATAGACTTGTCCTCTCGGGCCCACTCAGCTAAGACAGGGTATCCAACCCTAGTTATTGCTTATTTATGGTGCAAGTTACTACGTTCAGTTTATTTCATGATTTACAGTCAATGCCAGGATAGATGGTATGTGTTCAATAGGTAAAATGAGGTCAATCAGCTCAACATGCTCCCTAGGAGTTCTACAGATCGGCACAAGGCCCCAAACATGGCAACTAGCCCAAATATATGGCTACAAGCTCTGTCTCAGTCAAAAGTTCATTAAGTCATCAATCGGGATGGACCAAGTCCGAGTCCCCAGTAGAAACGTCACCACGCTCATCATATGATGCGTGTTTTATCTCAAGATAGCATCGCATAGTGCTTATACGGGGTTTAAAATCCTCAGTATATCATTCGTAACCATTACTCACCTCAAACCGGCCAAAATCCTAGCTCGCCTTGCACTTTCCTCGCGAACCGACCTCCTCGGGTGCAGTATCTGACCAAAACCACAAGAAATATGTTACTATAATCTAATAGGACATAACCTAATATAAAGAACTCGAAAAACACCCCAAAACACGAAGTTGGCAAAACCCTAGCCCCGGGCACACTTCTCGAAAAATTACAAAATTCACATCATCGGAATTTTCGTCTCGCCACGAGTCCGTACATATAAAGTTCATCAAAATTGGAGTTCAAATGGGCCATCAAATCCCCAATTTTCATTTCAAAAACCAAGCCCTAGTTTCTTCAAAGTTTTACCCAAATTTGAGAGAATTAATGGATGATTCTTCGATTAAATGACGCATCTAGGCCACGAGACTTACCTCCAATCACTTCCCGTCGAAATACTCTTTAAAATTTACCAACAAGATCTCAAGGTGGTGCCAAAAATGGTGGAAAAATGAACCCAAGTCGCGGATTAAATGTCATTAAAACAGGTCTGTCTGCCCAGCCTTTTCTTCATCGCGTTCGCGACACAACCCACGCGAATGCGATGACTAAAATTTTAATATTTCAAAATTATTCTACGCGAACGCGACATAAACCCACGGGATCGCTATGCCCTAAGTTCTCACTCCACGCGAACACGGCTTTCTCTCACGCGATCGCGTATAAGAGATCCCACTGATCCAAAAGTCCTCCTTCGCAAACGCAGACAACCCTAATGCGGATACCCATATTCCACCACTACGTATTCACATCCAATCCTTCGCGAACGCGAAGGCAAAGCTCCCCGGGTACCAAATTTCATCTACGCGTTCGCGTCCACCACCATGCAAATGCGATGCTGTAAGGTGCAACACATATGACAGCAAAATCTGATCTCTATACAAGTTAAAAATGATCCATTTGAACCTTCGAAATCACCCTGAAGCCCTCGGGACCCCAACAAAAACCACCAATCTACTCTAAAACATCATATGAACATCTTCCAATCATAAAAACACAACCTTTAATATAAAAATCATCAAATCAAGATGGATTCAAGCCTAAGTCGAACTCAAACTTCCGAATCTCGCATTCGATAAAAAACCCGACCAAACGACATCCGATTGACATGAAAATTTGTACACATATCCAAAATCACCTAACAAAGCTACTGAATTTTTTGGAATCTCATTCCGACCCTCGGATCAAATCTCACCTACCAACCGAAATCCGCCAAAATTCAAACTTCGCCAATTCAAACCTAATTCTACACCGGACCTCCAAATTCATTTCCGATCGCAATCCTAAGTCACAAATCATCTCCAAAGCAAACCAAACCACCGGAATTCACATCTGAGCCCTCTAACCACATAGTCAACTTCCGGTTGACTTTTCTAATACAAGCTTTCTTCTAAGAGGCTATGTGCCTTATTTTCAACCAAAACCATTTCAATTACACCCGATCAATTAAAATACTTACATTGAGACATGAAACAACACAATAAGGGGGGAAACAGGGTGGTAACTCACATGACAACGGTTCGGGTCGTCACACACCTGTTGAAATCCACCATATTATAAGCACCCAAAAAACTGATTATATCCATTACCATGTCAATCTAACCTACTATAAAGCTATCTTATTTTTGTGAGTTCCTTCTAAATATTTTTCAAATGATACTTCTAGTCACCATAATACTACAATCCCCAACCAAAACTCCCCATACGAGACCCTGGCATAAAGCCACACCGCCCTAAGGCTCAGAAGCCGCTGAATGCACTCTTAATCACCCCCAAAAGTATCATAACCGAGATACCCACTCTGAAGACACCTTATATGAATTTAATGTTGTTCCTTTTACCTTCATGATACTGAATATAGAATCCATAATGATATAGAAATAGTACGAGCCTTGACACTATCCAATGTAAGTCTCATCTTCTAGCCATATACAAATCCACAACATTCTCAATTGCCACATACAAATCTTGAATTTATTATAACTACTATTGAGATTCATCCACTCTACTCGAATCACAATAGCACCACCCAAACGGACTGAAGGACATGTTCCCCATTTGCACAACAACACCCTAAGATGTAATTCACACCTCAAAATAACCGAGCAAATTTTTACTTCATGAACACTACATCATTCATGAATAACCACTCAATTATTCCATTATTTCCATATACCAATAGAGTGTAATACAATCCGTATATAGAAATTCCCTTACTCGACTCATCCTCGATCTCAACTTCTGTAAGCCATAATCAATTCTCTAGTATACCTCAAACTGAAACCAATTCAATACATAACCGCGCAATCAACCTATCGATAGCAAACTCCCCCACTGGGCTCAAAGCCAAATAATAAAGCATTAGATAACTTATAATACCCTTACTTTTTTTGCTGCCCAAAATCCCGCACTGAAACTCAACTATATCCTTCATAAGCTCATGTAACATAAACCGTCTAATATCTCAAATCATCTACAAATCTCGCATTTGCCGTTGTAACAGTCAAGCCATCTCTCATATACAATCCAAATCAAATTGCAACACATATAATTCAATGGTAAAAGAGAACTCACTACAAAACAATATAGGGATCACAAAAACCTCAGGACACCATGGAGGAGATAACCCACCTGCTTCGCCTCAAACTAACATCTCTTTATACCTTTCCGTGGTCATAAATATTATGCAATTACTTAATCTTCCTGAGTCTGAACTCATATCACGACAATAGAATCTACTTCACTTCTCAACTAAATAGCATGAAAAGATCCTTCAACACACTCATAACTCGAGACTATGCGTCTATGATGAACCGCCCTATCGTCACAAGAGTTACTGCCTCGTTTTCCCTATTTTATGCTTCTTCATGTTCCATCATATGTGTTAGTGGAGTTTGAAGTGATTCGGTCAGAGTTTGGCTGGAATTGAGACAACTAGTCTCTTTAACAGAAGGCTAGTTTGGAAAAGTCAAAAGGATATTGACTTATGATTATAGGGCTCGGAATGGGTTTTCAACGATTCGGCTAGTTTCGGATGGTGATTCATGACTTGGGAGTGAAATCGGAACTGAATTTGAAGTTTCGGTGTAGAATTAGGCTTGAATTGGTTAAGTTTGAATTTTGACGAATTCTTATTGATAAGTGAGATTTTGATCCAGGGTCGGAATGGAATTCTGAGAGTTGCTGTAGCTTCGTTTGATGATTTTGGATATATCTGCCAATTTTCAGGTCAATCAGACATCGTTTGATCGAGTTTTTGATCGAATGTGAGTTTCGGAAGTTATAGTTGAAATTAGGCTTCAATCTGTCATGATTTGATGATTTTTTGTGTTAAAGGTTGTGTTTTTATGAGTGGAACATGTTTGTATGATGTATTTAAATAAGTTGGTGGCTTTTGTTGGAGTCCCGGGGGCCTCGGGGTATTTCTGGGTGGCTGATCAGAGGTTTTGGGAGTTTGTTGCATGAGAACAGTAGATGGCTTATCTTATTTCCGCTTTTGTGGAAGCAGAGCCGCTTAAATGGTGACCGCGGAAGAGGTGGATGAGTCACAAAAGCGGATCTTGAGGAAGGGCTTGGATCACGGAAGCTGAAAGGAGACCACATAGGTGGTTACCGCTGAGGCGGTCGTTTTACCGCAGAAGCGCGCCATGGGATTTAAGTTGGACCACATAGACGGTCGTGTGGACGAAAAAGTTAGGACCGCGGGAGTGGTAAATTGACCGCGTAAGCGGAAATCGAGCAGGGTTTAATCAACAATTATTTTGCAAGTTCGAAAAAAAAAGAGAAGAACATTTGGACCTCGGACTAAGGCAAATTCGGGAGTGATTTTGAAGAGGATATTGGGGGAAAACATCAAGTATGGATTCTTGGATCTAGAATATGTCATTATAGTGTAAAAACATGGAATAAACACAAAGAACACAAGGTTCTTGAAGTAAAAAAAATGGTGGTTAGGTCTAGAAACCCAAGTGAGCTTAAAGTGTTGATTTGATAGGTCAAATGGACTCCGATTCTTGTAAATTCTATATATACAGACACGTAGTGAGACGAGGATTCCAGTGGTGTGGATTTTGTAAATTTTTCGAGAAGTGGACCCGTGGCTCGGGTTTTGCCAATTTCGTATTTTTGGGTGTTTTTTGAGTTCTTTCTATTGGGTTATGTCAGATTAGGTTATAATAATGCATTTCTTGTGGTTTTGATCAGATTCCACACTCGAGAAGGTTAATTTGCGAGGAAAGCGGAAGGCGAGCTAGGATTTTTGGCCGGTTCAAGGTCAGTAATGCTATAAATCATATTCTGAGGGTTTGAAACCCCGTATTTGCACTATACGGTGCTACGTTGAGATGAGACACGAGTCTTGTGTTGACTGTGGTGATGTATTTGCTCGAGACTCGGAATTGGTCCATCCCGATTGATGAATTGTTGTATTTCTCAACTGAGACTGAGCTTGTACTCGTATAATTTGGGCTAGTTGCCATGTTTGGGGCCTTGTGCCAATCTCTAGAACTTCAAGGGAGTATGTTGAGTCGATTGACTTACTTTACACATTGGACACATACCAGTTGTTGACTTTGACTGTAAATAATGAAATAAACCGGGCTTTGTAACCTGCACCCTGAATGAGCAATAAATAGGGTTGAATACCCTGTCTTAGCTGAGTGGGCCCGAGAGGCCGAGTCTATAATGACCGAGTAGGGTCAAGGACCTCGTAGGAGCATTGATATATATATATATATATATATCGGGCTGCACGCTGCAGTAGTATATACATACACATGTATATGGATTGGACTGCACGCCGACATAGTGTATTATATCGGGTCAGGCTGCACGCTGCAGTAGTGTATAAATACACATGTGTATGGATCGGACTGCACGCCGTAATAGTATATTATATCGGGTCGGGCTGCACGCTGCAGCAGTATATACATACACATGTATATGGATCGGACTGCATGCTGCAGTAGTATATTATATGAATCGGACTGCACGCCGCAGTATTATATTATATGGATCGGACTGCATGCCGCATTGATATATTATGTGAATCGGACTGCACGCTGCAGTGATATATGGATCGGACTACACGCCGTAGTATTATAGCGCTTGGCTGAAGGAGCCCCTCGAGAGTCTGTACTGACCCCCAGTGAGCGTAGTCGACTATATTATTGGATTGAGTTGCGAGCCGCAACATCTTATATATTATATTGGATCGGGCTGCGCGCTGCAGCAGTATATTTATATATAGATATGGTGTTGCATCAGGCTGCGCGTCGTAGCAGTAATAGTAACTTCTCGGAGGAAAAGGGAAGTATGTATCAGATTCTTTTCGCTGTTTGGTACTTATCTACTGGTCTTATTACTAGTAATATTATTGTATATTGATTTTACCAGATTTCTTTATTTCAGTTGTTATTTATTGATATTACTTAATAAGTTGGAAGTACTCACTTTACTCCCTGCACCTTGTGTGCAGATCCAGGTACCTCAGGGCTGAGTTGATCTCGCAGCGAAGTTTCAGAGTATTTTTTCGGAGCTTGTCGAGGTAGGTGTCTGGCATTCGCAGGACCCGATTCATCCACTACTTCTGTATTTTGACATTTCCGCGTACTCATATTATGATACTATTTTGTGTTATTATGCTATTCTGGTAGAGGCTCTATACTCATGACCCCCATATCTGTGGGAGGTTGCTATTACTGGTTGTTGGGATGTTTCTTTATAACTGTTAAATTGCGGATTTTTTCTCTCGTTATCAATGATTTTGAATTAAGGATTTGAGATTGTAGCTCGGGACGTGATTGAGATTGGTCGGGCTTGCCTAGAAATGTACTGTGCACCATCACGACCGGGTTGGGGTCATGACAAGTTGGTATCAGAGCCAGGTTACTAGGCCTCATGAGTCTAAAGCCAGCTCAGTAGAGTCTCGCGGATCGGTACTGAGACGTCTGTACTTATCCTTGAGAGGCTGCAGAACCTTTAGGAAAAACTTCATATTCTTTAAATTCTTATCGTGTGACTTTGTTGATCTAAGAACTAGACTTCTGTATTCCATTCTCTCGCAGATGGCGAGAACGCGTGCGATCAGACATGGTAGACGACCACCATTGCCACCCACTAGAGGCTGAGGACGCGGCCGTAGTCGTGGTCGAGGTAAAGCAGCAGGGGCAGCACCAGTTGACCCACATGTTGCTCCCATTTAGGATCAACCTCCAGCTTTAGAGGTTCCAGTAGCACCTGCTCAGGCACCAACAGTCCCTACTGTGATTCCAGGTCTTCTAGGAGGCCCCGACTCAGATCTTATCGGTTTACACTGGCCTGGTTCAGGCAGTCTCGGCTACTGTCGCAGCTACATTTTAGACTGGGGCTGGTCATCAAACCGCCGCTGCTCGCACTCTAGAGGAGGGTGCACCGGTTTTGCAGACCCTAGAGGCACCACCAGTTCAGCCAGTTGCCCATGTTTAGCCAGTTGTTCCAGTTCGGGGTGATGGGGTGCCATTGATGCCAGATGATGAGCAGCGTTGTCTGGAGAGGTTCAACAGGCTTTCACCTCCTACTTTTAGCGGCGTTCCTAGCGAGTATGCCCAGGGGTTTCTCGACAAGTGTCGACGCATGCTTAGGACAGCAGGGATCTTGGAGACTAATGGGGTATCTTTTACCACTTTTTAGTTCTCAGGAGCAACCTTTACTTGGTGGGAGGCTTATGAGTGCCGTAGGCCTGCAGGTGCAGTGCCATTGTCTTGGCAAGAGTTCTCCACTATCTTTCTGGAGAAGTGCATGCCTCAATCTTAAAGAGAGGAGTTACGATGCAGTTTGAGTGTCTTCGTCAGGGGGATATGTCAGTGACGCAGTATGAAATATGATTTGTAGAGTTAGAACGGTATGCTCCGTGGATGGTTCCGACATATCAGGAGAGGATCAGACGATTTGTGGACGGGCTCATTTATCCCATCCATATTCTTATGACTCGTGAGAGGATCCTGAGTCACACCGTTGAGGAGAGGGAGGCCAAGAGGCCTCGAGGATCAAATGGCTCCAGTGGTGCTCCGTTTAGAAGCCAGTCTCAGTAGAGCAGGGGTCGTTCTTTCAGGGCTCCACAGCCAGATCGGTTAGAGTACCGTGGTTCATTTTTTGGTTGGGGTTATCAGGGCTCCTAGCAGAGTCAGCCATCTCTGAGCGCACTTCCAACGCAGAGTTCGTCTCATGCCCCATCTGTTTAGGTTTCATCTCGGGCGAGTTCTTTAGCCAGCCATACTGGTGCGGGGGGTTCCCTTCAGTCCCATCCCCCAACTCTACGGAGTTGCTACGAGTGTGGCGAGTTTGGGAAAATACGGAGGGAGTGTCCCCGTCATTATTCTAGTTCATCTCAGCAGAGGGGTGAGCCCTCGTCTTCTTGTCCAATGTTTGCAGCACCCGCCCAGTGAGCAAGTGGTTAGGGTCAGACAGTTAAGGCTCGCCCCAGAGGGGGAGGCTGATCCAGTGGTGGTCAGGCCCGTTGCTATGCTCTTCATGGCATGTCAGATGTTGCTGCTTCAGATGCTGTTATTACAGGATCTCAGTCTTACACAGGGATGCCTCAGTTTTATTTGATCCTGGATCCACATATTCTTATGTATCTTCTTACTTTGCTCATTATTTGGGGATTACCCGAAGGTGTCTTGCGTTACCTGTGCATGTATTTACCCTAGTGGATGATAATGTAATGGTGGACCACGTGTATCGGTCCTGTCTTGTTACTATTAGGGGTCTGGATACCTGAGTTGACATGCTGCTATTAAGCATGGTAGATTTTAATGTTATTCTGGGCATGGATTGGCTATCACCGTGCCATGTTATTCTTGACTGTCAAGCCAAGATAGTCACAAGCTATGCCGGTTATTCCGAGGATCGTGTGGCGTGGTACGACTGATGATGTACCCAGCAAGGTAATATCTTTTTGAAAGGCCCAGCGGATAGTTGGGAATGGATGTTTATCATTTCTATCATTTGTGAGGGATGTTGGAGCTGAGGCTCCTAGTCTTGATTCAGTCCCTGTGGTGAGGGAATTTACTGATGTATTTCCAGCAGACCTGCCGTGCATGCCGCCAGACAGAGATTTTGACTTCGGTATTGATTTGGTGCCGGGCACTCAGCCCATTTCTATTCCTCCCTATCGTATCAAACCAACAGAGTTGAAGGAGCTGAAGGAGCAGCTGTAGGAACTCCAAGATAAGGGGTTCATTCGCCCGAGTGTGTCTCCGTGGGGCGCACCAATGTTATTTGTAAAGAAGAAAGATGGCACAATGAGAATGTGCATTGATTACAGACAGTTGAACAAAATTATAGTGAAGAACAAGTTTCCACTACCTCGTATTGAGGATTTGTTTAACCAGCTTCATGGGGAAAAGGTATTCTCTAAGATTGATTTCTGTTCAGGCTACCACTAGCTGAAGATTAGAGATTCTGATATCATGAAGACAACTTTCCGGACGAGATATGGGCATTATGAGTTTCTGGTTATGTCATTTGGGCTGACTAATGCCCCAGCCGCATTCATGCACTTGATGAACATTGTAATTCGGCCGTATCTAGATTCTTTTGTGATCGTGTTTATTGATTATATTCTGGCGTACTCGGGTATCCAGGAGGAGCACGCGCAACACTTGAGGGTGGTATTGCAGATATTGAGAGAGGAGAAGATTTATGCAAAGTTCTCCAAGTGTGAGTTCTGGCTCATTTCCGTGGCTTTTCAGGGCCACGTAGTGTCCAATGATGGAATTCAGGTTGACCCAAAGAAGACTGAGGCGGTGCAGAGTTGGCCTAGCCGTCCTCAGCTACTGAGATTCGGAGTTTTCTCGGCCTAGCGGGTTATTACCTCAGGTTTGTTCAGGGATTTTCATCTATTGCTTCACCTTTGACGAAGTTGATGTAGAAGAATGCACTATTTGTGTGGTCATATGAGTGCGAGGAGAGCTTCCAAATGCTCAAGTCAGCGTTGGATACAGCTCCGGTCCTAGTTTTGCCATCAGCTTTGGGCTCTTATTCAGTATATTATGATGCTTTTAGAGTTGGGATCAAATGTATTTTGATGTAGGAGGGTAGAGTTATTGCGTATGCTTTGCGTCAGCATAAGCCTCATGAGAAACATTACCTTGTTCATGACTTGGAATTGGCTGCTATAGTTCATGTTTTAAAGATTTGGATGCACTATCTATATGGCGTATCCTGTGAGGTGTTCACAGATCATCGCAGTTTTCAGCACTTGTTTAAGCAGAAGGACCTCAATTTGAGACAACGGAGGTGGCTTGAGTTACTCAAGGATTATGATATTACCATATTGTATCATCCGGGGCCAATGTAGTGGCCGATGCTTTGAGCCGGAAGGCGGTGAGTATGGGTACGTTGGCATACATTCCAGTTGGGGAGAGGACCCTTGCAGTTGATGTTCAGGCTTTGGCTAATCGGATGGTGAGATTGGATATTTCTGAGCCCAGTCGGGTGTTGGCTTGTGTGGTTTCTCGGTATTCTTTGTATGATCGCATCGGGGAGGCCAGTGTGATGACTCGCATTTGCTTGTCGTGAAGGACATGGTCCAGCATGATGATGCTAGAGATGTGACCATTATAGTTAT
Source organism: Nicotiana benthamiana (assembly GCA_034376525.1). Classification (NCBI taxonomy): domain Eukaryota; kingdom Viridiplantae; phylum Streptophyta; class Magnoliopsida; order Solanales; family Solanaceae; genus Nicotiana; species Nicotiana benthamiana. Next base: position 46,265,695 of record CM067328.1, read on the forward strand.
GGTGTATTGCGGATGCAGGGCCGAATTTGTGTATGTGGATGGGCTCCGACAGTTGATATTAGAGGGGGCCCACAACTTGCGGTATTCTATTCACCCGGGTGCCGCGAAGATGTACGGGGACTTGCAACAAAATTATTGGTGTAGGAGAATGAAAAGGGACATTGTGAGTTATGTGGCTAGGTGTCTTAATTGTAATAAGGTCAAGTATGAACATCAGAGACCCGATGGCGTATTTCAGCAGATGGAGATTCCCGAGTGGAAATGGGAGAGAATTACTATAGACTATGTGAGTGGTCTCCCTTGTACCTCGAGGAACTTTGATTCTATTTGGGTTATTGTGGATAGGCTGGCCAAGTTTGCGCCCTTTATTCTGGTATGAACCACCTATTCTTCGGAGCGGGTAGCAGAGATTTTCATCCGTGAGATTGCGAGGTTGCATATGGTTCTAGTTTCTATTGTCTTAGATAGGGGTATCCAATTTTCTTCCCAATTTTGGAGGACTTTTCATCGGGTGTTTTGCACGCAGATTCAGATGAGCCCATCTTTTCATCCTCAGACGGACGGACAGTACGAGCCTACTATTCAGATATTAGAGGACATGTTGCGTGCTTGTGTTATTGATTTTGGAGGTTCTTGGGCTGAGTTCTTGCAACTTGCGGGGTTTGCTTAAACCAACAGTTATCCGTCCAGCATTCAGATGGCACCATATGAGGCTTTGTATGGGAGACAATGTAGATCTCTAGTTGGCTGATTTGAGCCCGCCGAGGCTAGGTTGTTGGGGACAGAGTTAGTTCAGGATGCCTTGGAGAAAGTAAAAGTTATCCAGGAGAGACTTCGCACGGCTAAGTCGCGTCAGAAGAGTTATGCGGACAAAGAAGGTTTGGATGTATCTTATATGGTGGGCGAGAAGGTTTTGTTTATGGTTTTAACTATGAAAGGTGTGATGAGATTTGGAAAGAAAGGGAAGCTGAGTCCACGGTTCGTTGGACCTTTTGAGATTATCAGGAGGATTGGGGAGGTGGCCTATATGCTTGCTTTGCCACCCAGCTTGTCGGGGGTCCACCCGGTGTTCCATGTTTGTATGCTCAAGAAGTATGTTAGGGACCCGTCTCATGTATTAAACTTCAGCACGATCCAGTTGGATGAGGACTTGACCTATGATGTGGAGCCAGTGACTATTTTGTGTCGTCAGGTTCGAACGTTGAGATCAAAGGACATAGCTTCGGTAAAGGTGAAATAGAGAGGTCGGCCCGTGAAGCAGGCCACTTGTGAGACCAAGCATGAGATGCGGAACAAATATGCTCGTTTGTTTGAGGGTCTAGGTATGTTTCTTGACCCGCTCAGGGATGAGCGTTTGTTTTAGTTGGGGAGGATGTGACGACCCGACCCGTCGTCACATGATTTACTGCCCCGTTTTCCACGTTTCATTTTTCTTCATGTTCCATCATATGTGTTTGTTGAGTTTGAAGTGATTCGGTCAGAGTTTGGTTGGAATTGAGACAACTAGTCTCTTTAAGAGAAGGCTAGTTTGGAAAAGTCAACCGGATGTTGACTTATGAATTATAAGGATCGGAGTGGATTTTTGATGATTCGGCTAGTTTCGGGTGGTGATATATGCCTTGGGAGTGAAATCGGAACTAAATTTGGAGTTTTGGTGTAGAATTAGGCTTCAATTTGTTAAGTTTGAATTTTGGCGAACTCCGGTTGATTGATGAGATTTTAATCCTGGGTCGGAATGGAATTCTGAGAGTCGTTATAGCTTCGTTAGGTCATTTTGGATATGTCTGCAAATTTTCAGGTCAATCAGACGTCGTTTGGTTGGGTTTTTGATCGAATGTGAGTTTCGAAAGTTATAGTTGAACTTAGGCTCTAATCTGTCGTGATAAGACGATTTTCGTGTTAAAGTTTGTGTTTTTATGAGTGGAACATGTTCGTATGATGTTTCGGGATAGGTTGGTGGCTTTGGTTGGGGTCCCAGGGGCCTCGGGGTGTTTCAGGGTGGTTAAATGGAGGTTTTGGAAGTTTGTTGCATGAGAACAGTAGATGGCTTCTGGTATTTCCGCTTCTACGGAAGGGGAGCCGCATAAGCGGTGACCGCAGAAGCAGTGAATAGCCGCAAAAGCAAGGATCTTGAGGAAAGGCTTGGATCACGGAAGCAGAAAGGAGACCGCATAGGCGGTTACCGCTGAGTCGGTCGTTTCACTGCAGAAGCGGGCCATGGGATTTAAGTTGGACCGCGTAGGCAGTCTTGTGGCCGCAAAAGCGAGGACCGCGGGAGCGGTCAGTTGACCGCGTTTGCGGAAATCAAGCAGGGTTTAATGAACAGTAATTTCCCAAGTTTGAAAATAAAAGAGAAGAACATTTGGACCTCGGACTAAGGCAAATTTGGGAGCTATTTTGAAGAGGATTTTGGGGGAAAACATCAGGTATGGATTCTTAGATATATAATATGTCATTATAGTGTAATAAGATGGATTAAACACAAAGAATACAAGGTTTTTTGAAGTTTAATAAAATGGTGGTTAGGGCTTGAACGATATAGTATATATATTATACTCTTATATATATCTATATGTCTATATATATATCACGACCTAAACCGATAGGCAGGGACATGCACTAGGTAACTTACTCAACCAAGTACTAACATAACATATCTTTCTTATGACGTAATCATATATACATGACATACGGGCCTAATAGGGCAATATGATCTTTTATAAACTCAAAACATAGGCCGACAAGGCCGTACAATATTTCACATACAAGACATATGTCAACAAGCCTCTATGAATACATTAATGTCATAAAGGTAGGGACAGAATCCCGCCATACCAAACAATATACATCTAAATTATACTAATCAAACGAGCAACTCCAAAGCAAATGGATCGCACCAACATCTTGCGATGAGCTAATAGCCTACTTGGAGGGCTCTCGAACTATCTATCGGGACCTGCGGGCAAGAAATGTTGCGTCCCAAGGTAAAAAAGACATTGGTACGAATACTGTACTGAGTATGTAAGGCACATAAATAAGTATATAAAAGACATGTAACCCAAATAGAGTATTGACTCAACCTGTTTGTCTGGATATCTATGTAAATTATGAAATAATTTTACCATCATGCATATGCGTATAAATATCATGTCGCGCATAAGTACATGTTTATAACATCATTAGCGTCTGAGGGAATCACATCATATCATATCGACCACTGTGGATAAAATCATCATCGTATACCAGCTGATTAGGTGGTGATGCATATATAGTTTCATACACACACATACATATATACGCGTATATAACGCCGTATGAATTTTATTTTAGTCACTGTGGACAATATCATTATCATATATCAGCTGATCAGGTGTTGGTGCTTATATAATGGCGTACCTTTTTCCATATCCCATATACATATATATGCGTTTATTGTTAGATAATACGCTTAACGCTAGAGGGGGGTGAATAGCGTTATAATAAAAAATTAGCGTAAACTTGCGGAATTTAAAAATTGCAGGAAATAAATAAGTGCGATAAATAAGAAAGAACGCACCGATGTATTCTGGTTCACCACAACCTGTGGCTAGTCCAGTCCCCGAGAGACTCTCTCGAGATTTCCACTAACTTGTCAAGCTTACGGGTGCTTAACAAACCTTTACAACTTGAGGACACAAGCCTCAACACCTTTGCTCGGAGATACAACACTCCAAGACTTCAACCAAGGAAACACAAGTTCCTTCTTACAACAAGAGAATAACAATTCTCTTCAAGTGTACAATACACTAAGCACTCAAACAAGACACTCCTTAATGAGTAGATATGAGTAAAAGAATACGCTTAAGATCACAACAACTTTGAACAATAATTTGGCTCTCAAAAACTTATGTAATGAATATAAAATGATAAGCAATAGAGTATGCAAGCTTTAGCAATTGAATGATCAGTTGTTGTGTGTTATTGTGTACTCCAAAGACTGAATTTAAGCTGTATTTATAGTTGAAAAACCTTGTATTACCGTTGCCTAATTGCCAATTAAGAACTGCTGATTACTCTGTGACAATCGATTGTCAAGAATCCACAATCGATTGTTTGCCAATCGTTCCAAAAATCAATCCCAGATTTTACGCTTAAAAATCGATTATCTAAGAGCAACAATCGATTATTGGCAACGTTCAAAAAATCATTTCCAGATATTACGTAAAACAATCGATTATACAAAATCAATAATCGATTATTCAGCAACGTTCAAAAAATCCTTTCCAGATTTTAATTTCAACAATCGATTATACAAAATCAATAATCGATTATTCAGCAACGTTCAAAAAATCTTTTCCAGATTTTGATTTCAACAATCTATTATACAAAATCAATAATCGATTACCTGACGGTATTTGAAAATATTTTGGCAACGGTTAGTTATACAATCGATTATACTAAGTTAACAATCGATTATATATCAGTCTTGAAAAATCAATTTAGACACTGCCTCGTGACAATCGATTGTTATATACTCACAATCGATTATTTAATAATTTTGAAAAAGTTTGGAAGACACTGCCTCAACACAACCGATTGTCATTAACTTCACAATTGATTATTTTGAGCGTTGAAAAACTTTGATGTACACTGCCTCATCACAATCGATTGTCATAAGGTTCACAATCGATTGTCATGCAGATTTGAAAAATCTGATGCTCACTGCCCTAACACAATCGATTGTCATAAGTTCACAATCGATTGTCAAGCAACTGCCTTAAACATAATCGATTATCATATGTACATAATCGATTATCTTAGTCCAGATTTTAGAGGCATGTTTAAAAAATCATTTTGACTAAGGTAAATATGCATTATTTAAAATCATTTGCTCTAAATTAAATATGCATGATTTAAAAATATTTTTACGAGAGAAGCCAAGTCTTGAGTTTAAGTTGTCGGATCAAGATCACAATTAAATACCGACTCATATAAACTTAATCTCGATCTTTGTCTTGTGCTTGAATCTCGTTATATATCAATTTTGCGCTCGTGCTTGGACCTCGTCATATGTCAATTTGCGCATAGTTTGTCATTCATCAAAACCTACAAATACGAACAAACGTTTAGTATAATGCCTTGAGAACGTGTTTCCAACAATTTCCCCCTTTTTGATAATGGCAAACTTTAATCGGGATATGCATATTAAGCAATTCATAATGACGATTCAAGACAAGAAATGACATGCAACAAGTATATGGATATGCAATTTGTTCCCCCTCAATATATGAATTCCCCCTCAATTTATGCCGATAAGTATTGAGAGTGCTTGATAGTGCATACCCGTTATCTTCCCCCTTTTGCCATTAGCAAAAAAATGGATTAAATAACTTGTTTATGTATTAAAAAAAAGGTACATAATGGGAACAATACAAACATAGAACAATAAAATGGAAATACAAATAAAGAAATTATTCATCATCATTTCCCGCCTCATCGTTCGGCACTGCTTCAAAGGGAACAAGACCGGCATATGGATAATGAACATGGTCAAAATATCCATGGATCTCATGTGTCAATTGACCGACTGAGGTGGTCAATGAAGCAATTATGTCGGAAATGGATTGAAGAGTAGGTTCTTGAGGCTGACGAGACGGACGAGTTGGAAGAAGAGCAGGAGCTACATGATCGCCGTCATGGGGAAAGGAGGATTCTGAAATTTCCCACTTCTTGGTGCTCTTTTTGAGAGGACCGATGGAAATGTTGAATCCGGAAGCTTCAAGAAAATTCATAATGAGGAGAGCATAGGGAAGAGGTCTATCATCTCCGATGGCGTCACGCATGTGAATCTTGACGAACTTACACCAATTGATGTGAGCTCCAGTTATAATTGCATGCATGAGCTTAGCGTCTTCTTGGGAAAGAGTGGTGTGATTATGCTTCCGAGGCTTGAGGACTCGGGTGATGAAATAAAAAATCAAACGATACTCGGGGAGCATTCCCGTGATAGTAGGACGCCGAGTGGATAGATTAGGATCATAAGATGTAATACCTATTTGGTTTAGGAGAGCTTTCTCATCAAATAAGGCGCCGGCCTCTCTAATGTATCAAAAAGTGTCTTCACCGCTTTGAGGAAGACGGGCAATGGAATGAAGGTTTCCATCAGATAAAAGAATTTGAACACCATTAATATTTGTCACAAGCTCACCATCATCATTCTCATGAAGGTTTGAATAAAACGCTTGAATCAATGGAGGATTAATGTAAGGGTAGGTAAGAAATAAGAAGTCAAGAAGTTGACATTCTTTAAGCATGTTGGCAGCAGGGGCGTATGATTCAAGATACTTGCTTGTTGAAAAGCGGGGAGGAAGAATGTCGCGCTTTTCAAATTTTGTCAAAAACCGAGTAAGCTCGGTGTCAGAATTAAATTGTAAAATGGACCCATCTTGATAAGGGTAATATGGAGGAGGTGGGCCAGCAGAGGAGGATGCACCATGCCTAGCTGAACGGGAATGTTTAGAGTGACGGCCCGACATTTTTAATAGGAAGTAATGAGCTTTGCAAGAAACTTAAGAGAGTTTTGATAGTTTGAGAGCTAAAATTGATGCTTGAGTGAATAAAATGAAGATATGAGGTGCCTATTTATAGTGGGGATAGTGGCTTTTCATTGATGGTGAAAATCTGCAGACAATTGAAAACCAAAACGGTCAGAAACGGTGAAAATAAATTGCACTGACGGTTAGACAATCGATTATTAGAATGAAATAATCGATTGTTATGAAGATTTGACTGAATCTTGGAACTGACACAAATCGATTGCAGGGCTAAACGGTAACAAATTTTTGAATTACTGACATAAAATAATCGATTGTTGTGACATAGTGTGCACGATGATTTTCTGACTCGGAAAATAATCGATTATATAAATGAAACAATCGATTGTTTTAGAAAAGCAGTACTGAATGGCTGAGACGGTAATCGATTAAACAGTTAAAAAATTGATTGTTAAACAAAACTGCATAATAAGCATGAACCATAAATAATCGATTAGTGGTAATTGCTAATCGATTTTCTGCACAGTAAAATAATCGATTATTTGCTGTAACAATCGATTGTTCTATGCCATTTCATTATAATTCCCCCTACTTTTAGGGCGATATCTGCAAAATAGAATTAGACGTCTCCGACGCTCAAGTCAGTAATTTGTAAAGAAATAGTAACTTGAACTAGTGTGGCCAAGTGAGAGCGTGATCTCTTAAGAAGTGTGTCCTAGGGTGTTCATAAGAGTGTTTCGGGTACTTACCTTTTCTCCGACGTCGCCAATTACCTGTTCGAGATGGTGATCTTTGATTGTCCTCCATTCGTTAGGCATTTTCGTTTCTTTCTCCAAGGCGTTTCCTCCGTTGATTGTTCCAAGATTTCGTCTTGATTTTCCTTAGGCGTTTCCTCTTGTATTTTGTCTTTCAAGCTATCTAAAATACCTGCGAGATCAAAACCGGAATCCTTTTTCGCCAAGCGAGCATTATTTTCGGAAAACACAATATGAGGGGATTCCTCCACAGTTTCGGTTCTTTTATTAAAAACCCTATATGCTTTGCTACGTGAAGAATAACCAATGAAAATTCCCTCATCGGACTTAGCATCAAATTTTCCCAATTGATCTTTTCCATTGTTATGAATAAAAACTTTACAACCGAATACTCTAAAATGGGAGATGTTTGGTTTCCTTCCCTTGTAGAGTTCATAAGGGGTTTTCATGAGTATTGGCCTTATGACTACTCTATTTAAGGTGTAGCATGTGGTACTCACGGCATCCGCCCAAAAATGTTTGGGAATCTTAGCCTCTTCGAGCATGGTTCTAGCCATCTCTTCGAGACACCTATTTTTCCTTTCCACCACCCCATTTTGTTGTGGTGTTCGTGGAGCGGAAAAGGTATGCTCGATACCAAGTTCGTCACAAAAGTCCGCAAAGAGATTGTGATCGAACTCTCCCCCATGATCACTTCTAATTGAAGTGATGGTTGTTTCCTTTTTGTTTTGAACACGTTTAAGGAAATATTTAAAATTCTGAAAAGCATCACTTTTATGGGCAAGAAATAAAGTCCAAGTAAATCTAGAATAATCATCAACAATAACAAAAGCATAACGATTTCTACCATGACTTTCAATGCGAGATGGTCCAAACAAATCCATGTGAAGCAATTGCAATGGTCTAGTAGTTGAAACAATATTTTTTGATTTAAAAGATGCTTTTGTTTGCTTCCCTTTTTGACAAGAATCACAAATAGAGTCATTTTCAAATTTCAAATTTGGAAGACCAACAACTAAATTTTGTGAAACCAATTTGTTCAAAAGATGCATGTTGATGTGAGCTACTCTACGATGCCATAACCAAGAATCATCCTCTTTGCTCATTAAACAATTCACATAATCGGGTGAAGAGTTTGCAAGATCAACCATATAAATGTTATCCATTCTAAAACCATGAAGGATGATTTTAAAATCGCTACGTCTAAAAACTAGGCATTCATTTGAATCAAATAAAACTAGATTTCCCTTGTCACATAATTGACTTATGCTCAAGAGATTATGTTTTAAACCTTTCACAAGTAATATATGCTTAATGGAAAAAATATCATCTTTACTGACCGATCCGATGCCAATAATCTTTCCTTTGTTGTTATCACCAAAAATAACACTTCTTCCTTCCTTGTGTTCTAGTTGAAGGAATTTGGATTCGTCTCCCATCATGTGCTTGGAGCATCCACTATCAAGGTACCATAGTACACTTGATCCCTCCAAACACACCTACAAAACAAATTAATGCGTTTTAGGTACCCATGCCATTTTGGGTCCTTGGGGGTTAGGCATATCATAATGATGCGTTTGAGTGTTATGTCTATGACGTGTAAAGCAAGCAGGAACAATATGACCAATTCGTCTACAATAATGACAAGTCACGTTAGGATTATGCATCTTTCTAGGTTCATAGTAATTAGACGGACGAAAATTGTTTACTCTATTTTTGACACTATGACTATTTCGCATTTCATGAATATTATTTCTCCTACTATTTGTTCTAGGATGTACAGCATTTCTAGAATAATTATTTCTAGGTTGGAAGTCATTTCTAGGTGTTCTAAAAGGTTCAAAATTCCTTCTATTGTTTGGCCTAGAATATGCATCATTTCTAGAGTAGTTATTTCTAGGTGGTAAGTCATTTCTAGGTCTTCTAAAGTGTTCAACATTTGGTCTAGCATGCATATTGGTTCTAGGGTTGTTATTTCTAGGATGAGCATTTGTTTTATTAATCCTAGGTTGAGCCTTAGGTGGTTGGGGTTTGGCTTCAACCTTTTCTTTAGTCTCATTCTTAAAACCTATGCCATGCTTGGTTGACTTCAAATTAACAAGGACCTCATTCAAATTTTTGTGAGAAGAATTAAACTTATCTAAGGTGCCCTTAAGCCTTTCTACTTCATTTTTGAGATGCATGCAAGAAGTGCAATTTCTAATAGAGCTTTCGGGCTTGTCGGCGCTTCTTTTTCCGAAAAACTTGTTTTCCTCTTTCAACTTCTCATTTTCTAAAACCAGTTTTTCCAAATCCTTTTCTTTCAATGAGAGTTGTTTTTGAAAATCTTTTTCTTTTGAAGAAGCATTTTCTTTTATGCTTTTAACAGTTTTTGAAGCTTTAATAAATTCACTATATAACTCATCAAAAGCATTTTGCATTTCTTCAAGGGAAAAGAAATTTTTAGAAGAGATGTGACATACCTCATCTTGCTTGTCTTCTTGTTCCATAAGACAAAGGTTTGCGCTTTCCTCTTCTTCTCCTTCGCTTGACTCATCTCCGGAGTCTCCTCCCCAAGATATATATGCACGTTGCTTTTTGAAAGGTTTCTTTTCCTTTTTGATGTTTGGGCAATTTGATTTGATGTGTCCGGTTTCTCCGCATTCATAGCACTTTATTTGTTCTCCTTGCTTTTTGCCCTTTCGTTCATACTCTTTTCGCATGAACTTTTGAAATCTTTTGATTACGAGTCCAAACACATTGTCTCCGTCCTCATCAACTTGCGGTTGGCTTGTGCTTGCCTTTAGAGCGATTCTTTGCCTCCTTTGATCATCAACAAGAGGGTTAAGTATAGTAGATTCATAAGTCTTAAGATTACCTCTTAATGCGTCGATGGTGACATTTGAAACGCCAATGGACTCTTGAATCGCCTCGGCCTTTAATCGCCATGCCGGAGTGAGACTTCTAAGAATTTTCGGACAAGTTCCTTATCCGTGAATGTCTTCTTGAGAGCATGTAAGTCATTTACGATAATTGAAAATCGTTCGAACATCTCATCCACCTTTTCACCTTCCTTCATGTGAAATAATTCATAAGCATGGGTTAGGAAATCAATTTTAGCTTCCCTTGCCTGGTCCGTACCTTCGTACGTGATTTCCAGCTTGTCCCACATTTGCTTCGCCGTTGTGCGACAAGATATCTTCCTGTAATCATAGGCATTTACAGAACAATATAACAAATTAATAGCTTTAGCATTATTTTGCACCTTTCGGATATCATCCGCATCGTATTCATCTTCGGACTTTTGTACCCATTCATTTTCAACCTTCTTGGTTGGGATTTGTTCTCCATTTGTTATGACCTTCCAAAGATGAAAACTATTTGATTGCACAAATATTTTCATCCTCTCCTTCCAGTATGTATAATTTGTACCATCGAATAGCGGTGGTCGGGTGGAGCATTGTCCTTCACCTATTCCTGCAAAAGAGTCACGAGTAGAAGCCATGGATGTTTCTCTCAAACGGTTAAGTCTTCAGAGAGTTGGGCTCTGATACCAATTGTTAGATAATACGCTTAACGCTAGAGGGGGTGAATAGCGTTATAATAAAAAATTAGCGTAAACTTGCGGAATTTAAAAATTGCAGGAAATAAATAAGTGCGATAAATAAGAAAGAACGCATCGATGTATTCTGGTTCACCACAACCCGTGGCTAGTCCAGTCCCCGAGAGACTCTCTCGAGATTTTCACTAACTTGTCAAGCTTACGGGTGCTTAACAAACCTTTACAACTCGAGGACACAAGCCTCAAAACCTTTGCTCGGAGATACAACACTCAAAGACTTTAACCAAGGAAACACAAGTTCCTTCTTACAACAAGAGAATAACAATTCTCTTCAAGTGTACAATACACTAAGCACTCAAACAAGACACCCCTTAATGAGTAGATATGAGTAAAAGAATACGCTCAAGATCACAACAACTTTGAACAATAATTTGGCTCTCAAAAACTTATGTAATGAATATAAAATGATAAGCAATAGAGTATGCAAGCTTTAGCAATTGAATGATCAGTTGTTGTGTGTTATTGTGTACTCAAAAGACTGAATTTAAGCTGTATTTATAGTTGAAAAACCTTGTATTACCGTTGCCTAATTGCCAATTAAGAACTGCTGATTTTACTCTGTGACAATCGATTGTCAAGAATCCACAATCGATTGTTTGCCAATCGTTCCAAAAATCAATCCCAGATTTTACGCTTAACAATCGATTATCTAAGAGCAACAATTGATTATTGGCAACGTTCAAAAAATCATTTCCAGATTTTACGTAAAACAATCGATTATACAAAATCAATAATCGATTATTCAGCAACGTTCAAAAAATCCTTTCCAGATTTTAATTTCGACAATCAATTATACAAAATCAATAATCGATTATTCAGCAGCGTTCAAAAAATCTTTTCCAGATTTTTATTTCAACAATCGATTATACAAAATCAATAATCGATTACCTGACGGTATTTGAAAATATTTTGGCAACGGTTAGTTATACAATCGATTATACTAAGTTAACAATCGATTATATATCAGTCTTGAAAAATTAATTTAGACACTGCCTCGTGACAATCGATTGTTATATACTCACAATCGATTATTTAATAATTTTGAAAAAGTCTGGAAGACACTGCCTCAACACAATCGATTGTCATTAACTTCACAATCGATTATTTTGAGCGTTGAAACACTTTGATGTACACTGCCTCATCACAATAGATTGTCATAAGGTTCACAATCGATTGTCATGCAGATTTGAAAAATCTGATGCTCACTGCCTTAACACAATCGATTGTCATAAGTTCAGAATCGATTGTCAAGCAGCTGACTTAAACATAATCGATTATCATAAGTACATAATCGATTATCTTAGTCCAGATTTTAGAGGCATGTTTAAAAAATCATTTTGACTAAGGTAAATATGCATTATTTAAAATCATTTTGCTCTAAATTAAATATTCATGATTTAAAAATATTTTTACGAGAGAAGCCAAGTCTTGAGTTTAAGTTGTCGGATCAAGATCACAATTAAATACCGACTCATATAAACTTAATCTCGATCTTTGTCTTGTGCTTGAATCTCGTTATATATCAATTTTGCACTCGTGCTTGGACCTCGTCATATGTCAATTTGCGCATAGTTTGTCATTCATCAAAACCTACAAATACGAACACACGTTTAGTATAATGCCTTGAGAACGTGTTTCCAACATTTATAATGTCATATGGTCATGCGTCAATGCACATGTATAAATGAATAAAATGCATGAAAAATACATAATAATCTCGACATTTGCTTCCGGATAAACTTTTCCAACTGCGTATTATTCTGAGACACATAACAATCGAATATAGCTTATATGTATATAATATATGTAATTACGCTATATTATCCACTAAGCATAACTGTATGAGGTAATACCGTATTGAATACAGCTTATATATATACAATATATGTGCTTACGCTATATTATGCACTAAGTATATGTGTATGAGGTAATACCGTATCGAATATAGCTTATATATATATATATATATATACAATGTATGTACTTACGCAATATTATGCACTAAGTATAAGTGTATGAGGTAATATCGTATAGAATACAGCTTATATATATACAATATATGTACTTACACTATAATATGCACTAAGTATAGTGTATGAGGTAATGCCGTATCGAACACAACATATATATATATATATATATATATATATATACAATATATGTAATTATGCTATGTTATGCACTAAGTATTAGTGTATGCGGTATTACCCCATCGAATACAACTTATATGTATATAATATATGTATTTACGCTATATTATGCGCTACGTATAAGTGTATGAGGTAATATCATATCGAATACAGCTTATGTATATACAATATATGTACTTACACTATATTATGCACTAGGTATAAGTGTATGATATAATACCGTATCGAATACACCTTATATGTATATAATATACGTAATTACGCTATAATATGCACTAAGTATTAGTGTATGAGGTATTACCATATCAAATACAACTCATATGTATATAATATATGTACTTACGCTATATTATGCGCTAAGTAATAGTGTATGAGGTATTACCGTATCGAATACGGCTAACATGTATATAATATATGTACTTACGCTATACTACGGACTAAGTATAAGTGTATGAGGTAATACCGTATCGAATATAGCATATATATATATATATATATATATATATATAATACATGCAATTGCGCTATATTATGCACTCAATATAAGTGCATGAGGTAATACCGTATCGAATACAGCTTATATATATATATATACACAATATATGTACTTACACTATACTATGCACTAAGTATAAGTGTATGAGATAATACTGTATCGAATACAGCTTATATGTATACAATATATGTAATTACGCTATATTGGTGTGATGACCCAAAGGGTCATCACTGTAATTCTCCCTTTCCTTACGCTTCTGAGGCCTTGAAAACCTCTTATTTGTTTTCCTCGATTTGCGTGCACATTCCGGGCGCGAAGCCGAAAAATTTTATGTGAATACACTTGAATTCTTTGTTAAAAGCTATGAATTTTGATACTAATATTGCTATAGTTGACTTTGGTAAATGTTTTGGGTAAATAGATCCGGACGCGTGATTTGACGGTTCCGGAGGGTCCGTAGTGAAATTTGGGACCTGGGCGTATTCTCGGAATTTAAATCCGAGGTCCCAGGCCCAAGTACGGAGCTTTTCTGTGAAATTGATTTCGAAAATACTTAAGGAAAAATAGAAATAAAAATTTGACAAAGGTGAGGGTATCGGGCTCGATTTTGGTTTCGACGCCTGGTACAAGTCTTAAATGGGCGTTAAGCACTATCTGTACAGTTCGGTTGAAAGCGTACTTCGTTTGACGTGTTTCGGACTAAAAGTGGAAAACAATTTGAAAGTTTTGAACTTTATATGAAAATCATGAGTTTTGGAGGTTAGTTCTTTGATTTAGATGTTATTTTGGCAAATTAATCGCACGAGTAAGTCCGTAGGATGTTTTTGAGGTTGGGTGCATGTTTGGGTTGGAGCCTTGAGGGCTCGGGTGAGTTTTGGATAGGTGTTAGGCTCATTTTGTTGCATTTGGATCTGCTGGTGTCTGCAGTCGTCGCAATTGCGAAGACTTGTTCGCAAATGCGAACATCCCTTGTTTGGCCTACAATCCCCCCTGGTAGCCAGACTTCGCAAATGCGAAGTCAATCTCTCAATTGCGAGTTTCCCCTAGCCTAAGCCCAGTTCGCATTTGCAAACATTTTCTCGCAAAAGCGAGTTCCCCTCTTTCTCTGCCCAGTTCGCATTTGCGAACATTTTCTTGCAAATGCGAGGCCTTCTTCATTTCTCCCCAGTTCGCAAATGGGACGTTAATATCGCATTTTCGATATCTGCATCTCTGCAACTAATACTTAAACAAATTCAAACTTCACTTTTCATATTTTTCAAAACCCAAAACCACCATAGGCGATTTTTCTCGAACCCTTTCGTCCCCAAACCAAATGAAATTCAATTTGTACTAGTTTTTTTAATCTTTATCATCTTCTAACATGATTTCATCCTTAAATCAAAGCTTTCATGGTTAAAAATGAGGGATTTGGGGTAGAACCTAGGTTTTCATAAAATTGTGAATTTGGACCTTAATTTGGGGTCCGATTTCCACAAAAATTGCATATATGAACTTGTGGGGGAATGGGTAACCCGGTTTTGGTTCGAACCTTTGGGAATTTCATTCTTATGCATCCAAACTGATTTAACTAGTATTTGTTGATACATTTGAGTAAATTGTGGTTAGATTCGACCGACTTTGAACCGAATTCGAGGGGTAAATCTATTCTAGAAGCGTGAGTTGAGTTGGAAGCTGTCGAGGTAAGTGTTTGAGCTAACTTTGGGCTTGAGGGAATAGGACTAGGTTTATATTCGCTATGTGCTATGTGTCGTCGGTGTATAAGTATGGTGACGGTTACCTATGCGCCCGGGTCTAGCATGGCTCTTGAGTCATAATTGTGATTAAATTTCGAAAGAAGTGAACAATTGTGCTAATTACTTGTTAAATGAACTATAAAGAGATAGTTGAGAAGCAATGAACTAAACAAGGAAATTTTGGTACTGTTTTCCCTTGCCGGGACTCATTGTTGAGCTGTATTCCCCTTGGCGGGGTTATTACTATTGCAGTTTTGTTCATACCTTCTGCCTATTATTTTTGAATATTTTTTGGGTGAGGATGAGCGATAAAGCACGATGGGTGATGCCGTGTAATTGCTTGGGTGAGGTTGAGTGATAATGCACGATGGGTGATGTCGTGTAATTGATTGGTGAGGAAGAGTGATAAAACACGATGGGTGATGCCGTGTAACTACTTCATGCTATTGATTTGTGAGGAAGAGTGACAAAGTACGATGGGTGATGCCGTACACTTTAATTGATTATCTTGGTGACGACGGGAGTAAAAGCACGATGGGTGCCATGAAACATTTGATTTACTGGTTTCCTCTCATTGATGTTTATTATATCGTTTCCACTCCTTTGTTGTTTTTATTAGATAATTGAACTCTAATACCCCACAGCATGCTCCCCTCCCTTTTATTTGTTTAAATTCATGTACCCCTTCTATTGCCCATATATGTTGATATGCACATGTTTATATGATAGGCCTGTCTTGCCTCGTCACTACTTCGCCTGGGTTAGGCCAGGCACTTGCCAGCACATGGGGTTGGTTGTGCTCATACTACACTTTTGTACCTTTTGTGCACAGGTCAGGACGCAGCCTACGGACCGCAGCAGTAGTTAGTGGGCGATCCTTCAGTTCAGAGATTCTGAGGCAATTCACTGCGTTTGCGGGCCCTAAGTCTCTTTTATCATATCTACTTTGTTTTTATTGTATCAAAACAGACATATGATGTATTTCTTTCAGACTATTGCTTTATTACTCTTTGTCATCTGTGAGTAGTGACACCAGATACTGGGTAGAGACATGTTGTTAGTTTCCGCATTTTGTTTTCGCTAGTGTTGTTAAAAGACTTCCGCATGTTTTAATCAATTATTTTAGTATTTAAATTGTTCTACATTTAAGTTTTGTGAAAGTGATTATAAAGGTTGGCTTTCCTAGCTTCGACAGTAGGCGCCATCACGACTCCCGATGGTGGGAAAAATCCGGGTCGTGATAAGTTGGTATCAGAGCACTAGGTTACTTTGGTCTCACGACTCACGGACAAGCTCGGTAGAGTCTGAGGGATCGGTACGAAGATGTCTGTATTTACCCCTAGAGGCTACAAAGTTAGGAAAAATTTCACTATGTTCATTCTTGTCGTGCGATTCTGTTTCCAAAACATGGATTGTCGTTCTACTCTATTCTTTCGCAGATGGCGAGAACACGTGCGTCTTCTTCTACTGTGCAGCAGCACGAGCCCCCAACAGCAGCTCCCGCGAGGGGCAGGGGCCGAGGCCATGCCAGAGGCTGTGGTAGGGGCAGAGCTCAGCCCCGAGCCGCAGTCCTAGAGGTGGAGCCTCATATTGACTTTGATGAGGAGGTTCCAGCCCCACCAGCTCCAGTGGGCCGAGCTCAGGTCCAAGGAGAGGTTATGTTTTCTCCGGATCTCCAGGATGCTCTCATCCGTATATGAGGCTTTATGGATAGTGTCGCTAGAACGGGTTTTATGGCAATAGCACCAGCCTCTTCTCAGGCTGGATGAGGGGTTCAGACTGCTGCTACGCGTACTCTGGAGCAGCTAGCTCACCGGACTCAGGTTTCTTATGGTACTCCAGGCGCTCGTAGTTTTCAGTCGCAGTCTTCTGCCCAGTAGCCAATTCAACATTCTTAGCAGTAGAGGGCTTTCTTCACTTGCGGCGACCTGAGGCACATTGCCAAGTATTGCCCTCAAGCTTCCAGCAGTCCACAGCAGCACGGTCCTCGTCCCATGATTGAGGAAGCAGACGGTCCTCAGGCCACCCAACCAGCAATAGTAGGTCAGCCGGGTGCAACAGCTCAGACTATGAGTGAGGTCCCTTTCCAGGAGACGACCAATGAGGTTCATGGAGTTGAGGTGGTACTACCACAAGGAGGCGGTCATCGATCAACTCTCAATGTTATAGTTATCGTGCTTGGATCTGGGCACCAGAGGTTCCACAGCCTACCCAACCGGCTAGAGGCGGGGATATAGGTATTAAAGGTGCAGTTCAAATTGCCAGCAGTAGGGATCAGCCAGCGGCCAGTTTGGAGGTTGAGACTACAGATGCAGAAATTCCAAGTATCATTGTGATTTGTATTAGAGATGCTTCAGTGCTATTTGACCCTGAATCTACGCATTCATATGTTTCGTCCTATTTTGCACTTCATTTGGTTATGCCTAGTGAGGCCATGGGTTTTCTGTATATGTATCTGCACCGATGAGTGATCTTATAATGGTTGACTAAGTGCATTTTTCATGTGTGGTAGTATTTGAGTTTCTGGAGACCCGCGTCGACTTATTGCTTTATAAATAGTGGACTTTGATGTTATATTGGGGATGGATTAGTTGTCCCCGTGCCATGCTATTTTAGGATTATCGCACCGAAACCGTGATCTTCGCTTACCAGATTTGCCCCATTTAGGATGAAGAGGGATTTTAGATCATCCGACCCGTAGTGTGATATTGTATGTGAAGGTTTGACGCATGGTTATGAGAGGAGTGCTTAGCTCAATTGGCATATGATCGCGACTCCAGCACAGACGTTCCTTCCGTTGGATCTGTTCCTACTGTTCGGGAGCTTCCCCGATGTTTTTTTCCATCAGACCTACCGGGCATACTGCCTGACAGGGATATCAATCTTCGCATTGATCTGGTGCCGGGCACTCAACCTATTTCCGTTTCATCATATCGCATGGCCCCGCCAAAGTTGAGAGAGTTAATGGAAGAGCTTTAGGATTTGCTTGATAAGGGTTTCATTAGGGCAGAGTTTTGCCTTAGGGCGTACTAAACGTTATTGCGAAGAGGAAGGACGGTTCGATGAGGATATGTTTCAATCAGCTTCAAAGCACCAGGGTGTTTTCTCAAGGGTAGATTCAGGATCTGGTTACCACCAGTTGAGGATTAGAGCATTCAGTGTCCTTAAGATTGTTTTCCGCACCGGGATTGATTTTTCCCATGGGATCAGGATCTCCTACGGTTTATTGTGTTTGCTTCCCGGGTTGGGCTTGGCGTAGTGTTGATGCATAGTGGCAAGGTCATAGTATATATTTCGAGGCAGTTGAATATCCACGAGAAGAATTATTGAGTTCATGACTTAGAGTTGGCAGCCATTGTTCATGCCTTAAAGATCTGGAGGCATTATTTGTATGGTGTGACGTCTAAGGTGTACACGGATCACAAGAGCCTTCAGTAATTGTTCAAGCAGAAAGAGTTGAATTTGAGACAGTGGACGTGGTTGGAGTTGTTAGAAGATTATGATGTTTCTATTTTATATAAACCAGGGAAGGCCAATGTGGTGGCCGATGCATTGAGTAGAAAGTCCGCCAGCATGGGTAGTCTTGTATATATCCCGGCCATCCAGAGACCGCTTGCCTTGGATGCTTAGGCCTTGGGCAATAGATTTGTGATATTGGATATTTCTGAGCCCAGTAGGGTGTTAGCTTGAACGATTGCTCACTCGTCATTGATGGAGCGTATCCGGGAGCGGCATTTGATGATCCCCATTTGTGTGTCCTGAGAGACATGGTGCAGGGGGGGTGCCAAGGAGATGACCTTGGGAGATGATGGCATATTGAGGTTGCAGGGGCGAGTTTGTGTGTCCAATGTTGATGGTATTCGAGAGTCGATCTTAGCGGAGGCCCGCAGTCCTCTATTTTCTATTCACCTGGGCGCCGCAAAGATGTATCAGGATTTGATAAAGCATTATTGGCGGCGGAGAATGAAGAAAGACATTGTTGCATATGTGGCTCGTTGTCTAAATTTTCATCTAGTTAAGTGCGAGCAATAGAGGCCTGGTGGGCTATTTTAGAGGATTGAGCTTCCCGAGTGGAAGTGGGAGAGGATAACCATGGATTTTGTTACTGGCCTCCAGATGACTCGGAAGAAGTTTGATGCCATATGGTTTACTGTTGATAGGCTGACTAAGTCAGCGCATTTCATCCAAGTTGCCACTACCTATTCATCCGAGAGGTGTGCTGAGATTTTATATCAGGGAGATCGTTCGCCTTCATGGGGTTCACATATCTATTATTTCGGATCGGGGTCTGCAGTTTACGTCACATTTTTGGAGCGCAGTGCAGCATGAGTCGGGAACCTAGGTCAAGTTGAGTTCAACATTTCACCCCCAGAGGACGGTCAGTCTGAGAGAACGACTCAGATTCTTGAGGATATTCTTCGAGCCCGCGTTATTGATTTTGGAGGCTCGTGGGACCAGTTCTTGCCTTTAAAAGAGTTTGCCTACAACAACAGCTACCACTCCAGTATTCAGATGGCCCCGTATGAGGCGTTGTACGGTAGGTGATGTCGGTCCGCAGTCTTATGGTTTGAGCCGGGAGAGGCTCGGTTATTAGGTACAGACTTGGTACAGGAGGCCTTGGATAAGGTCAAGATCATTCAGGACAGACTTCGATCAGCTCAGTCCAGGCAGAAGAGTGTTGCAGATCGTAAGGTCAGAGACGTTGCTTTCATGGTTGGTGAGAGAGTATTGCTCTGTGTATCACCAATGAAGGGCGTGATGAGGTTTGGGAAGAAGGGAAAGCTTAGCCTTAGGTATGTTGGCCCATTTAAGATTCTTGACCGTGTGGGGAAAGTGGCTTATAGACTTGCATTGCCGCCTAGCTTGTCAAACGTGCATCCGGTTTTTCATGTATCCATGCTTCGGAAGTATCACGGTGATCTTACCCACATGTTAGATTCCAGTACTATCCAGTTGGACAAGGATCTGTCATATGAGGAGGAGCCGATGGCTATTTTAGACCGGCAGGTTTGACAATTGAGGTCGAAGGGTTTTCCTTCAGTGTGTATTCAGTGGAGAGGTCATCCTCTTGAGGCATCGACCTTGAAGTCCGAGTCTTATATTCGAAGCCATTATCCCCATCTATTCCGCGACTCAGGTACTTCCTTCTTTTGTCCGTTAGAGGACAAACGGTTGTTTTAGAGGTGGAGGATGTGATGACCCAAAGTCTCATCACTGTAATTCTCCCTTTCTTTGCGCTTCTGAGGCCTTGAGTACCTCTTATTCGTTTTCCTCGATTTTCGTGCGTAGTCTGGGCGCGAAGACGAAAATTTTTTATGTGAAAATATTTGAATTATGTGTTAAAAGCTATTAATTTTGATACTAATATTGCTATAGTTGACTTTAGTCAACATATTGGGTAGACGTTCCCGGACCCGTGATGTGACAATCCCGGAGGTCCGTAATGAAATTTAGGACCTGGGCGTATTCCCGGAGTAGAAATCTCAGGTCCCAGGCTCGTTACGGAGCTTTTCTGTGAAATTGTTTTCGAAAATGCTTAAGGAAAAATAGAAATGAAAATTTGATCAAAGGTGAGGGTATCGGGCTCATATTTTGGTTCCGACGCCCGGTACAAGTCTTAAATTGGTGTTAAGCGCTATCTGTAAAGTTTTGTTTAAAACGGACGGCATTTGACGTGTTTCGGACTAAAACTGGAAAACAATTTGAAAGTTTTGTACTTCAAATGAAAATCATGAGTTTTGGAGGTTGATTCTTTGATTTGGATGTTATTTTGGCGATTTGATCGCACGAGTAAGACCATAGGATGTTTTGAGGTTGGGTGCATGTTTGGGTTGGAGCCTCGAGGGCTCGGGTGAGTATTGGATAGGTGTTAGGCTCATTTTGTTGCATTTGTATCTGCTGGTATCTGCAGTCTTCGCAAATGCAAACATCCCTTGTTTGGCCTGCCATCCCAAATGAGATGTTTTTCTCGCAAGTGCGACATCCCCTCTAGCAGCCAGACTTCGCAAATGCGAAGTCAATCTCGCAATTGCAAGTTTCCCCCAGCCTAAGCCCAGTTCGAATTTGCGAACATTTTCTCGTGAAAGCGAGTTCCCCTCTTTCTCTGCTCAGTTCGCATTTGCGAACATTTTTTCGCAAATGCGAGGCCCCCTTGATTTCTCCTCCGTTTTGCAAATGCGAAGTTAATATTGCATTTGCGATATCTGCACCCCTGCAACTGATACTTAAATGAATTCAAACCTCACTTTTCATATTTTTCAAAACCCTAAACCACCGTAGGCGATTTCTCTCGAATACTTTCGTCACCAAACCAAATGTATGTCAATTTTTACTAGTTTTCTTTAATCTTTATCATCTTTAACATGATTTCATCCTTAAATCAAAGCTTTCATGGTTGAAAATGGGGGATTTGGGGTAGAACCTAAGTTTTCATAAAATTGGAGATTTGGACCTCAATTTGGGGTCCGATTTCAAAACAAATTGCATATATGAACTCGTGGGGGAATGAGTAACCTGGTTTTGGTTCAAACCTCAAGTTTTGATCACGTGGTCTTGGGGGCATTTTGGGAGGTTTTGAGTAAACCTTTGGAAATTTCATTCTTATGCATCCAGATTGACGTAACTAGCATTTGTTCATACATTTTAGTAAATTGTGGTTAGCCTCGACTGGATTTGAAGCGAAATCATGGGGTAAAGATACTCTAGAAGCGTGAGTTTAGTTGGAAGCTTTCGAGGTAAGTGTTTGAGCTAATTTCGGCTTGAGGGAATAGGATTAGGTTAATATTGGCTATGTGCTATGTGGAGTCGGTGTATAGGTATGGTGACGGTTCCCTATGCGCCCGAGTCTAGCATGACCGTGAGTCATAATTGCTATTAAATTTCGAAATAAGTGAACAATTGTGCTAATTACTTGTTAAATGAAGTATAAAGTGATAGTTGAGAAGCAATGAACTAAAGAAGGAAATTTTGGTACTGTTTTCCCTTGCCGGGACTCATTGTTGAGTTGTATACCCCTTTCCGGGGTTATTACTATTGTAGTTTCGTTCATAACTTCTCCATATTATTTGTGAATATTGTCTGGGTGAGGATGAGAAGCAAAGCACGATGGGTGATGCCGTGTAATTTCTTGGGTGAGGTTGAGTGATAAAGCACGAAGGGTGATGCCGTGTAATTGATTGGTGAGGAAGAGTGATAAAGCACGATGGGTGATGCCGTGTAACTACTTCATGCTATTGATTGGTGAGGAAGAGTGATAAAGTACGATGGGTGATGCCGTACACTTTAATTGATTATCTTGGTGAGGACGGGAGTAAAAGCACGATGGGTGCTGTCGTGCAATATTTGATTTACTAGTTTCCTCTCATTGATGTTTATTATATCGTTTCCATTCCTTTGTTGTTGTTGATTAGATAATTGAAATGTTATACCCCACAGCATGCTCCCCTCCCTTTTATTTGTTTATATTCATGTACCACCTTCTATTGCCCATATATGTTGAAATGCACAGGTTATATGATAGTCATGTCTAGCCTCGTCACTACTTGCCGGGGTTAGGCCAAGCCCTTGACACCACATGGGGTCGGTTGTGCTGATACTACACTTCTGTACCTTTTGTGCACAGGTCAGGACGCAGCCTATGGACCGCAGCAGTAGTTAGTGGGCGATCCTTCAGTCGAGAGATTCTGAGGTACTTCACTGGCGTTCGCGGGCCCCGAGTCTCTTCTATTTTATCTAGTTTATTTACATTGTATAAAAACAAACATATGATGTATTTCTTTCAGACTATTGCATTAGTATTCTTAGTCGTCCGTGAGTAGTGACACCAGATACTGGATAGAGACATGTTGTTAGTTTCTGCATTTTGTTTTCGCTATTGTTGTTAAATGACTTCCGCATGTTTTAATCAAGTATTTTAGTAATTAACTTGTTCTACATTTATGTTTTGTGAAAATAATTATAAAGGTTGGCTTGCCTAGCTTTGACATTAGGCGTCATCACGACTACCAATGGTGGGAAAAATCCGGGTCGTGACAATTATGCACGAAATATTAGTGTATGAGGTATTACCGTATCGAATACAGAATATATGATATAATATATGTATTTACGCTATACTATGCACTAATCATTCGTGTATGAGGTATTACCATATCGAATACAGCTAATATGTATATAATATATGTACTTACGCTATACTATACACTAAGTATAAGTGTAAAAGGTCATACCGTATCGAATACATCTTATATATATATGTAATTACGTTATATTATGCACAAAGTATAAGTGTATGAGTAAATACCATATCGAATACAGTTTATATATATACAATATATGTACTTGTGCTATACTATGCACTAAGTATAAGTGTATGAGATGTTACCGTATCGAATACAACTAATATGTATATAATATATGTATTTACGCAATACTATGCACTAAGTATAAGTGTATGAGGTAATACCTTATCGAATACAGGTTATATATATAAAATATATGTAATTACGCTATATTATGCAGTAAGTATAAGTGTATGAGGTAATACCGTATCGAATACAACTTATATATATACAATATATGTACTTCCGTTATACTATGCACTAAGTATAAGTGTATGAGATAATACCGTATCGAATACAGCTTATATGTATATAATATATGTAATTTCGCTATATTATGCACTATTTTTTAATTGAATTAAAATTAATTGAATTAAATAAATATAAATTTTAAATTGAATTATAATTATTTTTTTTGATATAGCGACCAATGATATAACGGGTTTCCCCCTCCCATTCTCTTATTTTCGTCAAAAAAATTTCCAAAACCTCTCTTCTCTCTCTCACACTCAAACCCCCCTCCCTTCAGTCTCCCTCCTGCAGCGACGCCACCGGCGGCAGCACCAGCTCCTTCGGTGTCCTCCATTGCCCAGCTGGTAGGTTTCTCTCTCCTTTGTTTTTTTTCGAAATAGACTTATTTTAATTTGTTTAATTCCTTCTAGTTTGAACCCTAAAATTAATTGTTCTTAGATAAATTTAATATATGATAATTGTTAGTAGCTAAAATATTTGGTTTTACCTATTAATTTGGGCAAGAAATGGTTTGAAGAGAAGAAACCCTAAACTTTTAGGGTTTATGATTTTTTCTTGTGAATCAAACTTTTAGGGTATAAATTGAACTTTTAGTTTAATTTTGATTAGTTTATAGGTTGATATTTAATATTGACAAGTGATAGTATGTATATTGTGTTTTTTTTTAAAGTTCAAGACAATTTAATGTTTAAGGCCTTAAGCGAATCGTTACATGACTCTTGTTTGAGTACAACGAGTCACACACATAGAGGATAACTAACATTAGATGTGTAATAGTGCTTGAAATAACAATGACTTGAAACATTAGTATAAAACTAGTTTAGTTATAAATAGAAATTTTAGGATATGACTTGAGGCTTTTAGGTATGAGTTGAACTTTTTAGTTTAAGTTTAAACTCGTAGTATATGAATATAACTTTTAGGATATAAATTGAACCTTGAATCTTTGTATTGTCTTGATAGTTTAGTTATAAATAGAAATTTTTGGATGTGACTTGAAGCTTTTAAGATATGAGTTGAACTTTTAGGATATTACTTGAGCCTTTTAGGCATGAGTTGAAGCTTTAGGATATAAATTGAAGCATTTATGTATGAGTTGAACCTTTAGGATATGATTTGAACTTTTGTGGTATGAATTGAACCTATTAGGATACGAGTTGAAGCTTTTAGGGTATACATTGAACTTTTAGTTTAAGTTTAAACTCGTAGTATATGAATATAACTTTACGATATGAATTGAACCTTGAGTCTTTGTATTGTCTTGATAGTTTAGTTATAAATAGAAAGTTTAGGATATGACTTGAAGCTTTTAGGATATGAGTTGAACAATTAGGATATTACTTGAGCCTTTTAGGTATGAGTTGAAGCTTTAGGATATAAATTGAAGCATTTATGTATGAGTTGAACCTTTAGGATATGATTTGAACTTTTGTGGATATGAATTGAACCTTCTAGGATATGAGTTGAAGCTTTTAGGATATAAATTGAACTTTTTAGTTTAAGTTTAAAGTCGTAGTATAAGAATATAACTTTTACGATATAAATTGAACCTTGAATCTTTGTATTGTCTTGATAGTTTAGTTATAAATAGAAATTTAAGGATATGACTTGAAGCTTTTTGGATATGAGTTGAACTTTTAGAATATGACTTGAGCCTTTTGGGTATGATTTGAAGCTTTAGGATATAAATTGAAGCATTTATTTATGAGTTGAAGTTTTAGGATATGATTTGAACTTTTGTGGATATGAATTGAACATTTTAGGTATGAGTAGAAGCTTTTAGGATATAAATTGAACTTTTTAGTTTAAGTTTAAACTCGTAGTATATGAGTATAACTTTTCGGATATAAGTTGAACCTTAAATCTTTGTATTGTCTAGATAGTTTAGCTATAAATAGAAATTTTAGGATATGACTTGAAGCTTTAAGATATGAGTTGAACTTTTAGGATATGACTTGAGCCTTTTAGGTATGAGTTGCAACTTTAGGATATAAACTGAAGCATTTATGAAGCTTTGGGATATGAACTGAAATTTTTGTTTATGTTTTGGAATTTTAGATTGCGGGAGGTAAACGGTTAGAAGAGGTTGATGAAGTTATTAGATATGCAATGGAACTTCTACCAAGAATAACTAAGATAAAGTACCTGGTATAATGTGGCTTTAATTGTTGTTCGAATTAGCGACACTGATGATAAGAAAGCAATGGCATGTGTTGCATTAAGTGATGGTGTAGGTGGGAATTTAGTATTTCCTAAGGTGATAAAAGAAGAGCTTATAGAGTAATTCTCGACTTCATTTTCATGAAGAAAAGAAGCTTAATTGAGAGTGACGAGATTGATATAGATGGAATGTGTTTCGTCGGTCATGACAGTTCCCATAAAAGAGGGATCATAAGACTGTATGATGACAATGATTTTAGGAAGCTTTGTACTCGACTTTCTTCTAAGGTTAATAAATACAAGCTTAATGTGATATTGGTGATATGATTTGACGGACAGAAATATGAATTTTGATAAAAAGAACTAGAGGTTGAATGTTTTTACCTCTAATTCTTTTTAGCAAAATTTCCATACTTCTGTCCGTCAAAGCGTTGTCTGAATCCGACGAACTATCACCAAGATCACATTAAGAGTACAAAGGTTCCTAAAATATTTGTTATCATAGAGTTTTATGACCCAAATTTTATGGGAACTGGAACGACCGACGGAAAATATTCCCTCTTTATCAACCTTGTCGCTCTCAATCAAACTTTTTTTCCTCTTGGAAAATAAAATATAGAATTTCTCTATAGCCTCTTTTATCTACTTAGGAAATGTTAAATCCTACCTTCACCATTACGTTTTTGAAACACATGTTGTTGGCTTATTATTATTGTTGTAGCAAATAAGATCAATAATTGATCAAAGACACATCTTATCAGGTACTGTATCTAAGTTATTCTCCGTATCCAAGCTCATCCGGAGTAAGAGTACAGCGAAGAGGTTGATGGCGTTATTAGACATGCAATGGAACTTCCACCAAGAATAACTAAGATTCAGTACCTGGTGGAATGTTCCTTTAATTGTTCTTCTCATTATAGCGACAATGATGATGAGAAGGAAATGACATGTGTTTCAATTAGTGATGGTGTAGGTAGGAATTTAGTATTTTCTAAGTAGATAAAAGAAGAGCTTATAGAGTAATTCTTTACTTCATTTTCCATGAGGAAAAAAAGTGTGATTGACAGTGACAAGGTTGATTAAGATGGAATGTGTTCCGTTGGTTTTTGCAGTTCCCATAAAATAGGGATCATAAGACTCTACGATGACAGAGATTATAGGAAGTTTGTTCTAAATTTTCTTTCAAGTCTGATCCAACAAGTTTAATGTGATAAATGTGATATTTCTTCGGATTCAGACACTGATTTGACCCACAAAAGTATGGAAATGCTCTTAATAAAAGTTTGAAGGGCATTTCCATACTTTTGTTTGTCAAATGAGTCTATGAATCCGAAGAAATATAACATATTATCACATTAATCTTGGTTGGTCAAACTTGAAAGAACATTTAGAACAAAACTTCCTATAATCTTTATCATCATAGAGTCTTATGATCCCCGCTTTATAGGAACTGACACGACAAATAGAAAACATTTCGTCTTCATTGACGTTGTCACTATCAATCAAACATCTTTTCCTCTTGGAAGGTGAAGTAGAGAATTTCTCTATAACCGCTTTTATCTACTTAGAAAATGTTAAATCCTACCTACACCATCAATTTTTTGAAACACATGTCGTGGCCTTCTTATTATCATTGTAGCTAACGAGATAAACAATTGATCAAAGACACACTTCTTCATGTAGCGTATCCAAGTTATTCTCTGTATCAAAGTTCATCCCGAGTAATAGTACAACGAGGATAATCACCAAAGCCACCAGAAAACTTTATGATGACAATGAAAAAACATGAGATATTCAATGAAACTTGTACTGTAAAGAAGAAGAAATAGACTAATTTAGAAAGGAGGGTCGAGCTTCGACTACATACATGTAAGTTCTTTACCTTTCATTAAATATTTTGATTTGCTTTTATATAGATTTTTAAATACTAATTCAATATAATTTATCATATAGGTTAAATTCGCTTCTCAGCTGACGTGGGGGAATTCATACGCAGCCAACCACCTAAGGAACCGAGCGAGGCAATCCAACTTTCAGACGAGGATGTTGAAACAACACTCCTTCAGTACTTTATATACTATTGTGTTAATTCTAATGTGTTAGAACTAATTTACTATTATGTTAAAACTAATTTATATTGTGTTAGAACTAATTTACATACCAATTTAGTATTGTGTTAGTTCTCTTTAGTTCGAATGGGCTTGTAATAAGTGTTAACTTAGTTTTATTAGCCTAATGTATTAGTTCTATTGAAGTTTATTCTTTGTTGCTTTTATTTGCTTTTTATTGTTGTTGTTGTTGGCATAAAATGCCAATTTAGGAAATTGGTATGACTGGCAGGTGGTGTAGTTGCAGAAACAGGTCATTTCTGGGAAAATAATACACAGAAAAGTTAGCAAAGATGTTCTCTATTTGGTCACTTTTCAAGTACGAAATTTTCTTTTCTAGAGAATAGCGACCAACTTTGGTCGCTATTTTCCCAAATTTCTTCAAAAAGCGACCAAGTTTGGTCGCTATTTCTTTAAAAAAAATCTGGTGATATAGCTACCATAGTTGGTCGCTATTTTTTAAAAATTAAATTAAATTTATGTATTTAGGGACCTACGTTGGTCGCTAAATTAATAAAATAAATAAATATTGAATAAAATCGCGACCAACATTGGTCTCTACTTTCCATATTTTAAAATATAATATTTAAATTAGAGACCAAAGTTGGACATTTTTTAATGATTAATAATAAATAAATAAATAATATTTTTTTATTAAGAGACCAGCTTTGGTCGTAAAATGTATTATTAAATTAATTAAGTGACCAAAGTTGGTCACTATAGTCAATATCCGGAAAAATGGGTCCATTTAGGTTAGAGACCAAAGTTGATCGCTAATTAGCGACCAACTTTGATACCTAAATAAAAGGGACCATCAATATAGCTACCAGGTTGTGACGATCTGGCCCGTCATCACGTGAGTTACCGTCCGGTTTTTCCCGTTTTATGCTTCTATATGCTCCATTATATGTGTTTATAGAGTTTGAAGTTATTCGGACAGGGTTTGGATGTGATTGAGACAATTAGTCTCTTTAAGTGAAGACTAGTTGGGAAAAGTCAACCAGATATTGACTTATGAGTTATAAGGCTCATAATGGATTTCCGAAGGTTCGTCTAGTTTCGGGTGGTGATTTATGACTTAGCGGTGAAATTGAATCTGAATTTGGAGGTTCGATATAGAATTAGGCTTGAATTGACTATGTTTGAATTTCGGCGAATTCTAGTTGATAGGTGAGATTTTCATTCGGGGGTCGGAATGGAATTCCAAGAGTTGATGTAGATTCATTAAGCGATTTTGGATATGTCTGCATATTTTCAGGTCAATCGGACGTTGTTTGGTCGAGTTTTTGCTCGAATGTGAGTTTCGGAAGTTATAGTTGAACTTAGGCTTGAATCCGTCGTGATTTGATGATTCTTGTGTAAACGGTTGTGTTGTTATTATAGGAACATGTTCGTATGATGTTTTGGAATAGGTTGGTGGTTTTGGTTGGGATCCCGGGGGCCTCGGGGTAATTCCGGATGGTTGATCGAAGGTTTTTGGAGTTTGTTGCATGAAACCAAGATGCGACTTCTGGTATTTCCGCTTCGGCGGAAGGGGAGACGCAAAAGCGGTGATCGCAGAAGCAGCTGGCTTTCCGCTTAAGTAGCCTGAGGGAGGCTGACTTGAACCGCTGGAGCGATTTGAAATCCACATATGCGATTACCGCTGAGGCGGTAGTTTGACTGTAGAAGCGGGCTATGAGATATAAGTTGGACCGCATATGCGGTCGTGTGGCTGCAAAAGCGATGACCACAGGAGCGGTCAGTTGACCGCATAAGCGGAAATCGAGTTGGTTTTAATGAGCAGTTATTTCACAAGTTCGAAAAAGAGAAGAACATTTGGACCTCGGACTAAGGCGAGTTTGGGAGCGGTTTTGAAGAGGATTTTGGGGGAAATGAGCAGGTATGGATTCTTGGACATGGAGTATGTTATTATAGCATAAAAACATGGATTAAACACTAAGAATTCAAGGTTTTAAAGGTTAAAAATGGTGGTTAGGACTTGAAACCCAAGTGAGCTTAAAGTGTTGATTTGATGGGTCAAATAGACTCCGATTCTTGTATATTCGATATGTACGGACTCGTGGAAATACGAGAATTCCGGTGATGTAAATTTTATAATATTTCGAGAAGTGGGCCCGAGGCTCGAGTTTTTGCCAACTTCATATTTTTTGGTGTTTTTCGAGTTCTTTATGTTCCATTAGCTTATTATAACATATTCCTTGTGGTTTTATCAGATTCCATACTCGAGGAGGTCGATTTGCGAGGAAAGCGCAAGTAGAGCTAGGATTTTGGCCGGTTTGAGGTGAGTAATGGTTATGAATGATATACTGAGGGTGTGAAACCCCGTATTTGCACTATGCAGTGCTATGTTGAGATGAGACACGCGTCTTATGATGAGCGTGGTGTTGTATCTGCTGAGGACTCAGACTTGGTCCATCCCGATTGATGACTTACTGTACTTTTGGCTGAGACTGAGCTTGTACTCGTATAATTTGGGCTAGTTGCCATGTTGGGGGCCTTGTGCCGATCTGTAGAAATCCTAGGGAGTATGTTGAGTTGATTGACCTCACCTGACCTATTGGACACATACTATCTATCTTGACTATTGACTGTAAATAATGAAATAAACCGAACTTTGTAACCTGCACCCTAAATGGGAAATACCTAGGGTTGAATACCATGTATTAGCTGAGTGGGCCTGAGAGGCCAAGTCTATATTCATACATCGGGTCTGGCTGCACGCCGCAGGAGCATATACATATACATGTATTGGATTGGACTGGACGCCGCAGTAGTATATAATTTGGATCGGACTACACGCCGTAGAGATATATTATATGGATCAGACTGCACGCCGCAATATTATAGCGCTTGGGCTGAAGGAGCCCCTCCGAAGTCTGTACACACCCCCTGTGAGAGTAGTCGACTATATTTATTGTATCGGGCTGCGCGCAACATCATCATATATCTTATATTGGATCGGGTTGCGCGCCGCAACAGTATATGTATATATATATGTGGTGTTGGATCATGCTGCGCACCGCAGCAGTGTTAGTAACTGGTCGATCGGAAAGGAAAGTATTTCATAAATTCTTTTCCCTGTTTGGTACTTATCTACTGTCTTTACTGCTGGTAATAAAACTGTAGTAGTGATTTTACTGGATTTCTTACGTTCAGTTGTTATTTATTGCTATTACTCACTGAGTTTGAAGTACTCAATCTACTCCATGCACCATGTGTGCAGATCCAGGTACTACAGAGAAGAGTTGATCTATCAGCTGATTTTCAGAGTATTCTCCGGAGCTTGTCGAGGTAGTTGCCTGGCGTCGGCAGGACTCGACTCCTCCACTATTTCTGTATTTTTAATATTTTCGCATACTCAGACTATGATATATTTTAGTATTAATACGCTATTCTGGTAGAGACTCTTGACTCAAAACCCCCAGATCTGTGGGAGGTTGTTATGTACTGGTTATTTGAGATGTTTTCCATATAACTGCAAAAGCATCGGTTTTCTCTATGATGTTAATGAATTGTGAGTAAAGGATGGGAGCTTGTAGCTCGGAGTGTGAGTGTGATTGGTCGGAATTTTCTAGCAATGTGCTGGGCGCCATCACGATCGGATTGGGGTCGTGACATAAGCATCTTTAATTATTTTTGGATAGTTAAAAAGAGACCAAAGTTAATCGTTTTTTGCAGTAAAATTTTCCCCAATTTCTAGTTTTGGCTGCCTACCAAACCTATGTATTTCACTATTTCTATTTAATGATTTTAGGGACATGTTACATTTTCTTTTGAGTTCTGAGGTGTCTTTGTAATAGAATGAGTAGGATCATTTTAAAATTGAAAAGACAAATGAAGCAAAATGGCCAAAAAATTTAAGTGTGTTTCAATGGATGTGTGGGTATATTTGATTTGGTAACTAAGCCACTTTATCTTTCAAAAATGTGACACTTTGCAACACTCATAAGAGTCATCTAAATGCTAAGGGGGCTGCCTCGTTTTGGGTGTGTTAGTCTTATCTTATAATTTAATAATTAACTAGGTAATGTTTTGTTATACGGTAATTATTTAATTAGCCGCACAATTAAAATTTATCTTAAATTACATAAATTTTACTTATTTTTAATATACTCTATATACACTACTATTATGATCATATGGTACTTTGTATGGTGTTAGTTCATAAATACGGTTTATTAATACTCAATCCATATTTTATTCCCACATTTCAAACTTGGACAATTTTTTTCTATGCTTTCTCTTTCACCGTCATGAATTTAATCATCACTCCTGAAATAGCATATTCCTATAATCTCCAAATAATCTTTTCATTTGACTGATGTCAATTACCTTATGACAAATTCAACTTACAATGCTACAGGGTGGAACATCATCGTAATGTAGTACTGCAGGACGTGACATTTCACTTTCGATCTCTCATTAATTTATTTATGGCATATTTTTACGTACGAAAATATGGGGTATAATATATATATATATATTTATATTTATATATAGTTGACTGCGCTCGCCAGGGGTGTACACACTCCGGAGGGACTCCTACGGTCCAAGCGCTATAATTCGCATGGACAACTCACATGCTGCACGGATATCTCACGTGCTGTAACATATATATCTGGATTCGTACGGACAACTCAGGTGGTGCACGGACAACTCACGTGTTATAGTATCGATTACCTCACAATTAGGACCTCGGCATCACTCAGTCATCAATCTCTCCAGTCTCTCTCTCTCTCTCTCTCTCTCGCTCTCTCTCTCTCTCTCTCTCGAGCTCACAATGACATGAAACTAGCCCGAAAATTACAATATGATATACCAATAAATAACAACAGAGACTAAGATATAATATGTATATGAATGGATATGATTGAGTATATAAAGCAATAAGAATAAATAACTCAACAGTAGAAATGACCTCAGTGGGTCCCAACGCTATAAACATGAAGCCTAGACATGGTGTCTAGCATGGATTCCAGCTCAATAGCTCAAGTATGTAGAAATTACATGATTACAAGTAGGATGAGGTTACTACATAGTGCCACAGGAATAGCGAAGTAACAAGTCACACAGTGCATGCTCACATGCCCGTCACGTAGCATGTGCGTCACCTCAACACCAGTCATATTGCTCGTAATTCGGGGTTTTATATCCTAAATACTAAGTTTAGAAGATTGACTTACCTCGAAAAGCCAATTCAAATACCAAGCCAAGTGATACTAAAAAAATTCCATCTCACACGTTCCAACTTCTAAACGGCTCAAGACTAACCAAAAGCAACATAAATGCATCAAATCCCAATCAAAAAAGGTCGAATCTTTAATCAAAAAACCTAAAATCGGCCAAAAAGCCCAACCCAAACCTATCCGAAACTTACCCGAGCCCCTCAGGAACCCGTTTGAACATACCAACAAGTATCATATCCTAATGCTGACCTACTCGTGGCCTCAGTACAAACATAACAACATCAAAACGATGAATCACACCTCCATTAAAAATTAATAAACTTGAAACTTAAAACTTCCATAACCGATGCCAAAACCTATTAAATCATGTCCAATTGACCTCAAATTATTCACACAAGTAAAATTTGATATCAGAGACTTGTTCAACCTTTCAAAATCGGAATATAATCCTGATATGAAAAAGTTCACTCACTGTCAAACTTTCTAAAATTTCAATTTTTGCCATTACAAGTCAAATTTTACTGCACACCCCCAAATCAGAATCCGGATGCATTCCCAGGTACAATATCACCCAAGGAAGCTAACAAATCCATCAAAATTCCAATCAGAGGTCAAATACTAAAAAGTCAAACTTGGTCAAACCTTTTAAATTAAAAGTTTCTGGCTCAGAATCATTCATCCAAACCAATTTCGAATAACCCGAATAACAAAATAAACAATTTACATAAGTCATAATACATCATACAGAATTACTCATACCCGAAAAACTACTCAGCGAAGTGCAATTGCTCAGAATGAGTCGGGCCGTTACAGGAATCACTCTTTGATAACTTTTACTTCTTCACTTTGGACTTTTCATATCCCTTAATAAATAATAATTGTAGTATGTATTTTACCATATAACCCCTAATAATGATATCATTTCAAAAAGTCTTGGGGAATAAGTAGTTAATGATAAGGGTAAAGTAAGAAGAAAAAAATTGTCTTTCTCTTGATTTAGTACAGTGGACAAGTAAAAGTGAAAATATATTTTTAGTATAGCGGACATGTAAAAGTGAACAGAGAAAGTAAAAATTTATTTTTAATATAATGAATAGGTAAAAGTAAACAAAAAGAAATTGAAAATGTATTTTTATAATGTGGAAGATAAAAAAAGCTATATTTATAATAATAAAGAGAATCTATTGAAATTCATATTAGAAAATAGGATTATAAAATATACTTGACTGGAAAAACCAGCCAATCTACTCTTCTTTTTCTGGTCACCCCCTGTAACTTGATAAATCATAAGAGAAGAAAAAATCACTTCATAGAATGTCTTGTTTACTATCTCCTCCATCTAAGTTATGTAAGAGGAAAAGAGAGAAAAGCTTACTTTTAGGTAGTAGTCTAAGCGCTAAGAAGCTCCAATCATGCTACTAAGACTATATGCTTAACACATGCAAGTCAAACCTTGGTTTTCGGAGTTTGAAAGAGAAGGGAAGAAGCAGGGTAGAGGAATTGGTCAACTCATCAGGCTCATGACCTGAAGATTGTAGGTTCGGTTCTCAAACCTGCTACTATACGAACAGTCTTCTTCGGCTAAGGCTGGCAAATCCAACTCGTTTTTGTTGGAAAGGCAGCTTTCAGTGTCCTTTATGCCCAACAGGACAAGAGTATATAGGTCCACCAAGGGGAAATCAGAGCTCATCGAACGTCATTCTTTACTTTAGAGGTCAATCAATCGGTAGGCCTCCAATTTATTCTCGAAAGCCTGTTTATAAGAAATAACTTATGCCACTCCTATTGCCCCGGATTGACAAAAGAGGCTTAGATTTGATATTCTTGTGTAAACATTTAAGTTGACAATCAGCTTTCTAGACAGCAAGTCGACTCTGATACCAATACCAATATTTTCGCTTGATCTAAAAATAGCGTAGCACAGAAAATCGGACTCACCAAGGATCACGAATGGGCAATACGTAGAGGTTGCTCCGCTTCCTATGGTTTGTTTTATAGAGGTACGATTACGATACTTGCTCCGAATGGAAGAGGGACAGCTTTCCTCTCGTATGTTGCAAACGCACAAACGAAGTACCTTAGTCAGCGGAAGAAGTCACTCTCAATCCGATCTAGCGAGAAATACTTTACCGGTAAAATAAAGTTAGAGATAGTCGATCCTTTCTTAGGATTCCAAGTAATTCAACCAGTGCCAAGAAAAGTATCTGGTTGTAGAGCGAGGCAGAAGAGGGGAGATGGAACAATATGTAATCCCTACGGTATCGGTGTCGGAGAAGGGGACAACTCAATGCTGCTATAGGCACTCATTAGTTCGGATTTAGTAGCATGAAGGAGATAATAGAAGGACTCGCCGAAGGTAGTTTCGTCATTCCAGGACTTCCGGAGTAAAATTTTCCTCATCCATTAGCATTCTTAGCTAGTTCCATTCAACTAAGCCTATTTTGAGGAGTGAAGCGGCTGGGCTACATGCTTAGCCTAGTATTCCCGGATTGGTAATTGATAAGATAGATTTTGCTTTCTTCCAACTCATGAAGAACAATAAAGTGATGGAGGGCTTCTATGGAAAAAGGGTATGTTTGGTATGAGAGAGTGAACACTAAAATAGTAGTCACCAAATTTTACTATTTTTTTTATGAAGGCGAATAGATAAGAAAAAGTATTTTCATGTGTATAAAAGCACAAAGAAACGAAGCCCCTAGTCCAAGTATAATAGCAGAGGGTAGTATAATAGATAAGTAAAAGTATAATGAAATATATTTTTAGTATAGTGGACAAGCAAATATGAATATATAATTTCATGCTGTACACAAATGATGGTTCTTTCATTCGTTAAGACAGCTTTACTACTGTTTGAAAGCACTTTTTGCTCTGGCAACAAATTTTTTATCTTTTCTATTTAGATATGTAAGTTTTGATAATTAACTAACAAATGAAGATAACGAGATTGTGCGTGATGGACTGGGACTTGGGAAGTAATTTAGACGTGGTTGCATTGTGCCATCATGTCTGTCTTGCGTGAGAAGAATCTTATAAGGATTTCTATTCATAACTGATTATGGTAATTGTTTCGATTTTCATCTTTAATTTTTTACTTGGAGGATAGGTGCAAATAGGAGTGCCAAACGGGTGGGTCGGGTTAAATATACTTCGTGTCGAAAACGGATAATAAAAAAAAAAAAAAATTATTCGATCGACTCATATTTAATACGTATAAAAAAAAAAGTTTGATCGGCGAATAATTTGAGTAATTATATTATCTATGACATATGGCATAAGATTATTTTGGGAGAATTCTTAGTCTCCCAAACTTGAGGAACCCCAATTTGAGGCTTTACAAATGTAAAAGTTAAACCGATTAGTTATTCATTGGTTATCCATTTTTTAATGTATAATATTGTTCTTATCTATATTTGATCCGCTTTTAAAAGTTATTATCCAACCTATTTTTTAGTAAATAATATGAATTTTTTTTATAATTATTTTGCCACCACTAGGTGCAAAGATCGGTCGAAATAACTCTTGAATATGTGATTAGAGTTTGTGGTACTTTGGTAGCAGTATCTTGAGTCTAATATAGAACACTAAACTGTAGCTACTTGGTTGTGTAAATATCATCCGTTCCAAAGGTGAATACCAGGAATAATTTACCCGTCATGTTCTGATCTCAGTCTTGTTTCAATGCTAGCAAAGCAACACGAATTTAAGGAGGGTTGGATCGAAATGTGTAATTGATGAATGAAACAGCTGCAGTCAACTTCTGACATTTATTAGGTGAAACTTTAGACATAAACTTCAAGCAAAAAGTGAAACTTCAGAGTCATACCCATATGTCTAAACTATTTTGGAGTCTGAAGTTTAATTTTGAAACGGCTAGACTTTAAAAAATTTATAAATTTTGACCATCTCTTAAATAGAGGATATAAAAACGAGTATCTGTGAACCCTTCCCTTGCTCACCTTAGGGGTTTAAAAAATTGACGAAATATGATATTTCTTATGGTCAACTTTTGACCTTGCTTGCTTTATGAGGAGAACATAAAGATTAAAAGTTAAAAGTGCTGTTCATGAGGCAAATAAAAGATTAAAATAGCACGGTATAGCTAGTTTTTGCACTGACCAATCAAAAATAGTCATCATTTACGTAGTCAATGAAAAATAACCACTATTTTGCTGCAAGAGGAATCGGTATATACGGATGTTCGTTGCATCTGTGTACGGACTCCAGCATATTACGCTAGACCCGTATAGTTTGCTGACTCCCGATAATATACGAGAGGCTGGAGCACATGTGCTCCAAACTCCAGTATATTATACTACACATTTATACTTGGTGGAACTCTAGTATATTATGCAGGAACTCTACCATACTATGCTGGAGTTCAAGCATTGTTATCCTGGAACTCCCGTATAACATGCTGGAGTTCAAACATACTTATCGTGAAACTCCCGTATAATATACTCTCGTATTTTTCGGGTTTTGAATATTGTTTTCGCTCAGATTTATCTTTACATGAAAAGTGTCTAAATTTCGATTACTTTTGAAACGAGGCTATTTTTGAATGACTAGTTGTATATCTGGCAAAGGCAACACTTATTAAACTTGAAGTTTTGACCATGAGATGATAAGGAAGGACAAAAGTTCAAGACCATGAACTTTGAGGGCTATTTGTGTACTTCATCCTAGGGTTTAGGTCCGATAAGGGGCTGGTCAGAAACCAGGACTTTGTTTAAAGAAAAATGAGAAAATAATCTTCTATAGTCCCTCAAAATTTTAATACCACATGTTTTTTCCCATTGAGAGGAAATATTCCGTCAGCCCAAACATATTATATCCAATAGCCAGGAACGTCTACTTTGTACATTTTTTATAATGTGACAGTGTATTTTGTATATTTTTATATAGAGAAAATCTATTTTGTATATATTTTGTATAGCGATATTTTATTTAGTATACTTTTGTTATACTGACAGTCAATTGTATATAAAGTGTACAGTGACAGCCTATTTTGTATTGTGACATCTATTTTGTATATTTTTTGTATAGTGCTAGTTTTTTCTGTATATATTTGGTATAGTGACATCTATTTTGTATATTTTTTGTACAGTGACAGTCTTTTTTGTTTATATTTTCTATAGTAACATATTTTATATATTTTTTGTATTGTGACAGTCTTTTTTATATATATTTTTTATAGTAACAACTACTTTGTATATTTTTGTATAGTGACAGTCTATTTAGTATATAACTTGTATTGTGACGTTCTATTTTATATTTTTTTTATAGTGGCTGTCTATTTGTATATTTTTTGTATAGTGACAGTCTTTTTGTATATTGGGTGACTACGATGTGTAAAAATATATATATCTATATACATTTTGTACTAGTGTGCACATGAACGTTTCACGACCGCAGTTTGCCCTCCGAGAACTATCGTGACGGCACCTAGTCTCTACGGCTAGGTAAGCCTAATAAATACGGAAAAGAAAATAATTGCGGAAAGAAAATAATTAAAAACTGAGATAACAAAATGTAACAATGCTTAAGGTGCGGCTTGGAATATAACAATACAAAATGTCAACATAACACGCCCAAAATTCGAAAACTCGTGAATCACAAGCTAAGAGCTTACATAAAAAGCTCTAACTCCAGAAATATCTATCAACAAGAAAAATACAGAAGTACTATATTATATATCTTTAACATGCCTCTCACGTGCTAGCCTGAATCTTTTTTTCTTGGGCCAATCATGTAAGAAGTCTTTTTTTGATGATGGGTGGCGGTAAGACTTGAGCTCAAAATCTATGTTTGCTCTAATGTTATGTTAAAGTGTGTGACCATCTCATCTAAAAATTTATTTAATCTTTGATGGAATGTTCACTTGAATTAATGAAGATTATCAAAAATTTGTAGGTAATTAATTTTAGAGTTTAAAACCTATTTGCAGTAGTAGCTTTCTGTGATTTGTTTTCCAGTCATGAAGAAGTCCGCTGCTCTAACTTGATAACATCCTGCACAAATGGCCAGATCCCCTCTGTAATGCAAGTTCATTCCTTAGCAGAAGTGTGTCAAGATCTTGATTTTTCTCTTTACTAAGACTTCATTTCAATTTGTTATGTCTTTGTTAAGTCGAGTATACCTAATTCAGTTAGATAAATGCCTATTTACTTTACAATTTCTCTTTACTATCTT
Organism: Nicotiana benthamiana; assembly: GCA_034376525.1. Taxonomy (NCBI): domain Eukaryota; kingdom Viridiplantae; phylum Streptophyta; class Magnoliopsida; order Solanales; family Solanaceae; genus Nicotiana; species Nicotiana benthamiana. The sequence continues at coordinate 46,305,203 of CM067328.1, forward strand.
TTAAGTTTACATTTTTCGATTAGCAATCTTGAAGCAAATTGAATCATGAACTTATTCATCTGGTATTTACACTATCTTTATTCATCGAATATTCGATCAAAATCCAGGGGATTCAGTTCATTCCACTTTCTCAAAAAGGGGAGGTGCACAAGGTACAGAACACCATATGATGAGATGAACATAACTATATCTGAACTCTCTTTACTATGCTTAGAGTAGTGATGAAAGCTTCTTCAATAGACTATTTCTATATTCATTTTCTGTGTTTTTTGTTTTATAAATTACAGAATGCATACTCCACCTGCCTTTGGTTTGTCACAAGATACAGAGATTACATTACAAGCCAATAAGAAAAATATTCAAGATGGAAATAGTGTTGTGAATGGAAATTCACTGTTATTTCGGTAATATCCTGATAGATTGCTTCATATTGAGCTTTCCTTTTCTCCATTGACGCTCGTAAGAAGTTTTCCAGTGTTTTGGGAATTTATTAATACTTATATGTTTTACTTTGTTTTTGCAGGTCTTCGTGTGAAATAACAATTTCAACACTAGACAAGTCTAAGCTCCTCACTCGGGTAATTATTTTCAGCAGCCACATCAGAAACCTAATAGTATCTTCTGTTTTTGAGGATAATATGCAAACAGCAAGTAGTTCAGAATCAAGTCCTGATCAAAGACACATTAGAATTGAGTGGCATTTCCATGTTTTTTTACTAAAGTTACATAATGACCACAACTCAACTTTTTTCAAACCGTGGGTTGCTCTGATGGTATGCAACCCCACTTCCAACCGAGAGGTTGTGAGTTCGAATCTACCCAAGAGCAAAGTGGGAAGTTCTTGGAGGGAAGGATGACGGGGGTCTATTTGGAAACAGCCTCTCTACCCCAGGGTAGTGGTAACGTCTGGTTACATACTACCCTCCCCAGACCCCCTATGTGGGATTATACTGTGTTGTTATTGTTGTTGTTATTCAGGTTGCCTAGTTCTCTGCAATGGATGGAGTAGCTAAGGAGAATGTGGCATATATCATAGAGAAAAAATAATGTTTATCTAAGCACATCTACCAAAAAATTGTCGTCTCTAAAGATTCTCTAAAAGTTTGTCTATTTAGTTGTTTTACATGATAGTATATGATTAAGGTTAATGCACTTTTACTTCAGCTGACTTCCTTATTTTCGTAGATTGGGCTGAACATTCAATAAGCTCATGCTTTCTCCACAAAGGATGGTTACTCCTTGGATGTCTTTGTTGTTGATGGTCGGGGAAATGAGGTACTCTCCTAACACTCAAGTTTAGATATACTTTGGATAATGATAGTTCTTTAATGAACTCTGGATTTCACCTATAACCTTTTACACTAGCTTATGCCATTTTTGTTCATAGCTGCTTCCTCATGAGCATTTTCTTGGCTTTAAAATTTTTCAGTGTCAATAATCGTTTTTGTTGATATTGATATATCAGCTTCCTTACGAGTACTTGACCCCATTTCAAACTGCACTAGCTGTGGTCATAAATTAATTATTATATTATCTTCATAAATTAATTATTACTCTTATAGTCTTCAAGATTAGTAAATTATTTTAAAATCCTAGCAGATTTATAAGCCTAATTCTACAATCGTCTTTCTTATTTTTTCATTGTCCTATTCCTATTGATTAATATGACGTACAGTACGTCTTAGGCTGATTTGTTCTTTTACCATGTCAGTCACACCTCAAAGTACCATAAGCGTCTGGTACATCATTCATTCTTTTGAATATCTGAGATTTTTTAGTATATATTGGGGGAGGGGGAAGCAGAGGAAGGTGTAGGGATTGTAATAATAAATTTATGAATTTTGTTTTGTTCTCGTGTTACAAAATATTACAAACTCTATCCTAGATTCATAAACTCTACTATGAAGTTGAGTTTGTTAGTTTAATATGACTGATGTACTGCACTTCTAGTTTCCATGTTTGTGCCCGATCATTTGTCGACCAATTTAGAAACAACTGGCTTTCTAGTAGATTCAACTTTTGTAATAAAGTAGAATCTTAAACATTAGGGGAAATCTAATAATTATTCTAAATACATTTAAAAACTTAGTTGTTACGAGATAAAATTGCACCTCAACCCTGTAGACAAACCACTGGCTTTAGTCGTTTAAAGCTCAAACTATGTGTAGAAAGGAAAACATTATTCCTACACTATTGTCCTGTACCTATTTTAAGCATCTGATAAAACCAGAATTGTAACTTACAAAATCATGTTTTGTAACCAATGTATATTATATATATGTTTCTTCCTAATTTTAAATTTTATTTAGAATGTGCAGAAAAATACGGGTGATGCAATTGGATATGGTGGTCACAAATCAATTTGATTTATTAAAGTGAATGGTGAAGACCTTTTGAACAATTGGGGTGTTTATTTTTATTGATTATAAAAATATGAATACATTTGGTTTTGTAAAGGTCTTTGCTAATGAACTCTTGAACCAACAGTGCTTTATTACTATAGATAGTACACAAAGTATATTTCTTTGTTGAAATTTATTTTAAGTATATGCATTTGAATTATTTTATTCTATTACTTATTACCTATTTTAATGCTCGAGATATATATGTGTGTGTGAGAACACAATTTGATGCAAACAAATATAGTTTTTGAACCACAAAATTATGGCTAATATAAGTATTTAAAAATAATTTTGTAGTGTAGAGAAAATCGTCACGCTTAAAAAGGGTGTCCATAGAGATTGTCAATCTGGCGTTCTTACTGATATATGTTGCTCTAGATGCCAAACTTCTAAGCGTAGCCTTTAACATGTCAAAGATCACGCTTCATAAGTGTAGCCTTATGTCATAAAGGGTGGCTATATCAAAAAATATAACTGTGGACTTTGTACTGTATCGGCCACACTTTTATAGCGTGGCTTCTAAGGCAACACCTACAAAGCGTGCCCAATAGTCAAAGGTTACGGTACTTTTGCCACCCCCCCAAAAAGCGTTTTCTAAATTCGTAAAGTGTTGCCTTTGCCCATACGCCACACTTCTTGGCATCTTAGGCCACACTTCTCAGGAGTGGCTGTAGGCCTAAAATATTGTAGTGATAAGCCAAATAGACATGCTTCTCTAAGCTAAGAACATGCTTAAATTTCAACTAGTATAAATAGGAAAGAAAACACAATTATAATTACTTAATGAAAACAGGATTTTTCAACAATTAGAAAAAGTACACCCATGTCACCTCAAGTACAAGGCTGGTGACGTCCAAATCCACCGCTAAAAAGCAATAGATACGGTCGCAACAATATAATTACCCAACTATGAGTTGGGGTCGAAACCCACAGAGAACAATATGTAGGAAATTAGGAATGTAAGAGAATTATGGCTAGTCGCGCAGTGCCAAACAATAAGAATTTTGGGTTGAAAACTATTTTTATATCTACGATGCGAAAATGTAAACTAACCTAGAAAGAAAATAAATTGATCAATGGCTACAAGTATGAAAGCATAGGGAATTACACTCAAGTAGCTATCCAATGTATTTCACGATTTTCTAAATATGAGCGAGTTTATGTTAATTAGCCACGGATAATAATTCTCAATTAGCTTCTTCGGAAGACTAACAAGACTTCCTAATTGAATTATCCCTTAATCACAATTAGAAGATGAATCGCACCTGCAAGGCTACAAGTAGTTCAATCCCATCCCTAGGTAGAATCTATAAAATGAGGGTTAACGCCTCAAGTTCTTGTTAATTAATTTTTTCCAACCCCAAACTATTTTTTCCAAAATTAATTCGGAGTTAATGGGCGAGTCATATGGTTAGCTAATCCCTTTGGAAATATTTAAGAACAATAATGATTAAAGAAACAACAATTGACTTCATAAATATCGAAAAATTATTCAATACATAAGCACAAGAAGGTATAAAATCCATACTATAATTATGAATATTCCCACGAACAATATTCAAGTGTTGGATAAAATACTACACACTTAAATATTCAATACAAAGCAAGGAGATGAAGAAAAAAACATAAATGGGTAAGTAAACCTTAACCAAAAGCTTGAAATCAACAAAACCCAAGTGTGCTTGTGCAAAATCCTAGCTTCCAACTTGTTCTTTCTAGTCTAAGAAGACTAAAAATAAGCCAAATATGTTCCAAAAGTCTGCATGGACGAGTAAAATGATTTGGGGTGAGAAAATGTGAAATGTGAAAATTGCCCAGAACTGTCCTAGGTACAAAGCTTCGCGATCACATGTCTTTACCTGCGATCGCGTATAGTGGCTGCTAAAGCTTCTGCAATCGCGTGGATGTACATGCGATCGCGTGGATGTACATGCGATCGCGTAGGTTTACTTGTTCAATCTATGCGATTGAGTGCACACTTCTGCGATCACGTGGAATTAATGTTTGCACTTCTGCGATCGCGTGCGTACTTCTGCGATCGCGTTGAGTAATCTACCCAGCAGTCATTTTTCTACTTCAATTTTATTCAAACCACCTTAATTCCATTCAAACCACCTCATAGCATCATGTTCCTGAAAATCTCACAATAACCACTATAAACAACCTCATTGTATATTTCAAACAACATAAAAGCTAAGGAAAAGAGGCTAAAATGAGTGGTAAAATCACCCCACATCAAAGGCATTTCAAATATAAATAATACCAAATCCTAAGGGAATCCCCCCCACAAGATTAGACAAGCCACTTACCTCAAACCTGCTTAAAATCAACACAAAATCACGTTCTTGGCACGAGTACTCGACACCAATTGGCCCTATTCAAATCAATTGCATAATTTAAGAAATACTTCAAGTAACTAATTCCACTAATAAATTCTAAGCAAATACGGAAAATTTGGTAAAATGACAAAAATACCCTTCCGGACCACGTCTCCGAAATAGGTCAAATTTGTACTTTTAATCCTCATGCTCTCACGATTCTAATCATACAAAAATAAACCAAATCTAATGTGAAATCCCCAATCAAAACTCAAAATTTAGGTCTAAGAACGTTCCCCTAATTTTTCATTATAAATTTGAAATTAAATGATGGATTTAAGTGTAGATTAACAAAAATTAGTCTAAACCGAGCAGGAATTACTTACCCAAATCGCCCAGATAAAAATCTATTCAAAAATCGCAGTTTCCTTAGCTCCCAAGTCCAAATATGAATTATGTCTTAAACCCTCGATTTTGGATTTTTAAAATCTGCCCAGCAATTTCCTTCCTCGCGAGCGCCGAAGGACCCTCAAGTTCGCGAAGCACAACTCCGCTTGGTCGAGCTTTCATCTTTTCTGAACGCGATTCCCGAGTCGTGAACACGATGACTAACATCCCTCCTCCTATGTAAATGCGGAACTACCTTTGTGAACGCGTAGGTATAAGATCATATAGCCTCGTGAACGTAGGAATACCTTCGCTAACGCGAGCGAAGCAGTAACCCTTTACCAGAATCAGCTCCTCTTCGCGAATGAGAGACCACACTCGTGAACGTGAAGAAGGAAACCAGAATTGAGCGCTGGAAGTTTTTCTGCAATTTTATAAGTTTTATTTGTTGAGCATCTGAAACACACCCGAGGCCCTCGGGACCTTAACCAAACATGCCAACCAATCCTAATACATCATTCAAACTTGTTCCAATCCTAGAAATACTAAAAATAATATCAAAACAAAAATTTAAATTTAGATTCAAGCCTAAGAACTCCAAAAACTCTTAAATTACGCCTTTGATCAAAAAGTCTATTAAACCTCGTCCGAATGACCGAACATTCTGCAAGCCCGTCACATTCAACACTACGGAGCTACTCCAACTTTTGGAATTCCATTCCGATCCCAATACAAAAATTTACTATCGAAGCAGAAAGTTTAAAACTTTAATTTTCGGTATTTCAAGCCTAAATAAGCTACGAACCTCCGAAATACAATCTGAACATGCCTATATGCCCGAAATCATCTAACAGAGCTAACATAAACGACAAAATTCCATTCTGAGGCCGTCTTCACATTGTTCTGACTACGGTCAAAATTCTAAAGCTTAAGCTCTCACTTAGGGACTAAGTGCCGAAAACACTCCGATACTCAAAACCAATCATCCCGGCGAAATAGTAGAAACAAACACGGCGAAAGCATTTAATAGGGGATCAGGGAAATAATTATTTAAACAACTGGCCAGGTCATTACATCTTCCTACACTTAAACATTTGTTTTACCTCGAACGAGCATAGAGACAATACTGAAGTAGTGAAAAGATGAGGGTAATAGTTGTGCATATCCTGCTCCTTCTCTCAGGCCGCCTCGTCGACCGGATGACTCCGCCACTGGGCCTCTACCGATGCAATTCTCTTTGACCCCAGCTTTTGAACTTGTCTATCTAATATTGCCACTGGTTCCTCAACATAAGATAGATCCTTGTCTGACTGGACTGAACTGATATCCAGCACGTAGGACATATCACTATGATACCTCCGGAGCATCAAAATATGAAATACCAGATGAACTCCTGCCAAGCTGGGAGGTTAGAGCTCATAAACAATATATCCAACATGCCACAATATCTCAAAAGGTCCAATAAACCTCGGATTAAACTTCCTTTTCTTCACAAATATCATAATGCGCATTATACGCGAAAATTGAAACAGAGCTCGCTCTCCAACCATATAGGAAATATCACGAACCTTCCGGTCCGCGTAACTCTTTTATCTGGACTAGGCTATATGGAGTCTATCCTGGATCACTTTAACCTTCTCAAAAACATCCTGAACCAAGTCTATGCCCAATAATCTAGCCTCACCTAGCTCAAACCGACAGATCAGTGATCTACAACGCCTACCATATAAAGCCGCGTACGGTGCCATCTGAATGATGGACTGGTAGCTGTTATTGTAGGAAAACTTTGCTAATGGAAGGAACTGATCCCAAGACCCTCCAAACTCAATCACACATGCACGGATCATATCCTCAAGAATATAAGTAGTGCGCTCGGAATGTCCATCCGTCTGAGGGTCAAATGTTATACTCAACTCCACCCGAGTACCCAACTCATGTTGTACGACCTTTCAATCCGTGATGTGAACTGAGTACCTCTATCTGAAATGATGGAAACTGGAATACCATGCAGACGAACAATCTCCTGGATATAAATCTCTTCTAACCGCTTCAAAGAATAGGTAGCACACACAGGAATGAAATGCGTGGACTTGGTCATCTGATCGACAATCACCCAAATGGTACCAAACCTCCTCATAGTCTGTGGGGGGCCAACTACTAAGTCCATGGTGATCCGCTCTCACTTGTACTCCAGAATCTCTATCTGCTGAAGCAACCAATCTAGTCTCTACTGTTCAATTGTTACCTACATAAAATTGAGGCACTAAGCTACAAACCCAACTATATCTTTCTTCATCTTCCTTCACAAATAGTGCTGCCTCAAATCCTTGAACATCTTCGCGACACCTAAATGAATGTAATACTTTGAACTATAGGTCTTCTTTAGAATCAACTCCCGAATCCCATCAACATTGGGTAAAGAAATCTGATCCTGTATCCTCAATACTCCGTCATCACTAATAGTCACATATCTGGAATCACCATACTGAACATTGTCTTTGAGAACAAGCAAATGAGGGTTATTAAAATGAGCCCTGATACAATCAAATAATGAAGACTGGGAAACCACGCAAGCTAGAAACCAATTGGGCTCTGAAAGATCCAATCTCACAAACTGGGTGGCTAAGGCCTGAACATCCATCGCCATAGGCCTTTCCACTGCTAGCAAATAGACCAAACTTTACAAACTCTCCATCCAGCAACTCAAAGCATCGGCTACCATATTGTCCTTGCCCGGGTGATACAAAATAGTGATATCATAGTCCTTTAGTAGCTTTAACCACCTCATCTGGTGCAAATTTAGATCCTTCATCTTGAACTGATGTTGAAAACTCTGGTGATCAATATAAATCTCCCAAGGCCCCCCGTACAAATAATGATGCCCGATATTCATAGCGTGAACAATAGTAGATAACTCGAGATCATGGACATGATAATTCTTCTCATGCACCATCAACTGTTTGGACGCATACGCAATCACCCTACCCTCATTTAATAATATTAGCTTAAATTGTTAAAAGATGCGGGTGATGTGGTCAGGATATGTGACTAATCCCAAAGAGCGGACAATAATTCTAAAAGGGATGAGATGTCTTTCAATATAATTCTCGACGTAGATACTTTTGTTGTTTGGCGCATCAATTTCATTGGTCGTTTTGCGAGCCCATGTGGGAGAACATACATTCTCGTGGCGGTGGACAGTGTGTCAAAGTGGGTTGAAGTCACGGCTTTGCCCGACAATGAAGCCTGCAATGTGGCGGCATTTCTTCAAAAAAGTATCTTCAAAAGGTTAGGCGCTCCCCGTGCTATCATTACTGATGGAGGATCGAACTTTTCAATCAAGCCTTTGATTCATTGCTTTTCAAGTATGGAGTAAATCACAAAGTTACCAACCCTATCATCCTCAAGCTAGTGTCCAAGTTAAAGTCTCCAATCGAGAAATTAAGTGTATCTTATCTAAAACTGTCAATGCTAATACGACTGATTGGTCAAAAAAGTTAGATCACGCTATATGGATGTACCTGACGGCTTATATGACCCAAATTGGTATGTATCTGTACCGGTTGGTGTTCGGAAAAGCTTGCTATCTTCCAGTATAATTGGAGCACAAATCTATGTGGGCCTTGAGGAAGTTGAACTTGGAATGGGATGTTGCAGCGAATATCTATGTTGAACAACTCAATGAACTTGATGAGTTTAGATTTCATGCCTACTTCAACTCTTCCTTGAATAAAGACAATATGAAGTATTTTCACGACAATATGCTCGGGGAAGGAATGCACGGTTGGTGATATCTTCTTTTCAACTCCTGGTTGCGGTTACTTCCGGTACAGCTCAAGTCAAAGTAGAGTGGGACACTTGAAGTTCTATGTATGACCCCATTTGGCGCTCTTTATCTCAAGAACAAAAATGGTGAAGTTTTCCGAGTCAACGGGCATTATGTAAGGCATTATATTGGAAAGTTTGATGGCAGCGACGTGGTGGAACTCATTCACTTGATGTGATGTGATGGTAACATGCGTCGTGCCGCGATATTAAATCAGGCACTTCTTCGGAGGCAACCGATGTCTTTTTCTTTCTATTTGATTTTCTTTGTAGTTTAGGATTTCTGAGCTAATTGACTATGAGATGTTGTAGGGATTCTGTTGATCTAGTGCAAATCAAGTTGGAAAAATGGAACAGTCTCTGAAGTTTGCCAGTGTGGCCATGGTACACATTGTGCGGTCTGCACTAGCATGATCAAATTGAGGTGTTCTCTGAAGTTTTCTACCGTGGCTGTGGTCCAATTAGTGCGGTCCGCGGTGGACCTCCATGGCCGAGGTCTGCTTTTGTGACAGAGGTTTCCTTCCATGAAGGTTGCCTGTTGAAACTTCAAGAAATCAAATCCAGCCTGGTCTATAGTCACTTTTGCGCGGGACCCACACCATTTTCTATAAATAGAGCCCAAAGTCCTAGTGTACCCATTTGGAACTTTAAAAAATAAGACTCATATAAACCACTGGTCATCCCTTTCTGAGAGCGAAATTCTTGCTTTCTTGGATTAATTGCATACAATCTTCACAAATCTGGTAACAGTTCATGTATCTTTTAGTGTTACTTTTATATTTGCATTTTATTTTCTTGCACAATAGCGTTAACTTCTTTTTCTTCTCTTTAATTTCTTTTTCTTTGTTAGATGTTAAGTTAGGGTAGTTTAAATCCTGGGTTTTGTGTGCTAAATGTGCATATCTATTGGGTAAATGAGTAGGGACAAGTAGGTGGTAAGATTGAACTAAAATAGCAAAAAAATGAAACCCTAACTTAGTGCACGTGAATCCAACTCATCGCGGCCCGCGGTCGCCTTAGCGTGGTCCGCAGTGCTCTGAAGCGGTCCGCGGTAACTTTTTGTACGGACCGCGATGCTCTTATGACTGAAAGCTGACTTGCTCCAGCGCGGCCGCATTGCACTTTTGTTCGTTTTGCGCTGGCCCACCACAGCTATGACCCTACTTTGTTCGGACCATAATGGGGTGATTCAAATGAGAGATGTTCTGGTCATTTGCCTAATGAGGACCACGGTTGCCTTTGCACAGACTGCGGTGCCCCCTTTGCGGCTACACTCCTATTTGTGCGGTCTGCGGTGACCATGTTCTGCAACTGCTTCTGTAGTAATTTTAATGTTGTCTACAATTCATGTTCTATAACTATTTCACTGCATGTTCTTAAACTAACAATTTTAGATATGTTTGCTTGCAGAAAATGGTAAAAAAATGAGGTATAGGTGCCAAACAACCCGGCCGAGGTGATTCCTCACGGGGAGGAAAATGAAAACAAGTTAAACTTACTCCCCGACCTAAACTAAACACAAGGAAAACACTAAGGATTGCTAATACACCTGATGACCAATCGAGGAGTGAGTACGTGCCTTCTCAAGACCTCTCATCCGACTCAGTGCCAACTCCCTCAATCCCATCTTCACCTACTGCCCAAGCTCTACAGCATGTACCTTCTGAGTCATATGAAGGCTCAGTAGCAGGCAACAATAAATACTCCACCTCCCCCACAGCTTCATTATCTAGGGATAGTGAAAAAGGTGGTAATGACAATGATGATGATGTACCCGAGTGTGGTGTGCCCCAGCTTAGAGGTATTGAATAGACATGAAATCCCACAGCTTAGAAGATAGGTTTGTTTGTCAGGTGGCTTTCCACCAGTTTACAGTATGGTTGCCACTACGAAAGCTGATTCCGGAAAGAATTTTCCTAACAAGTAACTTGTTGCCCCTTTTCCCAAATGTACATAAACAGTTTCACACTAGAGTGGGGTGGGACTTCTTTCATGATTATGTTTGAAAAGCCAATGAGCTCATGGTCAAGGAATTCTAGTGCAATTTTGCCCACGTCAAAAAAGGCTCAATAGTGACCAAAGTGCGGAACAAAAATGTGGTTTTCTCTGGGAAAACTTTCAATGATTACTTGGTGTCTGATGATGAGTATGAGACCCGGTACAATGAGAAGTTGGAAATGGGCGAAGAGGTTCGACCATGGTTAGCTTGATACTTGGCACAGCCGGGTACTATTTTTAGATTAGTCATAAGTCGGGGTGAAGATAGTTGGGAGAACGTTAAATTTAGAGGCTAGGGGGTAGTTGACCTTTTTATGCATCCAATATGACCCTAATTCCCATGAAAAACTATCCCATTTCCCCGTGATATTTTGATTTCTTCTATCATGGAGGGCTTCCCTATTAATGTAGGAAATTTGATGTACCAGGCGATTGCTTCGGTGGGGTCTGTGAGTGATCGGAACTACCTATTTACTAACTCCCTTACCATGTACTTATGAAATTTAAGAAATCACTTGATTCCAAGATGAGAGCGATGTCCCCATTCTCGCGCTATAGTTTAAAGGGGCAAGACAACCCCAAGGACAAGAGCTACAAGCCACCTGCCTTGCCCCAACTCGCCAACCTGAGGAGCCTGTTGTGGTAGCGCCTTCCAAAAAACCTTCAACCATGCCTTCTGCCACTATAGTTGATGACTTTCCTCCAGGAACTTTCTCTACTTTTGGTCCTAGTACTTCAGCTGGGCCGGGGTTTAGTTGAGCCGGACACTGGCTAGTTTGAACAACTGGAGCTGTGATATCCATGTTGTCTACACTAGTTTCCACCATTAAGTCCGAGTTAGCACCTCAAACAACTCAGATTCCTCAGTCCATTGAGGATACACTAACGAAGCTCCTAAAGAACTACACTTTTATCTTGATTTTTGATACTTATCTGTTTAGTTCACATTGGGGACAATGCCATCTTTTATTCGTGGGGGTGCACACTACTTTTTATCTAGATGACTGTATGTATTAGTTGACTTAGTTTATATTTCTATTGATTTTCTATTTTGGGTTGTATATAACTTTATATTCAGTACTTTTATCATAGTTTTTATCTTCTATTTGGTTTATACATAAAGGTAAACTTTTGTATATATTCATCCCGCATTGTATATTCTAATCCCCTTTTGTAAATATTCATTCTATTATCTATTTTCGCACTAATATTTTCATTTTTTAGCTTAGTATATAGGCTTGTTGCCTTTTCGTTATATTTTTGGCGCTTTCAATAAGCACTTGGTATTTTAATGACATAGTGCTTTCCAAGGATGGAGCATTGTGTAAACCAGGTGGATATTCCCAATGATGGATCGTGAAAACCTTCTTAAGGATTTGAGTCCATTTTTTATTTTTCTTTTGTTTTTAGTTGTTCATAGTTATGGCTACCTCAAGCATAACTTCACTTGGGCCTAGCACATTTTCCTTTGGTCAAATGGTCAAAGACAAAATATTGTGTATATAATGGTGAAAGCAGTGGCCTTGAGACTCTTGTGTTCACCAAACAAATATTATGTGGTCGTTAGGGACTATTGTGTGCTTAATTCATAACTAAGGCTGTTGTGGGCTATCGACTCTGTCACGTCCAAAATTCGTGGTCATGACTTGCACTCAACCGGGTATCCCCGGTCGAGTGGACCTGGGTGCCTTTCCTATTCCCCACACGTTAACCCACATTATTCAGTGATAATTAGCTAAAAGATACTAAAATTTTCAAACAAAAGAACGTACGATTCCCCTTTTATAGCAACACATTATGATTAACAGGGAACATCTTTTACAAAACATATATTATGATTAACAGAGCACGTGGTATACAAGTTTATAGCACCAAAACATACACCTTTATGCATAAGTTCCAACCCACATGCCACTGTCTATGGAGCCTCTAAAAGAAAGATAGTACAACACTTTCCGGCGACAAGGCCCTGCCTATGCCTTTACAAATTGACACAAGACTCCAGAATACACAAAATAATTCGCATGAACCACACAAGGCCCTAGAAGGAATGGGGATAACTAACACGAATACCGCCGATAGAGAGGAGGAGGAGCTAAGAACGGTGGACCGGAGTGCCTTCCATTGAACCACCTACAAATCATAACAAGAATGTAGCGCCCCCGGCAAAAGGGACGTCAGTAAATTTGAATTGTACTGGCATGTATGCACAAACTCTGTCCCAAGTAAACTCAAGCCAAAATGCATATACAAGTATATAACTGAACAACAATAGTATAGTTGCAACCATGGAGCATCAACCAAACATCTCGAACAATTGATTCATGTCGTCATAAAAAGGGCAATCAGTGCCCTACAAGTTACAAACTCTCCTGCTGTCTCCATTCACATTTTCACATTTATCATTTCATGATTCATATTCATATTAGTAGTGATAATGGATCACATTTTACACCCTTATTTCCTCGTCCACCCTTATTACCTCGACCACCCTTATCACCCCAACCCACACCTTATTTCACCGTGTTGCGGCGCGCAACCCGACCCTGTCTGACAGTTTTCAATTCACAACAGCAAACAAGACAACAACAAATACAAGGAATAAACTATGGCTCATTGTTAACATAGATCAACAACAAGGGTAATCTATTTCCACAACTAGCAACCACAATTTCCTCATGTTCATCATATTGGTACACAATTTAGATCATCACAACAATTATTCACAAGAAATCACACACGTTGTTTCCTAGTACTTCCATTTTCACTATTCCACATTATTCTCATTTCCATTGTTCCACATTGTTCTATTTCTATTGTTCAACATTGTTCCATTTCCATTGTTAAACATTGTTCCATTTCTATTATTCCAGATTACTTTCCATTATTGTTGTTCCGATTACAATACATTCATCACAAAGTATTACCCCACAATCAAACAACGCAAAAGACTCACAATGATTCTCACATGAATACCTACTATAAATAATTTCACAACTAGCATAGGGCGATTTCACAAGGATCACAGTTAGCCATACATACCTGGAGTTGAGTTTTTCCCCTTTAAACCTTTAGTCAAAATTTTCCAAGCAATGAAGAAGTCAATCTAGTTCATGAATAACACTTAGGTTTTAGAAATTTAAACTCATAGATACTACCCAATTCCCTTTGTACAAGATTTTTGAGTTTTGATGACATGCATGAAGATTTCATGAAGAAAATTCAAAGCAAGTGTACGAGGTTCCCTTCCCAAGCTTAATATTGAAATTGGGGGAAATGAGTTAGGGATTTTACCTGAGAAATTAATAGAGAAGATAATGCACCAAGGATTTTCCACACTCGAATGATTTTGAAAGATCAATTGATGAAGAACTTTCTTTCTCTCTCTAGGACCCTCTCTTCCTCTCTCTTATTTTGTTCAGAAAATGTGTTAAATATGAGGGATGTGGTGTTTTAATTAAAGAGGGGTCGGGCTTAGATATTTAGAAAAATAACTGGGCGAGTTCAATCTGCGACGCACTCTATGGTCGCAGAACAGACATGCGGTCTTTAGAATAAACTGCAGCAATGGCTTAAGTTTCAAACCTCTCGGGTTGGGAATGTGTTAGATATGCGGTCCGGATTTGCGTTCTGCGATCGCAGAATGCACCGCTGAACTGACCCTCGAACTTTCTCAGGGACATTATGCGATCACTCTGCGGTCCGCATATTGATTATGCAATCGCATATTTGCCGCATATTCAACATCAAAAGTTTGTTGCTCTCTGATTCACTCTGCGATAGGAATGCGGTCCGCATAGCTGTTGTGCGACCACATTCTTGACCGCATTTTTACCATTTTCTGGAAAAATTTCGATTTCACATTTTTAAGTTCAAACCAATAAGGGAATCCGATTCACATTGGTAGAATTGACTCTCTGAGTAGCTAACATCTGAGCACTCATTTCACGAGGCCTTACATCCTCTCTCGCTTAAGATCATTCGTCCTCGAATGAGGACTTGGGAACCAAATGAGTTTGAAAACACTCTATGCAAGTTGCTACACCTTTTATTAACTTTCAAGTTTGTTTTAGAAAAATTTTGACAGAGTTTCCTTTGTAATATGGACATATCCACATGTCAAAGAATCCCCAAAACATATTCCCAGGCATTACTACACAACCTTACTGCCTTTACAACAGTTGTAAAATTCATAATCCTTACACTTGCACATATTAAACCTCTTTTAACCAGTTGGCACATAACATATAATCAAATGAAGCATTAACCATCTTCACAATTAAAGCCATTTACCTTTCACAAGGGTACGACACAGTTATTCACGACAACATAATTCCTCCATGCAGAACTAATCATTACACAATTAGAACACTTTGATACACAGTCTCCATGCAAAATTAATTATTACTTCCATACATAACCTTACCATGAGAGCACAAAACGTCTTACCATGAGAGCACAAAACGTCTATTACCAAAAAGGACTGCACATTGTTCAAATAATCACAACACATGAATTTTGTCAGCACAACTTGGAGAAAATACAATAATAAGGTACTTGGAAAGAGAAGGTATGACTCTTACACCTAATGGAACACAACACTAGCTCGCCTATGGACAAGATTCGCACGATCTTTTCTAACATATCCAAATAGATGGGGGTATTTTATCTTCATCCCATCTTCCGCTTCCCACGTGGCTTCCTCGACCTGTTGGTTTTGCCACCACAATTTAACTGAAGCAATCTCATTGTTCCGCAACTTTCGGAGTTGCCTATCTAGAATAGCAACCGGAACTTCTTCATATGATATCTTTTCCGAAACCTTGATGTCTTCAACTAGCACAATTTTAGATGGATCACCCACACATTTCCTCAACATGGATACAGGAAACACCGGGTGCACTAACGACATTTCAGGGGCCAATTCCAACCTATACGCAACTTGACCGATCCATTGAACGGTTTGATTAGGCCCAACATACCTACGACTTAGTCTTCCCTTCTTCCCAAAGCGCATGACTCCTTTCACAGGAGATACTCTAAATAATACCCAATCTCCCTCTTGAAACTTCTATTCCCTTCGATGCACATCCGCATAATATTTCAGGCGACTCTGAGCAATCATCATTCTCTCCTGAATGATCTTACGTTCTCCATGGCCTGGTGCACGAGATATTTCCCTATTAGATCCGCTTCACCAACCTCGAACCACCCGATTGGGGACCTACACCTCCTTGCATACAATGCTTCTAATAGGGCCATCTAGATGCTGGCGTGGAAGCTGTTATTATAAGAAAACTCTATATGGGGTAGGTGATCATCCCAATTACCTTTGAAATCCAAAATGCATGCCCGCAACATATCCTTTAGCGTCTGAATAGTCCGCTCTGCTTGGCTATCGGTCAGCGGATGAAAAGTTGTGTTGAGATTCACTTGAGTACCCAAACCTTGCTGAAATTTCCACCAGAAGTTAGCTGTAAACTAAGCTCCTCGATCCTAAATGATAGAAAGTGGTGTACCATGAAGCCTGACTACCTCCTTGATATACATCCATGCATATTGTTCCCCAGTATCGGTGGACTTGACTGGAAAAAAGTGAGCTTATTTGGTGAGCCTATCCACAATTACCCAAATTAAGTCGAACTTGTGCTGAGTACGAGGTAGTCTTGTCACGAAGTCCATATTGATCATTTTCCATTTCCTCATCGGTATTTTTATAAGTTGAGTCATTCCTCCCATCCCTTGATGCTCGGCCTTCACTTGCTGGCAATTGGGGCACTTAGAGACGAAGTCCGCTACACTCTTCTTCATACCACTCCACCAATAGATATCTTTGAGATCGTGATACATCTTCGTAAAGCCTGGGTGCACTTAATAATGATGAGACTCTTCCATTACCCTCTCCCGAAGATTATCCACATCTGGGAAACATGACCTGTCGTGGAATCGTAGCACACCATCATTGTTGCCGAGAGAAAATTATTAAATTTTATTACTCAGAGTTGCCTCCTTCAATTGTGCCAATGGTGGATCAACAACTGATTTTCTTTAGCCTCTGCCACAAGCGACAATTCCGCTGTATGATACACCATAAGTTCCTCCTCATTCGGGGCCGAGATACAAACTCCAAGGCTGGCCAACTGATGTACCTCCCGAGCTAAGAACCTATCATCCGCTCTCAATTGAGCCAAACTACCCATGGATTTCTTACTGAGGGCGTCGGCCACCATATCCGCCTTCCCTGGATGGTACAAGATGTCCATATAATAATCCATAAGAAATTCTAACCATCGTCGCTGCCTCATATTTAGCTACTTCTGCTTGAATAAATATTGAACACTCATGTGATAGGAAAACACATCTACATGAACCCAATAAAGGTAATGTCTCCATATTTTCAAGGCGAACACAACTGCTGCAAGCTCCAAATTGCGTCGGATAATTCTTCTCGTGATTCTTGAGTTGCCTGGAAGCATATGCTAAGACCTTCCCATGCTGCATCAGAACACACCCTAAACCAACTCTGGAGCATCACAATAGACTACAAACCCCTCTGTGCCTTCTGGCAAGGCCAATACTGGTGCCGAAGTCAACCTTGTCTTCAATTCCTGGAAATATTTCTCACAAGCATCTGACCACTCCAACTTCGCTGATTTCTGCGTCAATTTAGTCAAAGGAGAGGCGAAGGCGGAGGATCCTTCTACAATCCTTCGATAATACCTTGTCAACCCCAAAAAGCTACTGATCTTTCGGGGTTGTGGACCTGGGCCAATCCTTCACCGCTTTAATCTTTTGGGGGTCCACCTTAATCTCTCACTGGAAACAACATGACAAGAAAAACAACGGACTCCAACAAAAATTCATATTTGGAAAACTTGGCATACAATTGGTGCTGCTGTAGAGTCAGCAAAACCACTCTGAGGTGGCTGGCATGATCCTCCCTGTTCCGCGAAAACACGAGGATGTCGTCAATGAAAAAAATCTTGAATGAGTCTAAAAATGACTTGAAGAACAGATTCATAAGATCCATAAAAGCTGCCGGGGCGTTGGTTAGCCCAAAAGACATGACCAAGAACTCAAAGTGGCCATAACGCATCCTTAAAGCGATCATAGGAATATCCTCTTCCCTGATCTTCAATTGGTGGTACCCGGACCGCAAATCAATTTTGGAGAAGAACCTTGCACCTTGCAATTGATCAAACAAATCATCTATCCGAGGCAAAGGGTACTTATTCTTGATGGTGACTTTATTAAGTTGCCGATAATCGATACACATCCGAAGTGACCCATTCTTCTTTCTGACCAAAAGAACCGGAGCACCCTATGGCGACACACTTGGCCGGATAAACCCCTTCTCCAATAAATACTTCAACTGCTCTTTTAACTCTCGCAGCTCTGCTGGCGCCATTATGTATGGTGGAATAGATATTTGCTGGGTATGTGGAAATACATCAATCCCGAAATCAATGTCCTTATTTGGCAAAATTCCTGGAAGCTCATCTGGAAATACCTCAAGAAACTCATTCACAACTGGCAAGGACTTGGGGGAAGGAACCTCTTGAGTAGTGTCCGCCACCTTGAATAAATGATAAATACACCCCTTTCTAATCATCTTCGAAGCTTTGAGGTAGGAAATAAACCTACCCTTCGGCACAACACCAATTCCCTTCCATTCAACAACCGGCTCAATAGGGAACTCGACTCTCATGACCCTCGTCCGACATTAAATTTTGGCAAAGCACGAGTAGAGCCAATCCATCCCCATTATTACATCAAAATCCACCATCCTATGCTCGATAAGGTTTGCCATGGTATCACGACCACCTACCATAACAACACAATTCCAATAGACCCGCGCGGCTGTAATAGAATCACCAACCGGAGTCGATATTGAGAATGACTCAAGAAGCTTCTCGGGTTCAACCCCAAAACTCGAAGAAACAAATGAAGTGACATAGGACAAAGAATATCCTGGATCAATAAGAGCATAGCAATCAAAGTTCTGAATAGATAGGGTACCTGTGACAACATCTGGGGAAGCCTCAACACTCTGACGGCCACTCAATGCATAATACCTGCTGGGTCTGCCCCTACCACGAGCTCCACCTCTGGCTGCACCACGCCCTGCTGGGGATGGAAGGCGCACCAATGGCATAGCAACTGATGAAATTGATCGCTTAGCAAGTCCCCTACCCGTGCCCTGTCTGGGCGCACGACAGTCCCGCTGTATGTGACCTCTCACCCACAATTGTAACACACCGGAGCATCCAAGTAACAAGCCTCTCTATGAAATCTCCCACATTTGGGGCATATACCTCCTTGTTTTCGAGGTTTCATCCCCGAATGACTGAAGTGGCGAGACCTCCTGCTGTCTGAACCTGGCCCCGAAGGGCTACTCTGCTGGAAACGGTGCACATGTGGCGGTGCACTAGCTGAGGACTGAGCATAAGACTGTGTTGATCCTGTTGACCATCTCCCTAGAGCTAACCTCCCTGAGTGACCCGTAGACCGCGACCTGCTGCTACTCTCCCTGTCTGCTCGAATCTTCAACTTCATGGCCTCTATGGCCTGAGTAAAACCCACGATCTTCCCATAGTTCATGTCTAAATTGAAAGCCGTTGTAGCAGCCTCATTTACTACCAAAGGACTCAGATCCTGAACGAATCTCCAAACTCTAGCCTCCATAGTCTATACCAACCAAGGAGCATACTTGGACAACCTCAGGAACTCAATATGATACTCCCAAACACTTATTCTACCCAGGTTAAGAACCTGAAACTCGGTGGCACGGGCTGCCATGGTCTTGGCAGGTAAGAAGTGGTCCGTGAAGGCATCTACGAACTCATCCCATCTAGCTGGAGGGCTCCCCTCCTCAGAGGAATCCTCCCACATCTCAAACCACGAACGCACAGCCCCCTTCAACCTGTATGAAGCCAATTCTACCCCCTCTATTTCCGTAGCCTTCATCACTCGAAGGGTCTTGTACATCTCATCAAGGAACTCTTGCTGATCGGCCTTTGGGTCTGTGCCTCAGAACTCTGGAGGATTCAATCGCAAAAATTCATTCTGGAGCTGGAGGAATCTCGCTGTCTGCTGGAGGACAGAATGGCATCATGAGATCTTTGGGCCTGGGCTTGCCACTAACTGAGTCAACATATAGTTAGCTCCCATAAGGTCTCCATCAGAATTCTCGGGATAGGAAGCTGGAGCAACATCATGATGAGGAGCATTGGCAGAAGGCATAGTAGCACCCTCGACCTCTGCTGGAACATGGTTGCTTGGATCAGGAACGGATGGAGCAGGAAAATTCAGAACGGGGGAATCACTCTCACCCACGACAGCCGGCACATGATTCACAGCCACACTGGAAGTGGAATTGGCCCCTAGGCCGAGTCTAGATTTCTTCTTAGGTGCCATCATTAAAAATTCGAAATAGAGCACGATATAGACACAACCATCACTTCACCGCACGAACTTGGAATAACAAAGAAGAGGATCATTTTTTCTAAATGCCCGTGTATCCCCAAACTTATAGATGTGGTGGAAAACACACTGATAAGAAGTGCTCTACTAGGCACGGCTATGAGACATCCTATGACTCCTTTAAAACCTAAGGCTCGGATACCAAGTTTGTCACGCCCCAAATCCGCGGGCATGACCGACACTCAACCGGGTATTCCCAGTCGAGTGGACCTGGGTGCCTTTCCTATTCCGCACGCATTACCCTATATTATTCAATGATAATAAGCCAAAAGATACTAAATTTTGCAAACGAAAGAACGTACGATTCCTCTTTTATAGCCACACATTATGATTAATAAGCAACATCTTTTACAAAACATATATTATGATTAATAGGAAACGTTACACTACCCAAAACATACACCATTATAATTAGGTTCCAACCCACATACCACTGTCAATGGAGCCTCTAAAAGAAAGATAGTACAACACTTGCCGGTGAAAAGGCCCCGGCTATACCTTTACAAAAGGACACAAGACTCAAAAATACAACAACATAAGTGGCATGAACCACACAAGGCCCCGGAAGAAATGGGTCTCACCAACAAAAATACCGCCGATATAGAGGAGGAGGAGCTACGAACAGTGGATTGGAGTGCTTGCCACGGATCCACCTACAACTATAACACAAATGTAGCGCCCCCGACAAAACGGACGTCAGTACATTTAAATTGTACTGGCATGTATGAACAAACTCTGTCCTAAGTAAACTCAAGCCAAAACGCATATACAAGTATAGAACTGAAAAATAATAGTACAATTGAAACCATGGAGCATCAACCAAACATCTCACACAATTGATTCAAGTAGTCATACAAAGGGGCGATCAGTGCCCCACAGGTTACAATCTCTTCTGTTGTCTCCTTTCACATTTTCACATTTATTATTTCATGATTCATATTCATATCAATAGTGATATTGAATTACATTTTCCACCCTTATTGCCTCGTCCACCCTTATTACCTTGGCCACCCTTATTGCCTCGTCCACCCTTATTACCTCGGCCACCCTTATCACCCCAACCCACACGTTATTTCACCGTGTTGCGGCGCGCAACCCGACCCTGCCTGACATTTTTCAATTCACAACAACAAACGACACAACAACAAATGCAAGGAATCAACTACGACACATTGATAACATAGATCCACAACAAGGGTAATACATTTCCACAACTAGCAACCACAATTTCCTCATGTTCATCATATTGCTACACAATTTAGATCATCACAATAATTTTTCACAAATAATCACACATGTTGTTTCATAATACTTCCATTTTCACTATTTGACATTATTCCCATTTTCATTGTTCCACATTGTTCCATTTCCATTGTGCCACATTGTTCCATTTCCATTATTCCACATTACTTTCCATTTCCGTTGTTCCAATTACAAGTTTCATAACATTCATCACAAAGTATTACCACACAATCATACAACAGAAAAGCCTCACAATGATTCTCACATGAATACCTACTTTCAACAATTTCACAACTAGAATAGGGCGATTCCAGAAGGATCTTAGTAAGCGATACATACCTAGAGTTGAGTTTTTCCCCTTTAAACCTTTAGTCCATCTTTGCCAAGCAATCAAGAAGTCAATCTAGTTCATGAACAACACTTAGGTTTTAGGAATTTAAACTCATAGATACTACCCAATTCCCTTATTACAAGATTTTTGAGTTTTGAAGACATGCATGAAGATTTTATGAAGAAAATTCAAAGCAAATGTATGGGGTTCCCTTCCTAAGCTTAATTTCGAAATTGGGGGAAATGGGTTCGGGATTTTACCTGAGAAATAAATAGAGATGACAATGCACCAAGGGTTTCCATACTCCAATGATCTTGAAAGATCAATTGATGAAGAGCTTGCTTTCTCTCTCTAGGACCCTCTCTTCCTCTCTCTTTTTTGTTCAGAAAATGTGTTAAATATGAGGGATGGGGTGTTTTAATTAAAGAGGGGTCGGGCTTAGATATTTAGAAAAATAACTGGGCGAGTTCAATCTGCGACGCACTCTATGGTCGCAGAACAGACATGCGGTCTTTAGAATAAACTGCAGAAATGGCTTAAGTTTCAAACCTCTCGGGTTGGGAATGCGGTAGATATGTTGTCCGTATTTGCGTTCTGCGGTCGTAGAATGCACCGCAAAACTGACCCTCGAATTTTTTCAGGGACAATATGCGATCACTCTGCGGTCCCCATATTGGTTATATGATTGCAGATTTGACCGTATTTTATACATCAAAAATAGGTTGCTCTCTAATCCACTCTGTAGTACGAATACAGTCCGCGTAGTTATTCTGCGACCGCATTCTTGACCGCATTTTGACCATTTTCTTGGAAAATTTTGATTTCATATTTTTAAGTCCAAAATAGTAAGGGAATCCGATTCACATAGGTAGACTCGACTCTATGAGTTGCTAAAATCTGAGCACTCATTTCACGGTGCCTTACAGACTCGATGCCTTTAGAAATCCCTAGCGTGTGTGGTGAGAAATTGAACTGCGAGTCCAAGTCCCGAGCCAATGGTCTAGAACATGCCCTGAATGTTTGCTGAGGTGAAATCCTAGGTGAAATTTGACTCGAGAAGTGATAATAGGCTCTCTTTAATCCAAATGTTAAGTTGAACAATTCCATAGCCTACCAATGAGTTAATCCCTAGTTAACCATTTTTACCCTTAAACCTTTTTCTTTCAAACCAATATTACAGGCCTATACCCGTTCTAAATGATACCCTCTCTTGGAACCCAAATTTTCCCTTGAGTAATGGCAAATGTCTAAGTTTAGGGGGATAGGAAAGGAAGGAAACAAATTGGTAAAAGGTACAAAAGCAAAAGAATAGGAAGGCAAAAAAAAAAAGAAAGAAAAGAAAAAGACGAAGAGAATGTCCAATATGAAGAATAAAAAGCGATTCAAGGAAAACAAAAGTAAAAAAGGTGTGGAAAAATAAGAAAAAGGAGAAATGTTTTGAATTGCATAAGAAAGAGTGACAATGTGTCTCTCTAACCCCTTAAAAGAGGTGAAATACTCAAAAGAGTCAGGAGAAGTGTGCCAAAATTAATCAAAAGAAATGCTTAAGGGAAGAGTGACCCCACATGAATAAAAACATATCCAACCCTTACCCAGAAACCTTCAAAATGACCCCACAAAAGTCCTATAAAAACTTGACTTGAAGGAAGCCTACATTAGTGGATACTTACATAAGGGGAAAACATATGGTACTTACAGTCGGACTTGTGACCTTCTTCTTGATAGAGATGAGTGAATTTCCATTAACCTTGATTTGTGTGTCACTACACTGAAAGGTGTGGTTTGCTGTCAATACCAAGATTTGCTTTCTGCGCCTACTGATGTGATGATAATTCAGAAGCTTTTTGCAAAGAAGAAGGGCCCTGTTCCTATGGGTTCACGTGCTAAGGCTCCACTAAAAAATGCTCTTTTTCAAGAGAGAGGTTTAAGGCGCATTAATCACGCCTTGAATGAGGGAAGTAATGGAGTAGGAGAGGTAAAGATGGATGGGAATAGATAAGTAAGAGAGAAGGCGACACCAGTTAGTAGAACGGACGGAATAAGAAGAAACCCCCAGGATGGAAAGAAGCTTGAAAGAGAGAACCAGGAATGAAATAGCGAGACCAAACGGGCAGGAGAGTTAAGGATGTGTGAGTTTGTGTTCTACAATGACCAAAGTAGATAAGAGAAGTGCTTTGATGTAATGAGTCAACTCTTGATGCTCTTGTATCACACTTGATCCATGGTTTTTCGAAGTCTTATTGAGGGCAATTGTTAGTCCCAATTGATGCTTGTTGAGATCACTATAGGATAGCTGGAATTACTTGGATATTCCTTTAAGGGTTGAGTCTTTTTCTGTTTGCTTGAGGAAAAGAAAATGTTTATGTTTGGGGGAATTGATAAGTTAGGATTTTAACATGCTTTATTCCCCTGCTTCCTCATGCTTTGGTTATAAATTGCTACAATATAGTCCCAAAATGCTCACACGTTGTGCTTGATTGCAGGATTGATCAACAAAGTGACAAAACGTCAAAGATCGGCTCAGAAAGGAGTGAAACCTGCTCAAGTATCAATAACCAAGAGATCAAAGGAAAGAGGACCCAATGCGGTCCGCACAAAAGCAATCACGAGCGCACTGGAAGTTTTAGAGACATGGCTAGTTTGGGCTTAAGGCTACGCGACTAAGGTACATTTTTCGCGGTCCGCGGTCCGCGGTCAGGCTTCCATGGCCGAACTATGCTTTTGCATGGTCCACGGTCAAGAGATTTTGAAAACCAACATTTGTCCAAGACAATGCCATGCGGTCTGCTATCATCAACGCGCGGACCGCGCCAGATCCCCTCCGCGGCCGCGTTACACTTCCACACGGTCCGTTTTCTCAAGTTTAGAGAAGCAGAAATGTGAAGTCCAAGAGCTAGTGCGGCCGAGGTCTATTTTGTGCGGCCCGCATTAACGCAGAGGTATTTTTGTCCCGTTATTCCAGCCTAGTATAAATAGAACATTTTATAATTTTAGGTCATCTTTTGTACTTCAGACAGGAGCTGTGCTCATGTGAACGATATTGTAGCCATTTTTGGCGCGTTTGCTTTTAATTTCACGATACATTTTTTAGTTTCTTTTTAGTGATTAATTAATATGTTAATTCTTAATCTATTTATTTAATTTTTGTAACTAGCATGAGTAATTAAACCCATTAGTTAGGGTTGTGGCTTAATCCTAGTGTGGTTAATTGATGGATATTGTTATCTAGGATTAGATTGACTGTGGGTAATTGCTATTTGGGTTGATTTTATGTTTTAATTGAGAATTGGTGGTTGCAAATACTGATTCAAGCTTTGTGGGTTTAACTCTTCTTGAGAAAGAGATTCTATTACCCCAAAATTGATCTAACAAGGAATTGGGATGGACTCATAACAAATAATATTCCCAATTAACGGGTTAAATCTCGAGAGAGTAATCACCCTACTTGAACCCTAGTTGCTTGGCCTAATTTGCCTACACATTTGGTGTCGAGAGAGTCATTTGGGAAAAATCACCCTCTCTACCATGAGGTGTGAGAGTGGGTAAAAATTTTGCAATGATTATAGTACAAGTCCCAGCTATGACAATCGAATCCTAGTAACATCTACCCATCAATTAGTCACCTAGGTGATGTTACGGTCCTAATACCTTTCTTCCCATTAGATACCATTTAGCAATATTCTTATGTCATAATTTAATGTTAATTATTAGTTTTATAAAAATAGTTATAAAATCAAAAACAAAAATGTTTGAAGTGATGTTAGGAGTACAAAAACATATCTAGACTAGACAGAAAATCCAACTCCACTACTAGACCCTGAGAAAATCGATCCCGACCTCTATTCGGGTAAAATCTATTGGGACTCGCTCTTCCTACCATAGTGTAGTGTCGAGTTGGTAGCGATCAGCGAGCATGTGGGAGAGCAATCAGAGCTGTAACCACAGCCTGAGAACTCTGCGAGGCACAATGTGGCTGAGATGTCTGTGGACGTGTACCCCTCCTAAATCTAAGGCAATACCTCACCATATGGCGTGTGTTACCACACTCAAAACAATATATGGGAGGATGTGTAGGTTGTGATTGGCTCGTGCTAGGTCTGCTAGACTAACCACTGAAAGCACCCCGCGAAGGAGGCGCACTAGATACTGAAGGTACATAATAATGCTCCTGAGGCCTAGGAGGAGCTGTAATACCAGTGGCTGCTGGAAGAGTTGAATGAACGGGGCGACTCATATAACCCCTACTATGATGACCTCCAATTGGGGAGCGACCACCAAAATAATGGCCAGACTCTCGAGACCTCTTGGCGTCCTTCTCCTCTCTATCCCTAGCATGCATACCCTCAATCCTCCTAACAATGATCACCACCTGCTGATAAGAAATATGCATCTCTAACTCACGAGCCATGATAGATCTAATGGTAGGTATAAGCCCCTCAATAAACAGGCGAACCCTCTTGCGAACTCTAGAAACCAAGGCTAGGGCTTGTCTATCCAAGCTAGTGTAACAGATAACATAACCTGAGAAAGTAAAGCAAATAAGTTGAATAGACATGCTTCCCTAAGATAACAGCATGCTTAAATTTCAAGTAGCATAAATAAGAAAGAAAACACAATTACAATTACTTAATAAAAATCGGATTATTGAATAACTAGCACAATTACACACTCGTTATCTCACGTACAGGACATTTAAAATGTTAATAACACCAAATACTATGGGGAATTCCCCCACAGAAGGTTAAACAAGCCACTTAACTTGAACCGGCTCAAAATCAACCCAAAAACATGTTCTTGACACGAGTATTTGACTTCAAATAGCCCAAATCTATTCAAATAAATTGCACAATATAAATAACACTTAATGTAACTGATTCCACTAATAAATTCTAAGGTAATATGCAAAATTAGAAAAATAACCAAAATGCCCTCCACGCCCACATCTCAGAGTCCGGTATAATTTGCATTTTTAGAATTCTCATACTCTCATGAATCTAACCATACATAAATTATTCAAATATAATGTCAAATTCCTAATTAAAACTCAAATTTTAGGTCTAAGAAATTTTCTTCAATTTTCCACCATAAATTCGAAATTAAAGGATGGATTTAAGTGTAGATTCATGAAAAGTAGTCTAAACCCAGAAGGAATCACTTGCCCAAATCGCACAGGTAAAGATCTCTTCAAAAATTGCAATTTCCTGAGATGCCAAGTCCAAAATATGAATTATGGCTTAAACCCTCGATTTTGGATTTTTTAAAATCTACCCAACTATTTCCTTCTTGGCGAACACGGAAGGACCCACGCGTTCCAGAAGCACAATTCCTCTTGGTCCAGCTTTCCTCTTTCGCGAACGCGATGCCCAAGTCGAGAACGCGATGGCCAACCTCCCTCATCCTATGCGAACACAGGACTACCTTCACGGATAGGTATAAGATCCCACAGCCTGGCGAACACGGGAATACTTTCGCAAACACGGGGCGCTAAACCTTCACCAGCCCCAGCTCCTCCTCGCGAACACGAGACCCCACTCATGAACGCGAAGAAGGAAACCCGAAATGACTGCTGCAACTTTTCCTTCAATTTTGTTAGTTCCAAAATTAATCCGTTGAGCATCTGTAACACACATGAGGCCCCCAGGACCTTAATCAAACATGCCAATCAATCCTAAAACATAATCCAAACATGTTCCAATCTTCAGAACGCTCAAAACAACGTCAAAACACTAATTTAACATCCAATTCAAGCCTAAGAACTCCAAAAACTCTCAAATTACGCTTTCGATTTAAATGTCTATCAAACCTCGTCTGGATGCCTACAATTATGCAAGCATATCACATTCAACACTATAGAGCTGCTCCAACTTTTGAAATTCCATTCCGATCCCGTTATCAAAATCTCACTATCGAACCAGAAATTTAAAAAATTTAATTTTTGGCATTTTGAAGCGTAAGTAAGCTTCGGACCTCCAAAACACAATCCGAACGCGCCTTAATCCCAAAACGAGCTAACGAAACCAACAGAATTCTATTCCAAGGCTGTCTACACACTGCTTTGACTACGGTCTAAATTCTAAAGTTTAAGCTCTCATTAGGGATTAAGTATCTCAAAACACTACGAAACTGAAAACCAATTATCCTGGGGAATCAAAATGGCAGAACAAATACGGGAAAAGCAGTTAATAGGGGATTGGAGCATTAAATCTTAATATGACCAACCAGATCATTACAGAACTGTAGTTACAGTAAAATATTTGAAAGATTCTAGCTTTGTTGTATCAAAAGTGTATATTTTTGTATAAATAATATTATATATTTTATATCTTTTGTATAGTGAGATTTGTTGTTGTATATTTTTTGCATGGTGATCGTATATAGTTTGGATATAATTTAATCACTTTAAATTAAAAAAAATGGGAGAAGTAGTGATTATACAAGTGCTCCTAATTGTACTGTTTTGTAAAATTTTAATTATTCTATAATCACTTACAGCACTAGGCACATGTTGGACACCTATAGGAAAAGGCGCAAATCAATTTCTTGGCATTAGCTTTTTCAAAAAATGATTTTAAATGTTACACCAATGAATATATAAAGGAGGTTATGTCCCAAATATGTATAATTATTGTGTATACATTACCTTTCCTTTTGTCCCTTCCTTGAGTTGAAAAAAATAAATGTTTATAACAAAATTTTGATTTTTATACCTCTCTTAAATATGTATAAAGTATTAATATCTAAATAGCATAAAAGCCAAAAGAATCAAATGATGATTGATTCCATTTGAAGAAATTAAAAGTCAATCTCAATAGTTTACCTTGCATTAAACTTGCAATTCTCCGGGCTTCACCTCCCGTTTTTTTATTCATGTCAGTTAGGCATATTAATTTTAGTGGATAACCGTTAGAATTGTTTCCGAGTATAAAGTATATATTATAATTTATAGCCACCGAATTTTATTAGTTTCTAGCGGATGACTAGTAATGAATTTTTCTCACAAAAAGCCACTTTAAGGCTTGTTTAGAAAAATAGCCAACATTTCCAATTTATTACAAATTTAGCCATTTCTATCATACGGAAGCAATTTTCAGGCCTCGACTCTGAAGTTTGAACTGCCACAATCAAACATCAGTCCTCGAAACTAAAGTTTGAACTGTTGTAGTCATTTTCTGAAGTTCAAAACCGCAATCTCGAAGTTCGCCTATGGCTTCTTCTTGGCATCAATTTACTGATTTGCTTTGGTGTTGCAGTAGGCTTTTTCATACGTAGTTGTCATGATTGCTTTGTCTTAGCCTTGTTCAGTATTATCTCTTTTTATTCTTCCATATATTAAACTTCTATTCATTTCTCCTTGTAGTGTGATGCTTACACTGTTTCTTATACATTAGTGTGTAATCAAAATCCAAACATTTGTTTGTTTGACCAAAAAGTATAATTCATGGTTCAAATAATTAAATTTGTGATAAGGGGTTAATTAAACCTAGTTATCAATAATATTTCTAAATGCGAGTTCCGAAAGCTTGATTAACAATAATATATTTAATATCTTCGCATCTAAAACAAAACTAGAGAGAATCCAACACGGATGGTGCAACCAGAAAGAATCCGGGACCTATTTCATTTGGCCTCTGGGTACAGGATGACGCTGGAAATTTGATACATGCCAAAGGGAAAACAATACAGGAGGGTACAAATGTAACGCCGGAGGCAGTGGCAATTGACGAAGCTATGATGTTTTGCCAATAGCGGGATTTTTTGCCTCCTTGTTATTAAAAAATAATATTGATGGTTGGTGGTCTTGCTCATGGGCTATTGCCAACATAGTAGAAGATATTCAGAGATTAAGGAACTCTTGAATGTGGATAATCACAAACTTGCATCGATGCGAGCTAGAATTACAAAGGCATCCCAATGAATCAACTCTTTGTGAATCAACGCTTTGTGATTTTTGGTGGCTAGTTCTACAATTGTTGCTTACTTGGTTAAATCCTAACACTATCATTCGGAACTACATTAACCGGCCTCTACCAAAAGGGGATATTGACAAAACTGTGCTTATTTCTATCAAAACAAATGGCACTTGGAGGAGTTGGCTATTGAATCACCATCCCTCCCTAAAAGTTGTCATAAGTAATCTTTATATGCCTTTGGTTTGTACCAACTATGACTAGTTAGTTCGGTATCATATCCTAAACGGTTTGTTCATCGTCAAATCTATTTACCACGCACTTACTCAATCTCTCACTCCTCAGCTACAGTAAGTTGTTAACTACCATTGGATTTGGCACCTTCAAATAACTCCTAAGTTCGCTTTTTCATATGGCTAATTTTCCATGAAAGGCTTCTAACAGCTGTGTATTTAACTAAAATTCATGATGTTACTGCCTCTTCTTTATGCCCAATCTGTAACCCTGATTCCTGAAACTATTCCACGTATCTTCTTTGGCTGTAGCAATGCTATTGCACTCTGGACAGCTCTCCAAATTGACACAAGGACCTTTACACAATCATCATCTACAAACAATGTGGATAGATGGAATAATTTTATACGTCATTCGCAACCTTCCTCAAATAATAACATCCTTACATACACTATTATATCTTTTGCGCTTTGGCAGATTTAAACTTTTAGAAATAAGAATTTTTATGAAAAATTGCATCTGCAAACAAACAATCATCTAGTCTATAAACTATCTTAATTTTACTTTCTTACCAATGTCAAAAACCCTAGGAAATCATTTCTATCTTTCTATATAAAATGGCATCCACCCGAGGGACAAGTATCTAAATTAAGTATTGATGGTTGTACTTCTCCCAGTCAAGAAAATAGTGGCATTAGAGGATTTTGTTAGAAATTCTCTTGGAAATTGGACACTAGGATATTCAGGTCATGCGCAACATGGATTCAACCTTCAGACTGAGCTACTAACATTTCTCATTGGTCTCAAATTAGCTGTTCACCAACACATGATCTACTGATAATTAAAACAAATACAACTGTGATATTAAACTTACTTCATGCCCCTACAATTAAATTCACTAACGCGATTAATGATTGTAGGTTCTTATTGTGGCAGCCTGATGACCCAAAAGTACAAATCATCTATCGCGAACAAAATTATGTGGCGGGTAGTTTGGCTAAGCATGGAGCTACTCAGTTGGAGGCTCATTGTGTTCCTTTTTCAAGTCTTCCGCCTTTTGTGATCACTTTTTACCAGCAAGGTAAAGATGAGTTGCTCCACAAAAGACTATTTAAATACTGTGCTATGTTAGGTAGTAATAGTTTCTCAGGTAGTCCTACTTTATGTACAAATGTTGTTTCTCCTAATTTGGTAGCTAGTACCTCTTCTAAGAGTTGTAATATGATGCAGCTATGCATCCACTTGACTCTTATATAACTATTTAGCTTTTATAATATATGCATCTTTTTAAAAAAAAAAGATAAGGAGTAGATGTGCACATCCAATCATCAAATGCCCTTTGATCAAATTCAATTTTGTGGACTCACCCGCACACACCTAGAAGATAGCAACTGCTCACCGTATAGCATAGACGAGCAATCTATTATCTAATGCGCCCTTTTTCATATAGGCTAGCTCTATTATGTTTCATATTTGTAACTTTCAGCTATTTTTATCTAAGGACTTGGTTTTTATCAGTAGTATTTATAAAAATGGTCCCTATCATCCTCTTGGAGTTCTAAGTCTACCAGACTCAATGCCTTAAAAAAAAATAGAAAAATAGATTTTAAATAAAAAATAATACTAATTTACTAAAAAATAGTTAAAGGCCCATCATAAAATTTTATTGTACGCTATAAAATTCGTTGGTTCGTCCCTGAATAGTTAAAAATAAATCAATCTATAATAGGTTAATGTAATTTCAAATAGACATCGAGTGTGGATATTTTTATTTTTTTCAGAGAAAGATTACCTACGACATTGACGACCCTTTCGAATGCGTTATTAGAGTTTAACTTCTAAATAGGGTGTCTTGTTGGAATCTTCTGAGCCATCGAAATACTTATGGTGGTAGGGAGAAAGAAAGAGCCTTGTGCGGCTATTTTGTGAGCAGCAAAAGCACATTTGGAAAAAGGTAGATGCATTATTTTTGTTTTATTAATTGAATAACTATTAATTATTCGCATCTGTTTCAACAACATCAATAACAATGGGCCAGTGAAATTCCACTAATGGAATTTTGAGAGGGTAGTGTGTACGCAACCCTTAACCTTACACGAAGGAGTATAGAGGCTATTTTCCAAAGACGTGCTGCTCAAGAAGACAAAAAGACAAAGGGGAAAATATCAGTAACACCACAAAAATAATATGTAAAATATGAACAACATGAAATCAAGAAGAAAGATACAAAGCAAAAGCGAATATCATCATTCCTAATCTTATCTATCTTAGTATGCCCGCACAACCACCTCAACACCTTCATTTCTGCTACCTTCATCTTTTGGGTATGTGAGTGCTTAACCGGCCAACACTCAGCCACATACATCATGGCCGGTCTAACAACTGCTTTATAGAACATACCTTTGAGTATTAGTGGCACTAACTTGTCACACGATACTCCAGATGCTAATCTCCATTTCATCCATCATACCCCAATACGATGTGTGACATCCTCGCTGATCTCCCGTCCCCCTGGATAACAGACCTAAGTTACATGAAGCTTCCTTTACTCAAGATGACCAGTGATTCAAGATTCACATCCACACTCAGTCCCCCCTGCACAACTCTGAACTTACACTCCAGGTGTTCCTTCTTCATCTTGCTAAGCTTGAAACCCTTAGATTCAAGAGCATGTCTCCAAACCTCCAACCTCTTATTAACACTGACTCGCTACTCTTCAATCAAAAGTATATCATTGGTGAACATCATGCACCATAGCACATCCCCTTAAATGTGGTGTATTAACGCGTCAGTCACTAAGGGTAATAAGAATGGACTGAGCGCAGAACTGTCACGACCTGAGTTTATCCCGCCATCGGAGATCGTGATCGCGCCTACTATCAAAGCTAGCTAAAGCCAACTTAAACATACATTTTAAACTTTCATTTCAACACGATAATAGTAAAAACATTAAATTAAAGTGGAAGTCTCAATTTAATATTAACCGAAAGAAAAGCAAAAAAAGTTACATCATCATCTACCCAAGATTTAGTGTCACAATGCTCACAGACTACTATGAAATACTACAAACAGAAGTTTGAAAGAAAATACATAAGAAGTCTGTTTCGTTACAATAAAAACAAACAGATATGACTAGAGGAGACTCAGGGCCCGTGCACGCCAGCGAACTACCTAGAAGTCTCTTGTCTGAAGGTACGCTCTCAATCTACTGCTGTTGTCCGTAAGCTGCTCCAGTATCGTAATTTGTGCAAAAAGCATAGAAGAGTAGCATCAACACAACCGACCCCATGTGCTGGTAAGTGCCTGGCCTAATCCCGGTGAAGTAGAGACGAGGCTAGAAATGACCTACCATAATTAACCTGTGCAAATATAATATACAAGTACACGAAAAATAATAACAATATAATACATGGTAAAGCTGGGAGGGGACATGCTATTGCGGAGTGATAGATAAAAATGGAACATTAAAAATAACAGCAGATCTATTCCTGGTTTCATGGTACATATGTCTACAGTGGACGACACGCCATACGATCCCATAATGTATAACATAAGTGGACGGCGTGCCACACGATCCCGTAGTGTAGTATATAGGTAGACGGTGCACCACACAATCCAATTTTATCTGTGCACAATGTCATCGGAATCTCAGGCGAGTAACAATAATCGATATAAGTTGTAGTCGGCGTGCCACACGATCCCATATTATAATCGATTAACTCTAATAATATCTCCAGAGAAGGTCCCATTAGGGAATAACAACAATGTAACAATTATACCCAGCAAGGGTACAACTAACAGCCGAAACATCCCGGCAATGGAGAATTCAATAGTAATAGTCTACATGACCCGTAAAGGGAATTATTGCTTTACAAACTCTCTTAATTCATTTCGGTCTTGACCAACACATTACATGTAATTTTACAAATTTAACAAGACAGTTGTATCATATCTTTCGAATTGAAAGCATTTACGACTCACGGTTATGCTAGACACTGGTGTATACGTACTCGTCACCATGCCTATAAACCATACTCGATCATTTAGCAAAAAGCAATCAAACACTCTAATCCTATTACCTCAAGCCAAAGTTAGATCAAACACTTACCTCAGTCCAAAAATAGCAATCAAGGACACAATTACATAGCTTAGAAATGAATTTCCTATTATTCTTAAATAAATACAAAAATCCAACACCGGGCCCACTTGGTCAAAACATGAGGCTTGAACCAAAGCCCAATCACCCATAACCCCACGAGTTCAAATATGCAATTTGTTTTAGGATTCGACCTCAAATTGAGGTCGAATTGCCAGAAATCCCATTTGAGGTCGAATTGCCAAAAATCCCAAAACCTAACTCTACCCAAAAGCCCTAATTTCTACTTTGATTTCATGTTTTAGGGCTAGGAAATTAATAATTAGATGAAGAAATAATGAAGGGATGAAGCTAAGATCATTTACCCAAAGAGTTATGGAGAAAAGGAAGCATGAGTTTCGTCAATGGAGTGTTTTCGGGTAGAGCCCGTGTTCAAAAAATGGGAAGAATCCCGTCACTATTCTGATTTTAAACATAAAAGTTTATTGGGCAAAAATGCCTTTCGGGATCGCGGGGACGGGAACGCTTTCGCGAAGGGTTGGCATTACAGACCATCGCGTTCGAGATAGGGAAGTTTTGAACGCGAAGAGAAGACTGGGGGTCGAAGGGGAAAAGGCCTACGCGTCGCGATAAAGCGGATGCAAACACATTAAAGGGTTTGATAGAGCTACACGAACACGGAAATAAGGTCATGATCGCGGAAGAGGAAGTTGACTTAGAATTGTGAACACGAGCCTAAGGCTGCGTTCGCGAACAACAAATCACCTGGGCAAAAAGGGCAGAAAATATACTATGCTTTCAAGTGTAAAATTACCCCGAAACACCCTCCGAATCACTCTCGAGCCCTCGGGGCTTCCAACCAAACACACACACTAATTAAATAACATCATACGAACTTGCTCGAGCGATCAAATCGCTAAAGTATCATCGAAATCAAAGAATCAACCCCCAAAACTCATGATTTCATTTAGAAGTTCATAACTTCCAAATTTTCCATTTTTAGTCCGAAACACATCAAACGATGTCCAATTTCGATCAAATTTCATAGAGAGCGCTTAATGCTAATTTAATACCCGTAACGGGTGTCGGGACAAACATACAAGCCAGATACCAGTATTTTCTAGCTCATGTTCATTTCAATTTTCGTTTCATTTGCAGATAAATAATTTCTTTCAAAAATTCTGTACTCGGACCTGGGACTTCAGATTTCAATTCCAGGAATAGGCTCGGGTCAAATATTTTCCTACAGACACTCCAGGGATGTCACATCACGGGTCCGGATCCGTTTATCTAAAATGTGACCAAAGTCAACTATATCAATATTATTATATAAATTCATAATTTTTAACACCAAATTCATATATTTCCACATAAAAAATTTTTCACTTCGCGAGCGGACTGTGCACGCAAACAGATGCGACCAAATGCGAGGTTTTCAAAGTCTCGGATGCAAGGGGAAAGGGAGAATTACAGTGATGAACCCTTTGGGTCATCACATCCTCCACCTCTAAAACAGTCATTTTTCCTCGAACGGACGAAAAAAAGAAGTACCTGAGTCGGGGGATAGATGGGATAACGACTACCAGACTCAGGCTCCCAAGTCAATGCCTCAGGAGGCTGACCTCTCCACTAAACATGCACTGAAGAAAAAATCTTCTACCTTAACTGTCGAACTTGCCGGTCTAAAATAGCCACCGGCTACTCCTCAAATAAAAGATCTTTGTCCAATTGGACAGTGCTGAAATTTAACAATTGGGCGGGATCGCCATGTTACCTTCGAAGCATGGATACATGAAAAACCTAATGCACAGCTGACAAGCTAGGGGGCAAGGCAAGTCTATAAGACACCTTCCTCAAATGAGCCTATAAACCTAGGGCTTAGCTTGCCCTTCTTCCCGAATCTCATCACGCCCTTCATAAGCGATACACATAGCAATAATCGCTCACCAACCATGAAAGCGACATCCCTGACCTTGCAATTTTCATAACTTTTCTGCATAGAATGAGCTGACCGAAGTCTATCCTGAATATTCTGGACCTTATCCAAAGCCTCCTGTACAAGATCTGTACCCAATACCCAAGCCTCTCCCGACTCAAACCATCCAATTAGGGACCGACACCGCCTACCAAACAACGCCTCATACGGAGCCATCTAAATGCTTGATTGGTAGCTATTGTTGTAGGCAAACTCTGGTAAAGGCAAGAACTTGTCCCACGAGCCTCCAAAATCTATAACGCAGGCTCGGAGCATATCTTATTGAATATGAATGGTCCTCTCGAACTGACTCTCCTTCTCGGCGTGAAATGCAATCCTCAACTGAACCTTGGTGC
The DNA here is from genome assembly GCA_034376525.1 of Nicotiana benthamiana. Taxonomy (NCBI): domain Eukaryota; kingdom Viridiplantae; phylum Streptophyta; class Magnoliopsida; order Solanales; family Solanaceae; genus Nicotiana; species Nicotiana benthamiana. Next base: position 46,341,757 of record CM067328.1, read on the forward strand.
CTAACTCATATTGTATCGCTCTCCAGAAATCCTAGGTAAATTGTGGACCCCGATTCGAAATAATAGATAACGGCACCCTATGAAGGCGAAAGATATCTCTGATATAACTCTCAACATATCTCTCGGATGAATAGGTGGTGGAAAATCGAATAAATGTGCTGACTTGGTCGGTATGTCAACAATAACCCATATAACATCAAACTTATTCCGAGTCATCGGAAGGCCAGTAATGAAATCCATGGTAATTCTCTCCCACTTCCAATCAGAAAGCTCAATCCTCTGAAATAAACCACCAGGCCTCGGATGCTCGTACTTCACATGCTGATGCGCTGGAGAATTTCGGCGCATTTCAATACTAATTGCATAGATTCTAGCTTGTTTAAATGAAATTATAGTTGATACTCATGCATATTTGCTGTTCTTGCAGCATAACAGGAAGGGAAGACCAAGGATATGAAAATGGACACAAAAAGAGAAGAAAAGAGCAAGATATTGCACAAATGCCAATCTGCGGTCATAGAACACACATGCGTACTGAAGACTCGCCTCTCACATCGCAAAGCATTACAGGATCTGGAGCTAAAAATCATGTCAAGAATGCGACGCGATCTGCGATCGCAGAATAAACATGTGGACTGCAGATTAGTCGTAGAATGAACAAGAAGAAACTCAAGAACAAAGATGTGATGCAAATCTCTTGTCGCATAACTCAAATGCGGACCGTAGATTAATTCTGCAATAAAATCCTGGGACCTAGGGTTTTGGATCTGCGGAGCGGCTACTCAAAATGGGGACCGTAGACCTGTTCTGCGACAAGGCTGCGGTCACATACGTGACGGTGAAGGGCAAACTTGTCCATTTTCTGTCCCGAAATTAGTCCACCTATAAATAGTTTTAAGAGACTTTTGTGGGCTCATCTTGTCTTACCTTTTAGCTACACTCCAAGACTTTAATATTCTCCCTTTTTAGAAGCTTTTGGGTGAAGAATCTTCTCTTTGTAAGAATTTATGACCCTTATTATTAGTTGGTTTTTGCGTTTTAGCACGAGTAGCTAGTATTAAATACTAAGGTTGTGGACCCTAAATGAGTGTTATGTTAATGGGTGTTTGCCAATGAATATATATATATATATATATATATATATATATATATATATATATATATATATATATATATATATATATAATGGGTGGTTGATGTTTACTTACTTCTTGTTCTTCATTCATTGTTGGCAGTTGCAAACATTAAAAGCCATTAAATTCTGTCTTTGCTTGGGAAAGTGGGTTAGAATTTGGTAGAAATAAATATCAATGACTCAAGGCTTTAAAACTTGTTTGATAAAATCGCTTAGGAATAAGTGGGTTTTAATTGGCATTTATTGATGGTTCTTAATAGACTCTTTTATACTTGGAAAAATCATAAAGAGGAAATACTACTCATTCATCGGAATATATTGGGTAGTATCTTAGACATCATTTGCACATCTAAAGAACATCCTATTAGAAATATATCATATTAACATCTGTTTATATTACACTACATTAAAGGGGGCACAACCTTGGTTACTTTTATCCACTTGTTTACTCTTTAATTGTTAAAATTAGTTGTTACTCAAACTCAAACAAACTTACATACTCTTGTCCCCATACACTATTCTCTCCTGGTACAATTAACCGAATAGGGATCAAACTCGAGTCGAGCAACACACTAACAAGTAACCTTTTCACACCTTTTCTCTTTGGGATTCGACCCCAAACTTGTTGGGTTATTATATTTGACATCGACCGCCTTACACTATTTATTAAAGTGTAATTTGAGCGTGTCAAATTTTGGCTCCGTTGCAGGGGAATACTGTTCTTGAAATTACTATTTAGTGTGTACTCTACTTAAGTTTATTTCTATTCCATCACACTTTGCTTATTTTGCTTGGAGTTGATAGGAAACATGTTAGACTATGAAGAAGATGTGGAGGGTGAAATGGGGGGAAATCCCTTTGCATGCATCGAAGAATACATTGAAGATACCAATGTTATTGTGCCTCCTCCCGTTGAAGCGGCTACATTTAAAGTGGAACATGGGTTAATTTTGATGCTTAAGGCAGAAGGGTTCTTCAGAAATTCCACTCTTGATGATCATACGCAACACCATAGGAACTTTGTGGGTGTGCGCGCAATGCATAAGAAAAACAATATATACGATGCACTAAGGTTGAGATGTTTCAAGTAATCTCTAGCTGAGGATGCAAAGAAATGGATCTAGAATCTACCTCCCAACTCCATTCATGCATTGCCCGAGCTTGTTCGGGCGTTTTTGTCCAAGTGGTTCCCGCAAAGTAAAAAGTCTGAATTGTGGGAAAAGATATTTTTCTTCAAGCAAATGCAGGGGGAGCAGTTGCATGAGGCATTGGATAGTTTCAAATTGTACTTGGTGAGGTCTCCAAACCATGGGTTCCCAGATTCCATCTTGTTGGAAAAATTCTACATGGGTTTGGATCCTATGAACCAAGCCATAGCCAAGAATGCAGTTGACGCGTCTTTCATGGATAAAACATTTGCTCGGGTGAAGCAAATTTTGGACAAAATGGCAAAGCACAACCAGGCATGGCACTCCGAAGATGCTACCGGAGGAATTTTGTATGGCTCTCCTTCCTTGAGCACTTTGATGAAGGAAAATCTAGAGAGGGATCAAATGATTGCCGGACTTGCTACAAATGTAAGTGTGCTTACCAAGATGTTGAAAGATAATCAGACGAAGAGGGTTAATGCAGTGGAGGATGTTCCTCCCAACATTGAGGAAAATTTTGAGGAAGCAAACTACATCGACAACCCTCATGGAGGGTACCAAAGGCAACCATACCATGGTCCAGGGCAAAAAAATCAATAGAGGCCAAACCCACAAGGGCAAGGGAACCAACAGTGGAGAAATGACCAAGGTAATTCTCGACAAGGAAATTGGAACAGCAACAACTTCGCAAACCGTAGCTCCAACCCATATGTTCCCTCGAGAGGTAATTATGCACATCAAGGGTCATCCAATGATTAGAAGTTAGAAAGCATGCTTGAGAGAGTTTTGCAAAATCAAGAAAATTCGTACACATCCATGAGAAACATGACCGAGAATCCAAAAATTAGAGATGCAAATGAGAGACCTTTCATGGGAGTAAAACCCAAAGCAAAAAGGGCAACTTCCGAGTGACACAATAGCGAACCCGAAGAGTGGCGGAGGTGGTTAAACTTGTAACATTATGGCGATAACGACTAGAAGTGGGAAGGTTCTACGATGTGACATTGAGAAAAAGGTTGTGGGGGAAGAAGCCAAACAAGAAGTGGAAGCCAAAGAACAAAGGGTTTTAGAAGTTGAGAGGTTGCCGGAAAAAGAAAAAGTTCAAGAAGTGCTCCAACAAGAGGTGAAGGGAAAGGAAAAAGAGAGGGAGACATAAAAAATTCCAACTCCTATTCCTAGACCTCCTCCACCATTTCCCCAAAGACTTGTAAAGCTTGAAAATTTTTATGATATCCTTAAGTAATTATCGGTGAACATTCCATTCTTGGAAGCTTTCCATGAAATGCCAGAGTTTGCCAAATATTTGAAGAAATTAATCACCAAGAAGAGTACAACAAAGAATGAGGTGGTGAACATGACTCACCGGGTTAGCTCTATCATTGCCAAGAGTCCTGTCCAAAAGAAAGAGGACCCAGGAGCATTTATCATTCGTTGCTCTATCGGAGAGCGAAACTTTGCTAAAGCCCTTTAAGACATTGGGGCTAGTATATACTTGATGCCACATGACATATACAAGCAAAAATGATTAGGGATGCCAAGGCGAACAAGCTTGAGGCTACAAATGGCCGACCGATCCATTAAATGACCGGTAGGCATTGTTGATGATGTGATTGGAAAAGTCAGTGAATTTCATTTACCCGCAGATTTTGTGATTCTAGATTGTGCCGTGGATAAAGATATCCCCATCATCTTGGGGAGACCATTGTTAGAAACCGAAAGACCACTTATGGATTCAGAACGGAATGAGATCAAATTCTGGGTGAATGACGAAGAAGTTACCTTCCAAGTTAGCAAGGGTATGAAGTTTCCCCATGAATATGAGAACATCTTCATGATTGAGGTGGTTGGCGCGATTGAAGATGTCGTCGAAGTGAAAATGGAAGAGAAATGCCTTGGTGAGGCATTGGCGGAAACTTAGTAAATTTTGATGGTGAGGACATGGAGGGATACATGGAGTCGGTGAACGCATTGAAGGGTCTTAGATCCTTCACTTATGCTCCGGCCAAGCTCTCTCTTGACTTGGAAAATACATCCACAACTCCAGCCAAACCATCTATCATTGAACCACCGCAATTAGACCTCAAGCCTCTCCCAACGCATTTGAGGTATTAATTCTTAGGATCTAATGAAACCATACCCGTAATTGTTTCGTCTTCTTTGAATGATTTGCAGGTAGACATGTTGTTGTAGGTCTTGAGAGACCACATAAAGGCTATTGCATGGGCAATCACAGGCATCTGTGGGATTCCCGCAGATATTTGTGAACATAAAATCCAATTGTAGAGTGACACAAAGCCAAGCATTGAGCATCAAAGACGGTTGAACCCGTCAATGCAAGAGGTGGTAAAAAAGGAGAGCATAAAGTGGTTAGAGGCCAGAGTAGTGTTCCCCATTGCAGATAGTTCATGGGTGAGCCCAGTTCAGTGTGTGACCAAAAAGGGGGGCATAACCGTGATTGAAAATGAAAAGAATGAGCTCATCCCAACACGAACTATTACCGGATGGCGAGTGTGCATGGACTATCGAAAGCTAAATGGTGCAACATGCAAATACCATTTCCCTACGCCTTTTATTGATCAAATGCTTTATCGCTAGCCGGAAGGTCATTATATTGCTTTCTTGATGGGTATTCTGGATATAATCAAATCAACATCATATTAGAGGATCAGGAAAATGAAACATTCACTTGTCCATATGGCACGTTTGCTTTTATCCGAATGACATTTGGCTTGTGTAATGCGCCGGCTATTTTCCAACTATGTATCATGTCCATTTTCTCGGACATGGTTGAAGATTTTTTTTGAGGTATTCGTGGATGATTTTTTGATAGTTGGGGACTCATTTGAGAATTTTCTTGGAAACCTCAAGCAAGTGCTTAAAAGATGCGAACAGACAAATCTCGTGCTAAATTGGGATAAATGTCATTTCATGGTTGACGAAGGCATTGTGCTTGAGCACAAAATTTGAAAGAAGGGTATTGAAGGGTACTAGGAGAAGATTGATATCATCTACAAGCTTCCTGCACCCATGACCGTGAAGGGTGTAAGAAGTTTTCTAGGGCACGCCAGGTTTTACCGGCGCTTCATTAAGGACTTCTCTAATATCGCTAACCCATTGTGCAAACTCCTCGAGAAAGATGCTAAATTTCTGTTTGATGAAAAGTGACTTAAGGCTTCTGAGGAGTTGAAACTCAAGCTCTTAACAGCACCCATTATTTTCACTCCCTATTGGTCTCTTTCTTTCGAGCTTATGTGTGACGCCATTGGTGTAGTTATTAGAGAAATCCTAGGTCAACGCCACAAAAAAATTCTTCATCCGGTATACTATTCCATTAAAACTCTCAATGGTGCACAGGTAAACTACATAGTGACTGAGCAAGAGCTTCTTGCTATTGTATATGCTTTTGAGAAGTTCAGGGCATACTTGTTGCGATCCAAGGTGATAGTGTATACGGATCATGCAGCTCTTCAATATCTTAAAGAAAAGAAATATGCAAAGCCTTGGTTGATACGATTGGTCTTGTTGTTGCAAGAATTTGACTTTGAAGTCAAGGATCGCAAGGGAATGCAAAATCAAGTGGCGGATCCTTTGTCAAGGCTTGAGGAAGAAGGGAGACCACAAGGTGACCTTGAAATCAACGATGCTTTTCCGTATGAGCAAATATTGGCACTATCTACCACCTTTGCTCCTTGGTATGCCGATATTGCTAACTATTTGGGGAGTGACCTTATACCTGATGATTTGGAATCATATCAAAAGAAAAATTTCTTGAGAGATTGCCGACAATACTGCTGGGAGGAACCATATTTGTTTCATTTTTGTGACGACAATATCATCAGAAGATGTGTTCCTTAAGAAGAGACGATGCAAACTCTCAAGGCGTGCCATGAATCTCCGGTTGGGGGTCATCATGGGAGAAATCGAAAGGCAGCAAAAGTTATTGAATGGTGATATTATCGGCTGTCTCTCTACAATGATGCCAATCAAATGGTAAAATCTTGTGATCAATGTCAATGACAAGGGTCTATTTCCAAAAGGCATGAAATGCCGATGCAGTTTGTGATGGAGATAGAGATCTTTGATGTGTGGGGGATCGACTTCATGGGCCCCTTTGCGAGTTCTTGTGGGATGAAATATATCTTGGTCATTGTGGACTACGTGTCCAAATGGGTTGAAGCCGTTGCCTTACCAAACTATGAGGCGAGAAATGTCACTGCATTTTTGAAGAACATATTCACTCGGTTTGGCACCACTAGAACCGTTCTAAAAGATGGCGGATCACATTTATGCAACAGAGCTTTTGTGGGGTTACTTGAAAAGCATGGTGTCAGGCACAAGGTGGCCACACCTTACCATCTGCAGTCGAGTGGTCAAGTTGAAGTTTCCAATCGGGAGATCAAGAATATTCTAGCAAAAACAGTGAACGTAAACAGTACAAACTGGTCAAGAAAGCTAGATGATGCATTACGGGCATACCGTACGCCCTACAAGACTCCTATTGGTACTTCTCCTTACCAGCTCATCTTTGGTAAAACATGTTATCTACCCGTGGAGTTTGGTACTTCTCCTTACCAGCTCATCTTTGGCAAAGCATGTCATCTACCTATGGAGTAAGAACACAAAGCCATGTGGGCATTGAAGAAGTTGAATCTAGAATGGGCTGAGGCTGCAAATTTGAGGTTGACATAACTTAATGAACTGGAAGAATTCCAGTTCCATGATTATGAATGTGCGGCTGTGTACAAAGAGCGGATGAAGTTTGTCCATGACAAAAAGATCTTGAAGAGGAGTTCAAGGCGGGTGCTTTGGTCTTGCTCTTTAACTCAAGGCTCAAACTGTTTCCGGGAAAGCTCAAATCCAAATGGTCTAGCCCTTTCAGATGTGTAAATGTCTCATTGTGTGGAGCGGTAGAACATGAATCAAAAGAAGGTTCCCGAACATTCAAAGTAAATGGCCAACGCATCAAACATTACTTGGGCATTGATGGTGAAAAGCATTTGGTGGAGCGCTGGCTCTCAAAGAAGGTCCTTGCACGACCACTAATTGGAATTGAAGAAACATCAGTCCCTACGTTAAATCAAGCTCTTTTTGGGAGGCAACCCATGGGTGGTAACACTCTTTTTCTCTTTTCATTTTTCATTTTTTTATGTTTACAGAGTCTGTTGGAGTGCACAGAGCTCAAAAGATCTCAACACTTGGTAAAACTGATTGAAAAAGTAAAGGAAAAGCAAAGCGTAAAAATGCGGTAGGAATGCGATCGCAGAATTGATCTGCAGTCCGTATATCTACCGCAGATTGAAACACAGAAGGGCCAAAAGTTGGTAGTTGGAAATGCGGCAAAAACATTAATTCTGCAGTCCGCATGTTGAATCTGCAACCGCAGATTGGACCGCATTTGAGGCCTTTGAAAATACTTCACTTTCACATCGCAGAACACATATGGGATCGCATAGTTTGCTCTGCGATGCTTAGGCCATCGCCAGGTACGTTTCCCTTACACTCTGCGTCAAAACAAAACAAAAAAAAAAAGAGAGACAAGAAGAAAATGACAGATAACAAAGAAAAAAACGAAAATTTTCGAAAAAACAAGAGAGAGGGGCATTCTGATCAATCCCAAGCAAGGGCAATCCTCTAGCTCACAAACAACTCCTAAATCAACATTTGTGCATCACTTCTGGTATGTAAATCTCTTCCCCTCTTTTTCATTCGAAGCTCTTGTACAAAGGTTTGATCTAAGTTAGTTTGTGTGCTTAATATCTATTAAAAATAAGCGCATTTGGTCTAAGCATGATGGGGGAAATGGGATTGAACTTGAATAGGGTAGCCATTGTAGGAGACTAGGGTTGTCTGCTAAAGAACGACAAGTTCCGCGGTCCGCATATCTGATATGCGGACCACATTTTCGTCGCAGACCTAACCCTAGGTCACGTGGATACGATGATATTTTGCCGTCATTATGCAATTGCAAAACTTTAATGCGGTACACAGAATGACCGCATCTTTGACTCTTTTATTGGCTGAGCTAAATGGTAAAAATGCGGTGGAGAATGCGATCGCATAATTGATCTGCAGTCCGCATATCTGCCGCAGATTGAAACAGAGAATTGAGAAATTTTTAAAGTTCAAATGTTCACTCTACGATGCATCTGCGGTTCGCATAGTGGTTATGCGATTCCATTCTGCATCATAGATGGACCAACTGGTTAGGCATGCAATTTTGCGGTGATTCTGCGGTCCGCAGAGTGGTTCTGTGACCGAAGAATGACGGCATTGTTGATTCTTCTTTGTTAATTCTCTAATTCTTCTTCAAAAATCTTAATGCTGTTATTCCTTCTTGAGCAGATATGTCACCCAGATAAAAGAGAATAGCAACTAAGCCTCCTCAGGCGAAAAAACAAAAAGTGGAACATGCAAAACAACAACTACCCCAACCTGAGGAGGAGAATCTTCACCCTGACGTAGACATACATGCAGAAGCCCGGAGAAAGCAATGGGCCAAGGGTGCAGAATACCATCTCTTCTGGGGAGTTGACGGACAGGTACAAAGTTGGGCTCCTCCGGAGGTCGCTTCTGCCTGAAAAACAATTGTGTCTAAATGGGTTGAATGAGAGATACCCTCACATCCTCGGTAACGTCAAGCGGAGGAAATGGATCGCTTTCACTGAACCTCCAATTGAATACAATGAATCCATCGTGCGCGAGTTCTACGCCTCGTATGGCGCGTCCATAACCAAGCACCACAAGTGACAGAGGATGTATCTGTAGAAGGTAGAGGTTCGAGGCGTCATCGTTAAGTGTAGTGCCATGGCCATAAACAAATTGATCGTCCCATAATGGGAAGACCGCACAACAACAACTAAGTATGATGAAAAGTTTGCAAACTAAGAGGGTGAACGTAGCTGGATTGCCTCTGTCATTGCAAGTGGAACCCCATCATGGATACAACCAGGGCAAAAAATCTACAACGAGAGTTTCTCGCGGGAGGGACGACACTGGCATGCATTCCTCTTATCCAGATCGATCCCTACGCAGAACGAGAAAGAAATTGTTATTGAGAAGGCTCTCCTAGTACCTTGCATGATGCAGGATATCAAAATCAATGTGGGGCCCATTATATTTCAAGAAATGGGTAAGCAAACAATGCAAGATGCTACATCTCTCCCATCTCCAACATTTATCACAACTGTATGTCAAGCGGCCAATGTCCCGGTGGATGTACGGAAGGAAAAAATGCGCAGGAAGGTAGGTGTTGTAGATATCACCCATCTTGGTGACACTGTAGTGCCTTACGTTGGTGTTATTCAGGAGGACGTTCCTTCATCCCAACCTAATGTCACTCCTCGAGCAAATGTTGCAGAGTCCTGTATGCCTCATAGTGCCCCTACATATACCACTGGTCAGACTCCATCTGCTCCACCGGCAAGCTCAAAGCTTGATATATTGTCCCAACATGCAAACGCTAAAGTTGTCCAGCTTCAGAAGACATTTCCGAATTTGATCAAGCAAGCCCTCAGTCCCATGCAAGCGGCCGTGGCAGATATCCAACCAACGCAATCAGCGTATGCGGAACGACTACAGGGAGTTGAGTTGAGGTAGGAGAAGGTGGAAAGAGGTGAACTGAGTGGCCTGCCTGACCTCAAGAAGGAGGTTTCCTCTATGAAGGTCGAATACCAAAAAATGCAAAAATTGGAAATTCAGTCTTTAATCCCTCCTTCCCTCGGAAGGTGCTCCAAACTTAGGCTCAGACCCACACTTGGGGCTTGATTTCACAAATTTGATGGCGGATCACATGGTTCCTACCCTCGGAGGCTCTCATGTCGATGCTCCCACCGGTCATATTGATTTTTATTATGCTGAGGAGACCGGTATCTCAGACAAGTTTGAGGGTGACAGGGAGCATAAGGAAGAAGATAGTCTGGTGTTCTCTACTGACAAAGCCCCTCTACTTGTTGATAAGGGGAAGGCGATTGTTCAGGATGATGAGAGTGCAGATGCAACAGCTGACGAGGAGGAGATGGCATAGATAAAGATTACCCTGGGGAGGTCTTTGATTGACAGAGGGGGTCAAACATCTCCTGTAGTACCCCTATATACACCAAGTACATCTAGTAGCTCGCAGGTGATAGCAGATGATATTGTCCCCCCAACCACAGTTTAAGTTGCACAGCCATTTCCTTCCCCTACTTCAGAGCAGCCTCCAGCGGAGGAGATCACACTCCCGACTGATCCAGTACAAGTTCTCACCACCACATCAGAGGGTGATACCTCTAGCACTCAGCAAGCTACCCACTCTCATCGCACTTAGTGTGCCTCAAGGAGCTTCCCCTTAAACTCTACTCTTTAATTCTATGCATTGGGGACAATGCATCGTTATTAGTTGGGGGTGGGCAGGTGGCCTTATATGATTTTTGTCCTGTATATACTTGTGTATACAGTTGGAAACTCATGTATCTATGATGTATGTCTTTGATATATGAGTGATGTATGATATTTGGGTTTTCTGTAAAAGTTGTTGAATTCGTGTTATTGATTGTTAAATATCATATTGTGAATCAATTCCCCTTGGTTTTTCTTTTTCTTGTTCTTTTCCAAGGGTTAATAGTAGAATCAGGATCTTAAGTGTAAGCCAGTGTGACCGATTTGCTGTAATTGCCTAGTATCGAGTATGTGTTTATGTACATAGCACATGACTTCCTATAGTCATTTTTGTCGACAGATAGATTGACGATTGTCTTAAGGGGATTTGTCTCTATGATCAATTCTGTGAATCTAAGGATCGCTTTGTGACTCTATAGCAACCTAGAATTATACTTATATCTATGATGTAGGATTTTAGTTGCAGAGTAGTTACTCGAAAGTGTCAATTTATGTGAATGAAGCAGTTCATGTACCATGTGTGTGTGAGTTCTTTCTTTGTATATAATTCTCGGTTACTTCTGTCATCTAGAACTTGCCCGGTTAGTCTTTCAATACTAACGATAGTATGCTTGGTTGGAGGAATGATCTTTGGCATTCGTCTTGATTATTTGAAAACCATCTTTAGCCTTTCAAGACTACCCATGGATAAAGGATACCAACAGCACCCAATTTGAGCCTTTCTAAACCTTTCTTTGGCCAACTCATTACAAACCTTTCCCGTTTTGAAAAAAAACTTCCTCTCTTGAACCCGTCCCTCCTTGAACACTGGGAATGAGGCTAATATCCTAAGTTGGGGGTAAGGTCAGAGTGACAGACCGTTAAGGGTGTATGTGAGTTTAGGGCATCATACCTCAAAAGAGTTTGTGAAATTGTTCAAGCTTAAAAAAAAAAGAAAAAGAAGAAAAAAATGATCACCAAAAGCAAGAGTAGAAAAAGAAAAGAAAAGAAAAATCTAGTAATGCTTATGTTTACAAATTTAGAAGTCTTGAACGATAATGAAAAGGTATGTAAGGTAGCTCTATATTGGAGGCTAGACGAAAACAAAGATATGGGGGCTTAAAAAGGAATGCAAAAGAATGGTAAGATGTGATTAGTGTTCAAGGATGGTGAAGTCACTTGTACCCAAATGTCTATCCAAACCATCCGTGAACCTACATTACAAGCCAAAGAGCCCTTATGAGACATCCAACCGAAGATTTTGGAATAAGCGATGAATTGAAATAAGGGCAAGCTTATGGTATGACATGTTGTAACACTTGAAGTTCTTTTTTTAGAGTGAGTGTATTTGTAAATGATCCCTCTTTGCCGTCTTTGTAAATATTGTGATTCTGGGACTTTCTTTCTGGTAAGGGTATATGAACTGTGGAATTGTACTGAAGTTGAGCTTTTTGAGTCAATTGAATGTGCACTCAGATGGGGGTAGCATCTAGTCACAATGTTGAGGCTCTGAGTTCACAGGATTGATTATATTTTCTTTGTACATACTTGTAATCTAGGAATGGTGAAGCAATTGTAAATGCATGCTCGATGAACTAGCAATGAACACCATCCCGAGTCCCTACTGGTTCATATTTGTAAATAGAGTTAAGAATAGGCTGAGTATGTTTTGCTTCCTTCAGGACAAGCAAGAGTTTAAGTTGCGGGTGTTGATGTGCCGCAGAATTTCGGCGCATTTCAATACTAATTGCGTAGATTCTAGCTTGTTTTAATGCAATTATAACTGATAATCATGTAGATTTGTTGTTCTTACAGCACAAAAGGAAGGTAATAACAAAGGATATGAAAATGGACACAAAAAGAGAAGAAAAGAGCATGATATAGTACAAATGCCAATCTGCGGTCATAGAACACACATGCGAACCGCATACTCGTCTCTCATATCGCAGAGCGTTACAGGATCTTGATCTTAGAATCATGTCAAGAATACGACGCGATATGCGATCACAGAACCAACATGCGGACCGCAGATTAGCCGCAGAATGAACAAGAAGAAACTCAAGGACAAATATGTGATGCAAATATGTGGTCTCATAACTCAAATGCGGACCGCCGAGTGAACCTGCGATGATATCCTGGCACCTAGGGTTTTGGATATGCGGAGCGACTACTTGAAATGCGGACCGCAGACATGTTCTGCGACAAGTCTGCGGTCGCAAATGTGACCTGGAAGGGCATACTTGTCCATTTTCTATCCCGACATTTGTCCACCTATAAATAGTTTTAAGAGACTTTTGTGGGCTCATCATGTCTTACGTTTTAGCTAAACTCTAAGACATTAATATTCTCCCTTTTTGGAAGCTTGTGGGTGAAGAATCTTCTCCTTGTAAGAATTTATGACACTTATTATTATTTGATTTTTGCGTTTTAGAATGAGTAGATAGTTTTAAATACTGAGGTTGTGGACCCTAAATGGGTGTTATGTTAATGGGTGTTTGACACTGAATTTATATATAATGGGTGGTTGATGTTATTTACTTCTTGTTCTTTTTTCATTGTTGGTTGTTGCAAACATTAACAAAAGCCATTAAATTCTTGCTTTGCTTGGGAATGTGGGTTAGAATTTGGTAGAAGTAGATACCAATGACTCAAGGCTTTAAACCTTGTTTGATAAAATCGCTTAGGAATAAATGGGTTTTAATTGTCATTCATTGATAGTTCTTAATAGCAACTCTTTTATATTTGGAAAAATCATAAAGAGGAAATACTACTCATTTATTGAAAAATATTGGGTAGTATTTTAGACATCATCTGAACATCTAAAGGACATCCCATTAGAAATATAGCATATTAACACCTCTTGACGTTACACTACATTAAATGGGACACAACCTTGGTTACTTTTATCCACTTGTTTACTCTTTAATTGTTAAAATTAGTTCTTACTAAAACTAAAACAATCTTTTATACTATTGTCACCATACACTATTTCCTCCTGTTACAATTAACCGAATAGAGATCAAACTCGAGTCGAGCAACACACTAACAAGTAACCTTTTCACACCTATTCCCCGTGGGATTCAACCCCAACCATGTTGGGATATTATATTTCACATCGACCGCCTTACACTATTTATTAAAGGGTAATTTCAGAGTATCACCTGCTTACAATTAAGACAATGAGCCACATATGCAACAATGTATTTTTTCATTCTGCACCACCAATAATGCTGCCTCATATCCTGATACATCTTCGCGGTGCCCCAATGAATAGAACAACGAGAACTGTGGGCCTCCGCTAAGATCGACTCCGGAATACCATCAACATTGGGCACACAAACTCGCCCCTACAACCTCAATACTCCATCATCTCCCAAGTTGATTTTCCTGGCACTTCCCTATTGCACCGTGTCTCTTAGGACACATAAATGGGGATCATCAAACTTCAACTCCCGAATATGCTCCATCAACGACAAACGAGCAACTGTGATAGCTAACACCCTGCTAGGCTCAGAAATATCCAACCGCACTAATAAACATCCAAAGAGAGTGGTCTCTAGCTGACAGGAATATAGGCAAGACTACCCATGCTGGCGGATTTCCTACTCAATACATCTGCCACAATATTGGCCTTCCCCGGGTGGTATAATATAGAAACATCATAGTCTTTCAACAACTCCAACCACCTCCGCTGCCTCAAATTCAACTCCTTCTGTCTAAACAAGTATTGAAGGCTCTTGTGATCCGTGTACACTTCACACGTCACACCATATAAATAATGCATCCAGACCTTCAAGGCATGATCAATGGCTACCAACTCTAGGTCATGAACATGATAATTCTTCTTGTGGATCTTCAACTGCCTCAAAGCATATGCTATGACCCTACCATTTTGCATCAACACTTCATTAAGCCTGATACGAGAAGCTTCACGATAAACAGTAAAAGGCCTTGATCTCGTGGGAAAAACCAATACCAGTACCTTAGTCAGAGCTGTCTTGAGCTTCTTGAAGCTCGCCTCGCACTCATCTGACCACCTGAACTAGGCACCCTTTTTGGTCAATCTAGTCATCGGGGCTGCAATGAATGAGAACCCTTCCACGAAACGACAATAGTAACCAGCTAACCTAGGAAGCTTTGGATCTCTGTAGCTGAAGTTGATTGTGGCCAGTTCTTGAATGCCTCTATCTTCTTCGGGTCCTTCTGAATATCCTTTGCTGATACGACATGACCTACGAATGCGAATGAACTCAACCAAAACTCACACATTAAGAATTTGGCGTACAACTAACTATCCTTCACAGTCTGAAAAACCACTCTGAGGTGATGCTCATTTTCCTCCTGACCGCAGGAGTATGTCAAAAAGTCTTCAATTAATACAATCATAAAAAAATCAAAATAAGGCCTGAACACTCAGTTCATCAACTCCATGAATACTGCCGGGGCATTGGTTAACCAAAACGACGTGACCAAAAACTCATAATTCCATACCGAGTGTGAAATGCTTTCTTAGGGACATCAGACACCCTAATCCTCAGCTGATGATAACCAGAACTCAAATCTATCTTCGAGAACACCCTAGCACCCTGAAGCTGCTCGAATAAATCGTCAATCCTCGGCAGTGGATATTTGTTCTTTATCGATTCACATCCTCATCGACCCATCCTTTTTCTTCACAGAAAACACTGTTGCACCCATAGGCGGTACACTGGGTCTAATGAAACCCTAATCAAGCACGTCCAGAAGTTGCTCCTTCAACGACTTCAACTCTGGAAAGGCCATGCGATACGTCCAAATAGAAATAGGCTCGGTGCCCAGCGCTAGATAAATACAGAAATCAATATCACTGTCGCGCAGCATACCTGGCAGGTCCTAAGGGAAATCCTTTGGGAACTCTCGAACAATAGGAAAAGAGTCAATAGATTGAACCACTATGTTAGAGTCGCGAACATATCCCAGATATGCTAGACACCCCTTCTCCACCATACGTCGAGCCTTGACATATGAAATAACACTGCGGGTGGCATGACCTGGGGTCCCTCTCCACTCAAATTGGGGAAAATCTGTCAAAGCCAAGGTCACGATCTTCGCATGACCATCCAAAATCGCATGATATAGGGACAACCAATCCATCCCCAATATAACATCAAAGTCCACCATATCTAATAGAAATAAGTCAACTCGGGTCTCAAGACCCTCAAATACTACCACACATAAATGATACACTCGATCGACAACTATAGAATCACCAACCGGTGTAGACACATATATAGAAGTACCAAAAGTCTAACTAGGCATAACCAAATAGGGTGCTAAATAGGCAACACATACGAATACGTAGATCCCGGATAAAATAACACATAAGCAGCTCTATCACAGACCAAAATAGTACCTGAAATCACAACATCTAATGACTCGGCCTCTGGCCTGGCTGACAAAGCATAAAAATGGGGCTGGCCCCCACCACCCTAAACTGCGTGTCTAGGACGATATCCTACTAGCTGACCCATACCTATGGCAATCCGAGATCCACCTCTACGGTCTCCCCCTACACCTTTATGATCCCAACCCTTGCCTCTAACAGGCTGGGAAAAATGTGGATCACCTGGTGCCTAAATTCTGGGGCGGGGGCCCTTATGCTGCAGGAACATTGAGGGCAATACTTGGCAATGTGACTCATATCGCCACAAGTGAATCAAGCCCTTGGCTGTTGAGAATATCGGAGTGGTGGTGCACTAATAGGAGGTGGTGATGAGCTAAAAGCTGGTGGCAGAATGTTGCGGTTGAGAATCACGACCACGCGGAGTAGCGTGAGAAGCCTTAGAGCTGAGTGAAAGGGCCTCAGTGGGTGGACTATACCATAAGAATCCCTACCTCCAGATAAGGTACCACTGAACCTACTAGAATGACAAGGCCTCTTATCACACCCTTGACAACCTCCCTAAGAAAGTGCCATCGCTATTCGGCATGCGCCATCTGCCGCCCTCAGAAATGTAATCTCACTCCGGACACTCATGGCCATCTAAACACGGAACCCAATAGCATTGCATGCAAGATCAATAAACTGAGTCTCATACTATGTAACTGACATAGAGCCTGCAGGAAACGCTCAAACTACATGCTAAGGACATCCCTCTGAGTAACTAGGATAAAATTCCCAAGAAATATCTCGAAAAACTGGTCCCACGTCAATGATGGCGACCCTGCTGGCCTGGCTAAACAGAAATATCTCCACCAAGTCTTAGCGGACCCTGCTAGGCAAAAAGTGGGGAAGTCGACCCCATTGGTCTCTATAATACGCATGGTTCGAAAAACCTCATGACAGCTGCATATGATGTACTGGGGGTCCTCTGTAGAAACACCATCGAAGTTAGTGATTAAAATCTTGGAAAACCTATCGAGTCTCCACAAAGCATTTGAAGACATGCCCGCTCAATCACCGGCCTAAGCTTTAATACTTATCTGAGCTACAACTGCCGGCCGAACCAATGGAGCCTGAGTCTAGGGAGCTACCTGCTCCGGAGTATGCATAGCAGGAGTCTGAACCCCTCCTTCAGTCTGAGAAGTGGCTGGAGCTACTGGCAGTAAAACCGCAATAGTGACAGTGTCCATTAAGCCTGCCGGTCAGACTAGAGCGCCTTGGAGGTCTGGGGGAAACATAACCCCTCCTGGGACCTGGGCTGGGCCCACTGGAGCTGTTGCGCCTAGAACCTCCTCATCATACTCAATATGAGGCTCCCCTCAAGAATTGCTGCCCAAGGATGAGCTCTGCCCCTACCACTACCTCTGGCTCGGCCTCGGCCTATGCCCCTCTTGGGAGCTGCTGCTAGGTGCTCGGGCTACTGCATAGTACAAGAAGAAACACGTGTTATCGCCACCTACAAAAGAACATAGTAGAACGACAATCAATATTTGAGAAACAAAATCGCACGACAAGAATGAACAAGGTGAAATTTTCCTAACTGTGTATCCTTTGGGGATAAATACAGACGTCTTCGTACCAATCCCTCAGACTCTACGCAGCTTGTCCGTGAGTTTTTTTCCCAAGTAACCTAGTGGCCTGATACCAACTTGTCACAACCCGGATTTTTCCCACCATCGTGGGTTGTGATGGCACCTACTGTCGAAGCTAGGCAAGCCAACTTAATCATACATTTTAAACTTTCATTCAACACGATAATAATAAAAATAGTAAATTAAAGTGGAAGTCTCAATTTAATATCAATCGAAAAAAATTCGGATAAAGTTAACATCATCCTCTACCCAAGATTTAGTGTCACAATGCTCACAGACTACTATGAAATACTACAAACAGGAGTCTGAAAGAAAATACATAAGAAATCTATTTCAGTACAATGAAAACAAACAAATATTACTATAGGAAACTTAGGGCCCGCCACGCCAGAAAACGACCTAGATGTCTTTGGAAAGAAGGCACGCTCCCATTCTAGTGATGTTGTCCGTAAGCGGCTTTGGTATCATAATCTGTGCAAAAAACACAGAAGTATAGCATCAGCGAAACTGACCCGATGTGCTGATAAGTGCCTGGCCTAACACCGGTGAAGTAGTGATGAGGCTAAACATGACCTACTACAATTTAACCTATGAAAATATAATATACAAGTAGGAGAAAAACAATAACTATATAATACAAGGTAAAGCTGGGAGGGGACATGTTATCGGGGAGTGATAAATAAAAATGGAACATTAGTAACAACGGCAAATCTATTCTGGGTTTCATGATATATATGTCAACAATGCAGGACATGCCACACGATCCCATAATGTATAACCTAAGTGGAAGGCACGCCACAACATTCCGTAGTGTAGTATATAGATGGACAGCGCACCACATGATCCCATTTTCTCCTAGTACAATGTCACCGGCATCTCAGGCCAATAACAATAATCTATATAAGTTGTGGTCAGCGTGCCACACGATCCCATATTATAATAGATTAACTTGAATAATCTCTCAAAAGGAGGTCCCATTAGGGAAGAACAACAGTATAACAATTATACCCAGTAAGGGTACATCTAACAGCCCAAATATTCCGGCAAGGGAGAATTCAATAGTAACAGTCTACACGACCCGCCAAGGGAATCATTGCTTCACAAACTCTCTAAATTCATTTAGTTCTTCACCAACACCTTACATGGAATTTATCAATTTAAAAAGACAGTTGTATCATATCTTTCGAATTAAAAGCATTTACGACTCACCTTCATATTAGACACTGGTGTTTAAATACTTGTCGTCGTACCTATTTTTGGTTTACTCCACCAAACCACTCACCCCTTATCCTAGCTATAATTTAACTAAAGCTAACTAATACGTTAGTTATTCAGCTATACCTAACATCAAAACAAGCAATACTGAAGTAATCAAAGTTAATGAAACAAAACACATTCAAAACTAAGTTAAACTAACATCAACATCACACAACAAACAGAATTAGTTGAAATCAAAGCAAAATTAAAACAAAAAACTCAGAAACAATGACCAGACAAAATCACATATTAGTTATACAAATGATTGATTAACTAAACAAACGAGGCTGAAAAATAGACTAAAAACAAGTAAAACCTTGTATCGCTTAACAAATTAATCGACAGAGTTATACCGCCAATCAAATTACTAATTGAAAAAATTCATAAACTAAACTACACTTAGTTAAGAACAACATGAATCGAACTAAAATTTAAACTAATGCAAAGAAAAGGTGAATTACTAAATTAATCCGAATTTATGAGATTCCTGGGAATGAACTCCAATTGATATTATGGGTATATTTTTGTCAAAATAAGCTCACAATATCAATCAAAAATCATATGAGAGAGAAAACACCAAATGGAAAAAAAAGAGTGAACCCTAGATTTGAACTCTGATGATACCAGATGACCTTTGATGGAAACCGACCATGGATTTGTCAAGGAGAGGACAAGGAGACTGTCTACTATCAAATTTGGCTTATTTTGACAGTTTTGTGTTTTGGGCTGAACTTTCAATCACATATTCGAAGAGCTCAAGTTTGGTTTGAGGGAAGTCATTGCCATGGCTGGAAAGAAGAGAGTGACGAGGACGAGGGGTGTATGTTTATGGGTGACTAGCATCAGTGCCGATGTTGGTGGTGATGGCGGCGCCTAGGGTTTGACAGATTTGAGGCGATTTGATTGAATTTGGAGAAAATCAATGGATAATATAGATGTGGTAGATTGTGGAGAAGTGTTGGAGTAATTTTGGGGTCTATCGGAGCATCGCCCCCAGCGGTGATGATTTCCGGCCGGCGGTGGATGACGGAGGCGCGGCGGAGGACGGTGGGGAGTGAATTTGGTACGAGGAAGATACATTTGTCGACGATTTGGTTAATTGTTTAGGTAAGGTTTATTTAATCCCTGAGAGCACCACGGTCGTTGGATTAAAAGGATTGAACGGCTTAGATCTATTGGACGCCAAAACGGTATCGTTTTAGGGCTCTACAAATCAGACTGGGTCGGGTGTTGTTGGATTGGGCTGTTGACTAGGGTAACGAACTTGGTGCAATATTTATGAATTGAGACAGCCCAATTTCAAAGCAGCCTTCGTTTCTTTCACTTTCTCTATTCTCCTTTTATCGATTTTTCCCTTTTTGTATTTGTTTTGTTTTTTTTTCATTTTGTAATTTTATATTTTTCTTTTTCCTAATTTCATACGGATTAAAATAAATTCCTAATACTTTATCAAATTAGACTAATTAACTCCTAAAATTATTTTAAAATCTGTTTCATGACAAATTCACAGTAAAAATTATCAAAATGCTAAAGTGAATTACTTTTGTTATTTTCTTCCCATTTTGTTCTAATACAATTTAACCCCTAACTAATCCTAGAACATGAAATTAGATCTTAAATACAAATTCATATTTTAGTAATTTTATATGAATAAAAATGCAAAAATAAAATACAAACAATTAACACAAAATGACACCAAAATTGACAAAAAATTTAAAAATAAAGAAAAATTATTTTGTTTGAATTTTTTGGAATTATTCATATATCGGGAAAAAAGCTGCTCACAAGTATCTTATAAGTAATATCAACCATGTGAATCAACAATCTAGATAAATCAATTAGTTATTTTAAGTCAAGAATGCAACATGATTGTTAACTAGCCCGCGACCCTGAAATATCCTCTCCTACTGTTTGTTAATCGAAATTATTATTTGTTTGGTTAATTTCTCTAGTTAGATTATTGTTTGATAGCTTAGGTAGTAAAACTGTTACATCTCTATTTTGTGAATACTCTCTTGGATAAATAAATTAATTGAGTTTGAATCAATCAACTGTTAATCACAAGTATTCGTGGTAAGGATACTCTACTAAGTACTCTAATACTTGACTATCACGTGCACTTGCGTGAGTGTTTTGGTCGCAACAGTGACCTTCTAATGATGCATAATGGCTATTTTCACTGACATGGTGGAAGATATCCTGGAGGTTTTAATATATGATTTAAGCGCTGTTGGGGATTCCTTTGCAGATTGTTTGGGTAATATGGATAGAGTGTTGGCCATGTATGGAGACACAAACCTTGTAGTCAATTGGGAAATAAAGACATTTGATGGTTGAAGAGGGTATAGTGTTGGGTAACAAAATTTCAAAGCAAGGAATTGAAGTTGATAAAGCCAATATAGAGGTGATTTCGAGGCTTCATTCCCTTACTTTCGTCAAAGGGGTGAGGAGTTTCCTTGGGCACGCGGGTTTTTACCGGAGGATCACAAAAGATCTTTCCAAAGTGGTACGCCCCTTGTGCAAGCTGCTAGAAAAAGATGCAATCAGAGATGTATGTAAGCATTCTAGCTTCTCAAGCTCAAGGTGACCACTACTTGTATCATTACTAAACCAAAATTGAGCATGCCTTTCGAGCTCATGTATGATTCTAGTGACATTGTGGTTGGGGCCTTTTTGGGCCAAATAATTTACTAGATGTTTCATCTGGTGTACCACGCAAGCAAGACCATGATGAGGCTCAATATAACTATACAGTCACCGAGAAAGACTTGTTAACTATAGTGTTTATAATGGTAAAGTCTTGACTATATCATATGGGGGCCATAGTTATGGTGCACATCGATAATGCCGCCCTTAGGTATTTTATGACAAAGAAAGACCCCAAGGCATTATTGATGAGATGGGTGCTACTACTTCAAGAGTTTTCTCTAGAAATTGTGGACCAAAAAGGTAGTGAAAAACATTTGGCGGACCACTTGTCCTATTTGGAGGAGGAGGGGAGGCCTTGTGGTGGCCTAGAGATCAATGATGAATTTCCCGACGAACAACTCCTTGCGTTGTCAGTGAATGATATGTCGTGGTTTGATGATGTTGCCAATTACCTTGTGACTAGAATAATCCGGTATGAACTTTCTTATAACCAAAGGAAGAAGCTCAAGTGGGCTTTGAATTTTTTATAGGACAAGCCATGTTTGTTCAAGATTTGAACGGATAGTGTGATTTGTAGATATGTCCTGGAGGAAGAAAAATTGAGTATCTTGGAGGCTTGTCATTCCTCTCCCTATTGTGGAAATCATTGCAGGGCGAGGATTGCTTCTAAAGTGCTTAGTTGTGGATTATATTTGCTAACATTGTTTAAATATGAAGGTGATTTTGTGAAGAGATGTGATGAATACCAAAGAGCGTGTGGAATTTAATAAAGTGGTTAGATGCCTCTCAATAGAATTATTTAACTGGATATCTTTGATGTTTGGGGCGTTGATTTATTGGATTCATTTGTTAGCTCTTGTGGGGAAACATACGTTCTAGTAGTGGTTGCTTATGTCTCAAAGTGGGTTGAAGTCTTGGCTTTGCCTAACAATGAAGCCTGGAGTGCTATTGAATTTCTTATGAAGAGTATATTAACAAGGTTTGGCACTCCTCGAAAAATTATTAGTGATGGGGGGTCTCGCTTTTGTAATAGGTCTTTTGATTTGTTGCTTGCAAAATATGGAGTTAATGACAAAGTGTCTACCCTAAAATCCTCAAGCTAGTGGTCAAGTGGAAGTCTCCACTAAGGAAATCACGAGTGTCTTTTCAAAGATGGTCAATGCTAATAGGACCGATTGGCTCAAAAAGTTTGATGACTCTCTATGGGCTAATATGATGGCTTACAAGACTCCAATTGGTATGTCAATGTATCAGTTGGTGTTTGGGAAAGCATTCCATCTTCCGGTCGAGTTAGAGCTCAAGGTTATGTGGGCTTTGAGGAAGTTGAATTTTGAATGGAATGTTGCAGCCAATCTTTGTGTTGAACAACTCAATGAGCTTGATAAGTTTAGATTCCATGCCTACTCAAACTCGTCCTTGTATAAGGACAAAATGAAGTACTTTCATGACCAATATGCTTGTGGAAATGACTTCAAGTTTGGAGATTTGGTTCTCTTGTTCAATTTCCGGTTACGTTTGTTTCTAGGAAATCTCAAATCAAAGTGGAGTGGGCCATTTGAACTTGTATTTTTGACCCCATTTGGTGCTATTGATCTAAAGAAACAAATGGTTAACTTTTTAGATTTAATGGGCACGTGGTAAATCATCATCTTGGAAAGTTTGATGATAGCCATGTGGTGGATCTTCTACATCTAAAGTGATGTGGTGGTAACATGCATTGTGCCGCAACATTAAATCAACGCTTCTTGGGAGCCAACCCATGTCTTTTTGTGATTATTTTCTTTTATTTTATTTGAAGTATAGGATTGAATTTTTGGCTTTTTGTTGTGAGATGTTGTAGGAACTGTGTTTATGTAGTGCAAAACAATGTGAAGAAATTGAACAAGTCTCTAAAGTTGGTAGTGCAGCCGCACTACACTTTGTGCGGTCCGCACTAGTGTGAGCTAAATGGAGGACTACCGCCGCTGTCCCTTTTGTGTGGATCGTAGAGGCTTGCTTCCTAAGGTTTAAATGAGGCAACCCAGTGCGGACCGAGGTCCATTTTTTCTGGCCGCATTGGTATGAGATAATGGGCCCAATGGGCTTGTCGATGCCCATTTTTGCAAAAGCGAATCGGATTTTACGACATTATGGGCATAACAACTCTATTTACCTTTTGGGAAATGGGTTATGGAATCGGAATAGTCGCCACCGAATGATTTATAGTGCATTAGAACACTTTAGGAGAGAATATTTTGAAAAGAAAACCAGAGTTCGGGTTAGAACTTAAGATTATCTCGAGGGGAAGGTGTTAGGCACCCCTCAAGATCCACTAGTGTTTTTCCCGGCCGTGTCAATTGTGACTTTATAAAAGATGAAGCGATTAAACAAGTAAGGCTATAAAAATAGAACATTCATATAACTTGAGAAGCTTTGAAGAAGGAACAAATAAAAGAGAGTTGATTTGAAAAGCATTACTATGAATGAATATTTGAATAAAACAAGAAAAGAGAGAAGGGTCCTAGTTTTGACTTTAATATGGATCACTCGATGTAATATCTTGCACACATTCCCAAAAAGGGATCGCTTTATGAAATAGTCACATCGTCATCATCTCCATATTCTACCATTGCCACCACGTAGAGGTTATTTAAGCTTGTGAATTGGTCACGAATGCTTATTTCGTGTTATTACCCGTCCCATCCTATATGTCCTAGAGGGCATTTAGAATCACTACTCCAATAAGGTTGGAACTAAGTCAAACCCTTAAGTTTAAAGGTTAAAATACTAGGCGACATATAAAAACAAATAATATTTTCATATAAAGGAACCATATAAGACATGTAAAGGCTCAATTAACCCTCTACAAGATAACACATAACTAGCACATCTCAAACACATGTAATTTCTAAGGAAGGGGGGGTTAAAAAACTGAAGTATGAATTGAAACAGAAACAGTGGAGTTTGCATAAAAACGTAAGAGAGAAAAAAAATGTTCAGAATTAAAGGGAGGCAATATAAGTTATTATCTTTAGAAATATGCAGAAGTCCCTTAGAAACATTTGGAAAAAGCTTAGTAAAACAGTTTTAGTCAGGCAGAGTAAAAGAATGAGCTTGGAAGCATTTTGAAGTTACAGAACAGTAAACATACATGCCTTTTGAGCTTTTTTTAATAAAATATTAGTATGCAGACAGTTGAAACAGTGGTCTAATCTGGACAGGAAATGCAGCAAAACCTTTTTTCATATATGATTTTAGAAATGTGACAGAAGTTTGTAAAAAAATAGAGAGGTCTTTCATAAACTACTGGATTCAGACATGAACAAAACTTGACATTGATTAGCCCATTTTATCATTTTATCCGGCCTAAGATTTTCCTAGGCGTTATAAAGAATGGGGAGCATGCAATGGTTTCTGAATTTTAAGAGAGAGTTTGCTAATCAGTTTTATATTTTTTTATTTAGCAAGATTAGTGAGCATTGAACAGTTGCAAAAGAAGACCCCAAAAATATGATATCTAATGCATATAGAGGCCCTAAAGCATGGTATCTAAATGTGAGGCAATAATTTTGATTTTTAACTGAAAGATAGCAAGCTGAAGAATTTCTTTGTGTGAGATGCATGCCCTATACATGGTTTCTATAACGCAAGTAGGATAGTAAAACCCTATTACATGCTTACTACCCATATATTTAATAATCATGCATGACCCTCCCCAATTTCGCTATAATTCCCCATTTTTCTTTAAAAGTTGTTACAGCTAAGTAATTAAAAATACAACAGTGATTAAAGGAAAATAAGAGGTTATTCTATTGAGAGCTTTCACCCAGGCCCAAACATCTCCAACCTTATTCTTTTCAATTTTCACAGCCCTTACCAAGGCTTGGGTGCGGAAAAGTTCACTAAGGGTTCGTTTGAACCCATGGCCAAGACCAGACACCTAAAGATGTCCCAATTAGACAAGTGCAAACATTGGAAACGCCAACCTTATGCATAAGAGTTCCACGGGTGCTTAAAGCTCCCATGGCAGTGCATACACTAAGGGGGAAGACCCTAAAGCTATAAGAATGAGAATTTAATTGAGAAAGTTGAAAGCACTTGAGAAAAAATTTAAAAGAAATGATTGGGAAAATTGAAAAGTTGAGGCAGTTTGAAGAAACAGTTGAAAGAGTTGAAAAGGCTCTTTTGAAATTATTTTAGACTGCTCAGTTTTTCATAACAGTGGGGTATCATACAAATAGGGGTAAGGGAAAAGGGACACATAAGTAAAGTGAACAACATACATACAGACAACATGTTGGAAGAAATAATCTGATGTGATTGTAAGCCAAAGGTTCAATTTCTTATTTCATCAAATTCTAATTCACTTAGCTTCAAATAGAGGTTCTAGGTTAAACAAGTAGTCAAGCAGACATGGATGCATGATAGCAGTGTTCAAAGAAAACATTCATTGAGACATGGAGCAAATAAGTTAAGTGCAAATAAGTAAAAGGAACAGTCAACATATTGGGCAAAGTAACAAGTGTTTAGCTCTTACTGTACCAAACCCCCAAATATAGTAAACCTCATGGAGAGGCTTAGGGCTGTTAAGTAGCCAAGTAATAGTGCACATGGAAGAAGAACATGCATTGAGACAGGGAGAGGGGAATAGGGGAAAAACATGCTAAGTTAAACTAGTAGACTTATAAGTAATATGCTAGTGACAAAGATAGCAACAAAACCATAGATAAAAGCACACAAGAAATAATATGAATTGCAAAATTAATAGGAACATATTGTTTTGAAAACTGTATCTCAAATAGGTGACATACCAGTTGCAGAAAATAGGATACAACAGCAACGTAATAGTGCCCAAAGGCAGGGCAAAGTGTGCACAGAATGAGGGCAGCAATATGAGAATAACAACAGTAATGCTGGAATAGAAACATACCCAATGTAGACAAACAAATAGCCAGTAGTGCAAAGAAACCAGTCAAGTAACTCAATCTTGGCTTTTATCCAATTGAGTGTTCAAAGAAAGGAATGAGAGTGCATAGTAATAGTAGAGAGAGTTCACAGAGTTTAGATGGTGAGAGTAGTGTGTGTTGTGCTTTCAAAGAGAGAAGTGAGGAGTATTTATAGTATCAAACGAGTAAACAAATAAGGTGTTAATCCCTATTTATGGAACCCATATCAAATTTTATCAAATGAGTCTGGGGATTCCCCATTAATTAAAAAATCATAGTCAAACGATAAGAACCAATCATTCAAAAGGAAAAGAACCACTAGGTATGGCTTTACCACATAAGGAAATAAAAATAGTATAAAATATATAATGCAGACTAGGTACATGAGGCTTTAACCAGGAAAATCTGTCAAGCAAATAAGTAGACATACTTGTACACATATATAAGGAAAAGTACCAATCTAATTCTGGAAAATAATTTTCGAAATTGAAACTTGGGAAATCAGTTATTTAATTGGGGAATGTATCCCACTGATTGAGAAAAATCAAAACCAAGCTGTAAAAAGAGTACAAAATTACAATTTTAAAGCCAGCAATCATATCTTTAAAGAGACGGTAAGAGTCCGTATAAAGTCACCATATAAACAACCAAAATTCTCAAGAGAAGAACAACAGCATGGTATGGGAACGAAACATTGGGAAAAAAAACAAATAGGCAATCAAAGATATAATCATGTAGGGTTAGAGATTTTTATCAGATTTTGACAAAACGTTTAGAGGTAGTACTGCAAGACATGAATTTGTGCTAAAAATCAGAAAAGTAAAAAACATTTGATGGGGGTTATGAAACCATGGAAATAGAAATTATAGTGTGAAACCCAAGTTGACAAAGGAACAAACAAACAAGTGAAATAAACAAACACACACGACTACATAGCACTTAGAAAGAGTAGAACAAACAGTTTTGAAGAAGGGGTTAGAAACCCTAATCTGGTAGAATGGTAATCATCGAAAACAGACCCCATAAAAGGGTATAGATTAAAGAGAAAAATTAGTGTTTTCAAACAGATTAGGGAAACGAAAAATCTGGATGTAAAACTCGTATACAATGCCAAAGAAGGCATCATCGTTCAAAGACCACCGGAGAAACACCGGAAACACACCCCAAGTAGAGCTTCAATGACCATCTTTCATAGCGGAAGCTGCTAGGCTTCAAGCTCTATAGAGGAAACAATGATATATGGATGCCATGGTTGCTTGAAATCGAGAGGAGTGAGGGAGGAGTGAGCTGGTATGGTGATGAAGGACATGAGAGAACCAGAAGGTTCTAAGGAGATGAAGTGTTAGAGAGTGTCTAAGAGTGAAAGAAGATACAAGTGCGGCGGATTGAGAGAAATGATTTAGGGTAAAGGATTTATATGTTTAATAAAGGCAAGGTCAATCGTGGACCATTGATCAAAATGATCAACGGCCACAATTTAAAATGGGGATCCGGGTGGGTTAATGCAAATAGGTCTGGGTCGGGTTATTTTACAACTGGGTCGTGATTTTGGGGGGGGGGGGTGAATTTGAGTAAAAATGTGGCTAAAATTGAAAGCTTAAAGGGCTACAATTTAAATGCCATATTTCCCCTAATTTAATTTTATATAAATAGAAAATGATTTTATCAAAAAACAATAAAAACTAAGATATAAAATACTTTTGGAAATAAATTAAAAAATATCAGGAGCGATTTCACTTGAAATACTCATTAAAATGATAAATAGGCTAAAATTGCAATTTAATGCATTTTTAATTTAAAAATACCTAATAGCTTTGTAAAATCCCCTAAAAATTACATTAATTGTAATTTTATGTAATTGAGGAATAAAATAATTTATTTATTAAAATAATAAGATTTGATACTAAATGTTGGATTTTACAGTATAAAATAAGTTATAAATTTAATTTAAAATTAATTAAAAATTATAGGAAAATATCAAACCTCTTGTGGATGCTTATATATGCCTTCACAAGCTATTTTGAAAGTAATTTGGGTACATAAATATATAGGGAAAAATTGGGGTATCAACAGCTGCCCCTCTTTACCCGAGATGGCTGAATGAGTTGTCGGGTAAAGACAAGATGGCCAATTTTGACCGGAAGTGACAAGATGGCCCCTCTTTATCCCTGGTTTCACATGAATCAGGACGTATATAGTTCAGGAGCCATTACGAAATGTGCCAATGAAATTTTGAAATGGTGGACGCAACGGAGTTTGAGATTTGGCAAGGGTCGAGGATCTAAAGAGCCGCTGAGAACTGGAGCGGGAGCTCACCTGCTGAGACAGCTGTGCCAGTCGGTGCACCTGCAAATGAGTGATGTGTGTGTACATTGCATAATTTAAACGTGATGCAAGTCCTTGTTGGACCATGAATGCTGTCTTCTGACGATTATGATTGCGTCCTCGGACTATGACGTCCTGGGCTATTAAGAGCATAAAAGTAAAGATTCGCAGGCCATGAAAGGGTGATCTCAGCCTGTGCAGATGGTGCCTTCGAACTACGACGCCTTTGAATAAGTTAGCGATATTTCAGCCCATGAAAATGTGGCAATATTTCATCCGAATTGATGCAAGGGGTGGCGATCTTTCAGTCGAACCGCTAATTTAAAATGCAGGGCGGCGATATTTCAGCCAAATGAGACAAAGTGATGATCTTTCAGCCAAAAATGCAAAAATAAAGGAGGTAGAGCTTAACCTCGGGAGGCATAGAATACCTTATGCAAAAATGCAGATGGAGAAAGAGCTTAGTCTCGAAAGGTAGGACATAGCCTTATGCAAGATGGAGGTAGAGCATATCCTCGGAAGGCCGGGAATAGCCTTATGCAAGATGCATATGGAGATAGAGCTTTGTCTCGAAAGGCAGAACATAGTCTTATGCAAGATGGAGATAGAGTTTAACCTCGGAAGACAGAGAATATCCTTATGCAATATGAATATGGAGACAGAGCTTAGTCTCAAAAGGTAGAAGATAGACTAATGCAATGCGAAAATGCAGGATGGAGGCAGGGCTTAGCCTCGAAAGACAGAGAATATCCTTATGCAAAAAAATGGATGGAGGCATAGCATAGCCTCGTAAGGCAGAGAATATCCTTATGCAAATATGGAGGTAGAGCTTAACCTCAGAAGGCATAGAATAGCCTTATGCAACGATCGATGGAGGCAGAGCTTAGCATCGAAGAACATAGAAGTATAAAGGAGAGGGTGGTGGTGATTTCTTAGCTGGTAGATGATCGTGCTAACAATGACTGTTGGGGAGGCTTTGAATGCAGATAGTAAGCCTTTGTCAGGCAAGTAGTGGCTTGAGGAACATTGGTTTTGTAAAGCTCCTGCATCGTCTATTTGCACGCGGGATTCCTGCATCCAAAGAAAATCGTGAGTTCTGTAAAATGGGGGGAGGTTAGTTCGTATCCCTCGACTCGTGGCGTCTTGTACCATTTGAGGTAGCGTTGCTGAACTACAGTGATCCAAATGGTTTTATGCAAATATTTGCACACATGATGCAAATGTATGTATATGAGTAAAGAAAAAGATAGTTTCGTTTATGATGAACCAGAACTACAACGTGGTCTGAGGCATGGATACCTTGATGACCCCGAAATTTTGAGGGTCCTCCTCAAAATTCTACCCCAGTTTACCAGGCTGACGCTGCTGATGGCAGTGTTGAATGACTGAAGGTAGATTGACTGTTGAATTTTTAGGGTCCTCCTCAAAACTCTGCCCCAACTTGCTGATATGAAAACTGGCAGGCTGACTTCGGAATTTTGAAGGTCCTCCTCAAAATTGTTCCCCAGTTACTTATATGAAAACTGGCAAGCTGACTTCCGAATTTTGAGGACCCTCCTCAAAATTCTGCCTCTGCTTCAAATGTGGAGGAAAATGGAATTTTATTAATTATTTGACCGAACCCGTATGTCCGCCTACGTATCCCCTCTTAAACGGGAATTAGTTCAGACGTAGTTCAAATTACATCATAAGGAAAAAGTATACTGATTAAATGTAGTATCTCTTTGCTCGATCTAAGTTGATCGATTTTGGCCATATTTCTTCGTCCATTTCTTCAAGAGTAAAAGCTCATCCTGTTAGAACCCGGTGAACCATGTATGGACCTTTCCAGTTGGGAGAGAACTTCCCATTTGCCTCATCTTGGTGTGGAAATATCTTCTTCAACACCAGCTATCCTAGTGTGTGTTTCCTGGGATGAACTCTCTTATTGAAGGATCTGGATATTCTGCTCTGGTATAAATGACGTGACAAACCGCATTCATTCTCTTTCATTCTATATGGGCTAACTGCTCGTAGCGAACCTTGACCCCTTATGCGTCTTTTAGCTCAGCTTCTTGTATGATCCTCAAGGATGGAATTTCTACCTCGGCGAGAATTACCGCTTCTGTACTGTTAACACGAATGGAGGGGGTTTCCCTGGTTGATGTGCAAACTGTAGTACGGTAACCCAATAAAGCAAATGACAACTTATCATGCAACTGCTGATGCCTTTCGATCATTTTCCATAGTATTTTCTTGATGTTCTTGTTTGCTGCTTCCACAGCTCCGTTCATCTGAGGTCTATAAGCTATAGAGTTTCTGTGTATGATCTTGAAAGTTTCACACATCGCTTTCATCAAGTCGTTGTTGAAATTGGAACCGTGATCAGTGATAATTGACTCTGGAACACGGAACCGATCGATAGCACGATCTCGGACAATGTCTGCCATGACTTTCTTGGTTGCTGTTTTGTATGATGCCGCTTCGACCCATTTAGTAAAGTAGTCAATTACAACTAGAATGAACTGGTGTCCGTTTGATGCGACAGGCTCGATTGGTCCAATAACATCCACTCCAAAGCGGCGAACGGCCATGGTGAACTCGTTGCAGTGATCTCATTTGGGGGTACCTTTATCATATCCCCATGTATCTGATAGCAGTGACACTTTCAGACATACTGAATGCAGTCCGTCTCCATAGTCATCAAGAAATATCCTGCTGTGAGTATCTTCTTTTCAAGAATAAAATTATTCATGTGCGGTCCACAAGTTCTAGAGTGCACTTCCTCCGATAACTTGGTTGCATTTGTCGCATCGATACACCTTAATAGTCCCAAATCAGGAGTCCTCCTATATAGGATTCCTCCGCTGTGAAAGAAGTTGTTGGACAATCTTCGAAGCGTGCACTTCTGACTAGCATTACCAAGCTCTGGATATTCCCCTGTTGCCAGGTACCTTTTGATGTCGTGGAACAAAGGTTTTCCGTAGGCTTCTTCCTCAACATGTGCACAATAAGCAGGTTGATCTTGCATTTTGACCTGGATAGGGTCGATGAAATTTGTGTCTGGATGATGAATCATGGATGATAGCGTGGCTAGGGCATCAGCAAACTCATTCTGTATTCTTGGAACATACTGGAATTCCGTTTTTCTGAACCTCTTTCTTAATTCCTGTATGTCGTGCAAGTAAGAGTGTATGTTGGAATTCTTGGTTGCCCATTCCACTTGGACCTGGTGTATGAGTAGGTCTGAATCCCCAATCATTAGCAACTCCTGTATGTTCTGTCAATGGCTAGTTTAATCCCCAAGATGCAAGCTTCATACTCGGCCATATAATTGGAGCACGGGAACCTGTGCTTAGCGGATACTGGGTAATGCTGGATGGTTTCTGATACCAGGACTGCTCCGATTCCAACTCCTTTGAAATTTGCGGCTCCGTCTAAAAACATCCTCCAACCGTCATAGGATTCTGCAATATCCTCTACTATGAAAGCTTTTTCCTCGCCGGGAAAATACGTTTTCAATGGTTCATACTCCCCTTCTACAGGATTCTCTGTGAGATGATTTGCCAAAACCTGTCCTTTAACCACCTTCTAGGTGACATAGACAATGTCGAATTCACTCAACAAAAGTTTTCACTTGGCGAGCTTGCCAGTGGGCATGGACTTCTGAAAAATATACTTTAGCGGATCCATTCTTGATATAAGCTTGGTGGTGTAAGCATAGAAGTAATGCCTCATCTTCTGAGCTATGCAGGTCAAAGAACAACAAGCGCGTTCTAGTAAGGAATACCGAGCCTTGTACGTGGTAAATTTCTTTCCGAGGTAGTAAATATCTTGCTCTTTTCTCCTCGTCTCATTATGTTGTATTGAGAAACAACCAAATGGTCCATCCAAAACTGCGAGATAGAGGAATAAGGGCCTCCAAGGCTCAAGTGGAATCATGACTGGAAGCATAGACAAGTATTCCTTGATATTGTCGAAAGCCTTTTGACATTCATCGGTCTATTCGGTGGCGGCATCCTTTTTCAACATCTCGAAGATGGGTTTGCAGATGACGGTAGACTGAGCTATGAACCGGCTAATATAGTTGAGTCTTCCTTCGAAACTCATTACCTCGTTCTTGCTCTTTGGCGGTTGCAAATCCTGAATAGATTTCAACCTTTGATGGATCCAGCTCTATTCCTCGAAGACTTACGATGAAACCTAAAAACATTCCAGCAGTGACCCCAAATGCACATTTTGCGGGATTCACTTTCAAGTTATACCTCCTTAGTCTGTTGAAAAACTTTCGGAGGTCCTCCATGTGATCTGAAGCCTTTTTGGATTTAATGATGACATCTTCCACATATACCTCAATCCCTTTATGTATCATGTCATAAAATAGGGTAGTCATGGCCCTCATGTAAGTAGCTCCTACATTCTTAAACCCGAACGACATCATTCTGTAGCAATACATTCCCCAAGGTGTGATGAATGTCATTTTATCTGCATTTTCCTTATCCATCCATACCTGATGGTACCCTGCAAAGCAATCGACTAATGACTGCAACTCATGCTTGGCACAATTGTCGATCAGAATGTGCATGTTTGGCAAAGGGAAATCATCTTTGGGACTGGCCTGGTTGAGATCCCGGTAGTCGACAAAGACTTTGACTTTCCCATCCTTCTTCAGTACTGGCACAATGTTAGCTAACCAAGTTGGATACTCGACCACTTGAAGAACTCTAGCTTTGAACTGCTTGGTAAACTCCTCTTTGATTTTTAGACTCATATCCGGCTTAAACATTCTGAGCATCTACTTTACCAGTGGACATGTGGGATATATCGGCAACTTGTTAGTGACAATGAATGTGCTGAGACTAGTCATATCGTCATAAGACCATGCAAATATATCCTCATATTCCTTCAAGAACTCTATATATTTATCTTTTCCTATTTCTGATAAATACGCGCTGATGCGCGTCTCTTTGACGTTCTCTGTATTTCCCAAATTGCCGACTTCAGTTTCATCCAAGTTGGACTTAGGTCTATTCTCAAAAATCTCGGCCTCTCTGATAACCTCTTCTAGCATATCATCCTCCTCTTAGTCTATGTCCGTCTAGCCTCGTTGCAAGTTACAGTTGTTGGTTCATCATCAAGACACGTAATAGTAATTCTGTGTGAAAATAAAGTAAATAGCATAGAAAAGTAATGAATAGCTAAATATTTGATAAACTGGAAATGCTTTTGATTAAATTCATTAATGTTCAAAACATTGAAGCTCTTTTGGAACGTAGAGACAAATGCGTAAAGTAAAGAAAACAACTAAAATAAAGATGTATGATGCTTGTTCAGCCTTGCTACCCCGAAGGTTTCCGGACGATGGTGGTCGTAATTTGCCAGTTGCTGAGGTGCTCTCCTTGGTTCACAGCCTAAATGGAAGGGCCTTCCTCGACTCCCTCTTCAAAAACTACACAACAGTCCATGTTATCCAGAACAGGTTCTTTATTGCCGCAAGAGCCTTGTCTTTCTCTGAGCCGTAGAGAGTGTCGGCTGTCTAAAATGTCTCCTCCAACTGAGGTATGGGGCACTCTAGTGGGTAATTTGGGCCGCGCCATGGTGGTGACAAATTTCTGAACTCTTGCCAAGTGTACTTGTACGCCAGTCCAAAGGTAGTACCATGTTTCTTCATGTGGATAGGTTTGGTGATACCTTGAAGATTCTTACCAAGTTCTTTCCCCGGTTGATATCCACTCCAATTAAGAGTACTCTCAACCTTATTGCTCCGCCATTTTTTCTTGTCCACTGTGTTGACCCGCTCGATATAATGATATGTCTCCCCGCCTATTCTTCTTCTACCTCCGATTATTGGAATGGTCCGGCGACTGTGTATGGGGTTGCTACCATTGCCATGGATGATTACTTCCTGATGGTTCAATTCGAACTTCACAATCTGATGTAAAGTTGATGCCACGGCCAAGAAGCATGGGTCCAGGGTCGTCCCAGTAGTAAGTTGTAAAGGGCTGGAATGTCGACGACTTGGAACTCACCATCAAACCAAGTAGGTCCCATTTGCAAACACATGCATGTACCTTTCTCTAGAGATTATTAGGTCCAGTTTCAATGGAATGTCCAGTAACCTGCATGCTGGACTCAGCTAAGTGCTCTGGTGTGTACACCCTGCCTGTTCTAGTCATACCTTGCACGGCAATTGCTTTGCCCGCATGCGCTTTTTCGTTCCTTCTTGCATGTACTGTGTAGTCCCAGGGTATGGACTTTGACTTAAATGAAGTTACATTCGTCATGGTGACCGGAATGAGCACCCTTGGAGGCAACATAGCGACTCCAATTGGTGCGGACGTCATTCGAGTCCCGAACACCACCTCAATTAGTTTTGGCACTTTTGCACGAGGTGTCTCAAAGTCAAATGGTACAAATATATTCACCACATTGTCCTCAGATTGATTAATTTGCACAACAATAGGATTAAGAGTAACTGCTGGTTTTTTTGGCTCATCTCTCTCAAATATCAAACCAATCGACCATTTAGGGTCCAAGTCATCTTTGATCTTAATCATGTGGACGCCTCCACCTTTATAGTCTGGTAGAGGGTTGTTACGAACATTAGGAGCAGGCTCTTTAGCCACGATGACCTTGTTGTAAATTATGGTCTGAGTTTTTTCTTTAAACGAGCGACACTCGTCAATGGTATGGCCCTTCATCCCCGAATGGTATGCGCAAGTTTTATTTGGGTTGATCCATTGGGAAGGGTTTTCTGGGTTTCTTGCTGGGATGGGCGTATCATGTCTGGTGGCTTTGAGCTTCTCATAAAGTTGGTCAATGGGTTTAGCGATAGCGGTGTACTCTCTGGGTGGTTTGTGGTCAAAATTTGGTCTTGGTCGTGGGAAGTTTTGACGGGTAGGTGGTGATGAATAGTGAGAGGTTGTGACGTGTAGGCTTGGTATATGTGTGTGGGTTGGGAATATCCTTGCGAGATGGGTTGGTATGTTAGTGGGGGAGATGATTGGTAGACGTGATGTGGGTTTTGGTAGGTAGGAGAAGGTGCTTGGTAATTTAGAGAGGGTTGGTATATGAGTGGACTTGTAGGGTAGGGCTGGTATTTCATGGGAGAGGGGTTTCGTTGCGCAGCCATTGCGGAGGTTCATCCTTTTTCTTCGATGAACCACCAGATTGCAAAGCTTTGTTGTTGGCCTGCAATGCCTCAAGGTTGGTAACCATACCATTTTTCATTCCCTCTTCATTTATTTCTCCTTGTTTGATGATATCAGCGAACTTCTGCCCTTCTATCAGCATCAATTTCTCGAGTACTACGGTCCTGAGAACGAACGAAAAATCTATTCATTTGTTCTTCCTCAGAAGCCGGCCTAACTTTGGCAGCTTTCGACCTCCAACGAGTAGCACACTCGTGAAAGGTTTCTGTAAGCTTCTTCTTCAATTCTTAATGTAGAACACATCTGGCGCTTTTTCAGTGTTGAACCTGAAACGGTCTACTAAATCAGACGCCATGTTTACACAACTCTTCCACTTCTTCGCATCTTGGGTGATGTACCAAGATAAAGCATCACCTTTCAAACTCCTCATGAATAGATTCATGCGGATCTTTTCATCCTTACTAACTCCCACTAATTTGTCACAATACATCCTGTAGGTGAACCCTGGGATCACCCGTACCATCAAACATCTCAAACTTAGGAGGTTTGTACCCCTCTAGGGGTTCGACATCAAGTTGAACACACAAATCTTCATTATTCGGACCTTCCTCACCTTTGTTACTTTCCACGCCTTGAACCCTGCTCTTGAGTTTCTTATGTTTAGTAGCGAAGTTTTGAATGAGTGAGTCTGATTCTGACACATCTGATATGGGTTGTGTATAGTATGGCACAATATCCACAGAGATTGGGGTATCCTAGTGGTTTGAAGCAGTATGAGGCTCAGGGATGAGAGGAGGAGCATTGTTGCGAACCTAGGTTGGAATCTTCTGTGGAGGTGCAGGGACCTGGTTGTTGACATCTGCAGCAGCAAGGGAGATGGAAAAGCTTGCCATATTCCGGACCTTGTCCAGTTCCTCTCGAAACCTTAGCAAAGTTTGCTCCAAGTGAGCAGCAGTTTCTTTGGTGATTGGGGTACCCTGAGAAGTTCCTTCAATTTTCTTTCTTGCTTCATTATATGCCATCTTTCCTTTGTTGATGTTTCTTGGAGGACTCGGACTCGGAGGAGGAGGAGGAGGAAGAGGACCCTTAGATCTAATTGAATATGTTGATGGTTCCAGAATTCAGGAACTAACCTTTGGGAGGGGATAAAAACAAAAGGAAAGACAAAAAGGTAAAAAGTTAGCTCGGATTTTGAGAAAGAGAACATTGCTGTATTTAAACACGTTGTCACAAAGATATAAATCGTTTCCCTATTTGGGTGCCTTATCATGCCCGAGATAGGCCTAGAGACAAATATTATTTGGAGAACTCATAATACCAAATGCCTAATTTTATCTATAAAAAATAGGACGAGTCAAAACAAACTGAAATAAAGAAAAATAGTTACTAATGGCCAAGGGCCTTATTACATCAAGAAAGCGGTAAAATCCTAACTATTTGGTCCCAGAAGGACCTTCCCCAGATTCGGTATCTTTGCCTCCCTCGTACAGTTTCATCAGCTTGCGCTGTCCCAGCAACAAGTAAGCCTGAGCTAAGTGCCCACCTTTATCACCTTCAGCTTCCTCACAGTCGTTGATCATTTTCAAAAACTTGCCTTCCAGCTCTACTAAACCCTGCTCCAAAATACACTAAATGGTTGCTTGCACGGACATCTATGTCATTCCATTCATTGATTACCCTCTCTTGTGCCTCTCGCATTTCTTGATGTTCACTTTCTCACTCTCGCATCCGCTTGCTAAGTTGATTATACTTTACCTTTGCTGCAGCCTCATCATCAATAACCATATGATCATGGACGATACTCATTTTTCCCAAGCCAATGTGATCATCTTCTAACCATTTCGGATAAAGAGGTGCATTCCCCGCCTCATACCTGTATGACTCCATATATTCCTTTTCCAACATGATTTTGGAGTGCCAAATACGCTGAGCCTGACACCTGTGTGGGCTATCGTCATCTTGGAAATCAGCCCTATAGTTACTCATCTTTCCCACCGTTGGTATAATTTGCTTCCTTCCCGCTTGCCTCATGTCTCGAAGAGGGACATAAGGGTAAGTTCCTCTTAAGCCGATGAGTACAGGAATGGTGCATCCCTAGACCAAATGATAAACTCTAAAGTTGGAAACCACTCGCACATCTATTGTACCCACTCTTCTCTCAGATTCCTTAATAGTTCCACCCATCCAATGACATCTTCCGAGTGAGCAAACATATCCGGCATGAAGTGCATCCGCTTTGGATGATGGAAAGCAATATGGTTATCCCAATCTCGTCGTATGATCTCATATCTATACTCTCCATTCTAAAGATGCTCAATAAGCCAGAGTGGTAGCAGGAAATTGCACCCTTCAAAGTGCGGTGCCCCTTGTTGACATTTTTCTAAGGCCCGGTACAGTTCGACGAGGATCATGGGTGCTATGCTGAATGCCTGCCCGTTGATACCCTCCATATTGGTTTTGGTTACCATGGCTAGTCTTGTATGGATTCTAACCTTCTTCATCAGAAAAACTATCATGCCCATGACCCAGCTCGAGCAGTAGATACACAGTCGGAGAAGATACAGAGGCCTCCGAAGAGAAGGAGGATGATCCTTACAGCAGATGATTACATCATCAAGTTAGCGGACCTACAAGAGTCTTCCTCCAGTCGGCCACAAAATGTATCAGATCGACAGTCGGTGCAGGTCTAGTCCCAGGTCCCTGCAGTTGAGCAGTATGTTACCGGGAACTAGTATGAGGTTCCTAAGCACACTGAGGACCCTGGGACCACACATGATCCTATGCAAACAGACATGGCTTAGGGAGTCTTCATATCCTTTCTCTTTAAATTTTGGTGCTTATTTGGTTTAGTTGGCATTGGGGTCAACGGTAACACTTATTTGAAGGGGTGTGCCCTATATTTTTGTTGGATGACTATATAGATACTAATTCATGTTATGGTTTCTTGGCTTTCATTTGGACTATATATAATCTTACTTTTAGTTACTTTTATCACACTTTTTTATCTTTCCTTTGGTCTGTATATAAAGTTACATCATTGCATATATTTATTTCCCGTTGTATATTCAAATCCCCATTTATACATATTCATTCTATTTTTGCAAAACAAAGCATTATTTTTAGCTTCTTATAATGGCTCGTAGCTTTTTGTTTTTTTTTTTGGACATTTTTAATAAGCCTTTGGTTTTTTTAATGCTACGGTTCCTTCAAAAGGTGAAGTATTGTTTGAACCAGGTGGCTCTTCCCAATGATAGATGGAGTGACAACCTTCTTAAGGGTTTGAGTCCGTTTTTTTGTTTTTGTTATGGTAGTTTATGGTTAAGGGTACCTCAAGCAAAGCTGGTAGTATATAGTTAAGGGTACCTCAGGCAAAGTATCACTTGCGCCTAGCACGTTTGCCTTTGATCCCATGGTCAAAGACAAAATGTTATCTTTCCGTTAGTGAAATTCGTGACCTTGAGACTCTTGTGTTGACTAACAATTATCAAATGGTCTTCCGGGACCATTTTATGCTCAAATCATATTTAAGGTTAAAGTGGGACCCCACTCGATGACATTAGCAATCCCTTAGTCTGTGTGGTGAGTAATTGAATTGTGAGTCAAAATCCCGAGCCAATGGTCTAGAACTTGCCCTGAATATTTGTTGAGGCGATATCTTAAGTGAAAGTTGACTTGAGAAGTGATTATAGGCTCTCCTTGATCCAAATGATAGTTTAGCAAATTCCATAGCCTACCATTGATATGATCCCTATTTAACCCTTTTGAATCTTAGACCTTTTTCTTTAAATAACCATGATACAAGCCTATGCCCATTCTAAAAGACACAAAAATAAAGAAAGGGAAAGGCAATGAAAAATAAGGAAAAGCAAAAGACAAAAGGAATGCTCAGTGCGAGAAAGAATAAAAAGGGAATCAAGAAAAGCAAAAGAAAGAAAGGTGTGGAAAGTTTATAAAGGACAAATGATTTGAATTGAATAAGAAAGAGTAATAATGTGTCTCTCTAACCCCTTAGAAAGAAGTAAGATGACTCAAAGAGTCAAGAGAATGTGTTCAAAATGTGTCAAAACAAGTGTTTAGGGGAAGATGGAACCCATTTAGATCAACACATTTCCTACCCTGAACCAATAGCCTTCACAATGACTCCACAAAAGCCATATATGATCTTAAGTTGAATGAAGCTTACATTAGTAGATGCTTACATATGGGGCAAGCATATGGTATTTATACCCGAACTTGTGACCTTTTCTTGAGAGAGATGAGTGAAATCCCATTAACTTCGGTTTGTGTGCTAGTACGTTAAAAGATGAGGCTTGCTTTGGGAGAGTTAAGGATGTGTGAGTTTGGGTTTCACAATGACCAAAGTAATTGAGAGAGTTCTTGATGTAATGAGTCAACTCTTGAAGTTCTTGTGTCACATTTGATCCACGGTTTTTCAAAGGTTAAAGGTTTTTAATGATTCATTCGTACCGAGGGAAATGTTTAGTCCCAATTGATGCTTGTTGAGATTACTTTAGGATAGCTAAAAATTCTTGGATTTTCCCTTAAGGGGTGGGTTTATCCTGTTTGCTTGAGGACAAGCAAAAGCTTAAGATTGGGGGAGTTTATAACTAGGGATTTTGACATGTTTCGTGCTCCTTCGTGCTTATGCTTTGATTATAAATTCTTAAAAAATAGTCCCAAAATGAGTATAACCTGGTCAAGTACCAAAGACAAGGAAAACTCAGCACAAAAAGGCCTAGTACGGCAAAACTACACTTTGTGCGGTCCGCAATAGGGGATTCACAAAACTGGAAAATCAAGCTTCATGGCAGTACGGCCGTAGTCGGTCTTGCGCGGGCCGCACTGAAGGTTCCACGGACGCACTACCATTATGTGTTGTCCGTGGAAGAGAAGTTCAGAGAGATGCAATTTGCCAATGAGCAAGCCAGCGCAGTCTACGATCATATTTGTGAGGACCGGATTGGAGGACTCTACAGCCGCGGTCCATTCTGTGCGGTCTGCGGTGCCTGAGTTTAGAGAGCCAAGGCTTCAAGTCCAAGAGCCCACTACGGGCGCAATACATGTTTTGCGGCCCGCACTAACTCCACACGGGCATTCTTGTCCAGCTTTTCTTGCTTAGTATAAGTAAAACCTTTTACAACTTTTAGGGTATCAGGTATTCCAGAACCGTAGCTACACTCATGAGAACGCGATTTTGTAGTCATTTTGGGGATTTAGCTTAGCTTGAATGATAGATTCTCTGTATTTACTTTGGAATTTAACTAATATGTCTTATTCTTCATCTAGTTCTCTATTTTTATCTCCAAGCATGAGTAGCTAGACCCATTAGAAAGGCGTGCGGGTAATTTATGGGTACTGTGATTTAGGGCTAGATTGACTATGGGTATTTATTATTTGGCAATTTTATGGTTTATTTAATTAATTTGTGGTAGCAAACACTGGTTTTTGCTATGTTGATTTGGCTCTTCTTGAGAAAGAGAGCCTAAGTCTCCAAAATTGACCCAAGAAGGAATGTGGATGGACTCAGTTGAATTGATAGTCCCAATTAAATGGTTAAACCTCGATAGAGTATTTACCCGACTTGAACCCTAGTTGCTTGAGCTAATTTTACTACCCATTACGACTTGAGAAATTCAATTGGGAAAAATCACTCTCTCTATCGAGAGGTGTGATAGTGGATAAAATGTGAAACGGTTATAGCATGTTTCCTTAATAATGTCAATCGAGCCATAAAACCAATTACCCGTCAATTAGCCACTTATTTGAAAGTCACTACCCTAATAATGCTCTTTAATCCATCAGATACAACTCTTAGCAATTTTCGTATTAGCATAGTCTAGTTATAATTAGTAGTCGATCATTGTAGATTGTGAAAGAAAAATCAAAAGATGTTTGTAAGTGATATTTTGAACAATTACATGACTCTATATAGATAGATACTCGACTCCCTTCCTAGCTCCCTGAGTAATTCGATCCCAACCGTCAAATCAGGCTAAAAGCTATTGCGATCCTCTCTTCCTACTTTGTAGTAGTGCGTAGTTGGCAGCGATCACTCACTAGTGGTGTACAGACTCCGGAAGGGCCCCTTACGACCCAATCATAAAAGACATCTTCTGGCATAATCAAAAGGCTCTCGGCCTCATATAAAGCCACCTCGTGCGAACAACTTAGATCCTCAGCTTCATAATCATAAATTAGTGTATCACTGCTGCAACGTGCATCCAGACACAAAAGTATCCTCACATTATAAGTCCTTGGCATTACTCAGCCAGAACACTCTATAAAGCCCCCGGGCACAGTAATATATGATGCTCAGCCCAAAATATAATATAATGTATTAAAAGAAGGTAAACATCTCCGAGTAATTAAACAGTATTATATAGCATGACTGAGTACAGATATAAAAATTAATACAGTGAGGAAATAGCAGTATAAATCCCCTAAGGGTCCAAATACTTAGCACGAGGCCTATATATGGCATTCAACCCAATACATGATGATAGCAAACAATTTTCAATCAAATACGTGCTAAAATAGTCATTCGGTATGGAAAAAGTCACAATCCCCAATGGCGCACAACCCCACATTTGAAATAAGGGGTTTCATGCCTGTAGGACAACATTATATTCATTACTCTCCTCTATGCGGTCCAAACTCTTGCCTGCAATGCGCTTCCCCTCTCAAACCGACCTACGAATGCTCCAATCTAACAAAATGAGTACATAACCACTACATTATGCTAAGGGAGAAAAGCCAATTTACACTCTCAAAATTCAAGCCCTAATTCCCAATTTAAGGTTTTAATTTTCACATATTTCATGAAATAAAAAGTATCAATAAACATATGATCGAGTATTGAGTTGAAATATCTTGCCTCCAAGTGTTATCCCTTGAATCATGCTTCAAATCCTCTAAAAAAGCTTCAAAACCATTCAAAAGGGGCTAAAAGTCGCGAATATGAGTTTCTATATATTCTTCCTAGACATCCGTTTTCGCAAACGCGGGATTACCACCGCGTTCGCGAAGAAAAACAACACTAGCCTTCAAAAAAATGCTCTATGCGTTCGCGTCACCAGCCTTGTGAACGCGATACACACTGAATACAAAACTATGCGAACTTGGCGCAAGACTCACGTATGCGATGAAGAAAGGTCCTCCTGCCCAACTCTTAGCTCGACTCTATGCGAATGCGATATTCAATGCGCAAATGCGAAGAAGTCTTCCCCGAGCACTATGCGAACACGAGACATACTTCACGATCATGAAGAGAAAATTGCTTCTGCCATTTGAATACTCTACACGTTCACGACGCTTTCCTCACGAACATAATGAAGAACTGAGATAACGGATCAAGCAGAATACAACAGTGAAACATGAAGTTTAAATAGCCCGGAATCAATCCAAAAATGCGCCTGAGTCCCTCTGCACCACAACCAAATATGCCAACATATCCTATAACATCATTCAAACTTGTTCTGACCTTTGGAACGCTAAAAACAACATCAAAATACAAATATCACATCTTATTCAAGTTTAAGAATTTCAAGAACTCCTAAATTCCGCTTTTGATTAGAAATTCTATCAAACCTTATCCGAATGACCACAATTTTTTCCCACATGTCTAAAATGATAGAACAAACCTACTCCAACTTCTGAAATTCCACACCGATCCCTATGTCAAAATCTCACCTATCCACCAGAAAATGTTGAAATTCCAACTTCGCCAATTAAGGCCTAAGCCTTCCATGGACCTCCAAAATACATTTTTGCTGCTAAGTCTTGAATCCCCTAATAGAGCTAATCCCCTAATGGCTAGGGTGAGCTTTTTGCATTGAGCTCGTTCAGCGACATTTTTATCATACCGGTGTGCACTTGAAATTGAAATCATTTGGAGACATGATGGATGCAATCTGTCTCCACGGTCATCCAAAAGTAACATGCCCTAAGCATTTTCTTAGCCAAGACAAAAACATTCATCTGTGGGCCACAGGTCTCGACATACACATCCTCAACTAACATAGATTCTTCCTTTGTGTTGACACATCTTAGTAAACCCAAATCAGGAGTTCTTCTCTACATATTCCCTTCACTGTGGAAGAAGTGATTGGTCAATCTCTGGAGTGCGCATTTTCGACTGTGATTCGCATGCTACAGATATTCTCCCTTCAACAAATACTAATGTCATGGAACCAAGGTTTTCCATTCGTCTCTTCTTCAACATGGACACAATATGGTGGCTGATTATGTACTTCCACTAGAATGGGATCGATATAATCCTTATCTGGATTTTGTATCATAGATGGCAAGGTGGCCAATGCATCGGCAAACTCATTCTGAATTCTGGGCACATGTCGGAATTCTATCTTTGTGAACCTCTTTATCAATTCATTGACATATTGAAAATATAGAAATATATTGGAATTCTTGGTAGCCCATTCTCCTTGTACCTGGTGCACCAGCAAATCTGAATCACCAATCACCAACAGCTCCTGAATGTTTATGTCGACTGCCATGATGAGTCCTAGATGGCATGCTTTATACTCTGACATGTTGGTGCGGCAAAATCTGAGTCTAGCAGATACTGGATAATGTTGACCTATTTCTGATACAAAAACTGCTCTAATGCCTACTCTTTTGAAAATTCCATCTCTATCAAAGAACATCCTTCAACCATTATATGCTTCAGTAATTTCTTCCTCTACGAAGGACACTTATTTAGCAGAAAATATGTTTTCAAAGCTCGTATGACCTCCCGCTGCATTTTTAATAATGTTATCTGTCAATGCTTGTCCCTTGACCGCATTTTGAGGTACATAGACGATATCAAACTCTCTTAGTTGTATCTGCCATTCCAACTTCCTTGCAGGCATGGCTTTTTGAAATAAGTACTTCAGATGGTCTATCCTATATATGAGGTATGTAGCGTATGCACTCAAGTAATGCCTCAACTTTTGAGGAGTCTAGGTCAAAGCACAGTAAGTGCCTTTAAGCAAAGTGTACCTTACTTCAGAAGGTGTGAAATGTTTACTCAGGTAATATATGTCTTGC
This sequence comes from Nicotiana benthamiana, assembly GCA_034376525.1. Classification (NCBI taxonomy): domain Eukaryota; kingdom Viridiplantae; phylum Streptophyta; class Magnoliopsida; order Solanales; family Solanaceae; genus Nicotiana; species Nicotiana benthamiana. The sequence goes on from CM067328.1 coordinate 46,386,743, forward strand.
TCATTTCTTTCTGCCATGTCATGTTGTCCCAAAACACATCCAAATACTCAATCAAATACTCTACCCAATGTTTTTTCTTGTCCTTGTAGGACCAAAACTGGTGGTGTGCACCGGTACTCCTTGATCTTGTCAAAAGCTTTCTGACAATCCTCAGTCCAGCTCCTTTTAGCATCTTGAAGATGGGTTCACATATGATTGTGGACTGTGCTATGAAGTGACTGATATAGTTGAGACGTCCTAGGAATCTCATCACATCCCTTTTGCTCTTTGGTGGTGGTAACTCCAGAATCGCCTTAACTTTTGATGGATCCAGGATAATTCATAGACGACTGACAATGAATCCGAATATTTCGTTCCTGCGAGAACCCTGAATACACACTTTGCAAGGTTCAGTTTCAAGTTGTACCTCCTTAATCTATCAAAGAACTTCCTCAAGTATTCTATGTGATCTTCAACACTCTTGGATTTAATAATTACATCGTCCACATACACCTTTATTTGTTTATGCATCATACCATTGAAGCTGCTTGTCATGTCTCTCATATAAGTGGCCCCGATGTTATTCTAACCAAATTGCATCATCTTGTAACAAATACACACCCTACAGTGTGATGAAAGTTGTCTTCTCTGCATCTTCTTTGATAACCCGCAAAGAAATCTATAAAGGATTGAAGTTTATTCTTGGTTCCATTATCAATCAGGATGTGAATGTTTGGTAGTGGAAAGTCATCCTTGGGACTTGGTCTGTTTAAATCATGATAGTCAATACATACTCTGACCATCCCATCCTTCTTCGATACTACAACAGTGTTAGCTAACCAGGTTGGGTACTCAACCACCTTGAGAACTTTGGCTTTGATCTTCTTGGTAACTTCTCCTTGATTTTCAGGCTCATGTCTGGTTCAAACTTTTTGATTTTATGTTTTACTTGAGGACACATGGGATTGGTAGGAAGCTTGTGAGCCACTATTGATGTGCTCAAACTGGTCACAACATTATATGTCCCTGTGATAACATCCCCATACTCTTTTAGGATGTGAATGTACTATTCCTTCTCGGTTGATGACAAATGAATGTTGATGCGGGTCTCCTTGATGGTCTCGGTGTCTCCCAAATTTACTGCCTCGATCTCGTCCACATTGGGCTTAGCCTTATTCTCAAAATTTTAACCTCCCAGACAATTTCCTTTGGTATCTCATCTTCTTCATCTGAATCACTATTCTCATGTTCTGTTGCTCCATTACACGTCACTGTCACTGGTTCATAAGGAAAAGTAATAATAACGCTAAGGACTCAACAATACTAGATCATTTGGGGATGGAGTACTACGGTCATCTGAGGTTTCTGCGTTCTCAACATTCTCCTTTCAGATACCACTCAAGTCGTCCATTTTTTGCTTTTCCTCTGCCCATTGTGTTTCTTAGAGGAGGAGGAAGTGGAGGGCATACGAATCAGGCATGATATGTTGATGAGGATAGTATGAGTGAACCAACCTAAGGTTATGGAAATAATTAAAATAAAGAAAAAAAAAATGTAACAAGTCAGTGGGGGTCGTGAAATGTTTGCAGCATTTAAACACATCGTAGAAATATAAATTTATGTCCTACTTTTTGAACCCTGTTGTGCCTGAGGTAGGCCTGGCAAGAAATAATTGGGAAGACTTTTAATTCCAATAAATTCTTTATGTCATAACATAAAAGTAGACAAATCCCAAACTGACACTAAGATAATAGGAAAATAAGTCACTACTGGCATTTGGCCTTATTACATTTTCATAAAATGCTAATAAATCTAATCTATTTTGTCCCAGAAGGACCTTCCCTAGATTCGATCCTCTCGACTCCATCATATGGATCCCCCATCTCGCGCAGACCCAGCAACAAGCTGGCTCTAGCCATATGTCCTCCTTCAGCGTTCTGGCAATTTTCAATCCTCTTTATGACTTTACCTTCCAACTCAACCATTCCTCGCTCCAGATATTTTAATTTCTTATTGGAAGTGACTTTCATTTATTTCTATTCCTAGATCAACTTCACATTCCTCTCATATATTTCCCGGTGTCCATTCTTAGAGCGAGGACCCTCTTATGCAGCATGTTGTATATGACTATAGCTTCAGCTTCTCCATCCATGATTACATTACCCCGACCTACCCCTTGTGTCACAATTCCTATCTGATTGTCCTCTAAGCATGACAAGAAGAGAGGCTCGCACCCTGCATGATACCTGTTTTGCTCAATGGTATTTTTCTCCACAATGATTTTGTAGTGCCAGATGTGTTGAGCTTAGCATTTGTCACGGATGCCATCGTCTTGAATGTCTGCCCTGAAATGACTCATCTTGACAACCCTTGGTACAACTTGTTTCCTGCCTGCTTGCCTATTTAAGATAGGGACATATGGGTATAATTCTCATCCCGATCAGCACCAAGTGCGGAGCATCCCTGGATATGATGTTGAATTCTATTGTTGTGAACCATTCAAACATTCATTTCACATGTTCCTCGATCACATTGTTGAAGAACTGTACCCATTATTTGGCACTTCATTGTTGAGCAAATCTGTCTGGAATGTAATTCATCCGCTTGAGGTGATGGAAGGAAATATGGTCGATCCAAGCCCTTCGGGAAAATAATTAGTGATAATGGCCCTTTTGGAAATGCTCTAACAACCATTACTGCAATAACAAGTTACAAACCTCGAAATTCTTGACCCCTCTTTGACTGAATTCAAGAGCTTTGTAGATGTCGGCTATGATCATTGGGACTATGGTGTATGTATTTTCACTAAACCCTTCCATCAAAGTCTTGGAGGCCATGGCCATCCTAGTGTGGATTCTTTCATTTTATTATTAGGAACACTATCAGAACTAAGAAGTATTCAATGAATACATAGAAGCATACAATGAATATATACACTGTGGTGGATATGACCCAGATAAGTGAGAGAGATCTCATCATGGTAGGCACAGAAAGACTTGCTATGACCATACACCTCATACCGGTATTCGAAAGGCATGTAAGATTCCTTCAAGTACATTAGGTCAACATTATTCTTCAACCCTATCATCTTTAAAAATGCCCTACCAGTATGGTTTTCTAGTACCAATAACCTAGGACTATCTCATATCAATCCCGTAAGCCCTCCAATTTCTTCTAGAAGCGGTGTCATTTCTATGTTGCCTAAATGAAACACAACCCTTTTGCTACCCAAAAATAAACTGGCATCCTCGATCAATTTGTTGTTTGGCCCAATATCCAGCATGGAAGACAGGTTACCCAAGTACTTTCTCACATGCTTCTTGTCACTTGAGGAAAGGTCCTCCCACCAATCTAGCATCAACGGTGGCATGTAGCTAACCATACTAAATCTGAGGACATCATTCCTTAATTTTTTGCAAACAAAAGGGTTAGGCCTTACCCCCACTAGAATCGACTATTTATACATCTACGATCAGCATATCAACATTTAGTTCTCCCAATTAATGCATAGAATATGGTTGTGTGCGTTAGGATTATGCAAAAACTGATGGACTTTTGGATAAGGCTTATCTTAAAGAATTGTTATGTGGACAACATATTGATCCGACTAGGCTTGAAAATGATACATGCACAATTTTAACAAGAGTAAGGCTACAATGGGGTTTTAGATGGTACCCTCAAGTGGACAACTTGAGAGGGAAGGCAATGAACCATCGACTTTACCGCTGATCAACTGATTTTACCATATATAAGCCTTTCCGAATATTAGGGTAGTAAATAGGAAGAGTGCACCCACTCATTTAAGCGGCTATAGGATGTGATGTGCAGCATGAATCATGCAACAAATGATAAAATGTAGTCAAGTATTTGCAAGTAGGAAAAAAATACAATAGTTAAATAATTAAAAGACTGTTACATGAAAAAGAAAACGAAGAGACTAATATAAGGGATAAAGAATCATAAATTCTTAAAAGAAAACGGATAGTTAAAATCACATAAGGGAGAATGGTATGGGATATAGCATGATTGGTACTAATTCATATAAACAAGTTCATTGTGGTAAAAACCTAACGGTATCCCCAGCAGAGTCTCCATGATGTCTCGCCCCTTTTTCTCTCTCGCCTTTTACGGGGAGGAAAAGGCTCGGGTTTGACATTTGCGGGGGTAATAACTCATTTCCCTACGGGATTTGGGTATTTGAAGGGTCGTCACCTAATGAATTACGGTGTGTTAGGACACTTAGAGCAATTAACTCGAGGATTGGTTTTCATTACCAGAGATTTAGGGTAAGGGCTTGAAATAACCTCGAGGGAAGGTATTAGGCACCCCTCTTGGTCCACAAATTTGTGTCCCGACCGAACATATATTTATGAATTAGTCCATTAACTAATAAGCAGTTGAAACAAATAATTGCAAATAAAGCATGTTGGACGTTGTATAACTCAAATAATAAGGTAACTGTTTTGAATAAGTTGTATACATATATAAAGTAAAGCAAAAGGATTTTTGGAAAGGAGTGGTCCTAGGTTGGTTAGCCTACAGGATAACCCCACACAATGTCCGGTAAACACTCCTCAATGATGGGCTACATGTGATACTATCACACAGTCATTATATCCAGTTCTGCCCAAGTCCATCCCCTTGGTTATTGCCTAAAGAATTCTAATAACATTGACAATCACCTATGTGCGCACTACTTGTTCCTTCCTTGTGGTCTTGGAGATATTTTAGGAACTCTAAAGCTGGGAAGTTCTACGCTACCCCTAAAGTGCTTAAAAGGAGAAAATTCGAGACGACATGCATGAATAAATTAGGAATGATTATGAAGAAAGCTAGAGGCTTACAATTACCTCCTAACACATACTACATAAGTGCACGTCTTCAAACAACATTCTAACACTCAAGAAAATAAATCCTCGAATATGTTATCTATGTGGGCAGAGGTAATAAAGTACTGAATTAGGCCAATATATGAAAGATCCTATTTAACTTGCCTATTTATTACACATGTTAAATATGAACAACTTCAAGTAGTAGAAATACAATTCCAGAGTTGCAGAATTTAAATTTGCCCAATAGGCTTGACTAAATGCTGAATCGTGGTATCCTATGAACATGATAACTATGTTTCATATAGTAAAATGGTGGGCATATTTTAAAAACAGACTCTTGAATTCCTATTAGAATGCTTTCTAATAGTAATTTATGGCAGTACTTCTACTAATTAGAGTAGTTTCGTAAACTTATACGAACTAAACTGACATATTTAAACAAAACTTATTTTAGATTTATAGGCATAATTTATGATGTATTTGCTAGATAATACGCATAACGCTGGAGGGGGGGTGAATAGCGTTATAATAAAATTTAGCGCAAACTTGCGAAAATTAAAATTTGCAGGAAGTAAATAAGTGCGATAAATAATAACTTACACACAGATATATCCTGGTTCACCACAACGTGTGGCTAGTCCAGTCCCCGAGAGACTCTCTCGAGATTTTCCACTAGCGTGTCAAGCTTCCGGGTGCTTAACAAACCTTTACAACTTGAGGACGCAAGCCTCAACACCTTTGCTCGGAGTTACAACACTCCAAGACTTCAACCAAGGAAACACAAGTTCCTTACAACAAGAGAATTACAATTCTCTTACAAGTGTATACAACACTAAAACACACAAACAAAATACTCCTTAATGAGTAGATATGAGTAAAAGAAATAAGCTCTGGATCACAACAACTTTGGACAAGAATATGGCTCTCAAAAGCTTTAGGAAATTGAATATAAAATGATAAACAAAACTATGCAAGCTTATAGCAATGTAATGATCAGTTGTAGTATGTTGTTGTATTTAAAACACTGAAATGAAGCTGTATTTATAGTTGAAAAACTTGGCATTACCGTTGCCTAATTGCCAATTAAGAGTTGCTGATTTTACTCACTGACAATCGATTGTCAAACCCCAACAATCGATTGTCTTCCAGTCAGATCAAAATTCAATCCCAGATTTTACGCTTGATAATCGATTACTTACAATCCATAATCGATTACTGGCAACGTTCAAAAAATCCTTTCCAGATTTTACCACAAACAATCGATTGTCCAGAATCAACAATCGATTACTCAGCAACGTTCAAAAAATATTTTCCGGATTTTAATCAAAACAATCGATTATACAGAATCAATAATCGATTACCTGACGGTATTTGAAAACTTTACGACAACGGTCAGCTTCACAATCGATTGCACAAAGTCAACAATCGATTACTTATCAGTTTTTGAAAAACATTTTAGACACTGCCTCTTGACAATCGATTGATATATACTCACAGTCGATTATATAATAAATTTGAAAATCACTGGAAGTCACTGCCTTAACACAATCGATTGTCATTAGTTCACAATCGATTATTTTGTGACTTTGAAAAAAACTGAAGGACATTGTCTCTTCACAATCGATTGTCATTAGCTTCACAATCGATTATTCTGAGTTTTGAAAAACTTTGATGGACACTACCTCATCACAATCGATTGTCATAAGGTTCACAATCGATTGTCATGCAGGTTTGAAGAAACCTGATGTTCACTGCCTTAACACAATCGATTGTCATTAGTTCACAATCGATTGTCATGCAGTCTTGGCTCAACATAATCGATTATCATTAGTACATAATCGATTATCTTAGTCCAGTTTTCAGAGGCATTTAAAAATCATTTTGACTAATGAAAATATGCATGATTTAAAATTATTTAGCATTAAATTAAATATGCATGATTTTGGACAATAGTTTTATGAGAGAACCCATGTTACGAGTCAAGTTGTAGGATCAAGATCATAATTAAGAATGACTCAATTAAACTATAAAACTTTGTCTTGAGCTTGAATCTCGATGTATATCAATTGTGCGCTTGTTTCTTGAACTTCGTCATATATCAATTTTCGCTTCGTTTGTCATTCATCAAAACCTATACAAAAGAACACACGTTTTAGTATATTGCATTGGGAACGTGTTTCCAACAATTTCCCCCTTTTTGATAATGGCAAACATGAAGCGGGATAAGCAAGACAAGCAATTTATATTGACGATTCAAGACAAGTATATTCATGCAACAAGTATGCAATTTGTTCCCCCTCCATATATGAATTCCCCCTCTATTTAAGCTTATAAATATTGAGAGTTGCATACCCGTTATCTTCCCCCTTTTGCCATTAGCAAAAATAACATAATAAGATGCCAAAGATGAAATAAACCTTGTTTATTTATTAAAAAAAATTACAGCAACAGGGAAGACAATACAACATGTAAAAACAAACAAAAAAACTACAATTATTCATTCATCATTTTCCGCCTCATCATCCGCCGCTGCTTCATATGGAACAAGACCCGCATATGGATAATGAACGTGGTCAAAATATCCATGGATCTCGTGAGTTAATTGACCGAAAGAAGAGGTCAATGAAGCAATTTGGTCGGAAATAAATTGGAGGGAAGGCTCTTGAGGCGGAGGAGCACGACGGGTTGGAGGAGGAGCAGGCGCTATATGATCACCGTCATGATGAAAGGAGGATTCCAAAATTTCCCACTTTTTGGTACCCTTTTTGAGAGGACCATTTCCAGTGACGAATCCGGTGGCTTCAAGAAAGTTCATGATGAGGAGAGCATAAGGAAGAGGCCTATCATCTCTGATAGCGTCACGCATATGAATTTTGATAAGCCGACACCAATTGATGTTAGCTCCGGTAACTATGGCATGCATGAGCTTGGTGTCCTCTTGGGAAATGGTGGTATGGTTGTGCTTACGAGGCTTGAGGACTCGGGTGATGAAATAGAAAATTAATTGGTAATTTGGATCCATTCCCGTAATTGTAGGACGACGGGAGGAGATATTTGGATCATAAGAAGTAAGACCGATTTGGTGTAAGAGGGCTGTTTCATCAAAAAGGGCTCCGGCCTCTCCGTGTGTCGAAAAATGTCTTCACCGTTATGAGGAAGACGGGCAATGGTATGAAGATTTTCATCGGAAAGAAGAATTTGAACACCATTAATGTTGGTGACAAGCTCACCATCATCATCCTCATGGAGGTTGGAATAAAATGCTTGAACCAATGTAGTATTGATGTAAGGATGAGTAAGGAGTAAAAAGTCAAGAAGTTGAGAATTTTTGAGCATATTTGCAGCAGGCCCAAATGAATCAAGATACTTGTGGGTTGAAAAGCGGGGTGGAAGAATGTCGCGCTTTTCAAATTTGGTTAGGAATCGAGTAAGCTCGATGTAGGAATTGAAATATAGAACGGAACCATCTTGATAGGGATGGTTCGGACGAGGAGGGGCAGCCGAGGTGGATGCGCCGTGCCTAGCAGAACGGGAACGTTTTGAGTGACGGCCCGACATTTTTAATGAAAGCTGCTGGATTTTGCAAAGAATTAAAGAGAATTTGATATTTTGAAAGCTAGAATTGATGCTTGAATGAATGAATATGAACATATATGAAGCCTATTTATAGAGGGGAGAGTGGCTTATCATTTATGGAAGAAATCTGCTGAGAATTTAAAGCCAAATCAGTCAGAAACGGTAAAATAAATTCACTGACCGTTAGACAATCGATTGTTGAGATACAATAATCGATTGTTGAAGAGTTATGACCTGACTTGGAACTGACACAAATCGATTGAGGAGCCAAACGGTAACAAGAATTTAAATTTCTGACATGAAATAATCGATTGTCAAAGTATGGTAATCGATTGTTATGTTACAGTGAGCACAAAAATTTTCTGATTTACAAAATAATCGATTATATTTTGAAACAATCGATTATTTTGGAAAAGCCTTGCTGAATGATTGAGACGGAAATCGATTTTGCAGTTTAAAGAATCGATTATTTAACGAAACTGCATAATAAACATAAACCATAAACAATCGATTAGTGATACTGCTAATCAATTTTCAGCACAGTAAAATAATCGATTATTTGCTTGGAACAATCAATTGTTTTGTGCCAAAACTTTATAATTCCCCCTATCTTTTAGGGCGATACCTGCAAAATAGAATTAAACGTCTCTGACGCTCAAGTCAGTAATTTGTAAAGAAGTAATAACTTAAACTAGTGTTGCCAAGTGAGAACGTGAGCTCTTAAGAAGTGTGTCCTAAAGTGTTCTTAAGAGAGTTTCGGGTACTTACCTTTCCTCTGACGTTGCCAATTACCTGTTCGAGAGGGTAATCTTTGATTGTCCTCCACTCGTTTGGCATATTCATTTCTTTTTCCAATTGTGGCGCTTCTTCCGTTGGTTGTTCCTTAGTTTCATCTTTATTTTCCTTGGGTAGTTCCTCTTGTATTTTGTCTTTCAAGCTATCTAAGATACCTGCAAGATCAAAACTGGAATCCTTTCTCGCCAAGCGAGCATTATTTTCGGAAAATACAACATGAGGGGATTCCTCCACAATTTGGGTTCTTTTATTAAAGACCCTATATGCTTTACTACGTGAGGAATATCCAATGAAAATACCTTCATCCGACTTAGCATCAAATTTACCCAATTGGTCTTTGCCATTGTTATGAACAAAACATTTGCAACCAAAAACTCTAAAATGGGAAATATTTGGTTTTCTACCCTTATAAAGTTCATAGGGGGTTTTCATAAGTATCGGCCGAATTACTACTCTATTTAGAACATAGCAAGCGGTACTCACGGCGTCCGCCCAAAAAGGTTTGGGTATCTTAGCTTCATCGAGCATGGTTCTAGCCATCTCTTCAAGACACCTATTTTTCCTTTCCACCACCCCATTTTATTGTGGTGTACGTGGAGCGGAAAAGGTATGCTCGATTCCGAGTTCGTCACAAAAGTCCGCAAAGAGATTGTGATCAAACTCTCCCCCATGATCACTCCTAATTGAAGTGACGGTTGTTTCTTTCTCATTTTGAACACGCTTAAGAAAATATTTAAAATTTTGAAAAGCATCACTTTTATTGGCAAGAAATAAAGTCCAAGTAAATCTCGAGTAATCATCAACAATCACAAAAGCATATTTATTTCTTCCTAGACTTTCAATGCGAGAGGGACCAAATAAATCCATATGAAGCAATTGCAATGGTCTAGAAGTTGAAACAAAGTTTTTAGATTTGAAAGATGCTTTTGTTTGCTTCCCCTTTTGACATGAGTCACAAATAGAGTCATTTTCAAATTTTAAATTGGGAAGACCAACAACTAAGTTTTGAGAAATCAATTTGTTCAAAAGATGCATATTGATATGTGCTACTCTACGATGCCATAGCCAAGTATCATCCTCTTTACTCATTAGACAATCAACATATTCGGGTGAGGAATTAGCAAGATCAACCATATAAATATTATCAACACTAAAACCACGAAGTATGATTTGAAATCACTACGTCTAAATACTAGGCATTCTTCCGAATCAAATAGAGCAAGATTTCCCTTGTCACATAATTGACTTATGCTCAAGAGATTATGCTTCAATCCTTTCACAAGTAATATATGCTTAATAGAGGAATTTTCATCCTTACCGACCGAGCCGATGCCGATGATCTTTCCTTTATTGTTATCACGGAAGATAACACTTCCTCCTTCTTTGTGCTCTAATTGAAGGAATTTGGATTCATACCCGTCATATGCTTGGAGCATCCACTATCAAGGTACCATAGTACACTTGATCCCTTCAAGCACACCTACAAAACAAATTAATGTTCTTTAAGTACCCATGCCATCTTGGGTCCTTGGGGGTTAGGCATATTATAATGATGCGATTGAGTAACATGTCTATGACGTGTAAAGCATGCAGGAGCAATATGACCAATACGTCTACAATAATGACAAGTCACATTTGGGTTATGCATCCTTCTAGATTCATAGTAACTAGACGGATGAAAATTTCTTACTCTATTTTGAACACTACGACTATTTCGCATTTCATGAGAATTATTTCTCCTACTATGAGCTCTAGGATGGGCAGCATTTCTAGGGTGATTGTTTCTCGGTTGAGGGCCATTGCTAGGTCTTCTAAGGGGTTCAAAATTTGGCCTAAAATATGCATCATTTCTAGGGTGACTATTTCTAGGTGGTAAGTCATTCCTAGGTCTTCTAAAAAGTTCAGCATTTTGTCTAGCATGCATATTGGCTCTAGAGTTGTTGTTTCTAGGATAAGCATTTCTGTTGTTAATCCTAGGTTGAGCTTTAGGTTGTTGGGGTTTAGCGTCAACCTTTTCTTCATTCTTAAAGCCTATTCCATGCTTGGTTGATTTCAAGTTAACAAGAACATCATTCAAGTTTTTGTGCGAAGAATTAAACTTATCTAATGTGCCTTTAAGCCTACTTACTTCATTCTTAAGAAGCAAACAAGAAGTGCAATTTCTAGTAGAGCTTTCGGGCTTATCGGAACTTCTTTTTCCAAAAAACTTGTTTTCCTCTTTCAGCTTCTCATTTTCTAAAACCAGTTTTTCTAAATCCTTTTCTTTCAAAGAAAGTTGTTTTTGAAAATCCTTTTCTTTTAATGAAGCATTTTCTTTTATGCCCTTAACAGTTTTTGAAGCCTTAATAAACTCAGCATATAATTCATCAAAAGCAGTTTGCATTTCTTCAAGAGTAAAGAAGTTTTTAGACGAAATTTGACATACCTCATCTTTGTTGTCTTCTTGTGCCATAAGGCAAAGATTTGCTGCTTCGTCTTCTTCTCCTTCGCTTGACTCATCTCCGGAGTCACCTCCCCAAGAAATGTATGCACGTTGCTTTTTAAAAGGTTTCTTCTCCTTTTTGATGTTTGGGCAATTTGATTAGATGTGCCCGGTTTCACCACATTCATAGCCCTTGATTTGTTCGCCTTGCTTTTTGCCCTTGCTTTCATACTCCTTGCGCATGAACCTTTGAAATCTTTTTATAACGGGTCCAAACTCGTTGTCTCCTTCCTCATCAATTTGCGGTTGGCTTGTGCTTGCCCTTAGAGCTATTCTTTGCCTCCTTTGATCATCAACAAAAGGGTTAAGAATAGTAGATTCATAGGTTTTAAGGTTACCTCTTAGTGCGTCGATGGTGACGTTTGAAACGCCAATGGATTCTTGAATTGCATCGGCCTTTGATCTCCATGCCGATGTGAGGCTTCAAAGAATTTTTCGAACGAGCTCTCTATCCGTGAATGTTTTCTTGAGAGCATGTAAGTCATTTACGATTATTGGAAATCGCTCAAACATTTCGTCCACCTTTTCACCTTCCTTCATGTGAAATAATTCATAAGAATGGGTTAGGAAATCAATTTTTGCTTCCCTTACCTGATCCGTAACTTCGTACGTAACTTCTAGCTTGTCCCACATCTCCTTTGCCGTTGTGCAACACGATATTTTCCTGTAATCGTCAGCATTAACAGCACAGTATAATAAATTAATTGCTTTAGCATTATTTTGAACCTTTCGGATGTCATCCGCGTCATACTCATCCTCGGACTTAGGAACCCATTCATTTTCCACCTTCTTTGTTGGAATTTGGTTTCCCTTCATTATCACCTTCCAAAGGTGAAAGTTGTTGGACTGAATGAAGATCTTCATCCTCTCTTTCCAGTACGTGTAATTTGTACCGTTGAATAGAGGTGGTCGTGTGGAGCACTGTCCTTCATCAATTCTTGCAAAAGAATCACGAGTAGAAGCCATGGATGGTTCTCTCAAACTGTTAAGTTTTCAGAGGGTTGGGCTCTGATACCGATTGTTAGATAATACGCTTAACGCTAGAGGGGGGGTGAATAGCGTTATAATAAAATTTAGCGTGAACTTGCGGAATTTAAAATTTGCAGGAAGTAAATAAGTGTGATAAATAATAACTTACACACAGATATATCCTGGTTCACCACAACGTGTGGCTAGTCCAGTCCCCCAGAGACTCTCTCGAGATTTTCCACTAACGTGTCAAGCTTTCGGGTGCTTAACAAACCTTTACAGCTTGAGGACGCAAGCCTCAACACCTTTGCTCGGAGTTACCACACTCCAAGACTTCAACCAAGGAAACACAAGTTCCTTACAACTAGAGAATTACAATTCTCTTACAAGTGTATACAACACTAAAACACTCAAACAAAATACTCCTTAATGAGTAGATATAAGTAAAAGAAATAAGCTCTGGATCACAACAACTTTGGACAAGAATATGGCTCTCAAAAGCTTTATGAAATTGAATATAAAATGATAAACAAAAAAGTATGCAAGCTTATAGCAATGTAATGATCAGTTGTAGTATGTTGTTGTATTTAAAACACTGAAATGAAGCTGTATTTATAGTTGAAAAACTTGGCATTACCGTTGCCTAATTGTCAATTAAGAGTTGCTGATTTTACTCACTGACAATCGATTGTCAAACCCCAACAATCGATTATCTGGCAGTCAGATCAAAATTCAATCCCAGATTTTACGCTTGATAATCGATTACTTACAATCCATAATCGATTACTGGCAACGTTCAAAAAATCCTTTCCAGATTTTACCACAAACAATCGATTGTCCAGAATCAACAATCGATTACTCAGCAACGTTCAAAAAAATTTTTCCGGATTTTAATCAAAACAATCGATTATACAGAATCAATAATCGATTACCTGACGGTATTTGAAAACTTTACGACAACGGTCAGCTTCACAATCGATTGCACAAAGTCAACAGTCGATTACTTATCAGTTTTTGAAAAACATTTTAGACACTGCCTCTTGACAATCGATTGTTATATACTCACAATCGATTATTTAATAAATTTGAAAATCACTGGAAGTCACTGCCTCAACACAATCGATTGTCATTAGTTTACAATCGATTATTTTGTTACTTTGAGAAAAACTGAAGGACACTGTCTCTTCACAATCGATTGTCATTAGCTTCACAATCGATTATTCTGAGTTTTGAAAAACTTTGATGGTCACTGCCTCATCACAATCGATTGTCATAAGGTTCAAAATCGATTGTCATGCAGGTTTGAAGAAACCTGATGTTCACTGCCTTAACACAATCGATTGTCATTAGTTCACAATCGATTGTCATGCAGTCTTGGCTCAACATTCGATTACCATTAGTACATAATCGATTATCTTAGTCCAGTTTTCAGAGGCATTTAAAAATCATTTTGACTAATGAAAATATGCATGATTTAAAATCATTTAGCATTAAATTAAATATGCATGATTTTGGACAATAGTTTTATAAGAGAAGCCATGTTACGAGTCAAGTTGTAGGATCAAGATCATAATTAAGAATGACTCAATTAAACTATAAAACTTTGTCTTGAGCTTGAATCTCGATGTATATCAATTGTGCGCTTGTTTCTTGAACTTCGTCATATATCAATTTTCGCTTTGTTTGTCATTCATCAAAACCTATACAAAAGAACACACGTTTTAATATATTGCATTGAGAACGAGTTTCGAACAGTATTCCTTATAAGCAAGATATCTAGTTGTTAAGAGATGATGTTAGAAACTTGTAGGCGTGATATTTCATGAAAACAATTGTAATTACCCGTTATAACAGAAGTTGGACTGCATCTTATTTTATAGACAGGGTATCTAATTGTGAAGTTGATTTTAAAACCTATTGACATGATTTCTATTATCGGAACCACTTGAAACCTATAGGCATGATTTCTATCATGGTAAGGCAAACATAGAAATTATAAAATCCTATAGGCATGGTTGCTAACATGGTAAGGCAAACATAGCAAATATTAAATCCTATAGGAATGGTTTCTACCCATATTATCCCACAAATATGTAACTACCCACCCCTTTTCACTAATCATCCAAATATTCGTTTGCAAATTATGACAAACAAGATGAATGAATTAGACAAATAGAAAAAATCAAAAAAAGAAGTTACATTATAGGGAGTCTGAAGCAGGCCCATGTGATTTCACAAACTTCCAATAGCCTCAAATGCTAATTACATAGACAATATCATTTTCTAGGTGCGTTAGAGTTCCCTAAAGATATCAAGGATGTCGGGAAGTGCTCACACGTAGACTTTATAACAAAAACAGAGTAACTGCAATGTGGAAGGGCCAACCTCAATGTACCATAGTACACAGGGATCTCAAAAGGATCCGAAGGAAGGACACAGTTGAGGGGGAAGCACATAGGGACCTAGGAGTAGAGTGAGAGTGCTTGACGTAGTTTGAAAATGGGTTTTAGTAGGAAAGCAATATTAAAAGAGATTCTTCTTGAAATAGTTTTCAAAAAAAAACATAGGGAGTTATTAAATAAGACAATGTTGAAAAGGGTAAGGTGATCAACAATCAACAAACAAAATATAGAACAAGAAGAGGTTAATTAGCACCTTAATACATAAAATCAAACATGTACACACTTTTACGCCGGGGTAATGAGGGAATTAGGGTAAGTATAGGGCGCATAGTAAGCACAGATGCACATGGGTACAAAATCATATAAGCCTTGAAAGGGGTTCAAGGGATTTTAAGGTACAACATGATCTTCGGAGTTAATACAGAATCAAACAGAGTTAGGATAGCCAACTACTTTACACAGGAAGGTGCATGCCAGAAATCAGAGAAACATAGTCACAATGGAGTATACTAGAAAGGGATTCATGAGCAGGATAATCCTAAATGGGTATATTCAGAAGCGTGCGGAAGCGTGCAATAAAGAAGACAATGAAGTAGACATGTTAGTAGCATATTGAACAACAAAACCTTATATAGAAGCATATTAGAAACCTGGCAAGTTGAAGTAGTAGGAGAAGCAGATTGTTTTACGACTTGAATTGAAATTAGAACATACCAGTAAAAAGATAATAAACACAAAGTGAAAGAGAACGCAATAGTTAGCCTTGTCTTGCAGCCGGCTAATTTAGAAAAATAGTAAGTAACACAAAAGAGGGAAAAAAGCTTTGAGTATGAGAGAGAGAGAGAGAGTTTTTGAGCCAATGTCTTCGTGTGTATGGTTAATAAAAAGTAGCGTACTTATAGTTTGAATTTAGGTAGAAAATAAGGCGAGAATCAAAGTTCAAAAATAATAATGGAATCATGTACTAATTAGAATCAAACCAATGCAAGTACTCCTTTAATTAAGGGGTAATTAACCAACGGTAATGAGCAGGACTTGTTTAAGGAGAGAAAACCAAGTAATGCATTAGGTAAAAAAAATAGACAATTAGGGGTAGATTCACAAGGGTTCAATTAAGGAAATAGTTAGTGATGAATCAACAAATAACACGGTTAACCAAATAAGGTAAGAAAACTAAATAAGGTTGCACAATATGGAAATAATTGAGAATTAGCATATACCAAGGGAGTGGATCAAAGACTCAAAATTATACTTATTTAAGGAGAATAACGTAGGTTCCCATGAATAAGCAAATAAGCCAAGTTTAAACAGGAAGAATAGAAGGTCTAAAGGAATGTCTTTTAAATTAAGCCAAGGAACAAGGATCTCATAATCAATCAAAGAGTGAGTGAGTTAGTATTTAACATATAAAGAAAATGAGACAAGGATGACCATAGGTCGACACATAACTCTAGCAAGTACAAAAGTAAAACAATATTGATTCAATGCGAGAGAGGCAAATATTGAATAGTAAAGATGAACACAAGCACATAGAATCGATGCAAGTTAGGCAAAGAAACTTAGTAAAAAATTTTCAAGGCAAGATGGTCACAGAAACTAAAAATTGGGAATCGATCAGTCATGTTGATACACAGAACCAAACGAAAAAACCTAAAAAATTAAAGCTTTCAACAAAGAAGAGTAAAAGATATAGTAAAATTATAGAATCAGTCAAAATATACAAGAAATAGAAGTTTAAACACAAGGAATTAGTTAAACAATGTTATAAACAAGTTCCAAAACCCTACTTTTTTGAAGAAGGTGAAAAACAACCGAAGTCAATGATTCTTGTAAAGTGTCTCAAGGACAGAGTAAAACATTACAGAAACAAAGGTGTAGAAAATAAATTAGGGTTTTGAAAGAAACCCGTATATAGATGAAGAAATCTTTCTAAAAGCCCAAGGAACGGAGCAAATACAACATGATTTTGCTTGAAATCACATTGGAGTAGACAAGAATATGCAGTAGATGAACTCTAGATGCTAGTCGGCATGGCACTGGGCCCTTTAAGACCTTAGAGAAGGCAGCATGGCATGAGAGGAGCCATTGGAGGCTTAAGAGAGGATGAGAGGTGGCTAGAGATGGCCGGAGATGGGAGGTCGCTGGTTGGCGATTATGGTTGGGCTGAGAGTGTTTTGAGAGCACAAAGGATCTTAGGGCGACGGTATGTAGAGAAATAGTTAGGGTTAGGGGTCATTTAGAATAAATAAAAAATAGGAAGGAATGAACGAGGACCGTTGATATTTTAATGACCAGGATCTAATAGGTTTTGGGTCGGTGGGGTATAATTAGGGTCCGAGTCAAATATTTTAACCCGAAATTGGACTGGGTATTGTGTTTAATTGAGACTAATATTGAAATATAATTTGGCAAAGTTTTAAAAAGCCAAGTTAACCCTATATAATTTATACTAAATAATAGATAATATTTAAAAATTAATTTCGTATACTAAAAATAATTTAATAGTGATATTTAACATTTTTAAATTATAAAATATCATTTTATGCATATATGTAAGTGTACATTAATAAGGTTGATATTGTAATTATATGCAAATTGACTTAAAATATAAATTAAATTATAAAAAATACACAAAAAGTAGTTATGCAATATTTTGGCATAAATATAGGATTTAGATGATTAAATTATCACAACAATAATTTGAAGGATAAATTTGACATTTTATAAGTGAAATAGAAAGAAAGAAATAAATTTAATTTTAAAACTATAAAAAAATTCTAAATACCTTTTGCATGCTTATATGTGTATATATATACTATTTTGAAATTATTTATGTATATTTAAAATTATTTAAAAAAAATTGGGTATCTACAGATGGGGTAAAATTCATGCTTGTTGCGACGAAAGAGCAGGTGGACAAGATCATGGAAGTCACCAAGGAAACAGGGACAAATATAGCCAAGCTTAGGATTTATATAGTAGTCACTCGGAGACAAGGAACAAGGCATTCAACTCCATGACTACAACGATGGGCAATCTCGTCAATGATGTTGAAACCTCTTATGACTCTTTCTACACCAAAGTGATCATCACCCATAAGTACTTCCTAGGGAGAAATTAATGCGTGTTAAAGAATTTTTTTTCTATGCTTATTTTTTCTTTGGGACATATCTGTGCGTTAGTATATATGAATCATACTCTATGCATATGCTAAAGACATAACTTCTACTGCCCTAGCTAGTTCTCATATGATATGTATATTACTATCTTTATTTTGTATCATTAGTTTGTATTTTTATTTCATTTTTGATTGATGTCAAAGGGGGAGAACACTATGAAGAGTAAATCAACAAACTCAAAAGGATAATCAGCTCGGGGGGAGCAACAACAACTCAGGTGGAGCAGCAACAACTCAGGGGGAGCAGTCATCGCAAGTTATACGAAAGGAAAGTGTATATGTTTACTCTCTCTTTATTGTCATCATCAAAAAGGGGGAGGTTGTTACGTCTATGTTTCAATGATGGCAATTGTGCAAAGCTAATTTTTTTCTATGTTGATTGCAGGAATCAAAGCACCATCAAGGGCATCAACAATTAAGAGATAAGGTCGAAGATTTTATGATGCTAAATCAAAGGAAGTCAAGCCATCAAAAAGGAAACCAAATTAGTCCCACCATCTAAGTTTCAGTCAAAGGAAATCAAAGCTGTCTAACACAAAAAATATATCAAGTGGAGCTCAAGAATATCAGCCCACTCCTCAAGGACTATATCAGAAGATTGATCAACCAATTAAAGCCTAAAATCACTCCATGATATGGTGACATGAAAGAGGAAGAACATAAAGAAATGCAGCCCATCAATAGTGTAGGATTCAGAGGCACTCTTTGTGTCAAATCTCGAGGATTTAATGCCTCAATCAAGATCAATCTGTAAAAGGATTCAGTGCCTCAATAAAGATCAATCTGCAACGGCTCTCAAATTATGCTTTAAGAAGACTCCCAATCTCAAGAAGATGTTTTCTGCAACTACAAAGATTATTTTTAAGTGTCTCTAGTTCTTAGCATAGATCCCGTATTACTAAGTTTACAAGTGCCACAAAAACTAGAAAGAGTTAGAACAAAAAGAGAGTTGTGTCAAAATGCATAAATTACTATTGATCATCATCATTGGTGAACGAACTAAAACCATCACTGTTGTAATATTTTATCAAGATCTAAGAGAACCTTTATGACCCTAGGGAACTCGATATATACCACACCGATACTGAATCAGTATAAAAACAGTATAAAAAATATTGTATCTTGTTTAGTTTTCCATTCGTGCAGTTTACATCTGCTTTACCTATTTGTTGTGTGAAACCTAACCGACTAAACTGACAATTAGTCAACCATATTTTAATAAACTACAATTCATCCCTCTGTACTTTCAAAATCATCTTAAAATACAACAAATTCCATATAAGAGTGAAGCTCGGTTGTAAGCTCTCTCTGATGTTACTCCTATATTAGGTTAAGGGAAAATGAACGACAAAATTCTTATAAGCAGACACAAATTTAAATATTAGCCATGCAATTTAAATAGTATAATTCCATCATCCAAAGTTTGGAAGTTTTGCAGTTAAAATTAGTCATTTTCTCCGGTAGTTAGCAGCTATTATTTAACATTTGATTCACGAAAATGGCTAATTTTGCGAGTTTATCTATTTTGGAACGCTCAGTCTAATTTTCAAAATAATAATAATAATAATAATAATAATAATAATAATAATAATAATAATAATCTAATCATACCTAATAAAACACTCCTTATTCATCATTACAACTTAATTGAACGACGGTAACTACATGATACTTTAACATTAATAATAATAATAATAATAATAATAATAATAATCTAATTCATACCTAATAAAACACTCCTTATTCATCATTACAACTTAATTGAACGACGGTAACTACATGATACTTTAACAATTTTTGATATACTAGAAAAAAACATTATGTAATATATTGTCCCTGTGCAATGAAATTACATTTTTAAAAAATGAAAAACTGAAAT
Source organism: Nicotiana benthamiana (assembly GCA_034376525.1). Classification (NCBI taxonomy): domain Eukaryota; kingdom Viridiplantae; phylum Streptophyta; class Magnoliopsida; order Solanales; family Solanaceae; genus Nicotiana; species Nicotiana benthamiana. The sequence continues at coordinate 46,406,835 of CM067328.1, forward strand.
TCAGAGAAATGGTTAATTTTTTTCTCTTGATATTTTCTTCCTTTGCACAGGAAGTCTCGAAACGAAGTTAGATAAATATAAACTAAGAGAGAGAGAGTGAAGAAAAAAAAACATGTATCATAAGTTGTGGATATGGCAAGTTTATGAATTTAAATAAATAAAAAGACACGATTTATTAGAAGCCCTAACCATTTACTTTGTCAATTAGTTAAGGAATACCTAACTAAGAGAATCTCTTTAGTTAGTACTCTTTCCATTCATTGTTAATTTCTATTTCTATCTTTGCATTTTCTTTAAAAAAACTAAATGAAGTAAATATTTTACAGTTTACCCATAGTAATGATAACATTTCAAAAAGTCTTGAGAAATAAAATTAATGAAAAAAGTTAAAACACGAGAAAGATATTATTTTTTTCTTGCTTTGCTGAAGTTGGACAAGTAAAAAAAAGAATATTATTAGTATAGTGAAAAAGCAAAACGGAACTTGGTAGGATGTGTTTTCTTAATCCCCCAGTTACAACAATTAATCATATCAGAAAATTAAGTAGTATTCCATCTGTTTCAATTTAAATGACACACTTATTATTTCGTCCAAAAAAATGATATATTTTCATATTTAGAAACAATTTAACTTTAAAAGTCTTATTTTATTTATTCTACAATTAATGAGAGTTTTTATTGTCACACAGATATCATGATCCCACTAAGTTTTTGCCCTTAATATTTTAACACCACATATTTCAAAAACTTTTTTTTTCTTTTAAATTTTATGTTAAGTCAAATAAGGTGGGGATCCTTAACTAAGGATAAAACCCAAGAGTTGGAGGGGAAATTACGTCGATACTTCCACATATTATGGGTAACGTAGGAGACATCTCTATTTTTCCCCCGGGGAATTTTTAGAATTCCCACTGCTTAACTTTTTGTCTGCATATCTATGGAAAGAGGAAGCTAGGAGAGGATTCTAAACAATTCTATCGAGCCGAACAATTATTGGCAATTACCTTAGTCATTCTCTTATCTAGTGTAGTCTCCATAGCAATGGGGCTCGGTCTAGTGAGGTTTTGCTTTTTTGGGAATCATTGCTAGGAATAAGGACTGAATTGCACCTGATTTGCTCCTGTTTGACTTCAATTACCATATGGATATGGAGATCGTCCAACATTATGTTCCACCACTGCCCCTGAATTAATCAACCAAGTAGAAGTTGAAGTTCAGTAGGTGTATTATTATACATTTTCCCAAAAGAACATTTATTCATTTCTTTCTTCCCCGTCGACCACGACGACTGAAACGACGCGAAAAATCCAGACCCGTAAAGGAGAAGGGCCGGTGGGGGGCATTTGGGAAAGTCGGGCCGATCGGGTGTCTTCATTCAAGCGACGGTACAGAAGAAGAACGAAACGCAGTTGATGGCTATGGGAGATTGGAGAAGTAGTGATGAAGCAAGGGTGGTTGAAGCAAGGTTGAGGATGACGATGTCCGTTCTCGACAACCAATTTGTATTCATTCCGGGTCGTTCTACTACAGAAGTTATACACCTTGTTAGGAAGTTGGTTGAACAATAAAGACATAGGAAGTGTTTACTGATCTACAGAAAGTGTATGACAATGTTCGCTGGACAAACATGGAGGCAAACGGCACGTCAGTTATATACATTATGGCAATTAAGGACATGTATGATGGGGCAAAGACTCGTGTTAATACAGTAGGAGGTGACTCAGAAGATTTTCCAGTTGTTATGGGGTTACAACCAAGGTTCTTGTGACGACCCAAAGGGGTTGTAGACACGTGATTTTTGACCCTCCCTTAAATTTCACCCACTTTTGCCTAAAATATCCAATTTAGGCTTAATATAGTTACTTCAACTAATTTTAACTATTTTATATTATTTTAAGAAATAAAATTAAAATTACAAAAATAGCTCCATCTTTCTCTAGTTAATAGGTATTTTTAGGAGGATATATTACTTTAATCCTATTATTATTTTAATATAATCTTTGCAAAATATCAAAAATAGTTTCATACTTTATATATAATTTAGTTTAGTTAACTATACTAATTTTGCATTTTGTAAGGTGTTTAGCTTATATTAAAGGGCATTTAGCTAAGGTTTGGATATTTTTTTTTTACAATCCGCTAGGCAATCGCCTAGGGCTAGATTTTATATTATTAAAGAGAACAAAATACAAGGAAATTACAAGGTCCAAAATAATTACAAAAAGAGAGATACAATTTGATAGTTATAATCTTCGTGTTACCAAAGTTAAGCTTTATACTTAAGTTTGATATCACAAAAATCAAACTATATTTAGGATATGATGCCAAGCAACGTATCTTGGAATAGCTGTATTAATTGTCGACAAGCCATTGCGACGTCACCTTTCCTTCCTCAAGGGAATGAGCACGAAGTGCTAATACCACCCTTAGAGGTTGTAATGAGTGGCATCTCTTTAGGACCTCAATGTGACAAAAGATGGCCATTCGCTTGGCGAGGGACATAACTCTACATGTTGTTTACCATTCATGAAATGAGGCGAAAAATGCCTGGAATGCAGCCTGTAAACAGCAATAGCGATGCTTGCTGTGGCTTCCAATGCAAAATCTGCTGCATTGTCATGGTTGTAACGCTAAAGCAGAAAGACCAAGACTGGCCCAAAATTCGATATATTTGTCGAAACAATTCCCTATTTCAGCTGTGGATGTAAACAAGACAGACAGCATGCGCGACGGCTTTAATGAAAGGCTGTTGGATTTTTGAGCTCCCAAGACAAAACTTTGCATACTTCTTGTGTTTTAAACAGCATGCTGTTGAGAATCCAGCATGCGAAAATACTGCTTGGCATTTTTGAATCCCTGCGTTGGGAATTCCAGAAATGAAGACAGCATTCAGTTGATTTCAGAAACCAACTCTGCTTCGATTTGTGAAGAAGTATGCGATGATTCCCCAGACTCGGAATACCACATTTGACTGAATAAGCATGTGAGGGAAACGATTCTCAAAAGTCGAGCTAATAGCTGGTTTCCGATGCAAGAAAAAAACAGCATACTGCTGGCACTTCCTCTTGCTGTTCATCATGCGAGACAACTTAAAAGAGAAAATGTTTGATTAGAAAACTCCCAAGACACATTGAGCAACGCAACAAGAGCATGACATATTATCCCATGATTCCCTTTAAACATGTTTCTGTTTTGAGGGTGTTGTATATGTAATGAAATACAAGAAAACTTGGTTCCTTTTACCTGGAAAATTAAAATAAAACGTTAGCATGTCAACCCAAGGCTGTAACGACTGTCCAGCTGATTCTATTATCAGTCTGGACAATTGGCCAACGCCACCTTCTTTTGCAATTTCATTTGGCCAAGTCAGTGCAAGACAAACCAGCTCTCTGCTGCAAACTTGGTATACCAGAACCAAGGACCTGTACCAAGGGAAATTGCTTCCATAATACTGGCACAATTCCTTAAGTTAACATGCCCTTACGCCCTTCGGTTCCTAATTTCTTGCCACTCTTATTCTCAGTTTTGGACATTGGAGCTTATCATCATTTACAATCTTTCTGCTCAAGACATCAAGTTTCGAGAATTAAAAACCCACGATGTTGCCGTTGTCGATTGCTTGAATTGCAAGGTGGTCTGCTAGATTGTTTCCCTCCCTGAAAATATGAGATAGTTTGAAGTTGCACCCCTCTTTGAGAATATTAATTTCGTCCACCGCATCCATAATATTCCATGGCGGTTTCCATTGTCCATCTATTATCTTTTGAAGCATCATTGAGTCTGTCTTAAGCCATACATTATTATAATTCATTGAAATGCACATTCTCAAAGCTTCCAGTACTGTTGTTGCCTCAGCTTCATTATTAGAGCCCTCCTTAATTTCTCTTCCTTCTGCATATATCATGTCACCTATCTCATCTCTTAAACAAAAACCAATTGAGCTTCTCCCTGGATTCCCTCTACATGCTCCATCAGAATTCACTTTTATCCAACCTCTTGGTGGAAATTCCCATAGCACTTTATCGAACTGCAGACGAGGAAAAAATTGGTCCATCATAGTGAGAAGATCAATCCACTAGTGAGGTACCCGTATTCCTGGTTTTTTCAATTATACTAGTGATTGCAGAGTTGATGAAATTTGGTAGATAACTCTACTTACTGATACTGCTTCGCCGTATTTCAAACTATTTCTTCTCTTCCATAACTCCCATACAATGCATGCAGGTAAGGCTTGAAAGGTTGACTTCAATCTAGGTACTACTGGAGTAGTCCAGCATTTTGTAATTGCTTGATGTAAAGACAACCCTTCTGAATGAATTCTTGCTCTCGTTAGGAAGTACCTCCATACAGTCGAAGCTGCATTTGATGTGAAAAATAGATGAGCTAGAGATTCCTCCTTAGAATTAGCACAACACCAACATTTAGAAGCAATTGAGTATCCTATTCTACGTAAGAAATCATCAAGTGGGAGTTTTGCTTTCCACACCTTCCACAGAAAGAAAGATATCTTGAAAGGTATGCCTTTGACCCATATCATCCTGTATGTTATCCTTGGAGTTTCTCTTCTTCTCAAGTAATCCCATGCAGTTTATACAGAGAAATATCCCTTTGGTTCAAGCATCCAGACCGGGATATCTAGCTCTGCACCTACTTTTGGTGGAATAATGTTTTGCACAATGTGATTAGCCCACTCTTCAGGTAAAATTTGAAATAATTTTTCCACATTCCAAATGCAATTTTCAATCACATCATTGACATTTTGAATGTTTTCATCAATGGGGAATGTTGTTGGCATTTGGAAATATAATGCTCCAATCTTTGTCCAATTGTCAAACCAGAATTGAGACGATCCCATTCTCAATTTCCAGTAGATTTGATGCTCAATCAAGTCTCTGCATTGAAGTATTTTCTTCCAAATGTGGGATCCACCCTTCCACGGTACTATTACGGGATTTAATTTCTTACAGTACTTTTGACACATAAATGCACTCCATAGACTGGGTCTTGTCCTAAAATTCCACCACAATTCGCAGAAAAGTGCCTTGGATACATCATGAAGGGATCTGAAACCTATACCCCCTTCCTCATAAGACATACAGAGGTTAGTCCATGATGACCAATGTCTTGAATTTCCTCCCACATTACTGCTCTAGAAAAATTTTGCAAAAATCCAATGTAATTTGGAAATGACATAGCTTTGAGGGTTAACTGCTAACAACATATGAATTGGGATACTTTTCAGGACATTTGCGATCAATACTGCCCTGCCGCCTACCGAAAGGAGCTTTCCTTTCCACGACTCCATGACCTTTGTAATTAGTTCCTGGTAGTAATCACTCCTTCTTCTTGCATAAAATATAGGACATCCAAGATATGTCATTGGGAAACATTGTTTTCCTAAACCAGTAATCCTTTCCACATTTTTAATCACCTCATCTTTCGTTGAATGATGCAGATATATGGCTGATTTGGATTTGTTAACCAGTTGACCATATGCTGCTTCATAAGCTTGTAGAACCTCCATCACCAGTGTCAAAGACTTTTCATTTGATGAATAGAAAATGATTGTATCATCCGCATAAGCCAGGTGGTTTATTTTTGGGCTCCATTTAGGATGTCTAAATCCGCAGAAGTACCGGTTATTATGCAGAGAGTTCAAACCTCGAGACAATGCTTCTGCTGCTATAATGAATAAGGTTGGTGACAAATGGTCTCCTTGTTTTACTCCCCTAGATGCTTTGAAAAAACCATGCGGCTGTCCGTTTATTAGAATAAAGTACCAATTATTCCCAATCAAATCATATATCAAGCCAATAAAATCTTCAGGAAATCCCATCTTCCTTAGCATTTTTGTCAGGAAAAGCCATGATAACCTATCATAAGCTTTTGTCATGTTTAGATTTATCACAACGTTTGGTACTGCTTTAGTTCTTACCTTGATATCCTTAATGATTTCTTGAGTTAGCAGAACATTCTCTACAATGTTTCTTTCCTTCACGAAACGTGCCTGCTCCTCTGTTATTATGTTTGGTAATAGTTCCACCAATCTTTCATGAATGACCCTTGAGAAAATCTTGTTAACAAAATTACTAAGACTGATTGGTCTCAAGTCTGCAAAGTTAATCACTTCTTTTTTTCTTTGGTAATAAAACCAACTTTGTGTGTGTGACATTCTTTGGTAGCTGGTGACCGCAGAAGAAATACTTGACATGTCGACCACGTCTTCTTCAATGATCTCCCAGCATGATTGGTAGAAGGCTCCACTGAAACCATTTGGACCACCTGCTGAATCCCCATTTAGCCCCATAACTGCCTTCTTCACTTCCTCATTCGAAGGTACAACCATCAATCTTTCATGTTGACTAGTATCAATCATTGGAGGTACATGTGTTAAAATATCAAAATCTTTAGGAAAAGACCTCTCAGTAAATAACTCCTTGTAAAATTGTATAGCTTCATTTCCTATTTTGTGATCTTCTTCAATACAAATACCACCACTATCCTGAATTCTTGTTAATTTTAGTCTTTTCCTTCTCCCATTGACTTGAGCATGAAAAATTTTTGTGTTTCTATCACCATCTTTGAACCACAACATGCCTGCTTTTTGTTTCCAAAATAATTCTTCCAATGCAAGATATTTAAGCATTTCAGCTTGGACCTGTCTTAATCTTTGTCTGTTCATCTGAGTAGGATTACCTTCAAATTGTTTTTCATGAATCAGTACCACCTTCTCTAGACTTGCGATCTTCTGAAAAATGTCCCCATATGTAGCTCTGCTCCAGGTACAAAGTGCATGTTTAAGTTTCTTTAACTTGTAGTTAAAAATGCTGAAACGATTTGCACTAAAATCAGCATTCCGGGTCTCTTTCACTACATCTTTAAAAGATTCATGCTTTATCCAGAAATTAAGAAATCTGAACGACTTCTTAATGTGGGGAGTATTTACATTGCATTTGAGCAGCATGGGGCAAAGGTCATAGCCGAATTTGGACAAATGAGTTACTTCCAATCCAGGAAAAGTCTGTTGCAGTTCATCATTTCCTAAAAATCTATCTAGTCTTTTGAATATACAGTCCTCTTCTGATCTTCCGTTCCACCATGTGAATATGCTTCCTTTAAACCCCTAATCATTTAAAGAACATGAAATTAGGCAATGTCTGAAATTATCTACTTCGAGGAGCGAGACTGGCAAGCCACCGAACTTCTCCTCATTATCCCAAATCACATTAAAGTCCCCTCCGGCCAGCCATGGAACAGTTATGTGCGGTGCCATTGCATATAGAGAATCCCATAGTTCAATTCTTTCAGTGCGATCACATTTAGCGTATACAAGCGTGAGAATGAGCTCTGCATGTGATTCAGTGTGCACCAGTTTTAACGTCAAATGTTTATTCATATTATACAGAATAGTAACTGCTAAAATTTCATCAATAAATGCCCAAATCTTGTTTGACACATTCACCACAGCTTGCGCCAAACCAATTCTTGCTCTATATCTCTCCACTTTGTGAGACTGTTGCATAGGTTCCATGATTCCAATGAATTGAAATTAATGTTTCATATGCATTATAACCAGCCTTTGAAATGCTCGCATTGTATTTACTGATCTCACATTCCAAATAATGGCATTCATTAGATGTTTTTGTGTTTGGACAGAGTGCTTCTTGTTTTTACTCTCTTGACCTGTGCATTTGAATTCTCTTTTGACTGTGCCTATTTTCCTTTTGCTGGAAATTTCACAGGTTCAATATGCCTTGGAGATAGATCCCCATGCTACATTAAGGAAATTTTGAGCAGTGGATTCTTCCTCCATATCTACATCTCTTATTTCCACATATGTCGCGGTGACATACTTTGCTCTTTCGTTTATACTTTGCTCTTGGTTTGCTTCTGCATTTTCTGCTTCACTCAATACTTGGATCTCATTAGTATGCAAAGTCCTTCCTGGATCTATGATATTGGTATTTCCCTCTGCTGACTTTTTTGATTCAGAATTTATGCATTCCTTTGTGATTTGAATATCATTTGCATTGTCAATATCTTTACCCCTTTGTCTTTCTCTCCCATTTCATCCTCACTATTCATCAAAACAGGAATTTGACCATCTTGTAAGACTTCCTCTATTTGGTTGATCCATAGCCCTGAATTTGTCAAAATCTTCATCTTTTAGCAGTTATTTTCTTTGTTGTTTGGAAATTGATGTTCATTATTCGAGTTATTTGGAGAAAAATCATGACATATGGAATTGGACTGAATTGCATTATTTTTAAAAACTGCTTGAACCCATTGTTTAGTTGAGAGATTGTTGATATGCTGCTCTTTCCCCATCCCTTGTTGAATACCAACTGGATCCTTTGGTTGATTGTTTGCTGGCTGTCTTTTGGACGAGTTTGGAGATGAATTCTTTTGTACTACTTGTGAAGCTGATACATGCACTTCCTTTACCTTTATCCCATTTTCCACATCTGTGTGCTGAATCTCCTTGTTGCTATTGGACTTTTGAGCCTGAGATTCCTCTAGGACTTGAAGTTGGTTTCTTACATTTTCCTCATCATTTTCTTGTTGTAGCATTGTAATTTGTTTGTAATATGAATTTGTTTATTGAAAATGGAATTGTTACCAACTATTTCGTTTCCTTGTGAAACCGAGACTTCAGGTTGTTTTTCTTTGTTTAGAGTCCTATTGTCACGGACCTCCTTCAATTGAGGAAATTGGTGAGCCTTAGGATCTCCATTCTGTCTCACAACATTTTTAATCGAAGCATGATGTGCAGTTGAATCAATTCGACCAACACCCTCCTTCGAGACTGCATTATCGTGTGCAATCACTCCTTTGGCAACTTTTTTACCATTTAGATAGTCCCTAGCATCCCCTTACAATTTGACAATATCTTCCACCTCTGGTCCATGTTTTTCTTTTTTAAATCTGCAAGTCTTCTCGTCGTGTCCTTGATGTTTGCAATAAGCACAATACTTAGGAAGGTTATCGTACACAATTTGTTGATGAAATGTGACAGATTTTTCTGAAACAGAATCTAAAAACTGCAGTATTACCTATTTAGGGTGTTTATCCAAAAGATCTACTATAATCTTAACTCTTGCCGCACTAGGTCTCGATCTGTCCTGTGTTGCCTTGTCAACAGCAAGAGGTTTTCCAACAGCTGAGGCTATTGACAGTAAAGATCTCTTAGCAAATAAATTTGGAGGTAAACCTGGTAGAGAAATCCGTACAACTGCCTTCGATGTCTCTTCCTTCGGATTGAAATTGAAAGACCATGGAAAAGATCTGAAAAAATATTCATCGCCTTTGGATTTAAGGTATCCAGTCGATTTTGAAAGGAAGTAAACATAATCATTGAAAAGATCAAATCTGACTAATAGATGCCTAAATTCCAGCAATCCCACGTTGCAATGACCTTTAACATCAAATTGTGATGAAAAAATTCTTCGCACTTCAGCTATATCAGGTCTGCCATAAGAAAATATTAAAACAACAGCTTGATGCAAACCTTCCTCTCTGGTGAAGTTGTTAACATCTTCCATAGTGAATTGGATTACTAGATCCTCATGGTCGAAATTAACTGTGTACAGCTCGATTTTTGACTTAACAGACTGTTTTTCTTGAATAATTGCAGCATATGATGGTTTTAAAACTTGTATTGAATCTGATGGAAAGTTAAAATTATCACTCTCTCCCACAGTCAAACACTGGGGAGAGATCTGCGCAGTCATGGCTGCCAAAAAGGTCAACGTTCAGCAACAATCATCCATTAATCAAAACAGCAGATTCACAATTCAGAAAATCTTTAAAGCTACAGTGAAATGAATTAATTTAAGATCTTGAATAAATGGGTACTGATTTGGATTAGAAAAAGATATGGGTATGATCGCAAAGAGCACCACAATTGTTAGCATCTACCACCGGAAATTTATCTGATGAATAGTGACGGGATCACTATTCACCCGATGAATAGTGAGCAGATTACCCTTCCTCTCTTAGAGAAAAGTCAGAGAAAAATTTTCTAGAGAGAGAAATTTTCTAGATTGGATATTTTCTATAGACCAACTTTTGAGAGGCCTAATTTTGAAAATTTCAGCAGCCCAATTCCCTCAACCCAATCACACAACCCCAATAAAGACTTCTTTTTGAAGACCAAGAGATAACCAAGAAAAACCTAGAAGAGAACTTGAAGAAAAACACCCATGGCTGCCCTTCATGTTCCACAAGAAAACAACAAATGCTGAACCCTAATCACCTTTTGAGACGCCGCCGCCACCCCCGCCTGACTAGACGCCATACAACCACTCACTTCAGCCACACGCCATACAACCACTCCCTCTCTTTTATAGATTAGGCTTCAGCCTAACGATCTCCCACTACAAAATCTAGCAGCAGCGACCGTCACCTTCAGCCCCACCAGCTTCTTCTTCTTCAATCGTCAGTGTCGACTGCACCATTTTTAGCCAGTGCCGCCGCCGCCTTCCCGCTCGTCTCTTCTCCTCTAACCAAAAGAACCTTAACCTCGTCGACTATCACTGCTGCCAAAACTAGTTGCTACTTCTTCTTCACAATCCTAGTCCCATTATCTCCCATGAAAACACGCACACACTCTTAGTAGGATAAATCAGTGGAAAAGAGTTCGTTGGTTTTGTTCACACCAAAAATCGAAAATAATAGAAAAACAAAGAATGTATAATTCTGTCTCCGCTTTATTCTCGTCTGAAATGGAATAAAATCGAGGTGAGTTTCCAAAGTTTTGGAGAAGCCGTTCGCAGTCCGAGTTGCCGTTACTATCATGCTTTCCGGTCAGATTTGGTGTGCCGGGGTTCACTGTGATAAAAGTCACATTTAATACACTAGAATTTTTGATAAGGTTTCATTTTCTCTCATCTCATATGTGCTTTGGTCTTTTCATTATTTTGTTTATGATTTTGAAATGTTTCATGTGTTGTCTTATGTTTTAATTTGTTTCCTTGATTCAGTATAGTCTTTGCATTACTCTTAATGTCGTGTTGAATCAGTTTGAAATAATTGAGGTTAAACTTGAAGTGCATTTGGAATATTGAGTCTAATAAGTCACAATTCGGTAAATGAAAAATTGAATCAGGCCATGGGGTTGGGATCAAGAACAAAAAGGCATTGAGCATGTCGTGACTTGTTTTATTTAATATTCTTCTGTTTATGGTTACTGTATCACCCACGAGTAAATTTAGGCCGACAATATTTAGGTAGACAAATCTTAGGTTTTCTTTATTTCATTTTTATTTGAGGCGAGAGATCGTTCCTTTAGTTAAATTTAATTGTGAAATGCCCTGAAGTATTTGTATATATTTTGAACTGCGGAATGCCCCAAAGTAAATGTAAATGGAGGCCGTGGCATTATAAATTGAAACATAGTATTGGCTGGCAAGACTTATTTCACTTTATTTTATTTTTCTTTTATTAGGTGGGGAAGACCTCGAGCCTCTTGTGTGTTTATGTTATTTCTGTGTCTTTTACCTTAACTTGAATGTTTTCAAAGACAACTAGATCAAGTAAGCAACCGTACGAGTTACGGGACATGGGAATGCCTAACACATTCCCCGCGAGACAAATGAACCCCCTTACCCGAATCTCTAGTGTAGATTTCGTTTTAGAGTCTCAAGTCGTTTCAAAAGAAAAATAATTTCTAAAAAACCGGTGGCTTGGCACACCGAAATTAAATACTAGGTGGCTACTCTAAGTTATTTTCCTTTTGAAACGATTTTTTGTCACTTTTCAAATTGAAAACCCTTTTCGAGCTTTACTAAATATTAAAAAAGTAAATGTGTTTTGTGACATCTCTGCCGACTTTGATGCGGAGTTACGGGTTCGAGCTAGTACTTGATCTTGATGGTTTTTTAGGATATTCAGTTGAGATTTTTATGTGTTTTGTTTTCTATGTTTGCTTTTTATTTTGTTTACGTCGTTTTATTATTTGCTAGTTGCTTATTTTTTACAGTTTTGCTTTATGTGTTTACTATTTTATAACTGTCATAAAATGCAATACCCGGTCAATTCTTTCTGCAACAAGTCTCGGAGCACGCGTCGCGTGCACTAAATCATCGTTGAGTCCCCTTTAATTTTGGAGGGGGGCCGTCAGACGCATGGAGTTGGTGGAAAGCTTGAGCAGCCACTATCGACCATATGCTCCCCCGAATTGCCTTGTTAGTGAACCAAAAACTTAGGTCAGCCTAAGGTCATTTTTATTTACATCATGTCATTTACACCTAGTAACGCTCGGTCTCAGGTACCGTGTCCCTTTGTAGGGAGCCTGTCCAAATTGCCTCAAAATGGGCATGTGGCCCAAAATGATATCTAATCATCTTACCTGCTAAATGTTTCATCCTTGAGGGCAAAAGGTCATTTAGCAGACTGATGTTTGGGAAGGAAGGGTGAAAATGAAGCAAGTAGGTCCTGGTTATATTTTTTTTGCAACTTTTTTGCGAAAAGGAAAACAAAAGAAAATCAAGAAAAGATTTTGCATTTTTTCATTATTTTTTAAAAATTCAAAACAAATGAGAAAAAAAAACCCAAAAAGATTTTACATTTTTCATCATTTCTCAACAATAAAAAAATGTCTTTTTCAAGTTAGTTGCATTTAAAAAAAAAAGCTTTCTTCCATGTTCGATAGTCCCGAACTACGCGAACCTAATTCTCGTCCTTTCGGGTCAAGATACGTAGGCAACCCACATAGGTTCCAGTCTTCGTAATGAGTCTTAGGTTATTGGCTTCACCCGGTCTTAGTCAAATCTTGCATTTTTAGCCATTTTGGGCCAAATCGGCCATTCTTACAAAGTGGGGTTATTTTTGCGAAAGTGGCTTATTAACATATGTCTTAGAGTCCTAAGACCACATCAAGGTGTTCTTTGAGTTTTAAGGTCCATTCCTATTGAATTTGCTTCCAACCACTTTTGGTTACATCACTCATTCTTGCAAAATGGGTCATTTTTGGAAAAGTGGTTCAATTACCCATGTCTTAGAATTTTGAGTCCACAACAAGGAATCATAATACTTTACGGTCCGTCCTGTTGAGTTTGCATCTTTAGCAACTTTCGGCCACATGGGCAATTTTTGCAAAATGAGTTATTTCTGCAAATTAATTTCAGGCCATGATTATTGTGTATTTTAATCCATACAGTCCTTAGTATGGTATTATCGTGTCTTTGAGGTCACATTGTTGAGTTTGCACTAACAGTTATCCTTGGCCACATATGTTAATTTTGCAAAAGTAGCACAATCATGTCTTGCATGTGTCCAATAGAAGATGTCGTGACGTCACATGTGTCTTGAGTCACTAACTCTATTTTATCTTATTTTTCCTATTCAGGTATGGATTAATTTGCAAGAGTTTGAGCATGACTAATACCTAGGATCATTCTAGTCAAGACCATTGCAAGCATCGACTGCTTGAGGAAACATTCTATTTTTTTAGTATATCTTCTGTTATCTTTTAATTTTTAGTCCTGTACAACAATATCAAGTCCGTCGATCTAGTTGACATTTTCGAGTCTTTTGTTATAGTACTTCTTGTTTTGTATTTGAAAATTCAAAAAAAAGTTATAAATACAAAATCCAAACAGATTTTTGTCTCTTAATTTATTTGTCCAATACTTTTTTCAGGAACTACACTTGATCTAATTTATGAGGGACATGATACATTGGCAACCTACATAGGGTTCGATCGAATCATTTTTTTAAAAAAGAGAGAGAAAGAAAAAAGAATGAAGTGTTGGACATGAAAAATGGGAGGAATGAAAGTAACGATAATCAGAAAGAAAAGGGAGGAACGAAAATGAAAAACCAAGGAGGGTTAAAGAGAAAAATGAAGAGGAAAATGGGCAAGAATAGTGAAATTGGGATGATGCCAAATGACCTTGTGACCCTCGAATCCATTCTAGAACCGTTAAATGTTAATAGAGGGCATTGCACACTATGTGATATTTATATCTAATAAATGCTCTAATGCTAACATGTTGACTTTTTTTTATTCCTCTTTGTTACTTCCATCACTTTTTTAACAGATGGTGGTTAGTTTGTGGCACTTTAGTGATTCTTCCATACAACACCAGAAAGCACAAGGCAGTCATGGCTAGCAAAGAATCTAACACTAGGATTGTTGACCCGCCGGGGGAGATTGTTGAATTGGAGCCTGAATAAAAAGAGGAGATCCGAAGGTTGAAACATCATATGGGGAAAATGTATCATTCCTGGATTAAGGGGAACCCTCCACCCTTATTCCCTACCAACTATACCGAAAACCATGCCTCTATTCCGCCATTGTCCCAAGTCCATATGCCCAATACTGTTGATATTTCCCCTCAACATACACCAAACTATACCCCTCTTCACAATTACCATTGGACATCCGCCCAAACTTTTCATGCTCCACCAGCCAAAACTACCTCATACCCTGCTCCGACATCTGCTCCTATTTTTGTAGCTCCTCCACCATGTATACTTCCTTGATCCTGTAGAGAGACTGTGTTCAAAGTCCCTAGTGCCCAAGGAAAGAGGCCCAAGGATTGTTTTAGGGAGCATTGGTTCAGATGGAACGAACAAGTTGATGGGATCAGTCCTCCAATTGATAGAAAAGATATTGTCGAGCCTAGCCAACTACAAAATCTAGCGGGCATTCCTGCTAAATGCTTTCAACCTCAACACTGACCCCATAAATATTCTCGTGCTCCTGATAACCCTCCCCAATGCTAATTTCCTCCACAAAATCCCCAAAGTCACACCTCACCTTCCAATACTCTTTCCACAATGCACCGCCACATGCTGCACACCTACAAAACCTGCAACGGCTTGCACAGCCTCCACAAATGGCTTACCCACCTCTACTAGCATATCAACCCCCTATCTGAAAGCAGTTCCGACCAAGCCCAGAGTACTAAATGAAAAATCAATAGCTAAGAGAAAGGTCGTTCACTCCTATTGGAGAAGCATATGCCAGTTTGTTCCAAAGGCTGAGGCAATTGGACATGTTGAAGCAGATTCAGATAAAAATGTCGAAGCTCCTTCCAAAGAATTTTGATTTTTCTCAAAGATGTGCATATTGATCTAACGCCCCGAGGCACGACATAGAAAAGTATTGGAATCTAAAAATAGCAGTGCATGAGCTTATTGATGCAGGTGACATTACCGTGCAAAATCCAAATGAATTAGATACATGCCGCAGTCCATTACCTGTTCATAATGAGATGCATGTTGTGGGCATGATTCGTGTGAAATAAGAATATAAGAACTCTTCTGAATCCCTTGGCGGGCCACCTACCACAAAGTTTTCAATGCTATCAGCCTCTGTTCTAGAGGTTAATATTAAGAGGGCGTTGGCAAAAGAGACACAAACTTTATTTGCTGATGTCAACGTGATGGATCTTTGTGAAGGTTTTGGTAATATTGATGTGAAATCCAGTGGCTAAGATGTCGAGCCAAGAAATTTGAAATACACTCCTTTCTTGGCTTGCCAGGGAGGAGTTTTGTTGGTTTTGTTGTCATTTCTGTTTGTCCGGGTTATTTCAGTGTTGTAATCCGGATATTATCTTATGGTTACAAACTCTTCTTTTTTTTTTTGCTTAGTTCATTTTATTTTAGTAACTTTTCTAGTATTATCTAGGATTGTTCTAGGGTGTAACCCATGTCTATTTTGCTTGTTTTGTTCTAACCTTGTTCACCATCTATCTATTGCAATCTCTTATTTTCTGTTAGTTCTAGTCAATTTTTGTTTAGGTCATTTTTCCTTTTGTAGTTCTTTTCATGCTGACTCTAGTGACATGACATGCGCGTATAATGCTGAGCTTGATCTTGAAAGCTAGTTCAATTATGATGCAATGACACAGTGTTGAACACAGTAAAAAGAGGCATTTGAGGAAAAAGTAAAGATTCATTCATTCTGAGAAACCTGAAGCTTGAATTGAGTGAAACTAAGGCAGTTAGTTTGGAAATCAAGAGGTCGATAAGAGCATGCAACAATGAAATGCCTCTCAAGTAGTTTGATCTAAATTAGTCAGTGCTGAAATGCATTCTTTTGCTTCAAGATAAGATTGAGTCAAGTCTGCTTAGAACTGGACAGGGTCATTCATTAAGACAAAGGTATTGGCCATCTGTAATCTTGGTTTGGGTTGATGCCATCGGTAGTACCATGTGTGATTTGCTTGCTTATCTTCAATTGCATGTTTGTACTTGGCATTTTTATGTTTGGTATGACGAAGACATATTATTCTGATGCCCAAACACTTCTATCCTTTATTACCCATTTTGAGCCTAATTGCTTATATCATACACATCTTTTGGAATCAAAAATAGAGTCATGAACTAGAAAAGGAAAAGAAAAAGAGAAAGAAAAAAAAAAGACAAGAGAAGAAGAAAAAGAAAGAAAAAAAGGATAAAAGAAAAGAAAAAAGAAAAAGAGAAAAAGATAGAAAAGGAAAAGAAAAAAAAAACAAACAACTTTTTCATTTTGAACTACATTCGACGTGATTCTTGTCAAGACAAGATACGTATGCAGCCTTAGGGTTCGGTAACATCAAATAAAATATTTTATAATCCCCGATATTAAGAGTGGGGCAAAGTTTCTTAGAAATACCAAGGAATAAAAATCCCCAAACTCCAAGAAACTGGGGTAGAAGTTTTCATTTTGCCAAAAAAGCCTGATTCCAAAAGTCGTAATTTTGAATCATTTCATCATAAATTATTTTGAGCCTTCATGCCACCATTTCTTTCCAACCATATCCAAAAGCCTACATTACGGTCCAAAGGAAGACCTTCCAACCAATCTTTAATGATGCTAAAACAAGTGTGTGGTGAAAGTAAGATCTTCCTACATCATGGGTAATACCTTATTCTCGTTGCAAAGAGAGAAAATAATAAATGAGATAGTCTTATAGGTGAACACCCTCATGGGGACCGCAAGACGGCGGTGAGTTGAGAAAAGAGAAAACTAAGAGAGGATTGATGGTGAAAACCTTTCAGGGTACTACAAGTCGATTGAGGATTGTGGATAAGATGGGATAATTGAAGCGTTGAAGCCCAATTTCACAGGGAAGAGGTACAACAAGCATTGAATATAGACTTGCTTGAGAGATTAGGCTACTTAATCCAAATGCATGTTGTGGTCATTAGAGTCGGTATCATCATTTGATAAGTTTTGACTTCATAATTTTCTTGTTAGGTATCATTTATTTCTCTTGTCCCTTATTTTGTTCCTCCTCTTTTTTTTTGAGTCTCTTATTGTGTCTATTTGGTCAAGTGAGAAATGACTTTAAAAATTGCTACCAACTTTACAACTGCACAAAGCAAATTTGGCTGGCACATCAAAGTGGCATAAGTCGTGGAAACGTGATAGGCGCATTGAGTTTGTAATAATCTACATGCTTTGTGATTCGTGTAAATGCAAGGGTTCGTTAAATATCAACTCATGAGCAAAATGCAAAAAATTTAGGATATTGGGATCAGATGGAGCAGAGATGTTTTCTGTGATAAGGTTTGAAAGAAAATGGGTAGCCATAATAGGCAAGGTATTCTAGGTGAAATCAAAGTTATCTTGGCAACTGCAAAAGTAGTTGCCTTCAAGGTGAAGGCCACGAACTAACAACCATATTCAAACTCACAAGTTTTCTTTGTCTGAAACAGGAACAAAGTAGTGCAATCAAGTGGTTCAAAAACAAAACTAAACAAAAATATATATATATGGAAGAAGAAACTAAAAAAGGAAGAGAAGAGCCGACAAAAGGAAGTTTCTCAAATCTTTAGGTTTATCTATCTTGCTAATGTTCATAAAATATTGCCACTGCTCTGCACATTTTGCCTCCTAGGATAAAAGTCCTAGTCTGATGGATTTTCCTCTCAATCAAAATCTTAGTTTGATGAGTTTTTCTCCTAAGATAGAAACTCTCGTATGAAAAATTCTCTCCTAGGATAAAAATCTTATTTTGATGAATCTTTTTCCCTAGATAGAAGAAGAAGGGACCTAGTCTGATGAATTTTCTCCTAGGATCAAAATCTTAGTCTGATGAATCCACTCTAAAGAAAAGAAACCTAGTATGATAAATTTTCTGCTAGGATCAAAATCTTAGTCTGATGAATGGTTCTCCTAAGATAAGAAACCTAATGTAATGAATTTTCGCCTAGGATCAAAATCTTAGTCTGATAAATCTTTCTCCTAAGATAAGAAACCTAGTCTAATGAATTTTCTCCTAGGATCAAAATCTTAGTCTAATGAATCTTTCTCCTAAGATAAGAAACCTAGTCTGATGAATTTTCTCCTAGGATCAACGTCTTAGTCTGATGAATATTTCTCCTAAGATAAGTGACTTAGTCTAATAAATGTTTCTCCTAAGATAACAATAAGACCTAGTCTGATGAATTTTCTCCTAGGATGAATATATAAGTCAGATGAATCTTTCTCCTATGATACGAGACTTATTCTGATGATTTATTCTCCTAAGATTGAAAACATAGGCTTTTGAGATTTCTCGTAAGATCAACGTCTTAGTCTGATGAATCTTTCTCTTAAGACAGAACAACTACTCCGATGAATTTTCTAGCCAAATATTCCTGGTTTTACATACAGGAGATGCACATCCTAGTCAAGTCTTTAGTTTTTCTCGCATTATTGAATCGGTGGCATAAACAATTTATAGTTTTGATAATAACTCATGGATCTTCCTAGTGCAAACTGGGGCAGAAAATTTTGTTTCTTTTGTTGTTATGGTTGTAGGCGCCCACCAGAAAAATGAGTGAAGACATTTCAGAGTTCATTTAATAGTCATTTCAAGTTTCAAGTTAGCAGTAGGCACCCACCTACAAATCTAATGTTTGCATGAAGAGCCGTTCAAGACTCAAGATCAAGCTTTAAAACACTTATAGATAGGAATCTTGTAACTCATAGTTAACAGGTTTAATTAGTATTTTTCATTTTCTTATTTTGATATAATAAAAGGATCGTTGACTGGAATCTCGACGGCACCTCCTCTCCACCTCGGTAGACTCCATCATCTCATTCACTTTTGAACTACATGTGGCCTAATTTCTTTATAGCCAAGGATATTTAGGCAGCATAGATACAAGGGCTCAGTCACATTCCCTTTTCTATTAAGTTTAGTCTCTCGAAATAAGGGTCAGGTCAAAAAATATGTTTGGTCGTTCTTTGTCTGAAAATACATCGTATTTCCAGTCAAAGAGGGGCAGCTGTAGACACGTGATTTTTTACCCTCCCCTAAATTTCAGCCACTTTCGTGTAAAATATCTAATTTAGGCTTAATTTAGTTATTTCAACAAATTTTAACTATTTTATGTTATTTTAAGAACAAAAAATAAAAATTACAAAAATAGTTCCATATTTCTCTAATTAATAGTTATTTTAGGAGGATATATTACTCTAAACCTATTTTTATTTTAATATAATCTTTGAAAATAATCAAAAATAGTTTCATACTTTATATATAATTTAGTTTAGTTAACAATAAAAATATTGCATTGTGTAGGGTATTTAGCTTATACTAAATGGTATTTAGCTAAGGTTTGAATATTTTCTTTAGACCAATATTAGATGCCTAATTTTGAAAATCTCAACAGCCTAATTACCTCAACCCAATCATACAACACCAATAAAGTGTTCTTCTTGAAGACCAAGAGATAACCAAGAAAAACCTATAAGAGAACTTGACGAAAAACACCCATGGCTGCCCTTCATGTTCCACAAGACAACAACAAAAGCTAAACCCTAATCACCTTTGGAGCCCCCGCCGCCTCCCCCGACTGACCGGACGCTGACGACCACTCAGTTCAGCCATACGCCAAACAACAGCTCCCTCCCTTCCAAAGATTAAGCTTCAGCCTAACGACCACCCTCTACAAAATCTAGCGGCCACGACTGTCACATTCAACCCCAGCAGCTTCTTCTTATTCAACTGCCGACGTCGACTGCACCATTTTAAGCCAGCACCGCCGCCGCCTTCCCCCTCTTCTCTTCACCTCTAACCAGCAGAACCTTAACCTCATCGACCATCACAGCCGCCAAAACTAGTTGCTGCTTCTTCTTCACTATCCTAGTCCCATTATCTCCCATGAACACACGCACACACTTTCAATAGGAGAAATCAGTGGAAAAGAGTTCGTTGGTTTTGTTCACGTCAAAAATCAGAAAAATAGAAAAACAAAGAATGGATAATTCTGTATCCTCTGTATTCTCGTCTGAAATGGAATTAAATCGAGGTGAGTTTCCGAAGTTTTGGATACGTTTATTGCAATCCGAGTTGCCGTTATTGTCGTGCTTTCCGATCAGATTTGGTGTGCCGGGGTTCACTGTGATCAAGGTCATGTTTAATACACAGGAGTTCTTGATAAGGATTCATTTTCTCTCATCTCATATGTAGTTTGGTCTTCTCGTTATTTTGTTTATGATTTTGGAATGTTTCATGTCTTGTCTTATGTTTGAATTTGTTGCCTTGATTCACTATAGTCTTGGCATTACCGTTAATGTCGTGTTGAATCAGTTTGAATTAATTGGGGTTAAACTTGAAGTGCATTTGGAATATTGAGGCCTATAAGTCACAATTCAGTAAATGAAAATTTTAATTAGGCCATGGTGTTGGAAACTTGGAATCAAGAACAAAAAGACATTGAGCATGTCGTGACTTGTTTTATTTAACTTTTTTCCATTTATGTCTACTGTATCACCCCCTAGGAGCATATTTAGGCCGACAAAACTTGGGTACACAAATCTTATGTTTTCTTTATTTCATTTATATTTGAGGCGAGAGATCATTCCCTCCGTTAAATTTGTTCGGGGAACGCCCCGAAGTATTTGTATATATTTTGAACCGATGAATGCCCTGAAGTAAAAGTAAATTGAGGCTGTGACATTATAAATTGAGGCGTAGTATATGCTAGCAAGACTTATTTAATTTTGTTTTATGTTTCTTTTATTTGGTGGGGACGACCTCGAGCCTGTTATGTGTTTATTTTATTTGTGTGTGTTTTACCTCAACTTGAATATATTGAAAGCCAACTCGATCAAGTACGCAATCGTACTAGCTACGGGACTTGGGGAATGCCTAACACCTTTCCCCATAGTCAAATGAACCCCCATACCCGGATCTCTGGTGTAGACATAGTTTTAGAGTCTCAAGTGTGCTAAAAGGAAAAATATTTTCTAAAAGAACGGTGGCCTGGCATATTGAAATCAAATGTCAGGTGGCGACTCTAAGTTATTTTCCTTTCGAAATAAATTTTTGTCACTTTTTAAATGGAAAACCCTTTTCGAGTTGTACTAGATCTTTTTATTATTTTAATAGGGTTTTAGTGGGGTTTGTTTGAAAAAGGGGTGTGACCGAGGTCATCAGCGCAATTTTTCCTTTTTCCGTGCTTCTTAGACCTTGAAAATCTCGCATTTGATCGTCTCAATTTGTGTACATAGTATGGGCGCAAAGCCGGAAAATTTTTATGTGGAAATATATGAATTTTGATAATAGTACTTATATAGTTGACTTTAATCAATATTTTCAGTAAACGAATCTGGACTCGTGATGTGACGGTCCCGAATAATTTGTAGGAAAATATGGGACCTGGGAGTATTCCCAGAATCGAAATCCGAGGACTCAGGGCTTAGTATAGAATTTTTAGAGAAGTTATTTATCTGAAAATGATATGAAAAATTGAAATAAAAATAAGCTAGAAAATATAGGTATCGGGCTCGTATTTTGGTTGCGATGTCCGGTACAAATCTTAAATGAGCGTTAAGTGCTTTCTGTGAAATTTAGGCGAAATCGGACGTCGTTTGACTCCTTTCGGACTAAAAATGAATTTTTTGAAAGTTATGATCGTTTGACTCCTTTCGGACTAAAAATGAATTTTTTGGAAGTTATGAACTTTGAAATGAAATGATGAGTTCTGGGTTTGATTGTTTGATTTTTAAGTTACTTTAGCAATTTGATCCCTCGATCAAGTTTGTAGGATGTCATTGAGTTGGTGTGTGTATTTTTTGTGGAGCTTCGAGGGCTCGGGAGTGATTCAGAGGTGGTTCGGGGTAATTTTACACTTAAATGCATACCAGATTTTCAGCACTTTTTGCCCTGGTGATTTGTTCTTTGTGAACGCAGCCTTAGGCTCGCGTTCACAGTGCTTAGTCAACTTCCTCTTCTTCGATTGCAACCTCCTTTCCGCCTTCGCGTAGCTCTGTCAAACCCAACAATTCGTTCGCACCCGTCTTATCGCGATCGCGTAGGCCTTTTCCCCTCTGACCACCCGCCTTCTCTTCGTGTTCGCATCTTCCCTATCGCGAATGCGATGGTGTGTGATGCCAACTCTTCGCGAACGTGTTCCCGTCCTCGAGATCGCGAAGGGCATTTTTGCCAAGTGGATTTTTATGTTTAAAATTAGAATATTGACGGGATTCTTCACATTTTATTCACACTAGTTCTACCCTAAAAACTCCATTGACAAAATTCAAACTTCTTTTTTTCCATAACTCTTTGATAAGTGATCTTAACTTCATCCCTTCATTATTTCTTCATCTAATTATTAATTTTCTAGCCCAAAAACATGAAATCAAAGTAGAAATTACGGTCTTTGGGTGCAGTTAGGTTTTTGGGGTTTTGGGCAATTCAACCTCAATTGAGGTCGAATCTTAAAATAAATTGCATATTTAAACTCTTGGGGTTATGGGTGATTACTTTTTTGTCTATGCCTCGTGTTTGGACAATGTGGACCCGGTGTCGGATTTTGGTGTTTTTGAAAGAATGATAGAAAATTCATTTCTAAGCTATAGAATTGTGTCCTTGAGCTATAATTGATAATATTGAATCTAATTATGCTTAGATATCGTTGTTTAAAGGTTGGATTCTAGAGGAAAGGCGTGTTATAGGCTTGATTGATATTTGGGACCGAGGTAAGTGTTTGATCAAACTTTTGCTTGAGGGAATAGGATTAGAGTGTTTGATTGCTATTTCCTTAATGATCGTATACGGTGTATAGGTATGGTACCAGTATGTTCAAGGGAAGTTCGCGCATGGGAAAAGGGCATGTTTATTAGAATCGGTAGTTTTAGAAATCAGGCAAGGGTAGTGTAGGATTTAAAGGGAATAGGAACATCATAGAACCTTCTACGACATTCCAAAAAATGACTTAAGTATATATTTCAGGAAGTTTAAGGCATTACCTGCAACACAAGTCAGAAATAAGAGGATTGAAATGAAATAAAAGAGGGACTAATAGTGCAAATTGAAAATTTGATGGCTGCCCCATCTTTTTCTATATAAAGCACCCCCAATACCTTGAAACACAAGTTTGGAACCCAAAACATTTCCCAAGAAAATCCCTCTCCAAGCTTCAGATTCCAGAATTAAAATATGAGATTAAGGGTCATCTTTTTTCAGCTAATCATTCCTCCCAACACTGTTTGATTTTTAGATCTTATCTTAGCCTAAAATCTAAAGGAATCATAAAAAAACAAAAATTCAAAAACAAAAACTTTAATGTTTCGTTGCCTTTCCAAATAGTTTAAGTTCCTATTGGCTTTTCTCTGATTCTACTATAGTTTGGAGTCTGTTAAACAGTACTTGAGATTTTTGGAGCAGGTTTAAGGGCATTCGGTCTATTTTGAATTGGTTTCACATCTAAGCTCAATTTGGAAAGTATTTGAGTACATTGTGAGTCGTTGTGCTGTTATTTGGTTTATTTCCTTAGGAACATGTGAAGCATGGGTTTCAATTTCAAGTTCAGTAGGGTTATATACATGCGTTGTAGTTGATTCCTCTTATTTTGCTTGATTTCAAGCTCATTCTCGACTTGTAAACCAATTTGCTGGGTTGTTCGATTGAATCTGCTTATCCTGCTGCTGATCTCTGATCTACTCTATTCTGCTTGTGTTACATTTTCCAGGTACACCTTTGAACTAGCTTTGATGTATTCGCTTACTGTTGACAATGAAATAAAAATCAAAACCAATTCTAGTTGTGGATTTGTTGTTTCGCCATGACTAAAAAAGTTTTGTTGTGATTCGTGAATGAGTATTGTAGTCACATATAAGCTGTCTATTTGAATATAGTTGGTATATGTAATAACATGATTGTTTCCCAACAGTTTCTTCATATACACTTGATGTAATCTGCTATAATCAATTGCATTCTGAAATAAAATTTGGAATTGTGAGTGGCGTGCTAGCATATTAGTCTATTTGGTCATTGATTTTCGCATTAGTTATGTAAACAAATAGGAGCTGAAATATTGTTATCTTCATACTACACACATTTGTAATTAGGCCTAGCAAAATATAAGTGACTAGAATTTTGATGCTGCCTGCATATTAAATTTGAGTTGGATTGCCATCTGGGCCATAAAATGAAATTAGAACAACAGAGTGTTGGTTTATGTTGAATAATTTGGATTCAGGAGTTGTCAACCATTCTTTATTTTAGTTAGTATTTCTTTGGATTTAACATCATTCTATAAAAAAAAAGAATCAAAAACATTAATGAGGCTGGGTGATGTTCTTTAGATTTGATAAAGTTGTTAGTACCAAATAATTATATGTCTCCACCACTACTAGTTGAGCAATACACTCATAAGTTTTAGAGTAGTTGTGGGGGCGTGTCCAACAATTTAACTGTTCAACCTGGGAATCGATCCCAAGAGTGGAGCCATGAGGCCTGACGGCTGTAGTGTGCCATGTCTTAATTGAAATTTGGGTTTAGAATTAGGTAGCACGTTCAAGCTAAAAGGCACTCCCTTTTGCTTGGATCCGAACTTGAATTTGAAGCCCAACTTTTGATAATAATAACCAATTAGGGCTTTTTTTTTCTTTTAGAGACAAGACAAAATAGGAAAATCTAGTCGCTTTTATTTTACCCTTTCAAATAAGCGAGGCGAGCCTCGCCCAATGAAATACAAAATTTTGGGGTCCTCAATAATATTTTTTTAAAAATTTTTAGAAAATCAGAAAGTGTCGTGTAGCGAATTTCACGTCCCTCCCAAAAGACAATAACGCATTAGACTCTTTTAGACGCGATTCTAATAAAATTCCCTTTTTAAAATCAGGTGTGCATTTCATGCGACCCAACAAATCCCAAAATATTGAATAGGATATGCTTAGGATTGCGTGTGCATTTTATGTGACGCAATCCAAAGGCACGTCTTAAACGACATTCACCATTCTTGTTAAAGAAAAAAAAGAAAACATATTGAATAAAAGCGGTAAAAAGTAAAATTGGCACATAGGTTCTTCATATAATAAAATAAAATAATATGCTACATGCTACATTTGAGTGACCGTGCTAGAACTAGGGAACTCAGGAATGCCTAACACCTTCTCCTAGGTTAACAGAATTCCTTATCTGGATTTCTGGTTCGCGGACTGTTAACAGAGTCATGATTTTGCTTGGTTCAGGGTTCAACCGGTGACTTGGGACACCATTAGTCTCCCAAGTGACGACTCTGAATAAATAATAATCAAATCTCATTCTCATTGTCCTTCAAGTGGAAAAACTCCTTCACGCCTTTCCGGGTGTGTATAGCGAAAATGGAGGTGTGACAGCTCAGGCGACTCTACCGGGGATAAGAACCTGAACGTTTTGTTCAGGGTTTAGAATTTGAGCTTGGAATAATTGTTGTAGTTGGATTTGTCTGATTCTGCTACATGATATGTGCCTAATGTGCTAATTGAATTCTTTTACCGCTTTGATATTGTGTTAACTGTATATAAACTCTGCTGAAACCCATCTCCTGTCTAAGTCTTCTAAATCGTGAAGAAGTGTGAACTTCGTACGACTTCTTTTTTGAACACATCTCCTCTCTGAGTCTATTCTGTTGGGAAAAAAGGTTGTTTTATTGTTCGTAGAAAAAGAAAAAAAAAAGAAAAAAAAGAGTTTTTATTTTTAGTTCGAAAAAAATAGTTTGTTTTATTATTTGCTGAAAAAAAAAAAGAGTCGTTTATTTTTATTTCAAAAATAGGTTGTTTTATTGTTTTTAGTTTTAGGAAATAGGTTGTTTGTTGGAAATGAAAAGAAAAAAAAGGTCGTTGTTTTGTCTTGTTTTGAAAAATAGAATAGGAAAAAATAGTTTGTTTTGCCATAAAAAGTAAAAAAACGGAAAAAGAGTCTTTTATTTTGGTCTTGTTTTTGAAAATGAAAAACAGAAAAATTGTTTGTTTCACCATAGAAAATGGAAAAAAAAAAGAGTCTTTTATTTTTAGGCTATTTTATTGTTTGTTGAAACATAAAAAGAAAAAGGGTCTTTTTTAAAAGTAGTTTTTTATTTGTTTATGAAATACCAAAAATAAAAATAAAAAGATTCTTGCTCTCAAAAATAGTTCGGTTAATTTGCCCGAACTATGCAGGTTTGATTCTCAATGGATGTGAGACACGTATGCAACACTCATCGGGTCCAACCTCCCATTTATAAAAATAGCCAAAAAATGTCAAAATTTTAATTTTTGTCATAAATAAACCAGGTGATGCCGTTTTTGTAAAAAATAATAGCTGAATTTTACCGAAAGGGATGCCATAAGGCTAACTTTTAATAAATAGCCACTTTTGGCAATATTTTGATTTTTGACCCTCACAACCTTAAAATCTTCGTCTCCGAGGCGCTGGAAGGTCGTGTTTGCTATACTGGATCATTTGTCTTAATTTGAAAAAGACAAGAAAAAGAGTCATTGGCCAAATAATACTGTTTGAATTTTGGTCAAACTAAGCCGATCCAGCTTCAGTAGCGCCTTAAACCGTTCTTGCCCAAATAGCCCTAGAGTATCTATGTGTTGTTGAAAGGCTATTTTCGTAAAAGAACGGAAAAGTTTATGAAATGTCATAAAATTATCCTTCTCGACCTCAAAATTCATGTGAAATTGGTAAAGGGACCACGTTTGCAAAAATAGCCATTCGGTTAAAGTTGGCATATGGGAAAGAATCTGTTAGTTTGTTTTCTCTTGTGAGTAAAGTATAGGGGTTGTTCGATTTTTAGGTCTGTATTTCAGCTTTTTGTCAGAGTCTGTTAGTTTTTCTAAGTTTGTCAGTTTTGAATCAAAGTTTTGTTTTACTATGGAAAATTGAATGTTCCAAAATATGTTTTATTGTTTTTTTACGTTTTATCTTCACGAACTCAGCTTGGTCTGATTCATGCGGGCAAATGATACATATTCAATGCACATAGGATTTGACCATATCTAAATAAAAAAAGAAAAGAGAAAACGAAAAGAGCAGGAAAACAAGAAAAAGAGAAAGGAGAAAAAAATGAATGAGAAACAAAAAGAAAAACAAAAGAGCATGAAAGGTTGAAAAACAAAAGAAAAAAGGAAAACAAATGATAGAAAATGGGGACCAAAAAGGAACAATGGAAAGCGAGAATAAAAGAGATAAGAAAGAAAATAAGTCATAACCAAATAAAAGCAGAAAAAGAAAAAGAGCGGAAAACAAGAAAAGAAAGAAATAAAAGAGAAGACTGAAAAGGGAGAAAAGAAAAAAAAATAGAGAAGTAAGAAAGAAACGAGAAACAAGAATAGAGAAAGGTTTGAAATCAAAAATGACAAAATGCCGGTATGACACATGCGATAGCAAATGCCTAATAGAAATAATCAATTTATTAGGTGCATTCACTCCCAAGATGTGCGATTACAAACGTGTTAAATGCCCTAACACTAACATGATTGTTTCATTTCCGCATATCATTTTAGAAACGTGGTTGGTTTGTGGTTCTAAGGTAGCATTTCATTGCGACACAAAAGACAATGGCAGAAGACAACGGAACTGAGTGGGTTGACACCAATGTCGAAAAACACTTGGCTGAACTGGACAACGAGTTGGTAGATGAGAAAAAAGGGATAAGACATCATGTGTCATACATATACCATGCATGGATGACTTGGGAAGCACCACTCCCACCATCGCCAGGCTTCTTGGATGCTGTTCTTACCCAAACACCAAACACAGGGCATGCTAATCCTCCACACACTCTAGATTTACCCATTTATCACAACTTTTCCAACAACCCTATTAGTCCCACCACTTGTCATCCAACTATCTTTTCCCAAAAGTGCCAGCCGGTCACATCCATTGTTCTCATCCACGAGCACCCACCCAAAACTCATATTGCCCAATATTATCCCTCTGAGGTTCCTCACAGGGTTCCCAAACCGCACAAGCAGAGCCTAAAGGATAAACCTCATGTTGAAATTGGAAAGTTCGCCGGAAGGGAATGGGGAGATGGGAACCTAGGAAGCTGAAAGAACTGTCCGTGACTTCTTACAGTCGCCTACCCATGGGGTTTAAAATGCAAAAATTCAAGTTTTATAATGGGTTTGGAGATCTGGTGTCTCACCTAAAGGTTTATTGTAGTGATATGAGAAGTGTGGGTGAGAAAGATGACTTGATGATCGCAATTTTCAGTGAAAGCCTAAGCAGGGCAGTTTTGTACTGGCATGATCATCAAGATTTTAAGAGATGGCCTACTTTTGGAGACATTGCTCGAGACTTTGTCTGATACTTCCAATACAAATCAAGGTTTACCGCAGATCGATCTTCCCTATATAAGATGGAAAAGAAGCCAGAGGAAAGCTTTAGGGTCTTCGGGCTCAGATGGAGGGAGCAAGTTGCTCAACTAAGCACCTCGATTAGAGAAGAAGGGATGGTCGAACTTTTCCTACAAATACAAGATCCCGTCTACTTCAATTATTTGATCCTGGCTGTGGGTAGACCTTTCAATGAGGTTTTAAGAATGGGGGAGCTACTAGAAATGGGAATCAAGTCAGGAAAAATCATGAATTGGTCGAAAAACATTCAGAACACCCCAGCAAACTTGGGTGGGTGAGGGAAAAGAAGAAAAGATAATCTAATAAGTTCTCATGATCAACACTACCAACCTCGGAATCGTCCCCATAGATATCCTTGTGCACCAGGTGATCCTCCCCGATACTATATCTCTCCACATAACCCCTATAGTCGTATATCACTTGTCCAGTACCCGGCCTACAAAAATTCTTATCTACCTCCACGAGTGTACTGGAAGCCCCTTGGGTAAGGTTTTAGGTCGAATCAGGCAGTCAGGAATAAGAGGTTGCTGAAACGAGAAAAGACTCTCACTCCTATTAGAGAATCATATGCTAGTTTGTTCTAGAAGTTGAAGCAGCTGGGTGTATTGCAGCCGATCCAGATAAAAATGCCAAATCCTCCGAAAGGTGAGTTTTCTCTAAAGTGTGCCTACTGCTCAGATGCTATGGGGCATGACAGGGAGAAGTGTTGGCAGCTAAAGAAAGAAATTCAGAAGCTCATTACAGATGGCATTATCGTCGTGCCAAATATAGATGCAACCGACACCAGCCAATGTCCACCACCTATGCAAATGAGATGCACATGGTGGATATGATTTCCTTGGAAAAGTATTTGAAGGCCTCGGTATTGTTGACGCGGAATTCAGTGGCTAAGACACCGTGCTTGGTAATTGGAAAGACGCTTCATCTCTTGGCTAGCTGGAGAGAAGTCTTGGTGGTTTATTTTGTTATCATTTCTGTTGTCTGAGTTATTTTCAGGGCTGTAATCCGGACATTGTCTTGTGATTCAAACCCTTCTATCCTTTTATTTGTCTAGTCGTCATATCTTATGTAGTGTTATCCAGGTTTGTTTTAGGATTGTACCCCAGTTTGTGTTGTTTTGGTGTTAAACCCTTTCATCATCTTTTTAATAAAATTCTCTATTTTTATTCCATTTCTAGCCATTTTGTTTAGTTCTCTTTTATTTTTACAATTCTTTTCCTGTTGGCTGTAGTGACGTGGCATGCATAAATAATTCTCAGTCGAATCTTTAAAATTTATGTTGGTCGGGAAACAATGAAACCATTTTAAAGATAATAGGGGCACTTGAGTGAAATATGAACATATTTTTCTATGTTTGAAACCCGAACCATGTGAAACTGGACAGATAGAATATGAGAAAACCCTAGGGGTAGGTGCGCCAAATAAGCAGGGGCCATTCGCGGTATTGAGATTGAGAGTGTTGTACAATGGTAGGGAAATGTGTGGAAATGACCATCAATTCCGATGCGGTCAAGAGATACTATAGTGTAATGTCTGTGCATTAATCATCATTGTTTGCATTTGGCACATCTTGAGGATTGAAATGACGAAGGCATTTGTTCTGCTATACAAACGATTTTTTCCATTGCCACTCCTTTTATCCGTTGTTTATTTTCTTTCGTATCCCTCTTTTGGTATCAACAACACAATCAAAGAAACGCAAATGCGCGAATTAAGCAAATGGAAAAAGAAAGAAAAAGAAAAGGAAGAAAAGAAAAAAAGAAGAAGAAAAAGGAAAAAAAAGAAAAGGAGAAATAAAGGAAGAAAAGGAAATTTAAAATAACATAAAAGAAAAGAAAGCAGCAGAAGAAAGAAGAGAAAGATAAAGAAATGCAGAAAAAAAGGAAAAAGCAAGAAAAAAAACACAAAGAAAAGAAGAGAACGAAAATCAGAAAAACGTAGTCTCTATGACGTGAACTATGTCTGACTTGATCCCGAAAGGGTATGTGCGAAGCCTCTCTGAGGTTCAGTCATACCAAAATAAAATTCCAAAAGTCCCCAAGCAAGAAACTGGGGCAGAAGTTGTGATTCTTGAAAGAAATTAGATTCTGAACGTTGTAATTTTAACCCACTTTGAAATTATTTTGAGCCTTTATACCCCTTTCTTTCTAACCGTATCCAAAAGCCCACATTACTGTCTAAAAGAAGACCTTCAGATCAATCTTTGAGAAATGCGAAGTCAAGCAGGTGCCGGTAATTCATGTCAGGGGCAACACTCCAGTTAAAACAAGCAAAAATGAGAACAAAAGCATTCACGAGTACCACGAGGCGATGAAAGTTGAGAGAAAATAAAATTAGAGGGTCTTATTGGTGAAAACCTTCATAGTCACCTTGAGGCGATGAAAGTTGAGAGAAAGAGAAAATGAGACAGGTTTGTTGGTAAAAATCCTTTGGGAACTATAAGCCGAATAAAGAGTGTAAATTAGATTGGATAAGTGGAGCATTGAAGTCAGTCTCATAGCAAGAAAAACAACAAGAGCTGAACATCAAGTTTTATTGATAACATAGCTATAGGTGCATTTCATGGTCATTAGATTTGGTATCCTCATTTGATAGGATTCTAATTCATAGTTTCCCTCTAGGATCATCTCTTTCTTTTTCCATCACTCCGTTCCTCTGTTTTGTTTTACCCTTTCAGAGTCTTTTGCTCATAACAACGGAGAAATGATTTAAAAATTTGCCACCATCTTTCTAATTACAAAAAATAGGGTCACAAGTAAGGAGGATCAACAAGAGCACTAAGCTGGTAATAATCAACATGCTTTCGGGATCTTGGTAACACAAAAAGTTTTGGTAGACGTTAGTTCATGAGCAACGCAACTAATAAAGGGTATTGGGTTTGAACGAAGAATAGATGTTTTCTGTGACAAGGGTCAAGCGAAGGAGAAACAGACTTCAAGTTCAGGGGCTAGGGGGTTTCAAATTGGGAGAAAAACATACTATAGGTGGCAATCAACATGCTCTGGGGGTTCATATGAGGCACAAGGGTTGGTAAAAGTCGGTTCAGAAGTAGTGCAACAAACAGAAGGTATAGGGTTCAAATGTAGAAAAGGTATATTCTATGCCAAAGATTAAAAAGGAAGTGGCTGGGCAAGAAACAGGAAGGGGCTTCAAATGGGAAATGAAAGTTATCAAGGCCAAGGCCATCAGATAGGCCAAGAAACAACAACATACTGTGGAGGGGCATTGGACGTGCGGTGAAATTCATGCGAAAAACAATGTTAGGGAGATGTCGGTTCATGCCACGTGCACTTTATATATTAATGGCAAAAGAAAAAGGGTTCGTCCATAAAACAAGCATGGTCTTCGAATGGAAATCAATCATTAGGGCAAGCGAAACATAAATCACCGCAAAGTTCAAGGCCACAAGCCAACCACCACTTTAAACTGACAAGATTTTTCTTTGATTAAAATAGGGGCAGAAGTTTCATTTATTTTATGGAAACTCTCAGCAGGGGAAAGAGCAAGCACCAAACTAGGTTTGACCGAATTTCAACTACATTTCGGTCTTTAAATTTTATGTTTTGAAGTGGGGAGCCCGCCCCGATAACAGAGGCATACATTTCGGTCTTTAAATTTTATGTTTTGAAGTGGGGAGCATACTCCGATAACAGAGGCATACATTTCAGTCTCTAAATTTTATGTTTCAAAGTGGGAAGCCTGCCGCGATAACAGAGGCATATATTTCAGTCTTTAAATTTCACGTATTAGAGTGGGGAGCCCCCCCCCCCCCCCACCAGTAGCAGAGGCATACATTTGTATCTTTAAATTTTAAGTTTTGAACTGGGGAGCCTGCCCCGATAATAGAGGCATACATTTTAGTCTTTAAATTTTATGTTTTGAAGTGGGGAGCCCGCCCCAATAACAGAGGCATACATTTCTATCTTTAAATTTTAAGTTTTGATGTGGGGGGCCTGCGCAGATAACAGAGGCATACATTTCGGTCTTTAATTTTTAAGATTTAAAGTGAGGAGCCCGCCCCGATAACAGAGGCATATATTTTAGTCTTTAAATTTCACGTATTAAAGTGGGGAGCCTGCCCAGATAACAGAGCCATATATTTTAGTCTTTAAATTTGATGTTTTGAAGTGGGGAGTCAGCCCCTTTAGTAGAGGCATACATTTCGGTCATTAGATTTTAAGTTTTGAAGTAAGGAGACCATGCCGATAATAGAGGCATACATTTCAGTCCTTAACTTTTTTGTTTTAAAGTGGGGAGCCCGCCCCAATAACAAAGGCGTACATTTCAGTCTTTTAATTTGATGTTTTGAAGTGGGGAGCCTGCCCCTATAATAGAGGCATACATTTTAGTCTATAGATTTTATGTTTTGAACTGGGGAGCCCACGCCAATAACAATGGCATATGTTTCAGTCTTAAATTTTATGTTCTGAAGTGGGGAGCACACCCCAATAACGGAGTCATACATTTCAGTCTTTAAATTTTAAGTTTTAATGTGGATAGCGTGCCCCGATAACAGAAGCATACATTTCAGTCTATAAATTTTATGTTTTAAAGAGGGGAGCCCGCCCCGATAATAGAGGCATACATTTCTGTCTTTATATTTGATATTATGAAGTGGGGAGCCCACCCCTATAATAGAGGCATACATTTCAGTCTTTACATTTTAAGTTTTGAAGTGGGGAACCCATGCCGATAACAGAGGCATACATTTCAGTGTTTAAGTTTTAAGTTCTGAAGTAGGGATCCCACCTCGATAACAGAGGAATAAATTCCAGTCTTTAAATTTTAAGTTTTTCAGGCCTCAAATTTTTTGTTTTGAAGTGGGGAGACCACCCCGATAACAGAGGAATACATTCCCGTCTTGAAATTTCAAGGTCACACTTCAGTCATATTACAATTCAAGTTTTAGTTTTAAAATTCGTATTGGAATCCGATAACAAACCCTAGTTTTACAAACTGGGGCAGAAAGTTTTCTTTGTTTATTCTATTTTGCAAAGTCAGGAGCCCGCATGGATAATAGAGGAATACATTCAAGTTCAAGTTTATTCAAGTCCAGCAATATGGATAGAAAGAACAATATCTCGGTTAGCAAGTTGAGTAGCAACAATAGATTTCACCAAGGGAGCACAAGATAACCAAATAACAAGGAAGTGCAAAAGCAAGTTTGAAGATTTTAAATCGGACTTTTGTAATTCATAGTTTATAGCTTAGGCTAGATTCTTTTTATCTTCAACATGGTGTAATAAGGGAAGTCCGCAAGCAGTAGCAGCAGCAGCAGCAACTGCAATGAAATCACAGCTCCTGGTAGTCCCAGCTACCAGATACTCCCGAACTACGCTGACTTGTATCTTGTTTAACCAGGATATGTAGGCAACCTCTTAATCAGGTGCGTTCAATTTTAAAAAAAAAAAATACTTCACACGGAATTGTCAAACGGGGCAAAAATTTCTCGTATTTCCTCACTTGATTTTGCACGAAAACTCTCTGTGTTTCCGAGCAAAAGGGGCAGCTGTGAACACGTGATTTTTGCCCTATATATGAATCATTCCCAAAAATTCAAACAAAATATTTTTTCTTTATTTTTATAAATTTTGTGAATTTTCGTGTCATTTTGTGTTAATTGATTGTATTCTATTTTTGAATTTGTGTTCATATGAAAATACAAAATACGTATTTGTATTTAGGATTTAATTTCATGCTCTAATATTAATTAGCGGTTAATTTTTTTAGAACAAAAAATAATAAAAATAGTTTACTTTAGCATTTTAATTATTTTCATTGTAAATTTGTCATGAAATATTTTTTAAACAATTTTAGGAGTTAATTAGTGTAATTGAAAAATGTACAACAACAAAAATAACAACAACTACCCACAATAGTCCTAGAAAGTGGGATCTGGGGAGGGTAATATGTAGATGGGTCTTACCCCTACCCGAAAGGGCAGACAGGTTGTTTCCAATCGACCCTCGGCTCAGTGACGGAAAGGAAAAACAAAAACAAAAGAGCATTAGTAACTCCAGCAGATATAGCGTAAATAATTATCTAAACATAAGAACCATAAATAAATACCATAAGGGAGACACAATCTAAAACACAAATCATATATGGATAGCCCTGCCAACCTCACCCAATCCCGGGTGAGGAGTACGAAAAACTCTAGGAGCCCCTATCCTACAACCCTAATACTAGACCTCAAGACTTTCCTATCAAGGCCATGTCCTTGGAAACCCGCATTGTAGCCATGTCATGCCTAATCACTTCTCCCCAATACCTCTTAGGCCTCCCTCTGCTTCATCGTATGCCGACCATCGCCAGCCGCTCACAACTCCTCACCGGGGCATCAGGACTTCTCCTCCGCACATGCGTGAACAACCTCAGCCTCGCTTCTCGCATCTTCTCATCCACCGGGGCCACCCCACCTTCTCTCGAATAACTTCATTCTTAATCTTATCTAAACTGGTGAACCCACACATCCACCTGAGCACCCTCATCTCCGCAACCTTCATTCTCTGAACATGAGAGTTCTTCACTCGCCAGCACTCCGCCCTATACAACATGGCAGGTCTAACCACAGCTCTATATAATTTCCACTTGAGTTTTTGTGGAACTTTATTGTCACATAGGACTTTGACCACCCCGCTCCTATACGATGAGTGATGTCCCCGTCAATCTCTCCGTCCCCCTGAATCACCGACCCAAGATATCTGACACTGTCCCTCTTGTCGATGACCTGAGATCCAATCATCACGTCCCTGCCTACTTCACTCGGCTCGGCACTAGACTTGCACTCAAGTTATTCTCTCTTATATCTCAACAAAAATTCCCTACCCTAGCCCACGGCCCAATCCCACAACACCCGACCCATTCCGATTTGTAGAGCCCCAAAACGATGTCTTTTGGGGTCCATTAGATCTGAGTCGTCCAATCCTTTTAATCCAACGATTGTGGTGCTCTCTCAGGGATTAAATAAAAATGTCCTAAAACATTAACCAAACCCTAGACAATTGTATCTTCCTCGTACCAAATTCACCCCCACCGTCCTCCGTCGCGCCTCCGCCGTCTGCCGCTAGCCGGAAATCGTCGCCGCTGGCGGTGATGCTCCGATGGACCCCAAATTACACCAACCCTTATCCTCAACTTCCTCGTTCTCTATAAACCATTGATTTTCTCCAAATCCCACCAAATCGCCTCAAATCTGTCTAATCCTAGGCACCGCCACCATCGCCCACAGCGGCGCCGATGCCAATCACCCTCAAATTTTCACCCCTCGTCCTCCTCACTCCCCTCTGTCCTGCCATGGTAATTACTTCCCTAAAACCAAACTCGAGCGCTTCAAATATGTTTTTTGAAATTTCAGCCCAAAAAATAAAACCTTCCAAGTAAGCCGAATTTGATACCAGACAATCTCCCTGTTTTTCTTCTTCACAATTCCATGGTCGGTTTCCGTCAAAGGTCAACGGGTCTCATCAGTGTTAAAATCTAGGGTTCACGCATTATTTTACATTTGGGGTTTTCTCTCTCGGAGAATTTTTGATTGATATTATGAGCTTATTTTAACAAATATAAACCCATAATATAAATTAGAGTTTATTCCTAGGAATCTCATAAGTTCAAATTAATTTAGTAAGTCACCTTTTCTTTCTTTTAGTTTTAATTTTATTTCGATTCATGTTCTATCTTCTTAACTGAATGTATTTTAGTTTTTGAATTTTTCTTAGTAAGTAATTTGATTGGCAGTATAACTTTGTCGATTAATTTGTTAAGCGATACATGGCTGTATTTGTTTTTAGTCTAATTTTCAGTCTCATTTGTTTCGTTTATTTAATCAATTATTACTATAACTAATATGTGATTCTGTCTCGTGACTGCTTCTGAATTTTTCTTTAAGTTTAATTTTTCTTTGATTTTGACTAATTCTGTTTGTTTTGTTATTTTGATGTTAGTTTAATTTGGTTTTGAATGTGTTTTGTTTATTTAATTTTGATTACTTCTGTATTTTTTTTTTTGCTGTTAGTTATTGCTGAATAATTCACATATTAGTTAGCTTTAGTTAAATTCTAGCTTGCATAAAGGGTGAGTGGTTTGGTGTAGTTAACCGAAGCCAGTAGTTTCACGGCTAGTTCGTTCATGGGAAAAGGGTAGGTTTATTAAAATTGGTGATTTTAGAAATCATGCAAGGGTAGTTTATGGATTTAATGGGAATAGGAACATGATGGAACCTTCTAGGACATTCCAAAATAGGACTTAAGTATACATTTCAGGAAGTTTAAGGCATTACTTGCAACACAAGTCGGAAATAAGAGGATTATAATTAAATAAAAGAGGGACTAATAGTGGAAAATGAAAATTTGAGGGCTTCCCCATCTTTGCTTATATAAAGCACCCTCAATACCTTTAAACACAAGTTTGGAACCCAAAAAATTCCTCTAGAAAATCCCTCTCGAAGCTTCAGATTCCAGAATTAAAATCTGAGATTAAGGGTCTTCTTTTTTTGGCTAAAAACTCCTCCCAAAACTCCCTCTCTTTGCTTTTTAGATCATAGCTTAGCCTCAAATCTGCAAAAATCATTAAAAAAATTGAAAATTCAAAAAAAAACCTTTACTGTTTCACTACCTTTTTAAATAGTTTCAGTTCCTATTGGCTTTTCTTTGATTCTACTATAGTTTGGAGTTTGTTTAACAATACTTGAGGTTTTGGTAGCTAGTTTAAGTGCATTTGGGTCTATTTGAGTTTGTTTCACATATTAGCTCAATTTGGAAAGTATTTTAGTGCATTGTGAGTTGATATGATGTTATTTGGTTTATTTGCTGAGGAACATGTGAAGCCCGGGTTTCAATTTCAAGTTCAGTAGGGTTGTATACATGGTCTCTAGTTGATTCCCCTAATTTTTCTTTATTTCTAACTCATTCTGTACGTGTAAACAAATTTTCTGGGTTGTTCGATTAAATCTGCTAATCCTGCTGCTGATCTCTGATATACTCTATTCTCCTTGTGTTACATTTTCCAGGTACACCTTTGAACTAGATTTGATTTATTTGCTTACTTTTGACAACATGAAATAAACATCGAAACCAATTCTGGATGTGGATTTGTTGTTTCGCCATGACTGAATAAGTTTTGCTCTAATTCGTGAATGAGTATTGTAGTCACATATAAGCTGCTTGTTTTAATTTAGTTGGAGTATGTAATAATAGGACTGTTTACCAACAGTATATTCATATACACTGGATGTAATCAGCTATAATCAATTGTGTTCTGAAATAAAATTTGGAATTGTGAGTGGCGTGCATGGCATATTAGTCGATTTGGTCATCGACTTTCGCATCAGTTGGGTAAACAAAAATGAGAAGGCAATATTGTTATCTTTATATTACATACATTTGTAATTAGGCCTAGCAAAATACAAGTGATTAGAATTTTGATTCTGCCTGCATATTTGATTAGAATATGATTGCCATCTGGGCCTTAACATAAAATCGAAACAGCAGAGAGTTTGTTTATGTGGAATAATTTGGATTCAGGAGTTATCAACAATGATTTGTTTTAGTTTGTATTTATTTGGATTTAACATCATTCTATTAAAAAGGAAATCAAAAACGTGAATGAGGATGGGTGATGCTCTTTAGATTTGATAAAGTTGTTAGTACCAAATAATTATATTTCTCCACAACTGCTAGTTGACCAATACACTCATAAGTCTCATAATAATTGTGGGGGCATATCCAATAATTGAACTGTCCGACCTCGGAATCGATCCCAAGAGTGGAGCCATGAGGCCCGATGTCTGGAGTGAGCCATGGGTTTGGGCCAACGAATTGGGCCTATTTTCAGAGTTATAAATTCAAGTTTAAGTAATAATTGAAATTATAGTTTTTAATTAGGTTGCGGGTTCAAGCTGAAAGGACTCCTTTTTGTTTGGACCCTAACGTTAATTTGAAGCCGAACTTTTGATAATACTAACCAATTAGGACTTTCTTTTCTTTTAAAGACAAGAAAAAAAAGGAATATTTTGTCGCTTTTAGGTTTATCCTTTAAAATAAATGAGGCGAGCCTCGCCCAATAAAATATAAAATTTTGAGGCCCTCAATAAAGGTTTTTCTTAAAATACTTAGAAAATCTGGAAGGGTAATTTAGCGAATTTCACGACCTACCATC
This sequence comes from Nicotiana benthamiana, assembly GCA_034376525.1. Classification (NCBI taxonomy): domain Eukaryota; kingdom Viridiplantae; phylum Streptophyta; class Magnoliopsida; order Solanales; family Solanaceae; genus Nicotiana; species Nicotiana benthamiana. The sequence continues at coordinate 46,445,530 of CM067328.1, forward strand.
CCAAAAGACAATAACGTGTTAGACTCTTTTAGACGCGATGCTAATAAAATTTTCTTTTTAAACTCGGGTGTGCATTTCGTGCGACCCAAAACATTGAATAGGGTATGCTTAGGATTGCGGGTGCATTTCATGTGACACAATCAGAAGGCACGCGTTAAATGACGTTCACCTTTCTTGTTAAAAAAAGAAGAAGAAAACATATCGAATAAAAGCGATAAAAATTAAAATGGTCACATAGGTTCTTCATGTAATAAAATCAAATAATAAGATAAATGCAAGAGTTGAGCGATCGTGCTAGAATCACGAAACTCGGGAATGCCTAACACCTTCTTCCGGGTTAATAGAATTCCTTTTCCGGATTTCTTGTTCGCAGAGTATTAACAGAGTCATGATATTCCTCGGTTCGAGATTCAACCGATGACTTGGGACACCATTAATCGCCCAAGTGGTGACTGTGAATAAATAATAACCAAATCCTGTTCCGATTTCCCTTTAAGTGGAAAAACTAATTTACGCCCTTCCGGGGGTGTATAGCGAAAAAGGAGGTGTGACAAATCTATCAAGTTGTTGCTCGCCTATTCAAGTTAACTCAATGTCCATATGTCTATGGAAATAAGATTATCAAGAATGCATTTACAATTCCTACATTTCAGCCAAGCAATGCAATTGGGTATATGTCTATCTCAATTGAGAATCTGTTCCCCGAGGTTTGGGTTCAAGAACTTCCTCTATTTAATTTTATATACAATCTAAAGTACCCACTTTCAAGTTTAACTAAAGATTCGTCGATAGTATTTCACTATTAGTTAGTCAGCAGAATAATTAAAAGGTGAATTAAGTAAACAACCCCATATGATAGACCAACTTTGTCAAATTAAACATCAAACAACAACATCCATGTTTCACCCATGACCCTAGAACAATGAATTTTAGCCAGTCATACTAGTGTTCATCACAAAGAAGAACTTGATGGTCAAATCTCTTCCTTGCCTCTTAGCTGTATATTTCTTGCACTAGACTATTAAAACCTTGCTATTTTACTCCTTGGGCGAGCTTTAATTCATATAGGTTAAGTGAATTTTCCTGCAGGTTCCCAATTTTGCCCCTTCAAGAACTGGGACTAGTGCATATGCGCTAATATTTGCACTAAACTTTGCGCTAGTAGCCTGACATTGTTCCTCCCACTTCTGGACTAGCGCCAAAGCACTAGACCTCGCGCTAGACTTCACAATATTTCTGGCCAATTTTCTACAATTCGTTGTCTAGTCTTTGCGCGCACTCTGCTCCGAGGGGTCTTTCTTGTTCCAATGCAACTCCAATCACCACTTTAAGGCATCATATAGGCTCATAATCCTGAAATGTGTAAAATTCACAATTAGAGCCCACTTACCACCATTTAACCCTATTATGACATTGTAATATAATCAACACCCTTGAGGTAACAAAGCGTGTGACGATGTGCTTCTTGACAAAGCTTACCACAACATTTCCATCATTAGTAGGAAAAGCAATGGCCTCTACCCACTTGGATAAATAGTAGACTACCACCAAGATGTACGTCAGACCATTATTTTATGGGAATGGTCCCATGAAGTCAATTCCCCAAGCATCAAAAAGCTCTACTACCAGAATGTTTTCCAGCGACATCTCGTGCTTCTTTGTGATCGTTCTGGTTCTTTGGAACTCCACACATTTTAACAAAGGCGTGTGCATCCCTAAATAATCTTTGCCAATAAAAACCCGATAGTAGAACTTTCTGGGAAGTCTTGTCTCCACCATGATGACCTTAGTATGGTTAGGTGTGACAGCCATGAAGTATGGCATTCATCTCCTCCTCAAGAACACATCACTGCACCAACTGATCTGCATAGAGCCTGTATAAGAATGGCGCATCCCATATGTAGAACCTGACATTATGCCAGAATCTTCTTCTATTATCTTGTTTCATTTTTGGTGGTTTCACCCCACTTGCAATAATGTTCACAAAATATACATACCACAGGGCTATGCTTGAGGTGATTGCCAATAACTGCTCATCAGTGAATGTTTCTTTGATTACACCCCATTCAGCTACTTGGTACAATTTTTCTAATCTAGATATGTGTTCAGCCACTTGATCTCTATTCCTCTGCGATCTCGGATATCTATGACAAAATTTTACAAAAGGAGGACCCACCGAATCAGTGTCGTCTTGGCGTCTTTCTTCTCAAATTGGTATCTAATAGCTGAATGATATGTATAGACGATGACTTTGGTCACCACTAGGTATAACCTGAACTTTTCAAATGCCCACACCACTGCAACCAACTATTTTTAATAAATGTGTAGTTCACCCAAGCTAGATTTATAGTTTTGGGCGCATAGTAGATGAAGTGGAAGATTTTGTTTATCCTTTTCCCCAAAAATGCTACGATAGCCAAGTCACTCGCATCGCACATCAACTCAAATGTCTGCACCCAATCCGGAGCAATTATGATTGGTGTAGTCACCAACCTTCCCTTTAGCTCCTCGAATGCCTTCAGATAGGCATCATCAAGTTTGAAGGCGACATCTTTCTCAAGCAACCTGCACATAGGAGAGGAACTTTTTGAGAAATCTTTAATGAATCGATGATAAAACCTGCATGGCCTAAGAAACTGCGAATTCCTTTAACATATATCAGTCTGGGAAATTTTTCAAACTCTTCCAGCTTTTCCTTGTTCAACTACAAACGATCTTTTTACACCTTGTTCCCCAAACTATACCTTCATGTACAATGAATTTTCCCAGTTTAGCACCAAGTTAGTTTCTTCACACCTATTAAGTACCTTATCAAAGTTCATCAAGCAGTTATCAAAAGAACATCCAAATAGAGAAAAATAATCCATGAACACTTCCACAAATCTCTCAACAATGTTAGTATATATGGCCATCGTAGACATTTGAAATGTTACAGGTGCATTATAAAGAACGAAAGGAATTCTCTTGAACGCATAAGTGCCATAAGGACGCGTAAAAGTGGACTTCTTTTGCCCTATGGGGCTATAACCTTATGATTATACCCCGAGTAACCATCTAAGAAGCAGTAGTACTCCTAACCAGCTAATCAAACATTTGGTCATTAAAGGGGAGGGGAAAGTTGTCCTTCCGGGTGGCATTGTTAAATTTTCTATAATCAAAGCAAATCCTCCACCTAGTGATAGTTCTTGTGGGAATTAAATCATTATTTTCATTGACAACTACAGTCATCCCTCCTTTCTTGGGTACACATTGAACGGGACTTACCCATTTACTATCTGAGATAAGAAATATAATACCTGCTTCAAGCCACTTAATCACTTCTTTTCTTACTACATATTTCATGATTGGATTTAGTCGGTATTGTTTCTCTATAATGGCCTTGTGTCTGTCCTCTATGAGGATTTTGTGCATGTTAAAGGCGACTAGTACCCTTAATAATAGACATTTTCCACCAAAGTGCTCTCTTGTGCTCCCGTAGCACTCTCAACAGCTTCTCTTCCTGCAATTTAGACAAGTTAGAAGACACAATAAAAGGTAAGGTATCAGAGTCACCCAAATGTGCATATTGAAGGTCAGGTGGGAGAGGTTTAAGCTCCAATTTTGGGGCTTCCTCAATTGACAGATTTGGAGGAGGTCCCTCTGTCCTGTTTAAGGGCTCAAATGGGTGTATCTCTTGCATGTACACACAAGATGTATCAAGGATGTGCATCATCTCCTAAACCTCCTCATCATTTCCCGGGCTATCAAATAACATAAGTGCTTTCTCTAGAGAATTATCTAGATAACACTCGGATCATAAATTTCCTCCTCATCCTCGACAACAAATATCATTAAGAGCTCTTCATAGTGGCGGGGAAGTTGGATTGCTTTGTAAACATCAAACACCGATTCTTCGTCATCTACCCTCAAAATTATCTTTCCATCTCTCACTTTGATAATTGTATCACCAGTAGCCAGGAGAAGTCACCCCAATTTAATTGGAACCAGGTCATCAACCTCATAGTCCAGGATAATGAAACTAGCAGGTAAGATAAATCTCACAATCTGCAACAACACATCTTCAGTCTCCCCTTAGGGTGCGCTATTGACTTATCACCCAGCAGCAACATCACAATAGTTGGCCTTGGAGCTCCGAGATCCAATTGCTTGAACAAATATAAGGGCATCAGATTTATGCTCGCCCCCAAGTCTCAAAGACCACGACTCACATCAATATTACCAATGCGCACATGAATCATAAAGTTGCAAAGATCCTTAAGCTTTTAAGGGAGCTTATTGTGGACCCTAGAAGTGCACTCCCTAGGAAGTACAACTGTCATGAATTCAGTCAATCGTCTCTTGTGAGTAACTATATATTTTATGTATATAGCTTACATTAGAATTTCACGAAGCACATCAACAAGTGGAATATTTATTGAACATGTCTCAATATAGATAGAAATATATTGAACATGCATTCATCATTTTTATTCTGCAACCTCTAGGGGATAAGGGGCGGTGTCCTCGGGCCCTCCACTGGCTCTTGATTTTTAGCAACATTCTTTGGATCGGGTTTCACCTTAGGGATTAACATTCTTTCAGGTATGGGCTTGTCTTTTCTCTTCTTTGGAACTTTTTCTAGATCCTACCCGTTTCAAAATGCAACTGCATTCACTTTAGGATTCTTTTTTGTATCATTTGGGAGAGCGCCTGCAGGTCTACTATTTTATTTGTTTCTAACTAACCTATTTGCATCTCAAGATTTTTGAGGTCTGTCCTGAACTACTGATTGTCTATCAAAAACTTCTTTAGAAAACCATTGGTGCTCTCTTCCATTTTCTAGGGTGGCTTTTGAGGATAATTAAAACCCACTTGGGGTATATGCTGATTCAGATTCTTCTGATTTCCACCCCATGAGAAGTTGGGATGATACCTCCAATTTAGATTGTACGAATTTTCGTATTGTACATGCTGATTTGGTGGACCTATATTTTGTTGCCCCAAATAGTATATGGATTCAGGATTCATGGGGTACATATCACTCATGTAACTGTTTCGCATCAAATAGCCATCTACTGAACATGTTGCATCTAATGAGGTTGCTACATTGTCATCTTAGTCATCAGATCAGCTAGCTTTGCAAAATCGGCTCTCATGGCTGACAAGTCATTGAGCTCAAGTAATCCAGCTTCTTTTTGCTTAATTTCCCTTCGTGAATCACCCTCACCTTTCTAGTTATTATCACTAGCCTTAAAGTTATTATGCAAGAGTTGGATTTCACTGTACGATTGGGACATGCGACTATCCCCACAAGTTGAATCAAGATTCATCTTTGATGCATTATCTAACCCATATACAAAAGAATGACCCAATACCTCGTCTATCTCATATAGATGTGGACATTTTTTGAGCATCTTCTTGTACCTTTCCCATGCTTGACGAAATGTCTCACCAGTTTGTTGCTCGAACCCAAAAATTTGACTTCTTAATATCATTGTTTTCTTAGTGGGAAAAAATTTGATAATTTCCTTGCCAAATAATCCCAATGGTTGATTGAATTCACTTGCTCCTTTATTCAACCATTCCTTATCTTCCCCCATCATTGAAAATGGAAAAAGTGCCATCCTGACATAGTCCTTGGAAATGTTCGGATAATTGTAAGTATCTGTAATTTCCAGAAAATACTAAATGTGCCTATGTGGGTATTTACAAGGTAGACACACAAATTTCCCTATGGACTGGATCAGTTGCACAATGTATTGTTCGAATTCCAAGTGTCCAGTGATACCAAGCTTCACAATAGCCTGAGTCATATTTGCCACACTGGGCCTTGCAGTTTCAATAACCATACATTCCTCATTACCTGCCATATCAATTTTCTATGGTTGAACTACGATGTCCAACTCTCTTTTAATTCTAGTTCTAGCATCCACCTCCCTCCTCACTTTGGGAATTATTCGCTTAATTTCAGGATTAAGGGGAAGGAGGTTGTTTGCACTTCTAATTCTTTGCATCCATGAGATAGTCATGTATTAGCACAAATAAAGTGAAATGAATATTAAAACTTGCATTAATATATAATAAAAGTTCAACTAAGTCAAGTAGGTAATTACTAAGTCCCTAGCAACAGCTCCAAGAACTTGTTGCGACCAAAACACTCACGCAAGTGCACGTGATCATCAAGTACTAGAGTATTGAGCAGACTATCGTTCCTAAGAAGACTAGTAGTTAATATTTGACTGATTCAAACTCAATTAATTTATCTATCCAAAAGATTTTTCACAAAATAGAGATGTAACAGTTTCAGTACCTAAGCTATCAAGCAATAATCTAACTAGAGCAATTAACCAAAAAAACAATAATTTCGAGTAACAAACAGTATGAGAGGATATTCCAGGGTCATGGTCTAGTTAACAATCATGTTGCGTTCTTGGCTTAAAATGACTAATTAATTTATTTGGATTGTTGATTGACAGGGTTGATATTACTGATAATAATTTATCGAGTTCGTACTCACCCATTCAAGTTAACTCAATTCCTATGTGTCCATGGAATTCTGATTAGCAAGAATGCATTTAGAGGTCCTATATTTCAACCAAGCAATGAAATTGGGTATATGTCTATCCCAATTGTAAATCCGTTCATCGAGACCCGAGTTCTTCAACTTGATCTATTTAATTCTATATAAAATCTAAAGTTTCCACTTTCGAATTCAACTAAAGATTCGTAGATAGTATTTTACTGTTAGCTACTGAACAAAAAAATTAAATGCAGAATTAAATAAACAACCCAATATGATAGAACAACTTCGTCAAATTAAACTTCAAACAACAAAATTCATGTTCACCCATGACCCTAAACCAATGGGTTTTAGCCACTCAAATTAGTGTTCATCACAAATAGGTTCAATTTCATCACAAATAGCAAAAACAAAGGGAAGAAAAATGAATTTGATGATCAAATCTCGTCCTTGTCTCTTGCCTCTCTATTTCTTGCACTAGACTATATATTTTACTACTTGGGAGAGCATAACTTCATATAGGTTAAGTGAATTTTCCTCCAGGTTGCAAATTTTTCCCTAACAGACATTTTCCGGAACTGGGACTAGCGCGAACGCGCTAATGTTCAAGCTAGTAGCCTGACATTTAGTCTCCTGCTTATAGACTAGCATGAACACGCTAGACTTTGTGTTTTTTCAGGCCATATTTCTTCAATTCGTTATATACTATTTGCGCACACTCAGCTCCGAGTGGTCTTTCTTGCTCAAATTTAACTCCAATCACAACTTTAAGACATCATATAGGATCACAATCTTTCAATGTGTAAAATTCATAATTAGAACCCATTTTTCATCATTTAACCATATTATGACATTGAAATATAATCAAGCATGAGCACAAACAATTGTTATATTACCTAGGTTTAGCCTATTATCAATACCCCATACTTAATTTATGCTATTCCTCGAGCAATAAAACTATACTTTCTAAAGGTTTCTCCACTTAACCATTTCCTCTAACGCATTACGCCCGGAACAATTTACATACATTACGCCTAGCAGTGAACACTCTTAGCCTGAAAGGTCGACTCTGAAGTCCCATGAAACATTCTCATTTCCTCAAAGTACTCTACACATAAGTCAAGACTTGCTTTTCCTTCACAAATCACTCACAATCACATTTACAAAAATTGCAATCACTACATGCATTTGAATCATATGCTCATATATATAAAAGAAATCACTCACCCTCACAAAAGAAGTCACATGCATGCATGTGGTATCATAAGCTTGCCCTTAATGTCAATCTCTACTAATACATGCTCACTCGAGCTAAAATCAATGAAGAATTTTTCATGGTTTTAATGTTTGTTAAGGGACGAGTAAGATATATTAAGGAATAGTGACCAACCTTCCAAAGCAGTTTAACACATTACGTAATCGCTTTAAGCAAAAATTATTTAACCTAGTTCACTTTCAAAAACCGTATCACCTCAAAAGTGCTCCCTTCTTCATTAAGCACTTTACTAATTCATACGCTCTAGCAGGAACAAGACAACAATGTATTCATCTCTATATATATTTATTTTATTTCAGTTTATTCTTCTTTTTATTTTAATATTCCGCTAGTGGTGTATTATTTTACAAAATAAGTGCACCTTTCTTCCTTTTATTGGTTCCACTCAAAAGCCACCTCACACTTAGTTCCTTCTTACTTCTTTTTGCGCTTATCTCACAATTAAAGTGCTTTAAGAGGTAAAAGGATCAAAGTAAGATCAATTAAGAATAAAAAGGGTATAGGCTTGTAATGCGGGTGCAAAACAAAACTCTATAGGCTCAAAAGGGTTAACGAGGGATAAATTTTGTTTGTGATAAGAAATTAAGCTCAAATGGATCAAAGAAAGCGTAAAATAATTTTTCAAACCGAAAATCACCTAAAATTTTGCTTCAACTCACATACCGTGCAAGCTCTAGACACAAGTACAAACATCGACTACAGAAAGACTTCCCACACATGGCGTATGACTTATTCCAGAGAAGCTAATCAAGACGCCCAGTTCCGAGCATTCAATTCAGTAACAAACGTACATATTAAGGTACTTTAGTAAGAGTCAACAAATTAAACTAAGTGTTACACTCTAGGGTGTGAGATTCAACAAATTAAACTAAGTGTTACACTCTAGGGTCAATTGATTTCAGGTGCGTCAACTCTATGGGTCCTCTTTTGATTCTCTAGCTCGTAGCCCATTAACCTAATATACAAATAATAAAGAAAACAAACAAAAAAACTACCTATACCTGATTCAAATTAAACCCTTGAAAATGAAGAATTCTTGTTTAGGCAGTTCATACTATCCATACATAGTGTTTTGATCTAAGATTTCAATTCTTCCGTGTTTCAGCAGTAACATATTCTTCCATGGAGCTAAGGTCCAAAATATGGAAGAAACAAGCGTTTCCACGACTCTACTACAAAGACCAATGCCCCAATTGTTGTAGAATAGAGTTGTAATTCACTAGTTATTCCAGATGCTCGCCAAATCTGAAAAAAACCAGAGGTTATTTATATTCCTCGGAAACCCCCGCCTACGTCACCATTTAATATTTCTTGGCCCACTACTGGCCAAACCACCTGGGCACTAGGCCCAATGTGAGTTGGATCACTTTTCCACGCTTCATAATTAGAAAAACGAGCACCGTGGAAATACATGCCGCTCAGCCAAAGAAAGATGATGGAGAGTTGACCTGAAATGTGCACTAAATACTTTTCGAGAGATCTCCTCCAAATCACTGGTAAGGCTATCGAAATCGTGAGCATCTGCATGTAGGTTCCAGATCCAAGTGGTAGTATCAGGCCCTTTAGCTATTGTTCTTGAAAAATGACCCGGTCTGGCCCATTCCTCGAACGCTAGTAGCCAGACTTTCTGTCTCTTGCTTATGGACTAGCGCGAACGCGCTAGACCTCCCACTAGACTTTGTGCTAGTTCAGGCCATTTTTCTTCAACTCGTTGTCTTGTCGTTTCGCACACTCAACTCCAAGGGGTTTGTCTTCCTCCAATACAACTCCAATCACAACTTTAAGGCATTATATAGGCTAACCATAATGCAATTTCTAAAATTCACAATTAGATCCCATTTTTAATCATTTAACCATATTATAACATTGGAATATAATCATGTGTGAGCATAAACAATTGCCAAATTAAATAGATTTAGCCTATTATCAGTATCCGGAGCATTACACAATCCGAACGTCATTCGAGATAAAGCGAATGTGCCATACAGATAGGTAAAGGTGGTCTTCTCTTGATCCTCTGGGGAAATTAGGATTTTTTTGTGCCCCAAGTAACCATGAAAAAAGCAATAAAAAGCACGCCTTACAAGACGATTTACCATTTTGTCAAGGAATGGCAATGAGAAATTATCCTTTCAGGTCACCTTGTTTAGCTTCTGCTAGTCCATACATATCCGCCATACGGTGATTGTCCGAGTAGAAATAACTTTATTGTTGTCATTGGTCACTATTTTTATAACACACGTATTCGGTACACATTGCACCAGAGAAGTCCACGAGCTATTAGAAATAGGGTACACAACCCCGACATCTAACCATTTGATCACCTCTTTCTTCACAACTTCTTGCATAGCCTCGTTAAATCATATTTGATGCTCCAAGGAACGCTTTGCATCATTCTCCAAAATAAGTTTATACACACAAAATGTGGGGCTTATTTCTCGAATGTCAGTAAGAGTCCATCCAATTTCTCTTTTCCACTTTTGAAGCACCGCCAAAGTGGCCTCAACCTACATGTTCGTAAGGAAAGAAGAAATAATAACTTGTAAAGTAGAATTTGAGCCCAAGAATTCATACCTAAGGTGTGGATAAAGTGGCTTCAACACCAACAGTGGTGGCTCCTCAACTGATGGCTTTGTTGGTGAAGTTTTCTGATTTTCAAGATCCGAAGACCATTTTCTCGACTCGTAAGAATAAGAGCCTATCCTATGCAGGGCATTCACACACTCCACTCTACTTGCATCATCATTGGCATTCATATTTAGTTGCACAGACTCAAGATTATCATCCACGTTTATCATAACACTTGTATCATCTTCAATCATGGTTGTGACAAGTTCTACAAATGAGCACACCTATGTGGTATTGGGTTGCTTCACGGGTTTGCAAACATGGAAGATGACCTTCTCATTACCCACTCGAAAAGTGAGCTCACTTCCATCAACAACATCCAATGCCTTCTCCGTTGTAAGGAAATGTCGACCTAACATAATAGTAACCTCATTGTCCACTTCACAATCAGAAATGACAAAGTCGGTCGGCAATATGAATATGTCCACTCGGACAAGCACATCCTCAATAATTCCCAAAGATTGCTTCGTCGATCGATCTGCCATTTGAAGTCTCATTGATGTTGGTCTAGGTTGCCCAGTGCCCAAAGTCTTTAAAAATGAGTAAAGCATCAATACTAGCTCCGAAGTCACATAAAACTTTAGCAAAATCATGACTTCCTATTGTACAAGGGATACTAAAAGGTCTAGGTTCTTCAAGATTTGGTGCCATCTAATGAACTATAGCACTCACTTGGTGAGTTATCTTTATTGTTTCACAATATATAGACCTCTTCTTCATCACTAAATCCTTCATGAACTTGGAACATCTCAGTACTTGTTCAAGCTTCCACATATGGCACATTTATGGACATGTTCTTCATCAAATCAATAAACTTCTTGAATTGGTCATCATTTATTTGCTTTGTGAACCTTTGAGGATAAAATGGAGGTGTCCTAGGCAAGGGTGCCTTGGCTTTTGGCACAACCGGCTCGGGCATATCAATGACATGTTCCCTAGATGGGTGCATGGAATCTTGAGTTTCCACCTCGGCCTCAACAATATCAATCCTCACGTCATTGTTCAAACTTTTATCAACCACATGTTAAACAATCAAAGGTACACCATCATCCCGCAACTCAACATCATCATCCACAACTTGTTTTTCTCTTGAGGCATTCACATCACCACCTCTCCTACTTCTTGTTGTAACCGCTATCATGTCATTGTTGTTCCCACCCTTTTGGCTCATAACCGTATCACTTGGTAGAGCACCCATGGGGAGAGTGTTCAAAGATTGAGAGATTTGGCCTAATTTCCCCTCCAAGTTCCGGATAAATGTATTATGAGAAGCCAATTGAGCATCAAAATCTTGTTTCATTTTGATCATTTGCTCGGACATACTTTCCATTTTACACAAATAATTTTGGAAGAACTCGGACACTGAGAAGGGAAAGGGAGTGGATTATTCAGTAGTTGGTACATTGGGGCACTTTAAAAGCCTTTCCCCCGATTTCCTTGGTTTCCATTGTTGTTCCACACACCTTGATTGTTGTTGGTGGCACAAATTTTTATTCCCATTCCAATTGCCTTGGTTGTTTTTTTGATTACTCTGATAGTTGTTTTGATTTTTGTTGTTCCAATTACCACCACCTTGTTATTGATTGCTCCAATTTCCTTGGGGTTGCCATTGTTTATTTGAAGAGTTGCATCTATTTCCTTTAACATATTGAACGTCTTCAATTTGATCATCACAACACTCATTTGAAAAACCACTACCATAATTATTGTCATATTGTTCACAATTCCCTTGAGATTGTTTCGCTATTTGCCTCCTTTTAAGCATAGCGATACCTTCAATGGCGTTGACTTGGTTCGGATTTTGGACATGTTGCAAGTGCACCGTTTCCATTTGGTTTATACTAGTAGTGATCTCAGCAATAGCTTAGCCATGCTCATGCAATTTCTTTTGTAAATGGATGACCGTGGGGTCACTTTGGGGCACATTCGCTCTACTTTGCCATGCCAAAAAAGTGTCGGCAATCTAATCAAGTACATCGCATACCTCACTATAAGTAATATTCATAAAATTTCCCCCAACCAATTGGTTCAGAATACATTGCTTTGTGGCTTTGATGCCCCGATAAAAGGTTTGTTGAATCATCACCTCAGTCATGTCATTATTCGGGCACTCTTTCACCATAGTAGAATACCGCTCTCATATTTCATGCAAAGGTTCCGTTGGCTCTTTCTTGAAGGCTAATATTTCATCCCGAAGTGTCTCAATATGATTTAGTGAGAAGAACTTGGCAATAAATTTATCCGCAAACTCATCCCATGTTATGATAGAATGGTTGGGGAGTCTCTCGAGCTAATCTAGTGGCTTTCCACTATGTGAGAGCGGAAAAAGTCTCAATCTCAGTTCAATATCGGATACATTTGTCTTCTTGATCCCCTAGCATGTATCTATGAAACCCTTTACATGTTTGCAGTAATTTTGGTCCGCAGCACATGTAAAGTACACACACTTCTCAAGTAAGGTAAACATCACATTGGTTATCTGAAATACTCTGGGTGCAATTCTTGGAGGTGACGGGGGAGGGTTTGGAGTATTATCATTTCGATTGATATTAGCATTTCGGCCTCTCCGTTTTCCTTGAGGTGTACGAGGCACCTCATCTTTCCAAAGATCTTCTACCTCCTCCCCCGGTATCATGTTCCCAAGAGGATCATTTACAATTTTTAAAGCCATGTTGGTACCAGAGTAATGAAACAAACAAGTAAGTAGCAAAGAAGGAAAGAAAATAAAACACAAAACTAACTAAATAGATAGTCAAAACCATTAGCTCCCTAACAATGGCGCTAAAAAGTTATCGCTGCAAAATCCACACTACTACAAAGTAGGAAGAGAGGTTCGCATTATCTTGTACCCGATTTGAGGGTTAGGATCGAATTCCTTAGGGAGCTAGGAAGGGAGTCGAGTATCTATCTAGTATAAAGTTGTGTAATTGTTCAAAATATTACTTCCAAAAATCTTATTATTTTTCTTTAACAATCTATAATTATCAACTACTAATTATAACTACATTATGCTAATACGAAAATTGCTAAAAGTTGTATCTAATAGATTAAAGGGCACTAGGGTAGTCACTTTCACCTAGGTGTCTAATTGACGGTAATTTCTTCTAAGGCTCGATTGACATGATTGGGAAAACATGTGATAACCATTGCACGATTTTAACCACTCTCACACCTCTCGGAAGAGATAGTGATTTTTCCCAATTGACTTTCTCAAGACCAAATAGGTAGGCAAATTAAGCAATTAGGGTTCAAGTTGGGTAATAACTCTCTCGAGGTTTTACCCTTTAATTGGGAATATCTATTCTCTTCAGTCCATCCCAATTCCTTTTTGGGTGAATTTCAGAGACTTAGGCTCTTTTTCTCAAGAAGAGCCAAGTCAACTTAGCACAAACTAGTGTTTGAAACCACGAATTCATAAAATAAACCATAAAATTGACCCAAATAACAAACACCCATAGTCAATATAGCCCTAAATCACGATACCCATCAATTACCAATACTGTTGTTGGGCCACAAGCGTAGCTAATGGGTCTAGCTACTCATGCTTGAAGATAAAAATAGAGAAATAGATGAAGAAGAAGACATATTAATTAAATACTAAAGTAAATACAGAGAATCTATCGTTCATGCTAAGCTAAAGTACCCAAAATGGCTACAAAATCGCGTCTCATGAGCGCACCTATAGTTCTGAAATATCTGATACCATAAAAAGGATAAAAGATTCTATTTTTAATATGCTATAAAAACTAGAAAAAAATCCCCCGTGGGGACAGTGTGGGCCACACAAAATTGTCTACGGCCGCACTAGGATCTTGGACTTCAACTCTTGGCTCTCGGAACTCAGGTTCCCCGGATCGCGCAAAATGGACCGCGGCCGCGAAAGCCTCCAATGCCATCCACGTAAACGTGACCATGGACTGCGCCGACTTGCTCCTTGGAAAATTGCATATCACTTATCTTCTGTTCCGGACCACACATACCGGTATTGCGGCCGCGGAATCTTCAGTTCGAACCATGCAAGATCGACTGTGGTCGTACTGCCTTGAAGGTTGATTTTCCAATTCTCTTAATCCCCTAGCTTGGACCACACAAAGTGTAGTGTGGCCGCACTAGGCCTATTTGTTTTGAGTTGGCCTTGTCCATGGTACTTGAGAAGGTTTCACTCCTTCTGAGCCGATTTTTTATATTTCATCACTTTGTCAACCAAACCTACAATCAAGCATAACTTATGAGCCTTTTGGGACTATTTTGTAAGAATTTATAATCAAAGCGTAAGCAAGAAGGAGCATGAAACAAGTCAAATTACCTAGTTATCAGTGAGCGCGGGTACCCAGTATGAGATGTGATATAGCCCGATGTATTATTCTTCATTGATGATATGCTTGCGGGGCTAATTATAATTGATTGTGATGTAGCCGGAGGGGCTGGTTCTATTCATATTATGCCCGATTGGCGGTTTTATGATACATCTCTTGTTGGAGGGGTTGTTTATTTTTCTATCCTGTTGACTTACATTTTTATCTCTAGTTTGACAACTATTGAAAATAGTTTTATTTTACCGAAACCGAGCATGATTTTCAAAGTAAATTATTTATGTATTGTGTTGGAAATATGCTTTTGTTCTAGCATTTTTGTGTGGTTTACGTGTTATCTTACTACTGAGCTTTCATTTACCTTTATTACTTACTGAGTTGGAGTACTCACATTGCTCCCTGCAACTTGTGTGTAGAATTAGGTATTTTCTAAACATGGTAGCGAGTGTCTATTGCTTAGAGGCAGACTTCGGAGCTTAGGAAGGTAGCTACCCGGCATTTGCAGCACAACTTTTCTCTCTCTTGCTTTATTCAGACTGCATTTAGTACATTTGTAGACTTTTTCGTTGTATTCAGGCTTAATAGATGCTCGTGACTTGTGAAACCCCGATGTCGTGCTTGAGTATTTTTTTCCGCACCATTCATTTAGAATTATATTATGAAACATTTGTTTAATTTAAAGGCATATACATAATTCTTCCATATAAATGGTTAATTTGAGGGTTGTGTCGGCTGGCCAAGTTATACGATAGGCGCCATCATCTCTAGGTCGATTTTAGGGATGTGACAAGTTGTTATCATAGCCTAGGTTACATACGTCTAAAGAATCATTAGTAGGTTTAGTAGAGTCTCGCGAATTGGTATAGAGACATTTGTACTTATCTTCGGGAGGCTGTAAAACCTTTAGGAAAAAAAATTCATATTCTTGAATTCTTATCGTGCATCCTTGATTTAGCTTTCAATGTAAAATTTTAAATTCCTTCCACACATTCGTATTCTCACATGAGCTCTCGATATTAGTTATGCATTGGCGGCTTGTGATTCCCTGATCGTTTGGTGAGATGTGATCTGTGTGTGTTGATCTTGGGCTAGTCTAGAGGACTTGAGGTCGGATTTTGCTTATAGCTTGAGCTCTTAGGCTTTGATTGTGCAAGCACGAGCTTTTGGATTGGTATGTCTGATAGTGTCCCTATTAGTGGGAGTGATGACTGGATAGTTACGCTACGAATATAAGTTACTGGGAGATGTGTTCATATGAATTTAATGAGACAAAAAGAGTCTTCTTGAGGTCAGAAAGGACTATTTGGTGTGTGATTTCCATCCTGATTGATGTATAGCCCTGAGGTATGGGGGTGTGAAGAATCTTTTTATGTTTTTTAATTGGGGAGTGAAGTAAATTTCATGTTACGATATGAGTTCAGACTCAGGAAGATTTAAGTGAATGCGATATATTTATGTCGGTGGAAGAGTATGAAGAGATTTTAGTTGAGGCGAAGCAGGTGGGTTATCTCGTGTGGATTGTTCTGATGCTTGCGTGATTCCTTATGTCATTTATTGTAATATCTCCGTTAGCAGGGAAATATATGTGTTGCAATTTAAATTTTGATCGGCTAAGAGAGTGTATTTAACTATTACAAGAATAAATCTGAGAATCGCAAAAGATTTATATTACTAGATGGTCTGTGTTTCATGAGCTTATGATGTATTTATCACTATTATGATAGCGATAGATTATATGTGTTATGAGTTATTGTATATGCATTGATCTATGGCTTCCAGCCTAGTTGAAGAGTTTGATGTTGATTAGTTGATAGCACGAGAATATGCTATGTTGGTTCCAGTTTAAGGCGTGCTTGTGAATCGGTTATGACTTACAGAGATTGAGATCGGGGATGTCTCGAGTAAAGAAATTTTTTTAGAAAGGTTATATTGTGCTTCAAAGGTGTATGAGAATCTTAGAATGTCATAAATGGTTACTGGTAAGGGATGTACAGTGCGTAGAACAAGAAGTTACTTGGTTGCATTAAGGTGAGGCTACATTCTGCGGTATCGGAGTGCTACTATGGCACATGTTGTTCGGTTCATTTGATGAAGCTAATTGGGGTTTGAGTCGAGTGGAAGACTCTCGAGAATGGTTCTAGTGGGGTTCAAGATTTTACATGTAATAATTGGAGATTTTCAAGTTCTACGTTTGGCATAAAATTGAGGTTTGCATTAGAGGGTGTCAAGACTCGTGGTATTTCTATATCATTACGGGATTCTATCTATCATTATCAAGAAGGTGAAATAAACGATATTGGGATCATAGGAAATCCCTCCAGGTTAGGTATTTTGAATGTGGTGCTTTTGGGAATATTAAAAAGAGTATTAAGTGGCTTATGATCCTTAGACGGTGTGGTTTTATGCTTGGGGTCTCGTGTGGTAAGCCTAGGTTGAGGAACTGTGGTGTTATAGCAAGAAGAAGTATCAAGTTAATGGTAAATTAGAAGGAACTTGGACAGATAGGATAGCATGGTAGTTGGCCGGATCGACATTGTAAGGATAGATTAGTTCTTTGGATACTCATGAGGTAATGAGTTTCTGCACATGTTTTGCCACAATGCTCTTGTGTTTCACTGACCTGCATAGCTTGGGTAAGTTAAGAGGATGGAGTCCTGATGGCTTAGTTTTGTGCAAATGGAATTCAGAGAGTTCTTGATGGTATCTACCACGGTTAGAGATGCGTATTTTCTACGAGTGTGAGGAGCATGTGACATGTAGTGATTTTTCTTCAATATGGGATCAATGGAAAGTTCTTGGCTAGTTAAGTATGTCTGATTGTGGCCCAGAAGGGATATGAAGTTCTCATGTTTATCCTATGATGGTATGGTGTATGCAGTATGTTGTGTAGGATTATGATTTGAATGTGTAATGTCACTGTTCAGATTTTGAGAGGAAGGTCACAAGTTCTTAGATAGCATGGGCAATTTAAAATGACTAGATAACTGAGATCACATGTTAGTGTGTCTTGAGGGTATACATTTTAGAAAGCGCGATATGTTTGAGTTGAGGATATATCATTAATATTGTGGCACTCTCTTGTTGGATCAACTTCTGATATTTGATTTTTCTTTGTGGCACAAAAGAATAATAGGAGTACCTCTCATGGGATTTTTGGGTATTAGATGTGTGTAGTATATTCAGATAGCGGAGTTGGCATCGGCTATGGTAATTAGCATGTTGTATGAATTTGGAGACTGGAAGTTCTCATAGACTTGTCAGGTCGTGGTTGTGGACCGCGTATATCCGTCTTTTGTGGTAACTATGGGAGGTCTGGTGACCCGAGTGGATTTATGTTGCTTGGTATGTTAGGTTTTGGGGGTGATATTGGGTATATACTAGTTGAGTCAGTGTTGGGTCATTCTGGGCTATTACACTAAGACAGCAGTGTTGGCTATGCCAGGAATGCACCGAGTGAGTGGCGAGGTTTGATGGATCATGCTCTCAGTTGGGTGGCTTTATATTTTGAAGACCCAATTGGGAAGGATTATTCTTATTTTTTGGGCCTCCGTGATGGATGTCGGCGCAGAGACTCCTACTAATGATTTAGTTCCCGTTGAGAGGAATTTTTTTGATGTGTTTCTTGTGGCCTTGAATCTCGCTGGACATTGTTATTGATTTCATTATTGATTTGGTGTCGGGCACCGTATTGTATGGAACCAGCAGAATTAAAGTACTTGAAGGAACATGGGGTTCATTAGTAGGCCAATGTGGATGTGAGCTCCAACTTGAGTCGGCTAGGGTGACTCCGAGTTGTATTGTAGAGGGATGTTGGTTTCGATTATTGTTGTGCTTATTTGTGACCTAGAGATATCTATAAGTTACCTTTTTCATGCTGCAAGGCATTGGAATTTATTAGTTATAGACACACGTTGTTCTATTTTATCTGGATCTCTTAGTGGAATTCGAGCGGGATGGGTATTGAGTATTGCTCAGCGGATGGCGTATCAGTTGTGTCCTTTCGGGTTTGTGTTATGATATGTCAATTGCTTCATAGTGGTTATGATTATTTGCTTTTGTTAGAGACATCAAATTGCGTGTGATTGCCGATTTTGAGCATAGTGACTTAAGGTGTTTCATGCGGACCAGTGTTTGGATAGGGTCGTGCATTACAACGATGTTATGTAGAGGTATGACCCTTCGGGTTGGATATGTGTGTTTTGTTTCTACGATGTGTGACGAGTTCTCAACCATGTGTGTGGTGGTACTGGTGAGCTTGCAGTTCAACTCTTTTATTTGACGCATTTTTCATGCTTTGAGTATGTTCGGATTGTTGCTTATTGGTGCGGGGATTACAAGAGTTGTGGCTTTTGATTATGTTGATGTATCATGTCACTAGAGTAGTTGGTTAGATTTCAAGCATTCGGAGGTCAACTCGTGAGGGAAAAGGCATCGTGGGGTAGAGTTTGGACCGGATAGAGGCGATTTATGATTGTAAATGTTGTCCTGAGGGTATGAAATCCAGGATTTCAAATAGTTCTGCTATATTGAGGTGACGCACACGCGGGATGACGAGCGTGGGGTCGTGCACAGTTGTGGATTGTGACTTAGTCCATCTCGAATAACTGGTTTACCGCGTATTTGATTGAAAACCGTTTGTTATCATCATGTTTTTGGCTATAGGACATATTTGGGCCTCGTGTCGACTATTTCGACCCTTAGGTGATTTTTACAGCTATTTCCTAATAGTTTTGGTTTTTATTTTTGTACTCAATCATGCTATATTCCATTGTTTCATAACTCAGCCTTGATTACTCTATTTAATATTTATATTCCATTTAGGTTGAGCATCATATTTTATCGTGATTGAGTGACTTCTAGAGATTTCTGACTGAGTAAGGCTGAGGGCCTGTGTTGAAATGAAACTTTTGCGTTTGGTTGCACGCCACCGCAATGATATTCTGATTTATGATAATGAGGCCGAGGGCTAGAGTTATATGCCACAAGGTGGCTTGACATGAGGTCGAGAGCCTACGGATTATGCCACGAGATGGCTTGATATTGTGTTTGGGTCGTAATGAGCCCATCCCGGAGTATGTACACCCCCTAATGAGCGCAGGTACCCAATATGAGATTTGATATAGCCCGAGGGGCTGATGTTGTACCATGTTATTTCCCAAGGGACGGTTCTTCATTTATAATATGCCCAAGGGCTGATTACGAGTGATTGATAGGTAGACCGAGGGGATGGTTTTATTGATATTATGCCCAAGGGGCAGTTTATGGTACACATTTTGTCCAAGGGGTTGTTTACGTTTCTATCATGTTTACTCACTATTTTATCTCTCATTTGAAAAATATTGAATTTTTTTAAAAGGTTTTACTTAAACTGAGCATGATTTACGAGGTAAATAATTTTGGTATTGTGTTGGAAATATCCTACTTTTGTTATTTCGTTTTGACATGGTTTACGTATTTTCTTACTGCTCAACTTTCATTTACCTTTATTACTTTCTGAATTGGAGTACTCACACTACTCCCTGCGCATTGTGTACAGATTCAGGTATTTTCTGAACCTGGTAATTAGTGTCGATTGCTCAGAGGCAGAGTCTTCGAAGTTTACCAAGGTAGTTGCACGACGTTCGCAGCACAACTTTTCTCCCTCTTGCCTTCATTAGACCGTATTTAGTACATTTTCAGACTTTTCCATTGTATTCAGACATTAGTAGATGCTCGTAACTTATGACACCCCGATGTCGGGCTTGTATATTTTCTTACATTGTTCATTTAGACTTATATTATTAAATATTTTTTAAATTTAAAGGCCTAAACATGATACTTATTAATAAATGGTTAATTTTGTTATGTCAGCCGTCCTAGTTTCACGATAGGCACCATCATAACTGGGTCGTTTATAGGGCCGTGACTACAATAGTTCGCACATAAAGGGAACTCCCTACATGTTGGTTTATCGTACCAAGGTTGTTATCCCAGCCGAGGAAGAGATTTCTTTTTTAAGAATATTATAGGAAGCTGAACTCAGCGATCCATAGTGGATAAAGAGTCTCTATGAACAATTTTCCATATTGATGGAAAAAGTATAAGGGTAGTACGTCACGGCCAACATTATCAGAACAGAATGTTCAGATCTTTCAACAAAAGGGCCAAACCAAGTCAGTTTGCACCAGGGCAGGTGGTATTGAAAAAAATTTCCCTCATCAAGATGAAGCCAAAGGGACATTCCCTCCAAAATAGCAAGGTCCGTACATGGTTCATAATGTGCTAACAGGAAGAGCACTCATACTTGCAGAAATGGATGGAGAAATATGGCTAAAGCCAATCAATTCAGACGCAGTCAAGAGATACTCTGCCTAGATTGTGTTACATTTCTCTTTTAATGTAATTGAACTATGCTTAACCTGATCCCCATTTTAGAGGGGATGTGTAGGCATCCTTATGGTTTCGTTCATATCATATTAAAATTCCTATTTTCCCCAAGCTCAGAAACTGGGGCAGAAGTTTGAGGAAGACCCTCAAAATTGTAAAATAAAAGAGCTACAATGACTTTGAAATATGTTACGGTCACTACTTCATCACATGTATCAATATATTTCTGAAATGACTCTAATTTTTATCAAATTGCATATTTTCGAAATCTCTAGTTTCATAGTAGTTAAGTGTCTCCCAGGGGAACTCGGAAGGCTTTCAGAACGGAGCAAGGCAAAGCCATCCGATAGAAACACGAACCAACCTCCCCTTCACAAAACATACAATTCGTCTTTGAGTGCAAGTATATACGATGTAACAATAACATCCACATAGTAAGATCACTATCAACCAGACCATCTGACACCAAATATATCTCCAGATAAGACATATACTAATCTTATTTGCATTGTGCTCTTTGCATGATGCTAATCCCTGCCTTCATAACTACAAGAGGCAAATCCCTGCCTCGATATTTGCGTGAGGCTAATCCCTACTTCATTATTTGCATGATGGCTAATCCTTGCCACCACAGTTGCATGACTCTAATCCCGGCGTCCCTATTGCCATGGGTCTACTCCTTGACTCCATAACTGCACAAGGCTAATCCTTGCATCCCTATCTACATGAGGCTAATCCCTTCTTGAATATTTGTATATAGCTAATCCATGACTCCTTATTTTCATGAGGCTAATCCTTGCCTCCATAACTGGACGAGCCTAATCCCTACGTCTATATTTCTATAAGTCTAATCCTTGACTACATACATGGATGAGTCTTATCCCTAACTCCCTATTTGTATGAGTCCAATCCTTGACTACATCTTGCATGAGGCTAATCCCTACTCAATCCTACATGAGTCTAATCCCTGCCCCCCTACCTACATGAGGTTTATCCCTACCTCTATCCTGCATGAGTTTAATCCTTGCCTTCATCCTCCATGAGGCTAATCCCTTCATCCCTACCTTCATGAGGTTAATCCCTACCTCCATCCTGCATGAGCATATGCATGAGGCTAATTCTTGCCTCCCTATTTGCATGAGTCTAATCCCCGCCTCCCTACCTGCATCAGGCTAATCGATGCCTCATAATTTGCATGAGGACTATGTTCTTGTGTTCATCTTGACTGTTTAAAACTTGGCTCACTCTCATCGAATCAGTATTGTTTAACTTCCGTGCTTGCTAAAGTTATGTGTCGACCTCTGGTTATCCTTTTCTCACTTTATTTATATGATAAAAACTGTTATGGCACTCTCTTTGATTTATTATGAGTTCCCTATTCCTTGGCTTGATTTTAAAACATTCCTTTTGACCTTCGATTCTTCCTGTTTAAACTTGACTTATTTTCTTATACATGGGAACCAATGTTATTCTCTTTAAATCAGTATTATTTCGAGTCCTTGATGCACTGATTTACTATATGTTGAGTCTCAATTATTTTCATATTTTTGCAACCTTATTTAGTTTTCTTACCTTATTTGGTTAATCGTGTTATTTGTTGATTCTTCACTAAATTTTTCCTTACTTAAAGCCTTGTCTATTTACCCCTAATTGTCTATTTTGTACCTAAGGAATTACTTGATTTTCTTTCCTTAAACATGTCCTACTCTTTACCATTGGTTTATTACCCCTTAATTAAGAATGTACTTGCATTGATTTGATTCTAATTAGTACATGGTCCCTTAATTATTGCTGAACTTTTCTTTTTGCCTTATATTATATATGTTTTTAAACTATAAGTACCCTACTTTTTATTAGCACAACCCATGAAGAAGTTGGTTCAAAAACTCTCTCTCTCTCTCTCTCTCACACACACACACACTCAAAACTTTCTGCTCTCTTTTGTGCTACTTACTGTCGTTCTTAGGTAACCAGCTGCAAGCCAAGGACAACTATTGGGTTTTGTTTACTATCTCTTTACCGATATGTTCTAATTACAATTCAAGTCTCAAAACAATATGCTTCTTCTACTACTTCAATTTACAAGGTTTCTAATACACCTCTATCAAAGGTTTTATTATTCAATCTGCAACAAACATGTCTACTTTACTGTCTTTTTTTTCTGCATGCTTCTGAATATACCCTCTTAGGATTAGCCTGATCATGAATTCCTTTCTGGTATACCCCAACGTGACTATGTTTCTCTGATATCTGGCATGCACCTTCCTATGTAGAGTGGTTGGCTATCCTAAGACTGTTTGATTCTCTATTAACCCTGATGTTCATGTTGTACCTTATAATCCCTTGAACCCCTTTCAAGGATTCTTTTAGTTTGTACCCAAGTGCATATGTTCTTGTAATGTGACCTATTCGTATCCAAATCCCCCATTACCCATGAGTGAATGTGTGTACCTGTTTGATTCCATGTATTGAAATGTTGATGAACCTCTTCTAGTTCTGTACTTTGTTTGTTGATTGTTGATCACCTTACCCTTTTAAGAGTTGTCTTATTTAACAACTCCATCTGTTGTATTTACAAAGCTATTTCAAACAAATCTTTTGTAAAATCATTTTCCTATAAAACCCTATTTATAACTATCTAAAGCTCTCTCACTCTACTCCTAAGTCCCTAGGTTCTGCCCCCTCTTGTGTGTACTGGCTTGGGATTCTTTTGAGATCCCTCTAATCTCTCGCGTACTGAGGCTGGCACTTCCGCACAACATTTATTCAGTTTTGGTTATGAAGTATAGGTGTGAGCAGTGCCTGAGATTTTTGATATCCTTAGGGAACTCTGACGCACCTAGACAATAATATTTTTCATGATATTCTTATTTTTATTTTTTCTATTTAAGTAATTCATTCATCTGGTTTGTAATAATTTGTAAATGAAGATTGGGGTGATTAGTGAAAAAGGGTAGGTAGTTACATATTTGTGGGGAAATATACGTAGAAACCATGCCTATAGGATTTTTTATTTGCTATGTTTATCTTACCATGTTAGAAACCATGCCTATAGGATTTTATTTTTGTTATGTTTGCCTTACATGTTGGAAATCATGCCTATAGGTTTCAAGTGGTTCCGAAAATAGAGATCATGTCCATAGGTTTTAAAATCAACTTCACAAGTAAATTCCAAGTCTATAGAATGTGATCCTGTTCAACTTCTGTTACAGTGGTAATTAAGTTTGTTTTCATTAAATATCATGCCTACAAGTTTTTAACATCAGCTCTTAACAACTACATATCATGCTTCTAGGGAACAACATCAGAAATTATGCCAATAAACCTAAAATCATTTGAGTTTAAATAACTCATTTCAATTCGTGTTAGTTTACTTCGAGACTGGTATAATCGATGGTTTTGTTTACTTAAATGAATACTTTTTAGTAATACCCTAATTTACTATTAGGAAGCATGCTTATTGAAATTCAAGAGTCCATTTTTAAAATCTATCCACTTTTTTACTATATCAAATATAGTTATCATGCTCTTAGGAGCATTTAGGAATGCCTATTGGGCGAGTTTAATTCCTGCAACTCTGAAAATGTATTTCTACTACTTGAAGTTGTTCAGATTTAATAGGTCTAATTAGTAGGAAAGTTAAATAGGATCCTTCACGTAATAGCCTACTTCAGTACTTTATAACCATCTGCTCGCTTATATATCATGTTCTTGGATTGTTTTCTTAAGTGTTTGAATGTTGTAGACGTGCAATTATATGATATGCTTGAGAACGTAACTGTGAGTCTGTAGCTTGCTTTATATGCAGTTCAAAATTGTTTTTACCTGTCGCCTCGAATTTTCTACTTTTAAGCACCTTAAGGGTTGTCTAGAACTACCCAGCTTTAGAGGTCGTAAAATACCTCCAAGACCACAAGGTAGGGATGGGTAGTGCATACATAGGACATTTTCAAGGTTATTTGAACACATTAGGCTATGACCAAGGGGAGGTACTTGGGTAGAATTGTATGACTGTGCGCTAATGTCACATCTAGCCCCTTATTGAGGAGTGTTTATCGGACATTGCATGGGGGGATCCTGTAGGAAAAACCAACCTAGTACCTACTTTCCAAAAATCCTTTTACTTTACTTTTCTATTTGTACAAAACTTGTTCAAAATCTTAATCTTACTATTTGAGTTATACAACGTCCAAGGTGCTTTACTTGCAATTAATTGTTTCAACTATATATTTGTTAATGGACTAATCCATAAATATAAGTTCGGCATGGACCCATAATTGTGGACCAAGAGGGGTGCCTAAAACCTTCCCCTCGAGGTTATTTCAAGCCCTTACCCTATATCTCTAGTAATGCAAACCAATCCAAGAGTTAATCACTATAGGTGCTCTATTGTCCATGATTTGTTAGGTGGCGACTCTTCAAATACCCAAATCCTAAAGGGACATGAGTTATTGCCCCCCATAAATTTCGAAACCCGGAACTTTTCCTCCTCGTAACAGGGGAGGGAGAAAAAGGGCACGACACCATCTAGATATAACTGAATCTGCTGAAGATTTTGGGTGGCAGTCGATTGAGGCTCTGGTGCTTTAGTGGGAGCTTCAACTTGCACTAGAACATTTTCAACTTTGGGCGCCTGAACAATACATCATCACTTATAAAGTATACCCCATCATAGAAAATTTGTCTTATTGTAGGTTCTACTAATGTTTTTAGGTGAGAAAGGTGCCAAATCGACCTACACAACTTCAAGAATATGTGAGATTAGCATACCATAAGGCAGACAGCAAGCAGAAGAGGATATATCCCTAATATTCTCAAATATATAGTGACGAATCCATACAAACCAGTCGAGTTTTTTCATTGTTCACAAGACAGTACAGTACCATGATACCCCTGGTAGACAGAGTGCTGAGGGACCCACTTTTAGGAAGTAACATAATTTAAACACATGCGAAAGATTCATTAAATAAACATAATGTCAATCTTTTTTTGCAGTAAATAGAATCTTTCTTCCAAAAGAGATTTTGTAAAAATATCACAAGTTGAGATTCAATACTAATGAATTCTAATACAATATCCTTGTTAGAAACATGATCACGGATAAAATGATACTTAATTTCTATATGTTATTCTCTAGAGTGAAGCACATAATTTTTTGACAAACGTATAGCACTAGTATTATCACAATATATAGGACTGAAAGTAAGAGAGAAGTCATAGTCGAGGAGTTGATGCATCATCTAAAGAAACTATGTAAAACAACTTTAACAGCTATATATTCATCTTCAGTTGTTGACAAAGCATACAATTTTTATTCTTGCTATGCTAGGAGACTAGTGCATTTCCCAATTTTTGACATGTGCCACTAGTACTTTTCCAGTCAATATCACCTGCAAAATCTACATCTCAAAAATATATTAAAACAAAATTGTTAAAGTGAGAATACCATAATCCTAATTCAAAGGTCTTAATAAGGTACCTGATAAAATGTTTAATAAAAGTAACATGGGACACCTTAGGAGCCTAATGAAATATTACATGTTTACATACATTAAACATTATATTTGGTCGACTAGCAGTGAGATGTAGTAAGGATCCAATCATTCCTCTATACATTGCTTTATCAATACCTTTTCCATGGTTATCTTTAGCAGGCTTAGTTGATGGAATCATTGGAGTTCCAATGGACATAGTATTTTCCATGCCAAATTTCTTTAAAAGTTCCTTGGTGTAAATAGTTTGGATGATAAAGATCCCTTTGGGAGACTGTTTGATTTTCAATCAAATAAAGAATATTAGCTCTCCCATTATGCTCATTTCGAATTCTGCCTTCATAGTATGGGAAATATTTTCACATAGAATAGAGTTAGGACTTCCAAAAGTAATATCATCAAAGTAAATTTGAGTGATAAAATTACCTGAATTTGAATGCTTAATAATCGGAGTTGTATTGATATTACCTTACTTGAAACCTTGATTTAGAATATAAAAGCTTAATCTTTATGCCAGGTTCAGGGAGCTTGCTTGAGTCCATATAGTTCTTCAGTCAACTTGAGAACATCACATGGGAGTGTATCAATTTAGAAAAGCACTTTTCACATCAATTTGGAATAGTTTAAGTCCTTTATAAGCAACAACAACAAGTAATATTTGTATAGATTCAGATCTTGCTATTGGTTTAAATGTTTTATCGTAGTTGATTCCTTCTTGTTAAGAGTAACCTTGAGCAACCAGCCGCACTTTATTCTGTACAACTTGTATGTATTCATTCAACTTATTTCTGAAAACCCATTTAGTTCATACAATAAATGTATTAGATGGTTTTTAAACCAATTTTGACACTTTATTTCGTTCAAATTAATCAAGTTCATCATTCATTGCTTTGATCCAGTTGTCATCTTTAAGTGCTTTGTCTACTCTTTTTTTGGCTCAAATTGAGAAATTAGAGTCATATGAGAGTTGAGCTTTTGAGATCTCCTGGTAGTGATTCCTTCTTGTGGATTCCCGATAATAGATTTGTAAAGATATCTAGGTTTACTTTTCCACTCATTTGGATTGTTCGTGGTTAGTTCCATTTCATCAGTAGTACACTATTCTGTTGAAGAAGATTCATGGATATGCTCGTTGGCTCATTTCGACATTAATTTCCTACAACAACAGACTTGGGGACAATAGAAATTTTCTCATCTTCAGAAAGTTTTTCATTCCTTGAGCGAGGGTTAGTATCAACAAATACAACATGAAATGGAGTTCAGAATCTTTGCGAGGTTATTGGTTTAATTCTCACTTGCCATAGTTTAATTCTTACTTGCCATAGTCTCATTCAAATTTTCAACCATTTCCTTTTTTAATTCTCTTAGCTGAAATCCTACCTACCCTACTGCTTGGTCAACTAAGCTAGTATCGGTTATGGGAAAGATTTGGACCACATTATGTATATTATATGGAATTTTACGTTGCATTTATGCAAAAGCGCGTTTCGAAGACTACATTTTACTTAGTATATTTCAGTTGTTAGCGCCATGAATCTCTACCGAAAAGTTAAAAAATATGATCACCTGGCCCACCTTTAATATTCATTCGAAGTAACTGATCATGCCAAGCAAAAGTAAGATTCTCCGTCATCATCCTTCATGCTATAAGGAATTATACTTACAATTAGTAGGCACAAAACGTTACAGATAATGTTGAGGTGGTAGAAGACTAATTAATTTATGAACTAAAGCTTTATAACATACCTGTACAACGAGTGTGAATCAGTTAGATTTCAGACTTAAAACTAGGATAAATCCCCATTTCTCTTACTGTTATATCATAATTCAGGATCTTGAACCTTTCTATTGGACACATAATTTACAGAACAACAATGTTTTTGAGCAACTAAAATTTGTTCACAATGGAAGCACTGAACTTGGATTTCGATGTTGTTTCGAGAAAAATGACCTCCCACCATAAGACAATGACCTCTTCATTGAAGAAGCACTCTCCATCATCCTTTTCATTCTTGAATTTGAACCTATTTCATCATTTCTTGTCGTCTCAACGCAGCTTTTTTCAGCTTCATCCTTTGGTAACACAGCCATTTGTAGTCCTATGGTTGTAGAAATTGAAGAATTCATAGAAACAGACCTCCTCATTGGTTGTACTTCCATATCTTTATCACCCCTTTTAATGGTCATTTCTTTTTTCGACGTTTCAGGACGTTCAATCACACCCGTCACTCTCCCAACATTTTCTTGAAATTCCTCATCTCTGGCTTCATTGTTGCTATTCACTTCTACAATTATCTCTCTTTGTGAGCCATAGTCTTCATTGGAGCTCATATTAGTACTAGAGATGGGGCCGATTGTACCCACTGGAGCAGACGTTGCAGTGTTAGAGACGATGGCAGCACGACACAAGGGGCAATTTGTGTGTGATATAAGCCATGTGTCAATACAATTGATGTGAAAGGCATGGTTACATTTTGGTAATAACCTAAGAAAAGAATCATCTTGGAATTCATTTAAACAAACAGAGCACTCTGTTCCATCAATCAAACCATCCCCCTTTTTGTACTTGAAAATTGTGATTAAATTGATAACTGAAGGCTGAAGACCTACAGTGTTGATATACCAAACGGGATGATCAATAACCGTACCTCGATTTTCATCCAAGACCTCTTCGCTAACGCCTTCTGATTGTGTTCGTGAGGGTCTCCTACGTCTCCAATTCGTGCAGTTCCTAACGACGATTATGTAGTAGCTGAGAAGAAGGAACAAGCTAGCAACCAACGCGACGGAGATGATTACATAAGGTAAAATGTTTTGAACATTTTTGCTACTCGATTGAGGCGCCGATTGTGGCTGTAGTAGTGCTGGTGGTGGCATGTAATAGTCCATATCGGGGTATGGATAACAGCCATAAGGACATGTTGAGTCACAAACATCATGACAATCTGCTGTTTGATTTGAAGTTGGAAATAGCTTTCTTGGTTTTATGGCCATTGAGTTATCAAAGATAATGGTAAGAATTATTGAGAATTGCTCGGAGTTTGATCTTGAATAAACAATAATGGAGTTAGGTTAGGTTGTGGGTAAAAGAAAATGATGATTTAGTTGAGGAGTCATTGTGATCCATGTATCTGAACTTTCTCTCAAATGTGTAGTAGTCAATGTGGAAGCGTGGCAAGATTCCTTAGCTCTATTTTAGTTAATTTGAAAAAAAATCCTACTAATATATCGGTTTATTGAATAAAGAAAAGGGAAAACTACCCAAATTGTCACTCTATGAACAATTTCAACCAATACTAGCCCAAAGCAAAACATCTATCCAAAATGGCCCAAATATCATTTTAATACAAAAAGTTTTCAATTAATTAATGTCAGTTTCTCTTCGCTCTCCCTTTTTAACTCTTTAATGGTACATTACAATTTGTAGGTTATTCCATTCTTCTCGAGAATGAAAGGAGCCTTAATTCGAATAAGGTTAATAGCATTTCAGTTTGCAAGCAACTGACAAAATTCAAACACAAAAATTTAGAAAGAGATAAATGAAAGTCATATATGCAAGTATTTTGATATAGTAACTTAGTAAAATATTTTGAAAAGGGAAGAAAAAGAGATAAATCTCTATTGAAAACCATTGAAGCTCAGTGAAGCTTGAGTTTGAAAATTCTCTTATTACAATTGGGTATTGTTGGAATAGATTTGTGTGACGACCCGGCCGGTCGTCTTTGGAATTTATGCCACGTTCCCCCATTAACTGCTTCCCCTAAATTCGTTTCTGCTATTTTGGTTTGACAGGACGTTCGGTGTGAGAATTCAGAGTGTTTTGGGACACTTAGTCCTTAAAAGAGAGCTTGAGTATTGGAAATTGGTCCGTAATCGGAACAGTGTGAAGAGGACCTCAGAATGGAAATCTGATGGTTCTATTAGCTCCGTTAGATTATTTCAGGGTCGGGAGCATGTTCAGAATGTATTTTGGATGTTCGTAACTCATTTAGGCTAGAAATGCCAAAGGTTAGAATTTGGAGGTTTCCGGTCCGATCGTGAATTTTTTATCCGAGGTTCCGAATAGAATTCCGGAAGTTGCTGTAGCACTGTCATATGATTTGGGACGTGCATGCAAATATCAGGTCAATCAGATATGTTTTGGTTAGGTTTTTGATCGAAAGCGTGTTTGGTTGGAATTTAAAGTTCTTAGTCTCATATCATTGATTAATTCGAGTTTCCGGCGTTGTTTTAGGTGATTTAAGGACTGGTATAAGTTTGAATGATGTTATGGGATATGTCTGTAGGTTTGATTAAGCTCCCGAGGGCCTCGGATGTGTTTCAGATACTCAACGGAGAAATTTCGGGACTAAAAGGATTGCAAAAAATTTCCACAAAGTTGTTGCAGAACCTTCTTCTTTGCGTTCGCATCAATTCCCATGCGATCGCGTAGTGCAAATTCTGGAGGGCCATTTTTTCTTCAATGCGAACGCAGGTCTTTGAATGTGATGGCATAGTTCTGCTCCCTCCTTCTATGCAATTGCACACCTCCTTCCGCATTTGCACTGAATAAATCGAGCCAGTTGCTCAGACGTTCACTTCCTCTATGCGATCGCAGGGCTCCTCACGCGATCGCATATATCTGCCTTTTCCTTATCCATGATCGCAACCTTCTGCCTGCATTCGCATAGGCCTAATCCTGGGTCGTCATCCTTTACTCTACGCGATCACAATCACTTTCATGCGATCGTATTGAACAAAGGGTCTGGGCAAATATAAATTTTTCAAAACGAGAGTTCTTCCATTTTTATCAAAACTAAAGCTAGAGAGCTCATTTTTGGGTGATTTGTCAAGAGCTTTTCACAGGCAACGATTAGGTAACAATTCCTTACTCCTCTATGACTAAAACCCACTAATCTAATCGTGAATTCAACCTTTAATTTCGAATTTTTGAACTAAAATTGGAGTAAAGTTCTAAGACCTAATTGTGAGGATTTGAAGGGGCATTTGACCTTTGATTTTGGATATTTATATATGGTTAGACTCTTGAGCATACGTGATTTCTGAAAATCTGAAAATTATTCAATTCCGAGATGTTGGCCTGAGGGGCGTTTTGGACATTTTTCCTATTTGTGGCTTAGCTTTAATTCTAATAGTGTAATTATTACTTGCGATGTTATTTACAATATGTAATTAGTTCGAATGGATTTGGGCCACTCATAGTCGGATACTCGCGGCAAGGGCATCGTTTCTTAGTGATTTTTTTACCAGTTTGAGGTAAGTGGCTTGTCTAACTTTGCGTGGGGGACTCTCCCCTTAGGATATCTTCACTATTTTTAAATGCCTTGTGAGCGAGGTGAGGAGCGTGTACTTGTGCTAACTATTTAAAATTCACCTTACTTGACTTATTTAGATTGTGTTTCTTCACGTATTTAACTGGTAAAAATGCAATTTCACTTGTTTTAGCTTAGGGAAAGCATGTTAGTAACTTATTTGTTCTATTTTGACAAAATTGCAATATCTACCTTTTCGTGAAGCATGCTAGACTCTAGATTCTACTTGTTGTCTGTACTTAGATTCTTTTGTTCAATATTGAATAGTTGCGATGTGTTTACGATTGGGTCTACGGGATGGTATCCCGGGAGTTCCCTCGTACGTATTGTGATCTACGATTGAAAGTCTGGTATACTAAGAGATCTCCGACACAGGATTGATTAAATGGAGGATTCAAGGAGATCCTCGGGATACTTAGAGATCCCTCGTGATTAAATGGAGGATACTAGGAGATCCTCGGTATACTTGGAGATCCCTTGTATATATGATGATGATACCAAGAGATCCTCGGAATACCAGGAGATCCCCGATGATAAATAGCATGTAGTGATTGTTCTTGTATTCGTAGATTGTATTTGTATCCTGTTTCCGTTGTACTTATTACTTTTGCTAGATACTCGAGATTTATTGTACTCGTACTGTCAATTCATTTGTTATTTATTTTTATGTTTATATCAGTAGTGCCTCGACATTCCTCATCATTACCCAATCGAGGTTAGGCGTGGCACTTAATGAATACCGATGTGGTGCACTCACGCCTCTTCTGTGCATGTTTTTCATGTGCGGATCCAGGTACTTCTGAGCAGGCATACCGCTAGTAGCTGTCAGGGAGAATATTGGAGACTTGAGGTATACATCTGCACATTCGCAGATCTGTAAAGTCTCATTCTCATTCTATCCATAGATGTTAGCTGTCATTTCAATCCCTTTTAGACTACTCTGGTGACTAGAACAGTGTATGACTTCTTTTAGCCTGTGTTGCCCGTGGGTTTTCGGGTCTTGGTTGTTATTCAGCATTCTGTATCAATGTGTATGTGCCATGCTGAAAACTTATGTATTTCCTTTACGTTTTCCGGCTTTTTACTATTGTTTTTTGTAAAGAAGTGTTAATTCCTCAATGAGTTAGGCTTACCTAGTCGCGAAGTCTTGGTGCCGTCTTGACTAGTCACAATTGGTGAACTAGGGTCGTGACAAGTTGGTATCAAAGCTCTAGGTTTATAGGAGTTATAGAATGCAGGCCGATTTATTAGAGTCTCACTGATCGGTACAAAGACGTCTGTATTTATCTATGGGAGGCTATGTAACTCTTTAGGAAAAACCTTCACTTCATTAAATTCTTTATCCTGCTATATATTTGACATCGACTCTAAACTTTAGTCTTCTATTCTCTCACAAATGGTGAGGACACGCACGACCTAGGACGATCAAGCACTCGCACCCCCTCCTGCAGCCGCTAGAGGCAGGGGCCAAGGCAAGGGTCGTGGACGCACGCGGGGTGCAGCCAGAGCACCTGCGCTAGCGACCGCCGAGGTACCACCATTATACTAGGTTAGCTAGGCATGCGCCTGCTTTGGTGGCTACCGTTCGTGAGAGGTTTCGCTAGTTTATTGAGAGTCTTATACCACTCATCAAGTCTGGCATGGCGCGAGAGTTAAAGTTGGATATAACTTATTAGCATGTGGTGAGCATAACCATGGGGATTAAGGGTATGTATGCTAGAGAGCGAGAGGAAAGAGAGGCCAAGAGGTCTCGAGAGGCGGGTCATTACTCTGTTACCCATACATCACTAGCAGGACGTCATGGTAGGGGCTATACGGGTCACCCAGCTCACTCAGCTCTTCCTTCATGCAGCAGTACTCCAACATCTCCCAGATCTCATGAGTCTTATTATGCACCTCCGGTTTCCCACGTGGGGTACTCCAGATGACAGTCTAGCGAGGTTGGGCCTAGTCATTCACAACCATCGCACCTCCTAGAGCTCATTTTGAGCGGAGATACCTCCCATGTGGTGAGGGATCGCCCTAGGCTTTGGAGGAGTGCACCTCTACAACATTCTTAGCAGCTGCATACCCAGCGGGAATCTCAGTCCATCGTTCCAGCTCCAGCCAGGGGAGAAGACCGGGGAGATAGAGGTCGCCCTCGAGGGAGGGGCCAGGCAAAATTTTATTCTAATTGTGAACGTGGCGAGGCTGTCGCCTATGATTCTATTATCAGAGGTATTATATTGGTAGTTACAGAAAGGCATCGGTTTTATTCGATCAAGGCTCTACTTATTCATACGTGTCATCTTATATTGCTCCGCATTTTGGTATAGCCCGAGAGACCTTGAGCTCTCTTATTAATGTTTGTACTCCTGTGGGAGATTCCCTTGTTTTGGCCCGCGTATGCCGGTCATGTTTGGTTACTATTCATAATTTTGGTGACTAGGGTAGATCTTTTATTAATTGATATGGTTGATTTCGATATTATCTTGGGCATAGACTGGTTGTCTCCCCAGTATGATATTCTTGATTGTCATGCTAAGACCGTGACGCTGGCCATGCCAGGTATTCCATGTATTTGGAGTGGTACTGATGATGACACTCCCAGTAGAGTTATATCCTTTCTTATAGCTCAACGTATGGTTGAGAAGAGGTGCGCCGCGTATTTAGCTTATGTGAGAGATCTCATAGCTGAAACCCCTTCTGTTGACTCTGTTGTAGTGGTACGGGATTTCCCAGATGTGTTTCTAGTTGATCATCCAAGCATGCCACTTGATCGAGACATCAATTTTGATTTATGATTTGCTGTCGGGCACTCAACCCATATCCATACCTCCATACCGTATGGCTCCTCCTAAGTTGAAGGAGTTGAAAGATCAGTTGCAGGAATTGCTTAATAAGAGTTTATTCGACCCATTGATTCACCGTGCGGTGCTCCTGTCTTGTTCCTAAAGAAAAGGGATGGTTCTATGCGCACGTGTATCGATTATCGTTAGTTGAACAAAGTTACAGTGAAGAACATATATCTTTTGCCTCGTATTGATGATCTATTTGACTAGATTCAAGGCACACATGTCTTTTCTAAAATTTATTTGCGCTAAGGATATCACCAGCTAAAGATTCGGGAGTCGGATATCCTGAAGACTTCTCTCAGGACTCGGTATGGTCATTACGAGTTCCTTGTCACGTCATTTGGGCTGACCAACGCCCCAGCAGCTTTTATGCATTTGATGCACAGTGTATTCAGGCCCTATCTCAACCCGTTTGTCATTGTATTCATTGATGATATTCTGTTATACTCCCGGAGTCGGGAAGATCATGAGCAGCACCTAAGGACAGTGCTTCAGACCCTCAGGGAAAAGAAATTATATGAAATGTTCTCAATATATGAGTATTGTTTGAGTTCGGTGGCATTCCTAGGCCACGTGGTATCGAGTAAGGGCATTTGAGTAGATCCGAAGAAGGTAGAGGCAGTGCATAATTGCCCCAGACCCTCCTCAGCTACAGAGATCTGCAGTTTCCTTGTCTTGGTGGGGTATTACCGTTGTTTTGTGGAGGGGTTCTCATCGATTGCAGCCCCTATGACTAGATTGACCCAGAACGGTGCTACTTTTCAATGGTCAGACGAGTGTGAGGAAAGCTTCCAAAATCTCAAGATGGCGTCAACTTCAGCCCCTATTCTGATCTTTCCTACTGGTTTGGAGTCCTATACGGTTTATTGTGATGCCTCACGAGTTGGACTTTAAGAAGTGTTGATGCAGGACGGTAGGGTGATTGCCTACGCATCCAGACAGTTGAAGGTACATGAAAAGAACTATCCTATCCCATACCTCGAGATAGCTGCTATTTTTCACGCCTTAAAGATCTGGCGTCATTATTCGTACGATGTGCCTTGTGAGATTTATATGGATCATCGGAGTTTACAACACTTGTTCAAGCAGAAGGATCTGAAATTGCACCAGAGGATATGGTTGGAGCTATTGAAGGATTATGATATTACTATGCTTTATCACGCGAGCAAGGCCAATGTGGTAGCCGATGCCTTGAGTCATCGGGCGGAGAGTCTGGGGAGCTTGGCATATTTACTAGCTTCAGAGAGACTTATGGCGATGGATTTTGAGGCTTTAGCCAGTCAGTTCGTGAGATTGGACCTTTCGAAGCCTAGTCGGGTTCTAGCCTATGCGGTTTCTCAATCTACATTGTTTGATCGTATAAAGGAGCTCCAGTATGATGACCCCCATTTGCTTGTCCTCAGGGACACAGTTCAGTATGGTAATTCTAGGGATGTGACTATTGGAGAAGACGAGGTGTTGAGGATGCAGGGTCAGATCTTTGTACTCGATATTGATGATATTCGGGGTTTGATATTTACCGAGGCCTATAGCTCGTGGTACTGTCGCGAAGATGTATCAGGATCTGAGCTAGCATTACTAGTGGAGGCGGATGAAGAAGGACATAGTAGAGTTTGTAGCTATATGCCTCAACTGTCAACGAGTAAAGGCTAAGCACCAGCGACCGGGAGGGTTACTCCAGCAGATGGAGATTCTGAAGAGGAAATGGGAGAAGCTCACTATAGATTTTGTGACTGGTCTCCCTCTGACGGCGAGGAAATTGGATTCTTTTTGGGTTATTGTGGATCGTCTAAACAAGTCCTCTTATTTCATTCCATTGTGTATTCTTACTCAATGAAGCGATTAGCGTGGATTCATATCTGGGAGATTGTCCGTCCGCACGACATTCCAGTTTCTATCATCTCAGACAGTGATTCAGTGTTTACATCATGATTCTGGAGGGCCGTCCAGAACGAGTTGGGTACCCGGGTGACTATGAGTATAGCTTTTCACCCTCAGACGCATGGGCAGTCCGAGCACACTATTTAGATTCTTGAGGATATGCTTTGTGCATGCGTGATTGAGTTTAGAGGGTCTTGGGATCAGTTCTTGCCATTGGCTGAGTTCGCGCACAATAACAGTTATCGGTGCAGTATTCAAATGGTGCCATATAAGTCCTTATATGGTAGCAAATGCAGATCCCCGGTGGGTTATTATGAGCCGGTGAGGCTAGGCTACTAGGCACTGATTTGGTTCAGGATGCGGTCGAGAAGGTCAAGGTGATTCAGAATAGACTCCGTACGGCCTAGTCCAAACAAAAGAGATACGCGGAGCGGAAGGTTCGTGATGTTTCCTTTATGGTTGGTGAATAGGTTTTTATCCGGGTCTCGCCTATGAATGGCGTCATAAGGTTAGGAAAATGATGTTGAGCCCGAGGTTCACTAGCCTATTTGATATTTTGAAGCGAGTTGGGGAGGTTGCTTATGAGCTTGTTTTACCTCCAAGTTTTGCCGGGGTTCATTCGGTATTTCATGTCTCCATGCTTCATAGGTATCACGGTGACCCGTCTCACGCGTTGGAGTTCACTTCAGTCCAGTTGGATTATGACTTGTCCTATGTAGAGGCGCTAGTGGCAATATTAGACAGGCAGGTCTTAAATCTCAGGTCAATGGATATAGCTTCAGAAAAGGTTCAATGGCGGGGTCAGCCGGCCAATGAGGAGACTTGGGAGACCGAGCAAGATATGCGCAGCCGATACCCTCATCTTTTTGCTACTCCATGTATGTCCTCTTATCTTTTTTGAGGAAGAACGAATTTTTATGTGTAGGAGGATGTGACAACCCGACCAGTTTTCTTTAGAATTTATGCCCCGTTCCTCCATTAACTGCTTCCCCTAAGTACGTTTCTAGTATTTTAGTTTGTCGGGACGTTCAGTGTGAGAATTCAGAGTGTTTTGGGACACTTAGTCCTAAATGAGAGCTTGAGTGTTGGAAAGTTGTCCGTAATCGTAAAATTATGAAGGCGACATCGGAATGGAAATCAGATGGTTCTGTTTGCTCCGTTAGGTTATTTCAAGGTTGGGAGCATGTTCCTAATGTATTTTGGATGTCTGTAGCTCATTTAG
Source organism: Nicotiana benthamiana (assembly GCA_034376525.1). Lineage (NCBI taxonomy): Eukaryota > Viridiplantae > Streptophyta > Magnoliopsida > Solanales > Solanaceae > Nicotiana > Nicotiana benthamiana. The sequence goes on from CM067328.1 coordinate 46,483,353, forward strand.
GCTAGAAATGTCAAAGGTTAGAATTTGGAGGTTCCTGGTTCGATAGTGAATTTTTTATCTGCGGGTCAAAATGGGATTATGGAAGTTTCTGTAGAATTGTTACGTCATTTGGGACATGCGTGCAAAATGTTAGATCAATCAGACGTGTTTTGGTTAGGGTTTTGATTGAAAGCGTGTTTGGTTGGAATTTGAAGTTCTTAGGCTCAAATCATTGATTAAATCGAGTTTCCGGCATTGTTTTAGGTGGTTTATGGATTGGTACAAGTTTAAATAATGTTATGGGATATATCCATAGATTTGGTTGAGGTCTCGGGGGCCTCGAGTGTGTTGGAGATGCTCAACGGAGCAATTTCATGACTTAGAGAATTGCAAAATATTTCCACATTGCTGTTACAGCACCTTCTTCTATGTGATCGCATCAATTCCCATGCGATCACATAGTGCAATTTTTGGAGGGACATTTTTCCTTCAATGCGATTGCATAGTTCTTCTCCCTCCTTTTATGCGATCTCATACCTCCTTCCGCATTTGCACTGAAGAAATTGAGGTTCATTTCCTCTGTGCGATCGCAACGCTCCTCACGCGATCGCATATGTCTGCCTTTTCCTTATCCGCGATCGCAACCTTATGTCTGCGTTCGTATAGCGCTAATTCTGGGCCCTCATCATTTACTCTACGCAATGGCAATCACCTTCATGCGATCGCATTGAACAAAGGGCTTGGGTAGATATAATTTTTTCAAAACGAGGTTTCTTCCATTTTTATCAAAACTCAATCTAGAGCGCTCGATTTTGGGTGATTTTTCGAGGGAATTTCAGAGGAAAAAATTGGGTAGGGATTCCTTACTCCTATATGACTAAAACCTACTAATCTAATCGTGAATTCAACCTTTAATTTCGGATTTTTGACTGAATATTGCGGTAAAGTGCTTAGACCTAATTATGATGATTTGAAGGGCATTTGACCTCCGATTTGGAAGATTTCAATATTGTTAGACTCGTGAGAGTATGAGCTTTCTAAAAAAGTGAAAATCATTCGATTTCGAGACGTTGGTCTGGGGGAGTTTTGGTTATTTACCTATTTTCGCGCCTTAGCTTTAATTTAATAGTGGAATTAGTTACTTTTGATGTTATTTATAATATGTAACTGGTTTGTATAGATTTGGGCCACTCGTAGTAGGATACTCGCGGCAAGGGCATCGTTTCCTAGTAATTTTTGTACCGGTTCGAGGTAAGTGGCTTGTCTAACTTTATGTGGGGGACATCTCCACTTCGGATATCTTGACTGTGGTTTAAATGCCATGTGCACGAGGTGACGAGCGTGTACTTGTGCGAACTGTTTAAAGTTCACCTTACTTGACTTATATAGACTGTGTTTCTTCACGTATTTAATTGTTAGAAATGCAATTTTACTTGTATTAGCTTAGGGATAGCATGTTAGTAACTTATTTGCTCTATTTTCTAAATTGCAATATCCGCCTTTTCGTGAAGCATGCTAGACTCTAGATTCTACCTGTTGTCTATACTTTGCTTCTTTAGTTCAATGTTGAATTGTTGCGGTGTGTTTACAATTTGGTCTACTGGACGGCATACCCAGAGTTCCCACATACGTACTATGGTCTGCAATATAAAGTGCGGGATACTACGAGATCTCCGGCACAGGAATAATTAAATGGAAGCTACTAGGAGATCCTTGGGATAGTTGGAGATCCCTCGTGATTAAATGGAGGATACCAGGAGATCCTCGGGATACCAGGAGTTCCCCGATGATAAATAGCCTGTAGTGATTATTTTTGTGTTCGTAGATTGTATTTGTAGCCTATTTCCGGAATACTTATTACTTTTGCTAGATACTCGAGATTTAATATACTCATATTGTCTAATCATTTCTTATCTATTGTTATGTTTATCTCGGTAGGGCATCGGCCTTCCTCGTCACTACCCAACCGAGGTTAGGCTTGGCACTCACTGAGTACTGCTGTGGTATACTCACGCCTCTTGTGCGCATATTTTTCATTTGCAGATCCAGGTACTTCTGAGCAGGCATATCGCTAGTACCTGTCAAGGAGCATATTGGAGTCTTGAGATTTACATCTGCTACGTTCGCAGATCTGTGAAGTCTCCTTCTCATTGTATCCATAGATGTTAGCTGTCATTTCAATCCCTTTTTATTAGACTACTATGGTGATTAGAACAGTGTATGACTTCTTTTAGCATGTGTTGCCCGTGGGTTTTCGGGTCTTGGTGGTTATTCAGTATTTTGTATCAATGTGTATGTGCCAGGCGGAAAACTTATGTATTTTCTTTATGTTATCCGGCATTCTACTATTGTTTTTCGTAAAAAAGTGTCAATTCCGCAATGAGTTAGGCATACCTAGTCGCGAAGACTAGGTGTTATCATGTTAGGTTCACAATTGGTGAACTAGAGTCGTGCTAATTGGTTAATTCTCAAGGAGTTTGAAACTCAATTTTTAAATGAAATGGTAGAGATTTGAGGTGATTTGGATTCATTTGATCTGAATTTAAAGTAAAATTCAATAACATAGAAGAATATGAGATGTGTATCACATTGTGTATCTCCCGTTATCATTTATGTATCACATATATATTTCCCATATATATCTCTTGTTTATCCAGGTTTACCTATTTTTGAGGTGCATGTCTGATACCATATTTATTACATGCGTCGTAGTTGATCTTTTTAAACTCAAAATTGACTATGAATTATGATACCAAATCAATTCAAATGACCTTCAATGTAACTCAAATTTTATAATGCTTAATCTACTTGTTCTCAATGAATTCCAATCATACCTATTTGGTGAAAGAAAATCTTTTGTGTCTATTTTTTTTAAAAAAATATTATATATCATTGGTAAATAAATTTTGATTCCAAACTTGTCCAATTCACTTTTAGTGTTCTAAAGTTTGTATATTGACTCATCTTGCGTTTTCAACAAATTCTAAGAATACTCATTCAAAAAAGAAATTGCCTACGATTTTTTGAATGTTGTTTATCATTAGTAAATTTTGTGGCTACTCTCGACAGCATTATTAAACTGGCTAATTATTGGTACGTCTTGTCTTTTTATGGTACATGAATGTAGCCTGAAGATTTGTTTAGAAATGAGTCATAACTCATAAGTCAAGTATTTGAACGTCAAGCTAAAATAAATATTGTGTCAAAGAGTATAATGATTGCAAATATGTTCTTTCACTAATCCCTTAAACAACTCTTTCACCTTACTAATTTCTTTACCAAATGGTCTGGCTTTGGTGAAATAGGAAACATTACTGTAATAGTCGCCGTAATAATGAGGTTACATATGAAGCAGAAATTTCGCCGTCTAGGTAATAAGTCACATCAAAATGCGTAATAAAAGCAAAATTTGGTAGGTTATGTCATTAAAACTTATTCTGGTGAGTGGTACTAACAATAATAGTAAAACAGCCAACTTGCCTAACGATAATTACTTCTCACGTCTAAGCTACAGACCATGTGGTCATGTTCAGAGTAGTAGCCTGTAGGCTATATCTCATATCTGAATTACCAAATTTGACAATTGGTCATATTTACTGTTAACGTTCTCTCTCTCTCCTCTCTCGCACGCCCACCAACGGTCCTCATCCAAGCCACCTTCCCCCCTCCGGCGACCCCCCTACGACGACCCACTTCTCCGGTGACCCCCAAGTAACCCTACCCTCCCCCTTTCCCTAGCTATGCAGTCCCCCCTCGCTTTTTTTGGGGGGTTTTGTTGTGTGTATGATTTTTAGATACTAGTCGCGAAGGACAAGGCTAGCTTGCGGGGTTTGGAGGTGTAAAGCAAAGCAACACCGGATGAAATGTGCCAGAGATAGCGGTAGTTGATATCGGGCAAATCAAAGCATACTTCCAGGTTTTTCCATCGGGAGTTGGTATATCCGACCTCTTGTTTACTCTGTATACCCTTTTACGTTTTCTAGCTAAGCATCGTATGTGTGGTTTACTATGCCGATTCCTAATTTGCATCCTTTTGCGTATTCCGCTAGAGCACGTGTGTGTGTCGCTGTGCTCCCTAATCAGTTGGAGGGATATTGGCCGCGGCGGGGGATGGTAGTGTAAGGTCATGTCCTAGGGGAGCGGGGGTGGTGGCATGGTTGAGCAAGGGAGCTGGGAGCGGTTCTATGGGTAGGGCGGATGGCAAGGATGGGAAGAGGGTAGCGGATGCTCATAGATTAAGGATGGGGTTGTGGAACATAGGCACTCTGACGGGTAAGTCCATTGAGGTTGCGAAGGTCCTTCAAAAGAGGAGGGTTAGCATAGCCTGTGTCTAAGAAACTAGGTGGAAAGGGTCGATAGCGAGGGATGCAGACGGGTTTAAGTTGTGGTATTATTGGGTCGTGAGAGGTGAGAACGAAGTGGGCATCTTGGTGGATAGGATATAAGGGAGTCCGTGGTTGAGGTTAGGCGGGCGAATTATAGGTTAATGTCCATTAAGCTAGTTATTGGGGGTTGCGTACTTAATGTCATCGGCGCTTACGCGCCGCAAGCGGGCTTAGACGAGGAGGTTAAGAGGCACTTTTGGGAGGTCTTGGATGATTTGGTGAGCAGTATTCCCCAATGTGAAAAGTTAGTTATTGGAGGGGGCTTTAATGGTCATATCAGGGCTGATGCTTGTGGTTATGGTGAGGTGCACGGTGGCTTTGGCCTTGGTGTGAGGAACGGAGGAGGCACGTCATTGCTTGATTTCGCTAGGGCTTCCGAGCTCTTGATTGCGAACTCGACATTTAAGAAGAGGGAGGAGCCTTTGGTCGCCTACAAAAGTTCAGCGGCGAGGACTCAGATTGATTATCTCCTTCTAAGAAGGAGTGACAAAGGTTTGTGCAAGGGCAGCAAGGTTATTCCGGGAGAGTCCCTTTCAACTTTTCATAGACTCCTACTGATGGATGTCGGTCTTTGAGTGAAGAGGAAGAGGAGGGGTGCTCGCGGACGATCGTGGATTAGATGGGGTGCTTTGACTAAGGATAAATGCCAGGAGTTGGAGAGGAGGTTAGTTGATGGTGGAGCTTGGAGTAGTTCTGGGGATGCAGACACAATACGGTCAGAGACAACGAACTTGGTTAGGGAGGTAGCACGGGATGTGCTCGGGGTAGCCTAGGGCTATTCATGCAGACATCAGGGTGACTGGTGATGGAGCAATGTAAACCAAGAAAAAGTGGAGGTGAAGAAGGTGACGTTTGCTAAGTTGGCAGGGAGCACAAGCGAGGAAGAAAGGAGAGTGAACAGGGAGATCTATAAGGTGGCGAGGAAGGAGGCGAAGCTGGTGGTTACGGAAGCTAAAAACGCGGCGTTTTGACGCAGGCACGAGGAATTAGAGGAGAAAGGCAGGGACACAAAGTAATTCCGGTTAGCTAAAGTAAGGGAGAGGAAATCGTGTGATCTTAACAAAGTTAAGTGCATCAGAGACGAGGATAGTAGAGTCCTGATGGGGGAGTCTCAAGTCAAGCAGAGGTGGCAAGCGTACTTTCGAGACCTACTTAATGAGGAAGGTGACCGAAGCATAGAGCTAGGGAAACTAGGGCATTCCGAGAAACATAGAGACCTTGGGTACTGCAAGAGCATTAGGGTTGAGGAGGTTGAGGGGGCTTTGCGTAGGATGAGTAAGAGTCGAGCGACTGGGCCTGACGAGATCCCGGTGGAGTTCTGGAAATGCATGGGTAGGTCACGAGTGAAATTTCTCTCCAGGTTGTTCAATGAGATCTTCAGGACGAAAAGGATACTGGAGGAGTGGAGGTGGAGTACAGTGGTGCACTTGTACAAAAACAAAGGGGATGTCTAGTGCTGCGGCAACTATAAGGGTATCAAATTAATAAATTACATCATGAAGGTCTGGGAGCGGGTGATCGAGGCGAGGGTTAGGGAGATGACATCTATAACTGTGAACTCCCCTACAGAAGCTATCCACTTTGTCAAGAGATTAGTGGAATAGTTCAGGGATAAGAAAAAGGACCTGCACATGGTGTTTATCGACTTGGAGACGGCGTATAATAAGGTCCCAATGGAGGTTCTATGGAGGTACCTATAGGTGAAGAGCGTTCCGGAAGCATACATCAGAGTAATGAAAGACATGTACGATGGAGCTAAGAGTAGGGTTAGGACGACGGGTGGTGACTCAGACCATTTTCCAGTGGTTATGGGGCACCATCAAGGATCGATGCTTAGCTCTCTCTAGTTTTCCTTTGTAATGGATGCTCTAACCCGTGATATTTAAGGGGATGTGCCTTGGTGTATACTATTTGCGAATGACATAGTCTTGATAGACGAGACGAGGGTCGGTGTTAATGAGAGGCTAGAGGTATGGAGACAGACTCTCGAGTCTAAGGGTTTCAGAATAAGCAGATCTAAGACAGAATACAGTGAGTGCCAATTTAGCGAAGAGCTGAGAGATGTAGGAAGGGTCGTGAAGATTGGATCTCAAGTCATCGCCAAACGTGAAAGTTTTAGATATCTTGGGTTGCTGATTCATGGGGACAGAGAGATTTACAAGGATGTGACTCACACAATAGGAGCGGGGTGTTCGAAGTGGAGGCTTGCATCAGGAGTCCTGTGTGACATGAAAGTGTCACAAAAACTCAAGGGGAACATTTATAGAGTTGTGGTTAGAACTGCCATGTTTTATGGGGCAAAGTGTTGGACGGTGAAGAACTCTCATATTCAGAGAATGAAGGTTGTGGAGATGAGGATGCTCAGCTGGATGTGCGGGATCACTAGGTTTGGTAAGATTAATAATGAAGTTATTCAAGAGAATTTGGTGGTTGCCCCGGTAGACGAGAAGATGCAAGAAGCGAGGCTCGGGCATGTGCGGAGGAGAAGTCCTAATGCCCCGGTGACGAGTTGTGACCGGCTGGGGTGGTCGGTGGGAGGCGAGGTAGAGGGAGACCTATGAGGTATTGGGGATAGGTGATTAGGCATGACATGGTTAGAATGCAGATTTTCGAGGACATGGCCCTTGATAGGAAAGTCTAGAGGTCTAGTATCAGGGTAGTAGGATAGGGGCTCCTAGAATTTTTCGTACTCTATTTTCGGAGCCGGGGAGGGTTGGCAGGGCTGTCCATAGGTGATTCATGCATTGGATTGTGCCTCCCTTATGGTAGTTTTTTTATGGTAGTTACTGTTTGGCATTATTTATGGTAATTACTGCTTAATATTATTGAATGTCAGTTTATTTATGGTTCTTATGTTTAGATAATTATTTATGCGATTTGAGTTGAGATACTAATGATCTTTTGTTTTTGTTTTTCCTTTCCTCCCTGAGCCGAGGGTCAATTGGAAATAGCCTCTCTGCCTTTCCGGGCAGGGGTAAGGACTGTCTACATAACCTTCCCCAGACCCCACTTTGTGGGACTATACTGGGTAGTTGTTGTTGTTGATAATTTAAACTAGTGGTGGTAAAATGTCCAAAGAACATAGTTAACCACCCATATCGCTAACAATAGGTTGAAAAATGAACTTTTTAAAAACTGGTAAAACATAGATAAGAACTATATTATCCTTTTAGAAAAATAATAACCAACTTATCCAATTTTTTACATTGATATAGTCTCAAATTAGGGATTCATCAAGTTAAGGAGACTGAGAATTCTTCCAAAAGTGATCACATGTTAGAAGCTGCACCCGAACTATATCCGGCCCGAGCCGATCGCTTACACTCCTAATTTAACCCTTTCTTATAAAACTAGATTCAATTTGGCAGAGCTAGAACGAGTTAGCTCGACTCAGTTTTGAAATCTTTTGATTCCGTGAAAGATGCAAGTTAAAATTGATGCGTCTTCGTAAAAGCGTGATTCCAATGCAAGCTTATTTTTAGGGGCTCATTTGGTACGATAAATAAGAAAGAATAATTTTGAGATAAAATTTTGTATCCCACTTTGTTAGGTTAATATGGCACCTAAATATTCTTAACATAGGTTAACAGCGCATGATTTTTTCCAAAAGACCTTCACCATTAAGAACAGGTTTGGATGGACTTTTAAGTTGGCCAAACCAGCTTTTATGTAATTTTCAGCTTATTTTAGTGTTTGAAAAAATCAAAAGATGCTTAAAATAAGTTGAAAAGTGCTTAAACTAAGCCAAACCCCATAACTTGGATAACCTTGATTAATTACGTTTTTCAATTTATATGAACTTATTTTCTTTATAGTTTGTTCCAAAAAAGAATGACCTCTTCCCCTATTTAAAAATAATTTTATCACGGCTCTAAAACCGACCCGATCGTGATATTGTCTATCGTGAAACTAGGCTAGCCAACACAATTCCCGAATTAACCATTATTCAATAAAAGTCAGTTTTAAGCCTTTAATTAATAAAATATCTCATAATATAAGTCTAAATTAACAGTGCAAAATAAATACACAAGCCCGATATCGGGGTTTCACAAGTCACGAGCATCAACAAAGATCTGAACACAATGAAGAGTCATAAAATATACTGAAAAGAATTTACGGAAAACAAGAGGGAGAAGAGAAGGGCTACGAACGTCGGCCAGCTACCTTGCTAACTCCGATGACTCTACCACTGAGCAATCAACACCCACTACTAGGTTGAGAAATACCTGAATCTACACACAAGGTGCATGCAGTAATGTGAGTACGCCAACAGTAAGTAATAAAACTAAATTGAAGCTGAGCAATAAGAAAATATATAAACCATGTCATAACGCTACAGAAAATACAATACATTTAGAAAACAATACAAAAATAATTTATTTCGTAAATCAAACTCAGTTTCAGTAAAAACCCTTTCCATTTTAAAAAATTTTGCAATAGTTTGAAACGAGTGATAAAAACAAGGAGTAAAAATTATAGAAACGTAAATAGCCCCTCGGGCAAAACATGTCCATACACCGCCCATCGGGCAAAATATCAACAGAACCAGCCCTTTGGGCTTCCACACGATCACTCGTAATCAGTCCCTCGAGCATAACATGAATCAAGAACCACTACTAGGGCAAAACATAGATTAAGGGCATCCCCTCGGGCAACAACATCAAACAACAACAGCCCCTCGGGGAATATGACATCTCACACTGGGTACCCGCGCTCACCGCGGTGTGTAGACTCCGGAGGGGCTCCTACAGCTCAAGCTCTATAACAAGCCATCTCATGGCATAATCAAACTTTCCCTTGGGCTCATAATAAGCCATCTCGTTGCGTAACAAATCCGTCCCTTGGCCTCATAATCACGAATCAGTAACAACTTTCTGCGAAGCCTGATCCCATAATATCATCACAACACAAGTCCTCGGCCTCACTCAGTCTTAAATCCCTCAAGCCACTCGGGCAACTGTAAAACATGATGCTCAGCCCAAAATATCATTTAAAATATCAAAACGGAGTAAGTACAGCTGAGTTATAAAAACGGTACAATACAACATAACTAAGTACTATTATGAAGCCAAAACAGTGAGGAATAGTAGTAAAAATTCCCTAAGGGCTTAAAATAATTGGCACGAGGCTAAAATATGGCATTCACCCCAAAACATGGTAATACTTCCAAAACACAAATATATATAACCACTTTCAATCAAATATGCGGCTAGCAGTCGTACGGGAAGCACCAAATTACAATCCCATACGGTGCTCGACCCACGCTCACCATCTAGCATATGCATCACTTCAAAGTAGCACAACAATGTGAAATCCATGGTTTCATACCTTCAACATAATATTTACTATCATTACTTACCTATAATCGGTCCAAACTCTAGCCCGCGATGCCTTTGCCTCTCGCATCGGCCTCCAAATGCTCCATATCTAACTAAATTAGTATATTATCATCAATATACACTAAAGGAACAAAGCTCAAGAAAAAATAATCAAATTAACTCAAATATTTCAAAATTGGCTCAAACCCGACCCCGAGTCCACGTCTCGAAATCCAATAAAAATCACAAAACTGGAAAACCCATTCTCTCACGAGTCTACCCGTTTGAAATTCACCAAAATCCGACATCAAATGGCCATCCAAATACCCAAAAACAATACTCCAAACCTTCCTCCATTTTCCCCAATTTTTACCCCAAATTTCCAAATTAAATGATAAGAATCAAGACATAATCATGAGATTTAAACAAGTTTGAGTGAATAACACTTACCCCAATAAATCTTCTAAAAATCCCTTCAAAAATGGCCTTAATCAGAGCTCCATAGCTCCAAAAATGTAAAAATGACTGAAATACTCAAAATAGAGTACTTTATAATATGCCCAAAAATTTACCCTATGCTATTGCGGAAAAACTAATGTGATAGAGAAGCGAAAACTATTCCAGCCCTTTTTTTAACCTATGTGATCGCAACCATTCCCCCGCGATCGTATAGAAAAAAATGTTTCAAACAACCTTCTCCAACTCTTCCGGAAAGTCTCTAGCATAATGGTCATAACTTTTTGTATAAAACTCCAATTTGGTTTAGCTTTCTGAAAACTAGACACTAAACACCCCTGAACACTAAACTAGACACTAAACACTCCTCTTTTTGTATCATCTTCAAATTTAGTATAGATTTTGAGATATTAGCTTCCAAAATCGGGTAAGTGCAGCACTGACTTTACTCTATGCGATTGCGGGAAGACTTACACGATCGCATAGCACAACACCATTTTACAATTTTCTCTATACAAACGCAGTCAGATCTATGCTAATGCACTATACACCCCTGAAGGCAAAGCCAACAACTAGAAATGGTCAGAAACCACCCGAAACTCACTCGAGGCCCTCAGAACCTTAACTAAACATGCCAACACATCCCATAGCATCATTCACACTTTTTCCAATCTTTAGAATGCTCAAAAAAACATTTTACTTTCGAATCACCCTCGAATTCAAGCCTAAGAATTCAAAAACTTCTGAATTCTGAATTCAATCAAAAAGTCAATCAATCCTCGTCAGAATGACCTAAACGTTTTGACACACTTCACAAACGACACAACGGATCTACTACATTTTCCGGAATTCCATTTCGACTTTGATGTCAGAATTTTTACTGCCAACCGGAAAATGCCAAATTTTTGATTTTACCAATTCAAGCCTATTTCTACCACGAACCTCTAAAATACATTTCCAATGTGCTCCCAAAACCAAAATCACCTAACGGAGCTAACCAAATAATACAAATCCAAATCCGAGAGTAAATACTAAAAAGTCAAAACTTGGTCAAACATTTTAAATTTAAAGCTTCAAACTGAGAATTGTTCTTCCACTTCTATTCTGTTTTTCCTGAAAAACCCAATTTGACGATTTACATATGTCATAATACAGCACACATGGCTATTCATGCTTGAAAACTGGCGAGCGAAATGCAAAAGCTCAAAACGACCAGTCGGGTCGTTACATCCCGCAACTTAAACATATGTTTGTCCTCGAACGTACCTAGCGTTGTTCCGAAAACCATCCAATCGCTGTGTAACCTTACCATGCACATACCCGGGGGGTGATCCCACGTCACCCTATCTCATATAGGTCTGATAACACAATGTAGCTGAAATTTCACAATCCAACCTAGCCCACTAACCATCGAACCACATTTCCACTTCTGAAATCATCTACTAGATCAGAATCTAACATCTATACTGGGAATAAAACCGAACAAGCTGTGTCAAACCATACTTGCCACCTCAGATGTATTACATGATATACCATATAGATCAAACTCTCTAAGCGATAATTTCTAATCACAGCAATTGCTCATAACAACCGAATATTGCGAATAAACCTCTTATAAAATTAAGCCTCACCCAACACTTCCATATACTGCCAATGACAAATGAAAAATGTAGAATATCATAACTATTCCTCAGATCAACAATTCGTGAAGCCACTTATCCTTTAGCAAGGACCATAGCAAATTTCTGAGCCGAACATTGATATTATCCTTCCAACATGCTGAAACCGAATCCATTTGTATTCATTGTAGATCCACGACTTCATCTAATCCCACATAACTACTTTGGTGACATGACACGTCAATACATCTAAAGCTAGAACTCCTGCAATACGCGAACCAATATGCAACAATTCGATCGTACACAAATCATGAAAAGTGACTAAAATGTGAGAGATGTATCGCAAGCTCACTAGTACCGCCACACACAATACTGGCAACCCGTCACACGTCATGGAAATAGAGAACACGAATCTAACCCGAAGGGTCACACCTCCACATAACTTCGCTGCAATGCGCGATCCTATCAAAACACTGGTCCACATGAAGCACCTCATGTCACTATGCTTAAAACCGACAACGATGCACAATTTGATGTCTAGAATCAAAGTAAATCATCGCCACAAAAAATCAATAGACATAACATTACATAACCCAAAAGGACACAACCGATACACTACCTGCCGAGCAATACCCAATACTTTTTCTCCTCGAATTCTGAGAAACCCCAATAAAACCGCACCACATATTCCTATAACCAACAAATCCTAATGGCTCCCAACATGGAAAGGAAACTCATAGACCTCCTAGATCAGTATAAGCTCAATAAGAATCGAATCAACTAATCCATCAACAATACTACTCGGAGTCAACCAAGCTGACTCGATGTAGAAAACACATCCATATTGGCCTACCAATGAACCCCATATCCAGGAGTTCACGAAACCGCTCCTTCAACTTCTTTGACTCCACCTGTTCCATACGACACAGTGCCCGAGACCAAATCAATACTGAAATCAACCATGCCTGGCAGCACGAAACACATCCAAAAAATCCCTCACCACCGAAATTGAATCAATGGTACGAGTCTTTCCACTGACATCCACCATTGAGGCAAAAAATAAAAGACAATCCTTCCCAACCATCCGTTGGGCCTTCAAAAATCAAATAACCCTACTTGGAATATAATCCGTTAAACCTTACCACTTAGTCTGTGGCATCCCTAGTATAGCAAATGTCGCAGTCTTAGTGCAACATTCAAGAATAACACAACATATAGACAACCGATCTAAACCTAATATCACATCCAAATTTGACATACCAAGCAACAAAGGATCCATTTGAGTCTCCAAACACCCGATAGTCACCACACAATGATGATACATACGATCCACACCCACAACATAACTTAATATGAGAACTCCTAGTCTCCAAATCCATACGCCACACTAATCACCATATCTGATCTGAACTCCACAGTCTGTATATACAATTCACCTCTAATACCCAATCATCCCCACGAGAGGTACTCCTATAATTCTTCTCTGCCACCAAGCAACCTCAAATATCAGCAGTCGCTCCAACAAGATAGTGTCGCAATACTGATGAAGTATCCTCAACTCAAACACATCGCCCTTTCTAAAATGTATACCCTTATCAAGCCACATCAATCAGTGATCTAATTAATATAGTCATCTGAAACTGTCCATGCTACCAAAGAATTTGTGACCTTCCTTTCAAAACTGAACCATGACCTTGCACATGCAAAACTCAATCCTACACAACATACCGCATATACCATACAATCCTAAGTTAAACATGAGAACTTCATATCAATTCTAAGCCACAAGAACCTACGTACTCAACTAGCCAAGAACTTTCCATTGATCCTATCTAGAATAAAATCACTATACATCCCATGCTCCTCACCTTGTAGAAAATATGAATCGTTAACTGTGGTCAAAACTATCAAGAACTCTCTGAATTCCATTTTCACACAACTAAACCTTCAGGACTGAATCCTTCTGACTCAACGAAGTTACGCATGCCACTAAAACCCAAGGGCATTGTCGTGAAACACTTGTAGAGGTATTGTAGACTTCAGCCTCTGTCATTCAGTGGTGCAGAAGGCGAGGATGCCCAAGGTTTCTTGGATAAGTGTGTGACGGGTCTTCGTTAGCTATTTTGCCAACTAGCTCTTCTCATCAATGAACATCCGTACTTGGGATATTAAAGGGCTTAATAAGCCCTTTAAATAGAAAGAGCTTAAACTCTTTTTGAGTAAGTACAAAATTGATGTAGTTGGATGTCTAGAGACAAGAGTAAAGGAGAAAAATGCTACAAGAATCATGCAGAAAGTTGGTAATGACTTGATTGGTTGATGCACTTACAAAGACCACCCAAATGGTAAAATATGGCTAATGTGGAGAAATAATGTAAATATCAATATTATTGAGACTACATACCAATACATATATTGTGAGGTGCAGTAGGATAGTTTCAAAACAATACTCATAGTGGTGTACTTCAGAAATGAAGCAAACCTTAGATATTTGTTATGGAACCAACTTATGTAAGTGGGAAACAATGATGTAATGCTTGGCTGCTACGTGAGGACTTTGACAATATGCAAACTACTAAACACATAATAGGGGCATAAGCCACTAATTCAGAGACACAGGGTTTTCAAATCCAGTTGATGTGCTGGAATGTCACGACCCCAAACCCGATCGTGATTGCGCCCAGCACATTGCCCGGCAAGCCCGACCATTCACTCAATATCGAGCTACGAACTCACATCCTTATTTCACAAATCATTTACAGCGGAAAGAATCCGAAATATTTTAGCAGTTTAATAGAAAATATCCTAAAAACCAATACACAATATCCTCCCACAGATCTGGGGGTCACGAGTAAAGAGCCTCTACCAGAATAGCGAAATAAATACCAATATATCTCATAATCTAGGCATGCATAACTAACAAAAACACAGGAAATACAATGGAGATTCGGGTCCTGCGGACGCCATGCAGCTACCTCAAAAGGCACCGGATAATACTCTGAAAAGCAACTAAAATTATCAACTCTGCCCTGCGGTACCTGGATCTGCACACAAGGTGCATGGAGTATGGGGTGAGTCTACCAACTTAGCGATTAATAGGCATAAATAAAAACCCGAAGAAAAGAAATCACGAAATAACACAAAATGAAGCTATCTAGTAGTTCTGTTCAGCATAGTCTCAGATCATTGCATGAGATGCAATGCGATGCATGAACACTGCGGCACGTACAGCCTGCTCCATTTGGGTACCTGCGCTCGCTGTGGAGGGTCAGACTCGGGAAGGGCTACTACAGCCCATGCGCAATATCATAGTAACATACGCTGCGACGCGCAGCCGTATCCACTATTAGTCTAGCTATATGCATGCAAACCTCACAGGCACAAATATCTTGCCATTTTTATTTTCGTTTATCATAAATTATAGAATTAGGTGTCAAACCGCAATATTTTCCAAATCATGTTTAGACAGTGTTCTAGTGCAGGACTAATATCATGGGAAACATGCTATAATTCATAAAAACAATGATGATGATCCTCACGGGATCCTTATAACTAGCATGCAGCCCAAATATGTTAATAAATATCCAATTAAGAGGTTTACCGGCTCATGTATAGCCAACAATACCGTACCAAGCCATTAGGTCTAACTAAGCCATAGTCCCCAATCATAGTCGACCTCGCACTCACAGTAGAGTACGTGACTTGCCTCAATACATCGTCACAATGTGATATGCAGGGGTGTCAAACTATCGGGTCATCATCTACACCCATAACTCATCTCAAGCCGGCCGCAAACTAGCTCGCAATGCCATTCCCTCGAGAATCAACCTACGCGGACGCCAATTCTGATCAAAACATATAGGAACACGTCGAAATAGGCAAATGGAACATAACCCAATCGAAATGACTCGAAATACACCCAAAAACACGAAGTTGACAAAACCCAAGCCCCAGGCCCACTTCTCATAAAATAACGAAATCTACATTTTCAGAATCCTCATCTCGCCACGAGTCCATACATATCAAATTTAAAAGAATCGGAGTCCATTTGACACCTCAAATCCATATTATTAAAATCACTTGGGTTTCAACCCCTAGCCACCACATTTGACATTAAATACCTTGAACTATTTGTGTGTATTCCACGGATTTAAACTATAATGGCATACTTTAGGTCCAAGAGTTCTTACCTGATGAATTCCATCAAAATCTCACCAAAAATAGCCCACAATCGCCTTAGCCCGAGGTTCCAATGTTATTATCCTTTTAAAATTCGAAAACCTACTGTTTCATTAAACCATGGCCGATTTCCACTTCAGCGGCCATTTCTCCGCTTCCTCGAGTCCGCCTCCGCGACTCTTTGACCGCTTCCGCGGTCTAGCTTAAAATCCTCTGTGACCGCTTTTGCGGTCACTAACTGCTTCCATGACCTCCGCTCCTGCGGTCGATCGCCCGCTTCTGCAATCTCTGCCCTTTTGCTCCTTGGCTGCTTCTGCGCCTTTAATGATGTTTCAGCGGACGCCGCATACACGGTCCAATTTCCACAAACGCGGAAAGACCAAATGACAGACCGTAAATCTGAAGCAAACTCCAAAATTCCTCGTTTAACCATTCGGAAACACCCCGAGGACCCCGGAACCCCAACAAAAACCACAAACCTACTCGAAAACTTCATACAAACTTGCTCTAATCATAAAAACGCGTCCTTAAACGCAAAATTCATCAAATCCTGGCAGATTCAAGCCTAAGTTTCAACTAAAACATCCGAAACTAACATTCGATCAAAACCCGACCAAACGATGTCCGAATGACCTGAAAATTTGCAGACATATCCAAAATCACAGAACGAAACTACTGCAACACTCGAAATTCCGTTCCGACCCTCGGATCAAAATCTCACCTGTCAACCGAAAATTCGCCGAAACTCAACTTAGCCAATTCAAGCCTAATTCTACGGCGGACCTCCAAATTCAATTCCGTTTTCTCTCCCAAGTCAAAAATCACCATTCGGAGCTAGTGTAATCACCGGAAATCCTTTCCTAGCCCTATAACTCATAAGTCAACGTCCAGGTTGACCTTTCCAACTTAAGTTTTCCTTAAAGAGACGATTGGTCTCATTTCTTACCAAATTAAAACCAACACATCTCAAACTCACCAAACACATATATTAACATAGGGGAAAGCATATTACGGGGATAATGAGGATGAAATATAAAAGACGATGGATCGGGTCGTCACATTTTCTCAAACGAAAACAAACGCTCGCCCTCGAGCGTGTCAAGAAACATAACTGGAGCCTCAAACAAACGATGATATCTGCTCCACATCTCCTACTCGGTCTCCCAAGTAGCGTCCTCCACGAGACGACCTCTCTGCTGGACCTTCACCGAAGCTGTATCTTTTGATCTCAACTTTTGAACCAGTAGACCAAAATAGCCACTGGCTCCACATCATAGCCCAAGTCCTCATCCAGCTGAATCATGTTGAAGTCCAATATATGACAGGGGTCCCCAACATACTTCCTGAGCATAGAAACATGAAACACTAGGTGAACCCACAAATTAGGTGGCAAGGCAACCATATTTTACCATCCAAATGGTAAAATATGGCTAATGTGGAGAAATAACGTAAAATATCAAGATTATTGAGGCTACATGCCAATACATATATTGTGAGGTGCAGTAGGATAGTTTCAAAACAATACTCATAGTGGTGTATGCCAGAAATGAAGCAAACATTAGATATCAGTTATGGAACCATCTTATGTAAGTGGGAACAAATGATGTAATGCTTCGCTACTACGTGAGAACTTTGACAATATGCAAGCTACTAAAGACATAATAGGGGCATAAGCCACTAATTCAGAGACACAGGGTTTTCAAATCTAGTTGATGTGCTGGAACGTCACGACACCAAACTCGATCGTGATTACGCCCAGCACATTGCTCGGCAAGCTCGACCATTCACTCAATATTCCGAGCTACGAACTCACATCCTTATTTCACAAATAATTTACATCGGAAAGAATCCAAAATATTTTAGCATTTTAATAGAAAATATCCCAAAAACCAATACACAATATCCTCCCACAGATCTGGGGGTCACGAGTAAAGAACCTCTACTAGAATAGCGAAATAAATACCAAAATATCTCATAATCTGGGCATGCAGAACTAACAAAAATTCAGGAAATATAATGGAGATTCGGGTCCTGCGGACGCCATGCAGCTACCTCAAAAGGCACCGAATAATACTCTGAAAAGCAGCTAAAATTATCAACTCTGCCCTGCGGTACCTGGATCTGCACACAAGGTGCATGGAGTATGGGGTGAGTCTACCAAATTAGCGATTAATAAGCATGAATAAAAACCCAAAGAAAAGAAATCATGAAATAACACAAAATGAAGCTATCTAGTAGTTTTGTTTAGTACAGTCTCAGATACATTGCATGAGATGCAATGCGATGCATGAACACTGCGGCACGTACAGCCCGCTCCATTTGTGTACCTGCGCTCGCTGTGGGGGGTCAGACTCCGGAAGGGCTACTATAGCCCACGCGCAATATCATAGTAACGCACGATGTGGCGCGCAGCCTGATCCACTATCAGTCTAGCTATAACATGCAAACCTCACAGGCACAAATATCTTACCATTTTTATTTACTTTTATCAGAAATTATAGAATTAGGTGTCAAACCTCAATATCTGCCAAATCATGTTTAGACGGTGTACTAGTGCAGGACTGATATCATGGAAAACAGGATATAATTCATAGAAACAATGATGATGATCCTCACGTGATCCAAATAACTAGCATGCAGCCAAAATATGTTAATAAATATCCAATTAAGAGGTTTACTGGCTCATGTATAGCCAACAATACCCTACCAAGCCATTAGGTCGGACTAAGCCATAGTCCCCAATCATAGTCAACCCCGCACTCACAGTAGAGTACGTGTCTTGCCTCAATATAGCGTCACAATGTGATATGCCGGGGTGTCAAACCGCCGGGTCATCATCTACACCAATTACTCACCTCAAGACGGCCGCGATTTAGAACGCAATGCCATTCCCTCGAGAATCAATCTACGCGGATGCCAATTCTAATCAAAACCAACAGGAATACGTCGAAACAGGCTAATGGAACATAACCCAATCGAAATAACTCGAAATACACCCAAAAACACTAAGTTGAGAAAAACCCGAGCCCCAGGACCAGTTCTCATAAAATTATAAAATATACATTTTCAGAATCCTCATCTCGCCACGAGTCCATACATATCAAATTAAAAAGAATCGGAGTCCATTTGACTCCTCAAATCCATATTTTGAAAATCACATGGGTTTCAACCCCTAGCCACCACATTTGACATTAAATACCTCGCACTATTTGTGTGTATTCCACGGATTTACACTATAATGGCATACTTTAGGTCCAAGAGTTCATACCTGATGAATTCCCTCAAAATCTCTCTAAAAATCGCCCACAATCGTCTTAGATCGAGGTTCCAGTGTTCTTATCCTTTTAAAATTCCAAAACCTACTGTTTCATTAAACCCTGGCCGATTTCCACTTCTGCAGCCATTTCTCCGCTTCCTCGAGTCCGCCTCCGCGACTTTTTGACCGCTTCCGCGGTCTAGCTTAAAATCCTCAGTGACCGCTTCTGCGGTCACTAACCGCTTCCGTGACCTCCGCTCCTACGGTCGATTGCCCGCTTCTGCAATCTCTGCCCTTTTGCTCCTTGGCTGCTTCTGCGGCTTAGATGACGCTTCAACGGACGCCGCGTACACGGTCCCATGTCCGCAAACACGGAAATACCAGATGAAAGACCGTAAATCTGAAGCAAACTCCAAACCACAGACCTACTCTAAAGCATCACACGAACTTGCTCCAATCATAAAAACGCGTCCTTAAACATAAAAATCATCAAATCCTTGCGGATTCAAGCCTAAGTTTCAACTAAAACTTCCGAAACTAACATTCGATCAAAACTCGACCAAATAACGTCCGAATGACCTGAAACTTTGCAGACATATCCAAAATCACCTAACGAAGCTACTGCAACACTCGATATTCCGTTCCGACCCACGGATCAAAATCTCACTTATCAACCAAAAATTCGCCGAAACTCAACTTAGCTAATTCAAGCCTAATTCTACAGCGGACCTCCAAATTCAATTCCGTTTTATCTCCCAAGTCACAAATAAACATCTGGAACTAGTGGACTCACCGTGAAATCCTTTACTAGCCTTATAACTCATAAGTCAATGTCCAGGTTGACCGTTCCAACTTAAGCTTTCCTTAAAGAGACTATCGGTCTCATTTCTTACCAAATTAATCCAACACATCTCAAACTCACCAAACACATATATCAACATACGGGAAAGAATATTACGGGGATAACGAGGATGAAATACAAAAGACGACGGATCGGGTCGTCACATTTTCCCAAACTAAAACAAACGCTCGCCCTCGAGCGTGTCAAGAAACATAACTGGAGCCTCAAACAAACGATGATATCAGCTCCACATCTCCTACTCGGTCTCCCAAGTAGCGTCCTCCACGGAACGACCTCTATGCTGGACCTTCACCGAAGCTATATCTTTTGATCTCAACTTTCGAACCTGTAGACCCAAAATAGCCACTGGCTCCACATCATAGGCCAAGTCCTCATCCAGCTGAATCATGTTGAAGTCCAATATATGAGAGGGGTCCCCAACATACTTCTTGAGCATAGAAACATGAAACACTAGGTGAACCCCCGACAAATTAGGTGGCAAGGCAACCATATAGGCCACTTCCCCAATCCTCCAAAGTATCTCAAAAGGTCCAATAAAGCGCGTACTTAAGTTCCCTTTGTTTCTAAACCTCACCATGCCTTTCATAGGCGAGACCTTCAACAGAACCTTCCCGCCCACCATATAAGATACATCCCTAACCTTTTGATCCGTATTACTCTTTTCACATGATATAGCTGTACAAAGTCTCTATTGGATAACTTTCACTTTCTCTATGGCATCTTGAACTAACTTTGTCCCCAATAGTCTAGCCTCACTGGGCTCAAACCAACCGACTGGAGATCTACACCATCTCCCATATAAAGCCTCATACGGCGCCATATGAATCCTTGACTGATAACTACTGTTATAATTAAACTCCGCAAACGTCAAAAACTCAGCCCAAGAACCTCCGAAATCAATAATACAAGCACGCAACATGTCCTCCGATATCTGAATAGTACGCTCAGACTGCCCGTCCGTCTGAGGATGACAAGTTGTGCTCATCAGAATCTGAGTGCCCAACTCCCGATGAAAGGTCTTCAAGAACTGGGAAGAAAACTGAGTACCCCTGTCAGAGACAATGGAAACTGGAACCCCATGCAACCGCACAATCTCACGGATAAAAATCATTGCAAACCACTCTGAAGAATAGGTGGTACACACCGAAATGAAATGCACAAACTTGGTCAATCTATCCACAATCACCCAAATAGAATCAAAGTTCCTCGAGGTACGATGGAGGCCACTCACAAAGTCCATTGTAATCTTCTCACATTTCAACTCCAAAATATCCATCTGCTAAAGTACACCACCGGGTCTCTGATGCTCAAATTTGAGATGCTGACAATTCAGACACCTAGCCACATAACTCACAGTGTCCTTTTTCATTCTCCTCTACCAACAATTCTGCCTCAAGTTCTGGTACATCTTCGCGGAACCCGGATGAATAGAATATCGCGAGTTGTGGGCTTCCTCTAATATCAACTACCGGTGCCCATCCACATTGGGCACACAAATTTGGCCTTGCATCCGTAACACACCATCACTACCAATAGCCACATCCCTGGCATTATCATGCTGGACCCTGTCATTCAGGACAAGCAAATGCGGGTCATCATATTGGCATTCCCTGATGCGATCATACAACGAAGATTGAGAAACCACACAATCCAACAACCAATTGGGCTCTGAAATATCTAACCTCACTATCCGATTGGCCAAGGCCTGAACTTCGACTGGAAGGGGCCTATCCCCAATTGGAATGTACGCCAAGCTACCCATACTCACCGCTTTTCGGATCAACGCATCGGGCACTACATTGGCCTTCCCCGCATGATACAATATGGTAATATCATAATCATTGAGTAACTCAAGCCATCTCTGTAGTCTCAAATTTAGATCTTTCTTCTTGAACAAGTGTTGAACGCTACAATGGTCCGTATACACCCCACAAGATACTCCATATTGATAGTACCTCCAAATCTTCAAGGCATGAACTATAGCCGCCAACTCTAAGTCATGAACAGGGTAGTTTTTCTCATGGGGCTTCAATTTCCGAGAAGCATATGCAATCAACCTACCCATATTCATTGGAACACATCCAATACGAATGCTCGAAGCATCGCAATATACCATATAAGAACCTGAAGGTGGTGGCAATACTAACACTAGAGTCGTAGTCAACAATGACTTGAGCTATTGGAAGCTCTTCACGCACTCATCAGACCACACAAATGGTGTATTCTTCTGCGTCAACTTCGTCAAGGGCGAAGCAATACATGAGAAACCATGAACAAACCTGCGGTAATAACCCGCCAAATCGAGGAAACTCCGAATCTCAGAAGCTGAGGATGGTCTAGTCCAACATCGCTCTGCCTCGATCTTCTTTGGGTAAACCTGAATACCATCAGGGGACACCACGTGTCCCAGAAAAGCCACGGAACTGAGCTAGAACTCGCACTTGGAGAACCTTGCATACAACTTCTCCTCCCTCAACCTCTGCAATACGACCCTCAAATGATTCGCGTGCTCCTCCTGGCTACGCGAGTACACAAGAATATCATCAATAAACACGATCACAAAAAAATCCAGGTACGGGCGAAATACACTGTTCATCAAGTGCATGAATGTCGTTGGGGCATTAGTCAGCCCACATGACATGACTAGAAACTCATAATGTCCATATCTCGTCCTGAAAGCTGTCTTCATGATGTCAGAATCTCTAATATTCAACTGGTGATAGCCTGAATGAAGATCAATCTTCGAGAATACATTTGCCCTCTGAAGATGGTCAAACAAATCCTCATTATGAGGTAATGGATATTTATTCTTCAATGTCACTTTGTTCAACTGTGTGTAATTAATGCACATTCTCATTGTGTCATCCTTCTTCTTAACAGATAATACCGGTGTGCCCCACGGCGACACACTCGGACGAACGAACCCCACATCTAGGAGTTCCTGAAGTTGCTCCTTCAACTCCATTAGCTCTGTTGGTGCCATACGATAGGGAGGAGTAGAAATGGTCTAAGTGCCCGGCACCAAATAATTGCCGAAGTCAATATCACTGTCTGACGGCATGCCCGACAAGTCTGCTGGAAATACATCAGGAAACTCCCTCAACACGGGAATCGATTTCCGCTTCTGCTGCCGTTTCTCTGCTTTCGCGAGTCCGCCTCTGCAACTCTTTGACCACTTCTACGGTCTAGCTTAAAATCCATAGCGACCGCTTCTGCGGTCACTAACCGCTTCCGCGACCTGCGCTCCTGCGGTGTATCGCCCGCTTCTGTGGTCTCTGCCCTTTTCCTCCTCGGCTGATTCTGTGGCTCAAGTTTCGCTTTAGCGGACACCGTTTACGCTGTCCAATGTCTGCAAATAGGGAAATACTAGATGACAGACCCCAAATCTGAAGCAAACTCCAAAATTCCTTGTTTAACCACCCGGAAACACCCCGGATCCCGCGAGACCCCAAACAAAACCACCAACCTACTCAAAAACATCATACAAACTTGCTTTAATCGTAAAAATGCATCCTTAAACACAAAAATCATAAAATCATGGCGGATCAAGCCTAAGTTTCAACTAAAACTTCCAAACTAACATTTGATCAAAACACGACCAAACGACGTCCGAATGACCTGAAAATTTGCAAACATATCCAAAATTTCCTAAGGAAGCTATTTCAACTCGGAATTCTATTTCGACCCCCCCTTATCAAAATCTCATTTATCAACCGAAAATTTGCCGAAACTCAACTTATTTCAAGTCTAATTCTACACCGGACCTCCAAATTCAATTCTATTTTCTCTCCCAAGTCACAAATAACCATCCGGAACTAGTCGAATCACCACAAATCCATTATGAGCCTTATAACTCCTAAGTAAACGTCCGGTTGGCTTTTACAACTTAAGCTTTCCTTAAAGAGACTATTGGTCTAATTTATAAAAATTTAATCCAACACATCTCGAACTCACCAAACACCTATATGAGTATACGGGGAAGCATATTACGGGGATAACGGGGCTGAAATATAAAAGACTAAGGGTTGGGTCGCCACATGGAATTGACCCCCTTAAAAGTATTTGCTGGTACTTTATATGGTTTAACAAGAAATATGAGGATAAAAGGGTGTACAATAAGATTGATTGGGAAGTGGGAAATTATGTGTGGCTGTAGCAATATAGCCATATAGAAGTATAATAGATGAATCCGGAAGTGCCTGATCACTCTCCAATATTAATGCATACTAGCCAAAGTAAGAAAGGTATGCGTCCTAATACTTTCAAGCTATACAAAAATGTTATCGAGCATCAAAAAGTCTGGTGCATAGTGCATGAGTTATGCAAGCAAGGGATGCAAGAAGATCCCATAAATATAATCTATGTGTAATTGAATAAGCTCGAAAATAGCCTTAAAGGCCTAAGCAAATGTATGAATTTCTACCTACAGAGACTTCACCAGGATAGGCGTAAACTAGAGATAAAATAGGGAGAACTTAAAAACTCCCCTCTATATCAGAGTCTGTTCAACTAGGAAAAGGAAATCTTGACAGAAATGGCAAAATAGAGTCACATAGAAGAATAAGTATTAAAACAGAAGTCTGGGGCCACTTGGATTGTATGTGGGGACTCAAATACAAAATACTTTCATGCTAAATGGAAGATGAAGTCTAGCAAAAATCACATTGCGTCCATCTAGAATGAATGTGGTATAAAGCAAACGAATCATATCCAAATAGAAAATGTGTTTATATCATTCTCCGCCAAGCTCATGGAAGAAAGTGAAGAAGCTCAAAGATGTCTAGATACTGAAGTGGTGAATAAAGGGAATTTCCTTGACCAACATTACAGGGTGGAACTAGTTAATAATGTAACAAATGAGGAGATACTAGTTGCCATAAAGGATATGCCTCATTACAAGGCCCAAGGGGTTGATGGATTTCCTATTGAATTTTTCACAACACAATGGAATGTAGTTGTCTTTGAAGTATGTGATGTTGTTAAGAAAAAAGTGCATAAAGGGGTGAATTGTACTGCAGTCACTGTAATTCCAATAGTTCCCAACCCAGCCAAGTCAAAGAATACATACTTATAACACGCTGCCCCATATTATACAAGATAATAAACAAACTTATCACCAACAGAATAAAGAGTGTAATAAGGGATCTCATTCGGGAGTCACAATCAACCTTTATTAAAGGAAGAAGTAGTATAGGTAATATCTTATTTGCTCATGAGTTATTCAAAGGATATAAAAGAAATGAGTCTCCCCAAGGTGTGTATTAAAGGTAGACCTAAGGAAATCCTATGACACACTTGATTGGAACTTCCTTGAAAGAATGCTATTAGAGATTGGATTCTCATATAAATTTGTTTGATGGATAATGAAGTGCATCACCAAAGTAACTTACTCCCTCAACATGAATTGAGGACTGACAAAACCCTTTCAAGGGAGAAGATGCATTCGAAAAGGGAACCTTATGTCCCCTTACTTATTTTTCATTGCCATGGAGTATCTGCAAAGGGAACTTGCACAGCTGGAAAAGAATTGAAATTTTAAATTCCATCCCAGATATAAGAAGCTAAGATTGGTTCAAATATGATTTGGAGATGACCTATTGATGTTCTGAAAAGTTGCAGATACATCCATCATACTCATGCAACAAACATTTATCAAGTTCTCTAACTCATCTGGACTCCAGGCAATTGCAGAAAAAAGTTCCGTCTTCTTAGCGGGCATTCAAGCAACACAAAGCAAGACATTATACAAGAATTGGATACACTAAAGGTACTCTACCACGTAGTGTATTATATTATGTTATATTATATTATATTATATCGTTTTTATGAATACAACATTTGAATAGATTGTATAATTTGCTATTGCTAAATAATATTTTATTATTTGGTTTGACTGCATTGTACTGCTAAATTTACTAAAGTACCCTCAATTATCATAAATATGATACTTATTAAGAATTACACATAAAAATAATTTATTTATTTGACAACCCCATCCTTCTCACAAGTAATCATCATTCTACCATAATAGCGAAACCCCCAAATTGGTATCATACAAACAAAAAAAATTCACAACCCCATCAAAACAGAGTAGACAATAGACCTTGAGTTCCCTACATTTAATGTGGCATATAATCCATAACTTAATATACATAATATAATAAAATTTTCTAAAAACATGACATATAAAATCCATATCTAAATACTCATATCGTGTATAATATACTCAATAGCTAAAGCATAAATAATATTAGCCTAACTCAATTGCCAAGTGACAACAACAAAGTCAGTAAAAGAAAATTGTGGTCTTTCAATGGACACTCGATGTGACGACCCGACCCGACCCATCGTCTCATTAGTACCACTCTATTTTCCTCCTTTTCTACTTCTTTGTGCTTTGTTATGCATGATTTATGTGTTCGAGTTAATTTGGTTTGCGTTGGAGTGGAATTTGGTAAGAAATATAACACTTTGTCTCCTTTAAGAAGGCTTAAGATGGAAAAGTAAGCGGAACATTGACTTATGAGATAGAGGGCTCAGATATGAATTCCAATGGTTTTCTTAGCTTCGGGAGGTGATTTTTGACTTAGGAATGTGATCGAATGTGGTTTTGGAGGTCTAGTGTAGAATTGGGCTTGGATTGGTGAAGTTAGTATTTTGGCGTATTCCGATTGATAGGTCAGATTTTGATCCCATGATCAAAATGAAATTTCGAGAGTTGTCGCAGATTTTTTGTTTGATTTGGGATGTGTGTCTAAAGTTTCAGGTCATATGGAGGTGCTTTGGTCGTATTTTTTTATCAATTGCGTGTTTCAGAAGTTATTAGAAACTTAGGTTTGAATTCGATGGGAATTGATGGTTTTGGTCTTGTTTGAGGCATTTTGATAATTGGAACAAGTTTGGATGATGTTTTAGGATGTGTTGATGCTTTTGGTTGAGGTATCGAGCCCTCAGGGTGATTTTATATGGCTAACGGGAAGTTTTGAACTTGGAATAATTTCAGAAAATGCAGTGTTATATCATATGTGAGAGCTCAACGCATGGCATAGAAGGGGTGTTTAGCTTGACTAGCGTATGTTCGCGACTCTAGTGGAAAAGTCCCTTCTATTGATTCTGTTCCGATTGATCGAGAATTTCCCGAGGTTTTGCCTTCAGACCTGTCGGGCATGTTGCTCGATAGGGATATTGATTTTTGTATTGATCAGACTCTAGGCACGCAACCAATTTCTATTCCGATGTATCGCATGGCCCCACCAAAGTTGAAAGAGTTAAAGGATCAGCTGCAGGATTTGCTCGAGATGTGTTTCAGTAGACCCATCATTTTGCCTTGGGGTACGCCGGTGTTATTTGTGAAGAATTAAGATGGGTCGATGAGGACGTGCATTGATTACCGACACTTGAACAAAGTGCCAATAAAATACAAATATCCACTGCTGAGGATCGATGATTTATTTGACCAGCTTCAAGGTGCGAAGGTGTTTTCTAAGATAGATTTGACAGATACCATCAACTAAGAATTAGGGCGTTTAATGTCCCTAAGGCAGCATTCCATACTCGGTTTTGGGCACTTTGAGTTCCTGGTCATGTCATTTTGGTTGACCAGTGCCCAAACAGCATTTATGGAGATGATGAACCGAGTGTTCATGCCTTATTTGGATTTGTTCGTAGTTTTTTCATTGATGATATTGTTATATACTCCCGCAGTCAGGAGGAGCGAGAGCAGCAACGCAGAGTGGTTCTTCAGACTTTGAAGGATAGTAAGTAATATGCCAAGTTTTAGAAGTGCAAGTTCTGGTGGTGTTTAGTTGCATTTAAGGGTTATATTGTATCAGCAAAGGGTATTGAGATGGACCCAAAGAAGATTGAGGCGGCCAATAACTGGCCTCGACCACCATCAGCTACAGAGATATGGAGCTTCTCTGTATTAGCAGGTTACTACCGTTGTTCATGGAAGGGTTTTTATCTATTACAGCCTGGATGATGAGATCTACCCACAAGGGTGCCCAGTTTAGATAGTTGAATAAGTGTTAGGCGAGCTTTCAGAGGCTAAAGACAGCTCTGACTACGACACTGATATTGGTTTTTCCTACATACTCAAGGCCTTTTACAATCTATTGTGATGCTTCCCCTATTGGGATAGTTGCAGTATTGATGTAGGATGGGAGGGGCATTTTCAATGCTTCTTAGGCAATTGAATATCAACTAGAAGAATTATTCGGTTCATGATTAGAGTTGGCAGCCAGTGTTCATGCTTTGAAGATTTGGAGGCATTATCTATATGGTGTGACGTGTGAGGTGTACACGGCTCACAAGAGTCTTCGGTACTTGTTCAACCAAAAGGGCTTGAATTTGAGTCAGAGGCAGTTGTTGGAGCTGCTTAAAGACTATGATGTTACTACCTTATACCACCTGGGGAAGGCCAATGTGGTGGCTCATGCATTTAGTAGGAAGTCTGCCAGCACGGGTAGTCTTGTTTTTATTCCGGTCAGCCGGAGACCACTTGCTTTGGATGTTCAGTCCTTGGCCAATTGATTTGTTAGGTTGGATATTTCCGAGCCTATCAGGGTGTTAGCTTGCACTGTCAGTCGTTCTTCGTTATTGAAGTATATCCATGAACGACAATTTGATAATCCCCATTTTGGTGTCCTGAGAGACACGGTACATCGTGGAGGTTCCAAGAAGGTTACCTTAGATGGTTATGGTGTTTTGATATTGTAGGCGCGAGTTTGTGTTCTCAATATTGATGGGATTCGAGAGTTGATCATGGCGGAGGCCCATAGTTCTCGGAATTCTATTTATTTGGGCGCCGCGAAAAAGTATCAAGATATGAGGCAGCATTATTGGTGGCGTAAAAGGAAGCAGGATATTGTTTCGTATGTGGATCGATGTTTAAACCGTTAGTAGGTTTGGTACGAGCATTAGAGGCCTAGTGGATTGTTTCAGAGGATTGAGCTTCTCGAGTGGAAGTGGGAGAGGATTACCATGGATTTCGTTACTAGACATCCAGTGACCCGGAAGAAGTTAGGTGCGATTTGGGTCATTGTCGATAGGCTGACCAAGTCAACACATTTTGTTCCTGTTGCAGCCACTTATTCATTTGAGAGGTTAGCTGAGGTTCACATCAGAGAGATCGTTCGCCTTCATTGGATGCCGGTATCTATCATTTCGGACCGGGGTACGTAGTTTACCTCGTGCTTGTGGGGAGCAGACAAGCAAGACTTGGGCAACCGAGTTGAGTTGCACACAACATTTCATCCTTATACGACGGACAGTCTGAGCAGAAGATCCAGATATTGGAGGATATGCTCCGAGCCTGTATAATTGATTTTGGAGGCTCGTGGGACCTTGTCAAGCATGTTCATGAGTCCTTGTACTTTGATTTACCCAGAGTTGTTGTGATTATTCTATGCTTATTTGATTATTTATATACACTGTAAAGAGCATGAGAAGTACATTATGTTATTAAAATACAAGGAACATTTTCTCGAGTTGTGTTATGAATTGAGAATATCTATGATATGAAATAACTCATTGGGGCGATGGCTCAAATGATAAGTAAACTATAAAGGTAAACGTGCAACAAAAAGAAGGATGGTGATGGTTACTCCCTTGTCGGGACGTTTTATTGGTTTTGATGGTTTTCTCCCTTGCGGGATTTAGTTTCGTTGTTATTTACCCTTGCCGGGATTCCTTCGCTGGTTATTCTTCTGTTAACCCCCCTTCCATACTTGTGGCTGTTGTCTAGGTATACATTGTGACATATATATATATGGACCGGGTTGCATGCCGCAACAATAATAATGATATGGGTCGGGTTGCACGCCGCAATAGTGTTAAATGATACGGATCGGGTTGCACGCCGCAAAAGTATTAAATGATACAGATCGGGTTGCACACCGCAACAGTGTTAAATGATACAAGTCAGGTTCCTCGGTGCAACAAGGATAAATAATATTCATATGGACCTGGTTGCTCTCCACTACAATGATAAATAATATCCATACAGATCGGGTTGCTCGCCGCAACAAGGATAAATAATATCCCCATGGTTCGGTTTTCTCGCCGCAACAATGCTAAAGGCTATTTGAGGGTTCGGTTGCACGCGACAACAAATTAAAATGATATTGGACAGGTTGCACGCAGCAATACTGATATTTGAGGATCGGGTTGCACGCCGCAATAGTTGCTTTCTCAAGTCTATTTAGTTTGGCATATGTGTTGCTTGATTCTCTGTAAAATCTTGGCTACTTCAATAATTATTGTGGTTTTCTTAATTGTAAGTGTTGCCTCCCCCTAACATGTTTCCTCTTCCCGTTATTGGCTGCTACTAGCATCGTCACTACCTCGCCGGGGTTAGTCCAGGCACTTACTAGTTGATGGGGTCGGTTGTGGTGAGGTCTACACTTCTTTGCTCTTTTGCACAGATCACGGTGTTGGAGCAACTATTTGACAGTAGCAGTATATTTGAGTAGACATTTAGTCCCGAGACGCCGAGATAGCCTTCCTGGCGTTCGCAGGCCAGGGGTCTCTCCTATCCTTTACATTTGACTATTATCTCATTGTATCTGAGACAAAATAGAGATATTTCTTTCAGACCTTGTATTTTTAATTTTTAGATGTTCGTGAGTATGTGACTTGACTTCTTGGGTAGAGATTCATGTTGGGAATTTCGTATTTTATTTAGTTAATTTGTAATTTAAGACTTCCGTTTATGAATTTATTTCCGTTGCCTTTATTTTAATGTTGTTAATTAGTAAAAAGGAATAGGCGCCTAATGGAAAGTGATTCAGTTTGGCTTGCTTAGCTCCTACTAGTAGGTGCCATCACGACTCCCGAAGGTGGGAAATCTGGGTCGTGACAGCCTCACACCATTAAAATATCCAACCTTTAGAAGCAACTTATTTTCCTTTTCTACCTCCCATGCTAGACTTTGTTCACGCACACCCAATAACCTTAACCCTTGTTTAGTTATTAATCCTTGGATAAATCATCCTGGGATTAAAAATAATAGTGGATAACTTATATATGCGAGAGTGGTGGAATGGTAATTTCATGATAAATGATCCTTGGATAAATCAGTAATATTGACAATCTCAAAATTAATACAGTTGTCACGACCCTAAACTCGGACCCGATCATGAAGGAATATCTCGTGAAGACAAGGCCATCAAACTAGTCCCAATTCAATTTTAAACAATTAAATATTAACAATCACTATATGTATGATTAAATAAGCCAAATACTAACCAAGAAATAGCATAAAGTGCGGAATGCAGCCCAATCACAGCCCAATACCCGGGTATCACAAGTCACGAGTATCTAATTGAAATCACATAAGCCAATTGGGCAACAGTAAAACATGATACATAGCCCAAAAGATTATTTGAAACATCATTTCAAGTGTTAAAAAAAAGTAAACTTGACTGTGTTATGAAAACAGTGTAAAATAACATGACTGAATTCAAGTATAAAATCAAAATAGTAAGAAAATGTCAACAAAATCCCCGAAGGGTTCAAATAAATGGCACGAAGCTGAAATATGGCATTCAGCCCAAATAATGATGGTAACAATTAGGTTTCAGTAAATACAAGGTATAATCATCAATCAAAAAAGACCAAGTCACAGTCCCCAAAAGCACACGACCACACGCTTGTCATCAAGCGCCTGCCTCACCTCAATATAGAACTACAATGTGCAATCTGGGATGTCAAACCCTCATAACATCATTTACAATCATTACTCACCTCGGTCCGATCAAAACTCTAGCACGTGTTTCCTTTGCCTCTCGAATCGACCTCCAGATGCTCCAAGTGTAACAAATATAATTATTAAAAAATGTTATGGGAACGAAGCCCACTCGAAAATATCCAATTTAACATCGAAATTTCGAAATTGCTCAAACCCGGCCTTCGGGCCCACATCTCGATATCCTACGAAATTCTCATCAATGGAATCCTCATTCTCGGACGAGTTCATGTATATAAAGAATATTAAATCGGACCTCAAATTGCCTCTCAAATCCCCACTCAAAGGTATTTTGATGTCGAGCCCTAATTACCCATTTTTGTTACTGATTTTCCATGGATTTCAAACTTACAATGTTAAAATTCATCATAGAAACAAGTTTCGGGTCCAAAAATCTTACCTCCATGGAATCCTCTTGAATTCCCTCTTCAATTAGCTCTCCCAAGCTTTCTCCCAGATGAAATATGGTGAAAACCCTCTCAAAATCGCGAAGGGTGAAACATATACATTCTAACCCAATGCGGTCAATCTACCGCATTTGCTGTTCCACTTTTGCAGTAAATGAACCGCTTCTGTTGTTTTTACTAAAGCGACCCAAAATCGCATATGCGATGAAATAGATGCACCTGCGCCTTCGAAAAAGTGGTCCCATAACTATTTCTGCAGTTCCGGTAACCTCACATGCTTTCGCTTCTATGACCAATTCTGCGCATATGCGGCATCGCAACTGCGGTCCCTAGTCCGCAGGTGCGGAAATACCAAAAGCAGAAATCTGTAGCTTCATCAAAAATTTCCAAACTCACCGTCAACAATCTGAAATCACCCCGAGGTCCCCCGGGACCTCAACCAAATGCACAAACATAACCCATAACCTTATTCAAACTTATACCAAACTTCAAAACACCTCAAACAACATGGAATCAACCAAAACAAATCGGATTTAAGCCTAAGATTCCAAAATCTTCAAAATTGCGCATTTGATAAAAAACCAAACAAAATCACATCTAAATGACTTGAAATTTTGCACACATATCCCAAATGACACAACAGTACTACTGCAACTTCCAAAATTTCATTCCAACCTCAATATCAAAATCTCGCCTATCAACCGGAAAACACCAAAATCTCAATTTCGCCAATTCAAGCCTAAACTTTTCACGGACTTACAAAATGCATTCAGATCACGCTACTAAGCTCTAAATCACCTAACGGAGCTAATCAAATTATAATAATTCTTATCCGAGAACATATACAAACAAGTCAAATATTTGTCAAACATTTCAAAATTTCAACCTTCAACTGAGGACCCTTCTTTCACATTCATTTTGATTACCCTTAAAACCAAAACCAAAAATTTACATTAGTATTAATCCCTCGCATGGGGCAAATCATGTCGGAGAACTGGCGAACAAAGTGAAAAAGCTCAAACGACCGGTCGGGTCGTTACATCATCCCCTACTTAAACATACGTTCGTCCTCGAACATGCCCAGAGTTGTTCTAAAAGCCAACCAATCGCTGAATAATCTTACCATGGATATACCCGGGGGTGGTACCACGTCACCCTATCTCATATAGGTCTAATAACTCACTGTAACTAAAATTTCACAACCCAATCTAGCCCATAAACCGTAGAACCACATTTGCACTTCTAAAATCGTCAATACGACCAGAATCTCATATTTATACTATAAATTAGTCTTATCTAGCTGTAACAAACAATATCTACTATCTCAAGTGCAATCATATGATATACCACGTGACCCAAACACTTGTAGTGATAACTTTTAATCACAATAGCTGCACACAACACATGAATACCGATAGAAAAACTCTTATCCACTAAAGCCTCATCACAACACTTTCATATACTGCCAATGATAACTGAAACACACGGTAAATCCATAACCATTTCCCATATCAACCCTTCATGAAGCCACTTTTTCTTTGGAAAATACCACAACAGATTTCTCTTTCGAAGCTCGATATTATCCTTCCAACATGCTGCAATCGAATATGATCGTATTCATTTATGATCCCAATGATCTCCTCTAATTCAACACGTTGCTCTGGTGACATGACACATCAATACGGGCAAAAGACACAACTTGCACAATACGCACACCAATAAGAAACACCCCGAACATACTCAAATCATGAAAATGACTCAAATGAAAGAGTTGTATCTCAATCTCACCAATTCTCCCACTTACACCAGGCGGAGAACCCATGTCACATCATAGAAATAGAAAACATGAATCTAACCTACAAGGTTATATCTCTACATAACTTTACTGCAATGCATGATCCTATCCAAACATTGCTCCACATGAAACACCTCAAGTCACCATGCTCCAAATCGACAACCACACACAATTCTTTGTATGGAACCAAAGCGAATCATCACATCCATGGTAAAGCAAATAACACACACCACGCAAACCAGAAAGGACATAGGCGATACGCCATTCACTAAGAAGCACCCAATTACTCTTCCCGCTCGACCTCCACTATGAGACCCCAATAGAATCGCACCATATATGCCTATTACAAACAAATCATAACACCTCGCAACATGGAAAGTAACTCATTGACCTCCCTAGATTACTAATAAGCACAATAACAATCAAATCAACACACCCATCAACAATACAATTCATAGCCATCCAAGCTGAGCCAAATTAGAGCACACATCCACATTGGCCTTCTAACGAATGTCTTATCAAGAAAACCCTAAAGCTGCTCCTTCAACTCCTTTAACTCTGCCAGTGCCATACGATTCAATGCACGGTATAAAATAATTACCGAAATTAACAATCTTGCCTGGAGACATGCCTGTCAACAAGAAACACATCTGAAAGTTCCTTACCATCGGAACTGAACAACTATGAGGAGCCTCTACACTGACATCCATCACAAGAGCCCAAACAAGACAAACAATCCTTCCCATCCCCCTAATGGGTCTTCAAAATGTGAAACCACTCTACCAAGAACATAATCTATCGAATCTCGCCACTTTATCCGTGGTATTCCTAGCATAGCCAATAGTGTCGCCTTAGCGCAATAGACCAGAATAACACAACACAGAGACAACCAATTTGTACCCAATGTCACGTCAAAAATCTGACCTAACAAGCAACAAAGATCCGCTCGGGTCTCCAAACCCCGATAATCGCTAAACAGTACTAATGGACATAACCCATAACCATAACATTGTTTGGACACGATAACTCCCAGTCTTAAACTCCATATAGCACAGGAATCACCGTGCCTGATTCTAATCATTCCACGGGAGATACTCTAAAGTTCGTCTATGCCGCCAAGCAAATTCGAATATCAGCAGTCAATCTAATAAGAAAGTGCAGCAATACTACTGAAGTATAATCAACTTAATCACATTGACTTTTTATGAAACATATACTCTCGTCATGTTTTCTCCAATTATAAATACAATTTTCTTCTATCCACTAAAACTGCTAGCTGCCTCGGAGATTTATGACCTTCCTTTCAGAAATGAACCGAAACCTTACAAATGCAATCTCAATCCTCCGGAACATACCGCATATGCCATACAATCCTAGGATAACAGGAGAACTTCATATCTTTTCCAAGCTACAAGAAACTATGTACTCTACCAACCAAGAACTTTACATT
The DNA here is from genome assembly GCA_034376525.1 of Nicotiana benthamiana. NCBI lineage: Eukaryota > Viridiplantae > Streptophyta > Magnoliopsida > Solanales > Solanaceae > Nicotiana > Nicotiana benthamiana. The sequence goes on from CM067328.1 coordinate 46,518,805, forward strand.
GAGCCTAATCTAGGGAAAAAATCGTTATACATCCCCAAGCTCCTAACGCCAGCAGAAAATATACATCTCAAATCGCGGTAGAAATAATCACAAGCTCTCTGAAACCATGTTTGCCAGAACTAAACACTCCTAACTTAACCAAGCTAAGCATACCACTAAAACCCAAAAACATTTCCGAAAAATATTTGTAGAAACTCATTACATCATAAACTCCCCAAGAACAATTCATACACTTACCATACCGATCTGGCCTTCCAACAAGCCATACCATATATCCTAGCTCCCTTCTCGTATACCTTCCACTTGATACTCATTCTTGCTATAACATCACAATTCCTCAACCCAGACACACCACACGAGACCCAAGCATAAAACCACACCGTCTAAGGATCATAAGCCACTGAATAGTCTCTTAGATATCCCAAAAATAACCATATATGAAATATCCTACTTAAAGAGTTTTCCTATGAATCTAAATCCATTACCTTAACCTTGCTAATGCTAATGAATAGAATCCCAAAGATGATATAGAAATGACACAAGTCTTGACATCTTAAATGGAAACTCAGTTTCTACACACATATACAACTTGAGGACACCCAACTGTTACAGGTAAAATAATAAATAGTAGACTACCCCACGTAGCTCGAAGCCATAGACCAAAACATACTCAATAACTTATAAAGCATATACTCTCTTGCTACATAGCATTGTAGTATATTAAACTAAAATCCTTTGTAAGCTTGTGAAAAAACTGATCATCTAGCATTTTAGCTCTTTTGAAAATCTCGTATTCACTCTTGCAATAGTTCAACCCACTTTCTTAATACCTAATTTAAATTACAGCACATGTTTTTCACTTGCAAAAGGGATCTTCGAACAGACAACATAAAGATCGCAATAACTTTGGAACACTTCGGGGGGGATAACCCGCCTGCTTTGCCTCGAACTAAACTTTCTGCATACCTCCAACCATTATAAACTTTATGCAGTCACTCAATCTTCCTGAGTCTGAACATATATCAAAATATTAAATTTACTTCATACCCAACTGGGAAACATGAAAAGATTCTTCACACGCCCATAAATCGAGGCTATACCTTTAATCAATATGGAATTCAAGCACCTAATACTTCTTCTATCCTCCAACCGATTCTTCTCATCGCTTCCAAATCATATGGATGCATCTCTCATTACTAACATACTTATCTCATAGCCATCCAGCCGTCACTTCCAATAATAGGGACACTACCGAACATATAAGTTCAAAAACACTTGTTGACATGATCAACACCTCAGTGCTCAAGCTGTAGGAAAAGATTGGGCCTCCAGTCCTCCAGACTGGCCCAACATCAACTTACAGAGATCACATATGTCCCCTCGATCAGGGAATCACAAGCCATCAATGCGCATCTAATACTGAGAGCCCATGTGCACATACGAACATGTGAAAGGAATTTCAAGAGTTACATTTCCAGCTGAATTAAGGACGCACGATAAGAATTCAAGAAGCCTCTCAAGGATAAGTACAGATGTCTCTGTACTGATCCGCGAGACTCTACTAAAACTCATCATGACTCGTGAGACCAATGTATCCTAGGCTATGATACCAATTTGTGACGACCCTAAACCCGGACTCGATCATGATAGAACCTCTCGTGAAGACAAGGTCGGCCAAGTAGCCCCCATTTCATCTTTATACAACTAAATGTTATTAATCAGTCTATGTATGAGTAAATAAGATAAAGAGTGAACAAGGATAGTACAAAGTGCGGAATACAGCTCAAACACAGCCCAATACCAGGATGTCACAAGTCTCGAACATCTACTAGAGTCTACCTAAGATTGAAAAGTCTGAAATGTACAAAATATAGACTAAAGAAATGAAGAGAGAGAAAAGCAATGCTGTTAAAACCAGCAGCTACCTTCCAAAACTCCAACGACTCTGCCTCCAATCAGCCAATACCCGCTACCGAATCTGCACACAAGGTGCAGTGATTTAATTGAGTATTCACACTCAGTGATTAATAATTGTAAATAAAGTGTTAATGGTATTAAATCACAAAATTTCATGAACGTGTTGTATAAGCAGTTCAAACATCAGTAAGAAAGTAATGAAGCTGTACAAACATTAAAATATCTTAGCTCAGTTTGAACTCCTTTGAAAATGATTTTTCAACAGTTACATAAATTATTAAAGAACAATTAGTGCATAAAAGCACATAAATCCTCCCCTCGAGATCGAATACACAATTAATAGGTAAATGACATGCAAATAAGAAAGATAAACACATAAGGTTTGCCCCTTGGGCACAATGTCAGCAAATCCACCCCTCGAGAAATATTTCAAAATAAGACCAGCCCCTCGGGAAGTTTCATCGAACAATACCATCCCCTCAGGAAGTAAAATAGAATAATATCTGTCACTCGAGCTATATCTCACATCATAATGGGTATCTGCGCTCACTAGGGGTGTGTAGAATCCGGGAGGGGCCCCTTACGGTCCAAGCGCAATAATAAGCCACCTCGTGGCATATATCTCAGGCCCTCAGCCTCATAATTTGATCAGTTAATTACTGTTACAACATGTAGCCCCACCCAAAAGATATCCTCACGACACAGGCCCTCGGGCTTACTCAGTCAAAAATCACATAAGCCACTCGAGCAACAGTGAAACATGATGCTCAGCCCAAAATATTATTTGAAATATCTTTTCAAGTGTTAAAGCAAACTAAACTTGGCTGCGTTTTGAAAATAGTGGAAAATAACATGGCTGAGTTCAAATATAAAATAATTAAAGTAAGAAAATATCAATGAAATCCCTGAAGGCTTAATAAAATGGGCATGAAGCCCAAATATGGCGTTCATCCCAAATAATGATCGTAAGAATTAGATAATAGTCAAATATGCGGTATAATTATCAATCAGGACGAACCAAGTCACAGTCCCCAATAGCGCACGACCTCATGCTCGTCATCAAGCGTGTACCCCAATAAAATTAATATTTAGCTTAATATTCTGACAGAACTATCATACATATTGAGTAAATATTAATTAAAAAATTTTAAAAGATAATAAATTCTGACCAAATCACTTTCAAATCTGGGTAATTTCTAGTTATATTTGCGACTGATTTTTGATGAACTAATAGATCATTTTTATATTTAGGCTCTATTTTTGCATTCCGACGCCTCGATTTGTCCAATTTAGCGACTCTTGACTTGTGTGCACAGTCTGTATTTTATTCCGAAAAGTTTTTATATGAAAAATATCAGAAAATGTAAATTTATGCCGTAACAATGACTTGAGTTGACTATAGTCAACATTTTGTGTAAACATACCCGAATAAATATTTTTACAGCCCAGTTGACTCCGTATAGTGATTTGGAACTTGGGCTACCACGAACTAATTTCTCCTATAGGCCGTGATGGTGCCTAACGTCACCGCAAGGCAAGCCAATGGTAAATTATCCCTCTATCTATTCTTTTAAGAATTTTAAAGTAGTTTTTTTTTATTGTTATTAAGTAAAGAGAATATTAATGAAAAGCAATGCACTGAAATAAATTCTCAAAAGCCAAAAGCGTCTGCTAACATGTTTCCAAGGCCTGGAGTTAGAAGTGTATAAGCAATTGGTAGAATATATAAAACCTTAAGCTAGTGTCTGAAATAGGGTAAAGAGAAAGTAAATGCAAAAGAGAGATTGCGGGTGCTACAGAACAGCCTCAGAGAGTAGCTCACCACTAAGCTATCACGACCCAATTTCATTATAGGTCATGATGGCACCCAACACCATTACCGGGAAAACCAACACTGAAATATAAATAAATTCTCATTTTTACTTTTACCAAACTAATTTCAGTAGTTCCTTAAGTTATAGTTAAAATAAGTGATAACTAGTAATGTACTAAACTAATTATACACTTCCCTAACGAATAGTCTGCTAATGTGTGTGCCAAAACCTGGTGTCACAAGTTGTGTGAAACTAGTAGAATATGCAACAAAATAAATATATCCTACTGCTCGAGATAAAATAGGTAGCAAAACTAAATATAGAGAGACTCCATCAAGCTGCTGAACAACACAAGAAGGGAGCAGCTCACTGTGGAAGTGTCGAAATATGTTGAGGGATACGCACAAGACTAATAGACAGATGTACCTGCCTCAGATCCTGTATAATTTAGTACAGAAGAGTAGTATAAGTACATAAACAATATGTACCCAGTAAGTATCCTGCCTAATCTGGAGGAAGCAGAGACGAGAGGTCGACTTGACACTTACTAGGGTCAAATAATATGAGAAATAAATTACGATGAGCATGAATTTAACAAATAATTAGCAGTTTATAGCAAGAAATAACACATCTTCTCCTAGATAATATCACAATTGGCAACTTTCATTCCAGGAATAATAACAAAGCTCAACTCATTGAAAAGCATTGAATAAAACGTGTGCAAGTAGTGGTGAGATCGTACTGCCCAATCCAACATAAAAGTAAATTGTGTACTGCCGAGGGTGAAATGGCGTGAATCATAGATGCATCTATTACCGCGCTCGCGAATTAAACATGTGATACGGTCAAATGTAATTAAACACAACAACAAGCTGACATGAATATATACCTGGGGAGCACTTACTCACACAAATATCAACTTCTCTTTAAAAAGTCCAAGAAGGGTGTTGTTTCTTACTAGTTTCATTTACCATAATCACCATGATTTAAACAATCTATGCTGAACATAATGTTGCAAGAATAGCTCATAGAGCATGCTTTTAGGTCGTATACTACTTGGAAATAGAATAACAGTAGCTATGCACGTTTTTTTTTCACCTAGTGCGTATGTAGCCCCCGCATTTAAGCGCAAATTACTTGATTATATCACGTATGGGGAAAATTCCCTTTTACAAGGTTAGATAGAAAACTCACCTCGCTCCGAAAGTACTTCCAATACCAAGAACACGCTCAAACCCAAAATTTGGATCTGAACGATCCAAAACTAGATAAACGAGGTAAGAACTAATAAATACAAGCTCACAAGACCGTATCTAACAATTTTAGTAATTTCACAACCTCAAACATAAGTTTCTTAAAATCCGACCCTGGGCCCACGTGCACGTATTCCAAAAGTTTTCGAAGGATGTTGCTCTTTATAAACTAAGGATCAATAATATATGATTTCTAACGTATTTCATTAACAAATTTTGTGGTTAAATCTAACTTTTATCAAAACCCTAGATTTTCACTTAAATCCCATAATTTTCACCAATTTTAGTGTGTTAATCTACCCAAAACCCAAGTATTAAACTCATATTAAGTAGGAATAACTTACCTCACACTGCTAGGTTGAAATAAGCTCTTTGAAATCTCCCAAATCAACCAAGTGTAGAAGTAAAATGTAAAAAATGGCCTAAGTCCCATTTTTAAAAGCCTTGTCCAGGCCTTTGATGTCGTATTTGTGACACTAGGCTGACATATGCGAAGTCACAATTATGACAATATGTTCTCAAATGCGAATTAGGCCTCCTTCTGGCTTGATCTCAATTGTGATAGAGGGGTCGCAAATGCAGACCCTGGTGGGTTCGCAAATGCGAAGCAAATGTCGCAAATGCAACCACTTCCCCCCAGTCGGCCTCATCGCATATGCGATGTTAACCTCGCAATTGCGATCAATATCTCGCTATTGCGAGATTTGCATCAACAACAAAAACACCAGAAAACTGGTGTGCTTTTATACACCCAATCCATGCCCAAAACTTACCCGAGCCCTCGGGGCTCCACTCTAAACACTCATACAAGTTCAACAACATTGTACAAATTTGCTCGAGTGATAAAATCGCCGAAGTAACACCTAAAATCACGGGTTCAACACCAAAGAACATGAAATCCTTAAAAACATTAAAATTCCTATATATACAACCCGACGTCCGAATCACGTCAAATCAGTCCCGTTTCTCTTAAAATCTCACGGACAAGAGTGAAATATTATAATGGACCTTACCAGGCTCTGAAACAAATATACCCGCCCAATACCAACATTATCAAGCATTATACCTTTTCATTAAATCCTTAGAATTACAATTTAACTATTTCTTACAAAATTCACTACTCGGGCTAGAGACCTCAGAATTTTATATATGGGCATACGCCCAGGTCCCATATATTCCTACGAATCATACGGGACCGTTAAAACACAAAACTTAGTCTGTTTGTTAAAAATGTCAACCAATGTCAAACTTAACTTTTTAAGAAAATCTTAAGGAATCAACTGAGCATATTTTAACCGAAATTCTTCCAAATCTCGAACCAACCATCCCCTCATATAGTAAATTAGTTAAAGAAAGTGCGGGAAGTTTTATTTAGGGAAACATCATTCTAAAAAGTAAAATTATCAGTCGGGTCATTATATTCTCCACCTCTTAAACAAATGTTCCTCCTCGAACAGACATAAAAAAGTAACCGAGGAGATTAATAAATGTGGATATCTTCTCCGCATGTCCTCCTTGGACACCCAGGTCGCCTCTTCTACTGGTTGGCCCCGCCACTGGAACTTTACTGCTGAAATCCTGTTGGATCTTCACTGGTGATCCCGTCTATAAATAATAGAAATTGGCTCCTCCTTATAACTCAGAATCTCATCTACCTGGATAGTACTGATGTCTAACGTGTGGGAGAAGTCGGCATGATACCTCCGAAGCATATACACGTGGAAAATTGGGTGAACTCCCGATAAACTGGGGGGAGGGGTAAAGCAAGCTCGTATGCAACTTCCCCAACTCGCCTCAACACCTCAAATGGTCCAATAAATATTCGGCTCAGTTTGCCCTTCTTCCTGAATCTCATAATGCCCTTCTTTATCGAGACTTTCAAGAGGAAATTCTCGCTAACTATGGATAATACATCATGCGCCTTAAGATCCGCGTAACTCTTCTATCTGGACTGAACCATGCGAATCCTCTCCTGAATCAACTTTACCTTGTCCAAGGCATCTTGCACAAAATATGTACCGTATAACCTAGCCTCACTAGGGTTAAACCACTTGATAGGAGAACAACACTGCCGACTGTATAAAGCCACGAATTGAGCCATCTCAGTGCTGGACTGATAGCTGTTGTTGTAATAAAACTCTGCCAATGCTAGGAACTGATCGCGCTGTCCTCCAAATCAATCAAACATGCTCTGAGCATGTCCTCAAAAATATGAAATGTCCGCTGTGATTGAAAGTCGGTCGGAGGATGGAATGTTGTGCTAAGCTCTTCATGGGTCCCCAACTCATTCTGAATGGCTCTCCAGACGTGGGAAGTGAACCGAGAGCCTCTATTTGATATGATGGAAATTGGAGAGCGTGCAATCTGACTATCTCCTGAATGTAAATCTGAGCCTGTCTCTCTGAAGTATAGGTAGTCACAACTAGAATAAAGTGTGCCGACTTGGTCAACCTATCAACAAGGACCCATACTGTATCAAACTCCCAATAGGTCCGGAGCAACCCCATTGCAAAGTCCATAATGCGCTCCCACTTCCATTCTAGAATAGGCATTTGCTGAAGTAGGCCACTGGCCTCTGGTGCTCATACTTAACCTGTTGGCAATTCATACTCCACTATAACCTTCTTGATTCTCCGCCACCAATAATGTTGTCGCAAGTCACTATACATCTTCATTACACCATGATAAATGGAATACCGCAAAATATCTGTCTCCTCTAGTATCCTCTCCCTCAGACCATAACTATTAGGAACACATAGGCAACCTTAGAGTCACAAAATACCATCCATGCCAATAGAAATCTCCTTGGCACTACTCTGAATCACTGTCTCTCTAAGAACTGCCAAATGTGGATCATTGAACTGCTGGGCTTTATCTGCCCCAATATTTAAGTATGAGCAACAGTTCACACAAAAACTTGGTTGGACTCCAAAATATCAAACCTCACAAGTCGGTTAGCCAAGGACTAAATGTCCAAAGATAGCGGTCTCTCCTCTTCTTCAATGAATGTTAATCTACCTATAGTCTATATTTGCCTGCGTAAGGCATCCGCAACCACATTCGCCTTTCCTTAATGATAAAGAATGGTGATGTCATAATCCTTCAGCAACTCTAGCCATCTAAGCTGCCTCAAATTTAGATCCCTCTGCTTAAACATGTGTTGTAAGCAGCAATGATCGGCATAAACCTCACATGATCCCCTATACAGATAATGCCTCCATATTTTAAGAGCATGAACAATCACGAACAATTTTAAACTGTGTACAGGATAATTCTCCTTATGGATCTTCAGCTGACGTGAAGCATATGCAATAACTCACCCCCTACATCAACACATATACCAATCCAACACGTGGAGAATCACAATATACCGTATATATCCTCGAAGCGGAAGGTAACACAAGAACTGGTTCTATAATCAAAATTGTCTTGAGCTTCTAAAAGCTTGACTTACATTTATCGAACCGACGGAAAGGAGCACCCTTCTGGGTCAATCTAGTCAGAAGTGATGCAATAGATGAAAAGCCATGTACGAATCGTTTGTAATAATCTACTAACCCTAGGAAACTCCTGATCTCAATCACTAAAGTAGGACGTGGCCAAATCTGAACTGCTTCAATCTTCTTGGGATCCACCTTAATACCCTCTCATGAGAAAACATGCCCCAAGAATTCCACTGACTCAATCCAAAACTCACAGTTCAAGAGCATAGAATATATCTTTTGATCTCGCAATCATAAGCACTACTCTCAAATGTTGCTCGTGCTCCCTTATGTTATGTGAGTGTATCAAGATGTCATCAATGAGTACGATGAAGAAGGAATCAATATAAGTTCTAAACAGCCTGTTCATCAAGTTTTTAAATGTTGTTGGGGCATTAGCTAAGCCAAAGGACATCACCAGAAACTCACAATGACCATGTCTAGTCTGGAATGTGGTTTTCGAAACATCCTAGTCCCGAATCTTCAACTGATGGTACCCCAACCTCAAGACAATCTTAGAGAACACCCTAGCACCCTGCAACTGATCCAACAAATCTTCAATTCGAGGCAATGGATATTTTGTTCTTGATGGTAGCTTTGTTCATCTGGCGGTAATCAATGCACATCCACATATTCCAATCCGTGTTGTTCACAAACAACACTGGTGGACCCCAAGGCGATAAACTAAGTCCAACAAACCACTTTACTAAAAACTCCTAATGCCCCGTCTTTAAAACTTCCAAACATCGGGATTTATCCTATTTTTTGCCATTTCTAAGTTTGAGTTCGGCGTAGAGGAAATTTTTAAGAGAAATTTCATCCCAGCTTCATAGGTTAGTATATTTTAACTTGTTTTTTTTCAATTTCTATCAACCCCCATTGATTTCTAACCTTTACTCTATGATCTTTCATGGTAGAAAGTAGGGATTCAGAGGTAGAATTTGGAATTTTTGTAAAATTGAGATTTATACCTCAAATTAAGGTAAGACATCAAAACTAATAACATAAGCAGGCTCAGGGTGAGTGTGGAAATAGGTTTTGGTCCATCTCGGGATTGGACCAAGTGGGCCCTAGTTGACTTTTTATGACTTTATGTGAAAGAATTAAAGATCTTGGCTACCTAATGTAATTGATTTCCCAGAAATTTATGATGATATTAAATCGATTTTGGTGATATACACTTGGTTTATAGGCAAATTTTAAAGGCAAGGCCTCGGCTGAGCTTTGATTTAATTGCGGAGCGAGGTAAGTGTTGGGTCTAACCTTGATTTGAGAGAATTAGGAACCCTTGAACTATATGTTATGTGGATTCTATGTGTAAAGGAATATATGCAAGGTAATGAGTATATATACGCCGTCAAATTCATTGTTTCCATGTCCTTCTTGTATTTCATGAGTTAACTCACTCCATGCCTCAATTGTTACATGCTTTAATTGCTTTCTATTCCGTAATTTGTTACTCGCCATCAATTATTCTTGTATTGAATTGTTCGTTCATTCCAGAACTCAGTGACTAATTGATACTTTCCTTAATTGTCTTAGTTTCACACCTTAATTGTTCCGTACTTGACATGTTTTGTTGTTTTGTATTATTTGTAGTGTTATTTTGATTTATAAGTTGCGCTTTTTTTGCATTGCTTTCATACCCCTTAATTATAGATATTCTTTATAATTGAACAATTGGATTGATTATGTTTATTGAGAATGTTTATGGATCGGGTTGCACGCCATAATGGTTATGATATGGTTGATGTCAACTCTAGAAGGACCATAAGGAGTTACTCCCATTCTCGAAATCCCAAACGAACATCATTAACACTGAAATGCACTTCAAAGCAAACTTAAGAAATTTCTTCAAAAATGCTAACTTCCACAATAGGCGCCAAAATGTTCCCGGGTTATCCAAGACCCAAATCGGGCATACGCCCAAGTTCAAAATCATCATACGAACCTGCTGAAACCTTCGGATCGCGATTCCGAGGCAATTTACTCAAAGTTTCAATCCTAGTTCATTTCTCCAACTTTAAGCTTTCAAAAATGAGAATTTCCATTTAAAGTCAACTCCAATCATCCTGAACTTCAATTCTCACAATACGCACAAGTCACAATACCTGAAATGAAGCTGCTCATGGCCCCAGACTGCTGAATGATGCACTAGGGCCCAAAACGACCGGTCGGGTTGTTACATTCTCTCCCACTTAAACATACGTTCGTCCTCGAACATGCTGAGAACTACATTGGGGTGTCTTGAAATCACTGTTTAGCACCTCATGCACCTTCCCATGTTACCACGACTTAGTTGAGAACACTAGCTTGATAAATTTTGATGATATTCCCTTTTTGCTCAAGCAAAGAAACCTTGGGGCCCAATTCCAACATCCAAAAATTTATGTCAGGCCTATTTTAATCAGGAGATCACCAAATCATTCACCACACGTTGCCCTCAAACATGACTTCATAACTTTGCTGGATTCTTACTTTGCAACAAAAAATCCACAGGACCACGATAATACATCAAATCAGCCAAATTCAATGAATCATATTCTCTCATCGCACCTCACGACTGACATAGGTCTTGCTCTAACTTTTATAACACTAACACGATGGAAGATATGCGCCGAAATTCATAACTAACTGCCGAATCAACAATTCATTTGTTCTATACTCCTGACAAGCATCATGACTTCATCATGAACCATATAATGGTCTAAGCTCCTTATTACACTTCATATAATCAAATTGCACTGATCCCAAATCCCATCATCTCGTCTCACCCAGTACAACTGTTCAGGCAATAAGCCATCCTGGACATGATCAAGAGATCCCATATGATGCCACAATGTCCCAATAGGCTACCACTAAGAATGCGATACAAAAAGGAAGCTTAACTCTGAAAAGGAGATCTCATTACCCTGCTCGGGAATCATACGTGCGATGCGGGCTCACAACTAGAACTAGAACTCTGGGAAAGATAGGAAACAGAACACATAAAAGCAAATATGGAGGAACCGTACTGAACATCATACTATTGCGGCACGCAACCCGATCCAAACAGCATAACCATGGCACGTGCCACCTGATCCATACAATATAACTATGACGGCGCGCCACCCGACCCATACAATATAACCATGATGGCGTGCCACCCGATCCATACATAGAACTTACCTAAGGAGACACACATCGAGCTAAATTTCTCACCATGTCAAAAAACCGAGTATCGGTCTTAAACATGCTGAGGTGCATGATACCATCACTGAGGAAACATATAGCGCCATATGCTACAAAACTCAACCACAACTGAGGTGTGATACATGATCTAAGTCTCAAGAGCCATCCTGCTCATATGACATTACCGCCGAGTGGAACGTCAACACATAAGAAGTTACCAAACCATCTTACAGCTCATACAGCGCAATATATCGCTACGTGAAATAGCTGACCACAAAATAAAACCGCAACTATTGTTCCAACAAGAGTGCATTACTAAAATGAACACAACTGGTCTAACGTAAGGCACACTTCCACGTCTAAATACATCGCCCGAACTCAAGTCGATCCTGATCGGGCCCAATTAGGCTAATGACCTTTCAAAGGTCCATGCTAAGTTACCTCTTCTCATAACACACAAGAACATCCATCACAACTGGACCTCCTCAGTTCATAATCGAATAAACAATAGCGCCCTTTAGGCATACATTTTAAAATTAATGATATTACCAAAATCCTTACACTTGGTTTAAATCTCTAACCATTCAGGTGACTGCATCTCACACTTATGCAATCTTCCTTGGGACACACTCCCACAACCTTCCGAAATAATTAACCGGTCTGCACATCCAAACCACCGACTGCACCAGGCTGAAAAGCGATCAAGAATCCTTAACTGGACACAAGGTTTTCTCACAAAACACTGATCTCAGGTGATGCTGGCAACAATAACAACTTACTAATACACTAAACTCCCTTCCTATTCATCCGAACTCATGACATCATAGTCATTACGAAACTGAAACCTTGGTCCTTACTTTAAATTCCATACCACTTATTGCACCTCACGTATCGATATACGATAGACACAATTTCCATTACAAGTCAATAAACACTGATAGACTAACACTTCATCATAAAAAACTTTTCATTTAATATAGCAACATACAATCATATCATAACCATTGAATATGCTAATCTCTAAGTAGTGGTCCAAGCCACCATAAACCTTCCGGGATCCGCCTACTCATAACAGTCCATGACAGAAAGAATGCTTCTGAATAACATCAATTGCTGCGGCCGACAAGCATCGCACGCACTGCCATAAATCACATGCATGACTTGATCACGCTGGATGAACTGATCACCACTATCAATATGCCAAGTTAACCATGGCTAATCAATCTAATTCCTTCCATTTTATCGTTTGATTGCCTTAGAAATAATACATCATCATTCAACACATACCACACTCTATCTACACTAGCACTGAGTGACCTTGAATCACAAGACCAGGTTGTCTCTATTCTCACAAACTACTTCATATTACTCATATACTACACCACAAGTCCAAATATCGTAGGACATTCTGGGCACCTCCTCATAAGCTGTTACAAAGCTTGAATCTTAGTCGTACTCATAGGCTCAAAATCATTGAGCATCACACTTAAACTAATGGATTCAGTAGTAACCATTATTGAGGGCCACCTGCTCTGACTCGGTCCCGAATATAACCCACTCCATAAATCTTATAACACACGAACACTTTCTCCACGGAACACCTAGAGAAATCACTTCCTTTGAAACCTGCATCAATATGAGGCATAAATCCTGAATCTTTTCCAAGTCCGAACATGAGCCAATAAGGCCAACCATAGCATGCCTCCAAGAATTCATTTGCTCTAATTGCCACTTATGGTCTTTGTGAGCACGTGAGTTTTTCCTAAATATATGAATTATTCCCACAAAATTCAAAAAAAAAAGATTTTTTCTTATTTTTACAATTTTTGTGAATTTTGTAGTAATTATTTACATTTTATTTGTGCATTTTAATTCATAAGAAAAGTACAAAAGAATATATATACATGTGGCGTTATCTAGGATTTAATTTCATATTTTTAGAGTTAATTGGTAGTTTAATATTGTTTTCATATAAAGAAATTGACAAAAAATGACTTTGTACACTTTTATTTTTAATTTGTAGAATTAGTTTCAATTTTAGTTTAATGGTAGGAATTAGTTAATTTTGGGAATTAAATAATAATTTTAGTATTAACTTGATCTATGAGTTTATTTTTCATTTTAACAAAATAAAAATAAAAATTACAAAAATGAAAAAAAGGAAATAAGTAAAAGAAAAGAAACAATTGAATAAAAGGAAAATAGAAGAAAGAAGAAGAGGGCTGCCCATTTTCGGGCTTAATTCGATCCTAGCCCAACAAATCAATCCACGCCCAAGCCAGTCCTGCCGAACCCAAGCCCAATTCCATTGGTCTCTTACCCGGTCCAATTGTCCACTGCCAAACGACGTCGTTTGGAATGCAATGAATTTGGGCCCTTGATCATTTTAATCTGACAGCCTTTGTCCAATGTAGACATTATTATAAAATTGTCCTATAACTCAATAACCCGACACGACATATCTCTCCTCCTCGTATAAAACCCTGTAACACCACTGGCGGAGCCGCCGTCAGTGAACGTCACCTTCTCCGTTGGATTCCAAAAATAAACCCCTATAATGCCTCGTTGTCTCTGCCACTAATCTACCATTATCGCCTTTCAAATCCGACCAGAAGCCCTGGAATAATAAGATTTCTTGTCGCCGTCTCCGTCGTCCACGACGGCGACACCGCCCAAATTGGCCCAAAATTACACCCTGAGTTCCCCTCAACCTCCTTAGTCCAAGTCTACAAATATTGGTCCTCAAACACACACCAGGTTTCTCGAATCTTCAATGGGAGGCAGAAACCTTCAAGGTGGTTCAATGCTAGGATTCAAGCCAATTGCTTATCATCCAAGCCATCGAATGGTTTCGTAATTTCCGTGTGAATACATTGCCAGGTTATGTCAAGTAAAAAACAGTAGGGTTTCCTTTCCTTTTGATTTGTTTTTTTTTTCTATATTTTTTGCCCATAAGTTAGTCATTCGTGTTTAGTGTTTAATTTGGATTAGATTTTTGGTGTTGGATTGATATCGGTTTCAAACATTTGAAGTCGATAGGTTCAATTCTCGTTTTAGTTAATTAATTGTTTCGCTTTGATTTAGTTGCTAAGAATGGTTCAGTAGTTGTTCTTTAAATTGTTCAAAATGGTTCAACCTGTTCTCATACTGAGTATATAATGGTCGTTTGATGAGTTGTTTTAAATGTCGATAGTAATTGTGGACTTGAAGTTTAGTAGTTAGTTTGGATTTAGGATTTGAATTTGAACTTGTTTGGATATAGCTGAATAAACTTATTTCTTGATTAATCAAAGTTATTTTTTGATTAAGGCAAGATGGTTTTGGGTTGGGTAGTAATTTCAAGGAGAAGATACGGGTAGTTTAGGCATGGAAAAAGTAGTTTATTAAGAATGGTAATCTAAAAGAAAGGCAAGGGTAGTATAGGTATTGTATGGGTAGAAGAACACCCTAGGGCCTTCTAGAATACGATTTTAGTGTACATTTCAGCACAAATAGAGGTACGTACTTCAATAACAAGTTAATAAATAGAGGGTTAAAACTTAAAATGGGGAGGGACTATTTTGTAAAGCAGAAAACCTGACTTGCATCTCCTTTTTCATATAAAATGGCATCATTAATGCCTTGACAAGGAAGTTTTTGGAGATCAAAAATTCCCCCACAGTATGCTCTCTAATTTTCAGATCTAAGATCTGAAATTCAAACTCCAAAACCCCAAAAACAATAGAAAATTCCAAAACCCAAAAAAAAATCAGGAACTGCTTGAATCAACATTTTCAAATGTTCAGCTTTAAATCAACATTTTAGCTTAGTTAAAATCAGGAACTGCTTGAGTTCCTCATTTCTGTTCGAACAATTGAAGTGTGAAGACAAGTTAAATCAGTCATGGGTTACATGATTAGATGCACTGATTTCCTGGCTTAGTTTTGAGTATTCGGTACTGTTTGGTTGTGCTATTGACATTGTTGAATTTTAAAACAATTCTCAACTCGAGCCTGGTTTGAATTGCTGTTGAAACTCGTTGAATACTGCTGTTTGCAATTTGGTCTCCTACTTTCCTTACTTCTGTTCCAATTTTCAAGTATGTTCCCAGAGTCCACGTGCTGGAGCTAAATTGATATGTAAAAACTCATTTGAAATCGATTAATGAAGCATTGAAGCTAGGACTGTTTGATTCGCTGTGACTGCATTTCTGCAGATTTGCTAACACTATCGTTTTGTTTGTTTTAATTCCCGTGTGGTTGATTAATTAGGATTGGAAGTTCATTAGTGTATAAATGGACACTTGCTTATTGTTTTCATTCGTGGCTTTTTGAATTGATGCTATGTTTTCCTTAGATCATGAGAACTCTCTATAGATAGTAGTATTGTTTAGTGAATGATTTCAGTAGTGAATTCCTGTTTTCAGTAGTTGGCAATCAATTTGGGAACTCATTAGTATAAACTAGCTACAGTGGCATGCAGTAATTCGTTCATCAAAACTCAAGTTGTTTAAAGTTAGTTTGTTAGATTGATAATACTGAATGAGTAGCATTTTGATTCAGTAAATCTAATATTGAGAACTGGGACAGTGTTGGCATTCAGGCCCAACGCCTTATATTTGAGTAAGATGAAATTTATAGGGTGTGATTTTTTTAGGACTGGGAGGTCACGTTACTAGTTGGAATGGGGTTGTAATTGGTCTTGTGGGCACTCGATCTCGGGCTGGGCATTAGAGCTGCCTGGACCTTTCACTGATGTTGCGGCTGAGGCAATTGGGCCGTATCACAGCCTGCCGTGCACACCAGGTTGGGTTAAAAAATGTGATTCTTAGTTTGCCTTGATGTAATGCAATTGATAATTAATCAGTTTTTTATTTCTTTTCTAGAGAAAACAAAAATAAAAAAATAGTAGTCATTTTAGTAGGCTTTTTATTAAAATGATGAGATGAGCCTCGCCAAACGAAATACAAAGTGCGGGGCTCTCGATGAATGGTTATTAAAATATTTTGAAATTGGGAGGGTCGTTTAGTAAATTTTATGGCCTTCCCCAAAATAATACTAAATCTTTAGGCACTATTCAATTGAATGACTTTCATAATTTTGGGTGCGTATTAATGAGACCCAAATCCAAATCTCAACAGAGTCGAAATGTGTTAACAATCACGGGTGCATTGATTGCGATGAGGTTCGAGACAGTTAAAGCATATATGCTAGCATGTATAAAAATCACGTGACGTTGCAATTCCCTTAAGATAAAAATAAAAGTCGTTTACAAAATAAGGCACATAAGCTAGCATGTATAAAAGTCAAATAAAATCAAATACAACAGTTAAGCGTAAGTGCTAGAACCACAGAACCCGGGAATGCGTAACGCTTTCTCCCGGATAAATAGAATTTCTTATCCGGATTTGTGGTTTGCAGACTGTAATACAGAACCATAATTTTCCTCAGTTCGGGTTTCAACCGATGACTTGGGACACCATTAAACTCGCAATTGGCGATTCTGAATTTTAATAATTAAATCCCATTTCGATTGTCTTTTAAGTGGAAAAACTTCGTTACGTGCCTTGTAGGGTGTAGGTGAAAAAGGAGGTGTGAAAACTCTGGCGACTCAGCTGGGGACAAGAACCCAGAACATTTTGTTCAACGTTCAGAAGTCGATCTTAGATAAATTGTTTTATTTGGCTATATTTGATTTTCCTACATGTTTCATGCTTAATGTGCTAAATTTTACCACTTTGATATTATCTGAATTGTATATAAACTGTGCCGATACCCTTCTCTCTTCACCTCCAGGGAAGTACTTACTGGTTGAGACTCCCTATTCTTTTAGTGTCATACCCTGAAATAAGAAAGAGGCTAGATAAATTGCAAAGCCGGACGATCTCGCAGGTTCTCGGTATGCTGCCCCCTCCTCGATTCGAGTTGTCCGCTCGGGTAGACAGTATAGAATACATACCCAGGTTTTGAAACTAGAATAACGTGACTTCATGCCGGATCCCTAGCAGGAGCGGTTATTTGCATCATGCTGCATTTGACTTAGGGGACTCAACACAATGGTTGGTTCCGTCTAGGGCTAGCAACCTGAAATGAAAAGACCATCCTGATGCATCCTAGTTTCTCTGTACATATGTTTGTTTCGAACCTGGATGTTGACCGGTTTCTGAACCACAGAAATGCTGGAAAATTGAGAAAAAGAGAAAAGAGAAAAAGAGAGAAATAACAGTTAGGGAGTTAATTGATTATTTTAGAAAAACCAATGCACAAGTACTAATGAAACTCTGCCGTAACATTGAGAAAATGAAAAAGAAAATGTTTTATTTTTAAGTAGTTTGTGTTGCTAAAAAGGGAAGAGAAAAAAAGAAAAAGATTCGTTTAATTTTAGTTCAAAAAAAAATAGGTTGTTTTATTGGAAAAGAAAAAGAAAAAGAAAAAGAGTCGTTTGTTTTTAGTTCAGAAAAATAGGTTGTTTTATTGTTTGTTGAAAAAGAAAAGAAACAAACTTTCATTTTTAGTTCGAAAAAATAGGTTGTTTTATTGTTTGCTGAAAAAGAAAAGAAAAGTCTCTTATTTTTAGTTGGGAAAAATGTGTTGTTTGTTGAAAAAAAAAAGGAAATAGAAAGAGTCTTGTTTTAAAAGATGTTTTTTTAATTCTTTGCTTATGAAATGCCAAAAATAAAAATAAAAAGAGTGTTGTTTTAAAATGATTCGGTTAATTTGCTCGAACTACGCATGGTTTTATTCTCAAAAGGCGTGAGATACGTAGTCAACCCTCATCGGGTCCAACCCCCCTTTTGCAAAAATAGAAAAAAAAAATGTCTGAATTTTAATTTTCGTCATAAATACGTTAGGTGACGCTGTTTTTGACAAAATAGCCTAATGTTCCCAAATGGGATGCCGGAAGGCTGACCTTGCATATACAGCCACCTTTGGTCATTTTTTTATTTTTGACCCTTACAGCCTTAAAATCTTCGTCCCCGAGGCGCTAAAACGCCGTTTGCAGTACCGAGTAATTTATTTCAATTTGAAAAACAAGAAAAGAATAATAAATTAGTCGGGTGACGCCCTTTTGTCATAAATAGCTGAATGTTTCCGAATGGGACACTTGAAGGTTCGCTTTGCAAAAATGGCCATTTTTGGTCAATATTTATTTTTTGACCGGTTAGCCAACGCAGCCTTAAAATCTTCGTCCCTGAGGTATTGAAAGGTCGTATTTTCCAAATGAGGTCTTTTATTTTAATCTGAAAAACAAGAAAAATAGTCGTTGGTTAAAATAAGTCGATCTTGCTTCGGCACTGTCTTAAACCGTTCTTGCTGAGATAACCTTAGAGTATCTTTCAGTTGTCGAAAGGCTATTTTCATAATGAACGGACATGTTTGTGAAGTATTATGAAATAATCCTCCCCGGCCTAAAAATTCATGTGAAATTGAGAAGGGGCTGCCTTTTAAAAATAGCCATTTGGTTAAATTTGGCATATAGGGAAAGGAATCTATCAGTCTTTATTTGAATTAGTATTTCTTTAGATTAGAGTATGTGCTTGTTTGATTTTAAATTATGTACGTCGTCTCTTCGTCAAAGTGTGTGTGTTTGGTCAGTTTTTCAACCTTTGAAATAAAGTTTGTTTTATTATAAAAAATTAAAAATTTCGAAAAATGTTTTATTGTTGTTTACCTTCTATCTGCACGAACCACACACAGCATGATTCATGCGGGTTCATGATACGTAGGTAATCTACATAAGATTCAACCACAACCATAAAAAAAGAAAAGAAATTCAATAAAAAATAGAAAGATGTTATTAATAATGAGGACCGACTCAATCCATTATAACCTGTTTTGTTTTGAATTGTGAAGAAAGTTGATGTGGTTGGTTTGTGGTAACTCATCCATTCTATACAAGGTCAAAAAACAAGGCAGTCATGACCGACAAAGGGTTGAACACAGGTATTATTGATCTGTCTAGGGGTATTGTTAAATCAGAATCTGAGTTGAAAGAAGAGGTTTTGAGGTTGAAAACACAGATAGTCGGAATGCAAAAAGCTTGGACAAGTAGGTATGCTCTGCCATTAGTCCTTTATGCCCAACATTATGCACCATAACCAATTACCAAGGTCTCGATTCCATACCGTCATGCTCTTGAGGGATTATTGCAATAAAATGAAGAATGTCAGCAAGGAATATGACTTGTTGATGTTGCATTTCAGTGAGAGCCTTACTGAGGCAGCCTTGGAATGGCATGATTGTCATGATGTGGGGAACTGGCACACGCTGGGAGACATGGCTCAAGATTTTTTGCTACAATTTCAGTACAATATACGCATTGACCCAGACCATTCCTTGATATCTCAGATGGAAAAGAACGCCAAGGAAGGTTTTACAGATTTATGGCTTAGATAGAACGAACATGTTTCACGAGATGGTTCTTCCATTGACAAAAAACATGTCGCTGGGCCCCGTCAACGACAGGGGTCCGTGGTCGTTCTTGGTATATGCTTGCAGCCTCAATACCGACCCCATGAATGTCCTGTTGATACCCATTTTTTCCAATATATTTACATGCTCAAAATATTCCCAATATATTATGTAGATGCATATATAAGCATCCACAAAGGTTTGGCATTTTCCTACATATTTCAAGAATTTTAAAATCAATTTACGATTTATTTTGCACTATAAAATCCCAATATTTAGTCCAAAAACTTGTTATTTTTTGACCAATGTATTTTATTCTCTCATTATATAAAAATATAATTTACTTAATTTTTATGCAATTTTACAAGTTCGTTAGGTATTTCTAAACGAAAATTGCAATTCTGGCCTATTTTCGATTTAATAAATATTTTAGCTACATAATTGTTCCTGGCATTTTTAATTTAATACTTATACATTATTTATTAATCTAGTATTTTAATTTGGTCTTTACAGTATTATTTACTTTTTTATAAAATTTTAATTGGAGAAAATGGCTATTTAAATCATAGCTCTTTTTTTATTTTCAATTTAACCCCACTTACCCTACCCAGTTACCCATTAAACCGACCCGCCCCGTTCTTTCTTTTAAATCATGAGCGTTGATCATTTAGATCAACGATCCACGATGATCTCCTCCATAATTAAACCCGATACACCCCATAATCCTAATCACGTTTCACCTTCAGCCGCCCTTGTATCCCCCTCCTCTCTCAAACGATCTCAACTCCTCTCTTCAACCCTAGCCTTCTCCGCCGGTCTCTGACCATATCACACCAGAAATCATGGCCTCCCAGGCCTTGTGTAACCTATATCTAAATCCACCCACCCTTATCCTCCTCTTGCATGAGGATTCGAGGTATGACCTTGAAGACCCCAGCTCTGAAGCTCTTCGATTCAAGTTCTATGGCCCTTTCCGGCTCTTCTCCAGCGAGTCCCAACCCTGTAAGTCTAACTCTAACTCAGGACCAGCCCGTTCTAGGCCTTCTCATTTTCTATGGTTTTCTCTGAAACCCTAAGCTCTCGAGGTTTTCTTGTTTCTCTCTAAGATCTACTGTCGATCCGTGTTGTATTCAAGATTTTTAAGTGTTTCTCACATCTTTTTTAATTTTTTCTTTCAAGACTGTTCATCTTCTTAAAACTAAGGGTTTCCGTATTTTTACTTGTTCTACTTTTATTTCTTACATTATTTGGCTTTGCTGTAAATCCTATGTGTTTTCACTATGATTTTTAGGGGTTTTCTTTATTTTTATTTTTCTCTAAGGTTTTCGAGTAAATTCTTTAACATTTCTTCTTTCATTATGCTTCCATGAATGTTGGTGTTCTTTGGACTTTCAGAGTTTATTCTTTGCCTGATTCTCTATGCTTTCGTCTGTGAGGAAGAAACCCTAGATTTTGGGGGGTTTTCAGACTACTTGTGTGCGAGTATTTTTGTTTCCTGTTTAATTTGTAAACCCTAGTCCGCTAATACTCGTCTCATGTTTCTGATTCTTGTGCTTTGTAAGACCTCTTGATTTCTCGCATATTTATGTTCTTCTACTTTGCATGACTACTCTGCTTATTTTTAACCTCGCATGTTTAAGTTTATGCTCCCTTTTATAGTCAAATATTTTTTCTCTTTGAACAACCTTAATTTTTGGGAATTGATTTTCTATGAACTTGCTTGATTCTCTCCTTAATTGATTTGGACCTATATTCTAGCTTAATGCATTACTTAGTTCGAATCCCTGATTCTTGATTTACTACGTGATTAATTGATTTTACCTTTACCTTATTTATCTAACCGTGTATCTTCAAAGCTTCTCCTATGTATTTACCCCTTATTGCACCATGTGTTACTGATTTTCTTTCTTTAAATATAACTCTACCCACTCCTATTCAAATTCAAATTCCTTAATTAAAGGAACTACCCTCTTCTAATTGATTTTGATTGGTATTGAATTATATTTTTCCTTACTTACCACTTTCAAACTATAATTACCCTACTCCTTCTCTTCAAATGACACACATAAACAAGAACAATTTTCACAAGTTCATACAATAAACTCTCTCTTTTCTTCTCTGCTTTTCTCTGTTACTAAGTGTGCTGCTCGTCTTAGCCGGCTGAAAGCCAAGGCTAATTATAAGATCCTACTTGTTATGTTTGTATTGTTGTTTGAAACTTGCAACAGGTAGGTTCCATGATTTATATACCACTTCGAAACTATGTGTTTACTTATACTTTTCATATATATATTTATGCTCTATTTCTTCACATTATGTAATTGAACTTCAGCATGTTACATCCCTACCCCATATTCCCATGTGTTGAATTCTGTTATGTTTGTTATAATTGTCTTCCTTCACATCCCTTTTCCCAAACCCCTTTCTGTTTAACTATGCTCTGTTTTATGCATCTGCTTTCATATTTGATCTCTTTCCCCGATCCCTTTTGTATGTGAGTGTTCTTTTTGGACTAGAGTGGTACCTTATTTCCACCTCTACTTTAGAACCAGGTTATTCTCAACCTATACTCAAAGTAATCCCACTCCCTTAATCCCCCATTTATGTGTTGAGCCTTACTCAGGCCTGGTGGTGCCCTAATCACCATTCAGACCTGAGTCTGACTTTCTCAAGTCTACTCTCTATGTGTTTGAGCCAGTAAAGGGTAAGGGGTGTGCCAGTCTTTCCCATGGCTGGGTATGACCACCACTTACTTGGCGTTTTCCTCAAATTTCCTTCACATTTACACTAATTATTAGTCTCTCATAAGTCTCGCCCCCATTGGTAAGCCATGCTTTGGGACCTTTGAGCTCCGTCTGATCTCGGATGCCTTAGGGCTGGTACATCCACACTGCACTATTCTGTTACTCTAAGCTATTAAAGGTGCTATGCACTGCCGGGAATCCCTGAGATTCCTTGGAACTCTAATAACACCTTGAGTATGAGAAGGCCTTCAGATCTGCAATCTGGAATCGGCAAAAATGCATGGGTTGGACATTAAGGTTGGTTCGAGACTTACTTATGATAGTGATGTCGTTATCTTATTTTTTGTCCTTTCTTTCAAGTTTTCGTCAATAATTGTGTAAAAAAATTTGGGGATAATAGTGAAAGAGTGTGGGAATGGCTTTACTATTTCTGCACATGTCAAAGGTTAGAAACCATGTTTAAAGGATTCTATGCATAAACACAATAGAAATCCTTCCTATAGGATTTGCATATTTTGTAATCAAAGGCATATAGAAATCCTGCCTATAGGATTTGCATATTTTGTAATCAAATGCATATAGAAATCCTGCCTATAGGACTCACATACTTTTGTAATCAAATGCATATAGAAATCCTGTTATAGGACTTGCATACTTTTTGTAATCGAATGCATATTGAAATTATGCCTATATGACTTGCACGCGATAGACAAACTGAAAGGTTAAATGCTCAATTATTCATTAACAACTTTTAAAATCAGAATCATAGACATCATGCCTATAGGGTAAATTGCCAACTCGCCTTTTTTGCATAGTTAATAACAGTCAGTCATCTGAGCTTTTATGTCTTTCTCAAGATTACGTTTTCCGCAAACCGTTAGCTATGCATGCCCATTAACACCTCATGTCAATTTTTTTGCCTTTCACAACAATGTGCTTCCAAAAGTATTTTCTGTGGAACAGTCTTTAAAATAATCTACCTGCCCAAATGCTTCTATTTTCTGCATAAAACAACTCAGCCTCGACATTTATTCAGTTTTCGATATAGTCGTGCAACTCTCTTTTCTTTTCAAATCTGCATGTCTTTCTGATACTTTCTTGCACATTTTTACTTAAATTGTCCGCTGCTTTTCAAGTCTCTTATTTCTCCTACTGCCTATTAAAACTCCCTTGCATTTTAAAATACGACAATTCCTGATAACATGCCGGGGGGGGGGGGGGGCTCGAAGCAGATTTTCTATCCAGCTTTATGTGTTTAACTAATCCATTCGCAATCAGCATAAAAATTAAGACCAAACCAGTATTTGTAAGGCATGCTATAGTAATTGCTGTTATGGTTTACGGGGTTTATATGAGCCTTTGAATTTCTTATTTGCATACCTTTATATGCTATTTGTTTTGGTTGACGCTTAGTATTTTTAACTTTAAAAACACCATATATGTCCTATCTTTCTCTCCCCCCTCTTTAGATTAGGACTCATAATACCCTGAGACTAATAGGTTGAGACGGGTACTAGCATGCAATAGGTAAACGAGACCAATCGCGCTTAATACCTTAACAAGGTGTGAAGGGTAGAATATGGAGATGACGACGACGCGATAATATCATAAAGCGAATCCTCTTTGGGAATATGTGAGGGATATTGTATCGAATAATCAATATTATAGTCAAACTTATGACCTCTTTCTCTTTTGCTTGATTTATTTAAATATTTTTCCTAAAGTAATGCTTTTTCAAATTAATTCTCCCTTTCGCTTTATTTAAATTATGCCTTTTTTCCTCTTTACAATTCTCAACTGTCTTAAATGTTTATATGCAAACCTTTACTCATTTATTTTCTTTGTCTCATTAAAGACACAACTAGAACGGTCGGGAACCACACTAGTGGATCTTGAGGAGTGCCTACCACCTTCCCCTTGAGATAATTTCAATCCCTTACCCGAACTCTGGTTTTCTTTCAAAAATACTCTTTTCTTCCTAAAATTTTCCTAATGTACCATAATAATTAGGTGGCGACTCTTCAACTTAGAGTTGCCAAATTCCCATACGGGAATAAGAGTTGTTTTGTCCATAATGTCGTAAACCCTATTTCTATTATTTTTAATAGTCAGAATAAGGGGGCGTCGACAACATGGAGACTCCGCTGGGGAAATGTTTAAGGCTTTTACCATTACGTGCTTTGTGACTTTGTTGCTTTCTTTACTGCCTTTATTTACTGCTTTAATTATTTCCTCATATTTACTAACTTGATTCTTCGTGTTTTCTTTTTCTTTTTTTTTTTACTGCTTTAACTTCATTTCAATTCTGTCTTAAATTTTGAGCATCTATTGTAATCATTATCTTATGAACGTGAAAATACATGTAATTATTTGTTGTAATTGCATCCTTCAACATCATTTCAACTCGTGCCTAACAAATCCTATAGCAACGCTTATAATGAGTGGTTGCGCTCTACTAATATTATGGACCCCTTAAATAAGGAAAAGGCATATTTTTGGTGAAACCAGTCGATCAACGGTGTAGTCGAGGGTTCCGTGCCTTTCCCTCTTGAGTTGTCCACTAAAGGGTACCTTGTCTAGCACTTCGAAGTTAGTATAACCTTATTCCGTTATACTGTTCATGCATCATGGTCAACCCTAGCCGAGTCAGTTATTTTGTCCACATAATGACTCATTAAGATAGCCTAAATAAGAAGTCCATCGGGTTTCCTCGAAACCCAAACGGACGCCTTCACATTATGTGCATGTATTTGGAGAACTTAAGTACCTTACTGCTAATTATCGATGTAAATAGTCGAGTCTGGTGGGGTTAAGGGCCTTACACTTTGTTTTGCAGAAATGAGGCGCGAGGTCCCCTGATTCGGTATGGTATCAAACATTCACCCAAAGTTACTTAGATGGTGGGAGGATCTTCATGATAGTGATCGGGTTCTTGTCTGCAAGCACTTAGGAAATCTTCCTTCACTCCTGGAAGTTAGGCCAGATTAGAAGATTGTGTAAGCTGCTACTCTATTTTGGAATAGTGAACAGTCTGTCTTCCGCTTTGGGGGTATTGAAATGACGCCTCTATTAGAAGAAATTGGGGGTCTAGCTTGAATTCCTTGGGATAGCCCGGGGTTGCTTATGCCAGAAAACGGCAAAGGTAGAGGTTTCCAGAAAATGATGGGGCTCAAGAAGAATCCTAATCTGACCAACCTGAAGGACTCCTACATATCCTTAGACATCATGTATGACAGGTTCGGACATAGCAAATCCTACCACATTCACATGGACGAGTTCGCCCTCACCTCTTTAGGGCACATACATAGGAGAGCCTTTGTATTAGTGTTCTGCTTCCTGGGCATGATGACTTTCCAATAAAAAAGGCTAGAATCCATACAAGACTAGCAATGGTAACCAAAGCCATAATGGAGGGTTTTGATGGGCAGGCATTCAGCATAGCACCCATGATCCTCGCCGAACTATACCAAGCCTTAGAGAAATGTCAACAAGGGGCACCATACTTTGATGGGTGCAATTCTCTACTACAACTCTGGCTCATTGAACATCTTCAAAAGGGAGATTATAGATAGGAAATCATACGTCGAGAAAAGGATGACCATATTGCTTTCCATCATCCAAAGCGAATGCACTTCATGTCGGATATGTTCGCTCGCGCGGAAGACGCTATTGGATGGGTAGAACTATTCGAGAATCTGAAAGAAGAGCAGGTGTAGTGGACGTGTCCCAACTAGAGAGTTTATAATTCGATCTAGGGATGTGCCATTCCTTGTAGTCATCGGCTTAAGTGGAACATACACTTATGTCCCTCTCCGGGTCATGAGGCAAGCGGGAAGAAATGAAATTTTACCAAGGGTAGAAAAGATGAGTCACTATAGGGCTGACTTCCAAGATGATGATAGCCCACAAAGGTGTCGGGCTCAGCATATGCGGCATTCCAATCTCATCTTGGAAAAGGAATCTATGGAACCAGACAGGTATCGGGCAGGGCATGCGCCGCTTTATCTAGGATGGTTAGAAGATGACCAATCGGGTTGGGAAAAATAGGTTTCACCAATAACCACAGGGTTATTTATGAGAAGACTACCGCAAAGGTCAAGTACAATCAGCTACGCAAATAGATGCGAAAGTGCAAAAGTGAGTATCGGGAAATACTAGAGGCGCAAGAGAAGCTAATTAGTGAAAGGAAGGACATGGCTGTCCATGCAAACAATCGTCTAAGCTGAAGGTAACGAAGGTGGTCACTTGGCTCCAGCTTATTTGTTGCTAGGACTGCGCGAGTTGATGCAGCTGTAAGAGGGAGGCAAAGATACCAAATCTGGGGAAGGTCCTTCTGGGACCAAGTAGTTAGGATTTTTACTACTTTCTTGATGTTATATGGCCACTTGCCATTAGTGACAATCTCTCTTTATTTCAATTTGTTTTGACTCGTTCTATTTTCTATCGATAAAATGAGGCACATGGTGTTATAATTTCTCCAAATCATATGTGTTTCTAGGCCTACCTAGGGCACAACGAGTCACCCAAATAGGAAACAACTTACATTTTTGCAACAATGTGTTTAAATACCGCAGTATTTTCTTTCTCAGAATTCGCACTAACTTCTTACCTTTTTTGTTTTTCTTTATTTTTTATTCCCCTCCCCAAAGGTTAGTTAGTGCATTCTGGCACCATCAGCATACTCAAAATGATCAAAGGGTCCTCCACCTCCTCCTCCTCTGAATTCTCCCAGAAATAGGAACAAGAACAAAATGGAAGATACCAATGCTAGGAAGGAAGTTGTAGAGGCTTCAATCACCAAAGAAACTGCTGCTCATCTTGAGCAAACTTTGATGAGGTTTCGAGAAGAGTTGGAACAAGTGTGAAACATGGCAAGCCTGTCGATCACTCTTGTTGCTGCTGATGCCAACAAATCACCACCACTAACCTAGTCTGCTCAGACTCATGTCCGCAAGACAGGAAACAGTGCTCCACCGCTTATCCCAGAGCCCCAAAACACCACAGATAACCAGAACGTTCCTTTTTTTGGATACTATACCATATAAGGGTCATCTACCCACCAATGTAGCCGAGTCGGACGACAAAAGCTCCCTTATTTAGAATCTGGCCGCTGAGATTAAGAAGTTGACTTATCGGGTTCAGGTTTTCGAAGGTAACAAGGGTGTTGAAGGGTTGAATTACGAAGATCTCTGTGTTCTGTTGGAAACACGTTTCAAATGCAATATACTAAACGTGTGTTCTTTTATAGGTTTTGATGAATGTCAAACAAAGCAAAAAGCGATATATAGCAGTACTCAAGGACAAGCACAAAATGGATGCATTACAAGAAGCTCAAGACAAAGTTTAGAAATGTTATAATTGAGTCAATATTAATTGTGATCTTGATTCCTCAACTTGGCTCATAACATGGCTTCTCTACTAAAATTATTTTTCCAAAATCATGCATATTTAAATTAAGTGTCAAATGATTTTAAACTATGCATATTTACATTTGTTAAAATGTTTTCCAAGCATGCCTCAAAAATCTGGGCTAAGATAATCG
The DNA here is from genome assembly GCA_034376525.1 of Nicotiana benthamiana. NCBI lineage: Eukaryota > Viridiplantae > Streptophyta > Magnoliopsida > Solanales > Solanaceae > Nicotiana > Nicotiana benthamiana. Next base: position 46,547,118 of record CM067328.1, read on the forward strand.
ATTATGTACTTATGATAATCGAGTATCTCTAAGCCAAGACTGCATGACAATCGATTGTGAATTAATGATAATCGATTGTGAGTAAGTCAGTTAACATCAGGTTTTTGCAAACTGCATAACAATCGATTGTGTACTTATGATAATCGATTGTTAACTGAGGCAAAGTTTTCAAAACTCATAAAAATCGATTATGAACTAATGGTAATCGATTAGAATGAGAAAAATGTCTCCCAGTAATTTTAAATAAAATGATAATCGATTGTGGCTTTTGATAATCGATTATATATGAGACAGAGAGTTTTGAAATTAATTAATAATCGATTATTCCATTTGATAATCGATTGTTGAAGCTGACCGTTGTCATATATTTTCAATTACCTTCAGGTAATCGATTGTTGATATTTAACAATCGATGTTTTGCTTAAAATCTGGAAAAGATTTTCTGAACGTTGTTAAAATAATCGATTGTTGATTTCCGGACAATCGATGTTTTATGCCAAAAATTGGGAAGGATTTCTTAACGTTATAAATAATCGATTATTGATTTGAAGTAATCGATTGTTGACGTAAAATCTGGGATTGAATTTTTGATCTGATTGGCAAACAATCGATTGTTTAGTCTTGACAATCGATTGTCACTGAGTAATTTCAGCAATCCTTAATTGGCAATTAGACAACGGTAAGACTGAGTTTTTCACCTATAAATACAGCTTCAACTCAGTGTTTTCACAACAACAACATATACACTTTGAGTATTTTCATTGCTAAAAGCTTTCTTACATTGATCATCATTTTCCATTCATCCATAAAGCTTTTTGAAGAGCCATTCTATTGAGCTAAGTTGTTGTGATCTTGAGCGTACTATTTCTACTCATATCTACTCATTAAGGAGTGCTTTGTAAAGTGAGTGTGTTTTGTGTTTGTAAGAGAATTGCGATTCTCGTTTGTTGAGGAACTTGTGATTCCTCGGTTGAAGTCTTTGGGATTGTTATCCCCGAGCAGTTGAAGTCTTTGGGATTGTTATCCCCGAGCAGTTGAAGTCTTTGGGATTGTTATCCCCGAGCAGTTGAAGTCTTTGGGATTGTTATCCCCGAGCAGTTGAAGTCTTTGGGATTGTTATCCCCGAGCAGTTGAAGTCTTTGGGATTGTTATCCCCGAGCAATTGAAGTCTTTGGGATTGGTATCCCCGAGCAATTGAAGTCTTTGGGATTGTGATCCCCGAGCAACTAGGTGAGGCTTGTGTCCTCAGCTGTAACGGTTTGTTAAGCACCCGTAAGCTTGACAAGTTTAGTGGAAATCTCGAGAGAGTCTCTCGGGGACTGGACTAACCACGTTTGTGGCCAACCAGGATACATCATTGTGTAAGTTTATTCTACTGCACTTGTTTTAATTTCTGCAAAGTTTTTAAATTCCGCACTAAAACGCTTAATATTTTTAAATCGCTATTCACCCCCCCCTCTAGCGTAAAGCGTATTGTCCAACAATTGGTATCAGAGCCATACTCTCTGAAAAACTTAACCGTTTGAGAGAACCATCCATGGCTTCTACTCTAAATTTCTTTGCAGGAATAGGTGAAGGAGAATGCAGCATGTCGCCTCCAATATTAGACGAAAACAACTACTCAGTCTGGAAATATCGGATGCAAGTTTTTACAATGGCAAACGATTTGTATCTATGGCAAGCTATTAAACACAGTGATCAACTGACGACAAAAGTCGGGAAAGATAAGGTAAGTGAATACAACACTAAAGCTATGAATATATTACATAACGCCTTGAACCAGGAACTTTGGCGAAAAATCTCCCACTATAAAACTGCTAAGGAAATGTGGGACAAACTTGAGGAATTGCACGAAAACACGCCTCAAAAAGCGGTCAGCACAAACGATGAATCAACTGGTCAGTGCCTCATGGCAGACGAAAAAGACGAGGTAAGTACATCTAACGATATGCAAATTGCTTATAACAAACTGCATGATGAGTTGGTAAATGCTTCTAAGACTATTAAAGATTTACAAAGAACTCTTTCTTTACAAGAAGAGGATTTTCAAAAACAACTCTTTTTAAAAGACAAGGACTTTGAAGAACGTCTTTCTTTAGCTCAAAAAGGTGTTGAAAATCTGTCTCGTGATAACGAGAATCTTGCAAATGAAAATCAATTTTTGTTAAATGATAGTATAGAACTTAGACAAGTCATCAAGACTATGCATGAAGCCTCTTGTGTTGATAAATGCTCTACTTGTACTGCTTGTGAGTCCTTAAAACTAGAAAACACAGAACTTAGGAAAACATTAGAAACACGTAGTAAAGAAGTTCCTAAAGTTGTTGAAAAAGAAACGTCTAAGAAATATCAACGGCATAAAAACAAAAACTTCACTACTCCACCTAGAAATAACTCTAAGGTATTAAACAAGCCTAGAACAAATTCTTTTAGACCACCTAGACATTATGCTAGAATGTATGAAAATAAGGGTAGAACTAATATCTTTAGACAACCTAGATCCGAATCTAGGATTCTTGCAAACAAGCCTACAAATAGTAATTTTCGGCAACCAAGAAATAACTCTAGGAACGAGCTTAGACCACCTAGACATGACACTAGGTCCTTCAACAAGTCTAGCACTAATGACTTTAGACCATCTAGATATTATACTAGAAATGGGAACAATATGTCTAGTGTTAATCTTTTTCATTCGCCTAGAACTTTGTTGGCTCAACCTAGGCATCAACACAACCCGAACGTAGTATGTCATTACTGCAATCGTATAGGTTATATTGCACCTATGTGTTTTACAAAGCATAGAGATTCTTCATATTATTATGGTCGTTATTTGCCTAACCCCCAAGGACCCAAAATGGTATGGGTACCAAAAGAGCATTGATTTGTTTTGCAGGTGTGCTTGAAGGAATCAAGTGTAGTGGATGCTCCAAACACTTGACGGGAGACGAATTCAAAATTCCTTCAATTAAAGCACAAAGAAGGAGGAAGACGGAAAAGTCGATTTAGGCATTTTTTTCAAAATCGGAAGTATTTTCGAAAAATTTAAAAGACAAAATACAAGGAAGACAAAGGCAAAATTGTGGAAGAAGCTTCTTAAATTGAAGAATGAGCCAAAAGACCAAAATGAATGGAGGATGTTCAAAATCAGGTAATTGGCAAAGTCGAAGGGAAGGTAAGTACCCTAAACCCTCTTAAGAACATCCTAGGACAAAATTCTTAAGAGTTCACGTTTTTCACCCGACTACACTAGTTTCAAAGTTATTATTTCATTTATAGATTACTGACTTGAGCGTCAGAGATGTTTAATTCTATTTTGCAGGTATCCCCCAAAAGGTAAGAGGAAAGTATAAATTGTCTTGATACAAGAAAAATCGATCATAATCGATTATTTATGCTTACAATCGATTATCAGTATCAATAATCGATTATTTGTTGATTCAATTTTTTTTGTCATGAAATCTTGTTGAATGTTTACATTGCTTGATAGAATTAAGTCTCATCATTTTAGCATCCCCCTTCCAAACAATCGATTATTTGTTCTGCCAATCGATTATTTGCCAAAATCCAAACTCTCTGTGAGTGAAATAATCGATTACTATATATTGACAATCGATTATCTGTTCTAAACTTATGTTACCGTTTTGGCTCTACAATCGATTCCTGTCAGGTCATAAATATGAAAAACAATCGATTACCAAGTTTGACAATCGACTATCTTTTTCAAATTTTTTTTTCCGTTCTGGCGTGTAATCGATGTGTCAGATCATTTTCATTAATGACAATCGATTATTCTATTCAAACAATCGATTATTGAACGGTCAGTGAATTTATTTTTACCGTTTCAGACTTCAAAGCTCTTCAAATCTCTTCAAATCTTTTCAAATAAGTGTAAGATTCATTCCTTCTCTATATATAGGCTGCACATATGCTCTTGTATACTCACTCAAGCCTCCCAAGCATCAAATTATCTTGTTATCTTTGAAAAATCCTAGCACATCTTTTTCAAAAATGTCAAGCCGCAACTCCAAACGTGCTCGTTCCAAACAAGGTGCTTCTTCTTCTCGCCATCCATATCAAGATGGATCGGTTCTATTCTTTGAATCCGATGAAGAGCTCACCCGTTTCTTAACCAAATTTGAGAAACGCCTTATTCTCCCTCCTCGCTTTTCAACAAACGCTCTTGTTGCACCATTCATTCCAGCCGCGAATATGCTAAGAGAGTGCCAACTTTTCAATTTCCTACTCCTTACTCACCCCTACTACAACATTACTTTGGTTGAAGCTTTTTACTCCAACCTTCACAAAGATGATGAGGGTGAACTCGTTACCAATGTTAACGGCATTTCCATTCTAATTTCTGAAGATAACCTCCACCTCATTGCCGGCATTCCGCATGATGGTGAAGACATCTACCAGTACATAAATGATGCCGGGGACATGATTGATGAAGCTAATCTCTTCCGCCAAGCCGGAGTCGCCTATGATGAGTCTTCTTCCCGTCGTCCCACCATAAAGGGTATGGACCCGAATTATCGTTTCATTCTCTATTTCATCACTCGTGTTCTCAAACCCCGTAAACTCAATCACACCACCATTTCCCAAGAGGATGCCAAATTTCTTCATGCCATTATCACCGGTGTTAAAATAAATTGGTGCAAGCTTATTCAATCTCATATGTTCAATGCCACCAGAGATGACATACCTCTCCCCTATGCCCTCTTAATAATGAAATTTCTTGAAGCTTCCGGGGTCAATATTGCTAATGGTCCTCTCAAAAAGAGCACCAAAATCTGGGAAATTTCGGAGTCTTCCTTTCATCATGATGGTGATCATGCTCCCGCTCCTCCTCAAAATCGACAAGCCCGTCGTGCTCATCCTCCTCAGGAGCCTACCCTCCGGACTATCTCTGACCAAATTACTCAATTAACCCGTGAGGTCCATGGTTACTTTGATCACGTGCATTATGCCTATGCTCAGGTGGTGCCATATCAAGCGCCTCCCAATGATGATGAAGGGGATGGGGGTGATGAATGATGAAATTGTTGTTTTTGATGATGTGAAATTGTTGTTTTTGATTTGTCTTTCCTTGGTTGGTTAGTTGTTGTTCGTTTTATTGTGTTTGGTTCCACCCATGTAATGTTATTTTCCAATAAATAAACTTTTGTTTATTTCATATGTTTTTTTTCATATTCTTCCCTTGTATATATTTTTGCTAATGGCAAAAGGGGGAAGAAACGGGATATCAAGAAGTATGCTATATCACTCTCAACTTCATTCATGCTTAAAGTGAGGGAGAACATGAATTGAGGGGGAACATCAAATTGCATACTTTACACTTGTCTTGGATTATCAAAATAATTATTGCATATATCCCGCTTATGTTTGCCATTATCAAAAAGGGGGAAATTGTTGGAAACACATTTCAAATGCAATATACTAAACGTGTGTTCTTTTGTAGGTTTTGATGAATGTCAAACAAAGCAAAAAGCGATATATAGCAGTACTCAAGGACAAGCACAAAATGGATGCATTACAAGAAGCTCAAGACAAAGTTTAGAAATGTTATAATTGAGTCAATATTAATTGTGATCTTGATTCCTCAACTTGGCTCATAACATGGCTTCTCTACTAAAATTATTTTTCCAAAATCATGCATATTTAAATTAAGTGTCAAATGATTTTAAACTATGCATATTTACATTTGTTAAAATGTTTTCCAAGCATGCCTCAAAAATCTGGGCTAAGATAATCGATTATGTACTTATGATAATCGAGTATCTCTAAGCCAAGACTGCATGACAATCGATTGTGAATTAATGATAATCGATTGTGAGTAAGTCAGTTAACATCAGGTTTTTGCAAACTGCATAACAATCGATTGTGCACTTATGATAATCGATTGTTAACTGAGGCAAAGTTTTCAAAACTCATAAAAATCGATTATGAACTAATGGTAATCGATTAGAATGAGAAAAATGTCTCCCAGTAATTTTAAATAAAATGATAATCGATTGTGGCTTTTGATAATCGATTATATATGAGACAGAGAGTTTTGAAATTAATTAATAATCGATTACTCCATTTGATAATCGATTGTTGAAGCTGACCGTTGTCATATATTTTCAATTACCTTCAGGTAATCGATTGTTGATATTTAACAATCGATGTTTTGCTTAAAATCTGGAAAAGATTTTCTGAACGTTGTTAAAATAATCGATTGTTGATTTCCGGACAATCGATGTTTTATGCCAAAAATTCGGAAGGATTTCTTAACGTTATAAATAATTGATTATTGATTTGAAGTAATCGATTGTTGACGTAAAATCTGGGATTGAATTTTTGATCTGATTGGCAAACAATCGATTGTTTAGTCTTGGCAATCGATTGTCACTGAGTAATTTCAGCAATCCTTAATTGGCAATTAGACAACGGTAAGACTGAGTTTTTTACCTATAAATACAGCTTCAACTCAGTGTTTTCACAACAACAACATATACACTTTGAGTATTTTCATTGCTAAAAGCTTTCTTACATTGATCATCATTTTCCATTCATCCATAAAGCTTTTTGAAGAGCCATTCTATTGAGCTAAGTTGTTGTGATCTTGAGCGTACTATTTCTACTCATATCTACTCATTAAGGAGTGCTTTGTAAAGTGAGTGTGTTTTGTGTTTGTAAGAGAATTGCGATTCTCGTTTGTTAAGGAACTTGTGATTCCTCGGTTGAAGTCTTTGGGATTGTTATCCCCGAGCAGTTGAAGTCTTTGGGATTGTTATCCCTGAGCAGTTGAAGTCTTTGGGATTGTTATCCCCGAGCAGTTGAAGTCTTTGGGATTGTTATCCCCGAGCAGTTGAAGTCTTTGGGATTGTTATCCCCGAGCAATTGAAGTCTTTGGGATTGGTATCCCCGAGCAATTGAAGTCTTTGGGATTGTGATCCCCGAGCAACTAGGTGAGGCTTGTGTCCTCAGCTGTAACGGTTTGTTAAGCACCCGTAAGCTTGACAAGTTTAGTGGAAATCTCGAGAGAGTCTCTCGGGGACTGGACTAACCACGTTTGTGGCCAACCAGGATACATCATTGTGTAAGTTTATTCTACTGCACTTGTTTTAATTTCTGCAAAGTTTTTAAATTCCGCACTAAAACGCTTAATATTTTTAAAACGCTATTCACCCCCCCCTCTAGCGTAAAGCGTATTGTCCAACATGTTCAACCAGGTGTTGAGCTCCTGGAGGTGTACAAACCTCCCAAGTTGGAACTGTTCGATGGCACCGGAGATCCCAGGGTTCACTTGAGGATGTATAGTGACAAGCTAGTAGGAGTTGGTAGGGACGAAAAGATCCGTATGAAGCTATTTATGAGGAGTTTGAAGGGTGATGCCTTACCATTGTATATCAGCCAGGATGTAAAGAAATGGACGAGTTGGGTGAACATGGCGTCCGTTTTCATGGTTCAACACTGAGAATGTGCCAGAAGTGTTCAAAATAAGGAATCTTAAGAAGAAGCCTACGGAGACCTTTCGCGAGTATGCTACTCGTTGGAGGTTAGAAGCTGCTAAGGTCAGACCGACCTTGGAGGAAGAACAAATGAATATATTCTTTGTCCGTGCTCAAGACCCACGGTACTATGAAAGATCGATGTTAATTAAAGGAACTCCCCTCTTCTAATTGTTTCTGATTGATATTGAATTATATTTTGCCTTAATTACAACTTGTTTTCAAACAATAAATACCCTACTCCTTCTCTTCAAACGACACACACAGACACAAACAATTTTCACAAGCTCATACTATAAATTTTCTCTTTTCTTCTCTGCTCTTCTCTATTACTAAGTGTGCTGCTCGTGTTAGCCGGCTGAAAGCCAAGTCTAACTATAAGATCCTACTTGTTATGTTTCTATTGTTGTGCGAAACTTGCAACTGGTAGGTTCCATGAATTAAATACCACCTCCAAACTATGTGTTTACTTATACTTTTCATATATCTGTTTATGCTCTATTTCCTCACATAATGTAATTGAACTTCATCATGCTACATCCCTACCCCATATTCCCATGTGATTAATTCTGTTATGTTTGTTATAATTGTATTCCTGCACATCCATTTTCCCAAACTCTTTTCTATTTAACTATGCTCTGTTTATGCAACCACTTTCATATTTGATCCCTTTCGCCGACCCCTTTTGTCTGTGCTAGAGTGGTACCCTATTGCAACCTCTAGTTTGGAACCAGGTTTTTCTCCACCTATTCTCAAAGTAATCCCACTCCCTTAATCCCCCATTTATGCATTGAGTCTGACTCAGGCCTGGTGGTGCCCTAATCACCATCTGGACCTTAGTCTGACTTTCTTAAGTCTGCTTTCTATGTATTTGAGCCAGGAAATGGTCAGTGCTGTGCCTGTCTTGCCCATGGCTGGATATGACCACCCGTTACTTAGCTTTTTCCTCAAAATTATTTAACCTTTACACTTATTCTTAGTCTCTCATAAGTCCTGCCCCCCTTTGGTAAGCCATGCCTTGGGACCCTTGAGCTCCCTCTGATCTCGGATGCCTTAGGGCTGGTACTTCCACACTGCACTATTCTGTTAATTTAAGTTATTCAGGGTGTTAAGCACTACCAGGAATCCCTGAGATTCCTTGGAACTCTGAAAATACCTTGAGTATGAGAAGGCCTTGGAATCTGGAATCTGGATTTGGTAAAAATGCATGGGTTGGACATTAAGGTTTCTTAGAGACTCCCCGGGCTTGTTGTAGTTCTTATACTGATGTAGTCATCTTATTTTTTTTTCCTTTCTTTCAATTTTTCTGTAACAATTGTGTAAAAGAACTTGGGGATATTAGTGAAAGGGTGTGGGAAGGGCTTTACTGTTACTGCACATGTCAAAGGTTTGAAACCATGTTTATAGGATTCTATGCTTAAACAATATAGAAATCCAACCAATAGGATTTGCATATTTTGTAATCAAAGGCATATAGCAATCATGCCTATAAGATTTGCATATTTTATAATCAAATGCATATAGAAATCCTCCTATAGAACTCGCATACTTTTGTAATCAAATGCCTATAGAAATCCTGTCTATAGGACTTGCATACTTTTTGTAATCAAATGCATATAAAAATCCTGCCTATACGACTTGGATGCGATAGGCAAACTGAAAGGTTAAAAGCTCAATTATTCATTAACAACTTTTAAAATCAGAAGCATAGACATCATTCCAATAGGGTTAATTGCCAACTCGCCTTATTTTCTTAATTAATAACAATCAGTCATATGAGCTTTAATGTTTTTCTTAGGACCTCTTTCTCTTTTGCTTGCTTTATTTAAACATTTTTCCTAAAGTAATGTTTTTTCAAATTAATTCTCCCTTCCGCTTTATTTAAATTATGTCTTTTCCCTTTTTACAATTCTCAGGTTGCTTGAATGTATATATGCAAACCTTTACTCGTTTATTTGCTTTGTCTAATTAAAGTCACAATTAGAATGGCCGGGAACCACGCTAGTTGATCTTGAGGGGTTCCTAACACCTCCCCTCGAGATAATTTCAAACCCATACCCGAACTCTGGTTTTCTTTCAAAAATACTCTTTTCTTCCTAAAAGTGTCATAATGCACTCTGATCATTAGGTGGAGACTCTTCAACATGAAATACCCAATTCCCAAACAGGAATAAGAGTTATTTTGTCCATAATATCGTTAACCCGATTTCGCTTCTTCTTAGTAGTCGGAAAAAGGGGCGTCGACACATCCCCAAACTCCAGATAAGCCACCGCAGTACAATCCGCCGAACAACATCCGGCCGTATGTCCAACTACCAGCTCATTCCCTCCCTCGGCAACAGGGACTTGTGACCGTTCTTGCTAAACCCTCCCAGCCTTGACGTCAGCCCCATAGATATCCTTGTTCACCAGGCGACCCGCCCTGATGCTACTTCCTTAGATCACGTTTCCGACCAAATCACTCATTTAAGAGTGACAGTTTGTAGAAAAAGAAAGCCTACACTCCCTTTGGGGAGTCATACGCCAATATGTTCCAAAGGCTAAAGAGTTCAGGCATTTGAAGAATATTCAGATAAACGTCCCAAACCATCTTTCAAGGAAATTAGATTTTTCCCAATGGTTCGAATATTTCTCAAATGCCCCGGAGCATAACATAGTGAAGTGTTGGAGGATGAAGAAAGTAATTCAGGAGCTTATTGATGCAGGCGACATCTTCGAGCCAAATCTACATGCAGCAGATCCCAGCCAAAGTTCATCGCCTGTGCAAAATGAGATGCACATGGCAGATATGATTTACATGGAAAAGTCATTTGAAGTTCTTAGTAGTGTTGATGCAGAATTCAGTGGCTAAGAAACCATGCTTGGTAATTGGGAAGATGCTCTTTTCAGAGTCAGCGGGGTAGGAGCTTTGGTGGTCCATTTTGCTGTCATTTATGTTGTCCGGATTATTTGCAGGGTTGTAATCTCGATATTGTCTTGTGATAAAACCCTCTTATTCTTTCATTTTGTCTAGCCTTTTTAGTCGTAGTGGTTTGTTTAGTGTTGTCTATATTTGTTTCAGGTTCATTCTAGGGGTGTACTCCAGTTTGTTTGCTTGTTTTGTTTTTCCTGTTATTTCATTGTTGTCTAATGCAAATTCTCATCTTTTGTTACTTACAATCATTTTTCTTTGTTTAGTTCTTTTCAATCCATTTGTTTTGCTTTTGTCTAATGCTGGTTTTAGTGACATGACATGCACGCATAATTCTCATTCTAATATTTAAAAACTACAATAGTCGGGAAATAATGAAACCATTTTGAAGACGATAAGGGCACTTAAGGAAATAAGAATAGATTTAGACGTTTTGAGATTGTTTGACTCCTGGGCCATGTGATATTGGGTCAAATTGAACATAGAGAAAACCGTAAAAACAAGTTGGTCAAATTCACAGAGGGTCGGCCGTGGTAATAAGAGTAAGAGTAGAGTGTTTCCCAACGGCACATTATATTTTGAGAGTTGTTGTAGAAAATGTGTTGAAATAACCGTCAATTACGATGCAGTCAAGAGATACTATGTATGGTTTCTGTATTTTCATTGTACCTGTTTGTACTTGGCATATTTTAAAGGTTGAAATGAGAAGGAGTTTTGTTATGCTATCCAAACAATTTTTTCCATTGTCTGCCTTTTTGAGCCGTTTTTTATTTTCTTTCATACCGCTCTTTCAAAATCGATGACACAATTGAGAAGACAAGTGCCGCAAATAAGTAAATGAAGAGAAGGAAAAAAAGGAAAAGAAAGGAGAAGAAAAGAAAAGAAAAGAAAAAGAAAAAAAAGAAAAGGAAAGAAATAGAAGAGAAAAAAATGGAAAGAAAAGGAAAAGAAAATGGAAGAAAATGAAAGGAAAAATTAAGAAGGAAAAAGAAATAGAAAAAGAAAGAAAAACAGAGAAACACAACAACGTAATCTGTATGACGTGAACTACGTTTGACTTGATCCTGAAAGGGTAAGTAAGCAACCTCTCTAAGGTTCAATCAAACGAAAATAAAATTTCAAAAGCCCCAACGCAAGAAACTGGGGCAGAGGTTGTGATTGTTGAAAGAAATCAGATTCTGAAAATTGTAGTTTTATCCATATTTTGAATTGTTTTGAGCCTCTATATCATTTTTTTCTAACCCTATCCAAAAGCCCACATTACAATCCAAAGAAAGACCTTCCGATCAGTCTTTGATAAACGCCACGTCAAGCAGGTGATGGTACATCATATGATGGGCAACACATAGGGAAAAGGGAAAATGAGAGAGTCTTATTGATGAACACCCTCATAGGTATCGCACGGCAACAAAATCCGAGAGAAATAAAATGAGAGAGTCTTATTGGTGAAAACCTTCAGAGGCACCTTGAGGCGATGGTAGGTTGAGAGGAAGAACAAATGAGAGATGTTTGATGGTGAAAACCCTTTGGGCGCTACAAGCTGAATAAGGAAAGTGAATCAAATTGGATAAGCGGAGTATTGAAGGCCAGTTTCACAGAGAAAAGGCACAAAAAGAGCTGAACATCAAGTTTTATTGACAGAATATCTATAGGTGCATGTCATGGTCATTAGATTTGGTATGCTCATCTGATAGGTCTTTACTTCATAGTTTTCTCTTTCTGGAATCATCTCTTTCTTTTGTCCTTCACACCGTTCATCTGTTTTTATTCACTTACTCTTTCTTAGTCTGTTTGATCATAACATCTGAGAAATGACTTCAAATTCGCCGCCACCTTTTCAATTGCACAAAATCCGGTCACAAGTAAGGAAAAACAACAAGAACACCAAGCTGGTAATAATTAATATGCTTTGGGGATCCTTGTAAAACACAAAGTTTTGGTAGACGTCAGTTCTTGAGCAATGCAGCAAATAAAGGGTATTGGGTTTTAACGAGGATCGATGTTTTCTATGACAAGGGTCAAGCGAAAGATCAATAGACTTCAAGGTCAGGGGTCAGGGATTTCAATTCTGAAGAACAACAAACTATAGGTGGCAATCAGCATGATTTGGGGTGAGGCACAAGGATTGGTTAAAGTCAGTACAGAAATAGCACAGCAAATAGCAGGTATAAGGTTTTGAATGCAAAAGAGGTGTGTTTTGTCATCAGGATGACAACGGATGGTTAGGCCAGAAACAAGCGGGGTTTCAAGTTGAAATGAAAGGTATTGGCAAGTAAGGGAGCAACAGACCTCAGGCCCAAGGCCATCAGATAAGCCCGGAAACAACAACATACTGGGGGGGGGGGGCAAAAGACGTAATTTGGGAATTAATGTAAGACTCAAAGGTCAGGAATAAGCCGGTTCACGAGCAATACTCCAAATAGAGGATATCGGATATGAATGGGGAAAAAGGTATTTTGGTGGCACAAATTACAAAGAAAGTGGTTAATTAGTAAACATGCAAGACCTTCAAGAAAAATCAGCTATTATAGAAAGCATATAGGGTCAGATAAGGAGATTAGAAGTAATAATTTAGAGGTAGTCATCAAGAAGAGCGGAAATTATTAGTAAAGTTTCAAAGATGGTAGGAAAATGTCGAGCATGGAAAGGAGAAAAGGAAAGTCATCCCAACAGGAGTACCACAACCAACCACTATACTTTAAACTGACAAAATTTTCTTTGATTTGAAACAGGGGCACGAAAATGTTATTGTTAGCAGAAAAATATACTGGGGCAGAAATTTTTTGTCGTTTTGAGACTTTTCTTGAAGTCGAGTACCCATTTGAAGAACATGAAGGTAAATACAAGTTTGCTTTTAAAAAAAAAAGAGGGAAATAGTTTTAGGGAAAGAAACACCAGTTTTAAGAAAAGTACCTTTCGGAGGATTGAAATACTGGTTTATAGGGAAGGGGTTTTTGAAGGAGGACAATACCAGTTTATAGGGAGGCAGTTTGGAAGGAAGATAATTCAAGTTAGAAAGTACATAAAACAAGTTTCGTAAGAAAATGGTTAATCGATAAAAATATTAGTCTGATGAATTTTTCACCTAATATAAATAAATCTTAGTACGTTGAATCTTTCACCTAAGATAGAAATCTTAGTCTAATAAATCTTTCACCTAGGAAAAAGGTAGTAGTTGGAAAATATAAAGGAATGCATAATTTAAGAAAAGAAAGGAAGGCAGAAATTGGGAAAAAGAAAAGAAGGCATAATACGGGACAAAAAATAAGGCAGAATTTGAAACGAAAGAAATGAAGTTGGAATTTTAAAGATTAACAAAGTCTGGATTCGAAAACTACACGTAGTCAAACGATTTATCTCCTAGGATAAAATTCTTAGTCTGTTGAATCTTTCACCAAAGATAAAATACTTAGTTTGATGAATTTTTCACCAAAGATAAAGACAAGACTCTGAGTCTGTTGAATCTTTCACCTAAGATAAAAATCTTAGTCTGTTGAATCTTTCACCTAATATGAAAATCTTAGTCTGATGAATTTTTCACCTAAGATAAAGATAAGAATCTTAATCTGTTGAATCTTTCACCTAAGATAATAATCTCAGTTTGATGAATTTTTCACCTAATATAAAGATAAAAAACTTAGTCTGTTGAATCTTTTACCTAAGATAAAAACCCCGGTCTGATGAATTTTTCACCTAAGAAGGGAATACATTTCAGTCTTTAGATTTTAAGTTTTGAAACATTTTAGTATTTAAATTTTTAAGTTTTTAAGTTGGGACCCCACCCCTATAACAAGGGAATACAATTCAGTCTTTAAATTTTAAGTTTTGAAATATTTCAGTCTTTACTTTTATGTTTTGAAGTGAGGAGACCACCCCTATATCAAGGGAATACATTTCAGTCTTTAAATTTTAAAGTTACACTTCAGTCTTATCACAATTCAAGTATTAGATTTCAATTCATATATGGTAACAAGCCCCAGTTTTCCAAACTGGTGCAGAAAGTTTTATTTGTTTTGTCTATTTTTGTGATGTTGGGAGCCCGCCATATAACAGAAAAATACATTTCAGTCTTTAAATTTTAATGTTGCATTTAAGTTTTATCACAATTCAAGTTTTAGTTTTTATTAGTATGTGGTAACAAGCACCCAATTTTTCTAACTGGGGCTGAAAGTTTTTTTTGTTTTGTCTATTTTTATGAAGTTGGGAGCCCCCTAGATAACAGAGGAATACATTCAGGTTCAAGTTTAATCAAGTTCAACAATTTGGAGAGAAGGAACAACATCGCAGTTAGAAAGTTAAAGTAACGGTAACGAATTTCACCAAGAAAACACAAGATAACAAGACAACAAGGAAGTACAAGATGCAAGTTTGAAGATATTAGATAGGACTTTTGTAATTCATATTTCATAGTTTAGTCTAGTTTTTTTTTTTAATTTGACATGTTGTAATAAGCAAAGTCAGCGAGCAGTAGCACCAACAATCGGAGTGCAATCACAGCTACTGTTAGTCCCAGCTACTAGAAAATTTCGAACTACACTAAAATGATTCTTGTTTAGCCCAGTATATGTAGGCAACCTCCAAACCAGGGTGCGGTCAAAACTTTTAAAATGCTTCACACGGAATATTTGAACAGGCAAAAATCGCTCGTTTCCGCTCACTTATCTTTGCAAAATTTTTTTTATGTTTTCGAGCAAAGATTGGAAGCTGTGAGCACATGGTTTTTACCCTATATATGAATTATTCCCACAAAATTCAAACAAAAAGCTTTTTTCGAGAATTTTGTAGTAATTGTTTGTATTTTATTTGTGCATTCTAATTCATATGAAAAATACAAAAGAAAAATACATGTGGCATTGTGTAGTATTTAATTTCATATTTTTACAGTTAATTGTTTGCTTATAATTGTTTTTTATAAAGAGAGTGACGAAAAATGACTTTATGCACTTCTATTTTTAATTTGTGGAATTTGTTTAAATTTTAGTTTAAAGGTAGGAATTAGTTAATTTTCGAAATTAATTAATAATTTTAGTATTAATTTGATCTATGAGTTTATTTGTCATTTTGTTAAAAGATATAAAAATTACAAAAATGAAGAAAAGAAAAATAAGTAAAAGAAAAAAAAACAATTGAAGAAAAGCAAAATAAAAAAAAGAAGAAGAGGGCTGCCCATTCTTGGGCTTAACTCGATCCCAGCCCAATAAATCAATCCACGCCCAAACCAGTCCAGCTCTGACGACCCGGCCCGTCGTCACGTGAGTTACTACCCCGTTATCTCCGTTATATGCTTCTATATGCTCATTTGTATGTGTTTGTAAAAGTTGAAGTGATTCGGTCAAAATTTGGTGGAAATTGACGCTAATAGTCTATTCAAGAGAAGGCTAGTTCGGAAAAGACAACCGGATGTTGACTTATGAATTATGGGGATCAGAATGAATTTCCAGTGATTCAACTAGTTTCGGGGGATGATTTGTGACATAGAAGAGAAATTGGAATTGAATTTGGAGGTCCGGTATAGAATTAGGCTCGAATTCTGCTAAGTTGAATTTCGGCGAATCCTGATTGATAGGTGAGATTTTGATCCAGGGGTCGGAATGGAATTCCTAGAATTTCAGTAGCTACATTACGTGATATTGGATATGTCTGCAAATTTTCAGGTCATTCGCACGTCGTTCGGTTGTGTTTTGATCGAATGTTAGTTTCGGAAGTAATAGTTGAAACTTAGGCTTCAATCTGCCATGATTTGATGATTTTTACGTTTATGTACGTGTTTTTATGATTGGAGTAAGTTCGTACGATGTTTTGGAGTAGGTTAGTTTTTGGGTTGGGGTCCCGGGGGCCTCGAAAGGATTCCAGGTGGTTATACAAGAGTTTTGGAGTTTGCTTCAGGTTTGGGAGTTATGTCTTCTTCTATTTCTGCATTTTCAGACTAAGGACCGCTTAGGCGGTGTCCATTGAAGCAGAAGATGAGCCACAGAAGCGGCCAAGGGCATTATAGCTGGGATCGCAGATGCGGACAAGCGACCGCAGGAGCGGAGGTCGCGGAAGCGGTCAAGGACCGCAGAAGCGATCGCTGAGGATTTTCATTAAACCGCAGAAGCAGTCAAATAGGAATGGAAGCAGGAGTCGCTAAAGTAGAAGAAGGACCTCTGGATCAGAAATCAACCTGGTTTAATGAAACAGTATGTTTTAATAATTTTAAAAGGGAAGAACATTTGAACCTCGGGTTAAGGCGATTGTGGGCAATTATTTGAGAGATTTTTGAAGGAATTAATCAGGTATTAACTCTTGGACATAAATTATGTCATTATAGTGTAAACTCATGGAATGAACACTAGGAATTCAAGGTTTTGGAAGTTAAAAGTGGTGGTTAGGGCTTCAAACCCAAATAAGCTTAACGTGTTGATATGAGGGGCCAAATGGACTCTGATTCTTATAAATTTGATACGTATGGACTCATGGCGAGGCGAAGATTCCGAAAATGTGAATTACGTAAATTTTCAAGAAGTGACTCGGGGCTCGGGTTTTGCCAACTTCGTGTTTGGGTGTATTTCAAGTTATTTCGATTGGGTTATGTTCCGTTGGCCTATTTTGACGTATTCCTGCTGGTTTTGATCTTATTTGGTATCCGCGAAGGTTGATTCTCGAGGGAAAGGCATTTGGAGCTAGTTTGCGACTTGCTTGAGGTGAGTAACAGGTGTGGATGATGACCTGAGGGTTTGAACACCTGGTATATCACATAGTGACGCTATATTGAGGCGAGACACGTACTCTAATGTAAGTGAGGGGTCGATTATGATTGGGGACTATGGCTTAGTCCGACCTAGTGGCATTGTACTGTGTCGTTGGCTATCAATGAGCCGGTAAACCTCCTTCTTGGATGGTTATGATTATATTTGGGCTGCGTGTCGGTTATTTGGATCCCGTGTGGATCGTTATCATTGTTTTGATGAATCATAGCATGTTTTCATGATATCAGTCCTGCATTAGAACGTTGTTTAAACATGATTTTGAAATTCAATGGTTTTGAACACCTAATTCTTTAATTACTGATAAACGGAAGTAAGAAGGGTAAGTTATTTTGCGCTTGTGAGGCATTGCATGCATATAGCTGGACTGATTGTGGATCGGGCTGAATGCCGCAGCATATGTTTCAATGATATTGCGCTTGGGCTGTAGGAGCCCCCCACAGTGAGCGTGGGAACCCAAATGGATCGGGCTACGCGCCGTAGCGTTCATGTTCATCTTGCATTGCATTCATGCATTTATTCTTATCTGCCTCACATGTCCTTGCTTCTGATATTTACACTATTAAGAAGGAGTAAAAACACTATTATAGCTTTTCTATAAAGTATATTGGGCTTTCTTGCCTTCATTTCATTATACTTGTCTATTACCACTGAGTTGGAAGTACTCACTTTACTCCCTGCAGCATGTGTGCAGATCAAGGTACTACAGGGCAGAGTTGATCATTTTAGCTACTTTTCGGAGTATTATGCGGAGCTTGTCGAGGTAGCTGCATGGCGTCCGCGGGACCCGACTCTCTGTTATATTTTATGTATTTTGTAACTTCCGCGTACTCGGATTATGAGATATTCTAGTATTATTATGCTATTCTAGTAAAGGCTCTTGACTCGTGACCCCCAGATCTGTGTGAGGATATTGTGTATTTGTTGTTGGGATATTATCTATCAATTTGCTAAAAATATTTCGGATTCTCTTTGCTGTTAATGATTCGTGAAATAAGGATGTGAGCTCGTAGCTCAGAATATTTGATTGATTGGTCAGGATTTCCTATCAATGTGCTGGGCGCCATCACGGCCGGGATTGGGGTCGTGACAATTTGGTATCAGAGCCTAGGTTGCTAGACCTTACGAGATTTGAGCTATTTTAGTAGAGTCTCGCGGATCGGTACGTAGATGTCTATATCTATCCTCGGGAGGCTACAGAACCTTTAGAATATACTATATATTCTTGAACTCATTTCGTGCGGTTATTTTTGTTCGAAGAACTAAACTTCTATATTCTATTATCACGTAGATGCAATAACTCGTGCTACTGGATGAGGTAGACGACCACCATTGCCACCAGCTATAGGTCGTCGACGCAGTCGTGTTCGTGGTCGTGGTAGGGCAGCAGGGGAAGTACCAATTGACCAACTTGTTGCCCCTATTCAGGATCAGCCCCTAGTTGTTGAGCCTCCAACAGCACCTGCTTAGGCACCGACAGTGCCTATTGTTATTCCTTTCCTAGAAGAGGCATTAGCCTAGATCTCATGATTCTATACAGGTTTGGCTCAGGCAGTATCAGCTGGAGCTGCCGCAGCGACATCTCAGACCGGGGGTAGTCATCATACCCCCGCAGCTCGCACACCATTGCAGGTTGTACGGGGACTTCAAACGCTAGAGTTAGCCCCAGCTCAGGCAGTGGCATCGGCTGTTCTAGTTGCGCCAGCCTCAGGGCATGTTTTTCCGGTTATTCCTGACAACGAGCATCGTCGGTTTGAGAGGTTTGGTAGACTTCAGCCTCCTATATTTAGCATTACTAAGGGCGAGGACGCCCATGGATATTTGGATAAATGTTAGAGGATGCTTCGTGCAGCAGGGATTCTAGAGTCCAGTGGGGTATCTTTCACTACTTTTTAGCTCTCGGGGCTAGCATTTACATGGTAGGAGGAGTTTGAGTGGCGTAGGCCCGTAGGAGCACCCCTTACCTGGCAGTAGTTTTCCACTCTCTTTTTAGAGAAGTATCTGCCGTAGACTCGCAGAGAAGAGCTGCGCCGCCAGTTTGAGTGGCTACTTCAGTGGGAGATGTCAGTGACACAGTACGAGTTGAGGTTTACTCAGTTGGCCAGACATGCTGTTTAGATGATCCCGACAGATCGGGAGAGGATTAAGAGGTTCATTGATGGCCTCAATTATTCTATTGGTATCTTGATGACTAGGGAGAGAGTGGTAGAAACATCCTACAAGGAGGTACTGGACATAGCTCGCCAGATTGCGGCGGATTGTCTCCTAGAGCGAGGGGAGAGGGAGGCCAGGATGCCTCGAGCTTCGGGCTGTTATGGTGGTGCTCCATCCAGGGGCCCGTTTCATAAGGGCAGAGGTCGTTCTTTTAGACCTCCTTAGTTAGGCTACTCATAGCACAGCGGAGCTTCTTTCGGTCGTGGCCGTCAGGGTCACCAGCAGGGCCAGTCTTCACTCAGCGCCCTCCTAGCTTAGAGTTTTGCACCCGCTTCGTCAACCTAGGGTTCATCTGCGGCGAAAGGTTCCCTTGAGTCCCCTTCTCTAGCTCCGGGTAGTAGTTATGAGTGTGGCGAGTTTGGCCACATGATGAGGAAGTGTCCTCAACTTCACAATGGAAGGTCTCAGTAGAGGGATCATCTCTCCTTTTCTTCTCCATCTTCTTCAGCACCGTCCCACTCTAGTAGGGGTGGGGGTCAGTAATCTAGGGGCCACCCTAGGAGTGTTGAGTCGAGCGGTGGTCAGGCTCGTTTCTACGCACTTCTAAATATGAGAGATGCTATTGCTTCAGACGCAGTGATCACATGTATTATCTCAGTATGCCACAGGGATGCCTCTGTTTAATTTGATCCCGGATCCACATATGCTTATGTATCTGCTTACTTTACTAATCATTTGGGTACTACCCGAGGGTGTTTAGCATTACATGTGCATGTATCTACCCCGGTGGGTGATACTATTATTGTGGACCACGTGTATCAGCCCTGTCTTGTTACTATTGGGGGTCTGGAGACTCGTGCTGACTTGC
Organism: Nicotiana benthamiana; assembly: GCA_034376525.1. Lineage (NCBI taxonomy): Eukaryota > Viridiplantae > Streptophyta > Magnoliopsida > Solanales > Solanaceae > Nicotiana > Nicotiana benthamiana. The sequence continues at coordinate 46,567,290 of CM067328.1, forward strand.
AGCTATTGAGCATGGTGGATTTTGATGTTATTCTGGGCATGGATTGGCTATCACCGTTCCATGCTATTATGGACTGTCATGCAAAGAAAGTCACATTGGCTATGCTGGGTATCCCGAGGATTATGTGGCACAGTACCAGAGATTATGCACCCAGCAGGGTAATCTCTTTCTTGAAGGCCAGCGGATGGTTGGGAAGGGATGTTTATCATATCTATCATTCGTGAGGGATGTGGGAGATGAGGCTCCTAGTCTTGATTCGGTTCCCGTGGTGACGGAGTTTCCTGAAATATTTCCTGCAGACCTGCCAGGCATGCTGCCGGACAGGGATATTGACTTCGGTATGGATTTGGTGCCGGACACTCAGCCCATCTATATTCCTCCTTATCTTGTGGCACCAGCAGTGTTAAGAGAGTTGAAGGAGTAGCTAAAAGAACTCCTAGATAAGGGGTTCATTCATCCGAGTGTGTCGGCGTGGGGCGCACCGGTGTTATTTAATAAGAAGAAGGATGGCACAATTAGAATGTGCATTGATTACAGACAGTTGAATAAAGTGACAGTAAAGAACAAGTATCCACTACCCCGTATTGAGGATTTGTTTGGCCAGCTTCAGGGAGCAAAGGTATTCTCCAACATTTATATCCCTTCAGGCTATCACCAGCTGAAGATTAGAGATTCAAATATCATGAATACAGCTTTCAGGGCGAGATATAGGTATTATGAGTTTTTAGTTATGTCGTTTGTGCTTACTAATGCCCCCGCAACATTCATGTACCTGATCAACAGTGTATTTCGGCCGTATCTGGATTCTTTTTTTTATTGTGTTTATGGATGATATTCTTGTTTACTCGCATAGACAAGAGGAGCACGTGCAACATTTGAGGGTTGTATTGCAAAGGTTGAGAGAGGAGAAGTTGTATGCAAAGTTCACCAAGTGTGAGTTCTGGCTTAGTTCCATGGCCTTTCTGGGACACGTGGTGTCTAGTGATGGTATTCAGGTTGACCAAAGAGATCGAGGCGGTGCAGAGTTGGCCCAGACCATCCTCAGTTTCTGAGATTCGAAGTTTCCTCTGCTTAGCGGGTTATTAGCGCAGGTTCGTTAAGGGTTTTTGATCTATTGCTTCTCTATTGACGAAGTTGACGCAGAAGAACACACCATTTGTTTGGTCAGATGAGTGCGAGGAGAGCTTCCAAAAGCTCAAGTCATTTTTTACTACGGCTCATGTGTTAGTGTTGCCAGCAACTTCATATTTTCATATGGTATATAGCGATGCTTCGAGGTTGGTATTGGATATGTTCTGATGCAGGAGGGTAAAGTGATTGCATATGCTTCTCAACAATTGAAGCCCCATGATAAAAACTACCATGTTCATGACTTAGAGTTGGCTGCTATAGTTCATGTTTTGAAGATTTGGAGGCACTATCTATATGGCGTATCTTGTGAGGTGTATACGGATCATCACAGCCTTCAACACTTGTTCAAGAAGGAAGATCTGAATTTGAGGCAGCGGAGATGGCTTGAGTTACTCAAGGATTATGATATCACCATATTGTATCATCCGAGGATGGTCAATGTAGTGGCCAATGCGTTGAGCCGGAAGGCTGTGAGTTTGGGTTGCTTGGTGTACATCCCAGTTGGGGAGAGGCCCCTTGCAGTTGATGTTCAGGCCTTGTCCAATCCGATGGTGAGGTTAGATAATTCATAGCCCAGCAAGGTGTTGGCTTGTGTGGTTTCCAAGTCTTCTTTGTATGAGCGCATTAGGGAGCGCCAGTATGATGACCCATATTTGCTTGTCCCGTAAGACAGGCTCCAGCGTGATGATGCCAGATATGTGACTATTGGTAGTGATGCTGTGTTGCCGATGCAGGGCCGGATTTGCGTGCTCAATGTGAATGGGCTCCGAGAGATGATATTATAGGAGGCCCACAGCTCGCGGTATTCTATTCATCTGGGTGCTTCATATATGTACAAGGACTTGAGGCAGCACTATTAGTAGAGAAGAATGATAAAGGACATTGTGAGCTACGTGGCTAGGTGTCTCAATTGTCAGCAGGTCAAGTATGAGCATCAGTGACCCGATGGGGTACTTCAGCCGATGGATATTCCGGAGTGGAAATGGGAGAAGATTACTATGGACTTTGTGAGTGGTCTCCCTCCTACCTCGAGAAACTTTGATTCTATTTGTGTGACCGTGGATAGGCTGACCAAGTCTGCTCATTTTATTCTGGTCTGTACGACCTATTCTTCGGAGCGGTTGGCAGAGATTTTTATCTGTGAGATTGTGCGGTTGCATGGGGTTCCAATTTCTATTGTCTCAGACAGGGGTACGCAGTTTTCTTCCTAGTTCTGAAAGACTTTTTATCGGGAGTTGGGCACTCAGATTCAGATGAGCACAACTTTTCATCCTCAGACGGACGTCAGTCCGAGCGTACTATTCAGATATTGGATGACATGTTGCGCGCTTGTGTTATTGATTTTGGAGGTTCTTGGGATGAGTTCTTGCCGCTTGCAGAGTTTGCTTATAACAATAGTTATCAGTCCAACATTAGATGGCGCCGTATGAGGATTTATATAGGAGACGGTGTAGATCTCTAGTTGGTTGGTTTAAGCCCGCCGAGGCTAGAAAATTGGGGACAAAGTTAGTTTAGGATGGCTTAGAGAAAGTGAAAGTTATTCAGGAGAGTCTTCGTACGGCTCAGTCCCGTTAGAAGAGTTGTGTGGACCGGAAGGTTCGGGATGTATCTTATATGGTGGGCAAGAAGGATTTGTTGAAATTTTCGCCTATGAAAGGCGTGATGTGGTTTGGAAAGAAAGGGAAGCTGAGTCAGCGGTTTATTGGACCTTTTGAGATACTCAGGAGGATAGGGGAGGTGGCCTATATGCTTGCTTTGCCACCAGACTTGTCGGCGGTTCACCTGGTGTTTCATGTTTCTATGATCAGGAAGTATGTGGGGGACCCGTCTCATGTATTAGACTTCAACACGATCCAGCTGGATGAGGATTTGACCTATGATGTGGAGCCAGTGGCTATTTTGGGTCGTCAGGTTCAGTAGTGGAGATCCAAGGACATAGCTTCGGTGAAGGTGCAGTAGAGCGGTCGGCCCGTGGAGGGGGCCACTTGGGAGACCGAGCAGGAGATGCGGAGCAGATATCCTCGTTTGTTTGAGACTCCAGGCATGTTTCTTGACCCGCTCGAGGATCAACATTTATTTTATTTGGGGAGGATGTGATGACCCATCCCACCGCCACGTGAGTTACCGCCCTGTTATCCCAGTCTTATGCTTCTATATATTCATTTTCATGTGTTTGTAAAGTTTGAAGTGATTCGGTCACAGTGTAGTTGAAATTGTTGCAAGTAGTCACTTTAAGAGAAGGCTAGTTTGGAAAAGTCAACCGGATGTTGACTTATGAGTCATAGGGCTCGAAATGGATTTCCGCTGATTCGACTAGTTTCGGGGGATTATTTGTGAATTGGGAGAGAAATCAGAATTGAATTTGGAGGTCCGGTGTAGAATTAGGCTTGAATTTGGCTAAGTTGAACTTCGACGAATTCCGGTTGATATGTAAGATTTTGATCTGGGGGTCGGAATGTAGTTTTGAGAAATGCAGTAGCTTCTTTATGTGATTTTTCATACGTCTTCAAATTTTCAGGTCATTCAGACGTCATTTGGTTGGGTTTCCATCGAATGTTAGTTTCAGAAGTTATAGTTGAAACTAAGGCTTGAATCTGCTATGATTTGATGATTTTTGTGTTTAAGGACGTGTTTTTATTATTGGAGTAAGTTCGTATGATTTTTTGGAGTAGGTTGGTGGTTTTTGTTGGGGTCCCAGGGGCCTCAGGGTGATTCCTTGTGGCTAAACGAGAATTTTGGAGTTTGCTTCAGGCTTGGGAGTTCTGTATTCTGGTATTTCCGTGTTTGCGGACTAAGAACTGCTTAGGCAGTGTCCACTGAAGCGGAAGATGAGCCACAGAAGCAGCCGAGGGCGTTTTGGCTGGGAGCGCAGAAGCGGACTAGCGAGCACAGGAGCAGAGGTCGCGGAAGCGAACAAGGACCATAGAAGCGGTTGCTGAGGAGTTTAGTCAAACCGCGTAAGCGGTCAAATAGGCGCGGAAGCGGGAGTTTCTGAAGTGGAAAAAGGACCACAGGAGCGAAAATTGACCTAGTTTAATGAAACAATAGGTTTTCAAAATTTTAAAATGGAAGAACAATGGAACCTCGGGCTAAGGCGATTGTGGGCGATTTTTGGAGACATTTTTGAGGGAATTCAACAGGTATCATCTCATGGACCTAAAGAATGTCATTATAGTATAAAATCATGGAATAAACAGTAAGAATTCAAGGTTTTGGAAGTTAAAAACGGTGGTTAGGGCTTGAAACCCAAGTGAGTTTAAAGTGTAGGTTTGAGGGGCAAATGGAATACGATTCTTATAAATTTGATATGTATGGACTCGTGGAGAGACGAGGATTCCGAAAATGTGAATTTCGTAATTTTTCAAGAAGTGGGCCCGAGGCTAGAGTTTTGCTAACTTCATGTTTTTTGGTGTATTTCGAGTTATTTCGATTGGGTTATGTTGCATTGGCCTATTTTGATGTATTCCTATTGGTTTTGATCAGATTTGGTATCCGCGAAGGTTGATTCTCGAGGGAAAGGCATTTCGAGCTAGTTTGCGATCAGCTTTAGGTGAGTAATTGATGTGTATGATGACCTGAGGGTTCGAAACACTGGTATATCACATTGTGACGCTGTATTATGGGAGACACGTACACTACTGTGAGTGTGGGGTCGATTACGATTGGGGACTATTGCTTAGTCCGACCGAGTGGCATTGTACTGTGTCATTGGCTATCAATGAGCCGGTAAACCTCCTTCTTGAATGGTTATGAACATATTTGGGTTGCGTGCCGGTTATTTGGATCCCGTGAGGATCGTTACCATTGTTTCTATGAATCATAGAATATTTTCATGATATCAATCCTCTATTAGAACGCTATTTAAACATGATTTGGAAATTGTAATTTTTTGAACACCTAATTCTGGAATTACTGATAAACGGAACTAAGAAGGGTAAGTTATTTTGCTCCTGCGAGGCATTGCATGCACATAGCTGGACTGATAGTGGATCGGGTTACGCGCCGTAGCATATGTTACTATGATGTTATGCTTGGGCTGTAGGAGCCCCTACGGACTCTGAACCCCCACAGTGAGCGTGGGTACCCAAATGGATTGGGGTACGCGCCGTAGCATTCATGTGCATCTTGCATTGCATTCATGTATTTATACTTATCTGCCTTACCTGTCATTGCTTCTGAGATTTACACTGTTAAAAAAGAGTAAAACACTATTATAGCTTTAGTATGTAGTTTATTGGAATTTCTTTCCTTCATTTCATTATACTTGTCTGTTACCACGGAGTTGGAAGTACTCACTTTACTCCGTGCACCATTTGTGCAGATCCAGGTACCGCAGGGCAGATTTGATCATTTTAGCTGCTTTTCAGAGTATTATCCGGAGCTTGTCGAGGTAGCTTCATGGCGTCCGCAGGACCCGACTCTCCATTATACGTTCTGTATTTTGTTATTTCCGCGTACTTGGATTATGAGATATTCCAGTATTATTACGCTATTCTGGTAGAGGCTCTATACTCGTGACCCCCAGATCTGTGGGAGGATATTGTTATTGGTTGTTGGTATATTTCCTATCAAACTGCTAAAAATATTTCGGGTTCTCTTCGCTATTAATGATTTGTAAAATAAGGATGTGAGCTCGTAGCTCAGAATAATTGGGTGATTGGTCGGGCTTGCCTAGCAATATGCTGGGAGCCATCACGACCGTTGATTTGGGTCGTGACACCAGCTAGATCGAAGCCCAACCCCATTAGTCTCTTTCCCTGTCCAATTGTCCACTACCAGACGACATCGTTTGGAATGCAATGAATTTGGGCCCATGATCGTTTTAATCCAACGGCCTCTGTCCAATGTAGATACTATAATAAAATTGTCCTAAAATTCACTAACCCTAGACGAAATATCTTTCCTCCTCGTACCAAACCCTGTAACACCACGGCAGATCCACCGCCGGTGAGCGTCACCTTCTCCGTTGGATAAAAAAATTACACCCCTATACCGCCATGTTGTCCCTATCACGAATCTACCATTACCGCCTTTCAAATCAGACCAGAAGCCCTTGAATAATCAAATTTTTTTGTCGTCGTCCACGGCGGCGACACCGCCCAAATTGGCCCAATGTTACACCTTGAGTTCCACTCAACCTCCTTAGTCAAAATCTGCAAATATAGGTCCTCAAAAATACCACAGGCTTCTCAAATTGTCACTAGGAGAAAGAAATCGTTCAAGGTGGTTCAATTCTAGGATTCAAGCCAATTCCCAATCGTCCGAGCCCTCGACTTGTTTCGTAATTTCCGTGTGAATACATTGCCAGGTTCTGAACGCCAAGTAAAAATCAGTAGGGTTTCCTTTCCTTTTGATTTGTTTTTTTTCTCTACTCTTATTTGCTCATAAGCCAGTCATTCGTGTTCAGTGATTAATTTGGTTTAGATTTTTGGTGTTGGATTGATATCACTTTAAAACATTTGATGTCGATAAGTTCAATTCTAGTTTTAGTTAATTAATTATTTCACTTTGATTAGTTGCTAAGAATGGTTCGGTAATTGTTCTTTAAATTATTCAAAATGGTTCAACCTGAGTTCATACTGAGTTTGTGATGGTCATTTGATTAGTTGTTTTAACTGTCGATAGTGAGTGGGGACATGAGTTCAGTAGTTAGTTTGAATTTAGTATTTGAATTTGAACCTATTTGGATATAGCTGAATAAACTTAGTTTTTCATTAATCAAAGTTGTTTTTTAATTAAGGCAAGATGGGTTTTGGTTGGTAGTAATTTCAGGGAGAATATAAGGGTAGATTAGGCATGGAAAATGGTAGTTTTATTAAGAATAGTAGTTTCAATACAAAGGCAAGGATAGTATAGGTATTCTATGGGCTGAAGAACACCCAGGGCCTTCTAAAATAGGATTTTAGTGTATATTTCAGCACAATAGAAGTACTTACTTGAGTAACAAGTTAATAAATAGAGGGTTAAAACTAAAAATGGGGAGGGACTATTTTGTAAAGCTGAAAATCTGACTTGCATCTCCCTTTTGCCTATAAAAGGGCATCATTCATGCCTTGATAAGGAAGTTTTTGGAGCTCAAAAATTTCCCCCAAAGTATGCTCTCTAATTTTCAGATCTAAGAGCTGAAATTCAAACTCTAAAACCCCAAAAACAATAGAAAAATCCAAAAACGAAAAAAATAGAAAATCAAAGAAAACCGGTTACATGGCTCTTACCTAGATCATTTTCAATGGTTCAGTTTTAAATCAACATTTTAGCTTAGTTAAGATCACGAACTGCTTGAATTCCTCATTTCTGTTCGAACATTTTAAGTGTGAAGACAAGTTGAAACAGTCATGGGTTAATTGATTAGATGCACTGAATTATGGGCTTAGTTATGAGTATTTGGTACTGTTTGGCTGCTATATTGACATTGTTGATAATATTCAAAACAATTTTGAGCTCGATCCTGGTTAGAATTGCAGTTCCAACTCGTATAATATTGTTGTTTGCGATCTGATCTCCTCCTTTCCTTACTTGTGTTCCAATTTTCAGGTATGTTCCCAAAGTCTAGGTGGTGGAACTAAATTGATATGTAAAAACTCATTTGAAATCAATTAATGAAGAATTGAAGCTTGGACTGTTTGATTACTGTGACTGCATTTCTGCAGATTTTCTTACACTATTGTTTAGTTTGTTTTCATTCTCGTGTGGTTGATTAATAGGAAGTTCATTAGTGAATAACTGGACAGTTGCTTATTGTTTTAATTCGTGCCTTTTTGAATTGATGCTATGATTTTCTTAGATCATGAGAATTCTCTATCGATAGTAGTATTGGTTAGTGAATGATTTCAGTAATAAATTCCTGTTTTCAGTAGTTGGCAATAAAATTGGGAAAATCATTAGTGTAAACTAGCTATAGTGAGGCAGTAATTCGTTCATCAAATCTCAAGTTGTTTAAAGTTAGCTTTGTTAGATTGGCAATATTGAATGCGTAGCATCTTGATTCACTTAATCTAAATTTGAGAACAGGGCCAATGTTGGCATTTAGGCCCAAGGCCTTTGATTTGAGTAAGATGAAATATATAGGGTGTGATTTGTTTTAGGACCGCGAGATCACGTTACTGGTTGGAATGCGGGTTGTAATTGTTCTTGTGGGGACTCGATCCCGGGATGGCCGTCAGAGCTGCCTGGACCTTTCACTGACCTTGGGCCTGAGCAATTGTGTGATATCATAGCCTATCGTGTAGACCAGGTTGGGCTAAAAAACATGATTCTTAGTTTGCCTTGATGTAATGCAATTCATAATTAATTAGGTTTTATTTCTTTTTTAGAGAAAACAAAAATAGAAAAATTGTAGTCATATTAGTTTGGCCTTTTAATAAAATGATGAGACGAGCCTCCAAACAAAATACAAAGTTCAGGGCCCTCAATGAATGGTTATTAAAATAGTTAGAATTTGGGAGGGTCGTTTAGTAGATTTTTTAGCTTTCCCCAAAATAATACTACATTAGAATCTTTAGACGAGAATCTTCAAACTCGGGTGCGCATTGATGCGACCTAAATCCAAATCTCAACGGAGTCAAAATGTGTTAACAATCACGGGTGCATTGATTACAACGTGCTTCGAGAAACATTTCGTGACATTGCAATTCTATTTATATAAAGGTAAAAGCGGTTTACAAATAAATGGCACAAAAGCTAGCATGTATAAAAATCAGATAAAATCAAATACAACAGTCGAGTCCGTGCTAGAACCACAGAAGCCGCGAATGCCTAACACCTTCTCTCGGATTAACAGAATTCCTTAGCCGGATTTCTGGTTCACAGATTATAGTACAGAGTCATAATTTTCCTTCGTTCGCGATTCAACCGGTGACTTGGGACACCATTAATCTCCCAAGTGGCAACTCTGAATTTTAATAATTAAATCTCGTTCTGATTGTCCTTTAAGTGGAAAAACTCATTTATGCCCCTTGCGGGGTGTAGGTGAAAAAGGAGGTGTTACACTCTTTACTCATAGCTGAAATAACCCATCAATATGCTAATAACCAAAAATCAAGCAAGTAGCTAACCATACAGCCCAATCATAAGTGGCGGGACTCTACCACTTAGTTTGAAGCCATTATTTCATAATTCTTTAGTTCGCCCGGCCTCTTTACCTCCTATGGGCATAACCTCGCGCCATAGATCAAAATTTCTCAGAATCTTTCTGTAAATTCCCATCTGTCATATTCTGAATCATCATCCAGGCTCGCACGATCGATCTTTTTGATGTACGACAAATATAATTCTTTGTAGAAGCTTCGCCAACCACGCAAACGCGAAGCTACTCGCGCTGAATAACCCACCCAGGGGAATCACCTCCAGACATCTTCCCACGCCTCTGCACGGGGTACATTCACTATTACACCAATAGCCCAAACTTCACATCATACTCATAGGCTTCAATTATTAATCATAAAAATCCCCAATTTGATCCATACTCTCCTTACGGCGTGTAGTCGTCCTACTACCAAGCCCATAGGCAACACCCGCTACTCTCCCACTTTGGCGGAACTCATATTTTTAATTAACCCCTCCATCTTTCTCCTGATACTTAGCCTAATATAAGTTTCAGACACTGCCTGACACTTCCCATATGTATTTCCTCATGCTCTGCTGCATAATTGTTGAGTTAAATAAAACCTTTCTTTGTGGTACTTGAACCTACAATAGCAGTTAATCATTAAGCCTGTCTGAAGGTCATCTTTATTGATCCCTCAACATTAGAAATTCTAATTCGATCTTAAACCACCACACCATGCGATATCTGATAGCTGTATCTCCAATACTATTTTGCCATATCCTGCCATAAAGGCGAATAATAGACGATTATAACATTGACGAACTTGGTAAGTTCCATTAGGAGCACACCACCCCATCATAGAAGAAAAGCTCCACCACGCTTGCAAAGGCTAGGTCTCAATACTTCCACCAGCAAATCTAACCAACCTTAGTCTGACTGCCTTTCCCTAACCGTGAATAAAACCGGGTCCCTTGATTACACGCTAAGTAAACTTCCCTACAATTCATCCACTCCTCGATATGTGGGAAAATGTCCTACCATCAAAATCACACTTCGGAATAATAGCTTATAAGCATCATGGCAACCTGTGCCTATCCTCAAGGCTCTTAGAAGTTATGTTACCGGGCTGAACAATAGAATACAGTTCTCTACAGTGGCTATAATAATCAAATCAACTTTACCTGGAGAATCATCTCCCACCATATTTGTAGCGCCATTTCAATTCATCAAATTCTCGATTCCTAGCAAGCGCACGCCTAGGATAAGATTGAGTAGGAAGTAATCGAAGGCATAAGCCTCAAAGAAATCGAATCGCACGATATGGAAATCAAGAAGGGGAGTATTCCTAACAGCCCTATAACCTCCCGAGGATAAGTACAGACGTATCTGTACCAATTCGCAGGACTCTACTAGAATTTTTCATGACTCGTGACCGACGGGAACTTAGTGATGTGATACCATGTTGTCACGACCCAAAATCCACTAAGGGTTGTGGTGGCGCCGGACGCCGCTGTCAGCGAAGCCAACTAAAATACTTAATTAAATTGTAATATTAATAATTTCGACAATACATCTTTATTATGATTAAATAAATACTCAGTATGTTCTTACTATTAAATAAGGAAATATTAAATCAACTTTCACAATTTCCGAATAAATTCAAATACATCCCTAGAACCCGGAGTCACATGTACATGAGCAATTTTCTAAAGGAAACCAAATAGGTATAACAACTACCCGGAATACAATTGGACAGAAAGTAAATAAATTCTGAAAAAGACTATACTGGCTGCGGAATTGCCTCAAAAAAATACAGCACACGTAGTCTCTGTACCCATCACGCCGCTATGTCGCTAAACCACGAGCCACACAATAAACATGTGCAACAAAATGCACAGCAAGTGTAGTATGATTACAAAAACAACCTGTACCCACTGAGTGTCCCGCCTAATCCCGAAGAGATGGAGACGAGATGGTCAACTTTGCCACTCACTAGCAGTCCAATGACTATTTATCCGTAATAAATATGTTAAACAACGGATTTGTTTTATAAACATGGTTTTAATCAAGATTGAGGAAACAAGTAAACAAATAATTCTTCATGGAAACAACTCGAATAAATTCAAGACAATAACACAAACATGCACAAACCATGCCAAGGTCGACGGCCAGCTCAAACAGAAATGTAAAGTGTGCAGTGCCGAGGGTCGAGCGGCCCATACCATAGATGCATCTATTTCACCGAGGCGATCGGCCTGTTCCAATAATAAACATATGCAGACGGACATTCAGTCAAATAGTCGCCACTGAGCAAATATCTAAGTAAGATCCATTCCTTTTTAATATTTTGAGAAAAACGTTGCTTTAATATTTTTAGAAATCCGCTTATTTGTCATGTCCAAATCCGATGGGCATGACCGGCACTCAACCGGGTATCCCAAGTCGAGTAGACCTGGGTGCCTTTCCTATTCCCCATGCGTTACCCCACATTCAATGATAATAAGCCTAAAGATACCAAATTTTTAATCGAAAGAACATATGATTTCTCTTTTATTAAGACACATTATGATTAACAGGAAACATCTTTTACAAAAACCTACATTAGGATTAACCGGGAACGTGGTATACAAGTTTACAACGCCTAAAACATACACCTCTATACATAAGTTCAAACCCACATACTAGTGTCTACGTAGCCTCTAAGAGAAAGATAATACAACACTTGCCAGTGACAAGGCCCCGGCTATACCTTTACAAAAGAACACACGACTCCAAAATACTACAACATGGGTGGCATGAGCCACACAACCCTTCGAAAGGAAAATGAGCTCACCAAACATGAATTCCGCCAATAGAGAAGGAAGAGGAACTACGTATGGTGGATGGGAATGCCTGCTACGTATCCACCTACTATCATAACACGAATGTAGAGCCCCCGGCAAAAGGGACGTCAATACATTTGAATTGTACTGGCATGTATGAACAAACTATGTCCCAAGTAAACTCAAGACAAATTGCATATACAAGTATAGAACTGAACAACAATAGTACAAGTACAACCATGGAGCAACAACAAAACATCTCGCAACAAATGATTCAAGTAGTCATGCAAAGGGGCAATCAATGCCCCACAGGTTACAAACTCTCCTGCTGTCTCCTTTCACATTCACACATTTATCATTTCATGATTCATATTCATATCAACAGTGATATTGGATCACATTTTCCACCCTTATTACCTCGTTAACCCGTATTACCTCGGCCACCCTTATCACCCCAACCCACACCTAATTTTACTGTGTTGCAGCGCACAACCCGACCCTGCCTGACAGTTTTCAATTTACAACAACAAACAGCACAACAACAAATACAAGAAATCGACTATGCCACATTGTTAACATAGATCCACAATAAGGGTAATGCAATTCCACAACTAATAACAACAATTCAATTCCACAACCAGCAACAAAATTTCTTCATGTTCGTCAATTTGTACACAATTTGGATTACCACAACTGTTGTTCACAACTTATCACACACGTTGTTCCAAATATTTCCATTTCCATTGTTCCACATTATTTCCATTTCCATTGTTCCATATTATTTCCATTTCCGTTGTTCCACATTATAAGTTCCAAAACTTTCACCACAAAGTGTTACCACACGATTACACAATACAACGCTTCACAATGAATGTCACATGAATATCAATTATCAACAATTTCACAATTAGCACAGGGCAATTTCACAAGGATCACAGTTAACCATACATACCTGGAATTGATTATCCCATTTAAACCTTTAGCCCAATTCTCCAACCAATCAAGAAGTCAATCTAGTTCACTAACAATGCTTAGGTTTTAGAAATTTAATATCATAGTGGCTACCCAATTCCTTTTAACAAGATTTTAGGGTTTTGAAGACATGCATGAAGGTTTCATCAAAGACTTCATAATCTATTGCATGCGTTCCCTTCCCAAGCATAGGTTTGAAAAATTAGGGGAAAAAGGTTGGGGATTTTACCTGTGAAATCAAGAGGTAAGACATTGCATCAAAATCCCCCGGGTTCCAATGATTTTGAAAGATCAATTGATGAAGAATTGGCTTTCTCTCCCTATGACCCTCTCTTCCTCTCTCTTATTTTGTTCAGAGAATGGGTTAAAAATGAGGGATGGGGTGTTTTTATTAAAGATGGGTCAGGCTTAGATTGTTAGAAAAATAACTGGGCGATCTCAATCTGCGATGAAACTTTGCTACCGCAGAACAAACATGCGGTCCGCAGAATGGACCGTAGAGATTGCTCAAACTTCAAACCTCTCGAGTTGGGAATGCGGTGAATATGCGCTCAGCATTTGAATTCTGCGGTCAAAAAATGTACTGCAGAACTTACCTTCGAATTTCCTTAGGGACAATATGCGATCAAATTTCCTTAGGGACAATATGCGATCACTTTGCCGTCCGCATATATATTATGTGGTCGCATATTTGACCACATTTTCGACATCAAAAATTTGTTGCTCTCTAATTCACTCTGCGGTTGGAATGCGGTTCGCATAGTTGATCTGCGACCGAATTCTTCACCGCATTTTGACCATTTCTGGAAAAATTCCGATTTCACATTTTCAAGTTCAAAGCACTCATTTCACGATAATCGATAACAGCTGCAAAGGGTACTTATTCTTGTTAGTGACTTTATTAAGCTGCCGATAATCGATACACATCCGAAGTGACCCATCCTTCTTTCTGACAAAAAGAACCGAAGCACCCTAGGGCCATACACTTGGCTGGATAAACCCCTTCTTCAATAGATCCTTCAACTGCTCTTTTAACTCTCGCAACTCTGTTGGCACTATTCTGTACAGTGGAATACATATTGGTTGGGTATTTGGCCATATATCAAACCCAAAATCAATCTCCCTATCTGGCGGAATTCCGGGAAGCTCATCAGGAAATACCTCAAGAAACACATTCAAAACTGGTACGGACTCGAGGGAAGGAACCTTTGGGGTAGTGTCTGCCACCAGGACTAAATGACGGATACACCCCTTCCTGATCATCTTATAAACCTTGAGGTAGGAAACAAACGGCACAACACCATTTCCCTTCAGTTCAACAACCTCGAGTATCATGTCTCTCGTTCGGTAATCAAGTTTAGCAAAGCACGAATAGAGCCAATCCACCATCCCAAGCTCGATAAGGTCAGCATGTAACACGACCACCTACCATAACAACACAATTCCTATAGACCTGCGCGGCTATAATAGAATCACCAACCGGAGTTGATACAGAGAACGACTGAAGAAGCTGCTTGGGTTCAATCCCAAAAGTTGAAGCAACAAATGGAGTGACATAGGACAAAGAAGATCCTTGATCAATAAGAGCATATCAATCAATGGTCTGGACAGATAGGAAACATGTGAAAACAACTGGGGAAGCCTCAGCACTATGACGGCCACTCAATGCATAAATCCTGCAGGGTCCTCCCCTACCACGAGCTCCACCTCTTGCTACACCATGCCCTGCTGGGGCTGCAGGGCGCACTGATGACGTAGCAACTGATGAACTGGATGGCTGAGCAAGTCCCCTACCCATGCGCTGTCTGGGTGCACGGCAGTCCCGGTGTATGTGACCTCTCACCCCACAATTGTAACACACTATACCATCCAAGTAACAGGCCTCTGTGTGAAATCTCCCACAATTGGGACTTATACCTCCCTTATGTCGAGGTCTCATCCCCGAATGACTGAACTGGCGGGGCCTCCTGCTTTCTGAACCTGGCCCGGAAGGGCTAGTCTACTAGAATCGGTGCACAGATGACGCTGCGCTAGATGAGGACTGAGCATAAGGCTGAGATGGTCCTGATGACCCTCTCCCTGGAGCTGACCTCCCCGAGTAACCCATATACCGAGCCTTGCTGCTACTCTCTCTGTCTGACCGAATCTTCAACTTCCTAGCCTCTGTAGCCTGAGTAAAACACACGATCTTCCCATAGTTCATGTCTAAATGCAAAGCCGATGCAGCGACCTCATTTACCACCAAAGGGCTGAGACCCGGAACAAATCGTCGAACTCTGGCCTCCATAGTCGACACAACCTGAGGAGCTTACTTGGACAACCTCACGAACTCCATATGCGACTCCCAAACACTCATGATACCCAGCTTAAGAACCTCACACTTAGTGGCATGGGCTGCGACGGTCTCGGCAGGCAAGAAGTGGTGACCCACGATATTCAGCACACGTTCCACAACTGCACTGGAAAGGGCATTGGACCCTAGGCCAAGTCTAACTTTCTTCTTAGGTGCCACCACTGAAAATTCAAAATAGAGCACGAATTAGACATAACATCACTTTACCGCACGAACTTGGAATAACAAAGAAGAGGATCATATTTTCCTAAATGGCCATGTAGCCCCCAACTTATAGATATGGTCGACAACACATCGATAAGAAGGGCTCTACTAGGCACGGCTCCGAGACATCCTAGGACTCTTTTAAAGCCTTAGGCTCTGATACCAAGTTTGTCACGCCCCAAATCTGGGGGCATGACCGTCACTCAACCGGGTATCCCTAGTCGAGTGGACCTGAGTCCCTTTGCCATTCCCCATGCATTACCCCACCCTATTAAGTGATAATTAGTCAAAAGATACCAAATTTGCAATCGAAAGAACATATGATTTCTCTTTTATAAACTCATATTATGATTAACAGGTAACATCTTTTACACAAAGCTACATTACGATTAATAGAGAACGTGGTATACAAGTTTACAGTGCCCAAAACATACACCTCTGTACATAAGTTCTAAACCACATACACTTGTCTACGGAGCCTCTAAAAGAAAGATAATACAACACTTGCCGGCGACAAGGCCCCGGCTATTCCTTCACAAAAGAACACACGACTCAAAAGTAAACAACATGGGTGGCATGTGCCACACAAGGTCCCATAAGGAAAAGGGGCTCACCAAACACGAATATCGCCGATTGAGAAGGAGGAGGATCTACGAATGATGGACGGGAGTGCCTACCACGGATCCACCTACAAGCAAAACGCGAATGTAGCGCCCCCGGCAAAAGGGACGTCATCACATTTGAATTGTTCTGGCATGTATCAACAAACTCTGTGACAAGTAAACTCAAGCAAAATTGCATATAAAAGTATACAACTGAAAAAAATAGTACTAGTACAACCATGGAGCAACAACCAAACATCTCACAACAAATGATTCAAGTAGTCATACAAAGGGGCAATCAGTGCCCCATAGGTTACAAACTTTCATGTTGTCTCCTTTAAAATTTCAAAAATTATCATTTCATGATTCATATTCATATCAATAGTTATATTGGATCACATTTTCCACCGTTATTGCCTAGTCCACCCTTATTACCTCGGCCACCCTTATCATCCCAAGCCACACCTTATTTCACTGTGTTGCAGTGCGTAACCCGACCCCGCGTGACAGTTTTCAATTCACAACAACAAACAGCACAACAACAAATACAAGAAATCGACTATGCCACATTGTTAACATAGATCCACAATAAGGGTAATGCAATTCCACAACTAACAACAACAATTCAATTCCACAACCAGCAACAAAATTTCTTCAAGTTCATCAATTTGTACATAATTTGGATTATCACAACTGTTGTTCACAACTAATCATACACGTTGTTCCACAATATTTCCATTTCCATTGTTCCACACTATTTCCATTTCCATTGTTCCATATTATTTTCATTTCCGTTGTTCCACAGTTTAAGTTCAACAATTTCACCAAAAAGTGTTACCACACGATTACACAACACAACGCTTCACAATGATTCTCACATGATTATCAATTATCAACAATTTCACAACTAGCATAGGGAAAATTTGCAAGGATCACAGTTAGCCATACATACCTGGAATTGATTATCCTCTTTAAACCTTTAGCCCAATTCTCCAAGCAATAAAGAAGTCAATCTAGTTCATGAACAACACTTAGGTTTTAGAAATTTAAACTCATAGTCGCTACCCAATTCACTTTTTACCAGATTTTAGGGTTTTGAAGACATGGATGAAGGTTTCATCAAAGACTTCATAATCTAGTGCATGTTCTTCCCTTCCCAAGCTTAGGTTTGAAAATTTAGGGGTAAAGGGTTAGGGATTTTACCTGTGAAATCAATAGTTAAGACAATGCATCAAAATCCCCAAGGCTCCAATGATTTTGAGAGATCAATTGATGAAGAATTTTTTTCTCTCTCTAAGACCCTCTCTTCCTCTCTCTTATTTGTTCAGAAAATGGTTTAAAATGAGGGATGGGGTGCTTTTATTAAAGAGGGGACGGGCTTAGATTTTTAGATAAATAACTCGGCGATCTGAATCTGCGATGGAACTCTACGATCGTAGAACAGACATGCGGTCCAAAGAATGGACCGTAAAAATAGCTCAAACTTCAAACCTCTCGGTTTGGGAATGCAGTGACTATGCGTTCCACATATTAGTTCTGCGGTTGCAGAATGCACTGCAGAACTGACCTTCGAATTTCCTTTGGGACAATAAGTGATCACTCTGCGGTCCGCATATTGATTATGGGATCGCAGATTTGACCGCAATTTCAACATCAAAAATTGGTTTCTCTGTAATTCACTCTTCGGTAGGAATGTGGTCCACATAGCTGATCTGCGACCGCATTTTGACAATTTTTCTGGAAAAATTCTGATTTCACATTTTCAAGTTCAAAACAGTAAAAAGAATCTGATCCACGCAGGTAAACTCGACTCTATGAGCTGCTAACATATGAGCACTCATTTCACGATAATCGATAACACCTGCAAAGGGTACTTATTCTTGATAGTGACTTTATTAAGCTGGCGATAATCATACACATCCGAAGTGACCCATCCTTATTTATGACAAAAAGAACCAGAGCACTCCATGGCGATACACTTGGCCGGATAAACCCCTTCTCCACTAAATCCTTTAACTGCACTTTTATCTCTCGCAACTCTGCCGGTGCCATTCTGTATGGTGGAATAGATATTGGGAGGGTATCTGGAAATACATCAATCCTGAAATCAATCTCCCTATCAGGCGGAATTCTTGGAAGCTCATAGGGAAATACCTTAAGAAACGCATTCACAATTGGCACGGACTCGAGGGAAGGAACCTTTGGGGTAGTATCTGCCACCCGGACTAAATGATAGATACACCCCTTCCTGATCATCTTTGAAACCTTGAGGTAGGAAATAAACCTACCCTTCGGCACAACACCATTTCCCTTCCATTCAACAACCTCGAGCCTCATGTCTCTCGTTCGGTGATCAAGTTTATAAAAGCACGAATAGAGCCAATCCATCCCTATGATTACATCAAAATCCTCCATCCCAAGCTCGATAAGGTCAGAAGTGGAAACACGACCACCTACAATATTAATAAAATTCCTATAGACACGCGCAGGTGTAATAGAATCACCAACCAGAGTCGATACAGAGACGACTGAAGAAGCTGCGCGGGTTCAATCCCAAAACTCGAAGCAACAAATGGAGTGACATAGGACAAAGAAGATCCTGGATCAATAAGAGCATAGAAATTAATGGTCTGGAAAGATAGGAAACCTGTGACAACATTTGGGGAAGCCTCAGCACTCTGACGGCCACTCAATGCATAAAACCTGCAGGGTCCTCCCCTACCACGAGCTCCACTTCTAGCTGCACCACGCCCTGCTGAGGCTGCAGGGCGCACTTATAACGTAGCAACTGATGAACTGGATGGCTGAGCAAGTCTCTTACCCATGCGTTGTCTGGGCGCACGACAGTCCCGCTGTATGTGACCTTTCACCCATAACTGTAACACACTATAGCATCCAAGTAACAGGCCTCTGTATGTAATCTCCCACACTTGGGACATATACCTCCCTGCTGTCGAGGTCTCATCCCCGAATGACTGAATTGGCGGGGCCTCCAGCTGTGTGAACCTGGCCTGGAAGGGCTACTCAACTGGAAACGGTGCACAGATGACGGTGCACTAGCTGAGGACTGAGCATAAGACTGAGATGGACCTGATGACCCTCTCCTTGGAGCTGACCTCTCTAAGTGACCCATATACCTAGCCCTGCTGCTACTCTCCCTGTCTGCCCGAATCTTCAACATCCTGGCCTCTATGGCCTGAGTATAACCCACAATCTTCCCATAGTTCATGTGTTAATGCAAAGCCGTTATAGCGACCTCATTTACCACCAAAGGGCTGAGACCCGGAACAAATCGTCGTACTCTGGCCTCCATAGTCTATACCAACTGAGGAGCATACTTGGACAACCTCACAAACTCCATATGATACTCCCAAACACTCATGATACCCTTCTTAAGAACCTCAAACTCGGTGGCACGGGCTGCCACGGTCTCGGAAGGTAAGAAGTGGTCCATGAAGGCATCTACGAACTCATTCCATCACGCTGGAGGGATCCCCTCCTAATGGGAATCCTCCCACATCTCAAACAATGAACGCGAAACCCCCTCCAACCTGTATGAAGCCAATTCTAAACCTTCTATCTCTGTAGCCTTCAATACTCGAAGGCTCTTGTACATCTCATCAAGAAATTCTTGCGGATCGGCCTTTGGGTCTGTGCCTCAGAACTCTGGAGGATTCAATCGCAAAAACTGATGAACTCTAGAGCTGGAGAAATCTCCCTGTCCGCTGGAGGACACAGGGGCACCGTGAGATCTCTGGGCCTGGGCATCCACTAAATGGGTCAACATACGGATAGCTCCCCTAAGGTCTCCATCAGAAATCATGGGATCGGAAGCTGGAGCAACATAAGGAGTAGGAGCATTGGCAGGAATGATAGTAGCACCCTTGGCCGCTACTGGAATATGATTACTTGGATCAGAAATGCATAAGGCAGGCAAATTCACAACGGGGGAATCACACTCACCCACGGCAGTCGGCACATGATCCACAACCGCACTAGAAATGGCATTGGCCCCTTGTCCAAGTCTATCTTTCTTCTTATGTGCCATCACTGAAAATTCAAAATCGAGCACGAACTAGACACAACATCACTTTACCGCACGAACTTGGAATAACAAAGAAGACGATCACATTTTCCTAAATGCCCGTGTAGCCCCCAACTTATAGATGTGGTCGATAACACACCGATAATAAGGGCTCTACTAGGCACCGCTCTGAGACATCCTAGGACTCTACTAAAACATTAGGCTCTGATACCAAGTTTATCACGCCCCAAATCCGGGGGCATTACCGGCACTCAACCGGGCATCCCTAGTCGAGTGGACCTGGGTGCCTTCTCTATTCCCCACGCGTTACCCCATATTATTCAATGATAATTAGTCAAAATAGACAAAATTTGCCATATAAAAAACATATGATTTCTCTTTTATAAACTCATATTATAATTAACATGGAACATCTTTTAGACAAAGCAACATTACGATTAATAGGGAACGTGGTATACAAGTTTATAGCGCCCAAACCATAAACCTCTTTCGTAAGTTCTAACCTACATACCACTGTCTACGGAGCTCCTAAGAAAGATAATACAACATTTGCCGGCGACAAGGCCCCGGCTAGACCTTTTCACACGACTCCAAAATAAACAACATGGGTGGCATGAGCCAGACAAGGCCCCGGAAGGAAAAGGGGCTCACCAAAGACGAATATCGCCAATAGAGAAGGAGGATTAGCTACAAACGATGGACGGGAGTTCTTGTCATGGATCCACCTCCAATTATTACACGAATATAGCGCCCCCAGCAAAAGGGACGTCAGTATATTTGAATTGTACTGCATGTATGAACAAACTCTCTGCCAAGTAAACTCAAGCCAAATTGCTTATTAAAGAATAGAACTGAATAACAATAGTACAAGTACAACCATGGAGAAACAACCAAACATCTCACAACAAATGATTCAAGTAGTCATACAAAGGGGCAATCAGTGCCCCACATGTTACAAACTCTCCAACTGTCTCCTTTCACATTTCAACATTTATCATTTCATGATTCACAATCATATCAACAGTGATATTGGATCACATTTTCCACCCTTATTGCCTCGTCCACCCTTATTACCTAGGCCACCCTTATCACCCCAACCCACACCTTGTTTCACCGAGTTACGGCGCAAGCCCACCGCGCCTAATAGTTTTCAATTCACAATAATAAATAGCACAAAGACAAATACAAGAAATCGACTATGGCACATTGTTAACATAGATCCACAACAAGGGTAATGCAATTCCACAACTAACAACAACAATTCAATTCCACAACCAGCAACACAATTTCTTCATGTTAAGCAATTTGTACACAATTTAGATTACCACAACGTATCTTCAGAACTAATCACACACGTTGCTCCACAATATTTACATTTTCATAGTTCTACGTTTCCACTTCCGTTGTTCCATATTATAAGTTCCACAAATTTCACCACAAAGTGTTACCACAAGATTACACAACCCAAAGCTTCACAATGATTCTCACATGATTATCAATTATCAATAATTTCACAACTAGCACAGGGCAATTTCACAGGGATCCAAGTTAGCCATACATACCTGGAATTGATTATCCCCTTTAACCATTTGCCCAATTCGCCAAGCAATCAAGAAGTCAATCTAGTTCATGAATAATACTTAGCTTTTAGAAATTTAAACTCATAGTCGCTACCTAGTTCCCTTTTTACAAGATTTTAGGGTTTTGAAGACATGCATGACGGTTTCGCCAAAGACTTCATAATCTACTGCATGTGGTTCCCTTCCCAAGCATAGGTTTGAAAACTTAGGGGAAAAGGGTTAGGGATTTTACTTGTGAAATCAAGAGTGAAGACAATACATCATAATCCCCCGAGCTCGAATAATTTTGAAAGATCAATTGATGAAGAATTTGCTTTCTCTCTCTAGGACCCTCTCTTCCTCTCTCTTATTTTGTTCAGAAAATGGGCTTAAAATGAGTGATTGGGTGTTTCTATTAAAGAGGGGTCGGCTTAAATTTATAAAAAAATAACTGGGCGAGCTCAATCTGCGACACAACTCTACAATCGCAGGAAAACATGCGGTCCGCAAAATAGGCCGTATAAATGGATCAAACTTCAAACCCCTCGGGTTGGGACTGCGATGAATTTGCGGTCTGAATTTGAGTTCTGCGGTCGCAGAATGCACCACAGAATTTAATTTCAAATTTCCTCAGGGACAATATGTGATCACTCTGCGGTCCGCATATTGATTATGCGACCGTAGATTTGACCGCATTTTCAACATAAAAAATTGGCTGCTCTCCGATTCACTTTGTGGTAGGAATGCGGTCCGCATAGCTAATCTGCGACCGCATTTTGACCATTTTGTAGAAAAATTTCGATTTCACATTTTCAAGTTCAAAACAGAAAAAAGAATCCGATCCACATAGGTAGACTCGACTCTATGAGCTGCTAACATCTGAGCATTCATTTCACGGGGCCGTACATTATTAATTTAATATCATTCAAGCATTCAAGCCATCAATGATTTACAAATAATCCAAGTATAACATGCTTTTGGGTCCTAGACTACCCAGACAATAGCATAGTACTAGATACGCACGCAGTCTCGTCACCTCGTGCGTACGAAGCCCCAAAAATAGGAGCACATAATCAATATAACTCACTTATGGGGTAATTCCCTCTCATAATATTTGACAGGAGACTCACCCTACTTTGAGGATCCGCAACAAGCAATCTACATTCTTCTGAAGACTTGCATCAACGCACAATGCTCCAAAACTATCCAACGATCAAACCAATCCATTAATATATGCTCTATTATACTTTACAACCTAATTTATAACAATTTCTAATCCCGTATTAAAAGTTGACCAAAACGCTCTCGAGCCCATGTGCCCGGAATCAAAAATTTTTAGAAGCTAAAGGTTATCCATGACCTTAGGAAATCAAATATATAATTTACTTCTAACTCCATCCTAAAATTATTGGTCGAATTTGAAGAAATATAAATTCCTAGGATTTCCACCAAAACCCCACATTTCTATAGTTTCTTTGCCTAAATCCATGAATAAACCTTGTATTTAACTAAAAGCTACCATAAATTACTTACCTCATGACAAGTGACAAAAATGACACCTCCAAGATTCTCCCCATCGACTCCAATGGAAGAAAATTAGGGTTCAAATGAACTCAACCCCGAACTTAAAATAACCCTCTGCCATTGGTGTTTTTCGCTTTTGCTGTCCAAGGACCGCTCCTGCGGTCTTGCTTATGCAGACACGTAGGCCGCTTCTACGGTCCCAAACGAGGTCTCTCTTTTCCGCTTCTACAACTCGCCAACCACAACTGCGGTTGTGCTTATGCGGCTGCTCGACCGCATCTGCGGTCCCCTTCACTATTTGTCAAGACCGCTTCTGTAGTCCACATTTCGCCTCTGCGTGGCCGCTTCTGTGGTCCCATTTCCGCAGAAGTGGAAATACCAGACACCTGCTGCCCAACTTTTCCAAAATCCAACTTTCGATCTGCTCACCACTCGGAATCCACCTGAGGCCCCACGGATCCCAACCAATCAAACCAACAGTCCCAAAACACATTGTGGACCTACTCGAGGCCTCAAATCTTATCAAACAAAGCCAAAACAATGAATAGACCTCCAATCCAAGCTATATGAAGTTAGAAGTTTCCAACTTATATTTCCGATGAAGGTTCGATATGTGGCTTTTATGGTTAGTGAGCGAGTGTTGCTCCGAGTGTCGCCTATGAAGGGCGTGATGATATTTGGGAAGAAGGGGAACCTTAGCCCTAGGTTCATTGGCCCTTTGAGATTCTTGATCGAGTAGGAGAGCTAGCTTATTGACTTTCACTATAGCCGAGATTATCAGTCGTGCATCCAGTTTTTCATGTATCCATGCTCCGAAAATACCAGGCAATCCGTCACACCTGTTAGATTTCAGCATTGTCCAGTTGGACAAGGACTTTTCATATGAGGAGTAACCGGCATTTATTCTAGACCGACAGGTTTGTAAGTTGAGATACATGATTTTCCATTCAGTTTGTGTTCAGTGGAGAGGTCAGCCTCTTGAGGCATTGACCTGGGAGTCCGAGTCTGATATGCAGAGTCGTTACCCTCGTCTTTTTCTCGACTCAGGTACTTCCTTTTTCTGTCTGTTCGAGGACGAATGGTTGTTTTAGAGGTGGAGAATGTGATGATCCAAAGGGTCATCACCTATTTTCTTATCAAATTGTATTCTTCCGAGGCCTTGAAAATCTCATTTAAAGTGGCCTAGATCTACGTGCATAGTTTGGGCGAGTAGCCGCAAAATATTTTATATGAAATTCTGTGAAAAAGGCTAAGTTTGGTATTAAAATTAATAATTTGACCTTAGTCAATATTTTGGGCTAACGGACCCTCACCCATGATTCGACAGTCCTGGAGAGTCCGTAGAAAAATATGGGACGTGGGCGTATGCCCGGAATCGAATTCCGAGGTCCCAAGCCCGAGAAATGAATTTTCTAGAAAATTTGTTTTCTGGAATGTTTAATAAAATTTGGAAATGAAATCTGATTAGAAAGCGATGGTATCGGGCCCTTATTATTGTTCTGGTTCCCGGTACATATGTTATATATGTTTTAAGTCCTTCCTGTAAAATTTGGTTAAACGGGTGTCGTTTGACGTGATTCGGACTTGAATTTCTAAATTTGAAAGTTGATGAAGTTTGAGAATACTCTTCATTATGAGGTTTGGTTCGTTGATTTTGAGGTTATTTAGGCGATTTGATCGCACGGATAAGTTAGTATTCTGTTGTTGAGTTAGTGCATGGGTTTAGTTAGGAGCCCCGAGGGCTCGACAGTGTTTCGAAGGTTTTTCGGAATGGTTTTTGGCTTATGAAGTGTTGCAAAGTCTCTGCTGTAGTGCCCAGGGATTTTACCCATCGCCTTTGCTTGGTACCTCTCGTAAACGCGTAAGGCAAGATCCCAAGTGTCTTTTTTATTCTTCGCGAACGCGAAGCTGAAGGGAGAGTACCCTTTTCGAACGCATCAAGGATATCACGAAAGAATAAGGCAAAGGGGTTGGGGTAGGATTTCTCATTTTATTCTAAGCAAATGTGGCCTTGGCCTGCGAACGCGAGGGATCAAGGGGTTAAGGCTTTACGAATGCGAGCCCGGTGTCACAAATACGAAGGTCTGCAGACTTGACTCACCGCGAATGCGGTGAGCCTATCACGAAGGCGAAGAGTGTTTTTGCCAAGTTATTTTTAAAGCTCCCAAACATAACCCATTACAGGATTCTTAATTTTTTACAAAACTTATCCTTCTACAAACCTCCTAGGCGATCCTTGATGCACAGTTTCACCAAATCTTCTTGGGTATGTTATTTCTAACTCGTTTCCTTCCATTTTCATCAATATCTAAGGAATTTCTAGGCCTAATATATGTTATTAAAGGTAGAAAATTAGGGATTTGGGTAGAGTTAGGGTTTTTTGATTTTTCTTGATTTAGACCTCGTTTTAGGGTCGAATTTAAAAACAAATTATATAGGCGATTTGACTTTTGTCCGAACCTTGTGTTTTGACCAAGCGGCCACTTGGTCGATTTTTGGGATTTTGAGAAGAATGATTGCAAATATATAATTTAGCATTGGAATTGAATAATTTAGTATTTATTGATGTTATAAGTAAATAATGTATGGATTCAATTGGGTTGAAGCGGAATTCAAAAGGAAAAGAAGCGTTTTAGGCTGAAAGTTGGTCAGGGAAGTTCGAGGTAAGTGTTTGGTCTAACCTTAGCTTGGGGGATTAGGAGTTGAGTCCTACTTGCTAGGTGATACTTGTTGAGTACGACGTATAGACATGGAGATGAGTATCTATACGTTTGTGTCTAGCGTGACCATGACTCCTTATATTGTTAATATGCTTATTTTCGTTGTATCTTTCATGCCTTGGTGATGATTTCTATATGTTTTGTAAAGCCGGTGAAAGAAATTGTGACCTTTGAACTTCAAGGAGCAATGGCTCGAGTTATATTACAAAGTGTGAAAGAATACGAGATGATTGAACCCTTTGGAAAATTGGCTCAATTGGTAAAGTAAATTATGAAGCAAAAGTAAAACAAAGAGAAAGAGTTATTATTGTTCCATTGCTGGAATTTTTGCTACTTTGTTGATTATCTCCCTTGCCTGGATATTGAGTTATTGACATATTTCCTTTTGCCGGGATTTAACTGTTTAATTGTGTTCCCTTACCGGAATTTCTATAATTATTTATTTACTCCCTTGACCCATTGTTTGTGATTGTTGTTTGGGTAGGGAAGAGTGTAAAAGAACGAAGGGTGATGTCGTCCATTATTTGCTATTGTGAGGAAAGAGTGTAAAGCACAAAGGATGATGTCGTTTTATATGATGTACAATTTGATACCAATTTTCACTAATTATATCATGAGGAAAGAGAGTAAAAGCTGAAGTGTGATGTCGTGAACATTGTTATTATATGACTGATTTTGGTGAGAATGAGAGTTAAAGCCCAAAGCGTAATGCCGTGTACATTTTTATTATAAAATATTATTTGATGAGGAAGAGAGTAAAAGCACGAAAGGATATGCCATGCAAATTACCGATTTCTTATTCTTGTTGATATTCTAGCTTTGTTGCTTCTTTCCACACTTGATGTTTTCTATTCGAAATTGTTACCTCCCCTACAGCATGTTTCCCTTTCCTATATTTATTGGTTATTTCCTGTATTTTTGTTACGTTGTATGTATGTATAAATATATATATATATATATATATATATATATATATATATATATATATATATTTATTTGTTAGTATGGTCCTAGCCTCATCACTACTTCATCGAGGTTAGGATATACACTTACTAGCACACGGGGTCAGTTGTGCTGATACTACACTCCGCACTTTGTGCAGATACCAGAGTAACTTCTAGTGTGAAGCAGTAGTCAGGGAGCCATATTACAGTCCACGAGATCTCGAGGTAGTCCTACAGGCGTCTGCAAGCCCGGTATCTCTTCTGTCTGTTATATACATTGTTTCCTTTTGTACCGAGACACAGTTTTATATCATTGTTTCAGAATCTTGTATTTAGTATTCTAAGATAGTCTATGTACGTTGTGATACCAAATGCTGGGTAGAGACACGTTTGGGCTTTTGTAAATTTTAGTTTTCTATTTGTCTAAACTTCCACTAATATTTTACTTTCCCCAGTCATTTATCTGCTTATTCACCATCAACTGCATTGTTTGAAAACCTGCACAAATAAGAAGGATTTAATGATTTTGAAGGTTTGTGTCTTGCCTATCTTTTACGAGTAGGCGCTATCATGACTCTCGAGGGTGGGGATTCCGGGTTGTGACACTATGACTCGCTAACCACATGGTGCAGCTCACGTTAGCATAGAAGGAATTTTGCTGCAAGGCTGATTCGCCTTGCAATCATGAGGCATTTTCCGCTATCGTGAAGTGGAAGGATCTGGAAAGACTTCATTTCTATACGGGATTTGGTTTATTTTTCTCTCATTTTCACTTGGTTAGGCTATTTCTAAAGCTCTTTGAGGGGATAGTTTTATTGTCTATTATGAGGTAAGTTACTCCCACTCGTTGTAAGTCAAAAAATAATGTATATATGGATTCAAACATGGAAAATGGTAGATATTGTGGGATTTTTTTTTATAAAAACCAAGAATTTGATGTCATTAGACTTTGACCACGAAATTGGATTTGGGATTGAGAATAAATTATATATTTGAGTTTGTGGTGTTATGGATAATGTTTATCGTTTTTAGGAATCTGGGAAAGTGGGCTAGAAGGTTGACTTTTCGAGCGAAGTTTGAAATTGTTATAAATTGATTAATTATTAGTGTTGGAGTATATTCTTATTTGGTTTCATGATTGCTTGACTAGTTTCAGATTGATGGGTATTGATTTGAGGTGTTGGAGAGGCGTTAAAGCCGGTTATAGATCTTCAGAGTGAGGTAAGTCTCATGTCTAACATTGTGTCGGGGAAACTACCCCTAGGTATTAAAATTGTTATGTGCTACTAGTTATGGGCGCTACGTACACACTAGGTTAAGAGAGTCCGTGCATAACTAAAAGCATTTTTATGTCGGGGTAGTCTTAGGATTTTATCATGTCATATTTGAATTATTTGAACTCATTTTTCCAGCTTAATTAAGTTAATCTATAATTGAAAATTTACTTGGAAATATAGTAAGCTTAT
This sequence comes from Nicotiana benthamiana, assembly GCA_034376525.1. NCBI lineage: Eukaryota > Viridiplantae > Streptophyta > Magnoliopsida > Solanales > Solanaceae > Nicotiana > Nicotiana benthamiana. Next base: position 46,595,679 of record CM067328.1, read on the forward strand.
CTATATAACCTTGATTTTTTGCCGATATATTTGATAAACGGTAAAAGTCATGGTTACCTTATGTCCTGCACATGTATTGTAAGCACGTGACTCGTAATACGATAAGTTTCTTCCTTTCCTGTGGACAGGGCCAAACGCCTCGACAATATATTTAGATGTATCTCTTGTTCGCATCGATCGATCCTCGATAGTGTACACATCACTCTGGATCAGTTTGTACGATCTCAACATAATCGTTCGTAATACCGCTAGGAGTGTGAATATTCGTAAGATGATCCTTTTATAAAGACATGGTGTTTATATGATATTTCTTATCCGTTTGAGATGGCATTTGGCATTTCTGATCTATTGAGATTACATATGAAATTTGAGAGATTCATTTCGTCAAAAGGAATGTTGGAGGATTATAATAGTTACCATTTTTACCTCGTTATTACTATTGTGCTTCATAATTGTTTATGATTTATCGGACCACTACTGAGTGTCGATCTCGACCCCTCATCACTACTTCTTGGGGATCCGGATAGATGATCACTGTGTACACCTTTAATTTGGTACTAATGATACACTTCTACATCATACGTGCAGGATCCGACATGTTCATTTGGTGGCCATCTTGGCGCGTAGGCGCAATTGCTGTTGAGACTTTATGTCGAGCTGCTTTCTATTCTACGCACCACAACCCACACAGTCTCCATCTAATTTATTTACTTTATCCTTTCTATTTTATATTCTATACATATATTGTATTATTATGGAACTCTGTAGTAGAAGTTCATGTACTTATGACACCGAGTTTTGGAATATTCTAGAATTTATTTGTGCTTTGGTTTAGCATTGACACACTTTTGTTATTTCTTTTATTTAATAATTAAGTTGATAGTTCACCATTAGCTTGTCTAACGGCATCATTTGGTGCCATCACAACCTATTGTGGGAATTGGATCGTGACATAATACTTCGGTGGTTGGCTTATTAATAGGTACATTAAACTATTGCAAGACAAAAAATTCCTACAACATATAAATTAAACTAATTTCTTTCAAATTAGCATATGATAGCGCTCTAATACTTAATTCGCTGCATTTTCTTCGTTTTATTCCAATAATAAATAATATAATTAACACATAGATAGGGCATGGAGAATTTTCAAATTGAATGTACACAAAATCTAACTTTTTAATTATTCCAACTTGAATAATATAAGTTTTTTAATATATTCAACTCTTAATTAACCTAGCTTGAATGTATAAATATTCTAGCTCTTTAAAATATTGCTCATCTCTACGAGAGAAATACTAGCACTTAAGTTATTTTTTATATACACATGAATCCCATAGTAAAAAATATCTAAATTATTCTAAGTTTTTTCTTGATTTACGATGGATACATGCAAGTATAGTAGCCACTTTGACAAGAACATCTAAATAAAAAATAGGTAATTAATCAAAATGTCAAAATTTAAATAAGTCACTATATACATGCTACCGGTCGCAAATCTTTTGATCAGTCAAACTTTATTTGTTTAGCAATTCCGACCAAATTGATCGGAATGTTATAAAATAGAAGTCTATTTAGAGTGAATGTCTAAGAGTTTTAGCTTGAAGCTAAGTCATTCCTCTTCCTATAAATAGAGGGGTCTTACCCCATTGTAAATCACCCCAAGTATTAATAAGAATACTTCTCTCTCTCTCCCTATTCTCTCTCTATATTGTTCTTATTCTTGCATTATTGTTCTTGTCTTTATATTATTTCATAACACGTTATCAGCACGAGACTCTACTGTCTCAAGAAGCTCTTTAAGAAGATTAAGCCGCCGTCAATTTCTCCGCATCGGAGCCGCCGTCGTCTGCATCAGTGGAGAAAAAGAAGAAAACATTGAAAATATAATTGGTATACCTTAAAGGTAAGTAATTTACTTTTCCCTTTCAAATTCTTGAAATTCTACGATTTGATTTAATATACAAACAAAGTTTGATTATAACTCTAATGGAGTTTGTAAGAAATTATAACCACATGAAGTGGTAAAATCTCTATGTCCCGCCATGATTAAATTCATGTATGATTGTGGGCAAATAATTGAAAATCCGTCCCATTGAATTTGCTCCATTCCCTTTAAAGAATGTGGAAGCAGTATATGATAAGTCTGAAAGAAGACTAAAATATTACCATGAAGGTATCAATGAATGTGGACGTGGCAAAGAATTCCGTCCAATTGAATTTGCTCCATTCCCTTTAGAGAATGTGGTAGCAGTATGTGATAAGTCTGAAAGAAGACTAATTACCGTAAAGGTATCAATGGATGTGGACATGGCAATAAACGAAGTTATAATCGTCATTATTGTGGTAATGAGAACAATAAGGATTCTCAAAATAATCTTTCACTTTATGAAAGTAATATTTGACATGAGATTGTGTAAAGCACATGATTTTGATCCATTCCCTGAAGTGAATGTGATAATTGTAATAGAGCCCGTAAGTATGAACATGCTCTTGATGTAAATTTGTTTTATGTCTGACATTATGAAAAGAAAGTTCGTTGCCCTTAAAATTTCGGGCAAGAACTATATGACATGGGTGTTGGATGCTGAAATCCTCTTAGATGCTATGGGTCTTGGAGACGCCATTAAAGACAGAAATAATGCATCCACCCAAAACTATGCTAAGGCCTTGATTTTCTTGCGCCATCACCTTGATGAAGGTTTGAAACTATGCTAAGGCCTTGATTTTCTTGCGCCATCACCTTGATGAAGGTTTCAAAACTATGCTAAGGCCTTGATTTTCTTGCGCCATCACCTTGATGAAGGTTTGAAAATTGAATATATCACAGTCAAAGATCCACCTGTCTTGTGGAATGGCTTAAAGAAGAGATATGACAACCTGAAGTTGGTCACTCTGCCACAAGCACGATACGATAAGAACCCAAAAGCAAATAGTTTATAAACTATATATTATCGTTGCGGTGAAAACGGGCGCTGGTCAAAGGCTTGCCGTATACCATGACTTTTGGTTGACCTTTATCAAGCATCTCGAAAGAGTAAACGCCCTGAAACGAATTTTGTCTCTGACGACAACTTTGACATCACCCACTTGGATGTGGCAAACTTCTTTGAGCAACCCGAGGGGAAGATAGACCACCTAATCGGTGATGGATCCGTGATGGAGCAATCTGATTTTATTTTACTTGTTTGTATCAGTGAATGAATAAACTAATAGCCATTAGTATTAGCTCGTATTAGTTAGTTCATGATGCAATGTTAGTATTAGTTCTTTAGAATGTATCAATATGCTCAAATATCAATAATATTTTTACTTTCCAGTAGAGGTAATCGACTAACCTGAAAAACTAGTCGGTTATCTCATATTTCGCATAAAAACTGCAAAACAATCGATTGTCAATAATCAACAATCGATTGTGTTTAAAACAGTGATCTGGAATTTTACAAAAACAGTCAACAATCGATTGTCGATGATTAACAATCGATTGTCTTTAAAACAGTGTGTTCTGGAATTTTTCAAAAACAGTCAACAATCGATTGTCTATGTTTAACAATCGATTGTCTTTAAAACAGTGTAATCTGATATTTTTCAAAATAGCCAACAATCGATTGTCTATGCATAACAATCGATTGTCTTGAAACAGTGAGGTCTGGAATTTTTCAAAATAGCCAACAATCGATTGTCTATGTTTAACAATCAATTGTCTTAAAACAGTGTGATCTGGAAATTTTCAAAAATTGTCAACAATCGATTGTCTATGCATAACAATCGATTGTCTTGAAACAGTGCTCTGGAATTTTTCAAAATAAGCCAACAATCGATTGTCTATATCTTACAATCGATTGTCTTAAACAGTGTGATCTGAAGTTTTTCAAAAATAACAAATAATCGATTGTGTGTGTTTAACAATCGATTGTCTATGTTCAAACAATCGATTGTGTGTGTTTAATAATCGATTGTCTTATGAAAAACGCTAAAAATTTTCAAACTGCAAAGTAATCAATTATGGATAACATATCTGATTTTGTTAGTCAACTGTTAGGAGCAGATTTTGAAAATATTATGTGACACAAACGAATTGAAGTTGTTTATTCTCATGTTCGTATATTTTCTTTTATATGTCAAAAGATGGGAAGTAAATTGATTGAAGGCTCCGGAAGAGCAACTGTAACTCTGCCCAAAGGCACGACGTTTATCTTAGAGAATGCAATATTCTCCTCCAAGTCTAAGAAGAACTTGTTGAGTTTTAAAGATATCATTCAAAATGGATATCATATTGAGACAATAGATGAGAATAATCTTGAATTCTTCATGAAAACGAGGCTGCCCATTTCGGTTTGGGTTCACGCCATTTTGCATGCAGCAATGCTAGTTCGTCGGCTGCCTACTTTGGTTTGGGTTCATGCCATTTTGCATGCAGCAATACTAGTTCGTCGGCTGCCCACTTCGGTTTGGGGTCACGCCATTTTGCATACAGCAATGCTAGTTCGTCTCTGACTGACGAATTGACACAAATATTCCCCGTTGCAATTGGTTTTGGGTCATGGACCCAATATATCCCATTTAAGAATCTTTGGATGCGCAGTATATGTGCCTGTAGCACCGCCATCCCGCACCAAAATGGGTCTGCAAAGAATGTTAGGAATATATGTTGAGGTTGAATCGCCCTCCATTATTCGCTACCTCGAAACATTGAGAGGAGATTTGTTCACTGCACGGTTTGCAGACTGTCAATTTGATGAGACACTTTTCCCAAAATTAGGGGGAGAAGTTGGTGAAACCAAACGGGAAATTTTGTGGAAAAATGCATCATTATCTCATCTTGATCCACATACCTCTATTTGTGAAAGAGGCACAAAAGATTATCCATTTGCAAAGAATAGCAAATCAAATGCCTGACGCATTTATAGATTTGAAAAGGATAACAAAATCACATATCCCCGAAGTGAATGTGACAACATCTGATTCACGAATACATATTCATTATTGGAAGAATATGAACATGAAATTGGTATTAGATATGCCACACTCACCCCTAGATGGAGGTTTGAGATGATACCACACTCACCCCTAGAAGGAGGTTTGAGATGATATATGGCATGAATGATCGTTGGTCACGTACCTATTGTACGCCAAAGTATTTTGGAAATATGACTATTAAAGGACAACGATAATGCAAGAAACATATCTTGCATATAAGTTTGACATGACCATAATGGTATAACTTTCTCTTTAAGAAAGATATTCACCACATGGATGTTGATGAATCTGTGGTAGTACAAAATTAATTGAGAGCTCTAGAAGAGCCAATTATTACTATGTTGGAGAAACACAATTGAGTATTGTGCTGTAGTAAGTCTCAAAGAAACTTATTCAGTTTCCAAAGTACACGCGAAAGCGATTGATTATATTGAGACTATAAATAAAGGAAGGCTTTGATATCTCCTATTACTACAACTTGTAGCGGGGTAATTTGCATATGAAAAGCTACCCGCTTTGTTCTCCAGTTTGTACTACACAAACAAAAGAATGCCACAATAAAGTGGATATCTATTCGTATAAAACCCATGTCATAATAAATCTGAAGTTTATTGATAAGTGCACATGTCATGGTATAAATTTGAAGTTTACCAATATTGATAATTTATTCAGTTGGCATTCGTGTTAGCCATCTCATTTTAAGTATGATGTGCAAATTCACATAGGTGAATATCAAAGAACTAGAAAGTTCTTTACGAATTCTCTTGTATCACTTGTTCTCATTAATGAACTGACCAACTAAAGAGTTCGGGTTGAAGCCCATAAATTCTGGAAATATCAAAGGTGAATATGGGCCCATTCACCTGCCATGTATACCACATATGATGCATCTATGAAATGGTTACATGCGCAATTGTTATTAACCCGCAGCCTGGCCGGTGCTTGCGAGGTAAATTGCTCAGTAATCTAACTTCGAGCATAATTTCCAGATTTCCTACTCAAGATAGTTCATCTTGATAAGTTGGTTTATATCAAAGTTGGTTTAGCAAGATAATTATTGAGTGCTTCCACTTAATAGCTAAACTGTTTCTTATGAGAACAAAGTTATATATATCAGTTTGATATACGTTGTATACGAGAATATATTATATTCTCCCCTCACAAGTGGTTCAGGGTCAGGAACCAAATAATTTCATCTTATTATTAATGTGCCGTGTATATTGACATAATAATGCACAAAGATGATTTCCCAAAGTTGAGGAAAAAAGTTAGCTTTACTAACATGAGGGGGAGACATGATAAACACTTGAGAAAAGGTTACATGGGATGAATTATAATTTGTATATGTATATCCCCGAATATCATGATATGAACCTGAAGTTCATAAAAGGTATAATTCAATTACAACATATTGCAAAGCATGCTATACGCATTTGCTGACCCAAAGAAAGTAACTAAATGGAAGAGATACAATTCAAGAAGAATTGATTCCATATGAAAGACATGTAGTTTTGAACCTATAGTTCAAATGCTTGAAAGTATAAAGTCAAAGGTATGTATAGTCAGTTTTCGATATCTTATTTGTCTAGCATGACATGGAAAACTTGATATGCATCTAAAGTCTATTATATGGCTTATATGACTTAACTTGAAAGATTTAAGTTGCTTGAAGCATATGCAATTCTTGGTCCTGAAGTACCACATCCTAAGTACAATTTGTGTACATATGAATCTTGCTATAACTATAAGCATCATGGCATTAAGAATGCATCTATGGAGATATTGAAGAGTTATTCCACGACATTATATGAAGATGTTCATATCTATCAAGAATGATGATTTCAAGTTGCGGAATATTTATTCAAGTCAATATGGTTGATTTATTTATCAAACATCTACCAAAGATCGTTTTGAAGATGATGCACAAGATTGGAATGCAAATGCTCAAGGATATAAATTGATGTACTCATTAGGGGGAGTTAATGCGCGTTGCACTCTTTTTCCCTTACAAGGTTTTGTCCCACTGGGTTTTCCTTGCAAGGTTTTTAACGAGGCAACCAATAGGCGCATATTCAAACATGTGTACTCTTTTTCCTTTTCTTTAATTTTTCCCAATGGGTTTTGGTTTTAAGGTTTTATGAGGCACATTATTGAATAGACATTCAAGGGGGAGTGTTATAAAATAGAAGTCTATTTAGAGTGAATGTCTAAGAGTTTTAGCTTGAAGCTAAGTCATTCCTCTTCCTATAAATAGAGGGGTCTTACCCCATTGTAAATCACCCCAAGTATTAATAAGAATACTTCTCTCTCTCTCCCTATTCTCTCTCTATATTGTTCTTATTCTTGCATTATTGTCTTATCTTTATATTATTTCATAACACGGAACAGTTATTTGACTTTTTTAATTTTTGCGTCTTATGCGGTCGAAATTCTTGAATTATACTTTTCGGCATTTTCTGCGCAATTGATCAACGGAATTGGTCTAAATTTGGAGGAAAAAATATATTTCCTACTGAAAATTTTCCACTGCCTCATTTGGATAGAAATTGTTCAGACAGAAAATAGTTTTTTTTAGTAGTGCAATAAAACTTCTATTCAAACTAAACCACTTATTACTATGAGTTAGATTCTCATTGTTTGCTAATAATAGATGCGAGGGTGAATTCACAGTTATGTGTATGGATTGATATTTTTTGAAGACAATTAGATCGAAGTAAATAATATGTTGTTGGTTTAGTGACGCAATGTTTGCTATCATTTTGGACTCCAGAATTGTTCGACGCGGGTTCTATTCTGCTTAAGCACTTTTCCCTTTTGCTTTTCTCAAAACACAAGCTAGTATCTTTTTTCGTTTATTAAATTAAAACAAAAAAACAAATAGACAATCAAATCAAAAACATTTAAAAGTCACCTTCGCCCATATTCCTCATTTTATTGATAAAAATAGAAGAATCCTAGAATCACACTAAATGAGCAAGAAATAAAAGTCACTAATACTTATTGGCCTTATTACATTCATGTAGCGAAAAGTAAATTCTTCTCTATTTAGTCCATGTAAGGGCCTTCCCTAGACTCGGAATCCCTAGCTCCCTCGAACAGCTTCCCCAATTCGCGATGTCCCAGCAACAGGTATGCTCTGGCTAGATGTCCACCTTCGGTCCCTTCATCTTTTTGGCAGTCTTTTCGGCCGGGACAGGCCCGGCTAGGAATCGCCTGATATTTCTTCTGGACATTAAATACGGCATAAGAAACCATTATCATCTAGTCGAAACAACCAAATTGCATTTTTTAACCTTTACAGCCATAAAACCATAAATCAGCGCGAGTCGCAAATTTTCGGTCGGGAGGGACTGGGCTCGAAGTCGCCTGATATTTGTCCTGGACATCAAATACGGCATAAGAAACCATTGTCACATGGTCAAAACGATCAAATTGCATTTTTTGGCATTTTACGGCCAGAAAACCTGAAATTTGCGCGATGCGCAAATTTTCGGCCAGGACGGACCCAGCTCGGAATCGCCTGATATTTTTCATGTACGTCAAATAACGCATAGCAAATCATTGTCACCTTGTCAAACCGACCAAATGGTATTTTTTGACATTTTACGGCCTTAAAACGTAAAATCTGAGCAAGCCACCAATTTTCGGCCGGTACGGACCCGACTCGGAATCGCCTGATATTTGTCTTGAACATCAAATACAGCATAAGAAATCGTTGTCATTTTGCCGAAATGACCAAATTGTATTTTTGGCATTTCACGATTATATGACCTGAAATTCGCGCGAGTCGCAAATTTTCGGACTGGACGAACTCGACTTAGAATAACCTAATATTTGTCCTTGACCTCAAATACGGCATAAGAAACCATTGTCACCTGATCGAAACGAACAAATTGTTTTTTTTTTGCATTTTTACGGCCAAAAAAACAAAAAATCGGCCGAGTTGCAAATTTTCTACCGGGACGGACTCGACTTAGAATTGCTTGATATTTGCCGTGGACATCAAATACGGCATAAGAAACTATTGTCACATAGTCAAAATGACCAAATTGCACAGTGGAGTTTCACTATGAAATTCCATGTATTAGAAATTACGCTCTCTTATAATCTCTTACTGGGGCGACCATAGATCCACGCTGCCAAGGCGGCGCCGTCTACCTTATATCAGATGGCCAAGTTCGAATGAGACAGACAAAAGATTGTAGTGCATGATGAAGATAATATGTTAGCTTTAAGTGATGTCATTGTGCCTTTCATAGAAACTGTTGATGACAAGGGGTCGTGGGTTTACCAAGTCTTTGATACTATCTCAGTAGAAAAGATTCCGGAGTGGAAAAGAATCTCAGCTCCTAGAATAGCAGCCACAACTGTCATGGTGGCCTCGGAAATGTTAAAGAACAATTTCATGCCGGGCAAAGGTCTGGGTGCTGATCTCAACGGCATTGTATAGCAAGTCTCTCTTCCCAAGAATCTGGATACTTTTCGATTGGGGTTTTATAATACGGTAGGACTTTAAAAGCCTTATTGAGTTATTGATTCTTGACTTCTCGTTGGTTCTACTCACATTCACCCATTGTTAGGTCCTTCACTCTTTCTCCTCCGTCTTTTATTCATTATTTATTTTTTTCTTATATTATATATTGTGTATAACAATTTCTCTTTAAATTATTGTCATTTTCCACCTCTTGCAAAAGAAGTGTATAATATTCGTTGAGATTTGGGATAGCTTGTGTAGGTTAGTTTGATATTGTCAGTCGCTACTGTAATAGTATAGAAAGTTTTTCTTTGATGAAGTACATGTCATCGAGTACAACTGTAACAGTAATGTTTATACTCATATTATGTTTAAGTCCTGAAAATAGCCTCCTTGTCCTATTCGGAATAGGAGTAAGGTATGCATATACTTTACTCTCCTTAAATATCATTAGTAGGATTTTACTGGATATGTTGTTGTTGGTGTTGTTCTGTCTAAGTAGTTTGTTATTTATTTGATATATATTGAATTATCGGTACTCCCTCCTTAGTATGATCATTATAGTATATGTAATGACCCAAAAAGCCATTAGTTGCTTTTAAATTGAATTATGTATTTTCGAGGCCTTGAAAATCTCAGTTAACATCACCTCGATTTGCAAGCCCGTATTTTTGTTCTGACGCAAGGTACAAATCGTATATATGATTTAAGATATTTATGTAAAATTTTGTAAAAAACGGATATCGTTTGACATGCTTCGGACCTAAATTGTTAAAGTTGATGTTTTATTAAGTTTGAGATATTTTTTTTATTTTGAGGTTTAATTCGTCGTTTGGGTCACACGGATAAGTCTGTATGATATTTTTAGACTTGTGTGCATGTTTTATTTGGAGCTCCGAAGGCTCGAGCGAGTTTCGGGTAGATTTCGGGATATTTTTGACTTACAAAAATAAAAACTATTGTTATAACAGTTTTTGGTGCACTGGTGCTCCATGCTGTTTTTTTAAAAACAAATCACGGAATCCAACTCGGGCAGTAGCCATATTTCATATTTTTGAACTAAAAAGACCTAGAGGCGATTTCTTTCATACATGTTCATGCCCAAAGTGTTGGTGAATAATTTTAAACTCTTCTCTTTCGATTACCCAATATTTTTCATCACTTTTCAATCGAATATCAAGAATTTAGTGGCAAAAATTAGGGATTTGGGTATAATTAGAACTATTTTTAATTGCGATTTAGACCTTATTTTGAGGTCCAATTTTAAAATAAATTATATATTCGAGCTTGTAGGTAAATGGGTGATCGGATTTTGGTTCGAACCTTATGTTGTGACCAAGCGGGCCCCGGTTGATTTTTAGATGATTCGAAAAAATGATTAGAAAGCTATAATTAGGCATTGAAATTAAATTTATTAGCATTTATTGATGTTATGAAGTTGATTATGTATAGATGCAATTGATTTGGAGCCGAATTCGAAAGGGATAGTGGTGTTCGAGGCTTGAATTGGTCATGCAAGTTCGAGGTAAGTGTTTGGTCTAATTTTAGCTTGAGGGATTAGGAGATTAGTCATATTTTCTATGAGGTAATTGTTGAGTACGACGTATAGGCATGGTGACGAGTATCAATATGTTGGTGTCAAGCAAGACCATGAGTCTTATATTGTGATTTTCATGATTTCGTTCTATTACTCATGCCTTGGTGAAGATTTCTAATTGTTATATAAAGTTTGCGGAAAGAATTGTGACCTATGAATATTGAGGAGCGTTGTATGAAGTTGTATAACGAATTGTGAAAATATTACTGACAATTGAACTTTTTGAGCAATGGCTCAAGTTATGGAATGAGCTCTAAAGGCATAAGTGAAAATTGAACCTCTAGAGTACTGGCTCGAGTTGTGATCTTAATTTTGAAGTAAAAGTGAGAAAGAGAATAGATTTTTATGTTGACACCCTTGACGGGCTATTGTTGATTTATTTGTTATCTTCCTTTCCAGGATCTGGACATTATTGATGTTGTTCCCTTGCCGGGATTTAATTGTTGACTTGTTGCTCCCTTACCAGGATTCCTATTGCAAATTTCCTTTATTTTCCTTGCCTTATTGTATGTGATTGTTGTTTGGGTGAGGAAGAGAGTTAATGTACAAAGGTTGATGTCATGTATTATTTATTTTGTGAGGAAAGAGTATATAGCACGAAAGGTGATGATGTGCCGCACGATGTACCATTTTGTGCCTAATATATTGATTTCATGATGAGGATGAGAGTAAAGGCACACTGGGTGATGTCGTTCAATTTATATTGATTCTTATGGTGAGGTCGTCATTAAAAGCACGAAGGGTGATGCCGTTTACTTGTCTTTGATTTTCTTAATTCTTGCATATAATTGAGTTATGTTGTCCGTTACATCTATTTACTAATTTCCTGTTGTTATTTTATTTTATTTCGATGTTATAGATTCCCTTACCCTATTTTCCTTGTGATGTTGTTTTGGTGAGAAAGAGCATAAAGCACGAAGGGTGATGTGGTGTATCATTTTTGTGAGAGAGTGATAAAGCACGAAGAGGGATACCGTATATTGTTTTGCTGAGAGAGATTAAAAGTTCGAAGGGTGATGCCGTGCACTTGTCTTTGATTTTCTAATTTTTATTGATAATTGTGTTACAATTTCTCTAATCTAAATTGATGTTTTCCTGTTGATACTTGTTGTAATCCGCATCATGATTTCCCCTTCCTATTTTTATTTGAAGTGTGGCAATCCACATATTTAATTGTTCCTCCTCTGTTACCATTAGATGTTTCCCTGTAGCATGCTTTTTCCCCTCCCATACTTGACTGCATATGACTGTCTCTTTCTGTACTTATTTTCTGTTGTATATAGTTAAATTTCACAGGTTTAATTAGTAGCTTGGTCCTAGCCTTGTCAATACTTCGCCGAGGTTAGGCTAGGCACTTACATGCACATGGGATCGGTTGTGCGGATACTATACTCTACACTATGTGTAGATCTTGAAGTAACTTTTAGACTGTAGTGTGGAGGCTACCTTCAATCCACTTGGAGACCAAGATAGACCTTTAGGCGTCCGCATGCCGTGGAGTCTCCCTCTATCTATATTTCCTATTTCATTTTTCTTTTGTTCAGAAACTGTGTACTGTTATTTCTTCTGACCTTGTATGTAGTAATCTTTGATAGGTTGTGACACTGTGACACCAACTTTTAGGTGCTTAAGGTTTTAAGAGTCATAATGGATGCAGATTTTAAATATTTAATTGTTATATTTTGCTTAATTATTTAAAGTTATGTTGTTTTTATGTTATCGCTTTATATTTGTTAAAAATAATAATTACATAATGAGTTAAGTAGCTACGGGATTGGATTGCCTAGGTCACATTAGTAGGCTCCATCAAGACTCACGAGGGTGAGAAATCAGGGTCGTGACAAGTTGGTATTAGATCTATAGGTTACATAGGTCTCACAATTCATAGACAAGCTTAGTAGAATCTGAGGGATCGGCATGGGGACATTGTATTTATCCCCAGAGGCTATAGAGTTAGGAAAAACCTCACATCTATATATTTCCCGTCGTGCGATTTTGATCTCTCAAAGCTAAGTTAAAACCTCTACTCTTGTCCTTTTGCGAATAACGAGATCATGTACCGCTTCTTCAGCTGAACAACAATACACCAATGAGAGATCAGCAATGTCTTCGGAAGTTTCGGGGAGGATGGATAGGTTTCACCAAGCTCTTCACTACTACTTTCAGCAGTGCATCTTCTGAGGATCCCTTAGATTATCTAGACAGTAATCACGAGGTTTTTAGGAACATGGGGATCGTGGAGACCAATGGGGTTGATTTTTCTACTTTTCGCTCCTCAGGATCCGCCAAGACCTGTTGGAGGGATTATTGATTGGCTATACAAGTTAGGTCATCAGCTTTGACTCGAGAATAGTTCATAGAGTTATTTTGGAGAAGTTTCTCCCCATCACTCAGAGAGAGGTCTATCGGAGGTAGTTTGAGCGTCTCCAACAAGGTTTTATGTTTGTTGTTAAGTACGAGATGAGATTAGACTTGGCGCTCGTCCTGCCCGCTCTGTTAGCTGGAAGTGGAGGTAGAGGCGTTACACGTGGAGATAGAGAATCTAGAGGGGGAGGTAAAGGTATTAGAGGTGGAGGTGCACGTACTGTTCTGGTTTGTGGTAGAGAAGCTTCGATTCTATTTTGCGCCATATCTAGTCATGCCTAGTGATTCTTTAAGTGCCCCTATTTATGTGTCTATGTTGGTGGGTGATTCTATTATGGTGGATCACGTCCATTGATCATTTATAGTGGCTATTGTAGGTCTGGACACTCGTGTAGAATTGCTTCTTCTGGACATGGATGATTTCGTGTTATGTTAAGGATGGACTGGCTATCACCTTACCACACTATCTTGGACTATCATTCCAAGATTATCACCTTAATGTGATGACCCGGCCCGTCGTCACGTGAGTTACCATCCCGTTTACCCCATATTGTGTTTCCCTATGCTTCATTAACATTATTTGAGGTGATCGAGTAGAATTGGACTGGTTTTAGGTGGAAATTAGACACTTAGTCTCTTAAGGGAAGCTTGATTTGGAAAAGTCAACTGGAAGCTGACTATTTAGTTTGCGGGCTCGGATATGAATTCCAATTATTCGGGTAGCTTCGTGGATGATTTGTGACTTAGTAGTGCAATCGAAATTGATTTTGGAGGTTCGGTGTAGAATTAGGCTTGAATTAGCTAAGTTAGCATTTTGGCGATACCCGGTTGATAGGTGAGATTTTGATCCGATGGTCTAAATTGAGTATTGAGATGCAGTAGCTTTATTAGGTGATTTTGGATATGTATGAAAAGTTTCAGGTCATTCGGAGGTATTTAGGTCGGGCTTTTGATCGAATGTGCGATTCGGAAGTTTTAAAGAAACTTAGGCTTTGATTTGATGATAATTGAGGATATTGATGTTGACGATCGTGTTTTGAAGGTTTGACTAAGGTATTAGATCATGTATGCGGTTTTTGTTGATGAACCAGGGGCCTCGGGATGAGATCAGGAGTTAAAACAAGAAGTTTTTGAGTTTGTCTTCATGTTTGTATTGCTGGTTCTGGTGTTTCTGCATCTGCGGAACAGGGACCGCATAAGAGGTTCCGCAGATGCGGAGTATTGGTTGCAGGATTAGTCCTTGAGGGACAAGGGTTATCCACAAAAGCATACATGTATCCGCAAATGCGGTGACAACAAAAGTGGTTCTAGACCGCATAAGCGGTCCTGGGGATTTTAAGTCAGACTGCATAAGCGGTCAATTAGTCCCATGCGCAGTGACTGCAGATGTGGCCATTTAACCGCAGGAGCGGAAATCGACCTGGGGTTTAAGTGAATCGTGTTCACGATTTTGAAAGAGAAGAAAACATTTTGGGACTTCGGTTAAGGAGACTTTTGGGCGATCTCAAAGAGAGCTTGAGGGACTTTCATCAGTTATGAATTATTGGACTCGGATTATGTCATTATGGTGTAAAAATATGGATTAATCACTGAATATCGAGGAATTAAAGGTTAAAAATGGAGGTTAGAGCTTGAAACATTAGAGAATTTAAATGTGGGATTTGAAGGAGCAATTGAACTCCGATTTTTGTAAATCTGATATGCATAGACTCGCGGCGAGCTGAGAAGTATGGTAATGTAAATTTTGTAGTTTTTTGAGAAATGGGCCCGGAGCTCGAGTTTTGCCAACTTCGTGATTTTTGGTGTTTTTCGCGTCTTTTCGATTTGGTTATATTTCTTTAGCCCATTGTAACATACTCATTGTGGTTTTGGCCAGATTTGACGCGCGAGAAGGTCGATCCGAGCGGAAAGGGCATTGCGAGCTAGTCTTCGGCCAGCTAGAGGTGAGTAATAGATGTAGATGATGACCGGAGGGTTTGGAACCCTGATATATCACATTGTGACGCTAAATTGAGGCGAGACACACACTCCATTACGAGTGCGGGGTCGTTTATGATTGGGGATTGTGGCTTAGTGTGCCCCGAGTGGTGTCCAACCAGTGGTTTGGACAATAGACGGATTAGTAAACATCGTACTTGGATTGTTATGATATATTTGGGTCAAGTGCTGACTATTTGAATCCCTTGGGGATTATTATCACTGCTTCCATGATGATTAGCATGCCATATTGATAAGTCCTCAGTTTTAAACACTATTTCGAAATACTTAGTCACACTCCTAAGGTTTTAAAGACTTAAATGATAATTTCCTAATAATTGGAACTGAGAGCTAAAACCTGACTTTGTTGTACAACTCACATGCATATTCGGGACTGAGTGTGGATCGGGCTACACGCCGCAGCGACATTTCGATGATATTGCTCTTGGGTTGTAGGATCACCTCCGGAGTCTGAACCTTTAAAGTTAGCGCGGGTACCCAAATGGATCAGGCTATACGTCGCAGCGATTATGCGCGACGCATTAAAATTCATGCTTTGATGTTATTCGATTTATCTGATTCTAATTTTTGCCATTTCAGTGAATTATGTTAAATTGTTATTTTTAGATTTACATTGTGGTATTTTTTAGATTTCATACTTTAAGCCATTATATATGTCTATTACCACTGAGTTGGAAGTACTCACTTTACTCCTGCACCATGTGTGCAGATACAGGTATCTCGGAGGCTTAGTAAGATTTTTCGGCTGTTCCCAGATTTATCGTGGAGTTATCCAGGTAGGTGCCTGTCCGTAGGACCCGACTCCTCCCCTATCACTTTTTGCCCCATTTTAGACTCTCATTTGTTTAGATTTTCGACTCAGTTGTAATTAGAGGCTCTAGACTCGTGACCCCAGATTTGTTGGGAGTTGTATTGGTTTTTGTTAAGATTTTCCTTACTATTTCTATCTATTATCACAGGTTAGAACTATATTATCTGTTAATTTAAGTCCATTAATTTTTAATGGGTTTCCGTTCTTGGGTTGAGAGTGTTCAAATGGTCTGGCTTGCCTAGCCATTGTTGTTGGGCGCCATCACGGCCGGGATTTGGGTCGTGACAAGTTAGTATTAGAGCCAAGGTTACTCGCCTCATGAGTCAAGAGCCGGTAAGAACGGATCGGTACGGAGACGTCTCTATTTATCCTCGAGAGGCTGCAAAACCTTTACGATACAATTCATATTCTTGAACTCTTATCCTGCGGCTTTATTTTTCTGAGACCTAAACTTCTGTATTCTATTCTTTCGAAGATGGCGAGAACCCCTGACACTGTAGTGATGGACGACCACCTTTACCACCCACTATAGGTTGTGGTCGTGGTTGTGGTCGAGGTAGACCAGCGAGGGCAGTACCTGAAGATCTACCAGTTGCCCAGGTTCAGGACCAGCCTCAAGCTGTAGATTCTCCAGCAGCACCTGTCCATGCACCGATAGTGCCCCTTTTGATTCATGGTCTCTAGGCGGATTTATCTCAGATCTTATCCGGTTGCAGTGGTCTGGCTCAGACCGTCTCAACCACTATTTCAGCAGCTACATCTCAGACCGGGAGTGGTCAATAGACCCCCTGTTGCTCGCACACTCGGGCAAGGTGTTCAGGGATTACACACACCAGGAGCGGCCCCAGCTCAGCCAGTTGCACCAATTTCCCCGGTTGCGGCAGTCGCACTAGCTCTAGACTTTGTGGTTCCAGCTATGCCCACCGACGAGCAGCGATGCCTGAAGAGGTTCAGTAGTCTCCAGCCTCCAACGTTCAGTGGTACTGACGGTGAGGATGCCTAGCGATTTTTGGACAAGTGTGAGCGTACACTTCGTATTGCAGGGATATTGGAGTAGAGTGGAGTGGCTTTTACTAGTTTCCAGTTCTCAGGGCCTGCATTTACATGGTGGGAGGAGTTTGAGAGGCATCGTAGGCCTGATGAAGCAGCACTATTTACTTGGTAACAGTTCTCCACTCTCTTTCTGCAGAAGTATGTACCTCAGTCTCGCAGAGAGAAGCTGTATTGTCAGTTTTAGTGGTTGAATCAAGGAGACATGACTGTGCCCCAGTATGAGTTGAGATTTGCGCAGCTAGCTCGGCATGCTACTTGGATGATCTCGACAGATCGGGAGAGGATTAGGAGGTTTGTGTATGGTTTTATCTATCCAGTTTGCATTTTGATGACTAGAAAGAGGGTTTTGGTCGCGTCGTTTGAGGAGATAGTTGATATGGCTCAACAGATTGAGATAGGTCGCCATCGTGAGCCTGAGGAGAGGGAGGCCAAAAGGTCTTGAGGTTGGGGTAGCTGTAGTGGTGCTCTGTCTAGAAGCTAGTTCCAGCGCAGCAGAGGTCGTTCCTTCAGACCTCCTCAATCAGGTCGTATAGAGTCCAGTAGGGCTTCTTCAGGTCATGGTCATCAGGGTTATCAGCAGGGCCAGTCTTCACTTAGCGTCATTCCAGCTTAGAGCTCTACTCCTTCCTCTTCAGCCCGGGGTTCATCTGTAGCGAGGGGTTCATTTTAGTCCCCTTCTCCAGCTCCGGGTCGTTGCTACGAGTGCGACGAGTTTGGTCACATGGGGAGACAGTGTCCTTGGCTTCGTGGTGGTTAGTCTCAGTAGAGGGATCAGCCCTCATCTTCTCCTCCTATTTCATCAGCACCCAGTCAGTCAGCTAGGGGTGGAGGCCAGGTAGCCAGAGGCTGCCTTAGGGGTGGAGACCGGACTGGTGGTAGTCAGGTTCGATTCAATTCTCCTCCAGACATGAAGGATTCCATTGCATCAGATGCTGTTATCACAGGTATTATCCATGTCTGCCACAGGGATGCCTCTGTGTTGTTTTCTCCCGGATCTACCTATTCCTATGTATCTTCATTGCATCAGATGCTATTATCACAGGTATTATCCATGTAGCTATTCCGGGTGTTCCGAGGATCGAGTGGCGAGGTATGACTGATTATGTGCCTAGCAGGGTGATTTATTTCATTAAGCCCAAACAGATTGTTTGGAAGGGTTGTTTATCATATTTGGCTTAAGTGAGAGATGTTGGAGCTGAAACTCCTAGTCTTTATTCGGTTCCCGTTGTGAGGGATTTCCCTGATGTGTTTCCAGTAGACCTGTTGGACATGCCGCCGGACAGGGATATTGATTTCGGTATCGATCTGGTTCTGGGCACTCAGCCCCTCTCTATTCCTCCCTATCGTATGGCACCAACTAAGTTAAAAGACTTAAAGGATCAGCTTCAGGAACTCCTAGATAAGGTGTTGATTCACCCGAGTGAGTCCCCCTGGGGTGCACCGGTCTTATTTTTGAAGAAGAAGAATGGCACGATGAGAATGTGCATCTACTACAGAAAGGTGAACAAGGTGACAGTTAAAAACAAGTATACACTACCCCGTATTGAGGATTTGTTTGACCAGTTTCAGGGGGAAAAGGTATTCTCTAAGATTTATCTCCGTTGAGTCTATCACCAATTGAAGATTAGGGATTCAGACATTATGAAGACAGCTTTCAGGATGAGATATGGTCACTAGGAGTTTCTAGTTATGTCATTCGGGCTGACTAATTCCCCAACCGCGTTCACGCACTTGATGAACAATGTATTTCGGCCATATCTGGATTCATTTGTGATTGTGTTTATTGATGACATCATGGAGTACTCGCGTAGCCAGGTTGAGCATGCGCAACATTTGAGGGTGGTATTGCAGAGACTGAGAGAGGAGAAGCTCTATGCAAATTCTCAAAGTGTGAGTTCTAGCTTAGTTGTGTGGCTTTTCTGGGACACATGGTGTCTAGTGATGGTATTGAGGTGGTGTAGAGTTGTACTAAGCCATCCTCAGCCATTTAGATTCGGAGTTTCCTCGGCTTGGCGGGTTATTATCGCAGGTTCATTCAGGGTTTTTCATCTATTGCTTCGCCCTTGATAAAGTTGACACAAAAGAGTGCTCCATTTGTGTGGTTGGATGAGTACGGGGAAACCTTTCAAAAGCTTAATATATCTTTGACCACAACTTTGCTATTAGTATTACCATCAACTTCAGGTTCTTACACAGTTTTTGGGATGCTTCGAGAGGTTGGATCGTATGTGTATTGATGCAGGTGGGTATAGTTATTGATTACGCTTCTCATCATTTGAAGCCCCACGAGAATAACTACCTTGTTCATGATTTAGAGTTGGCTACTATAGTTCATGCTTTTATTATTTGGAGGCACTATTTGTACGGCGTATCTTGTGAAGTGTTCACCGATCCTCACATCCTTCATCCTTTGTTCAAATAGTAGGATCTTAATTTGAGACAACGGAGGTGGCTTGAGTTACTCAAGGCCTATGATATTTGCATTCTGTAGCACCCGGGGAAGGCCAATGTAGTGGCCGATGCTTTGAGCCCGAAGGCGGTTGGTATGAGTAGTTTGGCATACATGTCAGTTGGGGAGAGGCCCTTTGTAGGTTATGTCCAGGCTTTGGACAATCAGATGGTTAGATTAGATATCTCTAAGCCTAGTCGGGTGTTGGCTTGTGTGGTTTCTCGATCTTCCTTGTATGACCACATCAGAGAGCGCCAATATGATAACCCGTACTTGCCTGTCCTAAAGGACAGGGTCCAGCATGACGATTCCAGAGATGTAACCATTAGTTATGATAGTGTGTTAAGGATGCATGGACGGATTTGCATGCCTAATATGGATGGAATTCGGGAGTTGATATTAGAGGAGGCCCCCAACTCGCAGTATTCCTTTCATCCGGGTGCCGGGAAAATCTACAAGGATTTAAGGCAGCATTACTAGTGGAGGAGGATGAAAAAGGATATTGTGAGTTATGTAGCTTGGTGTCTCAACTGTCAGGAGGTCAAATATGAGCATCAGAGGTCCGGTGGTGTACTTCAACGGATGGATATTCCAGAGTGGAAATGGGAGAGGATTACTATGGATTTTGGGAGTGGTTTTCCTTGTACCTCGAAGAAGTTTGATTTGATTTGGGTGAGTTTAGAAAGGCTGACCAAGTCCTCCCACTTTATTCTTGTGTGTACCACCTATTATTCGGAGTGGTTGGCGGAGATTTTCATCCAGGAGATTGTAAAATTGCACGGGGTCCCAGTTTCCATTGTCTCATACAGGGGTACTCAGTTTACTTCCCAGTTATTGAGGTCTTTTCATCGAGAGTTAGGTACACAGGTAGAGTTGAGCACAACGTTTTATCCTTAGATGGACGGGCAGTCCGAGCGTACTATTTAGATATTAGAGGACATGTTGCGTGCCTGTGTTATTGATTGTGGAGGTCCTTGGGCTGTGTTCTTGCCACTTGCAAAGTTTGCTTACAACAACAGCTACCAATCTAGTATTCAGATAGCACCGTATGAGGCCTTATATAAGAGACGGTGTAGATCTTCGGTTGGTTGGTTTGAGCTTGGCGGGGCTAGACTATTGGGGACAGAGTTAGTCTAGGATGGGTGAAAGTGATCTAGGAGAGACTTCATATAGCTAAGTCGCATCAGAAGAGTTATGCGGACCGGAAGGTTCGAGATGTACCTTATATGGTGGGCGAGAAGGTCTTGTTGAAGGTTTCGCCTATGAAAGGTGTTATGAGGTTTGGGAAGAAAGGGAAGCTGAGTCCACGGTTCATTAGACCTTTTAGATACTTAGAAGGATTGGTGAGGTAGCCTATACACTTACTTTGCCACCTAGCTTGTAAGGGGTTCATCCGGTGTTCCATGTTTCTATGCTCCAGAAGTACGTTGGGGACCCGTCTCATGTGTTAAACTTCAGCACGATCCAGTTGGATGAGGACTTGACCTATGATGTGGAACCCATAGTTATTTTGGGTTGTCAAGTTAATTGAGATCTAAGGACATAGCTTCGGTGAAAGTTTAGTGATGAGGTCGGCCCGAGGAGGAGGACACCTGGGAGACCGAGCAGGAGATG
This sequence comes from Nicotiana benthamiana, assembly GCA_034376525.1. Lineage (NCBI taxonomy): Eukaryota > Viridiplantae > Streptophyta > Magnoliopsida > Solanales > Solanaceae > Nicotiana > Nicotiana benthamiana. Next base: position 46,617,019 of record CM067328.1, read on the forward strand.
CGGAGCTGATATCATCACCTACTTGAGGCTTCAAGTATGTTTCTTCAACCGCTCGAGGACGAGCATTTATTTTAGCTAGGAGGATGTGATGACCCACCCTGTCGTCACGTGAGTTACCGCCCTATTTTCCCCATATTATGTTTCTCTATGCTTCATTTTTTGAGTTGATCGGGTAGAATTGGACTGGTTTTAGGTGAAAACGAGCCACTTAGTCTCTTAAATGAAAGCTTGTTTTGGAAACATCAAGTTGAAATTGACTATGTAGTTAGAGGGTTCGGATGTGAGTTTTGATGATTCGAGTAGATTCGAGGGATGATTTGTGACTTAGGAGTGCGATCAGAATTGATTTTGGAGGTTCGGTGTAGAATTAGGCATGATTTGCCTAAGTTAGTATTTTTGCGATATTCGGTTGATAGGTGAGATTTTGATCCGAGGGTCGTAATGGACTTCCGAGAGTTGCATTATCTCCGTTAGGTGATATTGGAAATGTGTGCAAAGTTTCAGGTCATTCGGAGGTGTTTAGGTCGGGTTTTTGATCGAATGTGCAATTGAGAAGTTTTAAAGAAATTTTTGCTTTGATATGATGCTAATTGAGGATTTTGATATAGACGATAGTGTTTTGAAGGTTCAAACAAATTTGAATAAGGTAGTAGATCATGTCTGTCCTTTTGGTTGAGGTCCCGAGGGGCCTCGGGATGAGATTGGGTGTTTAAACGAGACATTTTTGAGTTTGACTTCAGGTTTTATTGCTGGTTCTATTGTTTCTGCATCAGCAGAAAAAGGAACATCATAAGCGGTTCCGCAGATGCGACGTATTGGTCGCAGGAGCAGTCCTTGAGGGACCAGGGTTATCCGCAAAAGCGGACATGGCCCTGCAAATGTGGCGACCATAGAAGCGGTACCAGATCGCATAAGCGGTCTGGGTGATATTAAGTCCGACCACATAAGCGGCCAGTTGGTCTCATGTGCGGGGACCAGAGGTGCGGCCATTTAACCGCAAGAGCGAAAATTGAACTTTGTTTTAAGTGAACAGTGTTCATGATTTTTAAATGAGAAGAAAACATTTTGGGACTTCGGTGAAGGAGATTTTTGGGCGACTTCGAAGAGAGTTCGATGGGCTTTCATCAGGTATGAATTATTGGACTCGAATTATGTTATTATGGTATAAAAACATGAATTAATCATTGAATTTCAAGGAATTAATTGTTAAAAATAGAGGTTAGGGCTTGAAACTTAAGAGAGTTTAAATGTGGGTTTTGAAGGGGCAATTGAACTCCGATTTTGGTAAATTTGATACGTATAGACTGGTAGCGAGGCAAGGAGTCTGGTAATGTAATTTTTGTAACTTTTTGAGAAGTGGGCTCGAGGCTCGGGATTTGCCAACTTTGTTTTTTGGTGTTTTCGAGTCTTTTTGATTGGCTTATGATTCTTTAGCCCATTGTAATGTATTCATTGTGGTTTTTGTCACATTCGACGCGCGAGGAGGTCTATCCAAGAGAAAAAGGGCATTAAGAGCTAGTCTTCGGCCGACTAGAGGTGAGTAATATATGTAGATGATGACCTGAGGGTTTAAAACTCTGATATATCACACTGTGATGCTATATTGAGGCGAGACACGCACTCCATGATGAGTGCGGGGTCGTTTGTGATTGGGGATTATGGCTCAATCCACCTCCAGTGGTGTCCAAGTAATGCTTTGGACTATAGAGTGATTAGTAAACATCCTACTTAGATTGTTATGATATATTTGGGCCTAGTGCCGACTATTTGTGGCCCTTTGTGATTATTATCACTACTTCCATGATGATTAGCATGCCATATTATTTCAGTCCAAAGTTTTACACACTGTTTTAAAATACTTAATCATATTCCTAAGGTTTTAAAGACTTAAACGACAATTTCTTAATAATTGGAAGAGGGAACTAAAATCTAACTTTGCTGTATAACTCACATGCATATTCTGGACTGTAGGAGCCCATTCGGAGTCTAACCCCCCATAGTGAGTGCGGGTACCCAAATGGATCAGCTTATACGCCGCAGCGGTCATGTGCATTGCATTGCATTCATGCTTTGATGTTAGCTGATTTAACTAATTCTGTTTGTTGCCTTTTCACTGTGAATTATGCTAAATTGTTAGTTTTAGCTTTACATTGTGGCATTTTTTTTGTTTTCTCACTTTCAGCCATTATATATGTGTATTATCACTGAGTTGGAAGTATTCACTGTACTCGCTGCACCATGTGTGCAATACAGGTATCCCAGAGGCTCTGTAGGGTTTTCTGGTTGTTCCCAAGTTTATCCCAGAGTTGTCGAGGTAGCTTCCATGTGTCCGCAGGATCTGACTCCTCCCCTATCACTTTGTTTTTCCGCATTTTAGACTCTTATTTGTTTAGATTTACTACTGAGTTGTAATTAAAGGCTTCAAAATCGTGACCCCGGATCTGTTGGAAGTTGTATTGGCAGTTGATATGGTTTCCGTACTATTTCTGTCTATTATCACTAGTTAGAACTATATTATCTGATTATTTATCTCTATTAATTGGTAATGAGTTTTTGTTCTTGGGTTGAGAGTGTTCAAATGGTCGAGCTTACCTAGCAATTGTTGTTGGGCACCATCACGATCGAGATTGCGGTCGTGACACTTTGCTTTATTTGTTTTGCCTAATTTACAGTGGAGGGGGACTGCTGGTCATTCTACCCGTAGTGTTATCTCCCATGTGAAGGCTCGACGTACGGTCGAGAAGGGATGTTTGGCTCATTTGGCATATGTTCATGATTCTAGTGCGGAGATTCCTTTTATTGATTTTGTGCCCAATGTTCATAAGTTTCCAGAGGTGTTCCCTTCAGAACTGTCGGGTGTGCCACTCGATAGGGATATTGACCTTTGAATTGATTTGGCTCTGGGCACTCAGCCTATTTCTATCCCTCCACATTGTATTGCCCCGCCTAAGTTGAAAGAAATGAAAGAGCACTTGTAAGACTTGCTTGAAAAGAGTTTATTTAAGACCATTGTTTCACCTTGGGGTGCGTCGATGTTGTTTGTTAAGAAGAAGGGTGGGTCGATGAGAATGTGTATTGATTACTTGCAGTGCAACAAGATTACAATAAAGAATAAGTATCCATTGCCATGGATTGATGATTTGTTTGATCAGCTTTGAGGTGCCAAGGTATTTTCGAAGATTAGATTGAGATCTAGCTACCATCATTTGGGGATTAGGGCATTCGATGTCCATAAAACATCTTTTCGTACTCGGTATAGGCATTTTGAGTTCTTGGTATGTCACTCAGGTTGAAAAATGCTCCAGCATCTTTTATGGATTTGATGAACCGAGTATTCAGACCCTATTTGGATTCGTTCGTGATAGTCTTGATTGATGATATTTTGATATATTCCCGCAGCCAAAAAGCGCACGAGCAGCATCTTGGAGTGGGTTTTTTAGAATTTGAGGGATAGTCAGGTATATGCTAAATTTTTGAAGTGTGAGTTGTGGTTGAGTTCTATTGCATTTTTGGTAATGTTGTAACAGTAGAGGGGATTCAGGTAGATCCAAAGAAAATTGAGGCAGTCAAGAACTAGCCTAGACCAGCATCAGCTACAGAGATTCAGAGTTTCTTGGGACTGACAGGCTACTATCATGTGTTCGTAGAGGGGTTCTCCTCTATGGTAACCCCGATGACCAGGTCATCCTAGAAGGGTGCTTAGTTTATATGGTCGGACGAGTGCAAGGCGAGCTTTAAGAAGCTCAAGATAGATTTGACTACAGTACCTTTGTTGGTTTTGCCTACAGGTCAGGGCCTTATACAGTGTATTGTTATGCATCTTATGTTGGACTTGGTGTGGTGTTGATGCAAGATGGAAAGGTTATTGCTTATGCTTCTCGGCAGTTGAAGATTTATGAGAAGAACTATCTGGTACATGATTTGGAGTTGGCAGCCATTATTCACGCATTTAAGATTTTTAAGCATTATCTGTATGGCGTGTCATGTGAGGTGTGCATTAATCACAAGAGTCTTAAGTAATTGTTCGAGCAAAAGGAGTTAAATTTAATGCGGAGGAGGTGGTTGGAGTTGTTGAAAGACTATAATATCTCTATCTTATATCATCTGGGGAAGGAAAATGTGGTGGCTAATACTTTGAGTAGGAAGTCACCCAGTATGTGCAGTCTTGCTTATATTCCAGTCGGAGAGACCGCTTGCGTTGGATGTTCAGGCTTTGGCTAATGAGTTCATTAGGTTGGATGTTTTTGAGCCCATTCGTGTGTTAGCTTGCACTGTCGCTCATTCTTCCTCATTGGAGCGTATCCGTGATCGGCAATATGATGATCCCCATGTGTGTGTCATTAGGGACATGGTGCAGCACGGAGGTGCCAAGAAAATTACCTTGGGTGATGATAGAGTTTGAGATTGCATGGCTGAGTTTGTGTGCCTAAAGTGGATAGACTTCGAAGTTTGATTTTAGAGAAGGCCGATACTCTATTCATCTAGGCGCCATTAAGATGTATCAAGATTTGCGGCACCATTATTGTTGGCGGAGAATGAAGAAGGATATCGTTTCATATGTGCCTCGGTGTTTGAATTGTCAGCAAGTTAAGTACAACCATCATAGTCCCAGTGGTTCATTTCAGAAGATTGAGATTCCTGAGTGGAAATGAGAGCGTATCACAATGGATTTTGTTGTTGGACTCCTACAGACTAGAAAGAAGTTCGATGCACTGTAGGTTATTGTTGATCGGTGGACCAAGTCAGCTATTTCATACCTGTGGCAGTCTTCTATTCTTCTGAGAGGTTAGCTAAGATCTATATCGGGTAGATTGTTCGCCTTGATAGTGTGCCCGTGTCTATCATTTCGGACCAAGGTACGCAGTTTAACTCACATTTCTGCGGAGCAGTTCAGAGAGAGTTGGGCACATAGGTTGAGTTGAGCACAGCATTTCATCCTGAGACAAACGGGCAGTCCGAGCGGACCATTCAAATTTAGAAGGATATGCTCCGAGCTTGTGTCATTGACTTTGGAGGCTCGTGGGACCAGGTTTTTCCTTTAGAAGATATTGCCTATAACAACAACTACCAGTCAAGTATTTAGATGGCTTCTTATGAGGCTTTATACGGTAGGCGGTATTAGTCTCCAGTAGGATGGTTCTAGCCGATAGACGATCGGTTGTTGGGCACATATCTGGTTCTAGAGTCCTTGGACAAGGTCAGGATTATTCAGGATAGGCTTCGTACAACTTAGTCCAGGCAAAACGGTTATGCAGATCGCAAGGTTTGAGATGTGGCTTTTATGGTCAGTGAGCAGGCATTGCTCTGAGTGTCGTCTATGAAGGGTGTGATGATATTTGGGAAGAAGGAAAAGCTTAGCCCTAGGTTCATTAGTCCGTTTGAGATTCTTGATCAAGTGTGGAGGTGGCTTATAGACTCGCATTGTCGCCGAGCTTATCACTCGTGCATCTAGTGTTTTATGTGTCCATGCTTCGGAAGTAACACGGAGATCCTCCCACGTGTTAGATTTCAACACCTTCCAATTGGATAGGGACTTGTCCTATGAGAAGGAATCGGTAGCTATTCTAAACCGGCATGTTTGTTAGTGGATATCAAAACATTTTTCTTCTATTCGTGTACAGTGGAGAGGTCAGCCTCCTGAGGCATCGACCTGGGAGATCCGAGTCCGATAAGCGAAGTCGTTATCCCCATCTTTTCCCCGACTCAGGCTCTTCCTTCTTATGTCTGTTCGAGGACGAACAGTTGTTTTTGAGGTGGAGAATGTAATTATCCAAAAACTCATCACTTGCTTTTAATGAAATATCTGTATTTCTCATGTCTTGAAAACCTCTTTTAGCATCACTTCAATTTGTGTGCGCAGTCCAGGCACATAGCCGGAAAGCATAAATATGAAAATACATGAAAAATGATAACTTTTGACTGTATAATGAATAAATTTGACTTCGGTCAATATTTTGGGTAGACAGACCCGGACCCGTAATTTGACAGTCCTAGATGGTCCGTAAGATAATTTAGGACTTGGGCATGTGCCCAGAAACAGATTTCGAGGTCCCAAGCCCGAAAACTAAATTTTTAAAACAAAATTATTTTATGAAATTATTTATGGAAATTTTAAATGATATCTGATTAGAACACAATGGTAGCTAGCCCGTATTTTCATTCTGGCGCTTGGTACAAGTCTTATATATGATTTAAGACATTTCTGTAAAATTTGGTGAAAAGCGGATGTCGTTTGACATGTTTCGTACCTAAATTGCTAATGTTGATGTTTTATGAAATTTGAGAAACACTCTATAATTTTGAGGTTTAATTCGTCGTTATTGAGGTTATTTTTGTGAATAGATCGCACGGATAAGTCCGTATGATATTATTAGACTTGTGTGCATGTTAGATTTGAAGCCTCGAGGGCTCGGGCGAGTTTCGGGTAGGCTTCGAGATGTTTTTAACTAATAAAAAAAAAATCGTGCACTAGTGCTCCATGATGTTTCTTCTTAAAAAAAACATATTACAGAATCCAACTCGGGCAGCAGCCATTTTTTTAATATTTTTGAACTAAAAAGACCTAGAGGCGATATTCGTCACACGGGTTCATCCCCAAAGTTTTGGTAAACAATTCTAAACACTTCTCTATCAATTAATCAATATTTTTCATCACATTTCAATCGAAAACCAAGAATTTCATGGCAATAATTAGGGATTTGGGTAGAATTAGGGATTTTTGATTAGTTGCGATTTAGACCTAGTTTTGGGGTCGGATTTCAAAATAAATTAAATATTCGGGTTCGTAGGTGAATGGGTGATAGGATTTGGTTCGAACCTTATGTTTTGACCCAGGGGGTCCGAGGTCGATTTTTGAGTTTTTGGGCAGAATGATTAGAAAGCTATAATTAGGCATTGGAATTGAGTTGTTTAGCATTTATTGATCCTATGAAGTTGATTATGTATAGATACACTTGATTTGGAGCTGAAATAAAAAGGGATAGTGGTGTTCGAGGCTTGCGTTGTCCGTAGAAGTTCGAGATAAGTGATTGGTCTAACCTTAGCTTGAGGGATTAGGAGTTGAGACCTATTTTCTATGTGGTAATTGTTGAGTACGACGTATAGGCATGGTGACGAGTATCTATTCGTTGGTGTCATGCATGACCGTGAGTCTTATATTGTGATTTCATGATTTCGTTGTATTATCCACCTTGGTGAAGATTTATAATTGTTGTATAAAATTTGTGGAAAGAATTGTGACCTATGAACATTGAGTAGCGCTGGCTCAAGTTGTTTAACGAATTGTTAAAATATAAGTGACAATTGAACTTTTAGACCATTCGCTCGAGTTATGTAATGAGTTGTGAAGGTATAAGTGATAACTGAATCTCTAGCGCATTCGCTCGAGTTGTGAAGTGAATAGTGAAGTAAAGGTGAGAAAGAGAAGAGATCATTATGCTAGCAACCTTGCAGGGCTATTTTGATTTATTTGTTATCCCCCTTGTCGGTATGTGGACATTATTGAAGATGTTCCCTTGCTGGGATTTAATTTTTAACTTGTTGCTTCCTTGCCGGGATTCCTATTGTAAATTTCCTTTATTTTCCTTGCCCTATTTTTTGTGTTATTGTTTGGGTGAGGAAGAGTGTTAAAGAACGAAGAGCGATGTCGTGCTAGTTTATTTTGTGAGGAAAGAGTGTAAAGCACGAAAGGTTATGTCGTGCCGCACTATGTACCATTTCGTGCCTAGTATATTGATTTCATGGTGAGGATGAGAGTAAAAGCACGAAAAGTGATAGCGTACAATTTATATTGATTCATATGGTGATGACGTGAGTAAAAGCACGAAGGGTGATGCTGTGCACTTGTCTTTGATTTTCCTGATTCTTGCTTATAATTGAGTTATGTTGTTGTTTACGTTTATTTACTGATTTTTGTGTTTTGCCTTGTGATTGTTATTTGGGTGAGGAAGAGCGTAAAGCATGAAGGGTGATGCCATGTATCATTTTGGTGAGAGAGCGTGAAAACACGAAGGTTGATGTCGTGTATTGTTTTAGTGAGATCGAAAAGCACGAAGGGTGATGCCGTACACTTGTCTTTGATTTTCTTATTTTTATTGATAACTGTGTTACCGTTTCTCTACACTAAATTGCTGCTTTCCTGTAGATACTTGTTGTACCGTGCAACATGATTTCTCCTTCAAATTTTAAATTGAACTATGATGATCCTCATATTTAATTGTTGCTCTAATGTTACTATTCGATGTTTCCCCGCAGCATGCTTTTCCCCCTCCCATACTTGACTATATATGGTTGTCACTTTCTATACTTCTTTTCTGTTGTATATAGGTAAATTACACATGTTTAATTGGTAGTCTGGTCCTAGCCTCATAACTACTTCGCCGAGATTAGGCTACGTACTTACCAGCATATGGGGTCGGTTGTGCTGATACAATACTTTGCATTATGTGCAGATCCCAAAGCATCTTTTGGACCGTGGTGTGGAGGCTACCTTTAGTCCACCGGAGACCCAAGGTAGACCTGCAAGCGTCTGCAAGCCCTTGCGTCTCCCTCTATCTCTATTTCGGGTTTCATTTTTCTTTTATTCAGAAATAGTGTATTGTTATTTCTTCAGACCTCTTGTATGTAGTATTCTTAGATAGTCTGTGACACTGTGATACCAGATTTTGGGTGCTTAAGGTTTTAAGGGTCGTAATGGATGCAGATTTCAAATATTTAATTGTTACCTTCCGCTTAATTATTTAAAGTTCCGATATTTTCATGTTATCGCTTTATATTGTTAAAAAAAATAATTGAATAATGAAGTAAGTAGCTAAGGGATTAGCTTTTCTAGCTCACATTAGTATGTGTCATCATGACTCATGAGGGTGAAAAATCCGCATCGTGACAGTATATTAACTTGAAGTCATTGTAGGAACCCATAAAATTCAAATGCTAGATCCGATTCTAAATGGACGTGGATTCAATTTTTATTGTATCCTTTCTCCTGTCTTTCCCATGCTGCCATGCGATAGAAGCACTAAATATTGAAGAGTAAACAAGGTACAAACTCGATTGACTCAATGGTTTACAGAAGTAAATGTTTAGTGAGTCTAGTCAATTTAAAAGGACATAGGTAATATTGAACTTTATCTTGTTATGATATTTCTATCGAAGTAAAGTGAGTTGTTCACTTATATCGTTTAAAAAGTCAACATACTATGAATATTTTCTTTAGGTTATGACAGTTTAGCACATGGGATCTTTGAAAAAGTATTTTGAAAAAGTTTAACCCGGTCAAACTTCTGATTTAGCTTAATCCATTGACTAATTGAGTCGAGTTTGAGCTTTGAGTTTTATACTAAGCCCAAGAATAATTTGATGGGTCAGACTCTAACACTAACATAAGAAATGAATTTTTGGCCTGATTTATTTTTAAAAATTACCATAAGATTTGTCCAAAACCACATAAGAAAATCAAATATTTCATATCCTACCTAAATGGAACAACTCAACATAAATAAGGTTCCATAATAAACCTGATATGATAACTTAAAATAACATAGCAACATGTTATAATTAATTAAATTTCACTAAAATGCATAACTTTTACCACACTATTATTATACGTAATAACTTAAATCCTTCATGTATTTATACGCTGGCACTTGAGCGCAATGGTTTGATATATAAATATGTTCTTGTATTACTCATACACATAGTGAAGTATTTTTTGGTTGATGATATTGTATATTCGCTTTCAAAATAATAATTAAAAATTATATATTTAATATAATAGTTTTTATTTGAGCCTACCAAATGTAAATAGTTTTGACTGCATACTAAAATGATCTTTGCCATCTTTTTTACGGAAAAAGCATAGCCTAGGGGTGAATTTAAGCTATGCACGAGCGTAAAAATTGCACGGGGCGCCCTATTTGATCGCCCCCATTTAACCTATTCCTATTTTTTTAAATTTTATGTCACGATCCGGATTTTCCACCCTCGAGAGTCGTGATGGCGCCTATTATTGAGAGCTAGGGAAGCCAATTATTTTTTACCACAAACATCAACAATTTAATAAAACGAAACATGATACAAGGACAACCAATCCATCCCTAATATGACGTCGAAATCCACCATATCTAAGAGCAATAAATTAACAGGGGCCTCAAGACCCTCAAACACTACAATACAGGAATGATGAACTCGGTCGCCCACTATAGAATCACCCACCGGTGTAGATACATAAACAGGAATACTCAAAGCATCACTAGGCATGACAAAGTACGGTGCAAAATAGGACGACATATATGAATACGTAGACCCAATGTCAAACAGTACTGAAGCACCTCTATCACAGAATAGAGTAGTACCTGTAATAATTGCATCTGATGACTCAGCCTCTGGCCTGGCTGGAAGAGCATAACACTGGGGTTGGGCCCACCTCCGTGAATCATATCTCTGGGACGATCGGCTACTGACTGGCCTCTACCTCTGGCAGTCCGAGCTCCACCTCTATGATCTCTACCTCCACCTCTGTGACCTCTACCCCTGCCTCTAGCTCGCTGGGCAGCCTGTGTAGGACAAGGACCTTGCTGCTGCGACTGAGCACCCCTCAATCTCGGGCAAGCCCTCCTGATGTGACTATACTCACTACACTCATAACATCCATCAGAATATTATAGTTGAGGAGCCTGGGACTGACCCTTTCGACTTGAATGACCACCTCAGAAGCAGTAAAGTGGAGGTGCACTGATGGGAGCTGGTCGTGCGCTGTAAGTCTGTAGATCAGAATAATACGGCTGCGAACCCCGACCACCTGAACTACCATGTGAGACCTGGAGAGTTGACTGAAAGGGCATAGGAGGATGTCCCATATCATAATAATCTCTACCTCCAAACGAGGTACCACTAAATCTACCTGCATGACGGGGCCTCTTATCAGACGAAGGACCGCCTCCCTGTGATAAATCAATCTCAACTCTATCGGCCGCATTGGCCGACTCCTGAAAAGTAATTTGACTCTCTGATCCCATAGCCATCTAGAGACGAATCAGCTGAATCAAACCATTAATAAACCTCCGCACCCTCTCTCTCTCTCTCTCTATGTGGAGTATAACAATATCATGGTGAGCAACATCAATAAATCGGGTCTCGTACTGAGTGACTGTTGTAGAGCCCTGTTGGAAGCACTCGAACTGCCTACGAAGAGCCTCCCTCTGAGTGACAAGGAGAAAATTCTCCAAACATAACTTTGTAAACTTGTCCCATGTAGAGGATGGCGACCATGCTGGTCTAGTTAAACAATTGTCCCTCCACCAAGTCTTGGCAGATCCAGATAGACGAAAGGTGGCGAAGCCGACCCCATTGGTCTCCAGAATGCCCATAGTCTGAAGAACCTCATGGAAGCTGTGTAAGAAATCCTGGGGTCCTCTGAACAAGCACCACTAAGCATGGTGGTAAAGAGCTTGGTGAACCTATTCAGCCTCCACATCGCATCTACGGACATAGCTGCTCCATCATCGGTCAAAGCCACTGTACCCGGCTGGAGTACCACAGTTGGCTGCACCACTGGAACCTGAGCCTGAGGAGCTACCTGCTCCGGAGTACGTGTCGTTGTAGTTTGAACCCCTCCTCTAGCCTGAGAAGTGGCTAGTGCTAGTGGAAGCAAAACCCTCTTTACTGATGCTCGCCATAAGGCCTACCAATTTGAGCAAAGCGTCCTGAAGAACTGGGGTGGCTATGAACCCCTTTGGGACTGGAGCAGGGCCCCCCGAAGCTGTTGGAGCTTGAACCTCCTCGTCATAATAAACCTGAGGCTCCATCTCTGGGGCTATTGCTCGGGGCTGAGCTATGCCCCTGCCTCAGCCTCTAGCAGGGACTCGCCCTCTGCCCCTCATGGGAGCTGCTGCTGGGGGCTCGGGCTGCTGAGCGGTAGAAGAGAAAGCACGTATTCTCGTTATCTGCGAATTAACAGAGTAGAAAGACAATTAGTATTTTGAGAAATGGAATCGCATGACAAAAAAGAACAAAAGTGGAATTTTCCTAACTCTGTAGCCATTGGGGATAAATACAGACGTGTCTGTACCGATCCCTCAGACTCTACCAAGTTTGTATGTGAGTTGTGAGACCTATGTAACCTATGGCTTTCATACCAACTTTTCACGACCCGGATTTCCCACCCTCGAGAGTCGTGATGGCGCCTACTAATGGGAGTTAGGCAAGCCAGTTATTATTTACCTCTTTTAGCAAACATCAACAATTTAATAAAACAAAGCATGTAATAATAAAGTGGAAACCTCAAATGTAATTAACTTAAAGAAATGAATAAAGTTTAACAAAATCCTCTACCCAAGATTTGGAGTCATAAACTCACGAACGTCTAGAGAATACTAAATACAATGTTTGAATAAAACATGAATCTGTTTGTTTTGGTACAAAGATAACAAACTGGATAAAATAGAAGAGACACCGGGCTTGCCGATGTCATCAAGGCTACCTCGGTGTCTCTGGATTGAAGGTCAGCTCCCAATCTACTACTGCAATCCAAAACATGCTGCTCAGGCAACGTGATCTCTGCAAAAAGATGTACAAAGTGTAGGATCAGTACAACCGATCCCATGTGCTAGTAAGTGCCTAGCCTAACCTCGGCGAAGTAGTGACGAGGCTAGACCATATTACCAGATAAACATGTGCAGTTATAAAATTTATTATGGAAAATAAACAGGAAATAAGCAGTTTATAAAAGGATGGGGAACATTCGGCAGGGTGGCAACAGTTAAAAACAAGAAGTCTAAATTTAAAGATAGAGCACCCAACAAAAATCTTAATCTGGAATAAGCACACTTAATCTATGATTTGTTGCGGCCGATCCATACATATATAGTATTGGTGCGGCGTGAAACCCGACCCATATCATTTAGTGTTGTTGCGGCATACATCCCGATATATGTATATATATATATCATTTATATTTGTTGTGACATGCAACCCGAACCAAAAAAAACCCAGCAAGGGAATATAACAACACAACTAAATCCCGGCAGGGGAGAAATCAACAAAACCAATAAAATTTCCCGGCAAGGGAATAACCATTAACTCTTCCTCTTTGTTACACTTCTCACTTTATAATTTACTTTATCATTCAAGACATCGCTCCAAAAATGTCATTTCATATCATATACCTTCTCAATCCATAACACAACTCGAGCCAATGCTCCACCGAGTTTAGTAATCATAATCCCTTTCTCATGCTATTTATAGTATGCATAAATTATCAAATAAGCATGGAAGAATCACAACAAATTCAAGGTAAACACAATACAAGGACACACGGTCATTCTAGACACCAGTGTATAGATACTCGTCACCATGCCTATGCACCGTACTCGACAAATAGCAATTAGCAAATAAGACTCTACTCTTATTCTCTCAAGTCAAAGTTAGACCAAATACTTATCTTGATGCTTCAAACTCAACTCAAGCCTCTAGTATATCCATACCCATCGAGTCCACCACAAAACCACTCGAATCTAGCCATAAATTACTTGAATGTATCAACAATTGCTAATTGAATCAATTTGAATGCATAAAAAATGAGTTCCCAAAGTTTTAATCAAAAATTCCCAAAATTCCCCCAGGACCACGTGGTCAAAACCCGAGGTTCAAACAAAAACCCGATTATCCATTCCTCCATGAATTCATATCTATGATTAGTTTTGAATTCAGACCTCAAATTGAGGTCTAAATCCACAATTTTAAGAAATCCTATTTTCTACCCAAAATCCCCATTTTCACCCATGAAAATCCTTGATTTTAAGATTAAAACATGTTTAATGATGCTAGAGATTGAAGAAATTAAGTAAAAATTGACTTACAAATGATTTGGAGAAGATAGGTGTCTTGGAAAATTTCCTATGGAGTTTGTATTTTGAAAGAATGAAGAAAAAGGGTCTAAAATTTGTCTAAGTAAGGAAAATGCAGGCCTCAGATGTGGGAATTGCGAACCCAGCAGATCGGGGAAATGCGAGACATTTGTTCGCATTTGCGATCTCGGCCAGTTGGGGAAGCTTCACATTTAAGAACGTCTTGGTCGCATTTGCGACCTCTGTCCAACCGGAGCACCTTCGCATTTGCGATGAAGCTCCTCGCATTCGCAAGAAGGGTCAGACCTAGCTAACTTTGCAATTGCGAGAACCCTTCGCATTTGCAAACCAATGCAAAGCCTGCATGTCTGAAGCACCTGATTGAAAACCAGCAAAATCCAAAGCTAATGAATGCAACTCGACACCTATCCAAAACTCACCCGAGCCCTTAGGGCTCCAAAACAATTATAAACACAAATTTAAAAATATCCTACGGACTTACTTGTGCGATCAAATAACCAAAATAACATCATATACACGGAATCAAGCCTCAAAACACATGGTTTCTTCCACCTTTTCATAAAACATTAATTTTCCATTAGAAGTTCGAGATATGCCAAATGACGTCCGATTTCAACAAAATTTCGCAGAAATATCTTAAATCACATATATGACCTGTACCAGGCGCCGGAACTAATACACGGCCGCGATACCAACACGTTCTAATCCTTTTTCATTTCAAATTTCCATATTTATTTCAGAAAAACATTATTAAAAAAAATCATTTCTCGGGCTCGAGACCTTGGATTTCGGTTCCGAGCATACGCCCGAGTCCCATATTTTTCTTTGGATCTTTCGAGACTGTCATATAATGGGTCAGGGTCCGTTTACCCAAAATTTTGACCAAAGTCAACTTTAATCAATTAAATTTCAAAATTCATCATTTTTATGAAAGAATTCAGGTTTAAGCTTTCTGACTACGCGTCCGGACTATGCACGTAAATTGAGGCGACTAAAAATAAGGTTTTCAAGGCCTCTGAAGCACGAAATGAATAAGAACACAGGTGTTGACTCTTTTGGTCATCACATTCTCCACCTCTGAAACAGTCGTTCGTACTCGAACGGACAAAAGAAAGAAGCACCTAAGTCAGGAAATATATGAGGATAACGGCTCCGCATATCAAACTCGGACTCCCAGGTTGATGCCTCATGAGGCTGACCTCTCCACTAAGCACTCACAGAAGGAAAACTCTTCGACCTGAAGTGTCAAACCTATCGATCTATAATAGCCATCGGCTCCTCCTCATCAGACTGGTCCTTGTCAACTGGACAGTACTGAAATCTAACACGTGGGATGGATCATTGTGATATTACCAAAGAATCGAAACATGAAACACTGAATGCACGGCTGATAAGCTAGGTGGCAAGGCAAGTCTATAAGAAACCTCTCCCATACGATCGAAAATCTCAAATGGACTAATGAACCTAGGGCTAAGCTTTCCCTTTTCTTCCAAATCTCATCATGCCCTTCATAGGCGATACTCCGAACAATACTCGCTCACCAACCATGAAAGCCACATCTCGAACCTTGCGATCTACATAACTCTTTTTCTTGGACTGATCTATTCGAAACCTATCCTGAATGATCTTGACCTTATCCAAGGCCTCCTAAACTAAATTTGTACCCAGCAACCGAGCCTCTCCCATCTTAAACCACCCAACTAGAGATCGACACCGTCTACCATATAAAGCCTCATAAGGAACAATCAGGATGCTGGACTGGTAGCTGTTTTTGTACAAACTCCGCTAAAGGCAAGAACTAATCCCACGAACCTCCAAAAATCAATGACACAAGCTCTAAGAATATGCTCCAATATCTGAATAGTTCGCTCAGACTGTCCGTCCGTCTGAGGATGAAATATTTTGTTCAACTCAACCTGGGTGCCCGACTCTCGCTGAACTACTCTCCAGAAGCGCAAGGTAAACTGCGTACCCTAGACTGAAATGATAGGTACACGCACCCCATGAAGGCGAACAATCACTCAGATGTAGATCTCAGCTAACCTCTCGAATGAATAAGTGGCTGCAACAGGAACAAAATGCACTAACCTGGTCAGCCTTTCATCAATGACCTATATCGCATCAAACTTCATCCGGGTGAACGGGAGACCAGTAACAAAATTCAAATTAATCCTCTCCCGCTTCCACTCGAGAAGCTCAAGCCTCTGAAATACTCAACTAGGCCTCTGATCCTCATACTTAATTTGCTGACAATTCAAACATCGAGCCACTTATGCAACAATATCTTTCTTCATCCTGCACCATCAGTAGTGTTGTCTTAGATCTTGATACACCTTCACGACGCCCGGATGAGTAGAATACCGAGAACTGTGGGCTCGAAGATCAACTCTCGAATCCCATAAACATTGGGCACACAAAATTGCCCATGCAATCTCAACATGCCATCATCATCTAAGGTTACTTTTTTGGCACCTCGAGGCTGCACCGTGTCTCTCAGGATACAAAACGGATATCATTAAACTGTCGTTCACGGATACACTCCAATTATATAGAGGGAGGGATCGTGCAAACTAACACTCTGCTAGGCTCGAAAATATCCAACCTCAGAAATTGATTGGCCAAAGCTTGAAAATTCAAAGCAAGCGGTCTCTGGCTGACTTGAATATAATCAAGACAACCCATACTTTTATGAGTAGATTGTACCTTTGATGCTGGGTTTTTTAGATCTGTTGTTTGAGTTTTTTATTATTTTGATCTGATCCAGTATGATTTTGTTTGGAAAATTGATTGGAGGTTGTATCTAAAGTTTTAGTTAATTTGGTGGAAATTTTATTGTAGATTTTATAAATTTGGGTTGAAATATAGTTGAACGAGAGAAGAAGATGATTTTGTATCGTATATTCAAATAGTTTGCAAATATACCATTTTAGTATATAATTCATTCCAACTATATACCCTATTAGTATACATATATACTATATTGGTATGATAAGCTAGTTGAATCATTTTTTTGTTGTATTAGCTGCATTTAATTTGTACAATATTTGATTTTCTTTTAAAAATAGTAATACAATACAATATCTTGAAATACCTTACTATATTAATATGTGGTATACTATTCTTTTATTTCTCTTTATGCATGTGTGTTATGTAATAGTAGTAAAGTCATATAGTTGTCATGAATTGACTAGTAAAAATGTATACCCATGCTGGTATAGTTATATGCCATACTGGTATCACATGGTAGTTGAATATTATTTTTGTTGTTTTAGCTGCATCTTAAGTGAATTCTATTATGAAATAATTAATATGAACATGAGTTGCAATGCTAGAATTTTTATGTGCCGATGGACATAAATTATGTGTATTATATAGTTTTATAATTATAGGCAATTGTTCCTCATAAAACTATATACCCTCTTAGTATACAAAATGAGCAAGTTGTTTTTTCAATATTTAGCTTGCAATACGAGCATGTAATTTTCTCATATTTTTATTGCGTCCTTTAATGTTTTGTTACAGTAGTATAATCGTAGATAGTTGTAGCAATATTCTAGAAAAATCACATGTTGTGTTGGTATACATATATACTATATTGGAATCACATGGTACTGGAAGTCGTTTACTACTTTTACTTTTGTTGTATTTTTTAATATTGTATTGTCATTTTTATTCTAACTAGTACACATGGAGATTTGGTTTCCGTAGACTATATTTTCTTGCTCTATAACTGGTTGTATTACTGCTAATGGTAGCGTGTGTACTGATATTTATAGGAAAGTAGATCGAGGTTTGCATGGCAAGCACATGTTGATTCTTAAAATCTAATTATATAATTTATGGTGCTGAGCAGCAATCATTGTGATATTCATTGAATTTGATCAAGTGATAACTAGTATTATTTTAGTTTAATAATTGAATTTAATAAATCAGAAAGAAAAAAAGGCATAAGGTATGTTGTACTAGTTATATTAAAAAAGGTGAACAAATATTTAATATATCAATTATTTTTTTTACTGTATAGAAACAATAGTAAAAAAGTAAATGAAATTAGATTAAAAAGAGAGAAAGAATTAAGAAAAAGAAGTTAAATGAAACTAAGAAGAAAATGAGAAAAAAGAAAAAAGAAAAAAGAAAAAAAGGAAAAAAAAGAAGAAAAGAAGCATATAAATAACAAATGAATCGGAGAATAAAGAGAAAAATCCCCACAAAAACTATTGGATAGAAAATGTAATTAGTTTATGGGTAGAAAAATAAATGGGTAGACAAGGATAAATAATTTTATTTCTGTGGGTAACTGATTCAAAACCCAAGAAAAAATGATATTGCATAGTCGTTGTAAAAATAATAGTCGAAAAAATATATAAAATTTATGTATGGGGGCTATTCTTCTTCCGTGGAGACAAAGTCGTCCCTTTTATATATAGATATATATATATATATATATTTTGTATGTCATATACAAAAAATACACAAATTTTATATACTTTTTCGACTATCAAATATAAATAATTTCGAGCACGTGCTAAAAATGATAATATTCCAAATATTAACGTCCTCTTTCTCGCCACTATTTAACCCGTAACTATTTTTCTTTAAAAGCTTAACATTACCCAATATTTAGATAACTTCATATCCGATTTTTCTTCACATGCTGCTTCTTTTATCTCTTCTTCTTCGTTTTTTCTTCTTTATCATAACATTGAGATTCAAACTTTGGGGCCTTAGGATGACAGCTTTGGGAGGCTTAAGAGAGGGACTGAGTTAGAGGCAAATTTAATATTCAATGATTACGAGTGTGACTATTTTTAATGCAAACCTATCGCTAGTGAAAGAGATCAATTAGAAGGTATATTTTGCCATTTCAATTTGTTTTTGATTAAATCGATTCAGTTCAGTTTCGATCCATTTTAAAATTAATTTAGTCCTATTTACAAGATTATTGTGCATCGCTCCATACTTAGCTTGATCATCAAACAGGATAAAAAATTTTCAATTCGATCTGAGTCTCTAGAATCACATTCTATTAAATAATGTGATTCAAAAATATAAATTTTCTCTATCCCCATAATTCCTGAAAATAAGCAGATCATTTTGGAGTGCTTAAGAAGGAAATGTCTTCCTCTTCATTGTTCGGGTAGTAAGGCTACGTCCATTGCTAGGTTAAGCAAGTACCAAGAGCTTTTACAATGGTCCAGTGTTCCCAAAATGGAGAAGGAATTAATAAATAGTTACTCCGCTATAAAATTAAATAGTTCCTCTACTATTTACCAATTCGCTATTTACACGTAAAAAATATCAATGTATAATTGACCATTGAATTTTATCCCAATTCTCATTTCAATTAGATACATTGAATTTTAAAATCCCAAATCCCATTTCAATTGTAGCATAATTGAAAATTTCGAAATAATTGTATAAGACTTGTAAAAGTATTAGTCTTCCCAATTTACAATTTATCTATAAATTATCTACAATTTATCAACATTTTATTTACAACTTATCTACAATTTCTGGAAATATGTCTTCTTCTTCGACGAGTTTCAATTTGAAATTCAGTCAAAGCCGAGTTTGATCTTCACCAAAACCCCTCAAAATTGAGATATAAACTCCTAAACATATTCCGAATTATTTACAACATCACCCAATCCAAACAAATAATGATTTTTGAAAAGCCAAATTTGAATTCAAAGCTTTCAAGCTTTTTAATGGCTATCAATAGTGGAAAATATATGGAAGAACAGATTTTTTGAACTTTGAGATCTCTTTCCATTTCAAATTTCGCATTTAATGTTGATAGAATAACACGCAGATTTGGTGCCTTCATTTTTGCGCGTTTTAATGGCCAAATTTATCTATTTTTGGATTAGTATATAATTTACAGTAAAAGTGTGAACAACACGCATAAATAACAAATTACGAATATTTTTGATAATAAAATTTGATAGGTAAAAATCCATTTTTGAATTTCTTCCCTCAATCCCTTATATAGATCCACTCCTATCTACCAAATCAGCCGACAATACTTTAGTAGTGGGCCAGTCCTAAGGAGCTTGCATAGGGGCTTTGGCTAAAATTTTAGAAATTTTACCTCCCATAGCAAAAGTGTACACCTTATTTAAAATAATATTTTCTATAGTCACCTTATAATAAAATAGATATTTAAGGTATATACTACCATTAAAGCGTGAAATATGCTATTAATGTTTTTTCCTCTCTTTCTTTCAATTAACACAAGATTCTCTCTCAAAATCACAAAAACAATTTTCTTTTTTCTCTCTCTTTGAGCAAAATATCTTCTTCTAATCGTGAATTTTCTCACTTAATCCTCAAGGTTTACTACAATTGAAAATACCTCTACAAGTTAAATCAATCTACAACGTGTACACCAACATGAACGTTGGATTAATAATAGGGAAAAAGTTCTTCAAATGATGATGCTACATAATTATGAGTCAAAATCGTTAACATCATTATCCACTATCGGCTCACCCTCTTAGACAAAAAAATCTTGCCATGGCTATTAGAAAAGATTTGGGAGCAGAACTTTTGTCCGTCTCTATTTTTAGTTTTTTTATGACCCAAGAATACCACCCTAAGGACCATGTTGGCGCCTAATATTTCACTTGATAGGTGAGCCAATGTAAGAATAATTTATCAATTTTTAACAATTTATATTAAATGATGAAAAAAGTTAAATATCTACAACAAATCTAAGGTAAGGTGCAGAAAACTATATCAATTTAAATATCTAATACAACTCTGAATTTGGCGTCATAAGTGCACGAGTTATTAGAAAGTACTCATAAATCTCGGAATAAAAGTAAAGTTAGCTGAGAGAAATTACACAGCTAAAAATAGAAATAAAGGTACTTTAGGGGCTGCAGGCACTGAGCAGCTCTACTTCAAGTCTTCACTCAATCGCCGACATGTGCAATCTACGGACCGCTGCTAGGACCAACTCCAAAATCTGCACAAGAACTGCAGAGTTTAATATGAGTACAACTGACCATCTGTACTCTATAAGTTCTGAGCCTAACCTCGATGAAGTAGCGACGAGGCTAAGGCAGTCACTTTCAATAACCGTTACGCAATATAAAAATAATTACCGAAAGGAAAATGCAGGAACAAATTAAAGCATCTAATACATGAAGACAACTCAACCTCTGAAGGAAAACAAATAAATTCCCAAAATATCAATCCTTAGAGTCTCGTATAAAAATACCGAACCCAAAACAACACGATAAGAAAATAGAAATATATAGACCGTTATGGCGCGCAACCCGATCCCAACGTACGACATAATCCTCCCTTATTCCACCATAATAATATCAACAATAATGTGTGCATATATATATATATATATATATATATATATATATATATGTGTGTGTGTGTGTGTGTGTGTGTGTGTGTGTGTGTGTATATATATATGAGATTCAATATCATAATTCACCTTTATTTTACCATATCAATCCATCCTTATTTCATCTATTGCAGCGAGCAATCTGATCCACCATATCATTAAAATTCATTCTTATTTAACCATATCAATCCACCGTTATTTCACTTGTTGTGGCGCACAACCCGATCCTACCATCTCAATGTAAATTCACCCTTTTTCGCCATACCAATCCTTCCTTATTTCACATGTTACGGCGCGCAACCCGATCACATCGTACAGTATGAACAAATCAATAAGTGCATTTAATTTAACAACTTAAATTTCAAGAGTCCTCTACGAGTAATGTATGTGAAGTAGAAATAGAAAAGAAATCTTGTCTCAAATCAAGAATCCACTATAACGAATACTAAGCATCAAGACAATTCAATAAATGACAACTAGGGGTACAATTAAGTCATTTAAATCAAGTAGCAATAGGTTATGAAATTGGGGAAAAATATGATATTTTAACACGAGAATAGTATTTGACAAGTAGCAAGTAAACACATGAGAAACATTTAGAGCACGTAACAGTTAAGGCATGGAAGGAAATAACTAATGAATTGCGAAGAATTAGGGAAACAAGTTATTTGGCGGCATAGAGGCATTCTTCACCTCGCATATACTACGCAGTACATGAATTTCATATAGCACGTTGTTCAAGGTTCTTAATTCCTTCAAAAATCAATGCTAAGCCCAACACTTACCTTACTCCACAATCAATTCAGAGATCCCTTTCGTCTATAATCTGCCTCCAAACTAGTCGTAGCTGACAACAATTGATTCCATAATGTTAAATAATGCCAAGGGAACCAATTACAATACACAAAGATAGAATTTTTATGCTTTTCCCCAAAAAGTAAAAAAAAAAGTCAAACCCGGGCCCGCATAGTCAAATCCTGAGATTCGGGCCAAAACCCATTTACCAATTCACCCCCGACCCTAATCATGTAACTAGTTTTGAAATCTCACCCCAAACTAAGGTCTAAATCCCGAATTTGCAAACTCCCCCCTCCCCTCCCCCCTCCCAATTTTTCCTAAATCTCCAGTTTTCTACCATAGAAGAACAAACATTAAGCATAGCAATTAATGGGTGTTGACAAAAATGAATGAAAACGAGTTAATTATACTAACTTATGAAATTGGGATGAAAAACATCTTTAAAATCGTCTCTAGGTCGAGATCAATCTTGAAAATGGGATAAATCCCAATTTTGGATTGTTTAAAAGACTGTGTGTCAGGTATTTGCCGTGTTCGCGAGGCATCTTACCTGATCGTACAACATTCAACATAAATGGCCTTTGTGTCCAGACTAAAACCTCCATGTTTGCAATGGCCTCACCTACCTGGACGCCGTGTTCAAGAGCCTAGGCTCCTATTCTTGTAGAGTAACCCCTACCTCGAACGAAATCTCCCTTAACCCATCGGCTTCGCGTGTGAACAGTTGCATTCAGGAAGGGTAATCCCTCCCTTTCTTCGCGTTCACATTAAAGAACATTATTCCCTATCTCATTTTCCCCCTTGTAATCGTGAAGGATAAAACCTCACACACCGGCAATAGGAAAAAGAAAAACCAGAATTTTGTATGTTCAAATGGTCCGTAGGCTATCCAAAATTCACCCGAGCTCTCGGGCTCCAAACCAAACATGCACGCAAGTCAAATTTGAGATTCTAAAGCATGCTTTAGAACTCACTTTTGTTGTCCCACGTGTTAGATTCTAAAGCATGATTTCTATTTTAATAAATTTTCACATAAAAGTCTTCGAGAAAAAGGCACAGAATATGCATGCAAAATGAGGAAGGCTAAAAGGATATATTTGAGATTTTGAAATAGAGAATCAAGGGTTAAAGCACCAGATGACCTATTGGGTCATCATATTCCCCACCTCCAAATAAGCGTTAGTCCTCAGACAGACATAGAAAAGTACCTCGGCTAGCGAAAAGGTGAAGATATCTACTCCACATGTCCGACTCGTACTCCTAAGTGGCTACCTCGATCATCCGACCTCTCCACAGCACTCGATGTGAAGGATAACTCTTTGACCTCAACTTTCAAACCTGCCGGGCAAGAATAGCCATCGACTCCTACTCATAAGTTAAATCATTGTCCAACTGGACTAAATTAAAATCTAACACGTGGGACATATTACCATGACACTTTCGGAGCATGCACAAATGGAACACTGGATGTACTGCTGATAGACTAGGTACCAATACGAGCTTGTAGGCCACCTCACCCACTCTCAAAGAATATCAAAGGGTCTATTATTCCCAACCTCTAAGCGTTCGTCCTCAAATGGACATAGAAAAGTACCTCGACTAGCGAAAAGGTGAAGACATGTACTCCACATGTCCAACTCGTACTCCTAAGTGGCTGTCTCGATCACCCGACCTCTCCACAGCACTCAATGTGAAGGATAACTCTTTGACCTTAACTGTCAAACCTGCCGGGCTAGAATAGCCATCGACTCCACCTCCTAAGTCAAATCATTGTCCAACTGGACTGAATTAAAATCATTGTCCGTGATACTTTCGGAGCATGGACAAATGGAACACTGAGTAGCAATACGAGCTTGTAAGCCACCTCACCCACTCTCTAAAGAATCTAAAAGGGTCTGTTATACCTAGGGCTCAACTTGACCTTCTTACCGAACCTCATAAAATCTTTCATGGGTGAAACCCGAAGCAATGCTCTCTCTCGAACCATGAATGCAAAATCACGAATTCTAGGTTTGGCATAACTCTTCTATCTATATTGAAGTGTGTGAAGTCAATCTTGGAAAATATTGACCTTATCCAGGCATCTCGCACGAAATCTGCACCCAACAACTGAGCTTCCCACGGCTCGAACCACCCAACTACCAAACGACACCACCTCCCGCACAATGCCTCATAGAGAGCCATCTAAATGCTCAATTAGCTGGTGTTGTTGTATGAAAACTTTGCAGGCAAGAACATATCCCAAGAAACCTCGAAATCCATAACATAAGTGCGAAGCAAGTCCCAATATCTTCATAGTGCATTGGACTGTCCATCCGTCTAGGGATGAAATAATGTGCTCAACTTAACCTGCGTGCCCAACTCATGCTGTACTGCCTCCAGAAGAGCATGGTGCCTCGATGAGAAATGATAACTAGGGCATACTATGAAGACAGAAGATCTCGCATATGTAGATATCAGCGCACCGCTCTAAAGAATAGGTAACTTCCAATGAATAAAATGTGCTGACTTGGTCAGTTTGTCCATGACCTATACCGCGTCGTATGAAAAAATCCATAGTGATGCACTCCCATTTCCACCCAGGAATCTCTTACTTCTGAAGGAAACTACCATATCTCTAATGCTCGTATCTTTCTAACAATTTAGAAACCGAGTTCCTTCTTCATCCTTCTTCACCAGTAATGCTGCTGCAACTCCTGATACATTTTGGTGATACCTAGATGAATAAAATATCGGGAACTGTGGGCCTCCTCAAGAATCAACTCACGAAGTCCATCTACATTAGGCACACAAATACAACCTTGAATCTTCTAAACCTCATCATCTCCAACACTAACCTGTTTGGCACTACCGCACCACATTGTGTCCCGAAGGATAAGAAAAGATGCTGCTCGTGCTTCTCTCAACTTTCATCAATTAATACAGTCGTGAAGGAATCCAAGTAGGTCTTGAACACCCGATTAATCAAATCCATAAATGCTGCTGGGGCATTTATCAACCCAAAAACTGTCTTACGAACATCAGATGCCCTAATCTTTAACTGATGGTAGCCAGACCTCAAATCGATATTTGAAAACGCCTTGGCACCCTGAAGCTAATGAAATGTGTCATCAATCCTCGACAATGGATACTTGTTCTTGATGGTGACTTTCTTCAACTAGCGATAATCTATGCAAATCCTCATCGATCCATCTTTCTTCTTCACGAACAACACAAGTGCACCGCAGGGCTACACTAGATCTAATAAATCTTTTATCAAGCAAGTCATGCACTTGCTCCTTCAAATTTTTCAATTCTGGTGGGCCCATACGGCATAGCGGAATAGAAATTCGCTAAGTGACCAGAGCCAAATCAATACAGAAGTCAATATATCTATTTGGTGGCATCCCCATCAAATCTACAAGAAAAATCTCTGGAAACTCATGAACAACTAGCACTACATCCATGGAAGGAACCTCCGCACTAGAATTGCGAACATAAGCCAAATAATATAGACACACCTTCTCGACCATAGGTCGTACCTTTACATACGAGAAAACCCTGATGTTAGAATTCCAGAAGTCCCCTCCACTCTAATCGATGCAACCCCGAAAAGGCTAAGGTCACTGTCTTGGCGTGACAGTACAATATAGCGTGATAAGGTGGCAACCAATCCATACCCAAGATGACATCAAAATCTACCATATCAAGAAGTAGGAGATAGACGTTAGTCTCAAGACTCCTAACAATAACCACACACTAGCAATATACACAATATACAACTATATAAACTCCCACAAGTGTGGACACAAACACAGGAGAGCTCAAAGAATCATGAGGAACAACCGGATATGAAGCAAAATAGGATGACACATGGGAATAAATAGAGCCCGGATAAAATGGAATTGAAGTATCTCTATGGAAAACTAGAACAATACCTGTGATAACAATGTCTGATGAATCAGACTCAGGGCTATTTGGGAAAGCATAAAATCAAGGCTAGGTCCCACTACTCTTAGCTACATCTCTAGGTTGGGCTCTTACTGTAGACCCTTTTTTCCCTCGCGGAGTCAGGGTTTCGACATTCAATACGAATAACTCATTTCCTTTTTGAGAATTGGGTATTTTAATTTGAAGAGTCACCACCTAACGTATTTAAGGCGCATTAGGGCACCCAAAGCAAATAACTCATAAAAAATGGCTTGCATTAGCATAGATTGGGTAATGGCTCGAAATAACCTTGAGCGGAAGGTGATAGGCACCCCTCGCGGTCCACAATGGTGGGTCCCGAACGAAATCAAATTATGTGAATTAGTCTTTTAAACAGATAAAGAAATTGAGAGAAATAGGTATTACATTTAAAACTTGGGGTAAAAAGGGTCCTTGGTTGTTTATCCTATATGATCACATCATTACAATACTTGGTAAACCTTTCTCAACTAGAGAGGTTTCCCATGGCATTAGCGAACAAGTCATCATATTCTTTTACTACCCAATTACCCTCCCCTTAGTAGTAATATAAGCGCTTTTAATTGAACGAACTCTATGTGTGCATTACCCCTCCCTTCCTTGTGGTCCCGGAGGTATTTGGGACCTATAATTTAGGTGGTTCTAAACTTCTCAAAGTGACTTAAGGAAGAAAAATTTAGGCGACTATTAGAATAATTAGGACGGTCAAGTAAAGAACAATTAAGTAGGGGTGTTCAAAACCGATCCGAAACGAAAACCGATCCAAACCGAAGCTTAACGGCTCACTGGTAACGGCTTAACGGCTTAACGGACGCAGAACGGATTGAATTTTTTTAATTAACGGCTTATCGGTTTGGGGATGGATTATTCAATTTTCTTAATGGCTAATCCGTTAACCCGTTAAGAATATAAATACATTATATATATATATATATATATATATATATATATATAATTTATTTTTATTTATACATATTAAATATAAAAAACTAAAATCCTTGAAAATGATTAGCAAAAGTTTATTTCTACTTCTAAGCATTTTTATTCTCGGGATCTAAAAATTTTTTAGTTCTATTTTTAATTTATTTTTGGTTGTAATCCTCCTATTTGGCAACATGCCGGAGATGGTAAAGCTAATTTCCTAATCACAGAAATCAAATTGAGTGAGTCTGGCAAAGAAAATTGAATGCATCATATTGCCTCTAAAATATTATTTTTATGGCAATTCATTATTTCTAAGACGAAGAGAATAAGAAATATTCAGTGAACATATATGTTAGGCCGATAAACCGCCCATTAACCGCCCTATAACTAACCTGATGCCAATCCGCCCGATATCTTATCGGGTGGCTAACGGATTAATACATTTCAAAGCCGATAACCGTTAAGTCAAACCGTTAAGAGTAAAAAGCCGCCCAATCCGCCCGGTGAACACCCCTACTATTAAGGGGCTCACGTTTACCTCCACAAATAAGAAAAGAACAACACGTCTCAAATAATAATATTTCAGACATTTCCAAAGATCCTAGAGCAGGATATCTAGGCGAGCAAGTAGAATTTATGCATCATCGTGCTAAAGCGAGGTGATAGAGACCTAATCAGTTTGCCTACTGATTTTAAGGCTTGTTGAATCTGGGTAGTTCACAAATAATAAAAGCATAGTTTTATAGTTTGCAGTAAGTTAGTCACCTTACAGGCTTGCCTAGGCGTGTAAAAGTGATGTCTTATAAGCATGGTACCTAATCATTAATCAAGAGCACAGTAAAGCAGTAAAAAATTTTAAGCAGGCAGTTTGGATCCTATTGGCATAATGGTCTAGGTGCTGAAATTTACATTACATAGCTGGTTTATACACACTTATCTCTATAACATCTAAAAATGTTGGGATTGTTTATTAATCATTTTTTTTACAGAAAAGATAGTTATTGATTTAGGCGATATAGACATGGTTTAAAAATCGAATACGAATACAGTCCTAAGGCAGGATCTCTAATGCACAGAAAGAATAGACGTTTTTTCACTTGGGAGAAATATAACAGTAACTTAATAATAAGATTACTAGATGATCATGATTATGCAAGAATAGAGTTTTGTAACAAATGAGGTAGTGAGCCTATAACATGTTGTCTAGTATGCAAGTGATCCTAAAAGCATGGTTTCTAAGGCAGGTAAACATAATATAAACATAAAGCATGATTCCTAATGCATGTAAACATAAGGTAAACCTAAAGCATGGTTTTTCATGCAAATGAACGTAACATAGAACTAAAGGCATGATTTCTACCTGGTTTTCCCAAAAAAGTCATATAAGAATGGCAAAATACATAGTTTACCCATCAACCTTGCAGCGAAATGCCTTTTACACATATCTCTTTTACGAAAAACCTTTTGCAGACTCATAATTTCAAAAGTGTGTCTAAGACACACCACTTTTGTGCTTGACCAATTCTTTAGATAACATGAAATTCATGCCCTAAAAGGGTCGCGAAACGTATCAATGACTTTAAAAAAGGGAAAAGAAGATTAGAAATTAAAATTAAAATCCATCTTCTTCATCTTTTCATTTTCTATCTTAAGCACCATTGTTGCTACCATTATCGTTATTGGTGAAACAGTTTCCAACAATATCAAAATTTAACTACACTATCAAAACAACTAGCCAAAAATAATCGAGCAACAAATTTTATTCAATAAACCAATAATAAACAAGGCACATTTTAATTTTCAAATTTTTTTTGATACCCCAACAATGGTGTATTCTAGAAATTTTTACCAAACATTCAATAATAATGTTAAGGCTATTAAATCTGTCACAAATAAATAATTTTCACAATATTTTGACAATAAACCAACAAAATTCGCTTAATTTAACATCTAAAATTGATATTTTCTTTTAAAAACTCTTTTTGATGGAAGAAAATGGGGGGATGATGGTGAGGAAGAAGACTGGAGGGAGGGGAGGGGTTCCTGTAGGGATGGGAGAAAAAATAGGATTTTTATGGGTTTCACGTGGTTTTTTTGTGTGTAAACACGCCAGTGCTATATGGTCAAAAGTAGTATGTCTTAGACACAATTTTTGAAGGTTGAGTATGTAAAAACTTTTCCGTAAAAGAGAGGTGTGTTACAGGGATATTGTTGCAAGGTCGATGGGTAAATTATATATTTCGCCTATAAGAATCCCTCCCTTTTACTAATTTTCCCAATGCCTGTTTACAAAGATTATCATTACAGACCTCAAATAAATAAATTACATAATAAATATAAGATATGTTATAGGGAGCCTCAACTAAGCCAAAAGTGAACTTGGTAATACCAGGCGTTTAAAAATGTCAAAGATGTCATAGTCCAGAGTATCCAATGAGGTATATGGGTGCGTCAAAGTTCCCAAAGGCCTCAAAGACCCCAGGCAATGCTCACACCAAGATCCTTATAAAAAGAGAAGTAGTTATGTGTGGTGTGGAAGGGCCAGCCTTAATGTACCAGAGTATGGTGGAATGTCGTGGATGCCTAGGCAGTACATACACCGGAGGTGCAGAACATAATTAATCTATGAGTAGAAGCGAGGCTGCTTGACATAGTCGGAAGAACATAGTAAAAATAGTTCAGAGGTAAAAATTTTAGGAGTGAAGAGGTATTTCAAGAACGGGGACAGTTTCAAAAAAAAATATTAAGAGTGAAAATAATTTTAGAAGTAAGTAAGAGAAGAACAAAGATCCAACAAACAAACACACAATCACAAAACTTAGAGTTCCCAGAATCAAAACTATTTATTACTTGATTTTAAGTGAATAGAAACAAGTTTACAAATAGGTATTTGGGGGTTTGGGAGTATTGGGAGCTTAAATCAGAAACACATGAACATGGATAAGAGGGGAAGCATATTGATCAATAGTACACAGAATATGCATGAATTTATTTGCAACCAGTGACCAAATTCATAGCATTAGAATACAAATTACTGATTCAGAGTATTATCAAGGAAATTATACTTAAAGCTAAAGTTACAATAATCATTAAAGCATAGAGACAGAATGAAGGAATATATTTAGAAAAAAGGTCTACCACATTGAATTAGTCATACCAATTGTAGTTAATCGGATAAATTAGGAGCCTGAACTACTTATAATGAGCATGATAATTGAAGAAAACAGACAAGAGCTCAAGTAAACTTGCTGGCTAAATAGAAAACAAGAAGATTGAAACCTAGACATGCTGATTAAACACTGAACAAGAGAGGTAAAACTTAAGCATACCAATCAAAGCAGTAAACAGGAAGAAAAACTAAGCACCTAATCTGTTAAACTAGTGAGGAAATAGGCATGGATTTAGCAACCATGGAGCACATATATTTGAAATTTAGAATGATATTGAAATAATAACATACTAGTTAAGGAAGCAAATTGCATAAAGTAAAGCAGGTAGAGTTCCACAATCTAGCCTTGACTTTTAGCCGGCTAGACGAGCGTAGTATAAAGTGAGATGAGAGAAAAATTAAGTGTGTGTGTATATTGAACTATTATTCGTCTTCAAAGAAGTTAGAATGAGATTTTATATAAAACTTACGAAGTAGAGCAAATAAGGTAAAAAGATCACAAGTCAGTCAATTAGGGGGTAATCAAATAATCAGAAAATCAATTCATGTAAGGGAGTCCGGAATAAGATCCCCTTATTACAGGTAATCACTTAACAGTCACAACAAGTGGAGGTTAATTAGGGCAATGAATCCAAATAATACCAAATAGGAAATCAGTAAGAATCCCAAAACAATATGGATAATTTATTAAGGCAAGTGTGATCAATTAAAGTCACAAATAAGATATGTGCACACAGATTTCAATTGGGCAAAATAATAGGAAATAATAAATAAAACCTTTAAAAGAATACATATTTTGGGCAAAACGTTACTCATATTCCATAAATAGAAATTAAATAAGTAAAGCTTCACAAAAGTACAAAATTCAGCAAGAAATAAAGGTTCGAACCATAAATAGAGATTAATTAGGGAAAAATACTAAATAAATACTGGATTATAACAAGGAAAACATTTAAGCCCAAAAATGGAGTAAACTAATATGACTGGTATAACAAAATAACAATGTATCAAAACAAAATTGAAGAGCCAGTATATCGCACAGAATCAACTGGGGTTTGAACATTCATGCAAAAATGAGTTAAGATGATGAAGAAACAGTTAACTAAATACTAAGAACTTAAAAAAAATCATTGAAGAAAAGTTTTAGAGGAACCCTAGTTTATAAAGAGTGATTAAAAATTGAAATAATCAATTAAAACAAGAGATTTTTTTGAAGGAAAATTATTAATAACATTCAAATCACCTCAGATCTATAAATATCTTAGAAGAATCGACAATATCAAACTACGGTTTTTAGAAAAATAGCAGAGGTGAAGAAAATAGGTCAAGAACCCTTAGTTTCGTAATAATACTAGGAGATCCTTACTTACAAACGAAAAATGGCCTGAGACAGGTCGGTAAACAAAGTTTCAGACCAGAACCAGTTGGAGTTCCTTGAAGTCTTCTCAAAAACTCGTGAAATGAAAGAGCCATAGAGTGTAGGAGGCCAGGGGTGGTCGGATAAGACATACAAGAACGATAGGAGTTATACGCCAGTGATGGCGACTAGGGTTAAGGATAAGTTGAGAGAGAGAGAGCTGAGAGATGAGAAGAGATAATGAAATAGTGTTTTGAGAGAATGAAAATGATTTGGGGTAGGTTTGGGGTTATTTAAAGTAGGGGTGAATATGGAGAGTTGATCTAAAAGATCAACGACCACGATTGGAGATAGGTTATTGGGTCGGTTAGGGAGATTGGATTGAGGGGTTTGGGCTGACTTTTGGGTTAATATTAAAGGGGTTTTGGTCTCGTAAGAATTGTTAGGTCTTAAAATAAAATGGTTTATTTGTAAAATACCCAAATAGTTGATAAAATATAATTTATAAAATAATTAAGTGATTATAAAAGATAATTTTCATTCATGGAAATTCTTTGTAGTAATTACTCAATAAATTAAAAATATAATGACCTGTTTTTTGGTAAAATAATACAATAATGCATGCATGAGCCCATTATGAATATAAATAGCAAATTAAATCGTGAAATTGTTGTAAAGTCCGTTGTGATGCAACTTATAATTATTTATATAAATAAAATACTGCGATAAATTAATTTAAAGATGTAGAATTATGGAAAAATATCATATGTGCTAGCGCATAATTTTGATGGTATATATGGATTAGAAATATATTATAGGAAAAAAATTGGGTATCAACAATCGCTAGTGGGCCTCCTCCTCTAACATCCTTACCTCCACCTCTAACGGCTTGACCCCCAACTCTAGCTGTTAGACCCCTTCCCCTAGCTGGCTGAGCGGGTTGTAGAGCAATCTGCGCCGGAATTATGGTACGAGAACTCTAGTATAATATGTTGCCCAATAATATTGGACGGGACCTCCTAATATGCCATATACCACCATACTCAAAATACCCATCCTATTGCTATGGCTGTTGAAATTTAGGCAAACCAAAATGGGCTGGATAACCACAATTATAAATCTGAATCGGATGCGCACTTGTTGGCCGATGTTTCAGTTGAGTTTTGAAGATTGACAAATGAAGTGACAGAAGGACCTGGTCCATCTTGTACTACATAGTATGAATTAACAAGGGCACATACAGAGCACGTGAGGAAGATAATGCACCAAAGATCACGCATCAATATCTTCTTATCATAATCGAAAAGATTGCATTTGGATAAGGAGGACAATCTCCTTATGTGAAGAGAACTTAATCTTAAGTTAAGATAAGGGTTGGAGTTTACATTGGCCAAAGGACTTGAATTGTGAAGAGATAAGAAGTGGAGCCTTAATCAAACTCTAACTGCTAACTCAATATATGATTTAGTTAGTTCTTTTTTCAAGCAATACATACAAGCAGAAGTAAAAAAATATCTGAGAGCAAAAAGAGCGAGTCTGATTTGCAAGCAATATATGCAAGTTACAAGTGTGGACGTCTAAAACTACATGAACCTATAGAAGAACCAGTTCCATCTGATTGTTTTATTTCTAGTTCAACTGTAGTAGGTTTTATATTGTACCTTTCAGCTTAGTTAGAACCAATTGTATTAGGTACGTTGAGTCATCAAGTTAGAGTTAACTTGATAGTGTCGCTGCAGCTGAGGCTGTGTGCTACACTGGGATTAGAGTTTAATCCTTAGGTGTACAAGAGTTTTGTAAATGCTAGCTTTGGCTCATTGATTTTAGTGGAGTTTGGAAAAATCCTACTGAGTAGTAGATCGTGGTTTTTTCACCTGTTGAGCCAAGTGTTTTCCACATAAAAATAGCTATGCACTTTACTTTCACTTTTTTACATTTCCGCAAACTGCAGTAGTTAGAACTCTTAGAAGAACCAGGTTCTTCTAACGCGAAAATTAGGTACCACACAAATCACCCCCCTCTTGTGTGGTATTGACGTTTATTCACATCAATTGGTATCAGAGCAGGTTATCCTTGAAGAGGTTAATACCTTAGGAAAAAGATCATCATGACTGCACCACCTGGGAATTGGAAAGGACAGTCTATTGCAAGGCCTCCACACTTCAATGGGCTTTACTATTCTTGGTGGAAAAAATAGAATGAGATACCATATCATGGGTGAAGATTACGAACTTTGGGACACTGATGGCCCTCTTGCTACGACTAAGAAGAATGCTGAAGGAATGGATGTTCCAAAAACTAGATCGGATTGCACTGCTGATGATCTAAGGAAGTGGGAGAAAAATGCTAAAGCCAAGAAATGGCTAGTCTGTGGATTTGGCCCTGATGAATATAGTAGGATTCAGGGGGATGTACAACTGCCAAGGAAATTTGGGACACTTTACAACTGTTTCATGAAGGAACACCTCAAGTGAAGAGGTCCATAGGAACTCTACTATATTCTCAGTACGAGAATATTACAATGAAGGATGGTGAAACTATCCAAGAGATGTATACTAGGTTCACTACATTGAAAAATGAACATGAGTTGCTTGGAAGGGTTATTTTGTAAGAAGACAAGGCAGAGAAGATTTTAACTAAAGTTTTGCCAATCTCGTGGGAAAGCAAAATCACTACCATTCAGGAATCAAAAAGTATTGCTACTCTGAAATTGGACAAACTGATTGGAAACATGACTGCTTATGAATTGAGAAGACAAAATATGAAAATGGATCCTCCAAAGAAAGAGAGAAGTCTGGCTCTCAGGAACTCGGAAGGATCAGATATTGAAGGTGATGAAATGTCAATGATAACTAGAGACTTCATGAAATACCTTATGCGAGGCAAGGGCTCTTCAAGAGGACCAACATTCAACAAACCTAGGGCTCCTGAGAAGTAGACAAATGATGGTTGCTTCAAATGTGGAAAGACAAATCACATGATCAAGAACTACCCTCAATGGGAGATTGAGTGGGAAGAAAGAAAGGGCAGAAAGGAGGAGCAGAAAGAAGGCACAAGTTCAACCAAGGAGAAAAAAAGGTACTACCAAAGCCATGGTTGCTTCATGGGGAGATACTTCAGATAAAGACTTAGAAAATGAAGCTGAAGACGAGAAATCTGTTATGGCCATCGGAGAATCAGAAGATGAACAGAAGGTCCAAGTGAAAGGAAGCAGCCAAATTTGATACATGGATAGTGGCTGCTCAAAACATATGACTGGTAACAAGGACAAGTTTCTTTCACTTGAGAACCTAAGAGAAGGCAATGTTTCCTTTGGAAATTGAAAGAAAGGTGAGATCGTTGGGGTTGGGAAGGTAGGAAGACAGACTCTCATTTCATTGAAAATGTCTACTTGACAGACTCTCGAGAGATTCAATTGGGCAAAATCACTCAGTGAGTATAATCATGCAATGGTTATAGCATAAGCCCCATAATCATCATTCTTGTATTAGGAATCTCTACCCATTAGTTAACCACCTAGGTAAATTCCATGACCCTAGTGCCTTTCTCTATATTGCATACAACCTAGAATTGACATTATAACATAACTTAGTTTTAATTTGTAGTTGGTAAATTATAGTTGTTAATCAAAAAAACAAAAAATGCTCGAAGTACAATTAGGAGCTCAAACACACCCCTAGTCCAAAAAAATACTCGACTCCATTCTAAGCACCAAGTGGAAATTGACCCTGATACCACTATTGGGTAAAAGTCTTAGCAACTACTCTTCCTTAGGTTGAGTCCGTTGTGATCACACATTTTACAAATCAGAATACCTGCGAGATATTTATGTCATTGAAGAACTGTGATTCAAGTAATGAATTTACGGTTCAACAAATCTCAAAGTTGTGAGTTATATGGTTTTTCATTGTAATTGCTAAAGCTACTATTAGGATTCAAATGTTGTATAAGGTGTTTCTGATTTAGGTCGTTTGAAAGTGATGAGTGAATTGCAATTAATATACTGGTTCAGTTCCTTTTTTTTACACAGTCGTTCTGGGCAACTCTTTATCAAAAAACTAGTACACTGTACCTGTTGCTTGGTTATAACAAACTTGGTTCAAAATGCATGCTGAAATGAATTTGATTTTGGTTCAGTTAATTTGTGTCAAAGGATTTAAAACACAATTCAAATCTATTAGTTAGACCTCATGTTTATGTGTTAATATCAATTGTGCTTGTATTATTGAGTCTTCGGCATGGACAAGTTAGATCACAAGAACTAGGCCAAGCGCAAGCCAATTATAACCATTGTCCTTTTGCAATCACACATCTGAGCCTGGCTTCACTCGGAGCCCAATTTCTTCATGCATCAATCCTGCAGCATGGTTGATTGCATCTGGTTTATCTGTTGGGCCTTTTGTCCATTTGCGCTAGGCTAATCTTTTCGCTCGAAATAAGTAGTTTTCTTCATGTGAATCATTAGTATGTTGGATGGAAAACTTTAATCACATTTGGTTCTAGCGGATTAAGCCCATTAATTAGGTTGAGGGTGAGCCACAATTTAATAGATAATACAAAATAGTTTATGGCCCTTAAAGATTTAGTTTGAGTACCATTTTAACTTAGATTTGAGGTGCACCATGCCAAACAAAAATGACAATTGCATGGACTTCTTTTTAATTAACTTTGTTTTGATCCTTAGAATTTGAGGCATGCCATTTAGCAAATTTTCATAGCCCTCGAGAAATTGCAAATGCGTAGTTGCTTTAAGTGTATCCTTTTAATAATTTACTACCTAAACTAGGGTGCGCATTTATGTGACCTAAATCAAAATCTCGACAATGTTAAAATATGTCGAAGACTGTGGGTACATTTATGTGACGTGGTTCAAGACGTATTTTAACAGCGTTGCAGTATTCCTCAAAGTAAATAAAAGCGGTTAAAGGTAAAAAAATACACATAGGCTGAAAACTTTTAAATTCAGATAATTAATCTGAATATAACAGTTGAGCGACCGTGCTAGAGTCCCAGAACTTGGAAATCCCTAACACCTTCTCCCGGGTTAAAAGAATTCCTTAATCGAATTTCTTATTTGCGGACTTTAATATAGAGTCAATCTTTCCTCAATTCGGGATTTGATCTGGTGACTTTGGACGGCATAAATTATCCCAGGTGGCGACTCAGAATTTTAATAAATATATCACATTTCGATTGTCCTTTAATTTGAAAATACTCCTTTATACCTTCCAGGTGTAGGCAAAAGGAGGTGTGACAACTCTGTTAACTCTACTGGGTACAAGAACCCAGAACTCTTGGTTCAGGGTTCAAGAATTCGAGCTTAGAACAGTAGTAATTATTGGCTTTGTTTATTTTCTAGTTTTATTACATGTTTGGGCTTGATGTGCAAAATGTTTCTTTTTACCGCTTTGATATTAACTGGAATTGTGTGTAAACTGCTACGAAATCTTTCTTTTCTTATCTTCGGGGACGTGCTCGCTGTTCTAGACTCCCTATTCTGATAGTGTCATGCCTTGAAATTAAAAAGAGGCTCAGACAAGTTACTAAGCCGGATAACCTTTTGGTTACCGGTACGTAGCTCCCTCCTCGGCTCGAGTTATCCGCTCGAGTGCACAGTCTAGATAATATACCCAGATTTTGAACCTAGAATAATGTAGCCTCATGCCGTATCCCTAGTAGGATTTGCATCATGTGCATTTGACTTTGGAGACTAAACTAGGGGGTTGGGTCTGTCTAGGACAGGTTTTCCCGAAATATAAACACCATTATGATGTATATTACTTGCCACTTGTGCATTCATTTGCTTCAGATTTGCATGTTGACCGGCTTATAAGGGAAATTTAGAAAGGTTAATGAGATGGTAGAGAGGGATAAGTGCCTATTTGAAAAACCAATGTCCTAAAATTTACCGAAACTCTGCCGAAATTATGAATTTTGTTTTTGGGTATTTTATAGAAAATAAAAAAAAGGAAAATCTTTGTGTTTTTAGAAAAGAAAAGTAGTTGGTTCTATTTTTTAAAAATTGCCCGAACTACGCGAATCTGATTCTCGTCTCTCATGACGAGCTACATAGGCAACCCACGTAGGGTCTGGTCTTCTTAGCAAATTTTAGATTCTTGACTTTGCGGGGTCTTTTCCAAATCTTGGATATTAGCCAATTTTAACCACATAGGTTAATTTTAAGGAAAAATAATCACAACCATTTCATGCATGTATCTAGTAGGAAATTGTACTGTCTCACATAGTGTTGTTTTAAGCTCGTACATGTGGGGATTTATTTACCGTAATTTGAGCATTGCAAACACCTCACAATCATCCAGTCAGGATTACTCAGTTAGGAGTTGCTTAAGGAGATTTGTCTTATATTTATATTTTCACTCCATTCTTTATTTTATGTAGTCTATT
Organism: Nicotiana benthamiana; assembly: GCA_034376525.1. NCBI lineage: Eukaryota > Viridiplantae > Streptophyta > Magnoliopsida > Solanales > Solanaceae > Nicotiana > Nicotiana benthamiana. The sequence continues at coordinate 46,654,851 of CM067328.1, forward strand.
ACTTTCTAGTTTTGTATTATAATATCAAGTCTTTTGTAATTATATTTTCTGCTTTATATTTGAAAAAATGTGTTTTAACTCAAAAATCCAATAAAAAAGAGATGTTGCATTTTATATTTTCATTATATGTTTTCTTTGGATTACTAATTCTAGAAATGGAAAAAAAGAAAATTGTGGATGTTGTTTTGTATTTAGGCAATTAATATCTAGGACTTAAAATGAATTGTTCGTATGTTTCCTATAAGTATATTAGGACCAATATTCAAAAAGAGAATTTTCTTTTAGTACTTCTTTAAAAGCTTTCTTTAAGGTGTTCATTCAAAATCAAAAAAGATCTTATTTTAAGGTGTTTTATTGGAAAATTAGTGAAAAATGAAATGAAAAAAAATTCTTTTTATTTTCATTAGAACTTTAGGATATTGTACGTAGAAGAAAAAGACAACATACTTTATCTTTGGTTTATTTTCAGAGTTTCTCTTTTAGACAATAATAATTGAAATCCAAAAATATTTTTATTACTTGTTTCGAAATCTTGCATCAAGACATCAAATGAAAATTCAAAATATTTTTTTTGATTTATTCTTTTGATTTTCCTCCTAAAAAAGAATCGAAATTTTTTTTTTCTTTTCTAGGATATTTCCTTAAATTAGTATTTGTTTCAAAGGATAAAAAACCATGCTCGTTAAACTTTAAGCTTAGAATAGGTCATAGAATGTTAAGTCTAGAAAATTCAGGAAAAAAAAAGGATTTGCAGGTTTTATTTCCCTTTTCTCATCAGAGTAGCCGTTAAGGTGAAAAAAAATAAAAAAGAAAGGAGAATATCAGTTTGGTTACTTCATTCCCGTTATCCAAGAAGTATACTTGGTCTGATTCATGTGGAGTCATGATGCGTAGGCAATCTCCATAGGATTCGATCATAATCCAAAGAAACGAAAAGAGTGATAAAAAGGGGAGAGGAAAAATAAGAGAGAAAATGAAAAGAAAAGAGAAAGAAAATAAGAAACCGTGAGAAGGAAGCAATGGCAAAATATGAGAGGGAAATGAGAGAATAAAAACAAAGAGAAAGAAAAAAGAAAAAAAAAGAAGTAAAAGAGAGAAGTTGCAAATGGAAATAAGGAAAAACAGGGATGATACAAGCAGCCGAGCAAATGCATAATACAAACGGTTAACTGCTTAGGTGCATTTTCCCCAAAATGTGCGCTTACCAAACTTTTTAATGCCATAACGTTAACGGGATGACTTCATTTTGTTATAGTCACAGCAGGAATATGGTTAGTTGGTGGCATTCGAGCGAGTCATCCATGCACGCTAGGTCAAACAACAAGACAGCTATGATAGTAAGGGATCGGATATAGGTGTTGTCGAATCGGAATTTGAGATGAAAGAACAGGCCCGAAGGTTGAAACGCCAGATAATAGGGATGTACAAGGCTTGGATTAGTGGGTACCCTCTACCTTAATTCCCCACCAACTACGTTGAAAATCTTGCTTCCGTCCCACTACCCATACTACCCCAGATTGTCAATGCATCTGATCTCTCCCACAACATGTCCAAGCTCCTCCCCATGCCAACATCCCTCTATCTTCTAGTGAAACCTTGTTCAGAGTTCCTGATGCCCAATACTACAGTGCAAAACCAACTTTCATGACCTCGGATCCATACTTCCGCACTCTTCACTTCGAGCCTCCCATTGAATTTAAAAAACCCGCTAAGATTGTGGAGCAATATGATTTATCTAGAAAACGTTTGATATTTGCAAAAGGGTCTTCCAATGGTGTTGGGGGAAGTCTGAAAAAGCCAAAGTTTTTTGTACTAGGGATGCCAAGAAAGCCTATTGTAGTCTTGAAAGGGTCTCCCATTACCCCTGTTTCTATTAAATTAGTCACTCAGTTGCCAGCGCTTGAGGCAAAAGATGTCTCGTGGAACTACAAACGAGTGACAATGACACATAAGGGATAAGAAGTTCCAGGAAGAATTTGTTGAGATCGTAGGACCGACTCATTTCAGAAGATGTTTTACCTCCAAAGAATTAAGGAAGGCCAAGCTCTTCAAGGATAACCAAATTACATTGAAGGAATCGGTTACCTAGGAAGAGGCCGAAGAGTTCTTAAGGAAGACGAAAGTGCAATACTATTCCATTGTTGAAAATTTAAGTAAAACTCCAGCTAATGTATCTCTATCATCTTTGTTGGCACATCTGGATGAACTCTGCCGGGCCATAATGAAGATTCCGAATGAGGTAATATCATATTAAATCAATTAGACAAGATTTCTATTAGGATCTTCGAAAAACATAGGACCACTTTTGCAGACAATAAGCTCTCTATAGAGGGTACAGAATAAAATCGAGCTCTTTGTATCATGGTAAAATGTGAAAACTATTTTTTCACAAGGGTGTTGTTTGATACTCAGTGGAAATATTTTCCCTCTGGCCACTTTTCAAAAGTTGAAGATTGGCACCGAAAGAATCCACATGAAAGGTGTATGTGTTTGAGGTTTTTGATGGGAAAGGGAAAGGTTCTGCTGGAGATATAATGTTTGAATTAGTGATCAGGCCAGTTGGTTTTAGAGTGAAATTTCAAGTGCTAGACGTGGTTTCCCCATAGAATTTGTTATTGGGTAGTCCTTTGATACATGCGGCTAAGGCAGTGCCATTGTCACTACATCAAGTGGTGAAATTTGAGTGGGAAAAACAAGAGATAGTTGTGCGTGGGGAAGAGGATTTATCCCTTAATAAAGATTCATCCATCCCATTTATTGAGGTCAGAGATGATAAAAGACCTTTAGCTTATCAAACTTCCAAAAAGATGTCCGTTCAAAGGATTCCTAAGGGAAAATGCATTCCAAGGCCGAGGCTATCACCTTCGATCTGTATGGTAGCTAATAAGATATTGAAGTATAGGTTGATTGTGGTAGGTCTGATCTAGCCTTGTCACTACCTCGCCGGGGTTAGGCCAGATACTTACCAGTACATGGGGTCGGTTGTGCTGATGCTACACTTATATATCTTTTGTGCACAGGTCAGGAGACAACTTATGGACCACAGCAGTATTTGGGAGTGTGCCTTCAGTCCAGAGACTCCCAGGTAGTTCGCTGGCATTTAGGGGCCCTGAGTCCCATCCATTTCTGTTATGTTTGTTTTCATTATGTCGAGACATACTTTTTATGAATTTGCTTTTAGACCGGTATTTGTAGTATCTTGTATTAGTCCGTGAGTATGGTGAAACTAGATCTTGGGTACAGGATATTTTTTATCTTTCCGCGTTTTCTTCATTTGATATTAAATTAAGACTTCTGCTTGAATTATTGCTTTATTATTACCTTGTTGAAAATTAATAGAAAAGGGTATGTCTAAGTTGGCTTGCCTAGCTCCGATAGTAGGCGCCATCAGGACTCCCATTGGGGAAAACAATCTGTGTCGTGACAACTCGGGTCGTCAAAGGTCATAGGGTTTGAAAGTCAGACATAAAGTCAAGCGGTTTGGGGCCAGTTCGAAAAGGAGGTAAAAATAACATGGCAGCAGAGAGAACTTCAGCAAGAATGCCATTAACTGCCATTTTAAACTGACAAGATTTTCCTTTGATTGAAATAGGGTCAAAATAATTCATTTTTTTCGGAGAAACTCTCTGTAAAGGAAGATCAACCATTAATTAGGTTTGACCGTAAACTCTCAGGACCATCCTGGAAAATGTGGATTATTTAAAATTCAAAAAAATAAAGAATAGAATATAGGAAGGTAAGTTTGTTTCAAAGTTTGCATGTTTAAGATAGGATTTAATTAGGAGTTTTTAGGATACCCCCAGGATAATGGGACCTATCTTTAAGATTTCTTTTAGATAACAAAATGTAGCATAAGAATTGTTGTAGGATAGTATAACTCAGTCGTAAAAATTGTCACTCTTATGATAAGACTTGAATTTTGATTTTTAGGACTCTCCTGGATAATGAGACGTAGTTTTAAGGTCTTCTTATATAATAAGATATAGTGGAAGTCATACCTTCAGTAGATATAATTTAGGTTTAAAACCTATCTTCTAAGTAGATGTTGTCAGGACCCTCCTGGATGATGGCGAGTAGTTTAAGACCCTCTTAGAAAATAGGATTTAGCGGAAGTCATACTTTAGAAGATATAACTTAGATCTATAATTGTCGTTGTCAGAACCTCTCTGGATAATAGCACTTAACTTTTAAATTCTTAAGAATAGTTGGTAGAATGATTCAGTTTAACACTCACCTATGTGCCCAGCTACCAAACTGGAGCAGAAACTTTACTTTGTTTTGTCTATTTTGTCGGAATCAGGTACTCATTTGAAGAACAGGGAGAAAAGTTCAAGTAAGCAGTCAGGAGCCAGCTTGGAGAGCAGGGAATACATTTCAACTCAGCAGTCAGGAGCTCACCTGGAGAGCATGGAATGCATTTCAAGTAAACACTCAACAGCTCGCCTGGAGAGCAGGGAATACACATCAAATTTAGCAATCGGGAGCCAACCTGGACAGCATGGGGATAGTTTCAAGTTCAGCAGTCAGGAGCCCGCTTGGAGAGTATGGTAATACATTCAAGTTTAGCAGTCAGGAGCTTGCCTGGAGAGCATGTGAATACATTCAAGTTTAGCAATCAAGAGCCCGCCTCAAGAGCATGGTAATACATTCAAGTTTAGCGGTCAGCCCGCCATAAGAACAATGGAATATATTTCAAGTCAGAAGTTAGGAGCCCGCCTGAAGAGAAGGGAATACATTTCAAGTTTGGCAATCAGGAGCCCGTCTAGAGAGCAAGGAATACATTTCAAGTCAGCAGTCAGAAACCTGCATGGACAGCAGGGAATACATTTCAAGCCAGTAGTCACGAGCCCGTCTGGAGAGCAGGGAATATATTTCAAGTCATCAGTCAAGAGCCCGTATGGAGAGCAGAGAATGCATTTCAATCCAGCAGTTTGGAGCCCGCCTGCAGAGCATGGAATACATTTCAAGTCATCAGTAAGTAGCCCGCCTAGAGAGCAGGGAGTACATTTCAAGTCATTAGTCAGGAACCCGCCTGGAGAGCATGGGAATACATTTGAAGTTCACCAATCAAGAGCCCGCCTGGAGAACATAGGAATACATTTTAAGTTCAGCAATCAGAAGCCCTCCTGGAGGACATGGGAATACATTTCTAGTTGAGCAATCAGGAGCCCACCCGGAGAGCATGGGAATACATTCAAGTTTAGCAATCTGGAGCCTGCTTGGTGAGCATGGGAATACATTTCAAGTTCAGCGGTTAGGAGCCCACCTGTAGAGCATGGTAATACATTCAAGTTTAGCAATCAAGAGCCCGCCTAGAAAGCATGGGAATACATTCAAGTTTAGAAATAAGGATACCACCTAGAGAGCATGGAAATACATTCCATTTTAGCATTCAGGAGCCCGCTTGGAGACTGTGGGAATACATTTCAAGTTTAGCAATCAGGAGCACACTTGGAGAGCATGGGAATACATTAATGTTTAGCGATCAGGAGCATGCTTTGATATCATGGGAATACATTTTAAGTTCGACAATCAGGAACCCAATTGGAGCGCAAAGGAATACATATCAAGCGCAGCAATCACGTGCCCGCCTGGAAATCAGGGAATACATTCAAGTTCAACAGTCAAACGTCCACCTTGAGAAAGGATAAATGTTTCAATGTGTTATTGGCAGTATAGCATTCACCTGGAAAAAGGGAAAACATCTCAGATTGCAATTCAAGGCGGCAACAAGGGGATTCCACCGGAAGAATACAAGTCGACAAGGCAACAAGAATCAAAAAAGCAAGTTTGAAGATATATATAGGATTTTTGTAGTGCATAGATCATACTCTAGTCTAGTTTCTTTTTGTTTTGACATGGTGTAATAAGGGGGTTTCAGTAAGCAGTAGCAGCAACTAAGAAATCACAGCTTCATGGTAGTCTCAGCAACCAGATATTCCTGAACTACACTGACCTGATTTCTTTTTAGCCAAGGATATCTAGAAACCTCAAAGTAAGGTGCGGTCAACTCTTTGAAAAATGCTTTCCACGGAGTATCCAAACGGGCTAAAATCGCTCGTATCCGCTCACTTTATCTTTTCCCAAAAACTCTTCGTATTTGCGAGCAAAGAGGGGCAGTTGTAACCACGTGATTTTTGCCCTATATGATTACTCCCATAAATTCAAAATAAAATAATTTCTCCTTTGTTTGAAATTTTGTGGACTTTGTGATTTATGTTAATTGTTTGCATTTTTATCCATGCATCTTAATTAATGAAAAAATATTAAATATGTGCATTGTCATTTTAGGATTTATCATTCCATTTTTAAGGATTAATTAGTAATTAGTTATTTTATAAAAAAAGGAAAAATAAACTAATTTTCACTTTTAACTATAATTTTTTTATTTTGGTAGTTTTCTTTTTAATTTGTTTGTTGTGCTAATTATCATTTAGGTCTAATAGTCTTTTTAGGTTAATTTGGTTAAGGGAAGTAATTTATATTTTTATTTTAATATTGGAAAAAATATTTTTAAAAAAGGAATTAAAAGAATATAGAAAGAGAATTGAAAAAACAAAGAAAGAGAGGAAATTGAAGGACCAAATCTGGGCCAAATTCATCAGGCCAAATAAAAATGCAGCCCAAAGCAGCCCTTTTAAGCTGGTCCAAAACCCCTGTTGATCAAAACGACAGCGTTTCATGGAATTATCCCAACCGTCAAGGTTTTCTCATCCAACGGCCGAGAAATTGGGGCCAATAAATATATAAGTGTCCAAATGCCCCCTACTCCCCCAATCTAATCTCTCACCTCACCTCAGAGATCAGCTCACCCACAAATCCTAATTAGCATGCCACCCCTAAATCTCGTCGATATCCGATGGCGGCACCACCTCATTTGACCCCCAAATTAGCACCAAACTATCTCTTACCATCCACTTCCTAAACCCCAAAGTATCTCTTCTCAAATATCTCTCAGCCTACTGGAATTTTAGATCCAAAATTGGGCTAAAAAATATAATTGCTCCAAACAGCCTCAAATTGATATAAGGCAACCCTGCACCTTCCTCTTCCCAAATCCATCAACAAAATCCCCGAAAACCTTTTTTATCACCTCGAATTTCATATCCGAATTGGGATCCCTAGTTCGTCCAAAGTTGTTTCGTCACATTTTCGGAAATAAAAATAACTCAAGACTCATGTCAAACAAAAGTTCCCATCCGGAGCCTTTGATTAACACGAGATCAGGTTCATTTTGAGAGTCGGCTTTTGATCAGTTACTGTCTCTTCAACAATTTTATCGAGTTGGAATTGAGTCATTAGGTTTTCCGGTTAGTTTCAACCTCTCCTCGTCCTTTTTGGCTTGTAGTTTTAATGTATTAATTTTCTTGCTTTGTTTTCTTTTGTTTAAAAGTTATCAAAGTCAGGTCTAACATGATTTTCGTTCAATCTTACTATTCTATTTTTTTCTCCTCCTTTAACTACATGATAGGAATTTCAGGGTTTCTCTGATTTAATTAATGTTCAGTATTCAAGTCTTCTTTCTTTGATTCGTCTCATATAGTCAAATCTGTCATAGCTATTAACACTGGATTCTGATGTTCGTCATGAAATCGAACATTAGTTGGTATTAGCAGGAGTCAGCCTGAAGAATTATTTTAATTTGAGGCTTTTTATAGAAGTTCAATTTAGCACTGAGGTTTCATTTTGATCTGTTTAATGAAATTTGTGTGATGATTGTTGTTTTTCACAATTGTAATGTCTTATGGACTTATGGGGGTTAATGGAACAAAACAAACTTTGGGAAGGGGATAATTGAATAACTAGGAACTTAAGGAGGGTAGTTTGGGTATTGTTTAACTTGGAGAATCTCTCAATAACTAATTGAAAAGCTTCCTAATTGGACATCTGTCCAAAATCATTTGGAAAGTATGCTGAAAATGAAAATATCTGAATGAAATGAATAGCTATCAAGAATTCAATTTTAAAAGATGTCTTGTAAGGGTATTTTGGACAATCTGATTGACTTGCCTTGGAAGGCAAACCCCAGACTCGCTCCCTATAAATGAAGCCCTCCCTTCACTAAGGAGGGAAACCTTGAACATTCTAAAAATTATAGAGAGAAGTAATAGCTGAAAATCAAGAAAGAATACAAAAAGAAAAAAGGCTGCAGAAATTTTACTATTTTATAGAACTTTAGTGCTTTCTTTTCCTTCAGCTTCTGGAAAATAATAGAGGGTTGAGTAGTTCAACTAAACGTTTTCTGATATTTTTAATGTTTTGATTTCTGAAAGGACAAATTGATTCTGGTATCTAATATGAATTGAATGGATGTTTAATGTTTGGGTGAATTTGTTGTGGACTGTTTGATTAAGTGCGCTTTATACTATTTCATAACTATTTCTGGTTTTGAGCTGGTGTTACTAGTGTTGATTTCTGCACATGTACTGCTGATTCCTCATGTTTTCCCTTTGCCTTGTCATTCCCAGGTACAAGTTCTGGATCTCTCATGATGTAAGGTCCAATTTGAAGATGAAATGAAGGCAATGTTACGCCGTAAGTTGTGTCTCTTTCTTGATGTTCATATCTACTTTATCTGGTTCATAGTGTAGTTTAGTCTGTTTATGTTTAAGTAGATAGTTTTCATGTTGTAATTAATGTTGGACTGTTAGAGTCATGATATGTTGGGACTTTGATTTGTTATTTCACCTCTAATATGAGTTAAATTTTCTTGCAATTGATGAGGGTTTAGTGTTTTGTGTTCATATTTACTTGATTCACCCGCCCCCATGTTCCAAATCAGAATACCTGTGAGATATTTTTGTCATTGAAGAACTGCGATTCAAGTAATGAATTTATGGTTCAACTAATCTCAAAGTTGTGAGTTATGTGGTTTTTCATTATCATTGGTAAAACTACAATTAGGATTCAAATGGTGTATAAGGTGTTGGTGATTTTGGTCATTTGAAAGTGATGAGTGAATTGCTTTATTATATCGGTTCAATTGCTTTTTTTATACAGTCATTCTTGGCGGCTCTTTATCAAACAGCTAGTACACTGTGATTGTTTCTTGGTCATAACAAACTTTGTTCAAAATGCATGCTGAAATGAATCTGACTCTAGTTCAACTAATTTGTGTCAAAGGATTTAAATCATAATTCAAATATGATAATTTGACCTCATATTTAATTCATAATATCAATTGCGCTTGTATTATTGTGTCCTGAGTATGTACTAGTCAGATCTCACGATCCATGTCAAATGCGGGCCCAGTTATAAACATTGTTCTTTTTTAATCACACCGCTAAGGCTGGCTTCACCTGGAGCCCAATTTCTTCATGCATTAATCCTGCAGCTATGTTAGATCACATCTGGTTTATCAGTTCGGCCCTTGGTCCATTTGTGCTAGGCTGATCTTTTCGCTCGAAATAAGTAGTTTACTTCGTGTAAATCATTAGTCTGTTGGATGGTGTTAGAGACCAAAGAGCTTCTATATTTTATGTCTTTAAAGAGAAGGTTACAAGGTTTATTGATACTGCTGGTTCAACTGCTCTATTATATGTAATACACCTATTTAGCCTACTTTATGACATATATCCATGTTCTATACATGTGCTATACAAGCTGTTACAACAGCCTGTATCTCAACACTCCCCCTTAAGTTAGAGCATATATATTGATCGTGCCAACTTGTTATAGATATATTAAACTCGAGCTCTATTCAAAGCTTTTGTGAAAATGTCTCCCAATTGATCTCCAGTTCTAACATGACCTATAGAGATGAGCGTTTGTTGAATCTTTTCATGAACAAAGTGACAACCTATTTCAATGTGATTATTCCTTTCGTGAAATACAGGATTAGAGGAGATATGAAGAGCAGCATGATTATGGCACCACAACATTGCTGGCAATGTAGTTTTGAAGCCAACTTCACTTGACAGTTGATGTACCCATACAACCTCACACACAGATTGTGTCATAGCTCTGTATTCTGCTTCTGCACTAGATCAAGATACGAAATTCTGTTTCTTACTATTCCACGTAACCAATTTTGCACCAACAAAAACGCAATATCCCATCGTGGAGCTCCTATCGGCTTTTGACCCTATCCAATTTGCATCTGCAAAACACTCAATGTTAGTGTGTTCATTATTCTTATATACTAGACCCCGTTGTGGACATCCCATTAGATAACAAAGAATCTGCTGCAGAGCCGCCCAATGCTTGACTGTTGGGGAAGACATAAACTGACTCACGATACAGACATAGTATGCGATATTTGGACGAGTTAATGTAAGATAGTTCAGTTTCCCAACCAATCTCCAATACTTCACTGGATCTTCGAATAACTCACCATCTTGTTTCACGAGTTGTGTGTTAGGAACCATTGGCATGTTGCATGGTGTAGATCCCGACTTTCCAGTTTCAGCTAATAAATCAAGAGTATATTTCCTTTGAGACAAGAAGATGCCTTTCTTGCTTCGTGTAACTTCAACTCCCAAAAAATACATTAATTGCCCTAAATTGTTTGTCTGAAATTGAGTATGAAGGAAAGACATTAGAGTTGAAATTCCTGCAATATCACTTCCATTAATAACAATGTCATCAACATGTACTACAAAAAAAAGAATACCATCATCAGACTTTTTATAGAATATTGTATGATCGCAATTGCTTTTCTTCATCCCATATTCTAGAACAACCTCACTAAATCTGCCAAACCATGCACGAGAACTCTGTTTCAACCCATAAAGAGACGACATACCTTTCCATACTCCCCCTAAGCAACAAACCTAGGTGGTTGCTCCATATATACTTCTTCCTTAAGATCACCATGTAGAAAAGCATTCTTCATATCAAGCTGATGCAGAGACCAATCATAAGTAGCCGCCATGGAAATAAATACTCGAACAGAAGCTAATTTGGCAACCGGGGAAAAAGTATCCAAATAGTCTACTCCATAGGTCTATGCATACCCTTTTGCAACACGGTGGGCCTTAAGGCGAGCTACTGTCCCATCAGAGTTAAACTTAACGACAAATACCCACTTGCACCCAATAGCCTTTTTGTTAGTAGGCAGATCAGCCAACTCCCAAGTACCAGTCTCATCTAAAGCCATCATCTCTTCTATCATTGCATCATGCCAACCTGCGTGAGAAAATGCTTCACGAACAATTTTAGGTATCCTAACACAATCTAATGATGCAATAAACGAACTAGAAGAAGTAGACAAATGGTCATAAGACACAAATGAAGAAATAGGATAAGTACATTGTCTTGTACCTTTGCGAATGGCAATAGGAAGATCCAAGCTAGGATCTGAAACACAGGAGGTTGGATCTACCGATGAAGCAGACGGAGGAAAAGGATTTGATGCTGAGGTTTGTTGTCACCTGGTATAAACACGAAGAACAAGTGGTTGCTCTGATTGTGGATCAAGCGAAACGGCTGACTGAGGAAGAGGCGTTGGAGAACTAACTGGATGTGTGACGATGTACACCAAAGTATCATCTTCTTCCTCAGAACTGCTATAAACATATGAAGAAAAGAATGGAGAATTTTCAATGAATGTGACATCGACAGATACTAAGTACCTTTTTAGATCTAGAGAATAAAATGCATAACCTTTTTAAAGACGTAAGTACCCTAAGAACACACAATTAGGGACCTTTGGATCTAATTTAGTTACCTGTGGACGAACATCACGAACAAAACAAGTACAACCAAATATTTTTGGTTCAATAGGAAATAATGGCTTAGAGGGAAAAAGAACTTTATAAGGAATATTACCATTAAGTACATAGAATGACATACAATTTATTAAAAAACAAGCTATAGAGACGGCATCCGCCTAAAACATTTTGGAACTTTCATTTGAAAGAGGAGTGCTCGGCCTACTACAAGAAGATGTCTATTTTTATTTTCCGCAACCCCATTTTGAGACGGGGTGTCAACACAAGAGGGTTGAAATAAAATGCCATTTGTAGCCATATAATCTTTAAACAAATCCGAAAAATATTCTTTTGCATTGTCACTCCTTAAATTATGAATGGAAACATTAAAATGAGTTTTTATTTCAGCAAAAAAATTGAAAACAACTCCGAACGATTTTTAATTGAATATATCCAAGTAACACGAGAATGATCATACACAAAGGTAACAAAATATCTGAAATCGATTTTAGAAATAATAGGACATGGACCCCATACATCGGTGTGAACTAACTCAAAAAGTAAGTCGACCCGTTTGTCGACTCTAGAAACATTAGGAAGGCGATGGTGTTTAGCAAACTGACAGGACTCACAATCCAAAGAAAAAATGCTCTAAAACTAAGGATATAACCTCTTCAAATTAGACAAGGATGGATGACCCAATCGACAGTGTACGTGAGACAACACAGTTTAACAATCAATGGATTTTGGCACATGTGATTCAAGGACATAGAACCCCAAATTCAGAACCGTTATCAATAATCTGCTTCGTCGTAAGATCCTGATAAAGACAATAATTGGAAAAAATGAGACACAACAATTGAGAGCAAGAGTAAGTTTACTAACAGATATTAGATTGAAAGAAAAATCAGGCCAATTTAAGACGGAACTAAGGGAAATAGATGATGTTGGGGTAACTGTGCAAGACTCTAAAACATATGAGGTAGACCCATCGGCTAAAGTAACTGAGGAAGATTTAGTATGTGACTGAAAAGTGGAAAAGAGTTTAGAGTTACCTATCATATGATATGTGGCACCAGAATCAATGACCCATTGGGATGACGAAGAGAGGAGACATTTAGTGGTTTTACCTGACTCGAGGATAGCATTGATAGGAGGAGATGATGACTGAGATGGTGCAATAGTCTCGAAAGTGGCGATGTTGGCATAGTGAGATCTTTTGTTCTTACTCTGAAGCTTCACACAATACCGTTAGTATGACCGAGCTCATGACAATAAAAGTATTCAACTTCCCCTGGCTTTAGGTCTCGATTATCTCCACTCCTATTTCGATTAGTATGACCCCTATTCTTTTGGTCGCGGCTAAGCAGAGCACCACTATCGATCGTGGCCGTCGGACTTGGATGAGACTTTTCAGTACGCAATACTCTCGTAAAGGCCTCTTTCAAGGAAGAGATAGCAGTCCCTGATAAAATATGTGATTTGGCCCCTTCAAATCTGGAGAAAGACCAGAAAGGAAACTCATGACCTCCAATTGTTCACGCTGAGCCTGTTGTACCTTCACATCTAGACTTAATGGTAGTATAATATTAAGCTCATCATACACTTTCTTAAATTCTGATAAGTAAGTGGTGAGAGAGCGATCTTGCATGGATGGATGGTAAAATACATGGCACACATCATACATGCGAGACAAGTTTCCTTTGCCAGAGTACAAAAAATCTACATAATCCATTAGATCCTTCACATAATCACAATGAGAAACCAAATCATTTACCTCACTGTGCATCGAATTCTTAATTTGGAGAAACAATTTTGCATCCTCCTTCAACCAGACTGATTTAGTCGCATCCTTGGGTGGATCATCAACCAAGTGGTTCTCTTTGTCGATGCTCCGCAAATAGAAACAGATCATCTTACTCCAATACATGTAATTGGAACTAATGAAATTTTTCTCCATAATTTTGTACATAACAGGAATGACATCAATTATAGCTTTTGTTTCTGTCATTTTGCACCAAAACAAAAGAGCAGTAGCAGAACGGTGGGTTGCTATTCCAGTGATCGGAACAGTGACAGAATTGGACAAAAAATGAAAGAGGTCAAAAAAATATTCCGAGAGTACCAATTTGGTCAGAAAAGTGAGGAGAGAAAACTGCATATAAGCAACTGGAGGAAAAAGTGGCCGGACTAGTGTTACGCGCCGGCGCGTGGCAGACAGTGGTGGCGCGTGGATGAACAGTGGAGGCACGTGGGGAAGATTCCGGCGTCGTAATTTTCAATGAATGTGCAACTGATGATGGGTGTTTCAATGGTGTGGGAGGTGAGAAAAAAATTGAAACACTAACTGAACTGTGGTCGGGACAGTGTTTCAAGGAAAAACTAATTTTGAACAGGAACAGTTCCCAGCAAAACAAACTGCAGAAAATAATTTAATGCTCTGATACCATGTTAGAGACCAAAGAGCTTCTATATTTTATGTCTTAAAAGAGAAGGTACAAGGTTAATTTATACTACTAATTCAACTACTATATTAGATGTAATACACCTATTTAGCCTACTTTATGACCTGTATTCATGATCTATACATGTGCTATTCAAGCTATTACAACAGCCTGTATCTAAACAAATGGAAAACATTAAACACATTTAGTTCTAGCAGATTAAGCCCATTAGCCATATTAAATAATAAAAAATAGTTTATGGCCCTTCGAGATTTAGTTTGAGTGCCCTCTTGACATAGATTCGACGTGCGTTATGCAAAAAAAATGACAATTGCATGGCCCTCTTTTTAATGAACCTTGTTTTGATCCTTAGAATTCCAGGCGTGCCATTAAGTAAATTTCCATAGCCCTCGCAAAATTTAAAACTCGTAGGTTCTTTAATCGCGTCCTTTAAATAATTTAAGTCCCTAAACTTGGGTACGAATTTATGTGACCCAAATCAAAATATCAACAATATTAAAATATGTCAAAACCGCGGGTACATTTATGTGATGTGGTTCAAGATGTATTTAAACAGCGTTGCAATATTCCTAAATGTGAATAAAAGCTGTCAATGTTAATAAATGCACATAGGCTCAAAATTTTTAAAATCAGATAATTAAGCTGAATATAACAATTGAGCGACCATGCTAGAACCATGAAACTCGAGAATGCCTAACACCTTCTCCCGGGTTAACTGAATTTCTTACTCGGATTTTTGGTTCGCGGAATGTAATACAGAGTCAATCTTTCCTCGATTCAGGATTTGAACTGGTGACATGGGACACCATAAATTATCCCAAGTGGAGATTCTGAATATTAATAAATAAATCCCGTTTCGATTGTCTTTTAAATTGAAAAAACTCCTTTATACTTTTCGGGTGTAGGAAAAAGGATGTGTGACAACACCATGCTGGTAAGTGTCTGGCCTAGCCCCGGCAAGGTAGTAATGAGGCTAAGACCAGACTCCAGATAAACCTATATATATATATACACACACACACAGCGGAAAAATATCAGAAATAAATAATTCAAGATGTGGGAGGAAACATGCTTCGGGTATAGCAGAGAAAAATAGAATATCAGGAATAGTAGGGAAAAACCACAATTAACTAATAAAACGGAAAAAAAAACTAAAGACAACTTTCATTTTCCGTCTCATCTTTTGTAGGCGTGTAACTCGATCCCATTTCTCATATCTTGTGGTAGGCGTACCACCCGCTCCCATTTCATCATATCTTGTGGTAGGCGTACCACCCGCTCCCATTATATCATATCTTGTGGTAGTCGTACCACCCGCTTGCATTTCATAATACCTTGTGGTAGGCGTACCACACGCTCTAATTTCATCACATCTTGTAGTAGGTGAACCATCCGCTCTCTTATTCAGTTCATCACATACTTACAGTCAATCCGGGCAAGGGAACATAAGCAAAATAATAACCTTCCAGCAAGGGGGCAAGCAATATAATAATTTCCCGTCAAGTGAACATAATATCGAAACAATCATCCAGGCAAGGGAGAAATAGGTATGACCAATCTTATCATAACTAGTACTCAGCTCAATTAATGGCAAAGCTAAATAATAAATAAGTTCTACGAGAATAAGACAACTCTCTGATCAATATAGAAGATCATTAATTAAAGCATCCGAAATGTCATTTAAGAATATAATAACGTTTAACTTAAGACTCACGGTCATGCTCGACATCAACCTATACATACTCATCACCATGCCTATACATCATACTCAGCAAGAAGGAGGCAGCAAATATCACTCAACTCCTAATCCCTCAAGCTAAAGTTAGACCGAACACTTAACTCAAACTTCCACTGCCAAATAAATCCTCAATTATCACTTTCCCTCTCGAATTTAGCTCCAAATCAATCAAGTCTGTACATAAATAACTTCATAACATCAACATATTCTAAAAAATCGAATCCATTTCCTAATTATAGTATCCCAAGCATTCCTCCCAAAATCCCAAAAATCGACCCCGGGCACGCTTGGTCAAAACACGAGGTTAAAAAAAACAAATCACCCATTCAACCACAAGCCCGAATAAATAATTTATTTTTGAATTCGACCTCAAAATGAAGTCTAAATCGAGAAAAATCAAAAAGCCCTAACTCTACCCAAATATTCAATTTTCTACCTTAAATCACATGTTTTAGGCCTAGAATTTCAAGAGATGTTGAATGCAATGGAAGAAAATAAGTAAAGAATTACTAACCCAAGACTTTTTGGTGAAGAATTGCTTCAATGGTCGCCTAAGAGCTCGGAGAAGAAGAGATTTTGTGAAATTTCTAATGAATCCCATAGCTACCATTTCTGATGTTTGAAAAATTTAACTGGCAAAATGGCCTATGAGATCATGAAGAAAGCAATGCGATCGCATAGAGGAAGGGGAAAATGATGGCTGCGATCGCGAAGAGAGACTACAATCACCAAGAAAGCACTGCGATCGCATAGAACAAGCAGGATGGGCATTGCAATCATGAACAGGACTTTGCTATCGCATAGAGTAAAATATAGTGCTTCTCAGGCTAACACTATGGGATCACGGGAGGATCTATGAGATCGCATAGAACAAAATGGACCCCTGAAAATTTACACTATGCAATCGTATAGCACAAAGGACTGGACAACAACGGACAGCAGTTCTGCAATTTTACTAAGGCTAAAACAACTCGGAAACACATATGAATCATACCTGAGCCCTCGAGGCTCCTAACCAAACACATGAACTAACTCAAACACATCATACAAACTTATCTGTGCAATCAAATTGCCAGAATAACATCAAGAACAATGAATCAAACATCAAAATCAAGAGTTTTTTCTCAAACTTCATTAAGTTTCAAATTTAGTACTTTAAGTCCGGAACACATCAAACGACGTCCACTTTTAACCAACATTTACAGGAAGGACTTAAAACATATATAAGACATATAGCTAGCACCGGAACCAAGATACGAGCCCAATACTATCACTTTCTAATCAAATTTCATTTCCAATTTACTTAAACATTTCAGAAAAGTAATTTTCCTTAAAAATTCATTTCTCCCGCTCACGACCTTGAAATTCAATTCCGGGCTTATTCCCGAGTCCAATACTTTCCTACGGACGCTTCGAGACCGTCAAATTACAGGTTTGGGTCTATTTGTCCAAAATATTGTCCAAAGTCAAATTTATTTATTTTAAACTCAAAACTTAGCATTTTTCATAAAATTTCATATTTATGTTTTCCAGCTACGCTCCTGGACTATGCACGCAAATCAAGCTGACTCTAATGAGGTTTCAAGGCCTAGAAAGCACATAATGAATAAGAAAATAGGTGATGACCCTTTGGGTCGTCACATTCTCCACCTCTAAAGAACCGTTCATAACGGACAGAAGAAGGAAGTACCTAAGTAGGGGAAAAGATGGGCTTAACGGCTCCGCATGTTGGACTTGGACTCCCAAGTCGGTATCTCAGGAGGCTGACCTCTCCACCGAACACGAATAGAAGGGAAACTCTTGGATCTCAACTGACAAACATGCATGTCTAGAATAGCTACTCGCTCCTCCTCATAAGATAAGTCCTTGTCCAACTAGACAGGGCTAAAATCTAACACGTGATATGGATCGTTGTGATATTTACGGAGCATGGACACATAAAAAAACTGGATGCACAACTGATAAGCTCGACGGCAATGCAAGTTTATAAGCCACCTCTCCCACTCGATCAAGGATCTCAAATGGTCCAATGAACCTAGGGCTAAGCTTGCCCTTCTTGCCAAATGTCATCATGCCTTTCATAAGCGACACTCGGAGCAATACCTGCTCACCGGCCATAAAAGTCACATCTTGAACCTTGCAATCTGCATAG
The DNA here is from genome assembly GCA_034376525.1 of Nicotiana benthamiana. NCBI lineage: Eukaryota > Viridiplantae > Streptophyta > Magnoliopsida > Solanales > Solanaceae > Nicotiana > Nicotiana benthamiana. The sequence goes on from CM067328.1 coordinate 46,672,857, forward strand.
CTCTTTTTCCTGGACTGAGTTGTACGAAGCCTATCCTGAATGATCCCGACCTTGTCCAAGGCCTCGTGAACCAAATTTGTACTTAACAATCAAGCCTCTCATGGCTCAAACCATTCAATCGAAGACCGACACTTCCTACCATATAAAGCCTCATAAGGATAGCTTTTGTCTAAGGCAAACTCTGCCATTGGCAAAAACTAATTCCGTGAACCTCCAAAGTCAATAACACAAGCTCGAAGCATATACTTTAATATCGGAATAGTCCGCTCGGACTATCCGTCTGTCTAAAGATGAAATGATGTACTCAACTCTACCTGGGTGCCCAACTCTCGCTGAATTGCTCTCCAGAAATGCAAGGTAAACTGGGTACCCCGGTCCGAAATGATAGATATTGTCACACCATCAAGACGCACAATCTCCCGTATACAGATCTAAATTAACCTCTCTGAATAGGAGTCTGCCATAGAAATGAAATGCGCTGACTTGGTCAGCCTATTAATAATGACCCAAACTGCGTCAGACTTCTTCCGAGTCAGCGTAAGTCCAGTAATGAAACCCATATTGATATGCTCCGACTTCCACTCGGGAAGCTCAATCCTCTAAAACTATCCACCAGGCCTCTAATTCTCATACTTAACTTGTTGAAAATTCAAACACCGAGCCATATATGCCACAATATCCTTCTTCATTCTATGCCACCAATAATGTTGCTGCACATCCTTATACATCTTCACAGTACTCAAATACATAGAATACTGGAAACGATAGGCCTCCTCTAGAATCAACTCTCAAACCCATCAACATTAGGCACACAAACTCGCCCCTTAAATCTCAAGACTCCATTAGCATCTAAGGTAATATTCTTGGCACCTCCTCGCTGCACCCTGTCTCTAAGAACACACAAATGGGGATCATCAGGTTGTCGAAAATGGATACGCTCCAATAATGAAGAACCAGCGACCGACAAGCTAATACCCGACTAGGTTAAAAAAAATCCAAACTCACAAATCGATTGGCCAATGCTTGAACATCCAAAGCAAGCGGCCTCTAACTGACCTGAATATAAGCAAGACTACCCATACTGGCTGACTTCCTACTCAAAGCATCGGCCACCACATTGTCCTTACCTGGGTGATATAAGATAGTAAAATCATAATCCTTCAATAACTACAACCACCTCCTGTGCCTCAAATTAAACTCCTTTTGCTGGAACAAATACTGAAGACTCTTGTGACTAGTGAACGCCTCACATGCCACGCCACACAAATAGTGCCTCTAAATTTTCAATGCATGAACAATGGCCGTCAACTCCAAATCATGCACTAGGTGGTTCTTATCATGAATCTTCAATTTCCTCGAAGCATACAATGACCTTGCCATCCTGCATAAACACTGCACCAAGCCCAATTCGAGAAGCATCACAATAAATTGTATAAGGCCTTGAGCCTATGGGCAATTCAAACACCGGTACCGTAGTCAGAGATATCTTGAGCTTCTGTAAGCTCTCCTTACACTCGTCCTACCATCTAAACTTGGAACCCTTATGGGTCAAGCTATTCATTGAGGCTATAATAGATGAAAACTACTCACGAACCGACGATAGTAGCCTACCAATCCCAAAAACTCCGAATCTCTGTAGCGGATGCTGGTCTAGGCTAGTTATTGACTACCTTAATATTCTTTGGTGGAACCTAAATACCCTCTGCTGATACGACATAACCTAGGAATGCAACTGAACTCAACCAGAACTCACATTTTGAGAACTTCGCATATTGCTGACTGTCCTTCAGAGTCTGAAGAACCACTATGAGATGCTAGTCATGCTCCTCCTAGTTGCGGGAATATATCAGAATATCATCAATAAAGACTATCACGAATGAGTCCAAATAAGGCATGAAATGATGTTGGGACATTTGTCAACCCGGAAGACATAACCAAGAACTGATAATGCCCGTATCGAGTACAGAAAGATGTCTTGAGGACATCGGATGTTGTAATCTTCAACTAATGGTACCCAAATCTCAAGTCAATCTTTGAAGATACCTTGGCACACTGAAACAGATCGAACAAATCATCAATCCCCAGTAGTGGATACTTATTACTAGTTGTGACCTTGTTCAAATGTCAGTAATCAATCTGTATTCTTATCGAACCATCCTTTTTCTTAACAAACAACATTGGCGCACCCCAATGCAAAACGTTGGGTCTAATGAAATCCTTATCAAGCAAGTCTTGCAACTATTCCTTCAACGCTTTCAACTCTGGTGAGGCCATGCGATATGGCGGGATAGAAATGGGTTGAGTGCCCACAGCCAAATCAATGCAAAAAACAATACCCCTATCAGGTGGCATCCCCGGCAAGTCTAAAGGGAAAACTTCAGGAAACTCAAGAACCATGGGCACCGAATCAATTGAGGGAACCTCAGCACTGGAATCATGACCATAAACCAAATAGGCCAAACACCCCTTGTCGACCATATGTCGAGCCTTCACATACAAAATAACATTGTTGGCAGATTGACCAGAAGTCCCTCTCCACTCTAATTGGGACAAATCCAGTAAGGCTAAGGTCACAGTCTTGGCTTGGCAATCTAAGATAGCGTGGTATGTGGATAATCAATCCATCCCCAATATAACATCAAAGTAGACCATTTCTAAATGCAGCAAATCAACACGGGTCTCAAGACCCCCAATCATCACAATACAAGAACGATAAACTCGATTGACCATAATAGAGTCACCTACCGGTGCAGACACTCAATGAATAACTAGGCATGACCAGGAAGGGTGCAAAATAGGATGACACATGCAAATACGTAGACCCTGGATCAAATAGCACTAAAGCATCTCTATCACAAACCAGAATAGTACATGTAATGGCTGCATCTGAAAACTCAACCTCGGGCCTGGCTGGAAGGGCATAACATCGGGGCTAGGCCCCACCACCCTGGACTGCCTCTCTAGGACGGCATGCTGCTGGCTGGCCTCCTCCTCGGGCAGCTTAAGCTATACCTCCAGGACCTCTACCTCCACCACTAGCACCTCTTTCCCACCTCAAGCGAGCTGGGCAAGCTGTGGAATCTATGGTTCCTATACCATAGCACGAGAACCCTGATGAGTAGAAATGCTTAAAGCTCAAGGGCAATATCTAGCAATATGCCTCGTGTCGCCACAAGTAAAACAAGACCTCGACTGACGGACCTAGAAACTCTGTAGCGGTGACACACTGATAGGTGCTCATAGTATACTGTAAGGTTGATGATCAGAATAATGCGTTTGAGAATCACGACCTCCAGAAGTACCATGGGAGACTTGGAGAGCTGACTGAAAGAGCCTTCAAGGATGGCCTATACAATATGAATCTCTATCTACAGACGAGGTACCATTTAATCTACTTGAATGATGGGGCCTCTTATCCCACCAATGACTACCTCACTATGACAAAATCATCTCAATTTTGCGGGCCACATTGGCCGCCTCTCTGAATATGATCTCACTCCTGGCCTCTTTTGGCCATCTCAAGACGAATCACCTGAATAAGACCATCAATGTAACTCCTCACCCTCTCTCTCTCGGTAGGAAGTATGATAGGATAATGGCGAGCTAGATTGATGAACCCGGTCTCATACTGAGTGACCGTCATGGAACCCTGCTGAAGATGTCAAACTGCCTCAGATAGGCCTCTCTTTGAGTCATGGGGAGAAACTCAACTCATTTAATGGCAAAGCTCAATCATAAATAAGCTCTACAAGGATAAGAAAAATCTCTGCTCAATATAGAAGATCATTAATTAATGCATCCGAAATGTCATTTAAGAATACAACAATGTTTAATTTAGGACTCACGGTCATGCTCGACATTAATGTATAGATACTCGTCACCATGACTATACCTTGTACCCAACAAGAAGCAAGTAGCAAATATGACTCAACTCCTAATCCCTCAAGCTAAAGTTAGACTGAACACTTACCTCAAACTTCCACAGCCAAATCAATCCTCAATTATGCCTTTCTCTCTCGAACTCGGCCCCAAATGAATCAAGTTTATACATAAATGACTTCATAACATCAATACATTCTAAATAATTCGAATCCAATGCCGAGTTATAGTTTTCCAAGCATTCATCCCAGAATCCAAATATTGACCCTGGGCTCGCTTGGTCAAAATGCGATGTTCAGACCAAAATCAAATCACACATTAACCCACGAACCCGAATATATAATTTGTTTTCAAATTCGACCCCAAAACAATTTATAACTTAAGAAAAATAAAAAAGCCCTAACTCTACCCAAATACCCAGTTTTCTACCTTGAATAACATATTTTAGGCCTAGAATTTCAAGAGATGTTAAAGGAAATGGAATAAAATAAGCTAAGAATTAGTAACCCAAGAGGTTTTGGTGAAGAATCGTTTCAATGGTCGCCTAAGAGCTTGGAGAAGAATATGTTTTGAAAAAATTTCTAATGAATCTCGTAGCTAATGTTTCTGAAGATTAAAAAATTTTACTGGGCAAAAATGGCCTTCATGATTGCGAAGAAAGCAATTCGATCGAATAGAGGAAGGGGAAAATGGTGACTACAATCGGGAAGAGAGCACTGCGATCGCATAGAAGAAGCAGACTGGGCATTGAGATTGCGTACAAGACTATGCGATCGCATAGAGAAAAATACAGGTAGTTTTCTCTTGATCATCCAGAGCAATAAGAATTTGGTTCTAGCAGGGATACCCATTAAGGAAGCAATAGAAAGAACGACCGACCAATCTATCAAACGTTTGATCTAGGAAGGGAAGTGGACAATTGTCCTTCCTTTTGACTTTTTTGAGATTATGATAGTCCATACACACTCTCCACCCAGTCACCGTTCTTGCAGGAATAAACTCATTCTAATCATTGATGATCACCTTTATTCCCCCTTTTTCGGACACATTTAATCGGAGAAGTCACGAACTATCAAAAATAGGGTAGACAACCCCGGCATCCAACCATTTGATGATATTTTTTTTGACAACCTCTTTCATGGCTTAATTGATTCTCTTTTAATGTTCAATAGATGGTTTGGACCTTCCTCCAACTTAATCTTGTGCATGAAAAATGCGGGGCTTATACCCCGAATATCCGTGAATGTCAATCTAATAGCCTTCTTCCTCTTTTGTAGCACCGCCAATTTGGAGTCTACCTGCACGGTTAGTCAAACAGGAGGGAAGAATAACCGGTAAAGTAGAAGAAGGGCAAATAAATTCATACCGAAGATGTGGAGGAAATTATATTAATTCCATGATAGGAGGCTCCTTAATTGAAGATTTTGTTGGATGAGTTGTCCTATTTTTAAGATCCAAGGAAAATTTGGCGGGGCTCATAAGTGTACGACCCCATTCCTTGCAAAGAGTTCATACATTCCATGCAACCCTCCATCTCTCCATCACCAAAGTTTATCAAGAAGGCCTCCAACCTATCATCAACATTTATCATAATTCTTGATTCATCCACAATCACGTTAGTCACCAAGTCAACGAAAGATCACACCTCATTACGGTTGGGTTTCCTCATAGACTTACACACATGGAAAACTACCTTTTCATCTCCAAACCGAAAAGTAAGTTCTCCAACTTCAGCATCAACTAGAGCTTTCCCCGTAGTAAGGAAAAGTCTCCCAAGAATAATAGATACTTCATAGTCCACTTCACGATCAAGACTGAGAAAATCTATTGGAAGAATAATTTGTCAACATGAACCAAAACATCCTCAGTCACTCCCAATCATCTCTTCATGGTACGATTGACTATTTGTAATCTCGTAGATATGGGTCATGGTTGCCCAATTTCCTAAGTCTTGAAAACCGAATAGGGCATCAAATGTATACTTTCCTCAAGATCACAAAGAGCTTTATCAAACTCGCACTTCCAATGGTACAAAGGATTATAAAAGCACCAGGATCTTCCAATTTAGGATCCATTTAATGCAAAACTGTATTCACCTGATGAGTCATTTTTATAGTTTCACATTTCATCACTTCTTTGTTAAAAAATCCTTCATAAACTTTGTATAACTGGGCATTTGCTCCAAAGCTTCAATCAATGGCACATTGACCGATATACTTTTTATCATGTCAATAAACATTTTGAGTTGTTTCTTGCCACTTTTCTTGGCAAGCCTTTGAAGGTATGGAGGAGTAGACTTAGGCAATGGTGCCTTAGCCTTTTGTACTACAGATTTTGGTATGTGAACAATGAGATCCCTAGACGGGTTCACTTCCTCTTTAGCCTCTTCCACATTTTCATCAATATCTATATGCACTTCAACATTAGCTTGCACCACATTGTTCGAGAGTCTCATCTTCTTGTACCACTTTCCCATCATCCACAAGTTTTCTTTGACTTGAGGTGGGTGCATTCACACCTTTTACACACCTTGTAGTAACATCCATGGCATGTCCCGTGTTTTTCCCAACCTATGGGATCAAAACGGTGTCACTTGGTAGTACCCCCTTAGGATGATTATTTAGAGATGAAATATTGTCGAATTGAAAGTTAGGCATCGGAATCGGCATTCTTCCAAGTTACGAATTGAAATATTGTCGCAGGCAAGTTAGGAATCGAAATCTTCATTTTTCTCCATCATTTGTTTGAACATATTCTCAATTTGTCCTAACTCATTGTTAGAAGAATTTGGACCTTGGGAAGGATATAGAGGTGGGTTGCTCGGTTGTTGATACATCGGGGCCTTTGTAAGCCACACCCGCAACTGCTTTGATTATTGTTCCATCCCCCTTGGTTAATGCCTCCCCAATATCCTTGGTTGTTGCCATTCCAATTTCCTTGGTTATTTTCACAACTCCAATTTCCTTGATTGTTGTTATTATTCCAATTCCCTTGATTATTGCCACTATTCCAGTTACCTTGGTTGTTAGAATTCCAGTTACCTTGATTACCTTGAGATCGCCATTGTTGTTGATTCGGGCCTTGAGAGTTGTTTCTTTTCCCTTGAATGTTGTTCTAATATTTCACTTCCTCTCCTTGTTCATCATAAGATTCATCTTGATCAAATCCACTATCTTCTAGCACATAACTCACCATACAGTTTTGCACTTGTGGACCCTTGGGACTTCTTTTATTCACTATCATACTTAATCTCTCCATGGCATTGACTTGATTCAGACTTTATACTTGTTGAAGTTGAGCCTTGGCTAATTTATTCATTGTGATGGTCCACTCGGCAATGGCTTGCCCATAATCATGCAACTCTTTATGTAGGTAAATCACGTTCGCATCACCTTGAGGAACATTTTCCCTACTTTTCCATGCCGATGATTTATCTGCCGTTTAATCTAAAGTCTCACTAGCTTTTGCACACAGTATTGTCATGAAATTTCCACCAGCAATTTGATTGGATTTATTGATCCCCCGATATAATGTTTGCTGAATCATAACCTCCATCATGTCGTTATTGGGGAACTCTTTGACCATTATTCTGTTTCTCTCCCATATTTCACAGCTCATTGGGATCTTGTTTGAATGCTAGAATCTCATCTCTAAGAGTAGTCATATGCCCTGGCAAAAAGAACTCAGAAATAATTTCTCTGCCAACTCATCCCACTATGGATGAAATGATTTGGCAATCTCTCTAAACAATCCAAGGCTTTGCCCTGTAGAGAGAAGGGAAATACTCCCCTGAACAAGTGTTCATAAACACCTTCAAGTGTTTGTATGCATTTTGGCCCGGAGACATGATGAAGAATCTACATTGCTCTAGCAATGTGACCATTACATTCATGATTTGAAAGTTACCGGCCGTAATACGGGGCAGAACTATGACACTTGCATACCCTTCATATATATGGATAAATCCGTTTTAGCTCCCTGGCAACGACGCTAAAATTTGATCTCGTCGAAATCATACCTCTATTTAATGTTATGAAATGATCGATGGAATGGAAATAACCAAAAAGGAATCATGGTCGATTTTAACATGGAGCTATGAATGGACTTAGGGGTATATACTATAGTGTATGAGCTTGAATTATCTCAATTTGCACTTCCACAAACTTTGAATTATTTCTAGGTTAATTTTAAACTAAAATTGCAAACTAAGAAATGAAACTAGAAATTTGTTTTTGTTTTTTTTCAAATGAAATAAAAGGCCTAGGGCTTGACCTTCACCTAGGTGTTTGCCTAATAGGTTCTAAACATTAAAGCTTGTTTTATTGGTCGGAGTGTATTATAGCAATCAACACTCAAGTACTTAATACCTCTCGATAAGAAAGTGATCTTACCCAATTTGGTTTTCTCAAGTCCAAATGGGTATTGAACTAAATGGTTGATAAAACGCTCAAGTTGGATTTTACTATCTCTAGTTCAACCGTTTAATTGGGCTTATCTATCTCTCGATTGACTACATTTCTTGTTAGCCAAGTTTTTTTAGACTAAGTCTCTTTTTCTCAGGTAGAGACTAAGTCAAATAGACATGAACTGATATTTTCAACCTTTAATTCTACAATTAAAAGCAAGAACAATGCTAAATAATAAACACCCAACTATAAGCAAGCAATAAATCAAAACCTATTAAGATTATACGCTATGGTTGGGTCCTAACCCTAGTAAAAATCTATCTACTAATACCTGAAATAAAAGAAATAATAATTAAACCCAAATTGATATTTAAATGATAAAATTAATCTTCAAAAAGCTTAAATTGGCAAAAACTACTAAAGTAAAACAAACGGTCTACTATTGCAGTTGTTGTCAAAACCTAACCTAAAAATTAAAATACTTTTATTTATAAAGGGCAGGAATTTTCGAACAAAAATATCTTTTCTGATGTTCTGTGGCCGCATAGTTCAATATGTGGTTCTCACTCTTCTTCAGTATTGAGAGGGTTGGAAGTCTACATATGCATAATTCTGGATTGCGGTCGTACTACTCTCTTTCTGCAATCCACACAATACTGTCTGCGGTCGCACCTTGCGTTTCTGCAGTCCGCACAACTGCGATTGTGACAGCGTAGCATTTCTTGTGCAGTTGCACAATAATTGTGTGGTCCACACTTTTGTTGGACTTGAGATGTAGGTTACAGATCTTTTGCTCTGACATAATTTCTGCGGTTGCACATATCATGTGCGCACCACACTTTTCATATTTCTTTGATGGTTGTTTCTTCACTATCTGTGGCCGCGGATGATAATCGGTGGTCCACACTTCTGAGCTTTTCTGCATGTTTTTGTCCTTGAATTCAAATTACTCCTTCCTAAATTGGATTTCATCTTGGGAGCTGATCTTTCAATATTCTTGCAGTTAAACACATTTCGTCACTTTACGGGAACATAATTAAACGCTTTTGGACTAAAACGAAAGATAAAAGGCGTTAATAAATTGTTCAAATTTCCACTTATCAACAACCAAGCTGAATTATGCTCGGAGATTGTCATTCCGCTGGGATCGCTTGTCTGTATTCTCCTACGACACCAGAAGTTGGACCTCTACCGATGCCAGCTTTGCTTGGGTAGTTTCCCTCTTCGAAGCTAGCAGGTCCATTTTACTTTTCCACCATTCAGACACGGCTTGGATCTCATTCATTTCGACACGGAGTTGGTTGATCATATCGATCATTTGTTGGATCTGCGAGCTCTTGTCATTAGACATTGCGACTAGCTCCTCGTTTTTAACTTTTAAGACCTTTACCTTTTCGACTAGGTTGGCATGCTTCCGCCTCAAGGTCGAAGCTTCTCTTTGAGCCCTGTCCAGCTTGGCCTAGAGATCCTTAATGGCCCCGTCTTGTTGCTCACTAAGGAGCTTATACAAATATGTCTTTCTAGCCTACTACTTGAACTCAAACTTGAGTTGAGTGTTTTCGGAGTAGAAGCTGAGAAGCTCTCATGGTGAAGCACCGTGGCCTGTAAAATACAAAAAATAAAAGGTATAGCAAAATTTGTTTTTGGCTCCCGATCAACGGTGCCAAAAACTAATCTCGATCAAGCCACACCTCTATTTTAGGTTATGAAATGGTCGATGCAATAGTAATACCTAACAAAGTGTTGAGATCAATTTTTCACTATGAGCTATAAATGGAACTTAGGGGTATATATTATTGTCTATGAGCTTGAATTATATCATTTTGCACTTCCACAAACATTGAATTATTCTAGGTTGAATTTAAACTAAAATTGCAAACTAAAAAATGAAACAAGGACTTTGTTTTTTTATCAATGAAATAAAAGGCCTAGCGCTACAACCTTCACTTAGGCATTTGCCTAATGGGTTGTAAGAACATATCCACAAGAAATCAGAATCGAAGCTAGGAACCTCTCGTACTAAGGCCCGAACAAAGCACCTACTACCGGATCAATCGAGACCACGCCCCCGGATTTGGTTCGAGCTGTAAGACCTCGGAAAGTATTATCAAACGTTTGCACACGACTAACAAAGGTCTGTGATATTTGTGCGCTATCGGATATCACAACGTAGATTTCGGCCCGTGTCAGCAACGGATTTGTGACTAACCAAAAAGAATATTTTTATCTTTCTTACAATTGTATGCACAAAACTTTTTTACTACATAAATGGGTGATTTTTATTGAAGTGGGACACGGTAACATACAATCAAGGCAATATAGACTTGTTTTCTCTTCTTCTAGGTTATTCAAAGTTCTCATTTTATCTCAAAGTTTGTCATAAATATTTGGCTCTAAATCGAGGGTGGAACAATCACTAAGCTCAGATCCGAGCTCGAACGTAACATCACGATTGGTTTGATTATTTATTTTATCTTTAATTTACTTATCTAACGTCATTGACCGCTTGTATTGAGCTAATTCACATATCCTTAAAATTGCGTATGATTCAATTGTTATCGACGGTGCATTTAGTACGAAGGAAAATATTTTTTAATATCGTTCCATGTTTGGTTGGCTTAAATGTTTTGCAAAAATATTTTCCTCATGAACTCATTGTCCTCCAACTGGAGCAAATTACTTTCATTTTCAAGAGAAGGGAAAACATTTTCCAAAACTCTGTCTCAACCTTTCCCTCTCTCACAAACCCACCCCACCCCCTCTCCAAAAAAAGTTTTTTTCTTAAATTTCAATTTTTTCGTTACCACCCATCCTACTACCCCCTCCACCCATCCCACCCTACCCCACCCTCCACCCCACCCCCACCCTACCCCACCCCCACCCTACCCCACCCCACCCACCCTCCACCCTATTCCCCTTGCCCCCTCCCTTCGGAAAAAAATATATTTTACAATTTTAATTTTTTAAAATATCGTTTTAAAAGTTCAAAATTATACTAGTTCCTAGAATATGAGTTTGGAGGTTTACATGTTGGGAAGTTTACGGGTCTCGAAATTTTACGATTTTACTCTTTAAGGGTAAGCATATTCTAATAACATTTGTGTCGAGATGGTGAAAACGATATATATATATATATATATATATATATATATATATATATTCCTAATGTTGCCAAATATATTATTTAAGAGAAATTACCAGCTATGTCCATTTAGAAGTAGCTCATTACAAAAATTAGCCAATTGATAAAATTACTAATATTAGTCAAAATGGCCAATTAGCTATTTGTAGCAAAAAATATTAAATTTTTATTTTTTGAGTGGCTGCTATTAGAATAGATTGGGTATATCATAAGGAGTTTGAATCTCAGTACTGGGATGATTTGGTGAAGTTTTGAGGTGATTTGAATTTAAAATTCGAAGTAAAAAACTGGATATGAAAAAAATGATACGTGCATCACGTTGTGTATCACATATGTATCATATTTGTATCGATTGTGTATCACATGTATATCCATGTATATCTGTGTGAGATACATGCGTGATAAATGTTTGATATATGTGTCACGGAAGAATATTTTGACATCGATTTAATTATAAATTTTGATACAAAACCAGTCCAAATCACCTCCAATCTTCCTCAAATTTTGAATATTGACTAATCTAGATGTTTTCAATGAATATCTACTATTCCCACTAAAAAAATTTTTTATTTATTTCGATTTTTATAATATTAGCTAGAGGTTGATAAGTTGAGCTTCAACACGTGTTCCGAAAGGCATTACAGATCAAGCCACATGAACATGTGTAACCTTAGCGTTAATTTTCTATTTAATGCACCCAATGCGACAAAATCGCAGAATCTAAAGAGAATTTTCGGCCAATCGAAATAAAGTCAATGACTTCTCCGGCAATTTGGCATTATATTTTTATTTATAATGTCCTACCTGACATAATCTATAGAGAAAACTTAACAATCCATTAGTAAGTCCCGTTATTTCTCCTGCAATTTGACATTATATTTTTATTTATAATGACCTACTTGACATAATTTTCTATGTAGAGAACTTAATAATCCTAGGTAAGCCCTTGGTTTCCCCTCCTTTATTTGAACTTCACATGTTCCAGTAGTATAGACTTCTCCGATATATGTTGCATCAAACCAGAACGCATGTGAATGTGTATATATATATATTTGTTTTCAACCTAGATGTACTGGAACAGCTGGAAGTTAATTTAATTAGATTTCACACAAATAAAATTCATTTCTTAGAGGGTTCTAAAATTTGTAGTTAAGAAGAGCACAATACTGAAGTAAACGGAATTTTATGTTATCTTTGTGATTTTCTTAGGATAACAGGAGTATTAACAGGATGGTGAACTACTGGTGATGGGATGTGATCTGGGAGTTGAGATATATCATAATCTGGGAAGTAACATGATGGACTCTCAGAGTAGTTGTCTGGTTCTGGGTGTTGAGATGGGTCATGTGTATCACTAAGGCCTTTATCACTTTCATTTGCAAAATAAGTGCCTTCTTGAGTTTTATAAGTTGATAGAACATCAGTATCGATAGAGGGAAAGGAAGAATTATCAGGGGATAAAGCAAAGGAGAACACACTTTCAATAAAGATAACATCTCTAGATATACATATCCTTTTTGTGGAAAGACTCAAGACCTTGTACCCTTTGACTCCATGGGGATAGTCAATGAATATATTAGGAGATGTTCTAGATTCAAACTTATCTCTGTGTACTTTTGGTACAGTTGGGTAACAAAGGCATCCAATACTCTTCATATGAGAGTATGGTGGTATTTTATTATAAAGTAGTTCAAAGGGAGATTTTGGATGGATATGAGCAGAAGGCAGTATATTGGTAGTATATGTTACACATAAAATGCATTACCCCCAGCACTTTATAGGTAGTTTTGATTGGAATAGATGTGCCGGGCAGTTTCTATGAGATATTTATAATTTCTTTCCACTATGTCATTCTGTTAGGGTGTATAAGGGCAAGTCTTTTGATTGATTATGCCCTTAGAATTGAAAAACATGTTTGCCTCTGTGCTGGCGAACTCTGAACCATTATCATATCCGACTATCTTTATTTTTGTATTAAACTGGGTTTCAACCGTAGAGAAAAATGATTTCAAGACATGCAATGCATTGCTTTTTGATGAAAGAAGGTTGGTCCAAGTGGACCTACTATTGTTATCCACTAATGTAAAGAAGTATTTGTAGTTATCATGGGTTGTCACATAGTAGGGTACCCACAATTCTATATGCAGAATTTGGAATATTTTTATGGAGAATGTGTTTTCTGGGAAAAAGGCAATCTACCTTGTCTATCTATTGGGCAAATAGAGCAAAGAAAAGGCTGCTTTGGGGTAAAAGAAACTGGGATAGAGGTAGTCCCTCACATTTGGGCAAAGGGTATATGACGAAGTGTATTGTTCCACTAAACATTAGGATCAAAAGATTTTACAAAAGATTTCAGACTAACATATATATTATTCAAACATGAAACATTTACATGTGGAGGGAAAGATGCACACTTATTTTTAGACGATGAGCTATGGACATGTGAATTAGTATGAAAGTGTGAGTTGTGTGTGCAAATAGAACTGTTGACAAAGGAAACTGAATACTTGTTCTCGAACATTTTGGGCAGAGAAGATATAGCCCATCACAAGATTTACCAATCTCCAGAGGCCTCTTAATTGAAGGGGCCTGCAGAACACAGAGGTTGTTAGTGAAAGATACTAGGCTTCTAGGATTCACAATAGTTAGGCCATGAATGGAAATGATATTGTATCTGGAAGAAGGTACAAATATTACTTTATGGAAAGTGATATCAGGCACAAGAACTACACTACAAATCTCACTTACTTTCACTTTGTATCCATTTGGTAAAACAACTAGGAGAGGATAAGGTAATGTTATGGTGTTAGTCAGTAGGGTTTTATCGAAAGTCATATGGTTTGCTGCCACTGAATCCATAATCCAAGACTCACTCTTGTTTTTGAGACATTGACATGACAATTTACCACAATCTATAAAGGAAGTGCAAACTATTATACTTGCGAAATTCACAGCTCCAAAGATGGAATTGATGGCATTTGCATTGTCTCCTCCATTACTACCTTGAAAATGTTTAACCAAATTCAGAATTTGTCCACAGTGCTCCTTTGACAGGATGACATTTTGGTATGTGTTCAAGTCACATTGTGTTTCCCCTTTGTTGGATACCATTTCTGAAGAATGATTACCATGTACATTGGCTACTAATCTATTTCCTTTGCTGAAGCTCTGATTGCGATTAAAACTTTGAAAATCTAGTCCTGGTTGAATTGTTAATTTGCATTGTAATTTTGATTGCAAGAGTGTCAAAAATTCCCAAGGTAGCCATGTAATTTGAAGCATTTGTCTTTGGTGTGCCCTGGCTTCTTGAAAAAATCACACATAGGTCTCCCGCTTCCTTGTCCAGTATGATAATTATTATTGGGTGAGTAGTTGGTTCTATAGCCACTAGGTCTGGTACAAATAACATTCATGGAGGTTGATTCAACGAACAACTGGGTATGTGGTTTGATTTCCCTTTGCTTTTCATGTTGTATTAGGAGAGAAAAATCTTGATCAAGGTTAGGTAGTGGGTTCATCATGAGTATGCTACCTCTGATTACAATGTAGGTTACATTTACCCCCATGAGAAACTGTATTAAATGCCTATTTGTAAAAATTTTCCTTTGCTCCACAGGTGCAACTACATGTGCATTATGACTTCTTGCTCAAAGTGCTCAATTCTTCTCAGTGCTTCTTCAATTTGGTATAATAACTAGTAATGTCGAGAGTCCTCTGAGATGTATCATTTATTTCCTTCTGTATTTGGTATAATCTGGCTCCATTCGTCTTCTCATACCTGTCTTCCAATTTGATCCATAACTCCATGGAATCATTTGTTTATTCAATGTTGTCTAGTATTTCTTTTGATAGGGAATTAAGGATCCACGAAGTCACCATGTCATCACAACGTTCCCACTGACGGAACGTGGGTGATTGAGGATCTGGACGCTTACATTCATCATTGATGAACCCTAATTTGTTCTTCACTGATAGTCCTCACAATACATATGCCCCCATGAGTGGAAGCCGATCCCACTGAAGGCAGTAGAGACAAGCATAACTCCGGGATTGTCTAATGGGTTACAAAGGGTCACCGGGATCAATTACGGAATTTTCTGGAACTCCAACATGCATATCGATGCCAGTCGAATCGTTCGAATCCTCGACAGCCATCAGCAATTAAGATTAGATGTGTGATTGTTTGTACCTTTAGAAGTGAAATCCAATTCTCTGACACGAAATTAGGGCAAAATTGAATTTATTCCGGCAAACAATCAAGTTGAAACAAAACTCAGAAATGACGAATACTAAGAAGGGAAAAAGTGAAAGAGACGTGGTAAATCGGAACGACAAGCTCTGATACAATGTTGATTATCCAAACTAGAAGCTAGCGCAAGCTTCTGCATCCATTGAGTCATGCGAGAGGAGGAGGATAGAATATTCTACAAGAATAAAGAGAGACTACATTTGGAAAATAATATTCTGAGATGTATCATTAATGATCACTGTAGCATATATATATATATATACACACACACACAAACATCAAAAAATGAACATCTAATCCATATCTAATGTAACCACTTTATAGACGTAACCACTTTACAATCAACTAGCCACTTTACAATATACTAATCACTTTACATAATTAACCAATAACCAATAATCTCAATAATATAAGATTGTTATTATTGATTAAATTACTCCAGATGCCCATTCAACAGGTTTCAATTGCAGATCTATGTTTTAAATTTACCCATAATATAAACACATCTAAAGGTATTAGCTGTATTTTATTTTTCAGAATCAAACATTTAACCTCTTGTATAATTAAATTCCTACAAAAGAATGATCATCTAACTATGGAAATTTGTATTTATTAATTTTTACATAAAGATAAGTCACAAATATTTCGTTACTAAAAGAAAGTCATCTTAGTTGTTAGTTTTCAGAGTAGAAACAGCACTTCATATATAGGTATATTTTTTTAAATCTTATAAAAAAGGGGAGGTGGATAGTTGTTTATTTTGGGGGGGGGGGGGTTAATCTTTTACTTTTTTTGAAAGAAAAATATATATTAAATATATAACATTAAGTAGGGAGGGTTGCCTCCCCTATAGATATTGTTTATACATGCATTACTTTTGTCAACCATTAGGCCATCTATGGCACTAATATTTCCTAGAGCAGCTAGAGTTTCGCATTATTTCGTACTACACGATCTTACATAAACATAGTCCCCCATATCTCTTTCATAGAGATCGATTACAAAATTAGGAGGCTTAGAAAAAATACATAGTTTATCAAAGGTCTTGTTTCTTATAACTTTATTTTCCAAAGTGTGAGCCACGCAATTCCTTTTTTGAAGCTATGCATAAATGATATCATCCCCTGCTTGGTTGCCTCCTCCACTAATGATCTGCATTTAAAGTAAAGTTTGTCGTTAGCAAGGGTGTTATTGTATATATGTTTAATATATCCGTTGCATCAGTTTCCACTTCCACGGGGAAGAGGTCTTCCTTGATTATTAATTGAAGGCTGGGGCGTAGAGCCATAAGTTCTGTTTGTAATGATGATATTGCAAGAATTTTCATCGATGATCTTATACACCAGCGTCCTTTCGAGTCACGTATCGCAGTTCCAATGCCACCTTCCATGATTTTTATGTCGAAGGCACCATCAGTATTTTCTTTGTACCACCCTAAGGGTGGTTTCATCCACTTTACTTGTAATAATATATTCTTGTCCACTATCACATTTTTATTAGTGTAGAAGTATTATTCATTCGTGTAAGCAAATATATTTTTGATGTTGATAGGGTTGGAATTATTATTAATATTGTTTTGATTCCTGTTGTTCCAAATTTCCCATATTATAAAAGGAAGTAATTGGTGCTAATGTACATATTTAGGACTTATTTTTGGTTGTGTGCTCAAGAGGAAGTCCATCCAAGTTTTGTTGCTAGGGTTGTCAACAGTGTTGATACCAAAGTTGTGCCAAAGGTGTTTGGCTATATGGCATTCCAAAAATATGTGGCGAATAGTTTTATTGTTATTTTTACATATTGGGCATAAAGGATCAATGTTTATACAAATTTTTGATAAGAAGCTTCTTGTGGGAAGGCATCCGTGGTATATTTTCCATAGGATGAATTTTATTTTATTGGGACATAGGAGCTTCCAAAGCCAGATGTTATTTAAGGTATTGTTATTTTCAATTAGTTGGTAGGATGAAGAGGTTGTAAACAGTTCATTTGAGGTAAGACTCCAACATATATTAATTAGGACAATTGAGTTTTCATTATTACCGGGAATGGAATTGATACATTCTTTAAAGGGGTTGGTAGTTCAAAGGAGAATTTTTCTAAGCACCAAGTGTTATTATCCCTAATATTTTTAATTTGTAATTTATCCTCTCCTTTTGGAAGAGTCCCTAGTATACTACTCCTAAGGTTCTTATAAATAGGGATCCAATTTGTGTCTCAAATGTTGTGACATGAGTTGTTATGAACTGGCCATCTAATGCCTTTTTTTACAGATACTCCATCCTTACAAAAGACTTTTCCAAATGATTGATGAGCCAATTGTTTTCTTTTTTCTCCCATAAATACTAATGAGTACCTTTGCCAATAGGGAGTGAGTATTGTTAAGAATTCTCCAAGCTAGGCCTGTGATTAGTGCTTGGTTTTTTTGGTAGGATTTTCTTATACCTAACCTCCCTTTGGAAACTTCCTTAGTGAAAATGTCCCAGTTAATTAGGTGCAGTTTCATTTGGTCCTGGGTAGTACCCCATAAGAAATTCCTTGGATTTTGTCGATTTCATTTAAAGTTTTTTTAGGAAGAATGGATGTTTGCATAATGTGTTTGGGAAGAGTGTTAAGGGTAGACATTATGAGAGTACATCTACCAGCCATACTAATCCATTTAGCATTCCAGTTGTTGAGTTTAGCTATCATTTTATCTAGAAGAGGAAGGTAGTCTGTATGCCATGGAATGGCATTTATCATGGGAAAAACTAAGTAGTTCCCAAAGCTAGTACTATATGTTATTCCTAGTGTATTTGTTATAAGAGTCTTTGTGTCATTACAACAATTATTGGAAACTATTAATTTATATTAAGCTTTGTTAAGTCTTAGGCCTGAAAGCTCACTAAAATTTTCTAGGCATTGATTAATGCTGGTGATGGTCATATAGTTTGTTTCTCCCATAAGTGTTATATCATCCGCGAAAAAAAGGTGGGATATACTAGGTGCCAAGGAATTAAGTCTAAGTGGAGTCCAGTTCTTGATACCCACCTCATGCTTAATATTATTAGATAACATATTCATACATAGAATAAAAAGGTAAGAGGATAGGGGGTCACCTTGCCTGATTCCTCGAGAAGGGGTAAATTCTTCAGTTTTATTTCCATTGACGAGGATTGGGAATGAGCTAGTTGTGACAACGTTCATTATGAGATTTGTAATGTTTTTAGGGAATTTATTGTACTTAAGCATTCGATAAATATAGGACAATTCGAGCTTATCGAAGTCATTCTCTAGATCAAGCTTTAGGATCATTTTTCCTTTTCCATTACATTTGTTGAAGTGTCTTAGGATTTCATGAATTATAATAGCACTGTCACTTCCTCTTCTTCCCTTTAGAAAATTGGATTTCTCAATGTATATAAGGTGGTCTAGGAAGGGTTTACTCTATTTGCAATTATCTTGGTAATGGTTTGTAAATGACATTGCATAAACTTATAGGACAAAAGTTTTTTAATAGGTTAGCATTGTTTATTTTGGGGATTAAACATATGTATGTGTGGTTCATCCCTGGAGGA
Organism: Nicotiana benthamiana; assembly: GCA_034376525.1. Classification (NCBI taxonomy): domain Eukaryota; kingdom Viridiplantae; phylum Streptophyta; class Magnoliopsida; order Solanales; family Solanaceae; genus Nicotiana; species Nicotiana benthamiana. The sequence goes on from CM067328.1 coordinate 46,692,087, forward strand.
ATTTTGTTCGTAGTAAATATATTGTGACAAAGATTGATTGTTTTCCCTTCTAATAGATGCCAAAATTTCTAGAAGAAGAAAGAATGAAAGCCATCCGGTTCTGGTGATTTGAATGGTTTAAATAAAACGATAGCTTTTCTAATTTCGTGGTTTGTAAGGGGTCTATCAAGGATTGATAGGTCACAATTGGGTGAGTAATAATGAGTGTCATTGCATCTGATAGAGCACTTATGGGAGGTGGTGAATACACTTTTAAAGTAATTTGTGACATGATTTCTTATTAGCAAAGGGTTTTCTATCTATTTTCCTAAGTCATCCTTAAAGAAAAGTATGTTGTTTCTTCGTCTTTTATTTTTGACCTTGATGTGGAAGAATCTAGTGTTAGCATCCCCTCCACGAAACCAATCCACCCTTGATCTTATTTTCCAATAATCCTCCTCTAGTCTCAGGATTGAATTAAGTTCCTCAACTAGTTTGGTTACCAAAATCCTGAGGAAACTGCTTGTTTGGTAGTTTGGGGAATTTTGGATGCCATTGATTCTATTTAGGAGCTTATTTTTCCTAGTAAAGATGTTTCCAAAGGTTTGGTTTTCCAACTTATCACCATATCTTTGAAACTCTCTGTGCCTTCTAGTAAGTCTTTGTCACCCCAATTAAAGGATATTAAGTTGCTAAATTTTGGATGATTACACCAAAAACTTTCTAGGCGGAAAGCTTTATTCCTAATGGAATTAATGGTGTTGTTCAAGTTTATCAAAATTGGATTATGGTCTGAATGGACTTTAGGGAGGTGGGTGACAGTGGCATTGGGTAGACTTCTAGCCAAACTTTATTTAAATAGACCCTATCAAGTCTTTCCATGATCAACCCATTATTGTTTTCCTTATAACTTGTCCAAGTGTATTTGCACCCTTTAAAGCCTAAATCTAATAGGTTACAATAGTCTAGGAGATTTCGGAGGGATTTTTCTCTCCTTTGATTAACAGATCTACAACCAAACATATCTGATACATTCGTTATTTCATTAAAGTCCCCGCCTATTAGCCAAGGCCCTTTGTAACTATCATACATTTTTCTTAGGTTATCCCAAAGCATGTATTTATAATTAACATCATTACTAGCATATATAACACAAATTTTCCAAGTTAAGTTTTTAGGTCTAACCTCAATCATGGCATGAATATCTTGTCCATTTATATTGAAGTTTTTTACAGTGACCACCTCGTTGTTCCAAAGGATCACAAAACCTCCACTTTGTCCATTGAAAGGCACCTCTATGATCTCTGTGAAACTAAATGCTTCCAATATTGAGAGGTGGCTTTCCATTCTTATTTCTAGTAGTGCGACCAGACACGGCCTATGTGAGTCCATTAGTTCCCTAAAGTTTTTGGTGAAATTTTCATTATTTGCACCTCTAACATTCCAAATGACTACGTTACTTGGCTGGTGCATGGGCATATTATTTGGTGGATTGGTGTTTTGCATCACTCTTTGGAATGGAATCATAATCACTACTGTTTTTCCACTGTTGGATCGTGAGGTGGAAGGATGTCCAACGAGCACTTGTACAATGTCATCGGGCAGCTGAAGATATACTTCCTATCGAGCATCTCCCTGAATATCAATATTTTTAACTCGTTTAGACTTGAAAGAGTCACAGCTGGTTCCACTAAGTATGCTAAGTCTTCCACTGCCTCGTCTCCCTCTTGGTTCCCTATTTCATTTGGTACATTCATTTGTTGAACTTGCTCTTTCATGGGATCTGGTTGTGGGTCTGGATGATTGGGGAAGACTGGAGCATTCCATTGGATGAAGACTGGGTTGAGATCATCATGTCCTCCGGTGCAAAGAAGGGTAGATTGATGGGAGGGTTATGTAAGACTTGTTGGTTTGGGTGATGTGGGATGTTCCACATTTTCTGCATGTTGTTCACCAAGTTTTGGTTCATATTGGGAGCTATTGGTTGGAGTATATTGTTTAACTACATTTGGTTCACATAATTGTTCATTGCTAAGTTCATGCCCTCTGATATGAGTTGGGCAAGGAAGTGAGTGTTTTGTATCACTAGGATCGATTCCTGGCCATTGATTTCCATATTGAAAGTTACTGCATGGCTTTGAAGTCCCAATTCTATCCACGTCTAGGCAAGGTAATTTGGTGGTTTGGCATAGATTGCCGAATTTTGTTGAGGATGGGGAGGGAAGTTGGGAAGGTTATTCATATTATGGTTGTGTGATAGGCGGAATAGTTGGAGGAGTTAGTATCTTCTCCTGAGGGGGAGGGAGGTTCTGGCCATTTTTATAAGATGGGGTAGTGTTTATAGGGGGTGTAGTAGTGGACGAAGTAGTAGTAGTACTTCTTATGATTGGCTCTATTTGTGATTGGGAGGCACATAATTGCGTGTTTCTTATAGCAAAATCTCCCATGGAGATTTCATTTGCCACTTGTCCGTGGAGATCATCCAAGTGTTTGTCGTTTGATTGGGTAGTGGTTAATGGATATATATGCATGGGGGTAAGATGATCATTAGGAGATAGGTTAGTATTATTAGGGGTAATGATAAAATTGTTATCAATCTTATTGGATGGATTGGGGATGGAGTCTATTTCCAAGTTATTATGATTTTTTTTGTTATTCATTTTGTTAGCCGGATGGGTGGGCATTCTTGTGCCATTTTTCACTTGCTTTGCATGCAAAATATTAAAATTATCTTTAAGAAAAAAATTTGTTGTAGATCATCCAAAACCATGGGCTGGTTTTGTGGGTTTTTGAAACTACTTTTGTCTTCCTCCATTTGGTCCAAAGATGTGTAATTATTGATTAAACTTTGATCATTGCAAACGGAAGAGTTAGCATTTATTTATAGGGCATTAGGAGGGTTGATTAGTAGTTGCTTGTCACTATAGTTTATGTGTTGAGTTTTGAGGTACTTACCTGATCTTGCATCGAACAAGAGGACATTCATACCTGCAAGAAGATTTGGTTCAGTTTTGGAAGTGTGGGCATTGGCTATTTTGGCTTTACCTTTTCTTGGAAACTTGATTGTCATCCATTCTCCATCTTCTTCTGAATTTTGTTGGTGGTTACCTTGCTTTTCTGCATAGATTTCCTTTGCATAAGTTTTTCTTGCTGTGATTGGCAGATTTTCTTGTGTGCAATATTGAGTCATGTGTCCTAGTCAGCCACAAGATTTGCACAATATATCATTGCCCTCATACACGATTGGTTGTTTATGTTGTCCAATGAGTATGTAGTGTTGGACAGACTGGTCAAGTGGAAGTTCAACACATAATCTGGCATAACGTCCCCTATGTGTAACTGAGGCGCATGCATCCACTTGGAGAAGTTTGCCAATTGAATTACCTATTTCTGCAAGGACTATTCCATCAAAAAACTCAGTGGGTAATTGTGGTAATCGAATCCAAATGGCAGTAAAGTTGTGTTGTGCTTTGTTTGCAACAAAGTTTGGAACCCAATTTTGAGTGGATAGAAAAAAACCATTAACGAACCAAGGTCCGTTATGTAGGATTTTTGTCAGGTTTTTCCTCACTAGTTAGTTTGACTGCATAGTAGTCTTCTCCGAGATCAATTAGAGGGAAATTCTCGTTGAGTTTCCATAGGTCTTGTAATTTCTTTTTGATGTAGTGGTGCATAAGTCTCTTCCCTACTAGTTTGATAATGATCGATTATTTCCAAGGCATGTACATTCGATGAAGGTCATCTTGGCTGAGGTTTATTCGCCTTAATGAGCTAGTTAAATCATTTTGGTTCGGATCATCAGCTTGGATTTGGGCAGTGTATCCATATGATTTTCTAACTCTTCAGGTGGAGGATTTACTACTTTGGTAGTGAATTCGTCTCTTAGGAGGGTTTCCTTATATAAAATAGAGTTTTGTAGTTGGTGGCTAGATTTATCCGATACTTTGATGGGATATTGGTGGTAGTAGATGGTGGTTCTTGTAGTGAGAGGTTGGACATTTTCTTACTAGGAAGTTGCCAAATTTCTTCACATGAATAAGCATCGGTTCATCTTTTACTTAACTCTACACACAACATGACTCAAACAATTTCCGCAGCCTGTATACTTTTTCAGAAACTTTATTTAGTCCATTTTATGTTTTGCGATTTGTGCAATTTGCAAAGCCTTCTTATATTTTTTTCTTCTTTTGTATTTTAAATGAAGAAAGAGCGGGCTCTAAAAAAGTGGGAAGAATGGGCTTGGGGATGAAATGAAATAAATCATTAATATTTGGTAAGAGTGAAAAAACAAATTGAAAGATATTTATTAAGATAAGTATATGTGGTTTTGGTTGTCGAAAATCTTTTTCAAGGAGCATATATTTCCAGCATAAGAAGGAAAATTATTTTCTCGATTACTTATGGGTGAAATTTATTTATTTTTTCTTGATATTTTAAACTTTTAGTCGTGTATATCCCTTATTCCAATAAAGACTCATTATTATCAAATAATACTCTTAAGTCTCGTTAACACACTATCTTCATCTGAGTTCATTAATTATGGTCAATGGTACACACGTGGACCGGCTGTAGATGAATTTTAAAATTCATCAAGTGGGATGACTTGTTCGTAAAATAACGTTATATAATCAAAAGGAAGCTCCTTCGTACATCTATATAAAGGTCTACTGATTCTTCAAAACAATCATCATTCACTGCATTTCCTCAATTTTTGATAATCCTATATTCTTCGAAATATACCCTCAAAGAAAATGGCAACTTTTGCAACAAAGGTGATGTGCTTGTTCCTCATTCTAGGCCTTGCTGCCCCTAGCTTCGCCTCAGACATCATAAACATTGATTGGAGCCTGGAAGTTAACGTTGATCTGAACCTAACCTTAAACGTTGGCGATGTCGTGGGTAAGTTTTTTTGTTTTTCTTTTTTTTTTTGACTTAAGAGTGTATTGAATCATATATGAAAATATTATATACTACTTAATATTTAATGAAACTTTTTGTGCAGTTTTCCACTACATCCCAAAACTCCACGATGTGGTTCAAGTGGACGCTGATGGCTACAAATCTTGCGTTCCAACAAATATATTGTACAGGGATGACAGTGGGACGACTACCATCACTCTGGACAAAGCTGGAGTTCGTCAGTACATCTCTTCTGTTGCCACTGACTGCCTTCAAGGTCTCAAGATTACTATCACTGTACTTTGAGAAACAAGTAAAGGGAAACTGATTTAATTTCTGCTGTTACGTACTTTTGAGTATGTATGAATAATATATTTCAGCATGCGATCAGTAGAAAGCATGCATGTATGTTGGATTAAGTATCGTCGTCAATAAGCTGCAACCATGCAGCAAGCTTGTCTCTTAGTGGGGAAAAAATGTACGTCTAGTTTTTAACCTATCTCAATAAGAAGATTGATATGTTTGTATTTGTTGTCCACGTGTCTTTCAGCTGAGAGTTGTTCTCACATTTTTTTAGTAGAATTTTTACTAATTTGAACAATTAACTCCGTGTTTTAATTTTATTTGTTTATTGGTTTATTTAAAAAAAGAAAAAGAAAGAAATAGAAAATTCAAATGGGTATTCTCTATGTCCCAGAAAGAAGATATATTTCAAATTTCGAGAGTTAAACTTGTTATGTTTGATATAAATTAAAGCATGGAAATTTTAAAATTTTTAAATAAAATTTACTGATTTGAAAATTACTTAAATATTATATAAGTCATATTAATAATTAACAATTCAAAATATTTAAAAGGTACTATATGAAAAAGTCGAGGTCAAAAGAGCAACTAGTCTGACTCTCGAAACCGGAAAAGTTTGGAATGTGGTGCAGTAACATAAATGATTCAATATTCTCCACGAAATTTTACAACTTCCATTAGTCTTGCCAATCTTAAGAATATTTGGTACCCAATTTTGATAACTGACATATAATATTTGTAGGGGAAGAACTTTCAACCAGTTGTATTAGCAAAGGGCGGTTTTATTGAAACACTTTTTTTTTGATGATTTGTAATGATGTTAAAGAACACATAATAAAGACAACGCAATTTTGACCTGTACGCACAAATATAACTACAACTTCTAGATTTTACAAATTAACAAATCATCTAACTGCATGCACAAGAAGAGACGGAGTCACCATGAGTTCAAGATTCTATTTCTTTTAAATTACTGGGTTCTAATTAATAATTTGTATGTATTCAATACACTTTTAAAGACAAATATATTGAATTTGGACAAAAGCTGATGGGCTCGGCCTTACGCACATCCGAAGAACTAGCTTCCCCCTGTGTTTAAGGTGTTTTATTGAAAATTTTGAGTTAATTTGGATCTTATCAATAATTCAGCAACTAAAAGAAGCTACTGTAGATCTTAAGGATCAGAGTCTCGATGGTGCATGTGTGTTACACCTATATACAATCTCTACGCCAATTTGCCAAGTTGTCGTACAAATAGTAGGGTAGTTGAGCAAGATTTAGTCTAATTCTAATCTACCTAGAGATGGAAGAAACCTAGCGCTGGAAAAGCGGTTACCTTTTATCAGTCTTTGTGAGTCGGATGAAAAGAAGGTTCATGCTACCCCGCTTCGTTGTAGCAAATATTGCAAGATCAAGAAGGTGGTAAAAACTTATCCACATTCGACATTTACACCAAACTATACTTTTATCGTTATGTTATAAATGAAGGTGAAAATATGTATATAACATTAATTAAGTATAACTTAATGATAAGATTATTGTATGTTTGTATGTGTCATGTATTCACTGAATTGGTAAATATCGAATGTTGGTTCTTAAGCGGGGGCCTTGCCGCGTGGCAAAGACATTGGTTTTCAAGATTATTTCGCCTATGGTGGTGTATCCTCATGATTCAACAAGCTATTCTACTTATAAATTAAAATATGAAAAGAAACAGCAAAGAAAAGTAATTTATGGATGTGGGCTTTGCTGGTGGGACACAAGGCGCACCCTGGGCGTAAGCGCGACAAATTTGAGCGTGCGTTCTGTAGATATTCACCCCTTCCCCGGCCCCAGACTGCCGCCTTGCTGCGATTTTCCATCCCGATGGCATTGTGCTATATTGCATGCTTCTTCGTTACGTTGTTATACGTAAGTATGAGCACGCTCTTCCTTTTGCGTACATGAGGTGTAGAAAATCTTCTATTGATGAACCCAAATCATACATAAGTATAGGGAGTGGTGAATGGCACGAGAGAAAGTACATAGTTCGTAGTATGTCATAATTTTAGTGGTGGCATTGGAAATTCAAGTATTATTATGGAGGACAGTTTGTATATATAGTCTAGTTGACAAGGAGTAATAAGGTTCAGAACCTTTGAAAGAATTTTAAAATCTCCTATCCTGGATGGGTCTGAATTTGACCGACCACGGGCTACAACTAGTACGGCAGGTAGTCGCAAACCTACGAGTCGCTACAAGGGTTTGATCCAGAGGCAGAAGGGAAAATGTCCTCGCGTCGTCGATAGATTTATAATAGTTAATACTTCTTAGGTTGTCGTCCCCACGTTTAATTGAAACCCCTTATTATTTAATGGGGATTAAGGCCTTGTAATAGGCAGAATCGGAGGATATACAAAAAGACTTTCATAAGATCTCTCTCTCTCTCTCTCTCCTTTTACATCTCTGTTATTTTCACTAAAACAATCTTAGAAATTATTATCATCGACTACGATTTACTCCATCATCATTTGATTGATTTGCTTAAAAAGAGTTAAAAAACTTTTAAGTCAAATAATTTGGCGCTGTCTGTGGGGATTTCTATAGTCGAATTCATAGTTCTCATCTAGGATATCGAAAGCAACGATTACTGTTCTCCATAACCCATAAAAACCGACAATGGTTGAAAAAGACGCAAGGTTGAAGATGATAGCAGATGGCTCAAACAACCTCCTAAGCTCCCTTAATGAGGACAGTAGGGAAGGTACCGAGAATAGTACACCAAAAGCTACCCCGAAGGGGGAAATCTCACCCTCCTCGCACGAAGATATGACGATCTTGCGTGAAATAGAAGCTTCCATATCCACGGTGAGAGAAACATCACCAGGAACCAAAAAGTTGTTCGAAGAGTGGTTGACAAATGCTCTGAACAACATGCTCGGAAAACCCCTTTAAAGAAATGTTGAAGATTTATCAACGACATAAATCGCAGCTACCATTGGCGGTCAGACGCTACACGACGAGCAACACTCGAACCATCGTTGATGTAAGCATTGGTGCAATCGCAATCATCCTAAAGAAAATGGAAGATATGGGGAACAAGAACAAAATACTTCCTCACCAAATGAAAGAGCACCAGGAAAGGGTCGACAAAATACCCAATGCCACCAAGTTACTTACAAAAACGTGATGTGGGAAGGTTCGTCGAACAACCATACAATGAGGAAGTTGCTCCTCGCGCTATCATGAAAACCTTAAAAATGCCACCATATTTGAGAATATACCACGGGACCACAGATCCAGAAGATAATCTAATCAATTACATCACTGCGGTAAAGGGCAATGACCTGTCGAAAGAACAAGTGCCATCTGTACTGCTTAAAAAATCGGTGAAACTTTGAGAGGAGGAGCATTGACGTGGTATTCTTAACTGCCGGTACAGTCGATATAGACATTCGAGAAGATGGCAAACAAGTTTGCTACTGCTCATGCAGGGGCTAAGAAGGCTAAAGCTAGGGTCAACAACATCTTTGCCATCAGGAAAATTGTGGGCGAGGGACTTCGATACTTCCTAAACCGATTTAACAAAGTAAGAATGGGACTGCCAAATGTGTCAGAAGGAATGGCTGTCGCGGTCTTACAAAATGGGTTAAATAGGAACGGATGAAAAGCAAAGAAGAAATTGCTGAACAAGCTCATGAACTATCATCCCACTACATGGGAAGAGATTCACAACGCTTGCTGCACTGAGGTAAAGGCCGACGAAGACAATCTTAACGGCCCGACTAGCGACTAATGTCAGTCTAGATTATGGCAAGGAGGGACTGATGTAGTGATGGACGAAGGGACTAACCATAAGGTTTCAATCGAAAAAGGCATCAGCCTTATGTCAGAACATCTAACACTCCTCCTCCAAGACATTTAAACGTCATGCTACGACATGCCGCACCCCTTTGAAACAAAACAGGTATGCCTCCGCCATTCCTAGGTTGAATGTTGACCCACTATATCTATCGCTACTACAAATGAGGAGACAACTCAATGTAGCAATTAATGAAGCAATCAGTGAAGAAGTGGACATTGCTCGCCAACAGTTCCATTAGAGAATCAAAATACCCCTAATGGGTCGCCAATGTGGTCATGGTCACAAAGAGGAACGGGAAATGGTGAATGTGCATGGACTTCAACAACATGAACAAGGAATGCCCTAAATATTCCTTTTCGTTCGCCCATATCGACCAGCTGATCGATGCGATAGCAAGGCATGAACTGTTGAGTTTTTTGGACGCCTACTCTGGCTAATACCAAAACCTAATGGCCGAGGAAGACCAGTAAAAGACAACTTTTATCACATAGCAAGGGACTTATTGCTATAAGGTGATGTCATTCTGACTCAAGAACGCATGAGCCACTTTCAAGAGGTTGGTTACTAAGATGTTCAAGGAACAACTCTGCAAGACAATGGAGGTGTATGTCAATGCAATGTTGCTAAAGTAGGCTAAGAAGGAGGACCACATTAGTCATTTGAAAGAAACCTTGGAGATATTGCGACAGTACGGGATGAACTTGAATCCGGAAAAATGCACCTTCGACGTCGCCTTAGGAAAATTCCAAGGTTTCCTCGTATCACAACGTGGGATAAAAGTCCACTCGGACAAAATCAAAGTCATTGACACATTACCTGAGGTACTGACCAGCAAGAAACAAGTAAAGAAACTGACGGGGCGAATAGCCGCCTTGTCGAGGTTCATTTCATGGTCCTCAAACATATGTCCCAAGTTCTTCAGCATCATAAGAAAAGAGCACGGGCTGCAATGGAACGAGGAATGCATCGACACCCTGAGGAAACTAAAACCGTACCTATCCTCACCACCACTACTCGTCAAAGAGGACTAAGGTAAATGTCTACTCGTTTATCTTTCAGTATCCGAAGTCACTATCAGTACGGTTCTGGTATGCTAAAACAAAAGGAACACAATCTCTTATTTACTATATCAGCAAGATCCTAATTGATGCTGAAAATAGGTACCCTCACCTTGAAAAACTTGCTCTGGCATTAGTCGTAATTTCACGCAATTTTAGACCATATTTTCAGTGTCACCCAGTAAGAGTAATAATGACCTTCCCCCTAAGAGACATTCTGCATAAACAAGAGCTCTAAGGCAGGCTCGCCAAATGGGCAATAGAACTCTGCGACCACAACATAACTTACCACCGAAAATTGCCATTAAGTCACAGGTGCACGCTTATTTCATCACCGAATTCAGCCCGGAAATATTGCCAGAGGCAGAGCAAGAGGTGTTTCATTCCTCCGCGTGTACCGACCTTTGGACCCTCTACAGCGACAGTGCTTCAAATGCCTCGGGATCGGGACTAGGACTCGTCCTCGAAGTTCCCACGGGCTAAGTAATTTTCCAGTCCATACGATATCTCGAGATGACTAACAACGAGGTCGAGTATGAGGTTGTGATTATAGGTCAGAAGTTAGTCCTCAAATACGGTGCCCGATGACTTGTCCTTCACTGCAACTCTCAACATGTTGTAAAGTAACTCACTGGAACTTTTCAAATCAAGGAGTAGAGGCTACAAAAGTATCAGTCAAAAATCCATAAATTGTTGCCAGAGTTTGACGAATGGTCCTTCGATCAGATCCCTTGGGCATAAAACATTGAAGTAGATGGCCTCGCCAAACTAGTCGCAACCACCAAGAATATCAACAAGGAAAACGTTGTCACCCTCCTTCATTCAGCCATATACCACATCCAGGTATTCTCTCTGAACTTAACTTGGGACAGGTGTAATCCCCTTGTGTCCTATTTACACGACGAAACATTCATGGAAGACAAAAAAGAAGCCAAGAAACACTGAGTGCATGCTGCTCAATACATCCTGGTAAATTATGACCTCTATAAGAGAACATTTGGCGCCCCCTTAGCCAAATGTGTCGGACCGCACCAAACAAGGTAAGTACTAGAGGATATGCACGAAGGTCATTTATGTTCTAAACGCCAATAACACACAAGAGGGGGGTTGATTTGTGTGGTACCCAATTTTCGATTTAGAAGAACCAGATCCTTCTAGGTGTACTAACTACTACTATTTGGAGAATTAAAATCACATAAAATAAACAACACAGATATTTTTACGTGGAAAATACCTAGCTCAAAATGTGAAAAAACCACGACCTACTACTAAGTAAGATTTTTCCAAAGTTTCACTAAAATCACTGAGCTAAAACAGTATTTACAAAAGGTCTTTGTAAACCTAAGGATTAACTCTAACCCCTTTGTAGCACACAGCTTCAACTGTTGCAACAACTTCAAGTTACCCTATAACTTGACCACTCAAAGTACCTATTACAATTTCTTCTATAAAGGCTGAAAGGTACAACTTTTAACCACCTACTAATATTGAACTAGAATAAGAAAAAATACAATGAAACTGGTTCTTCTATCTCGTTCAAGTAGCTTCAGGAGTGCACACTCGAATCTCTCATGAATTGCTTGCAAAAGTGGCTTGCTCTTTTGTTCCCAATTTAGTTTAACTTCATCATATGTGCAATTCCTGTAAAAGAGAACAATCACTGTTATTTAATAAGTTAGTAACTGGAGTTTGATTGAGACTTAATTTCTGATCTTCATCGAAGTTGAGTCCTTAACCAACACAAACTCTAATCCTATCTTTTATCCAGATTTGCGTTCTCTTCTCATAGGGATACTTTCCATCCTTATCCAATATGCAACTTTTTCAATTAGTTCAGGAGATATTGTTAGTTGATCAATGGAACTTATCTCCTTCAGGTGTATCTCACATGTATAGGTTGACAAACACTATGCTTCACAAGATGAACCTGGTCCATGACTGGGTTCATTTGTCATTCTTCAAAACTTCACCTTTTATTGGGCCAATAGATCCCCCCTTTTTCATGATGACAAACTCTATGCGTTTTACTAATCTAAGAACATGTAAGAACTCAGCTTAACCATTAACATTTAACTTAGAAACTTGACTTATCATGTAGGACCGGGTTATTTAGGTAACAAATATCACTTAATTCAGAATAATGAGTAAAGAACAATATCTCTTCCCCCCTTTGACATCATTGAAAAGTTGCACACATAATGTGAATCACAGAGGTTATAAAGTACTCATGGCCACTGGAGTGACTGCAAGTGAAATCATTGTGCAATTATCAATAATCAACAACTAGTTTTAAACTATTAGGATCATAATCATCATAGAAGAAGAGAAAATAACATTTGTCATTGACTTCCACAAAGAGACCACAAAAAGAAAGAAAAACTTTCTAAATATGAGAAAAACCAAAAAATCACTAATCTGGGTCACTAAGGGTACTAAAGTGATTCACAAGACAAGTGCTGGGAGATCTAAGACTTGAAGGAACTAGAGGGTTGAGACTGAAGAAGGTTCAACATATTCTAAAGCATTCCATCACTCTTCTACTTTTCTTTTGCTAGCTCACTTATAAGGCCATCTCTTTCTTTATCCAGTTCTTCCACACGAGCCTTGAGCCTAGACATTTCATCATCCTTAGTTCCACATTCCTGAACCAAAGCCCAAACATTGTTGTTGATGGGTGTCCTCACAGATGAACCATGCTCAATTGGGATGGCATTGACTGGATAGTCACAAGCCAACAGAGTCTTAATACCAAAATGTTCTTTGCTTGATGACATTTCCCATTTATTCAAAGGCATATTCAGCATGTCCAGAACAGTAGTCAGAATGAACCAATATGGAGTGGCATGAGCTTTGGAGCCATTGATGACCCTGTCTAGCAATTTGACAGTGAAAGCATGCCAGTTGATTTTCATTCCTCTATTCAAAAACTCCATAAGAACCAGGTCCAGGTAATTTGAATTGTGCCTTGTCTCTTGTCTAGGCAGTAGGCACTTGTTGACAAATTCAAACAAGACCTCGTGCTCAGGTCCCATTTAACTTTTCTGCACAAATCTGGCTTTCGGCACATTTCTAGAGTCACACAACCTTCTAGTGATTTCAACAATAGTGGGGAGAGTATCCAGCATGTCCACATTTGCCTTGTATAGTCATCATACCCAGTAGGTATTTCCAGGATCGAACCCAGTTTGAGTGCATCAAACTTCATTTTGACTCCATTTACCAGGAGGGTAACTACCCCATCCTTCACAACAGCATTGGCTATAAATTCAATCAATTCATTCTTAGCCAGCCCCCCATCCATTTCAAGGACCATGTCCTTCAAACCTTGTGCAGCTAAAGCATCCAATAATCTCATCATTCCTGGTTCACTTAGGTCCTTCAACAGTCTACCTTTCAATATTTTTCTTTTGCCAAAAATAACAAACTTATCATGTTTCTTCTCGGATTCCTCTTCTTTTCTTCTCCACTCCATTCATCATCTTCTTCAGTAATTTTCACTGCAGATCTTGTCCTCTTGGAAGGTGAGGGTTCAGCAGACACATGTATAGAGGAATAGTTCTAGGACTTTTTGGGTTTAGGTGTAGGAACCTCCATTGTTGTTCCTCTTTCTTGATGTACCAGTTCCATATCTGTTTTCTCTGCAACCTTAGAGAATTCTACAACCTTTTCCTCTCCCTTCTCCTTTTTCTTTTCCTTACTTTATTCTAGAGCTTTTTGTAGGTCAACTTCACTTTTTCTTACCCCGCAAGCCAATGTTTGATCTATAGCAATTGAGCACAACAAGAGGCGGAAACAGCATATTTAGCTTCAGCAGTAGATAAGGCCACTGAATTTTTCTTTTTGGTAGCCCATGACACAAGACATGAACCAAGGAAGTCTGCTATACCTGAGGTGCTCTTTCTATCCATTAGAAAACCTGCATAACAAGCATCAACATATCCTACTAGATTAAAATTTCTTCCTTTTGTGTAATGACCCGACTAGTCATTTTGAGTGTCAGCGCTCCGTTCAGCAGTTGGAGGTCATGAACAGCTTCATTTTGGGTATTATGACTTGTTCGCATGGCCGGAATTTAAATTCAGGGAGATCAGAGTTAAATTTAAATAAAAACTTCCATCTCGAAAGCTTAAGTTGAAAGAATGAACTAGGATTGGGTTTTTGAGTAAACGACCTCGGAATTGGGATCTGAAGGTTCCAGCGGGTTTGTATGATGATTTTTTACATGGGCGTATGGCCATATTGGGCTTTGGATAACCCGGGAGTGTTTTGGCGCATATTGTGGAAATTAGCCTTTTAGAAGAAATTTCTTAAGTTTGAGCTGAGGTGTATTTCATTGTTATTGATGTCCGTTTAGGATTCTGAGATTAGGAATTGCTCTGTATGGTGATTTTGAAGTTGGGAGCACGACCGGAAGTGAATTCGGAGGTCCGCTGGTCATTTTTAGGCCAATTGGCTAAAGATAGGAATTTGAAGGTTTTCAGAAGTTCGACCGGAAGTGGACTTGCTTGAGCACCGAGGTGCTGATTTTGCGAGCTAGTGTTATGAACTTATATGTTCAGTATTGTCCCTAATTATGGGAATGGCAGACGGATAGCTATGTGGAGAGTATGTTGGTACTGCGAGATGTTCCTTTATGACTTGGAGGTGTCGAAGAAGGTCTGCTGGATGAGAGACGAACCATTAAGTGTTTGATTCCCATTGCGATTGGATGTGTTGCCCCGAGTTATGGGTGCGTGAAGAATCTTTTCAAGTCTTCTCGTTGGCAGTGAAGAAACTAGCATGTCACGGTTTGAGTTCGGACTTTGAAATACTAGTCCAATGTGTAAGGTGTATGAGAGTGTAAGGTATATGGAAATGTTATGTTGAGATAAAGCAGGTGAGCTATCTCCTATGGAGTGTTCTAGCGAGGTATGGCCCTTGTGTGCATGCTAGAAGATCTGTATTTCACAACTTATAAACGATTAGAGGTTTATTCTCACTATGTATTGTGGCATCAATGGAGTAAAAGTGTTATGAGCTATTGAAATATTTTGGTCTATGGCTTCGAGCCAAGTTGAGGAGGTTGTTGTTGATTAGTTGATTGCACGGTTTTGTGCTATGTTGGTTCCATTTTGAGATATGTTGGCGGATTAGTTCTTGTTGTAGAGATTGATCCGAGGATGGCACGAGTGATGTAAAATTTTGACAAAGGTTATATGGTACTTCGCATATGTGTGGAAACAATAGGATGTCTTGAGGTGTTATTGATAAATAATGCTTAGTGTAAAGAGAATGAAGCTGTTTGGTGGTATCACAATGAGATCATGTCCTACGGGATCAGAGATTGAGGCACGAGTGGTGATGTCTGTTTAATCAGGTAAATTGCAGTTGAATAAGAGTGAATGACTTGCGAGACTGGTTCTAATGGGTTCAAAGTCTGCGTACGTCAATTTTTAGTTCAGAAGTTGCATATGGGGTTAGCAACTGAACTTCATTGGAAAAGGTCAAGAGTTTTGGTGTTTTTATGTTGATTATGGGATCCTATGTGTCGGTATCGGGAAAGTCATGGTAGCAAATTCAGATTTGCTAAAGTTCTTCAAAGTAAAGTACAATGAAATGTGGTATGTTGGGAACATTTGAGAGAGTATTAAGTGGCCTATGGGTCTTAGACAGTGTGGTCTTATGTTTGAGTCTCATGTGGTAAGCCTGGGTTGAGGCATTGTGGTGCTACTACAAGAGGGAATATCGAGTTGATCATGAATCAGGAGGAAAAACTTAATAGATGAAATAGCTTGATAGTAGACTGAGTCGGTATGGTAAGGTCATGATTAATTAGTCGTGTGAGTTTAAGGTAATGAGCCTTACAGG
This sequence comes from Nicotiana benthamiana, assembly GCA_034376525.1. Taxonomy (NCBI): domain Eukaryota; kingdom Viridiplantae; phylum Streptophyta; class Magnoliopsida; order Solanales; family Solanaceae; genus Nicotiana; species Nicotiana benthamiana. Next base: position 46,708,017 of record CM067328.1, read on the forward strand.
CATTTTTCAGCAATTCTCTTGAGTTTTGGCAGCTTGCTTAGCTTGGTTTGGGTAGAAGGATTCAGTCCTGGCAATTAGCCTTGTAAATAGAACTGAGAAAGAGTTCTTGTTGAGCGTTACCGTGGTTCGGAGATGCATATATGTATTCTCTTGAGGCATGCGAAGCATGGAATGTGTAATGATTCTTCTTCCAAATGGGATTTGACGAGAGTATATGTCTTGGTTAAGAAGGGTGATGTGATTAGACCGATGATATTTCAGTATTATTACAGCACTTTCTTGTCAGTTCGACTGGTGATATTTGGGATGCCTGATGGCACAAGGAGATTTTGAGTATGTGTCGTGGGATAATTGGATATTGAGTCGTAGCATGTTTTCGATTGGCAAAAATTGGGATCAAGTATGATAATTCTTATACCATGTGGAATTGGAGACAGAAGTCCTCACATTCGAGCTATTTGTGATGGTGGATCGTGTATTGGCACCATTTGGCGATTATTGGGATTTTGAGGCTAGAGTGAATATTTCGATGCTGGCATGCTAGAGTTTTTGAGATGATGTTGGAGTTCAGACTGGTTGTCTCACTGTTAGATTAATTCTGGACTATTGCGTTATGAGCTATGCCGGAAGCGCCACAATTTGATTGTCGAGTTGCATTGGGTTATGTTCTTGTGGAGCAGTTTATCTTTTAAAGACCCAGCGGACAACTGAAAAGGATTATTTTTCCTAATTGAGCCTTCGTGATGGATGCGGCGCAGAGGTTTCTACTATTGAGCAAGTCCCAGCATTAAGGGAGTTTTCGGATGCGTGTTCCAGTTTGAGTGGACTCGGTTAGCTCCACATTGTATTGTCGAGGGATAGGCTGACTCGATCATTGTAGAGCTTATTAGTGGTCTGGAGTGATCTAGGAGTTTCCTTCTCTGCTACGGGATGTTATGATTTATGGACTATGGGCACATATGGTGCGGTGCTATCGATATTCATAGCCGGAATTGAGGTTGAAATCTCAGTTGTGCTTGGATTTTGTAACTGGTAACGGTATATGTAGATATTGTATACACTCAGTATGCTTATGGCCGATACTCGGTATTTTGTTGTAATGAGCAAAATTGGCTCGATATGCATCTCCTTATGTGAGATAGATATATATGTGTGGATCAGATAGCACGTCCCCATCAGTATGTGTGGATCGGATGGCAGGCCTCCATGAGCATGTGTGTATTAGATGGCACACGGCCATGAGTATGTGTGGATCGGATGGCACACCGCCATGAGTATGTGTTGATCGGATGGCACGCCGCCTTGAGTATGTGTAGACCAGGTGGCACGCTGCCATGAGTATGTTATGTGGATCGGGTTGCACGCTGCAACAGTATGATGTGGAGAATGACTTTCAATAATATATTCGTATGACTTGCTTCGCCATGGGTATAATGATTTGTCTGGGTTCTAAACACTAATCGTGTGTTGTTGTCAATTTAGAGTATAGCGACTTGAGGCGCTTCATGTGTACTGGTGTTTGGATAAGATCGCGTATTATAGGTGGGCTACGTGGAGATTAGACCCTTCGGGGTAAATTCAGGTGTTCTATTTCTATGATGTGGGATGGGGTCCCAGCCTTGTGTTGTAATGGTATCGATGAGCTTAAGGTACAACTCTTTCGTTTGAGTCATTTTCATGAGTTGAGCATGTTCAGACCATATCTTATTGGTACGTGTATTATGCGACTTGTGGCTTAGTCCGGTGTTGATGTGTCATATCACCAGAGTGGTGAGTTTGACCCAAAGTGATCGTTGGGGGGTCATTAATGAATTCGAACGAATTTGGTTTTAGCTTGTTCGAAGGTTAATATCGAGGTTCGGTATGAAAAATCTGTTGTGGTAGTAGTCAAAAGGGGAGTGACCTCATGAATGGTTAATCTGAGAAATTGTTACTGTTTATTGCATGATTCATTAGTCGTTGGCAATATATGAAAGTGTTGGAATAAGACCTTGGTTGATAAGAGGCTTTTCTACCGGTATTCAGGTGTTGTGGGCAAATGCCGTGAATAGAAGTAATCGTTTCGAGTGTCTGGGTTATGTAGTATATCATATGATTGCACCTGAGGTTGCAGGTATGGGTTATTACAGCTAGTTCGGGCTCATTCTTAGTGTAGATGTGAGATTCTGATATTGTGCATAATTTCAAAAAGTGTAATGCGGTCCCACGGTTTATGGGTTAGATGGACTCTGAAATATTAGCCATGTTGCGTTGTCGGACCTATAAAAGATAGGGTGATGTGGGATCACCCCGGGTATATGCTTGGTAAGGTCATATAACTGTTGGTTGGCTATTAGGACAACTATGGTTACGCTCGAGGACGAGCGTTTTCTTAAGTTAGGGAGGATGTGACGGCCCCACTCGTCGTCTCATGTGTTTTTTCTCTGTTTTTTGCATTTCATGTTTCTTCTTGTTACATTGTCAGAATGTGATGTGTTAGAGTTTATTTGGATTGATTTTGATGAGTAATGAGACACTTAGTCTCTTTAAGGAAGGATTGTTTAGGAAAAAGTCAACCGGAAGTTGACATATGAGTTAGAGGGCTCAGATGAGATTTTCGGTAATTTGGTTAGCTTGGGAAGAGATTTGTGACTTAGGAGTGTGATCGGAATTGGTATGTGAGATTTTGATCTGAGGGTTTAAATAAAATTCCGAGAGTTTCTGTAGCTCTGTTAGGTAATTTTTGATATGTGTGCAAAGTTCCAGGTCATTCGGAGGTGTTTAGGTCGAGTTTTGGATCGAATATGCAATTCTGAAGTTTTTATGAAATTTAAGCTTTGATTTGATCATAATTGAGGATTTTGAAGTTATTGTTAGAATTTTGATGATTAGAGAAAGAGAATAAAGTATTAGATCATGTATACGTTTTTGGTTGAGGTCCCGGGGGCCTCGGAAGAGTTTTGGTTGGTCAATCGGGCCAATTTGGCCATTAGATGTTGCAGATTTTTCGAGCTTGGTGTTGCAAAGATATTGTTCAACGCGATCGCATAGGTGATGTTGCGATCGCATAGTGGAAATTGGTGAGGCTGAATTTTTGTTCTGCTGAGTTTCTCTATGTGATCGCATCAGGTGGTCTACGATCGCATTGATCTGGCTAGTCGTTCATTGCGTTCGCATTGGTTATGGTGCATTCGCATAATGCATTTTTGAGGTTGTGCAATTTTGTTTATTGCGATCTCAAGGCTTGGGTCGTGATCGCATAAAAGGAAAGCATTGTACCAGACATAAGGGTTTCAAATATTTCATCTGCGACCCATTTGTTATTTCCACCGTTTTTTAACCACCTCAAGAGCTTTTGGGTAGAAATTGAAGAGAGTTTTGGCGGGAATCAACTGGAGGTGAGTCTCATGACCTTGAAATGTTATTTTATTGAAGAATCTACCTTTGATTTTAGGAAAAGTGGGTGAAATATGGAAGAACGAGGGCTTGAATTTTAATATTTCAAATTTTGGATTTGATAGGTCACTTGAGCTCGGATTTGGGAGTTCTTGGTATGTATGGACTCGTGGAAAGACGAGGAATCCGGTAATGTAAGTTTCATAATTTTTCGACAATCGAGTCCGAGGCTCGAATTTTGCTAATTTCGAGATTTTTGCTATTTCTTGATTGTTTATGATTGGGTATTGTCCCCTTGGCATATTGCGATGCATTCGCTCTAATTTTTGTTATATGTGACGCGCGTGGAGGCCAATTTGAGGGGAAGAGGCATCGCGGGCTAGAGATTTCGCCGGTTCGAGGTGAGTAATACTTGTGAATGATATCCTGAGGGTTTGAAATTCCGGATTTGCACATCATAGTGATGTATTAAGCTGACTTACATGTCGGAAATGAGCGTGGGGTAGAGCACCATTGGGGACTGTGACTTGGTCAATCCCGATTGTTTATTTTTTTACCGCGTATTTCACTGAAATTATTTGTTATCATTATAATTTTGGCTGATTTCCATGCTTGGTATTCGTGCCACCCATGTGAACCCTTCGTGGAATGATATTACTGTTTTTGTATTACTTGCATTTTATTTTATCTTGGTCCAAGGTTTTAATACAGTTTTGCAAACTCAGCCATTTTTCAAAGATTTAAAAACTTAAACAATCTTTTATTGACGTTTTGAGCTGAGGATAATTGTGTTTTTAGCTTTATAAATGTTAATTAAGTGTTAAAAGGTAGTGTTTACTTTGTTGGTTAGCCTTGTCTTTACGAGATGCGCCATCACGACCGGGTATGGGTTTTGGGTCGTGACACGGAAATGCCTGGGGCAGAATATCATTTTAAAAGTCGAGGATTTGCAATTTCTATCATTTTCTTCATGGCATTTGGTAATTTTTGGATGGTTAAAGAGAGGGTCTTCATCAACCATGATAAGGTTAGTTTTTTTCACCCATTATGAGTTAGATATATCAATTATATATGGATTTAAGCATGGAAATTAGAGTAAAAATTGGGGTATTTTTTGAAGACGTAGAAAATTATATTCTAGAAATTTAGCCATGAAATTGAGCATGGAACCAGGAATAAATTATATATTTGAGTTCCTAAGGTCATGGGTAAACTTTATCTTCGATAAATTTAGGAATTTTGGGCACGTGGGCCGAGGGCATTTTGGTCATTTCACAAACATAATTGGGAAATCGTATAATTTGAATTTTTAGCAATAATTTGAGCATATTCTCATTAGTTTTCCGTTATTTAGCTAGTTATGGATCATTGTGCGCTAGTTTGATTTTTCGGAAAGATGTTAAGCGCCTGCTATAAGTCTTTGGAGCGAGGTGAGTCTCCTTTCTAATCCTGTGAGGGGGAAATACCTTATAGGTGAGTTAAGCTGATTATGTGCTCCTATTTGTGGGGATTATATACGCACTAGGTGACGAGTGTCCGTGTGTAGCTACTATTATGCTATTGTACGGTTAGACTAGTACCCAAAAGCATGTTATGCTTGGATGATTTGTAAATCATTGATAGCTTGAAAGGCTTTAATCATATTAAATTAATAAGCGGATTTCAATAAAAACTAAAGCTTTGTTTTCCTCAAATTATTAAAAAAAATGGACCTTACTTGGATATATTCTCCACGCTGACTGTTGGATTGATTATCTGTCTGTGTGTGTTTATATTTCTGTTGGAACTGGCCGATCGCCTTGGTGAAATGGATGTATCTATGGTACGGGCCGCTCGACCCTCCGCAGTGCACACTTTACATTTCTGTTGGAGCGGGTCGTCGACCTCAGCTTGGTTTGCGCATGTTTGTGTTGTTATCTTGAACTCAATTGAGTTTTTTATGCCACATTATGGATCGAGATAATTTTATTAATAATAACAAGAAAACTAAGGAAATTTTCCATGAAAGAATTATATGACAACTTGTTTTCCCATATTTAGATTAGAATCATGTTTATGAAACAAATCCACCGCTTGGATATATTTATTAAGGATAAATAGTCATTGGACTGCTAGTGAGTGTCAGAATTGACCATCTCATCTCTACTCCTTTGGGATTAAGCGGGACACTCATTGGGTACACGTTATTTTTGTACTCATACTACACTTGATGTGTATTTTGTTGCATAGGGATATGTGATTCCAGAGGTCTATTGGACATAGCAGCACGGATGCTTTTGGGACTAGGTGAGCTGGATCATTCGAGACGGCCGCAGCTAGGGTAGTCCCCTTCCAGCTCTGTATTTACTTTTCATCCACTGAAATTCGAACGGATGTTGATATTTTTTTATTCCTTTTATCAGTAGATGCTCATGCACTTGTGACTCCGGGTTCTGGGAAGGTTTGAGATATTGTATTAATTGTTTAACTCTCAAATGTAATTAGAAACTTTTTTTTTTCTTTTTGTTTTCAATCATTTCTACATATGGAAGAAAAATCATGTATTTCCCAAAATGTTAAAACGAGAATTGATTAAGTATTCTGATTGGCTTGCCTGACAGCAGTGTCCAGCGCCATCGCGACCCTTAGTGGATTTTGGGTCATGACAACATGGTATTAGAGCACTAGGTTCTCGTCGGTCTCACGAGTCATGAGGAAGTCTAGTAGAGTCTCGTCGATCGGCACAGAGACGCCTGTACGTTTCTTCGAGAGGCTATAGGGTTGTTAGGAGTATTTCCCTTCTTGATTTCTTTATCGTGCGATTCTATTCCTTTGAGGCTTATGCCTTTGATTCCGTCATAGTCATTCTTACACGACGCGAGCGCTTGTTAGTAATTGAAAAATTGAAGATTGCAATGGCAGTGCAGATGTGGTGCGGGATGATTCTTCCGGTATGGTTGATTGGATTGTTATAGTCGCTCTATGTAAGGACATCGTATTGTTTCAGCACAGTAGCGGTACTCTGAGGGCCTTGAGGCTAGGCAGAGGTTTCCATGATTGCTTATAAGCTATTATTCCGAAGTGTGGTTGTGATGGTAGGATATTTTCCCACGTGTCGGGGCAGTGGATGAATTGAAGGGAAGTTTATTCAGCGTTATTGAAGGGATTCAGTATTTTATTCCCGGCAAAGGAAAGGCAGTTGGACTAAGGATTGTATTATTTGGGCTGGTGGAAGTAATGAGACCGGCATTTACAAACGTGGTTGAGCTTTCTATTGTGATGGGGTGTTGTGGCCCTAATGAAACGTATTTTGTCAATATTATATCCGATACAATTCACCTTATGGCATGATATTGTGAAATAGAATTGGAGATACAGTTATCAAATATCACATGGTGCAATGGTTTACGATCGAGTCAGAATTTTTATTGTTGATGGATCAATAAAGATGACCTTTGGAAAGTTTCTAAAGTTAGGGGCAATGGTGGATTCAAGTGCCACGAAGATAGATTTAATTTAAGGCAACATTTGAGCAGCGAAGTACGAGGAAGGACATGTGGAAAGTGTCAGGCGGTGTTTAAAATTTCTAGAAGGCCAAGTATGAGAAGCAAGGTCAAGTAACCGATTCAGAAGATGAGGTCCGCCAAGGTAGGAGAGTGGCGGGGGTTATATATGGGCTTCGTAGTAGGATGGCGACGTGCCTTGAGAAGAGTTTGGAATGATCGGAGAGCTTAAGAGATTAGTGATTGGGGCCTACGGGGCGAACTTGAAGCATGAGACATTATACGATAGAAGATTTGACATAGAAAAAAGGAGCTGCTTGACGTGAAGGAAGATGCATCATAACTCTGATTTGGGAGTTGCCGCACATTTAATTGATGTCTGCGAGGGGTGAATAGGCTTGTGAAACTGGAAGTTTAGCTCGGACTCAGGATGGGATATTTGTGTCGTAGTGAATGACCTCGTGCTGCGCCGTGGGGAGAGTTTTGAAGGTGATTCACCCAGATGGGTTATTGCCCATAAGCAAGTTAGCGGTCGCGTGCTTGGCGAAGCTTCCGCAATGAATAATATTGGTTGCTTCATAAGGAGATCGGTCGTGCGAATGTGGATGATGATTCAGGTTATAGAAGATGGAATTGCAGAATGATTTCGGGAAATTTGATAATTTATGGTGCAAGTTTATGTCAATAAGAGGTAAAAAGGTCGGGTGAACTCGGGAAGTATGAAATGATGGCTTCAAGCTAAGTGAGAGAGTCCCACCGCTTATAATTGGGCTGTATGATTAGCTACATGCGTAATTTCTGGGTATTAGCCTATTAATGGGTTATTTCAGCTATGAGAAAAGACCATAAATGATAATTCGAGCAAATGAATTTTTGGAGGCATGCGGTGGTTGGCCTTATTGGCTCATGTCCGGACTTGGAAAATGTTTCAGGATTTATTCCTTGTATGGATGTAAGTTTCAAAGAAAGTGATTTTCGCCAGGTGCCTCGCCAAGAGAGTATTCGTGTGTTATAAGATCTATAGAGTGAGGTATTTTTGGGACCAAGTTGGAGCGGGTGTTTCTCAATAACGGTCCTAGTGAATTCAAGAGGTAAAGTGTAGTGCCTAATGATTTTGAATCTATAGGTACGGTTAAGGGTCAAGATTTCGTAGCACCTTATGAGAAGAGGCCAAGAATTTTCTATGATGATTTCACATGATGTGTAGCATTTGAGAGACACTAAATGTTCATGGGATTTGGGACAGCATGGTCTCACGATTTAAGGTCACTCGGGATAAGTGCGGTCCGAATAAGTTAGGTCTTGAAGGGAGTTATTATTATTTCTAAGGCAATCAAGGATAAATTGGAAGTAAGTTGATTGATTAGCCTTATTCGAGTTGTCATATTAGTGTCAGTAATCAGCTCGTTCAGCGTGATCGAGTTATGCATGAAATTTATGGCGGTGTTTGTGAGGCTTATCGGCCGCAGTGATTGATGTTACTCTGAAGCTTTCTTCTGTTATGGAATGTTATAAGTAGGTGGATCCCAAAAAGGGTTGTGGTGGCTTAGACCACTATTTAGAGATTTGCACATTCGACCGTTATGGTGATTTACCTGTGTGTTGCTATGGTTCCCCTGAAGTGTGTAAAGTACAAAGCTCTTATATGATAAAGTGTAAAATATCAACGGTTTTGGGGCTATGACAAAAATCATTTTCATTCGTATGTTAGCACATTGGGTGCAGCGAGTAGCATGGAAATTCGAAGTAAAGATTAATGGTACAGCTTGGGTTGGCAAGGATATCACGGGCTTGGCTGAGAAAGGAAGTGGTTGAATGAGTAAATTATATTGGTTTTGTCTTCATCGTGATCTCTTTTCAGCGTTAGTGTATCTGAAGCTTTAATGGTACAAAATCGATGCTTATTTCAGAAGATTGTGGGAGCATGTTCCATCGGAGGATTGTGTAAGTGTGACATGTAGTCGCTTGATTCACTAAGGATTTAAGCAAGTATGAGGATTGTGGTAATGTCATTAATTTGAGAATCTATGCCTGATGGGCACTCGGACACTGAGTCGTGGATTGTACTCCGGATATAATGGTTGTTCTGGTGTATTACGAGAAGAAGGAGATTAGTATGGACCTTTGAAAGGTCATTGTCTTAATTTGATATGATCAGGGTGGACTTGAGGTCAGTAGATGGATTTAAATGAGAATTTGGCCTTTATAGCAGGCCAATTGTGTTCATTTCAGTAAGGCACTCCTTATGGAATAGTCAGGGTTTCATCTCGTTGTCAGATATTTCATGAAGTAATACATTGCTCCGTGTTAGTTTTGAGACGGCCTGAGAAATTGTGTATGTGTTGAGGTTTCGTGGTGCGACTGTGTTATGTGAGCAGGATGGCTCTTGAGATTTAGATCTTGTATCGCACCTCATACGTGCTTGAGTTTGTAGCTTATCGCGCTATATGTCTTCTCAGGGATGGAATTATGCACTTAGCATGCTTGTAACCTAGATTCGATAGTTTATTGCACTGAGCTAATTAGCTCGATGTGTACTTCCTTATGTGAGTTATACGTATGGATCGGGTGGCATGCCACCATGGTTATATTGTAAGGATCGGGTGGCACGCCGCCATGGTTATATTGTGAGGATCGAATTGCATGTCGCCATGGCTATGTTGTGAGGATCAGGTAGGACGCCGCCATGGTTATGTTGTGTGGATCGGGTTGCATGCCGAAACAGTATGATGATGCGTGTAGTTTTCTATTTTCAAATTTTGTATGTCCTGCTTCCTATCTTCTAAACAAGGTCGTATTATTCCTTCCAGAATGTGATATCCTATAGGTGTTGTGTTCGAATTGATGGCTTATTGGCACATTATGGCATCATATGAGATTGTGTTGCATTCAGGGTGGCTTATTACCTGAGCAGTTCGTCCTGGGTAAGATGAGATTATTGGACTTAGGACTAATGCAATTTGATTATGTGAAGTGAATTAAGGAGCTAAGACCATTAGATGGTTCAGAAAGTGGCAATGACTCATGTCAGGGGACAGACCCAATGATTCGTTGATTCAACAATAATTATGAATTTCGGCATACTCTCTTCCATCGTGTCGGTGTTGTAATGGTGAGAGCAAGACCCATGTATGCTAGGAGGTGCAATGGGAGCATCTGATTCATTGAATTTTGGCTAACTTGATCAGAAAATGTTATTTTGGTCTGATGAGTACAGTGATGCAAAGTGTGAATTCAACAAAGTTAGGATGTCATGATGGGTACAACGTGCGGTGAAAGATTTGGTGAAATTATGATGAAAACAGGCCGGGCATAGAGTTCTAGATCCTGCAAATGGGATATAAGGCTTAGTTGCTTGAATAAAAGGAGATAACTTCAAAATGTATCAGGCAATGTGCTCAACTGAGTTTTGGCAGCGCGAGAAGGTGCAAGATGCTAAACAATGATTTCAGACTACTTCGACATAGTTGTCAGCACGTTCCAGGACAAACATGTGGTTAAGTGGGAGAGAATGTAATGACTCAACTGGTCGTTTTGTATGCCAGTGCTCCGTTCAGCAGCCGAAGGCCATGAACATCTTCATTTCGGGTATTATGACTTGTTCGCATGGTCGGAATTTAAATTTAGGGAGATCGGAGTTAAATTTAAATAAAAATTTCCATCTCGGAAGCTTTAAGTTGAAAGAATGAACTAGGATTGGATTTTTGCATAAAAGATCTCGAAATCGGGAACTGAAGGTTCCAACAGGTTCATATAATGATTTCGGAATTGGGCGTATGCCCGGATTGGGTTTTGGATAACCCGGGAGCATTTTGCGCCTGTTTTGGAAATTAGCATTTTAGAAGAAATTTCTTAAGTTTGGCTTACGGTGCATTTAAGCATTATTAATGTCCGTTTGGGAATCCGAGAATGGGTGTAGCTCCGTATGTTGATTCTGGAGTTGGGAGCACGATCGAAGGTGAATTCGCAGGTCCGCAAGTCATTTATAGGACATTTGATATCGGGGTCGGAATCTGATTCTGAAAGTTGGAATAGGTCGGTAATGTCAAATGTGACTTGTGTGAAAAATTCAATGTCAATTGGACATGATTTGATAGGTTTAAACATCGGAAGTAAAAGTTGTAAATTTCAAAGTGCATAAAGTTAGGATTGGAGCTCGTTCGATGATTTTAGCATTGTTTGGTGTGATGTGAGGCCTCGAGCATGACCGTAATGTATTTTGGGATTTGTTGGGGGTCCCGGGGACCTCAGATGAATTTCGGGTGGTTAGATAAAAAATGGAATTTTTTTGAAATAGCCAAGCAGCTGGTGTTTGGTATTTCAGCTTCTGCGGAGATGGGACCGCAGAAGCGGAGGAGAAGCCGCACAGGCGGACAAGCGTGAGGGCAGCCCGGATCGAAGATGCGGCGAAGGCTCCACAGAAGAGGAACCGCATCTGCGGTGGAAAGATCGTAGAAGAGAAAGTGAGCTAGGCCAGGGAAGCCGCAGTAGCGGCCTAATTTACGCAAAAGCGGAGCCGCATAACGGCTATAATTCGGCAAAAGCGGAAAGGCCTGGGGCAGACTATCTTTTTAAAAGTCGAGGATTTTCATTTCTATCATTTTCTTCATGGAATATGGAGATATTTGGAGGGTTCAAGAGAGGGTCTTCATCAACCATGCTAAGGTAAGTTTTTCCCACCCATTATGAGTTATATATATCAATTATATACGGATTTAAACATGGAAATTATAGTAAAAATTGGGGTTTTAGTTGAAGACCTAGAAAATTATATTCTTTTCATTTAGCCACAAATTTGAGCATGGAACTAGGAATAATTATATCTTTGAGTTCCTAAGGTTACGGGTAAACTTTATCTTCGAGAAATTTGGGAATTTCGGGCACGTGGGCCTGAGGGCATTTTGGTCATTTCACAAATGGAGTTGGGAAATCATATAATTCGAATTTTTAGCTAGTATTTGAGTATATTCTCATTAGTTTTCCATTATTTGGCTAGTTATGGAGCTTTATGTGCTAGTTCGAGCTTTCAAAAAGATCTGAAGCGCCGGTTATGAGTCTTCGCAACGAGGTGAGTCTCCTTTCTAATCCTCCGAGGGGGAAATACCCCATAGGTGAGTTAAACTGATTATGTGCTCCTATTTATGGGAGCTACGTGCACACGAGGTGACGAGAGTCTGTACATAGCTACTATTATGCTATTGTCCGGGTAGTCTAGGACCCAAAAGCATGTTATACTTGGATCATCTGTAAATCATTGATGCCTTGAAATGCTTTAATCATAGTAAAATAATAAGCAGATTTCTAAAAAGACTAAAGCTATGTTATCCTCAAATTATTAAAAAGGGATGGACTTTACTTGGATATTACCTCAACGCTGACTGATTGACTGATTATCTGTCTGCGGGTGTTTATATTTATGTTGGAATAGGCCAATCACCTTGGTAAAATTGATGCATCTATGGTACGGGCCGCTCGAACTTCGGCGGTGCACACTTTATATTTCTGTTGGAGCGGGTCGTTGACCTCGGTAGGATTTGCGCATGTTTGTATTGTTATCTTGAACTCATTTCAGTTGTTTTGTGCCACATTATGGCTCAAGATCATTTTATTAATAATAACAAGAAAACTAAGGAAATTTTCCATGAAAGAATCATATGACTACTTGTTTTCCCATATCTGGATTCAAATAATGTTTATGAAACAAATCCACTGCTTGGATATATTTATTAAGGATATATAGTCATTGGACTGCTAGTAAGTGTCAGAATTGACCATCTCATCTCTACTCCTTTGGGATTAGGCGGGACACTCATTGGGTACTCGTTGTTTTGTATTCATACTACACTTGCTGTGCATTTTGTTGCCTAGGGATATTCCCTTCCAGCACTGTATTTACTTTTCCCTCCACTAAATTTCGGACGGATGTTGTATTTTTTTATTCCCCTTATCAGTAGATGCTCCTAACTTGTGACTCAGGTTTCTTGGATACTTTGAGATATTGTATTAATTGTATAACTCTTAAATGTCATTGGAAACTATATTTTTTTTCTTTTTCTTTTCAAAGATTTATACATATGGAAGAAAAATGATGTATTTCCAAAAGTGTTAAAACGAGAATTGATTAAGTATTCCAGTTGGCTTGCCAGATAGCAGTGTTCGGCGCCATCATTACCCTTAGTGGATTTTGGGTCGTGATTTTACGCATACCAAAGATATAGGTCAGTGGTGCCTTTCAAGTATCGCAGTATCTTTTTGACAACAGTCATATAAGCCCTTTAACGATTTGCCTTATAGCAAGCACAAAGCCCTACACTGAAAATAATGTCAAGTCTGCTAGCAGTAAGATACAGAAGTGAACCGATCATACCCCTATGCAACTTTTGATCAACTGATGAACCGGGTTCATCAACATCTAATTTAGTAGTAGTTGCAATGGGTGTGTCTATTTCTTTTGATTCTTCCAATTTAAACTTTTTTATTACCTCCTTTGCGTGCGTCTACTGATGGATCGTGGTTCCATTTGGACATTGTTTGATTTGTAAGCCTAAGAAGAATTTAAGCTCACCCTTCACGCTCATTTCAATCTCAATCCCCATTAGTTTTGTAAATTTCTTACTTAGCTTATCACTTGTAGCCCCAAAGATTATGTCATCGACATATATTTATACAACAATGAGATCATTACCTTTTTTCCCTTAAGAATAAGGTACTATAATTTTACCTCTTTTGTAACCATGCTCCAGTAGGAATTTGGAGAATTTTTCATACCATGCTCTTGGGGCCTGCTTGAGTCCATAGAGAGCCTTTTCCAACCTGTATACATGCTCAGGACATTCCTTGCCCTCAAACCCAAGAAGTTGATACACAAATACTTCTCCTTTCAGGTATCCATTCAGGAAGGCACTTTTGACATCTGTTTGATGAAGAGTAAATTGCATGTGTGCTACAAAGGCTATAAGGAGTCTGATTGCCTCTTGTATTGGAACCGGAGCAAAAGATTCATCATAGTCTATACCCTCATCTTGGTTGTAACCTTGAACCACCAGTCTTGCCTTGTTTCTTGTGACAGTTCCATTTTTATCAAGTTTGTTTCTGAAGACCCACTTTGTACCAATGACTTATCCGTCTTTGGGTGTTGGAACCAGATGCCAAAGTTGATATCTCTCAAACTGATTATGTTTATCTTCAATAGCAATCACCCAATCTGCATCTTCTAAAGCCTCAACAACATTTTTAGGTTCAATAAGGGACAAAAGGAATCAAAAGGACACATATTGTAGGGAGTCTTCTTTACAAGAGGTCAAGTCATGCATCTATTGATTATGTAACATGCAGTGTTTACAGCATCTGCCCAGAAGCTGTGAGGCAGTTTACTAGAAAGCAGCATGGTCCTGGCCATGTCCTCAAGAGTCCTATTCAGCCTTTCAACTAATCCATTTTTTTGAGGAGTCATAGGGGTAGAGAAATTATGATCTATACCATTTTCATCACAGAATTCAACAAACTTGGAATTTTCAAATTCAGTTTCATGATCAAACCTAATGGATGGAAGTTGATTTCCTAATTGTTTATGAGTTTTTCTAACAAATGCAGTAAACATTTCAAATGCTTCATTTTTGGAAGATATAAATAGAACCTAGGTAAATCTAGAATAATCATCAACAAGCACCATTACATATTTATTTCCAACTCTGCTCATGGTTCTCGTTGGACCACAAAGATCCATATGGACCAGTTCTAACGACTTGCTTGTGCATGCCATTTTCTTGCTTTTGAAGGATGATCTTACCTGTTTCCTCCTTGTACATGCCTCACAAACTTTGTCTTCTTTCAACATAATGTTGGGAGGCCTTACCACCAAGTCCTTAGAGACTAATGTGTTTAGCTGATTCTGACTGGCATGACCAAGTCTTTTGTGCCACAGGAGGGGATCATTAACAAACACACTTAGGAAAATGAGTTTATTTTGTGAGAGAGTGGAAAAATCTACAATGTAAATATTGGTAACTCTTTTTCCATGCAAAATAATCTTGTAAGTGGTAAGATTAATCACAAAGCATTTTGTATAGTTAAATGTTACAAGGTTACCTCAATCACACAACTGTGACACACTGATCAGGCTATATTTCAATCCATCTATCATGTAGGCATTCTCAATCAAGTGAGAGTCTGTCTTACCTACCTTTCCAACCCCAATGATCTTAACTTTCTTTCCATTACTAAAGGAGACATTACCTCCTTTTAAGTCGTCAAGTGAAAGGAACCGGTCATTGCTCCCAGTCATATGTTTTGAGCAGCCCTTATTCATATATCATACTTTGCTACTTCCTTTCACTCGGACCTGTTGTTCATCATCTGATTCTCCAATGACCATAAGAGCCTGTTCCTCTCCAAATTCATCCTTTGATTCCTCGTCTGATATTTCTCCCAAAGGCAACAACCATAGCCTTTGTTGATCCTTTGTTCCTTTTTGGTTGAACCTGTTCCCGCTTCATGTTCCTTCGTTCAGCCCTTTCTTTATTCCTCTCAATTTCCCATTGAGGGCAGTTCTCTATCATATGATTAGTTTTACCGCACGTTTAGCAACCTTCATTGCTCTGTTTCTCAAGAGCCCTTGGTTTGTTGAAGGTTGTACCTCTTGAAGAACACTTTCTTCTCATCAGGTACTTTTTGGAATCTGTAGTGATCATAGCCATCTAACCATCCTCAAGATTTGAACCTTTAGTTATTATGAGAGCCAAACATTTTTCCTTCTTGGGTGTATACATCTTCATGGTTTGCCTTCTCAGTTCATAAGCAGTAAGATTTCCAATTAGTTCATCCAGCTTGAGGGTAGCCATATTCTTAGGTTCCTGAATAGCAATAATTTTGCTTTCCCATAAGACTGGCAGAAACTTTGTCAAGGTTTTTTAGACCTTGTCTTCTTCAAAAATAATCCTTCCAAGAGAATTAAGCAGCTTTGTCAGTGTAGTGAACCTAGTATATATCTCGTGGATAGTTTCTCCTTCTTTCATAGTAAAGTTCTCATATTGAGAATACAACAGTGTTCCTCTGGATCTCTTCACTTGATGTGTTCATTCATGAACCACTTGCAATGTGTCCCAGATTTCCTTAGAAGTGGTACGGCTTCTTAGGAGCCCTTGGTTTGTTGAAGGTTGTACCCTTTGAAGAACCCTTTCCTCTCATAAGGCACTTTTTAAAATCTCTAGTGATCATATCCATCTCATAATCCTCTAGATCTGAACTTTCAGCAATCATAAGAGCCAGGCTTTTTTCCTTCTTGGGTGTGTCCGTCTTCATGGTTTGCCTTCTCAATTCATAAGAAGTAAGATTTCCAATTATTTCATCCAGCTTGAGGGTAAAAATAATCTTAGATTCCTGAATAGCAGTGATTTTGCTTTCCCATGAGACTGGCAGAACCTTTATCAATGTTTTCTCAACCTTCCATTCTTCAAGAATAATCCTTCCAAGAGACATAAGCAGCTTTGTCAATGTAGTGAACCTAGTATACATCTCGTGGATAGTTTATTCTTTCTTCATATTAAACTTCTCATATCGAGAATACAACAGTGTTCCACTGGATCTCTTCACTTTAGGTGTTCCTTTATGAGCCACTTATAAATTGTCCAAAATTTCCTTAGCAGTGGTACAGCTTCTCAGGAGCCCTTGGTTTGTTAAAGGTTGTACCTCTTGAAGAACCCTTTCCTCATATAAGTTACTTTTTGAAATCTCTAGTGATCATAGCCATCTCATGATCCTTCAGATCTGAACCTTCAGCAATTATGACAGCTAGACTTTTTTCCTTCTTGGGTGTGTCCATCTTCATGGTTTGCCTTCTAAGTTCATAAGCAGTAACATTTCCAATTAGTTCATCCAGCTTGAGGGTGGCAATATTCATAGATTACAGAATAGTAGTGACTTTTATTTCCCTTGAGACTGGCAGAACCCTTGTCAAGATTTATTCAACCTTGTCTTCTTCAAGAACAATCCTTCCAAGAGACATAAGTTTATTTGTCAATGTAGTGAACCTAGTATACATCGCTTGGATAGTTTCTCCTTCTGTCATTGTAAAGTTCTCATATTGAGAATACAACTGTGTTCCTCTGGATCTCTTCAGATAATGTGTTCCTTCATAAGTCACTTGTAAAGTGTCGCAGATTTTCTTAGCAGTGGTACGACTTTGGATTCTACTGTACTCATCTGGACCTAGTCCATACACAAGCCATTTCTTGGTCTTAGCATTTTTCTCCCACTTCTTCAGGTCTTCCGAAGTGCAGTCAGTCCTTGACTTTGTCACATCCACTCTTCATCATTCTTCTTTGTAGTTGCTAGAGGACCATTTGTCACTATGTGCTAGAGTTTATAGTCTTCTCCTATGATGTGATCCCTCATCATATTCTTCCACCAAGATTAGTAATTTCCATTAAAAAGTTGAGGTCTAGCAGTAGATTGCCCTTCCCAGTTCTCAGGTGGTGCACTAATATTGATCTTTTCCAAAGGTGTTAGCCTCCTCAAGGATAACCTGCTCTGATATCAATTGATGTTCTAAACGCCAATACCATACAAGAGGGGAGTAATTTCTGTGGTACCCAATTTTCGATCTAGAAGAACCAAGTTCTTCTAGGTGAACTAATTGTTACTACTTGGGGAATTAAAGGTACATAAAATAAAGAACACCGAGGTATTTACATGGAAAACACCAGGATCAACCAGTGAAAAAACCACGACCTACTACTCAGTAGGATTTTCCCAAACTTCCACTAAAATCACTGAGCCAAAATAGCATTTACAAAAACTCTTTGAGTTCATTTATTTTTGTTCTTTTCTTCTTTTCTTTATTATGGATTGAGACTTATTCCATTGTCATCTTGCACCATGTGTATTGAGGTCAACCTACTCAAGATGCCAAAACAAACAATTGAACGGAATTTTCCGCCCTAGTTTTCACTAGGAAAATTTTGTGAGTTAGCTGCAACACAGATTTACGCAATCAAAAAAAAATATCCTCAGGTTTTCCCGGGATTTTGGAAAGAAAAATCTCCTTGGATTATGCCAGGGAGATCATCAATTTTTTGGACGGGATTTGGAATGAAAAGGCTCCTTGGGCTATGCCAGGGATATCCTAGGTTTTTTGTCCATGATTTGGAAAGAAAAAGCTCCTTGGGTTATGCCAGGGAGATGCTCACTTTTTTGGCCGGGATTTTGGTAAGACAAGGCTCCTTGGGTTATGCTAGGGACATCATCGATTTTTTTGGCGAGGATTTAGAAAGAAAAATCTCCTTGGGTTATGCCAGGGAGATCCTCGGTTTTTGGCCGAGATTTTTTAAAGGAAAAGCTCCTTGGATTATGCAAGGGAGATCCTCGGTTTTTGCCGGGATATCGAGGGAATTGGGCCCTATGCTACCATGATTTGTTTTTCATTTGAGATTTTTATTTCTTTTCCTTATTTTTCTCTTCTTTTTATATTTTCTTTTATTTAGTAAGCACATGAAAGAATTTGGTGGGGGGGGGGGACTTCCCTTTGATCTATTCCTTGCTGCAAAGCAGCTTCAGCGCTTGCATATTTCTTCTTCCTTTGGGTTGCACATGCATCTTGCAAGGTTGCCTAAATTTCACCTGTTCTATTTTTCAACAAAGAACAATTTGTTAGTTTTATACGGCAATTGATTTTGTGGCCTTGATCATCTCCATTTCTTGGTCTCGACCTCATGTCCGTTGAGAACTTTTGCTGCTTACTGGCTTTGAGGATGAATCTTTTTCCAGCCAATAAATCTCAGCTTTCAGGATTTCATAATAGCTTGCCAGCGTAAGGCTTTGACTTTCCACTTTATTTTGCTTCTCAGACCCTTGTCTTTGACTTCCTTTTTTCCAACCTTTGGCCGGCAAGGATAATCTTAACACTTCCACTGAGGTTGGGTATTTTCTTTATCTTTTGCAAGGCAGAGCCTTGGAACAACTAGTCCTGCCACCTTTACTTTGTAACAGTTTCAGAGTCAGAGTTATGCTGAAAGGGAATCAAGGAAAGTAAATCGAGAGCAAGAGAATGAGTTTAAACAGAAGTTTCCCTTTCAGGGGGAAGAGAAGGACTTATCTAAGGTGCATGTTGGCTTCAAATTGACATGACATGCTTCTTGTACTGGATGCCTGACCCGTACCAACTTTCCAACATCTCGTTGGTGACGTTCAAATCCACCGCTACAAAGCAATAGATACGGTCGTAGCAATATAATTACCAACTATGGGTCAGGGTCGAATCCCATAGAGAACAATGCGTAGGCGATTAGGAATATAAGAGAATTATCGCTAGTCGCGCAGTGCCAAACAATAAGAATTTGAGTTGAAATTTTTTTTGTTTCTAAGATGCGAAAATGTAATCTAGCATAGAAAGCAAGTAAAATATTCAATGGCTACAAGTATGAAAGAATTTGGAATTACACTCAAGTAATGATCCAATGTATTTCACCATTTTACAAATATAAGCTAGTTTATGTTAATTACCCACGGATAATAATTCTTAATTAGCTTCTTCCGAAGACTAACAAGACTTCCTAGATGAATTTTCCCTAATCACCATTAGAAGATTAAGCTCACCCGAAAGGCTACAAGTAGTTCGATCCTATCCCTAGGTAGAATCTATAAAATGAGGGTTAACGCCTCAAGTTCTTGTTAATTAATCTTTCCCAACCCCAAAATATTATTTTTCAAAATTAATTCGGTGTTAATGGGCGAGTGCTAGGGTTAGCTAATCCCAATGGAAATATTAAAGAACAAGAATAATTAAAGAAACAACAACTCACTTTATAAATATAGAAAAATCATTCAATACATAAGCGCAACAAGGTATAAAATCCACACTTTAATTATGAATATTCCCATAAACAAGATTCAACTGTTGGATAAAATACTACACACTTAGATATAAATACAAAGCAAGGAAATGAAGAAAGCAACATAAATAAGAAAGAAAATCTTAACCACACGCTTCAATCTTCAAGACCCAAGTGTGCTTGCGCAAAACCCTAGCTTCCAACTTGTTCTTCCTAGTCTAAGAAGACTGAAATAAGCCAAAGATCTTTTACAAATGAGCTGAATTGGGTACTAATGGATTTGGGATAGAAGATGTGAAATTTCAGAACTGCCCAGTCTTCATGCGTGATTTTTTCATCGCGTTTGCGAGTTTAGCTTCGCATTCGCGAAGGCCACATATTTCTGCTCATTGCGTTCGCGAAGGTTTCTTTTGCTCAACATCGCGTTTGTGTTTGACATACATGTTCGCGTAGGTATGGCTATTGGTTCATCGCGTTCCCGTGACCTCTTTCGCGTTCTCGAAGAGTATTTCATTGGGCAAATTATTTTGTCCATTTTAGCTCCTTTGTGTCTTGTTTTCACGTGGTTTCTTCACCATTACTTCTAAATCACATACAACCTGTAAAATAGAAGTAATTGACATTAAATGCATGATTTTATCACTACAAACATAGCAAAAGTATAGGTTTAAAGGCAAGATAAGTCGATAAAATACGAACTTATCACACCCTTAAACTTGAACTATTGCTTGTCCTCAAGCAACGAAAACAACAAAATCTCTTCCCAAGTGGTTCAACAACTTCATATCCTTATCACACCAAGCCAACAAGATGATCTATTTTAAGTACAAATGCATGACTTCGATTGGTACCTACTATTACTCCAACGCATATGAACTATCAAGCACTTCACATAATCAAGTGCTCACTCAACAATGCATATCAAAGTAGCAATCAAGTCATGACACTAAAACTTCAAAATTATCCTCTTCATCGCAATCAACTTTCTTTGGTCCTTCCTCCCAATTGAAAATGGGATTAAGTTCACAACTCAAACTTCATGTTCCCTCACTTTTAAGAGAGGATCCCGCACTCATCAATCTTAATTCAATGTAACAATGGGATATATAATGGAAAGAATTAACTCTCTCTCTCTCTCAAAAAGATTTCCAAATGCACACAAGTAGTACCACAGGCTTCCCCTTCATGTATTCTTCCACTAATGTAGACAACTCGGTTCAAAATCAATTAGGACTTTAGGGTTGTACTTTAGGCTTTTGGATAAGGTGTGGTACTATTTTGGATAAAGTGACTTAAAAACTCCCCAAGCACTACATATTTTACAATTAAAGTCCACTTCCTTCAAACACATTTTTCACCCTTTTTTTTTACTTTTTAATAACTTCTATATCACAACTTTTAAAACCATTCACCCCCAAACTTAAGCTTTTAGCCTATGTTTGCACTTTAAAGGTGCTTCGGGAGGTAGGGTGCCAAAAGGTATATCAATTAAGAACAAATGCTTTAAGCTTGTAACATGGTTGCCAAAGAAAAAGGTTAAAGGCTCAAAATTAGTTGACTAGGGAAAATATGTACGAGTAGGAACTTTTAGGCATAATAGCGGTCCAAGGAAGGCCTAATATCATTTTTGGAACCAAGTTAATATGTGATTTCGCCTTGAAGGACATTCCCAGCAAGTCCTAGACTACAAGCACTGCAAAGGAACTCACAAATAATCTCACCACACATGGCACATGAACATTCAAGCGGAACATCAATCCAACATCCAATTGGAACCAATGACTCAAAGAGGTTGCACATAGCATAAGACACTACTTTATGAATCAAAGAGCCAAAATTTTAGTCTAAAGGTCATGACCTCACTACTTAACTGATTATATTTTTGTGTTTTTTTTTCTTTTTCAACAATTAAGAATTCATATACCGAGGATTAACTATGTTGGTACCAAGAAATCCACAACCATTGGGCAAAAATCCCAACACAAACCATTTAATACCCTCAATTGACAAAAATTAATTCTAACTAAATGACTAATTCCCTTAAAAAAGTTGTCAATCTATCCATCATCGGGAAAAGTCGACAAAATTTTTCTACAATTACCGGTTCAGCTACAAAAATTGGCATCCTTGGAAAAAGAACCATGGTATGAAGATAACCAAGGATATTACCACTAACAAAACCATGGTATGAAGATAATGAAGGATATTTCCACTAACAAAAAGCAAAATAAAATAACTAAAAATTAAGAAGCTAACAAACATCAACTATTAAAGAAACTAATATAACACATGATCTAAAAATATACTAATATAAAACATGATATCAAAAATAAACTAATAAAAAAATGAAAACAGTCACAATACCAATCTGCCGAAAATCCACAAAACATAACAGTTATACAAGAACCACCCCCAACTAAAGATATTGCATTATACCCAATACAACAAAAAATGATAAAGTAAAATGGTGGAGAGTGCTCCCTGAATACTGCATCAGTCAGAAATTGATGTGGTGAGAAATTTGAGCTCCAAGTTTGCATGATCATCATCATCTGAGTCATGTGAACCACAAAGTGTACTCAACATCTACATCATCTTGGAAAGCAGCTTACTCTTCTTCTTCTCGTTCTCCTTGCATTTTCTTTGCCTCTTTTCTATCTTACCTTGCCTGCAGCTCATGTTTTCTAGCCTATTGTTCATGGCCTCTATCTGGGTCATCATATATTTTTTCTTTGAGACCATCTCTGCCATGGATGTTAGGGCTTCAGCTCCAGTAGATTTGCTGGCCCCCTGTGGGCCAGTGGGAAGGCCACATATGAGCTGCCTGACATTTTCATCAACCCTATAAATCTGGCTAGAAAAATGTCACATAGTGTGCAACCCAGCCTGGAGGGGTCCCACAGGGTCATAGGATCCGGCGGAATCAGTAGTGGTCTCTGTGAACTGCCCGAATAAAGGGGAGGCTACATCGATGCACCTCTTTTTCTACTTGTCACTTGGTCCTCTTTTCAGCAGGGGATGGATCATTGGCTTGCCAGGACCTTTCTCAATGTCATTAGGGAGTATAAGCACCCCTGCATCATAGCATAGTCTCGTGATCAAAGAGGGAAAGAACAGACTCTTACACCTATCATTAGCAGCTTCCTCAATCTCTCGGACAATATGCTCCTCCACATTAACAGGCAATCCATCCACGAGAGGGACAATCATGAGTGACATGTCCATTGTTACATCACTGTCATTTGTAGAAGGTGAACTCTGTAACAAATGATGGAAAGCTATGTTTTCGCTTCCATTGTTAATCATGAGAATCCACTCTCTTCTGAACTATTAGCCACTTTGGAGTGATCGTGCCATGCAGCTTATGTATCAGTTATTGGTTGCCTCCTCTCTTGATCTCTCTTTGTATGCCTCGGTGTCAGCATAGGGGAGGTCATAAACACCATTGATAATCTGAGAGCTGAAATGAACCTGTACGTCCCACACAGTAGTCACCAATACACCTTGGAAGTCTGTCCGTCACGCATTTGCATAGAACTCCAAAACAATTGTGTGGTTGGCGTTGATTGGTGGATCAGCAAAACACATCCATCCGCTCTCCATGAAGCGTGCATAAAACTCAGGCATTTTCTCCTCAACTTTTTCTAAATTGATTCCTCTTTCCCGCACAATGGTTTTGGACAGATGTTCATCATATCTCCACTCGCATGCCGCAGATAAAACCCGCTCAAGATCAAAAGCTTACTCTTGTCCAGGTCCGAAAACATGTTCTTGTGCAATTTCAAGGTGTTCTGGTTCAATTTTCTATCCAAAATACCTACAAAATAGACCAACAATATTAAAAGCTCATACAGATGCTTAAAAAATGTATTAGAAAGTATTTAAGAAGAAGAAATGGGCGGAAAAGGTCCCGGGCAGAGCTGGGCGAAACTACTATTTTGTGCCATTTTTTGGACTGCCAGGCTTTGTTCTTCGCCTTCGCGAGCAGACAACCGCATTCGCAAAGAGTAAAAAAATTCAAAAATCCCAGACCATCACGTTCGTACATGTCAAAATCTGCCTCCTCTTACGAGTTCACATGGTAATCCTCGCGTTCGCTATGCCTTCTTCTTCTCCCAAAAAATACTGCTTCTTTGATGCATTTTTTCAACCATGTTGTGCGGCCCTTTTTTGTTTGTTCATTTATAGAACATTTTGGCACACATTTTACCCAGAATTTTCTCACAAACCAGCACTCAAACTCAACCAATCTCACCCAGCAAGCAACATGAATTTTCAAACATCAATTTGCAACTTAATGCTAAAAATTTTAACCCTAATAACCATACCACAATGGTTGATCTTCTTTCACAATTTACACCAAGAAAAAGGAGAAGAGGAACAAACTAAGTTGAGAGGAGAGTAATGATTACATACCTTGAAAACGGAGATAATTGCAAGAAGAATTGAAGACTTTGAGACAGTTCGAGTTTTTGTGAATTATGGGGTTAAGGGTCTGTTGTTTTGAGCAAAAACGAGTTAGATTACATTTCCAGAAGCATTGGGTCATTTTAATTTACCTAACCCTATGCGTTCACGATTGTGTGACGCGTACGCGAAGGCAAGATGTTTCCGATGGCCGAGATCGCAAAGAAAATTCATGCGAATGCGGTGGGTTACAGTGCCCATAGTTTGCGAATGCGAATGCACTCCACACGCACGCAAAGCATTAAATGCTCTAAAGCTTCGCGAAGGCGATACTCTCACGCGAACGCGTTGAAGTATATTTTTCTTCACTTCAACAGTGCTGGCAGCTACTAGTTTTGGCATTCCTAAACAACCCAGCCTGCTAAAATCAACTCCGAAAATTCTAAAAAAATTGGCAGATTAGTCAAAATAATATTCTAAGCTATTCCAAAAAAGAAAATTTCAAAAATGACGAAGCATTTTGAAAAACGATGGGTTGCCTACCACCAAGCGCCGCATTTAACGTTGTGGCACGACGCAAACAACATTACCACTTTTTTCGCCACTTGGATGATATGAATTGGCCACCTAGATTGGAATCAAGCTCGTGACCAGGAGTGATGGGGGGTAGTAATTTGATGTCCGAGCCAATGCTTAATATCTTCATTTTGCAGTTCTTGGCTTTCAAGTGAGGAATCTCGTTTTGATTTCTTGCTTCCTCAAACTGTAAAATGTATGGCGTGAGTTTTTCCTCCTCGCACTCCTTCATTGATTCATGTGGTTCAACTTACGTGTCACCGCACACTTCCAATGTAGAAAAGTTCTTGGAATGTGACTTCAAGCCTTCACTTTGCAATTTTTCTAGCTAGACATACTCTCTTTCCCCCGGATTAGAGTCAACATCAACCAATATTGCATTTTTACCGGTTCAATCGAATTCTATATTTTTGTCGGCATCAATAACGCTCATTGAGTCAGTTAGCGGATGTTCAATACTTGACTCCTCAAAGTAAAGCTCACTTTCTTCCTCTGAATTGGACTCTTCTTGGCTTTCTTCAACACACACAAGTTGTTGGGCATGGTGAGCCGCAACCAATTTTTGCATTTGGTCTTCCAGTGTGCGGATGTGTTTATCATTGTATGCCAAGCCTTGTTTCAATCCATCGAGTGCAAAGTTGTGCTTCTCCTCATTTTCATCAGCAACTACCAAGTCTTTCATATCAAACTTTCTAATTAGCATACACTTAGTAGCATTTATGTTGTAAATAGCATTACTCATTATGAGCATATCATCCACATATAAGCAAACAATGACTATGTGATATGGAACATTTTTAATGTACACACATTTATCACATTCATTTATCTTAAACCCATTTGACACCATTGTTTGGTCAAATTTCGCATGCCATTATTTGGGTGCTTGTTTTAGTCCATAAAGGGACTTAACAATTCTACAAACCTTCTTTTCGTTACCTGGAACCACAAACCCTTTAGGTTGTTCCATGTAAATTTCTTCCTCCAACTGTCCATTTAAGAAGGCTGTCTTCACATCCATTTGATGAATTTCAAGATCATAAATTGCAGCTAACGCTACCAACGTTCATGTAGACGTAATTCTTGTAACAAGAGAGTATGTATCAAAATAGTAAAGACCTTCTTTTTGTCAATACCCTTTGACCACAATTGTTGCCTTATATTTTTCCATCGTGCCATCATCTTTCATTTTCCTCTTAAAGATCCATTTAGAACCCAAAGGAGGAAGATCAACCAATTTCCATGTATGGTTGTTCAGTATGGATTCAATTTCACTATTGATTGCCTCTTTCCATAACAATGATTCCGAAGAAGACATAGCTTCTTTAAATGTTTGAGGCTCATTTTCCAATATGAAAGTCATAAAATCTAGTCCAAATGAAGTAGACGTTCTTGACGTTTACTATGTCTTGGATCATCCTGGTTAAGTGTACTTTATTTTGTTTCTTCCCGAGGTCGCTTAGATCCTTCACTAATCGACTCACATTCCTTTTTATATGGATATATATCTTCAAAGAATTTAGCACTATCTGATTTTATTACCGTATTATAATGAATGTCGGGATTTTCCCAGACCCCAATTTGTGGGACTATACTGGGTAGTTGTTGTTGTATTATTATGAATGTCGGGATTTTCTGATTTATGAGCCATAAATCGATATGCTTTACTATTAGTTGCATATCCTATGAAAACACAATCAACAGTTTTCGGTCCTATTTTAACACTTTTGGGTTTTGAACTTGCACTTTTTCCAAACACCCCCACACTTTAAAATAATTCAAGTTGGGCTTCCTTCCTTTCCATTTCTCATATGGAATTGATTATGTTTAGCTATGGGGTACTCGATTTAGTATTCTGCTAGCCGTAAGAATGACTTCCCCCCCACAAGTTATGTGGCACACCAGAACTTATCAATAATGCGTTTATCATCTCCTTTAATGAATGATTATTTCTTTCTGCAATCGCATTGGATTGGGGCGTGTAATGGGTCATTGTTTGATGAATAATTCCATATTCTAAACATATTATTCAAAGGAAGATTCATATTCACCACCCCTATCATTTTTTATCATTTTGATTTTTTTGTTAAGTTGTGTTTCAACTTCATTTTGTATTGCTTGAATGTGTCTATTGCTTCATCTTTACTATTAAGTAAGTAAACATAGCAATATCTACTACTATCGTCAACAAAAGTTATAAAATACTTCTTTCCACCGCGAGATGGTATTGACTTCATATCACAAATATTTGTGTCAATTAAGTCTAAAGGAATTGAATTCCTTTCAACTGACTTATAAGGATGTTTAACATACTTGGATTCTACACATACTTGACATTTTGATTTGTCACATTCAAATTTAGGCAATACTTCCAAATTAATCATTTTCCGTAAGGTTTTATAATTAACATGACCCAAACGTATATGCCATAATTCATTTGACTCAAGCAAGTAAGACGAAGCTGAACTTTTATTATTATTCTCCACAACCATTACATTCAACTTGAAAAGGCCCTCAGTGAGGTAACCTTTTCCTACAAACATTTCATTCTTACTTATTACAACCTTATCAGAAACAAAAACATACTTAAATCCATTCTTAACAAGAAGTACAGTGGAGACTAAATTTTTCCTAAATTCAGGAATATGAAAGGCATTGTTCAACGTCACCACTTTGACGGAAGTCATTTTGAGAAATATCTTCCCACATCTTTCAATATTGGCCTTTGTAGCATTTCCCATGGAAATTGTCTCATCGGGTCCAACAGGAGCATAAGTAGCAAAAGCTTCCTTGACAGCCAGCACAAACATTACGAGTGGCTCCAGAATCAATCCACCACTCTTTAGGATTGCCCACCAAGTTGCATTCGGAAAGAATGGCGCATAAGTCATCAACATCATCATGCTTTTCTACCATGTTTGCTTGACCCTTATATTTGTCTTTCTTCGGAGCACGGCACTCCGTAGATTTGTGTTTGGTTTTTTCGCAGTTGTCGCAGTTTCCACTGAACCGCTTCTTACTTGGGTTGTATTTCGGACCAGAAGCTTTCTTTCTGTTCTTGTTCTTTTCAACAATATTTTCTCCTATTATTGTTGAACTTCCACGGCCTCTTTTTTCAGTAGCTTTGTTGTCCTCTTCAATTCTCAATCTAACAATGAGATCATCAAGGGACATCTCATTGCATTTGTGTTTCAAGTACTTTTTGAAGTCCTTCCACAAAGGAGGTAACTTCTCAATCATTGCTACTACTTGGAATGATTCATTGATGACAAGACCTTCAATGAAATTTCCGTTAGTAAGAATACTAAGATTACTACTTTCAACATCAATATTAATTTGATTCATACCTTCAGCGAGGAGATCGTGAATAATCACTTGCAGTTCTTGGACTTGAGTAACAACATATTTGCTATCTACCATTTTATAGTCCAAAAACTCTGTAGCCACAAATTTTTTTAACCCGACATCTTATGTTTTACACTTCCTTTCAAGCGCAGTCCACAGTTCTTTTGACGTTTCCACGCCACTGTAGACATTATACAAAGCATCCTCCAACCCGCTAAGAATATAATTTTTGCACAAGAAATCTGAATGCGTCCACGCCTCAGCCACGAGCATGCGTTCGTTATCAGGAGTATCATCGGCCAGCACAGGAACATATTCCTTGATGAACTTCCGAAGACTTAAGATAGTCAAATAGAAGAACATCTTTTGTTGCCGGCGCTTGAAATCAATCCCAAAAATTTTTCTGGGTTTCTCTGCCAGTGCCAATGCCGCCGGTGTTCAGCTCGTTGATGCATTGGCTGTCACCATTGGAATAGCTTGGTTCTCATTCTCACTATTCATTTCTGTAAAAAAATGACACCAACTTTAAAATCATGTAGATTTTAATAGAGTATAAAACCACACAGATTTAATCTCCCGAAAACAATAATGCAAATATAGAATTATAATAAATTCCCTAAGCTTGTTAGTAAATTGTATTTGTAAAACAATTCTGGAAATATAAAATTAATATAAACAGAAATTATGATAAAAAGAAATGACATATAACAAAATGATCATAAACAATTCGAGCCTACTGAATTCACAGTGTCTTCTTAAAGAATTTAATCCCTTCTAGCACCCAAGGTTTGGATTATTTCCTCCCAGGATAGAACGAATTACAGACAGGTGTACTGGTACTCCAAACGCCAGAGTTTCAGCGAACACAAAGATCATTAGCAAATCACACTTACTTTTTGCTTTGTTTGTATGCTAAAAGTATGTAGAAGAAGGAGAGAAAACTCAGAAATTCCTAATGCAATTCTGAGCAGAATAGTGGTGTATTTATACTCAAATTTTGGGCTGGAATCTGAAGAGGTGAACTATTCAGAATGGCTGTTTCTGCAAAACTGCCACAACATAAATGCCATTACATAAATGGCTATTTACTCAATAAAAAGGGAAATAAAGAGGAAAAAGTGATGGGTAGCTAATTTTCTGTTACAAAAACAGAAAAACAGATTGGATTTAATATTAATACTCTTTTATTAACAAATATTTAAGAACACATTTTTTCAATATTTTACTATTAACAAATAAATTTTTTTCAAAAAGTTAATCAATCAATTATTTGACCGAATCCGAATCCGAATCCGAAGCCGACCCGAGCGAGCGACGACGAAGACGGCGCGACGCTTGCTTTCTTCTCAACTCTTTAAGAGCTAGAAGAAGAGCAATTGCTTATAAACCCATAAAAAATCTCTTCCTCTTCTAATATGGGACAATATCTATATGTCAAGGGAGGGAAACTTAAAATTTCACTAAAAATTTTTTATTTCCCAGTCTTAAAATTTTGAAACAAGAATAAATATAGTTCTGATGTCTTAAAACTTCGAAAC
Organism: Nicotiana benthamiana; assembly: GCA_034376525.1. Taxonomy (NCBI): domain Eukaryota; kingdom Viridiplantae; phylum Streptophyta; class Magnoliopsida; order Solanales; family Solanaceae; genus Nicotiana; species Nicotiana benthamiana. The sequence continues at coordinate 46,737,567 of CM067328.1, forward strand.
GAGAAGACTCAGTAGTACTGTAGTTTCATCAGAATTGTGTAATATATAACTATTAAGTAATCCAATTCAAGTCTGGGTAACTACATAAGAAAGATTAGCCAATTCTTGTGACACATTCATCTTACTTAGAATTGTAATAACAAAGTTCTTGTCATTTATGAAGAAAGTACTAGTTATGCCATTAAAGCTTTTTGACTGCTAAACAAGAACTTCTGTACGCAAATGAAAGAGCATTAGCTTTACGTAATGCGATCTTAATATGCCAAATGGAGCACGAAAAAACTAGGAAGCTAGGGTGTCATTTTCTCTTAATCAATTGACAAGGAGATACACATTGATTTTGGCAAACCATATACCATGCGGTACTGTTTCACTATGGACCTTGGACGATCTTCACGTATGTTACACATTAAGCGGTCGTTTGGTGGGATATAATAGGAAAAAATAATATATATTAGCTTTGGTATTATTAATATCATGTTTAATTATGTTTTTCAACCTACATATACTTGTATTAGGTACACATAATATTTAGTACTATTCTTATAAATAACAAATCATGGCATTAGTTATACAATAAATTTTAATACGCAGATTGTAGACATTTAATTTTTGACTAGCACAATTTTAAAGTTAGTTGTTTTAGTATTTTTTTTATATTTTAAAATATGTACTTGAGTTATTATGTAATTTTAGCCTATTTTATTTTTAATTTCAAATCAAATTTTAAAAAAAAAAGAGAGAAAAGAAAGTTTCAACTTTTCTTAGTAGACATGTTTGTATTGTTTTTATTTATTTAATTTCAATAGTACTTTTATAGTAGTATTATGCTAAGTTTTCCATGGTTTTTATATTTTCTTTTTAGTATAATTCTTGAAAAATACAAAAATAACAAAAATATATATAGTTATAATATTTTATCTTATTTCTATTTAGTTTAGGTTATAAGATTTTTGTGGCCATATATTTTTTTTTACTATGATTTTCACCCTTCATTTTTAATTTATATAAAATATTTTATATATATATATATATATATATATATATATATATATATATATATATATATATATATATATATATATATATATATATATTTATGTGTGTGTGTGTGACGATCCGACCCATCGTCACGTGTGTTACCGCCCCCGGTTTTCCCGTTTTATTCTTATTTATGCTTAATCATATGTGTTTGTGGAGTTTGAAGTGATTCGGTTAGAATTGTTTGGTTGGAATTGAGACAATTAGTCTCTTTAAGAGAAGGCTTGTTTGGAAAAGTCAACCATAAGGTGACTTATGAGTTATATGGCTCGAATTGGATTTCCGACGATTTGGCTAGTTTCGGGTGGTGGTGGTGGTGGTGATTTACGACTTGGGAGTGAAAACGGAATTGAATTTGGAGGTCCGGTGTAGAATTAGGCTTGATTGGCTAAATTTGAATTTTTGGCAAATTCCGGTTGATAGGTGAGATTTTGATCTGGGGGTCGGAATGGAAATTCGAGAGTTGTTGTAGCTTCGTTAGGTGATTTTGGATATGTCTGCAAATTTTCAGATCAATCGGCCGTCGTTTGGTCGTGTTTTTGATCGAATGTAGTTCCGGAAGTTATAGTTGAAACTTAGGCTTGAATCTGTCATGATTTGATGATTTTTTTTTTAATAGTGTTTATATGATTGGAACAAGTTCGTATGATATTTTGGGGTATGTTGGTGCGTTTGGTTGAGGTCCCCAGGGCCTCGGGATAGTTTCGAGTGGTTATCGGAGAGCATTTGCATTGTCGAAAGTTGTAGATTGAGGTCTAGTAGTTGCAGTTCTATGCGATCGCATAGGTCCATTGCGATCACATAGAAGGTTGGGTTAGGTTCCAAATTTTGTGTTGTGCGATCGGGTAGTGTTGAAAAGTGGTCTTGTGCGTTCGCAGATGATAGGATGCGATTATGTAGTTAGAGGCCATGATTCAAGGCGATCGCATGGGGTATATTGCGATCGCATAGGAGGAAAATTGAAGGGTTTGAATTTGTGCTCTGCGATCTCAAGCTAGGGGTTGTGATCGCATAGAGGAGATTTCATCTGTACAGAAGACTTTTAATGAAACATTTCAGTCGCGAACCTATAAATATATTCTCTATTTTTGCACCACCTTCAGAACTTGTTGGTAGATTTTGAAGGGGAATTCGACGGGAAGTTATTGGAGGTAAGTCTTGTTGCCTAAATACGTCATTTAATTGAAGAATCAACCATTAATTCTCTAAATTTTGGGTAAAAATTTTAAAAGAAAGGGCTTGGTTTTTGAAATGTAAAATTAGGGATCTGATGGCTCATTTGGACTCTGATTTTGATGAATTTTATATGTACGGACTCGTCTCTAGACGAGCATTCCGGTGATGTGAATTTTGAAATTTTTTGAGAAGTGGGCCCGGGGCTCGAGTTTTGCCAACTTCGTGTTTTTGGGTGTTTTTCGAGTTCTTTCTATTGAGTTATTTCCCATCAGCTTGTTATAACATATTCCTTGTGGTATTGACCATATTCCACACCCGAGGAGGTTGATTTGCGACGGAAGCGCAAGGAGAGCAAGGATTTTGGTCGGTTCGAGGTGAGTAATGGTTATGAATGATATACTGAGGGTTTGAAACCCCGTATTTGCACTATGCGGTGCTATGTTGAGATGAGACACGCGTCCTGTGTTGAGCGTGGTGAAGTATTTTCTGGGGAATCAGACTTGGTCCATCTCGATTGATGACTTACTATATTTCTCGAATGAGACTAAGGTTGTACTCGCATAATTTGGGCTAGTCTCCATGTTTGGGGCCTTGTGACGATCTGTCGAACTCCTAGGGGGTACGTTGAGCTAATTGAACTGACTTTACCCGTGGGACACATACCAGCTGTCCTGACTTTTAGCTGTAAATCATGAAATAAATTGGGATTTGTAACTGGCACCCTAAATGAGCCATACCTAGGGTTGAATACCCTGTCTTAGCTGAGTGGGACGAGAGGCCAAGTCTATAATGCTTGAGTGGGGTTAAGGACCCCATAGTGAGGCTAATTGATATATATAAATCGGGCCGGGCTGCACGCCGCAGCAGCATATGCATACACACATATATGGATCGGACTGCATGCTGGAGTAGTATATTGTATGGATCACATTGCAAGCCGCAGTAGTATATTACATAGATCGAACTGCACGCCGCAGTAGTATGTTATATGGATCGGACTCCACGGCGCAGTAGAATCTTATATGGATTGGACTGCACGCCGCAGTAATATATTATATGGATCGGAATGCACGCCGCAATGATATATGGATCGGACTGCACACCACAGTATTATAGCGCTTGGGCTGAAGGAGACCCTCCGGAGTTTGTACACACCCACAATGAGCACAATCGACTATATTTATTGGATCGGGTTGCATGCCGTAGCATATTATATATTATAATGGATCGGGATGCGCACCGCAGCAGTATACATACATATATAGATATGGTGTTGGATCGGGCTGCATGCCACAACTGTGTTAGTATCTAGCCGGATGGAAAGGGAAGTATTTATCAGATCCTTTTCCCTGTTTGGTACCTATCCACTAGCCTTTATTACTAGTAATAGAACTGCATAGTGCTTTTACCGGATTTTCTTACTTTACGTTGTTATTTATTGTTATTACTCACTGAGTTGGAAGTGCTCACTCCACTCCCTGCACCTTGTTCGCAGATCCAAGTACCTCAGGGCTGAGTTGATCTCCCAGCGGAGTTTCAGACTATCTTCCGGAGCTTGTCGAGGTAGCTGCCTGCCATCTGCAGGACCCGACTCCTCCACTACTTCTGTATTTTTTTGTCATTTCCGTATACTCAGATTATGATACCATTTTGAGTTATTACGCTATTCTGCTAGAGGCTCTCAACTCATGACACCAAGATATGTGGGAGTTTTCTATTACTTGTTGTTGGGATGTTTTCCATTTATAACTGCTAAAATTTTTGATTTTCTTTCGTTATTCATGATTTCAAGTTAAGGATATGAGTTTGTAGCTCGGGGCATTATTGAGGATTGGTCGGGCTTTCCTAGAAATGTGATGGGTGCCATCACGACCGGGTTGGGGTTGTGACAAGTTGGTATCACAGCCTAGGTTACTAGGCCTCATAAGTCTTGCGCCGATTTAGTAGAGTCTCATGAATCGACACGGATACGTCTGTACTTATCCTCGAGAGGCCGCAGAACCTTTAGGAAAAATTCATCTTCCTGAAATTCTTGTCGTGCGACTTTGTTGATCCATGAACTAAACTTCTGTATTCTATTCTCTCGCAGATGGCGAGAACGCGTGCGTCAGAACATGGTGGACGACCACAATTGCCAACCACTAGAGGCCGAGGACGCGGTCGTGGTCGTGGTCGAGGTATAGCAGCATGGGCAGCACTAGTTGACCCACCAGTTGTTCCCATTCAGGATCAGCCTCCAGCTGTGGAGGTTCCAGTAGCACCTGCCCAGGCACTAGCAGAGCGTAATGTGATTTTGGGTCTTCAAGAGGCCCTGGCTCAGATCTTATCGGTTTGCACTGGCCTAGATCAGGCAGTCCCGGCTACTACCGCAGCTACATCTCAGACCGGGGGTGGTCCCCCGCAACTCGCACCCCGATGTAGGGTATTCAGGGTTTGCAGACCCCAGAGGCACCACTAGTTCAGCCCATTGCCCCTTTTTAACCAGTTTTTCCAGTTGAGTGTGATGGGGTGCCAGCGATGCCACATGACGAGCAGCGTCGTCTGGAGAGGTTCAGCAAGCTTTCGCCTCACACTTTTAACGGTTTTCTGGTCAAGGATTTCAAAGGGTTTCTCGACAAGTGTCGACGCATGCTCAGGACAACAGGGATCTTGGACACTAGTGGGTGTCTTTTACCACTTTTCAGTTCTCAGCAGCAGCCTTTACCTGGTTGGACGCTTATGAGCGGCATAGGCCGGTAGGTGCAGCGCCATTGTCTTGGAAAGAGTTCTCCACTATTTTCTGTGAGAAGTAGGTGCCTCGACGCAGTATGAGGTGAGATATGTCACTGACGCAGTATGAGGTGAGATTTGCAGAGTTAGCACGGTATGTTTCGCGGATGGTTCGGACGGATCAATAGATGATCAGACAATTTGTGGACGGGCTCATTTATCCCATCTATATTCTTATGACTCGTGAGAGGGTCCTGAGTCACACCTTTGAGGAGGCGGTAGATATAGCCCACGATATTAAGACGGCTCGCCGTCAGGAGAGAGAGCAGAGGGAGGCCAAGAGGCCTCGAGGATTAGGTGGCTCCAGTGATGTTGTGCCTAGGAGCCAGTCTCAGCAGAGTAGAGGCCGATCTTTTAGGGCTCAATAGCCAGCTCGGTCATAGTACCGTGGTTCATCTTCTGGTCGGGGTTATCAGGGCACAGAGCAGGGTCAGTCATCTCTGAGTGCACTTCCAGCACAGAGTTCGTCTCATGCCCCGTCTTTTCAAGGTTCATCTCGGCCGAGTTCTTCAGCCAGCCACACTGGTGCGACCGGTTCCCTTCATTCCCAGCCCCCACAACAAGGGAATTGTTATGAGTGTGTCGAGTTTGGGCATATATAGAGTGAGTGTCCCCATCGTTCTTTCTGTTTATCTCAGTAGAGTGGTCAGCCCACGTCTTCTAGCCTAGTATCTACAGCACCCGCCCAATCAGCTAGGGGTGAGGGTCAGGCAATTAGGGGTCGCCCCAAAGGGGGAGGCCCATCCGGTGGTGGTAAGGCCCGTTGTTATGCTCTTCAGGGCACGTTAGATGTTGTTGCTTCACATGCTTTATTACATGAACTATCTCAGTCTGCCACAGGGATGCCTCAGTTTTATTTGATTCTCGATCTACGTATTCTTATGTATCTTCTTAATTTTCTCATCATTTGGGGACTACCCGAGGGTGTCTTGCGTTACCTGTGCACGTATCTACCCAGTGGGTGATACTATTATTGTGGACCACGAGTATCGGTCTCGTCTTATTACTATTGGGGGTCTGGAGACCCGAGTTGACTTGCTGCTATTGAGAATGGTAGGTTTTGATGTTATTCTGGGCATGGATTGGCTATCACCGTGCCATGCTATTCTGGACTGTCATGCCAAGACAGTTAGATTGGCAAAGTCGGGTATCCCGACGATCGTGTGGCGTGGTACGATTGATTATATACCCTGCAGGGTAATCTCTTTCTCAAAGGCCCAGCGGATGGTTGGGAAGGGATGTTTATCATATCTAGCATTTGTTAGGGATGTTGAAGCCGAGGCTCCTAGTCTTGATTCAGTCCCCGTGGTGAGGGAATTTATTTATGTATTTCCAATAAACCTACCGGGCGGGATACCGGACAGGGATATTAACTTCAGTATTGATTTGGTGCCGGGAACTCAGCCCATTTCTATTCCTCCCTATCTTATGGCACTGGCAGAGTTAAAGGAGCTGAAGGAGCAGCTGCAGGAACTATTAGATAAGGGGTTCATTCGCCTGAGTGTGTCTCTATGGGGCGCACCGGTGCTATTTGTAAAGAAGAAAGATGGCACAATGAGAATGTGCATTGACTACATACAGTTGAAAAAAGTGACAGTAAAGAACAAGTATTCATTACCTCGTATTCAGGATTTGTTTGACTTGCTTCTGGGGTAAAGGCTTTCTCAAAGGTTGATCTCAATTCAGGCTACCACCAGGTGAAGATTAGAGATTCTGATATCATGAAGATAGCTTTTCGGACGGGATATGGGCATTATAAGTTTCTGGTTATGTCATTTGGGCTGACTATATCCCCAGCTGCATTCATGTACTTGATGAACAGTGTATTTTAGCCGAATCTGGATTCTTTTGTGATAGTGTTTATTGATGATTATTCTGGTGTACTCGCGTCGCCAGGAGGAGCATGCACAACACTTGAGGGTGGTACTGCAGATGTTGGGAGAGGAGAGACTATATGCGAAGTTCTCCAGGTGTGAATTCTTGCTCAGTTCCATGGCTTTTCTGGGGCATGTGGTGTCCAGTGATAGTATTCGGGTTGACCTAAAGAAGATTGAGGCGGTGCAGCGTTGGCCCAGACCGTCCTCCGCTTCTGAGATTCAGGGTTTTCGTCTGGCAAGTTATTACCGCAGGTTCATTCAGGGATTTTCATCTATTGCTTTGCCCTTGACGAAGTTGACGCAAAAGAATGCACCATTTGTGTGGTCAGATGAGTGCGAGGAGAGTGTGTTGACTACAACTCCGGTCCTAGTATTGCCATCAACTTCAGGCTCTTATTCAGTATATTTTGATGCTTTGAGAGTTGGGATTGGATGTGTTTTGATGCAGGATGGTAGAGTTATTTCGAATGCTTCGCGTCAGCTTGAGCCTCATGAGAAAAACTACCTGTTTATGACTTGGAGCTGGCTGTTATAGTTCATGCTTTGAATATTTGGGGGTACTATCTATATGGTGTGTCCTGCGAGGTATTCACGGATCATCGTTGTCTTCAGCACTTGTTTAAGCAGAAAGACCTCATTTGAGACAGCATAAGTGGCTTGAGTTACTTAAGGATTATGATATTACCATATTGTATCATCCGGGGAAGGCCAATTTAGTGGCCGATGCTTTAAGCCAGAAGGCGATGAGTATGGGTAACTTGGCATATATTCCAGTTGGGGAGAGGCCCCTTACAGTTGATGTTCAGGCTTTGGCTAATCGGATGGTAAGGTTGGATATTTCTTAGCTCAGTTGGGTGTTCGCATGTGTGGTTTCTCGGTATTCTTTGTATGATCGCATCAGGGAGCGCCAGTATGATGACCCGCATTTTCTTGTCCTGAAGGATAGGGTCCAGCATGATGATGCAAGAGATGTGACTATTGATAGCGATAGTGTGTTGCAGATGTAGGGTCGGATTTTCCTGCCCAATGTGGATGGGCTCCGAGAGTTGATATTAGAGGAGGCCTAAAGCTCGTGGTATTCTATTCACCCGGGTTTCGCAAAGATGTACCAGGACTTGAGAAAGCATTATTGGTGCAGGAGAATGAAAAAGGACATTGTGAGTTATGTGGCTAGATGTCTCAATTGTCAGCAGGTCAATTATGAACATCAGAGACCAGGTGATGTACTTCACTAGATGGATATTCCCGAGTGGACCATGAATCCCGTCTTCAGACGATTAGGATGGCATCTTCGGACTATGACGTCCTGGGCTATGCGGAGCATGGAAGTAAAGATACGCAGGCCATGAAATTGTATGTGTTGCCTGTAAATGAGAACTAACGCAATCATGTATTGAGTTAGTAGTTAGAATTTGATTAAGACTCCACTTCTTATCCTTATAAAACTCCAGTCCTTAGCCAATGCAAACTCCCACTCTTATCCTAACTTAAGATTAAGTTCTCTTCACATAAGAAGACTGTCCTCTTTATCCCAATTGCAACCTTTTCGATTATGTTCAGAAGATATTGATGCATGATCTTCACTGCATTACCTTCCTCACGTGCTCTGCATGTGCCCTGGTTGATTCAGACTGTGAAGTACAAAATTGATCAGGTCCTTCAATCAGTTCATTTGTCAATCTTCAAAACTCAGCTGAAACTTGGGCCAATAATTTCCCCCTTTTTGATGATGACTAAATCTGTGCTTATTGTGATCAGGGAACCTTTAACCTTGGCTGAAATCAACACTTAGAAAATGATTTAACTTATCATTAAGAAGGTCAGATTTAGGTGATAAACATCACTAAAAATTTTAAGCACAAATATCTTCCCCCTTTTGGCATCATCAAAAAGTTTCAAAAAAAATGTGAATCCTCGGAGTTAATTTATAGTCATGGTCGCTGCCATAGCCTCAAGAACCTCTGCCTCTGATGTGGTATCACAAATATTTCTAGTTATCTTCAGCTCAGAAGGTAACCTATCCAAACAAGGTCAGCTCTGCCTTGTGCGATCATCATATCCCTAACAAGGGATATTCAAAATCTCCCCAGATTCTTAGCATTGAACTTTACCTTGACCCCCTTAACACTACTTGTCACCAGACCATTATTTACTGACCCATTTGCCATGAACTCAACCAGTTCCTTCCTAGCTAGTTTCTCATTCAACCGAAGGACCATGTCCTTCTAACATTGAGCTTCCAGAGATGCTAGAAGCCTCATCATGCCTGGCTCCTTCAGGTCTTTCAGCAGCCTACCCTTCAGAATTTTTCTTTTGCCAAAATTGGCATATCGATCCTTCTCATTCTTAGAACCATTTCTTCTTCATCACTCTCTTCTTCTTCTACAACCATTTTCACTTGTTTTCCGTTAGAGGCATATCTTGTTCTTTTTGCAACGGAGGACTCAACGGGTACGGCTTTTGAAAGCTTCTTGGAAGAAGTCTTAGTCTCCTTAGATTTAGTAATAGGAGCCTGCTCAATAGTTTGTTTCGCTGGATGGACCTGTTCCATCACCTCTTCATCCTCCCCAGCCACAATTTCTGAACTCTCACCAACCTTCCCCTTTCCTTTTTCCATTATTTTCCTCTTACTCTCTTCCAATGCCCTTTTTAACTCAGCTTCACTCTCTCTCATTTTGCTTCTTATTTTTCTAGCCCTACGTGCAACCTTGGGTGATGCAGTTTTTGATTTCGTAGATGGTTTTGCAGCAGGAGGAGTTTTAAGGGAAGAGGATTTTAGTTTCTAGGGATCATAGTTATCCCCCAACTTCTTCATCATATCAGCCAAGGTTTCCTCTACTGATGGGCTAGGTTTACCATTTTATTTACTTAAATCTACCAACCCCTCAGCAGCTACCCCAGATTCACTTCCCTCTGAATGTGATACCCCATTTCCCCCACTTCCACGGATAGATAACACCTTCTTCCTCCTTTTCTTCATTTTTTTACAGACTCATATCCGTAGATGTCCTTAAAAGCCCCTACCAAAACATATCTATTTTCTACCTTTTCAGCTACATCAACCAAACCAGGACAAGATCTTACTTCTGTTGGATTTTCTTGAGGTGGATAATTTTTAGAAGACCCAGGTTTATCTCCCTCGCTTGCAGAGATGTATTGTTCTGACTCAGAGCTGGACTCAGTGACTTTTGCTTGAGGTTATTTCTTTTGACTGGCTTGAAACCTCTCATTTAAAGCTTTTCCCAATGTTCCAGTCGCCACTTCTTTTCTAGATATCATTTTTGTTCGACGAAATCTTGGTTGTGGGGATTCAACATGAGAGGTAGAGGATGACGTGGTGTTGGGTGACACTGGTGGTGGGCTTCCTGGATTGTCTTGAGGATTAGTCAATTTGGATGAAGGATTTGTGGTGGACTTCAGGAAATTTTTGGAATTTTTGAGGGTTTTGGAGACGAAAGAGAAGATTACTGAGTTTAGAAGCTAATGACGGTTATTATATGATATAAGAGGCTTTTGAAAGTGGTGTAATTATTGTTTTAGAGAAAGCACTTTTTCAGATGTCAGTAGAAGTCTTATCGGTGTAGAGTTCTGATCTCCCTAGGAATAAATTAATATTACTAAGGTTTAGGAAAAGAATTCCGTTATTCTTAGAATACCAACTAGAAGAAACTGGTTCAATTAGCTTCCAACGGATTGAATTTTGAGACGATTGGAGTATCTAGGACTCTTGATCATGATTACAAATTTAAATTTTCTAATTGTGCAAAGTATATAAACATACCTGACCTTCCTCATGAGTACATATTGATGAACTAGGTTCTTCAAATGACACTTCTCTTGATCATGCCTCAAATGTCAGAATAGAAAATTTGTAAGAGATTAGTAAATTATAGAACCACATTTCACAGGAGTATACTTATTCAAAAGTATTAAGCTGAGCAAGAATTAGTCTAATATTCACAATTTATGAACTACTAACCAAAAAAAATATATTTTTTTCATTTTTCTTCCCTTTCTTTTCATTGTGCATTATGAACATAACCTCTCAGGTGATCTTATTCATCCCTAATATAAAGTTGTTCCTCTCAAAGTTTTCTCTACTTAGTGCTTGGTGAAGATGTCAGCTATTTGTTTATCAATGGCATAGAATTCTATGGAAATTAGCCTATTTTCTTACTTGTTCCTTAAGAAGTGGTGTCAAACATCTATGTGCTTAGTCCTTTTATGATGAAAAAGGTTCTTTGTCATACTGATTGCACTAGTGTTATAAAAAAATATAGGTATTCATCCCACTTCAATTCCAAAATCTACCAATTGCTGCTTGATCCATAGCAACTGAGCACAACATGATGCGACAGCAACATACTCAGCTTCAGCAGTAGAGAGGGCCACTAAATTCTGATTTTTGGTAGCCCAGGATACAAGACAAGATCCTAGGAAGTGTACCATACATGAAGTACTCTTCCTGTCCACTACGTAACCTGCATAATCAGCAGCAACATATCCAATTAAGTCAAAATTACTACCTCTGGGATACCACAAGCACAGATCAGTTGTGCCTTTTAGATATCTCAATATTCTTTTAAATGCAGTCAAGTGTGCCTCCTTTGGATTTGCTTGGAAATGAGCACAAAGTCCTACACTGAAATCAATGTTAGCTCAGCTGGTAGTAAAATACAAAAGTGAACCAATCATACCCCTGTACAACTTTTGATCAACTAATGAACCAGGTTCGTCATCATCTAACTTTGTGGCAGTTGCAATAGAAGTATCTATTTCTTTGGATTCTTCCATTTAAATTTCATGATCAGTTCTTTTGTGTACTTCTGCTGATGAATCATGGTACCGTTTGGACTTTGTTTGATATGCAACCCTAAGAAGAAATTGAGTTCTTCCATCATAGTCATTTCAAATTCACTGCCCATTAATTTTGCAAAATCCTTGCTCAACCTCTATGTAGTGGCCCCAAAAATTACGTCATCGACATAAATTTTTACAACAAGAAGATCTTTACCTTTTTCCTTTAGGAACAAGGTACTATCAATTTTATATCTTTTGTACCCATGCTCCAGAAGGAATTTTGACAATCTTCCATACCAAGCTCTTGTGGTTGCTTGAGACCATAAATAGCCTTATCAAGTTTGTATACATGATCAGGACATTCTTTTCTTTCGCATCCACGAGGTTGCTTTACAAACACTTCTTCTTTGAGATAGCCATTTAGGAAGGCACTTTTCACATCCATTTGATGAAGAGTGAATTCCATATGTGCTGCAAAGGCTATGAGAAGTCTTATTGCTTCAAGTCTGGCAACTGGAGCAAAAGTCTCATTAAAGTGAATGCCTTTCTCTTGACTATATCCTTGAACCACCAACCTTGCCTTATTTCTTGTAGCTTTTCCATCTTCATCCAGCTTGTTTCTGAAGACCCATTTTGTCCCAATGACTGACCTGTCCTTAGGTCTTGGAACCAAGTGCCAGACTTGGCTTCTTTCAAACTGATTGAGTTCTTATTGCATAGCGTTTATCCAGTCTGCATCTTGTAGAGCTTCACTCATATTCTTAGGTTCAATCAGGGACAAAAAGGCATCAAATGCACACAGGTTCTTCAGTTGTGATCTAGTCTTGACTCCAGATGTGGGATCATTGAATATGTTCTCAACGAGGTGAGAACTCAGGTACGTGTAAGATTTTTCCACCAGCTGGTTTCTGCTAGCTTCTCCTTCATTATTATGTTGAAGAGGAACTAGTTCAGGTACAGGTTCCTTTGGAGAATTTTGTGCAGTTTCTCTCATATTGGTTCCCCCTCTCAGGTTGCCTGGGGTAAAAAGACCTGTTCCATCACCTATTCGTTCCTTAGATGCCTCCTTGACTTGTGCTGTAGCTTCAGTCAATTGTCACACCAGTCCAATGGCTTCATCTTCATGTCTCTCTCTCTCAGAAAGAGTGTTAGTTTCATCAATAACATGTACACTTTCTTCTAAACATAGAGTTCTTTTATTAAATACTTTATAAGCTTTTCTATGTGAAGAATATCCCAAGATTACTCCATAATCACTCCTGGGATCAAACTTACCAAGGGAATCTTTGCAATTATTGTGCACATAACACTTGCAACCAAAAGCCCTTATGTAAGATATGTTTGGTTTTCTCCCTTTAAGTAACTCATATGGAGTTTTCTCTACCAGTGGTCTGGTCATACACCTGTTTATTATGTAGCACGATGTATTAATTGCTTCTGCCCAAAAGCTATGAGGTAGTTTACTGGAAAGTAACATGTTCCTTGCCATATCCTCAAGGGTCATGTTCTTCCTTTCAACTACCCCATTTCTGAGGAGTTCTAGGGGTAGAGAAATTATGATCTATTCCATTTTCATCACAAAATTAAGTAAACTTTGCATTTTCAAATTCAGTTCTATGATCAGACCTAATGGATGCAAGTTGATTTCCTAATTGTTTCTGGGTTTTTCTAACAAAAGTTGTGAACATTTCAAATGCTTCATCTTTAGACGTTGAAAATAGCACGCAGGTTAATTTAGAATAATTATCAACAAGCACCATAACATATCTTTTACAACCTCTACTCATGGCTCTCGTTGGACCACAGAGATCCATATGAACCAGTCCAACATCTTGGTTGAGCTTACCATTTTCTTAGATTTGAAAGATCACCTTACCTGCATCCCCCTTGAACATGCCTCACAAACTTTGTCTTCCTTGAACATGATATTAGGTAGCCCTATCACCAAGTCCTTGGAAACTAATTTATTTAATTGATTTAGACTAGCTTGATCAAGTCTTTTTTTGCCAAATGAGGGGATCATTTATCAACACACTCAGACAAGTGAGTTCATTTTCAGAAAGAGTCAAAAAATCTACAATGTAAATATTGTTTACTCTTCTTCCCTGCAAAACAATCTTGTCAGTAGTAAGGTTAATCACAAAAAATTATAAGGAAGTGAAAGCCACAAGATTACCTCTGCCACGCAGTTGTGACACACTTATCAGGCTATATTTCAAGACATCGATCAAATAGACATTCTCAATGGAATAAGAGTCTGTCTTTCCTACCTTTCTAACCCCAATGATCTCACCTTTCTTTCCATTTACAAAGGAGACATTGCCTCTCTCCTATGTTCTCAAGTGAAAGAAATCGGTCCTTGTTACCAGTCATATGTTTTGAGCAACCACTATCCATGTACCAAATTTGACTACTTCCATTCACTTGGACCTGCAAAATGAAATCAGGGGTTAGTCTTAGGAACCCAAACTAGTTTGGGTCCCTTTCAATGGGCAAAAGGATGAACTAAATTTTTTTTTGCCCAGCCAGGCAGTTTGTGTTTTCCTTGAACAAAAATTTTGTTCCTTTGACTGGCCTTTTCTTTTGCATTGCATTCATTTTTGTAATGGCCAGTCTTACCACAATATGAACATATCTTTGTAAGACCTCGTTTGGAAATTATTGATATCTTTGATATGTGTGCTTTGGTTGTATTAGCATGATTTCCAGGTATAGATTTTGATGAATGACAAACATTGAAGTCAATTGTCAAACAACGATATTGTACGACAAACAATGAAGATGCATTAGCAAACAATCAAGATGGTTGACAAATCAATTATGATAAATCAAACAAATGAAGATTGAATGCCAAGAAGCATATTGATGAAGGGATTGCATAGACAAGCCAAGACGAGCTCAAAAGTTCAAGACCGAAGACCCAAGGCGTAGGTCGTTAGGTAGAACCAATGTAAGAGCAACGTTTAAGTTATCTTGTCTTTTGGCTCAACATAGGTCATCATTAATATGCATAAAATTATTTTATCAAATCATAAATATCATAAACATTTTTGATATACTTCAAACAAAACGATTTTTAACGTTTCCATTTTAACCAAAATGGTTTTTGAAGTAAGTTTTAATTTCTGGACAGAATGTGGGCATAATTGATTATGCTACATACATAATCGATTATCTGAAATTTCCAGCTTAAATTGGAAATTCCAGAATGCCACAATAATCGATTATTCAATGTAGATAATTGATTATCTGGCAAGTCCCACAAGATAATCGATTATCTACTTTGAATAATCGATTATCTAAGTGACTGTTGCCATCCAACGTCTAGTTTTTTGAACATTAAGAAGATAATCAATTATGCTAATACAATAATCGATTATGTAGCGTAAAATCAGCAATTAGTGATTGACTATCAAGCAACGGACATATAACATCCACACTCTATAAATAGAGGTCTTTGGAGCTGATTTTACATGAACAACATCTCTCATTATTCATAAACACATTGATAATATTTATGCATCATATTTAGAGCTTTTGTTGAGCCATTTGAGAGACAACTTTGTGTTGTTCATAGAGCTTATATTGTATCTCTTTATCTACTCTTCTGAGAGAGTTCTTGTTGCAAAAGAGAAAGGTTCTTGAGAAGACCATACCTTCTCATTGAGCGTTGAGTTTGCTAAGTACCTTCAATCTTAGTGTGTGAAGTCTTGTGGTGTGGTATCCAAGAGCAAGGTGAAGTCTTGAGGTGAGGTATCCTCGAGCAAGGTGAAGTCTTGTAGAGCGTACATCTACGAGCAAGTGTAACGGTTTGTTTGGCACCCGTAAGCTTAACAGAGTTAGTGTAAACTCGAGAGAGTCTCTCGGGAGACTGGACTAACCACACGTTGTGGTGAACCAGTATAAATTCGGTGTGTCCTCTCCTTACTCTTTTAATTACCGCACTTACTTTACTCCTGCAATTTTAATTCCACAAAATTTACCGACATTCTCGTGCCTCACTATTCACCCCCCCTCTAGTGACGGACATATATCCTAACAGTTGGTATCAGAGCCTAACTCTCTGAAAGCCTTAGCCGGTTGAGAGAACGATATATATTTTTTGTCGACAATGTTGAACGCAGGTATGATGAGCGAAGGACACTCTACCATTAGGCCTCCACTATTTGATGGAACCAATTATACATATTGGAAAGAGAGGATGAGAATATTCATCTAATCAAGCAACTTTCGATTATGGCAAATCATAAAGAACGGTGAACAAATGCCGACAAAGAAAGTTGGGGAAATCATGGTTCCAAAGGAGGAAGATGAATATAATGCCGAAGATATCAAGAAGGTTGAAAATAACGCAAAGGCCATCAATATGTTGTATTGTGCCTTGAATCCGGATGACTATCAGAAGATCTCTTGCTGCACAACCGCCAAAGAGATGTGGGATAAGCTTGAAATCACTTATGAAGGTACGCCTCAAGTCCGAGAAGCTAGATTTGATTTTCTAACACATGAATATGAACTCTTTAGAACGAAGGAGCCTGAAAGAATCGATGATATGTTTGATCGATTCTCAATGATCATCAACGATCTCCATGCTCTTGGGAAAGTATATTCGAACAAAGATCTTGTTCGAAAAATCCTGCGGAATCTCACTCCCGAATGGCGTTCCAAAGCCAATGCCATCCAAGAGTCGATAGGAATCACGGACATCACAATTGATGGACTAAGAGGTAACCTCAAAACTTATGAAAGCACAATTCTTATACCTTCATTTGGAGATGAGAAAAGTCCAAGTATTGCCTTCAAAGCCTCATCTTCTAAAAGAGTAGAAGTAAGTGATTCGAAAAGCGATGATGATACTATTTCCAACAATTTAATTGAAAAGTTTTATAAGTTTATGAAGAAGGAAAGGAAGAAGGAAGAACCAAGTCCTTCATGCCATAATTGTGGAAAACTTGGCCACACCAAGTCACATTGTCCAAAACCCAAGGACAAGAAGAAGAAGAAACACCAAAGGCGCGTAACATGGGATTCGGACAGCTCGGGTGATGAAACTGCCGCCCTATGCCTCATGGCCAACGAGGAAGAAGAGGTAAGTACTCCTAACTCTTACTCTTATGAAGAATTACAAGAAGCTTTTCAAGAATTATATGATGAATTGAAAAAGTTTTCAAAAATCTCCAAAGAGGCCAAGGCTAAAATTAAAGTTTTAGAAGAGAAAAAAAAAATTTTGGAAAATGACAATATTGATCTTAGAAATAAAGTTAAGGAGATGAATGAAACTTCTTCAATTGATCAAAATTCTAATTGTTCATCTTGTGATTATTTGAAATTAGAGAACATAGAACTTAGGAACACACTAGAAAAACGAAGTGTAGAAGATCCTAAAACTGTTGAAGAAATTAAGAAGAAAAGGCCCAGGAATTATAAAAGGCCTAAAAAGAATAAGAATCATGATAGAAATGATGTTGCACAACCTAGAAATAATTCTAGGAATCTTGTTAATGAGTCTAGAATTAATCATTTTGGACCACCTAGAATGACTCTAGGAATTTCAACACTTCTAGGAATAATGACTTTAGATCACCTAGAACGTTTTTGGCTCAACCGAGACATATGCACAACCCGAACGTTATATGTCATTATTGCAACCGGGTAGGACACATAGCACCTGTATGTTTTGCTAAACATAAGGACTCGTCTTTTGGCTATGATTATTATTTCCCTAACCCCCAAGGACCCAAAAGTACTTGGGTACCTAAAACCTATTTTTAGGTACATTTGCAGGTGTGCTTGAAGACTACAATGTTGTAGTAGATGCACCAAGCACGAAACCTTATTGCATCAAGGGGGAATTTCGGTTAGTTATCATTTTTTGATAAAAGCCTAAGAGTCGATATGTGATAACAGTTGGTATATTTTTTAAATAATGAATGATTCATGTTTTGATGATAATAACTCTTGTTTGTGTTAAAAATTAACAGTTCATATGGAAATAAGTAATATGTCTTGCTAACAATAACAATTGGAATCTTTTTGATAAAAATAACATTTGATACGTTTGTTATGTTTTCCAACAAATGGTGTTTATCATGATTTTCTATCAATTGGTATGATTTTTAAATTATTTGGGCAATCTTCATCATGCATATTCCTCATTGTCTTTCCTAATTTATTTTTACATTTGTATGCCCAAACGGGGGAAGTGTCGAACGGGGGAAGTAGCCTTAGTATATTCTCTTATTGCTAATGCCAAAAGGGGGAAGATATTAGGCGATATGCATCCAATAAGGGGGAATGTCTCTACCCTTTAGTATGCCTTATTTGAAGGGGAATATTCAATTAAGGGGGAATAATTTGCATGACTTGTATGTTGAGATATAGCATGTTTTTAGGTGGAATCCTATATGCATATCTCCAATTGTTTGTCATTATCAAAAAGGGGGAAATTGTAAGACCTCGTTTGGAAATAATTGATATCTTTGATATGTGTGCTTTGGTTGTATTAACATGATTTCCAGGTATAGATTTTGATGAATGACAAACAATGAAGTCAATTGTCAAACAACGATATTGTACGACAAACAATGAAGATGCATTAGCAAACAATCAAGATGGTTGACAAATCAATTATGATAAATCAAACAAATGAAGATTGAATGCCAAGAAGCGTATTGATGAAGGTATTGCATAGACAAGCCAAGACGAGCTCAAAAGTTCAAGACCGAAGACCCAAGGCGTAGGTCGTTAGGTAGACCCAATGTAAGAGCAACGTTTAAGTTATCTCGTCTTTTGGCTCAACATAGGTCATCATTAATATGCATAAAATCATTTTATCAAATCATAAATATCATAAAAATTTTTGATATACTTCAAACAAAATGATTTTTAACGTTTTCATTTTAACCAAAATGGTTTTTGAAGTAAGTTTTCATTTCTGGACAGAATGTGGGCATAATCGATTATGCCATATACATAATCGATTATCTGAAATTTCCAGCTTAAACTGGAAATTCTATAATGCCACAATAATCGATTATTCAATGTAGATAATCGATTATCTGGCAAGTCCCACAAGATAATCGATTATCTACTTTGAATAATCGATTATCTAAGTGACCGTTGCCATCCAACGTCTAGTTTTTTGAACGTTAAGAAGATAATCGATTATGCTAATACAATAATCGATTATGTAGCGTAAAATTAGAAATTAGTGATTGACTATCAAGCAACGGACATATAACATCCACACCCTATAAATAGAGGTCTTTGGAGCTGATTTTACATGAACAACATCTCTCATTATTCATAAACACATTGATAATATTTGTGCATCATATTTAGAGCTTTTGTTGATCCATTTGAGAGACAACTTTGTGTTGTTCATAGAGCTTATATTGTATCTCTTTATCTACTCTTTATAGAGAGTTCTTGTTGCAAAAGAGAAAGGTTCTTGAGAAGACCATACCTTCTCATTGAGCGTTGGGTTTGCTAAGTACCTTCAATCTTAGTGTGTGAAGTCTTGTGGTGTGGTATCCACGAGGAAGGTGAAGTCTTGAGGTGAGGTATCCTCGAGCAAGGTGAAGTCTTGTAGAGCGTACATCTACGAGCAAATGTAACGGTTTGTTAGGCACCCGTAAGCTTAACGAAGTTAGTGTAAACTCGAGAGATTCTCTCGGGAGACTGGACTAACCACACGTTGTGGTGAACCAGTATAAATTCGGTGTGTCCTCTCCTTACTCTTTTAATTACCGCACTTACTTTACTCCTGCAATTTTAATTCCGCAAAATTTACCGACATTCTCGTGCCTCACTATTCACCCCCCCTCTAGTGACGGACATAAATCCTAACAATCTTGTTCTCAGGAAGAGTGAGATACTTGTTTTTGGGATCCCATTTTGGAGTTTGAGCTCAAACCCAAGTCCTCCCTTGTTGCTGTTGTGATGCTTTTGCAGAAAGGAGAGTGCATCAGAATCCTTGTTCCATTTGCATGTTCTGTCTAGTTCATGCTTCACCTTTCCTAATTCTTCTTTTAGGACCTTGATTGATTTATCTTTCCTATAAAACTCATCTTTCGTTTTTCCTAATTTTTCTTCTACTGTGAGAAATGATTGATCAGTCTTTTTCTTTCCTGTCCCTATTTTCAGTTGAAAATTTTAGACTAGAGTTCTAGGACGCTGTTTTCCATTTGAAAAACCCGGTTCTTCAACTCAGTATTTAAGTTATTACTCCCATCAGCCCTAGATTCTAGTCTTTTGCATTTTTCTTCTAGTATTCCACAATCCCTAGATAGAACATCTTTCTCACTGTTAATTATTTGAGACTCATCTATGAAGTCCATCAAGAGTTCAGCCAATTTTCTTTAGACACGAATTAAATGTTTTCTGTAAGATGATTAATACTTACCTCCTATTCATCTTCTGATTCTCCAATGGCCATAAGAGCTTGCTCATCTTCAACTTCATTTTCTGAGTCTTCATCTGACGTATCTCCCCATGCAGCAACCATGGCCTTGGTAGTAAATTTGTTTCTTCTTGGTTTAACCTGTTCCTTCTTCCTATTCCTTCTTTCTGCACTTTGTTTCTTCCACTCAATATCCCATTGAGGGTAGTTCTTGATCATGTGATCTGTCTTTCAACATTTAAAGCAATAATCCTTTGTCTACTTCTCAGGAACCCTAGGTTTGTTGAATGTTGATCCTCTTGAATAGCCCTTGCCTCTGCTAAGGTATTTCTTGAAGTCTCTAGTTATCATTTCCATTTCATCATCTTTAAGATCTGATCCTTATGAGATCCTGAGAGCCAGAATTCTTTCTTTCTTTGAATCATCCATATTCATAGTTTGCCTTCTCAATTCATAAGCATTTCATGTTTCCAATTAGTTCATCCAATTTTAGAGTAGCAATATTTTTGGATTCCTGAATGGCAGTGATTTTGCTTTCCCAGAAGATTGGTAAAACTCTAGTTAGAATCTTCTCTACCTTGTCTTCTTCTAGAATAACCCTTCCAAGAGACTCAAGTTCATTTGTCAGTGTAGCGAACCTAGTATTCATCTCTTGGATAGTTTCACCATCCTTCATAGTAAAATTCTCATATTCTGAATACAGTACAGTTCCTCTGGACCTCTTCACCTGAGGTGTTCCTTCATGAGCCACTTGAAAAGTGTCCCAAATTTCCTTGTCAGTTGTACATCCTTGAATCCTACTATACTCATCAAGGCCAAGCCCACACACTAGCCATTTCTTAGCTTTAGCATTTTTATCCCATTTCCTTTGATCTTCAACAGTACAATCTGCTCTAGTTTTTGGAACATCCATTCCTTCAACATTCTTCTTGGTTGTAGCAAGAGGACCATCACTGATGATGTCCCAAAGCTCAT
Source organism: Nicotiana benthamiana (assembly GCA_034376525.1). Classification (NCBI taxonomy): domain Eukaryota; kingdom Viridiplantae; phylum Streptophyta; class Magnoliopsida; order Solanales; family Solanaceae; genus Nicotiana; species Nicotiana benthamiana. The sequence goes on from CM067328.1 coordinate 46,758,606, forward strand.
AATCTTCACCCATGATGTGGTCTCTAATTCTATTTTTCCACCAAGAATAGTTGAGCCCATTGAAGAGTGGAGGCCTTGCATTAGACTGTCCTTCCTAGTTCCCAGGTGGTGCACTCATGTTGATCTCCTTCCTAAGGTGTTAACCTCTTCAAGGATAACCTGCTCTAACACCAATTGATGTTAATAAACATCAATACCATACAAGAGGGGGGTGATTTGTGTGGTACCTTATTTTCGCGTTACAAGAACGTGGTTCTTCTAAGTGTTCTACCTACTGCAGTTTGCGGAATAATAAAAACTGAAATAAAAGTGCACATATATTTTTACGTGGAAAACACCTCGCTCAAAAGGTGAAAAAACCACGACCTACTACTCAGTAGAATTTTTCCAAACTCCACTAACATCAATGAGACAAAAAGGCAAATACCATACAAGAGGGGGGGTGATTTGTATGGTACCTAATTTTCGCGTTAGAAGAACGTGGTTCTTCTAAGTGTTATAACTACTGCAGTTTGCGGAATAATAAAAACTGAAATTAAAGTGCACAGATATTTTTACGTGGAAAACACCTTGCTCAAAAGGTGAAACAACCATAACCTACTACTCAGTAGGATTTTCCCAAACTCCACTTAAATCAATGAGCCAAAAAGGCAAATACCATACAAGAGGGGGAGGGTGAATTGTGTGGTACCTAATTTTCGCGTTAGAAGAACGTGGTTCTTCTAAGTGTTCTAACTACTGCAGTTTGCGAAATAATAAAAACTGAAATTAAAGTGCACAGATATTTTTACATGGAAAACACCTTGCTCAAAAGGTGAACAAACCACGACCTACTACACAGTAGGATTTTCCCAAACTCCACTAAAATCAATGATCCAAAAAGGCAAATACCATACAACAGGGGGGGTGATTTGTGTGGTACCTAATTTTCGTGTTAGAAGAACGTGGTTCTTCTAAGTGTTCTAACTACTGCAGTTTGCGAATTAATAAAAACTGAAATTAAAGTGCACAGATATTTTTACGTGGGAAACACCTCGCTCAAAAGGTGAAAAAACCATAACCTACTACTCAGTAGAATTTTTCAAAACTCCACTAAAATCAATGAGCCAAAAAGTCAAATACCATAAAAGAGGGGGGGGGTGAATTGTGTGGTACCTAATTTTTGCGTTAGAAGAATGTGGTTCTTCTAAGTGTTCTAACTACTGCAGTTTGCGGAATAATAAAAACTGAAATTAAAGTGCACAGATATTTTTACGTGGAAAACACCTTGCTCAAAAGGTGAAAAAACTACGACCTATTACTCAGTAGGATTTTCCCAAACTCCACTAAAATCAATGAGCCAGAAAGGCATTTACGAAAACTCTTTGTAAACCTAAGGTTTATACTCTTATCCCAGTGTGGCACACAGCCTCAGCTGCTGCGACACTATCAAGTTAACTCTAACTTGATGACACAAAGTACCTAATACAATTGCTTCTACGAAAGCATAAAGGTACAATATAAAACCTACTACAATTGAACTAGAAATAAAACAATCAGATGGAACTGGTTCTTCTTTAGGTTCATGTAGCAGTATGCGTACACACTTGTAACTTACATATATTGTTGTCAGTACCATACAAGAGGGGGGTGATTTGTGTGGTACCTAATTTTCGCGTTAGAAGAACGTGGTTCTTCTAAGTGTTCTAACTACTGTAGTTTGCGGAATAATAAAAACTGAAATTAAAGTGCACAGATATTTTTACGTGGAAAACACCTTGCTCAAAAGGTGAAAAAACCACGACCTACTACTCAGTAGGATTTTCCCAAACTCCACTAATATCAATGAGCCAAAAAGGCATTTACAAAAACTCTTTGTAAACCTAAGGTTTATAATCTAATCCCAGTGTGGCACACAGCCTCAGTTGTTGCGACACTATCAAGTTAACTCTAACTTGATGACACAAAGTACCTAGTACAATTGCTTCTAGGAAAGCATACATGTACAATATAAAACCTACTACACTTGAACTAGATATAAAACAATCAGATGGAACTGGTTCTTCTCTAGGTACACTTGTAACTTGCATATATTGCTTGCAAATCAGACTCGATTTTTTTCTCTTAAATATGCGTTACTTCTTCTTGTGTGTGTTGCCTGTAAAAGAGAACTAACGCAATCATATATTGAGTTAGTAGTTAGTGTTTGATTAAGACCCCACTTCTTATCCTTATATAATTTGAGCCTTAGCCAATGCAAACTCCCACTCTTATCCTACCCTAAGATTAAGTTCTCTTCACATAAGGAGACTGTCTTCCTTATCCCAAATGCAACCATTTCGATTATGTTCAGAAGATATTGATTCGTGATCTTTAGTGAATTATCTTCCTCGCGTTCTCTGCATGTGCCCTGATTGATTCAGACTGTGTAGTACAAGATTGACCAGGACCTTCTATCAGTTCATTTGTCAATCTTCAAAACTCAACTGAAACTTGGGCCAACAGTAGGGCGGCAATATTTCAGCCAAATGAAACAGGGTGGCGATCTTTCAGTCAAATGCAAAATAAAATTGGTAGAGCTTAACCTCAGAAGGCAGAGAATAGCCTTATGCAAAAATGGATACAAAGCTTAGTCTCGAAAGGTAGAAAATAGTCTTATGCATGATGGAGGTAGAGCTTAACCTCGGAAGCCAAAGAATAGCCTTACGCAAAATGTATATGGAGACAGGGCTTTGTCTCGAAAGGCAGAAGATAACCTTATGCAGGATGGAGGTAGAGCTTAACCTCGGAAGGTAGAGAATAGCCTTATGCAAAATGCAGATAGAGACAGGGCTTAGTCTCGAAAGGAAAAAGATAGCCTTATGTGGGATGGAGGTAGAGCTTAACCTCGGAGGGCAAAGAATAGCCTTATGCAAAATGCATATGGAGACAGGTCTTAGTCTCGAAAGGCAGAAGATATCCTTATGCTAGATGGAGGTAAGAGCTTAACCTCGAAAGGCAGAGAATAGCCTTATGCATTGCAAAAATGAAGATGGAGACAAAGCTTAGTCACGAAAGGCAGAAGATAGCCTTATGCAGGATGGAGGTAGAGCTTAACCTTGGAAGGCAGAGACTAGCCTTATGGAAAATGCAGATGGAGACAAGGCTTAGACTCGAAAGGCAGAAGATAGACTTATAAAGGATGGAGGTATAGCTTAACCTTGGAAGGCAGAGAATAGCCTTATGCAAAATGCAGATGGAGGCAGGGATTAGTCTCGAAAGACAAAAGATAGCTTTATGCAGGATGGAGGTAGAGCTTAACCTCGGAAGGCAGAGAATAGCCTTATGAAATGCAAAATTGCAGATGGAGACAGAGCTCAGCCTCGAAAGGCAGAAAATAGCCTTATGTAGGATGGGGGTGGAACTTAACCTCAGAAGGGAGAGATAGCCTTATGCAGTGCAGAAATATAAAGGAGAGGATGGTGGTGATTTTATCAGCTTGTAGATTATTGCGATATCCTGACTTCTGGGGAAGTGTTTAATGTAGATAGTAAACCTTTGCGAAGTAAGTAGTGGTTTCGTGAATTATAGTTTTGTAAAGCACATGCATCGCCTATTTGTATTCTAAATTCCTGCATCCAAAGAAAAATCGTGAGTTCTGTAAAGGGGGAGGTTAGTTCACATCCCTTGGCTCGTGGCGTCTTGTACCATTTGGGGTAGTGTTGTTGAACGATAGTGATCCAAATGATTTATGCAAATTTGGCAATCATGATGCAATTGTATATATATAAGTAAAGAAAACATAGTTTTGTTTTATGATGAACCACAACTGCAACGTGGTTCAAGGCACAGCAACCTTGCTGGTTCTAGAAATTTGAGGGTCCTTCTCAAAATTCTACCCCAGTTTACTGGGCTGGCACTATGACAGCGGTGTTGAATGATTGAAAACATATCGACATCGGAATTTTGAGGGTCCTCCCAAAATTCTGCATCCAGTTTACTGGGCTAATGCTGATGCGGAAAATAACAAACTGACTTCGAAATTTTGAGGGTCCTCCTCAAAATTCTGCTCGAGTTCCAAATGCGGGGAGAAAATGGAATTTTATTAAAGATGTGACGGAACCCATAGGGATTCCTACGTATACCCTCTTAAATGAAAATCAGGTCACGCGTAGTTCAAAATACATCAAATAAAAAGGCATACAATCAAATGTTTTCTTCACTGGATCTGAGTTGATCGATTTTGGCCAAACTTCTCCGTCATTTCTGTGAGTAAATGGGCGCCTCCAGTTAGAACCTGGTAAACCATGTATGGACCTTGCTATTTGGGAGAGAATTTCCCTTTGGCTTCATCTTGATGTGGGAATATCTTCTTTAACACCAACTATCCCGGTGTGAACTTCCTTGGTCGAACTCTCTTGTTGAAGGCTTTGAATATTCTATTCTGGTATAACTGATTGTGGCAAACCACATTCATTATCTTTCCATCTATAAGGGCTAACTTCTTGTAGCGACCCTTGACCCATTCTGTGTCATCTAGCTCCGCTTCTTATATGATTCTCAAGGATGGAATTTCTACCTCGGGGGGAATGACCGCCTCTTTATCGTAAGCCAACATGTAGGGAGTTGCCCTGGTTGATGTGTGAACCATAGTAGGATAACCCAATAAAGCGAATGAAAACTTCTCATGCCACTTCTTGTGCCTTTCGATCACTTTCCTTAATATTTTCTTGATGTTCTTGTTGGCTACTTCCACGGCTCCATTCATCTGAGGTCTATAAGCTATAGAATTTATGTGCCTGATCCTGAATATTTTGCACATTGCTCTCATCAAGTCGATGTTGATATTGGAACCATTATCCCTGATGATTGATTCTGGAATCTCGAACCGACAGACAATACGTTCTCAGAAAAAGTCTGCCACGACTTTCTTGGTTACTGCTTTGTATGAGGCTGCTTCAACCCATTTAGTGAAGTAATGTATTGCCACTAAGATGAACATGTGTCCGTTTGATGCGGCAGGCTCGATTGGTCCAGTGACATCCATTCCCCAAACGGCGAATGACCATGGTGAGTTCGTTGCAGTGAGCTCGTTCGGAGGTGTCTTTATCGTATCCACATGTATCTGACAGGAATGACACTTTCGAACAAACTGAATGCAGTCCTCTCCATAGTCGTCCAGGAATATCCTACTCGGAGTATCTTTTTTTCTAGAATAAAGCCGTTCATATGCGGCTTACAAGTCCCTGAGTGCACTTCCTCCAATAACTCGGTTGCTTCGGTCGCATGGACACACCTTAATAGTCCCAAATCGGGAGTCCTCCTATACAAGATTCCTTCGCTGTGAAAGAAATTGTTGGACAACCTTCGAAGCATGCGCTTCTGAGTAGCATTAGCAAGCTCCGGATATTCTCATGTTGTTAGGTAATCTTTGATGTCGTGGAACCAGGGCTTTCTGTTGGCTTCCTCCTCGACGTGGTCACAATATGCTAGTTGATCATGAATCTTGATCTGGATAGGGTCGATGAAGTTTGTATCTGGATGCTGAATCATGGATGGTAAAGTGGCAAGCGCATCTGCAAACGCATTCTTCATTATTAGAACATGCTAGAATTCGGTCTTTCTGAATCTCTTCCTCGACTCCTGTATGTGGTGAAGATAAGGGAGTATCTTAGAATTCTTGGTAGCCCATTCTTCTCGAACCTGATGTATGCGCACATCCGAATCTCCAATCAATAACAGCTCCTGAATGTTCATATCAATGGCTAGTTTAAACCTTAAGATGCAGGCTTCGTACTCAGCCATATTATTGGTGCACGGGAACCTGAGTTTGGCGGATACCGTGTAATATTGACCCGTTTCTTATACTAGGACTGCTATGATACCAACTCCGTTGTAATTTGCGGCTCAATCAAAAACATCCTCCAACCATGATAGGATTCTGCAATATCTTCTCCTACGAAAGCTACTTCCTCATCGGGAAAATACCTCTTCAATTGTTCGTACTCCCCTCCTAGAGGAGTTTCTGCAAGATGATCCGCCAAAGAATGTCTTTTAATTGCCTTCTGGGTGACATAGACAATGTCGAATTCACTCAACAAAATTTGCCACTTGGCGAGCTTGCCAGTGGGCATGGGCTTCTAAAAAATATACTTTAGCGGATCCATTCTTGATATAAGGTAGGTAGTGTAAGCACATAAATAATGCCTTAATTTCTTAGCTACTCAGGTAATAGCACAACAGGTGCGTTCTAGTAAGGGATACCGAGCCTCGAACGAGGTACATTTCTTGTTGAGGTAGTAAATAGCTTGCTCCTTTCTGCCCGTCTCATCATGCTAACCCAAGACACAACCAAATGCTCCATCCAAAACTGCGAGATAGAGCAATAAGGGCCTCCCAGGCTAAGGCGGAACTAGGACTAGAGGCGTAGAAAAGTATTCCTTGATCCTGTCAAAAGCCTTTTGACATTCATCGGTCTATTTGGTGGCGGCATCCTTCTTCAGCATCTTGAAGATAGGTTCGCAGATGACGGTAGACTGAGCTATGAACCGGTTGACATAGTTGAGTGTCCCCAGGAAACTCATTACCTCTTTCTTGTTCTTCGGTGATGGCAAATCTTGAATAGATTTGAATTTTGAAAGATCCAGCTCTATTCCTCGGAAGCTCATGATGAAACCCAATAAATTTCCCGCAGGGACCCCAAATGCACACTTGGTGGGATTCAGATTCAAGGTATACCTCCTTAGTCTGTTGAAAAACATTCGGAGGTCCTCCAAGTGATCTGCGGCCTTCCTTCACTTGATGATGACATCATCCACATATACCTCAATCTCCTTATGTATCATGTCATAAAAGAGGGTAGTCATGGCCCTCATATAAGTAGCTCCCACATTCTTCAATCCGAATGGCATCATTCTGTAGCAATACATTACCCATGGCATGATAAACGTCATTTTCTCTACATCTTCTTCATCCATCCATATCTGATGGTACCCCGCAAAGCAATCGATGAATGACCGCAACTCATGCTTGGCGCATTAGTCGATCAGAATGTGTATGTTTGCAAGGGGAAATCATCTTTGGGACTTGCCCGATTGAGATCTCGGTAGTTGGCACAGACTCTTACTTTCCCATCCTTCTTGGGTACTGGAGCGATGTTAGCTAACAAGGTTGGGTACTCTACCACTTGAAGAACTCTGGCTTTGACCTGCTTGGTGACATCCTATTGATTTTTTAAACTCATATCTGGATTGAATTTTCTGAGCTTCTGTTTTACCGGCGGACATGCAGGGTCTGTCGGCAACTTTTGGGTGACGATGGATGTGCTGAGACCAATCATATCATCGTATGACCATGCAAATATATCTTTATATTCCCTTAAGAACTTTGTATATTCCGGTTTTTCTATCAGTGGTAAGTGCACACTGATGCGCATTTTCTTTATCTCCCAAATTGACGATCTCTGTTTCATCAAAGTTGGACTTAGGCCAATTCTCAAAATTCTTGGCCTCTTTGACAACCTCTTCTGGTATATCATCTTCCTCCGAGTCTATGTCCTTTTGTTGCATAGCCTCGTTGCAAGTTACAGTTGTCAGTTCATCATCAAGATACTAATAGTAATGCAATGCGAAAAATAAAGTAAATAGGGGAGAAAGTAATGAGTAACGAGATATTTATGTACTAAAAAATGCTTTTGATTAAATTCATAGATGTTCAAAACATCAGAGCTCTTTTGGAAAGTAAACACAATAAGGAAAGTAAAGAAAAACAACTAAAATAAATGCGCATGATGCTTGTTCAGCCTTGCTACCCCGAAGATTTTTGGGAGGTGGTGGTCCTGATTGACTAATTGGTGAGGTGCTCCATTTGGTTCACAACCTGAATGGAAGGGCCTTCCTCCCCTTCCTCTTCAAAAATCACACAACAGTCCATATCCTTCTCCAGAAACAGGTTCTTCATTGCCGCAAGAGCATTGCCTTCTTCTGACACATAGAGAGTGTCGGCTGGCTAAAATGTATGCTTCAACTGAGGTATGGGGTACTCCAATAAGGGCCGCGCCATGGTGGCGACAGTCTTTGCACTCTTCCCAAGTGTACTCGTATACCAGTCCGAAGGTAGTACAATGTTTCTTCAACTGGATAGGTTTGGTGGTGCCCTGAAGATTCAAACCAAGCCTTTTTCCCGGTTCATACCCACTCCAATTCAGAATGCTTTCGACCTTATTGCTCCACCATTTTTCTATATCCACTGCATTGACTGGCTCAATATGATGGTATATTTCTCCGCCTATCCTTCTTTTGCCTCCGATCATCGGAATGGTCTGGCGACTATATGTAGGGTTGCTACCGTCACCATGGATGATTACCTCCTGATGGTTCTACTCAAGTTTCATGGCCTGATGTAAGGTCAATGCCACAACCCCAACGGAGTGGATCCAGGGTCGTCCCAACAATAGTTTTTAAGATGCTGGTAAGTCGATGACTTGGAAATCAATATCAAACCAAGTAGGCTCCATTTGCAAACACAGGCAAATCTCCCCGAGGGTGGACCTTGAGAACCGTTAAAAGCCTTAAAATTGTTAGCCCCATCTATTATCTCGTGCAATCCTTTGCCCAACTTCTTGAGGGTGATCAATGGACAAATGTTGAGGCTAGAACCTCCTTCGATTAAGATCCTAGTAATGAAATTATCTTCACATTGCACAGTGATATGTAGTGCTTTGTTATGTCCGAGCCCTTAAAGTGGTAATTAATCCTCGTGTAAAGTGATTTTTTGACTCTCAAATATCTGCCCTACCATGTTCGTCATCCCTCCTCCTGTTATGTTGCTGGGAACATAAGCTTCGCTTAATATCTTCATCAAGGTGTTCTTATGTGCATCGGAACTCTGCAGCAATGCCAAGATGGAAATCTGCGTCGGAGTCTTGTTCAGGTGTTCAACAACTGAATATTCCTTGGCCTGTATCTTCCTCCAGAGGTTATCAGGTCCAGTTTTGACAGGACGTCCAGAGGCCTGCTTGCTGAACTCAGCTAGGTGCTCTTGTCTGTACACCCTACCTGTTCTATTCATACATTGCGCGGCAATTGTTTCACTCGTGCATGCTTTTACTTTCATTATCCCCTCGACTGTGTAGTCCTAAGGTATGCCATTTGACTAAAATGGGGTTATGTCTGACATGGTGAACGGGATGGGAACCCTTGGAGGCAACATAGTAATGTCAACCGGTGAGGGCACCTTTGGAGTTCCGAACTCCACCTCAATTAGTTTTGACACCTTTGCAGGAGGTTCCTCAATCTCAAATGGTACATATACATTCACCACAACGCCCTCTGAAGGCTGTATTTATATAACAATATGATTATGAGAGACCGTCGGCTTCTTCGACTCATCTTCTTCAGATATCAAACCGATTGACCCTTTGGGGTCCTTGTCGTCCTCAACCTCAATCATGTGGATTCCTCCACCCTTATGGTCCGGTAGAGGGTTGTTACAAACATTAGGAGCAGGCTCCTTAGCTACGATAACCTTGTTGTCAATTAAGGTCTGAATTTTATCTTTCAACGAACAGCACTCGTCGATGGTATGGCCCTTCATCCCGGAATGGTATGCGTAGGTTTTGTTTGGGTTGTTCCATTGGGAAGGGTTTTCTGGGATTATGGCTGGGATGGGTGTAACATATCCAGCAACTTTGAGCTTCTCATACAGTTGGTCAATGGGTTCGGCAATAACAGTGTATTGTCTGGGCGGTTTGCGGTCAAAATTTGGTCTTGCTCGTGGGAAGTTTTGGCGGGTAGGTGATGATGGATAGTAAGGAGGTTGGGAGTTGTAAGCTTAGTATACAGGTGTGGGTTGGGAATATCCTGGCGAGGTGGGCTAATATGTTGGTGATGGAGATGATTGGCAGACGAGTGGTGGATTTTAATAGGTAGGTGAAGGTGCCTGGTAATTTAGAGAGGGTTGGTATGTGAGTGGAGTTGTAGGGTAAGGTTGGTATTTCATGGGAGAGTGGTTTCTCTACGTAGCCATTACGGAGTATACGTTCTTTTTCTTTGACGTACCACCAGATTTTAAGGCATTGTTGGTGGCCTGCAGTGCCTCAAGGTTAGTAACAATATCATTTTTATGCCCTCTTCGATCCTTTCTCCCAGTTTGATGATATCGGAGAACTTCTGCCACTCTATCAGCATGAATCTCTCGTAGTATCGCGGATCCTGAGCACGGACGAAAAACTTGTTCATTTGTTCTTCTTCTTAAGCCGGTCAGACCTTGGCAGCTCCTGACCTCCAATGAGTAGCATACTCGCGAAAGGTTTCAGTAGGCTTTTTCTTCAAATTCTGGATATAGAATACGTCTAGCGCATTCTCAGTGTTGAATCAGAAATGATCCATTAAATCGGACCCCATGTTTACCCAGCTTGTCAATTTCTTCGTATCTTGGCTAATATACCAAGATTAAGCATAACCTTTCAAGCTCCTCATGAACAGCTTCATGCGGATCTTTTCATATCTACCAACTCCCACCAAATTATCACAATACATCATGAGGTGAACCCTGGGATCACCTCTGCCATCGAACATTTCGAACTTAGGAGGTTTGTACCCCTAGGGAGTTCGACATCAAGTTGAACACAAAGGTCGCCATAATTCAGACCCGCTACACCCTTGTTACCTTCCACGCCTTGAACCCTGCTAGTGAGTTTCTTGAGTTCAGCAGCCAAGTTCTGAATGAATGAGTCTGATTCTGACATATCTGATATGCGTTGTGTATAGTACGGCACAGTATCTACAAAGATAGGGGTATCTTAATGGTTCAGAGCATTTTGGAGCTCAGGGATGAGCAAAATAGTGTTGTTGCGAACCTGGGTTGGGGTCTTCTGCGGAGGTGCAGGGACCCGATTGTTGACATCTGCAGCAAGGAAGATGGACAACTTGCCAAACTCCGGACCTGGTCAAGTTCCTCTCGAAACCTTAGCAAAGTTTGCCCCAAATGAGCAGGCTTTTTGGTGATCAGGGTACCCTAGGAAGCTCCTTCAATATCCTCTATTGCTTTATTATCTCCCACATTTCCTTTGTACCCGTTTCTGGGGGACCCGGAGGAGGAGGACGCTTAGATCTTGTTGAGTATGCTGATGGTGCCAGAGCACACGAACTAATCTTTGGGGAAAGGAATAACAAAAAGGAAAAATAAAAGTTAAGTTGTTGCGATAATATAAGTCGTTTCCTATTTGGGTGACTCGTTGTGCCCAAGGTAGGCCTAGCGACAGATATGATTTGGAGAACTTATAACACCAAGTGCCTCATTTTATTGATAGAAAATAGAACAAGTCAAACAAACTGAAATAAAGAGAAAATTGTCACTAATGGCCAGTGGCCTTATTACATCAAGAAAGCAGTAAAAATCCTAACTACTTGGTCCCAGAAGGACCTTCTCACGATTCGTTATCTTTGCCTCCCTTGTACAGCTACATCAACTCGCACAGTCCTAGCAACAAGTAAGCCCGAGCCAAGTGCTCACCTTCATTACCTTCAGCTTCTTGACAGTCGTTGATCCTTTTTAGAAATTTGCCTTCCAGCTCTACTAAACCCTACTCCAAGTACCCCAAACGGTTATTTGCGCAGACAACCATGTCTTTTCACTCATTGATTAGCTTTTCTTTGGCCTCTAGTATTTCCCGATACTCGCTTTCGCACTCGTGCATCTGTTTGTGCAGCAGATTGTACTTAAACTTTGTGGCGTTCTCCTCGTACAAAACCCTATGACTATGGACGAAACCTGTTTATCCCAAGACGATGTGGTCATCTTCTAACCATTCTAGATAAAGCGCGCATGCCCTGCCTGATACCTGTCTGGTTCCATAGATTCCTTTTCCAAGAAGAGTTTGGAATTCCACATATGTCGATCCTAACACCTGTGTGGGCTATCGTCATCTTGGAAATCAACCCTGTAGTGACTCATATTTTCCACCCTCGGTATAATCTGCTTTCGTCCCGCTTGCCTCATGACTCGGAGAGGGACATAAGGGTAAGTTCCTCTTAAGCTGATGAGTACAAGGAATGGCGCATCCCTAGACCAAATGATAAACTCTCCAGTTGGAAACAACTCGTACATCCATTGTACCTGCTCTTCTCTCAGATTCTCTAATAATTCTACCCATCCACTGCATCTTCCGGGCGAGCGAACATATCCGGCATGAAGTGCATTCGCTTTGGATGATGGAATGCGATATGGTCATCCCAGTCTCGGCGTATGATCTCCAGAAGATATTCAATGAGCCAGAGTTGTAGTAGAAAATTGCACCCTTTTAAGTGTGGTGCCCCCTGTTGACATTTCTCTAAGTCTCGGTATAGTTCGGCGAGGATCATGGGTGCTACACTGAATGCCTGCCCGTCAATACCCTCAATTATGGCTTTGGTTACCATGGCTAGTCTTGTATGGATTCTAGCATTCTTCATTGGAAAGACTATCATACCCAGGAAATAGACTATCATACAGAGGCTCTCTTATGTATGTTCCCCAAAGAGGTAAGGGCAAACTTGTCCATGTGAGTGCGGTAGGATTTGCTGTGTTCGAACCTTTCAAACATGAAGTCGAAGGATATGTAGTAGTCCTTCAGACTGGTCAGATTAGGATTCTTCTTGAGCCCCATCATTTTCAAGAAACCTCTACCTTTGTGATTTTCTGGCATAAGCAGCCCCGGGCTATCCCAAGGAATTCCAGCTAGACCTTCAATCTCTTCCAACAGCGGTGCCATTTCAATACCCCCAAAGAGGAAGACACACCGTTCACTATCGCAAAATAGAGTAGCAGCTTCCACAATATTATTATCTGGCCTAACTTCCAAGAGTGACGGAATATTTCCTAAGTTTTTGCGGACAAGAACCCGATCACTACCATGTAGATCCTCCCACCAGCTTAGTAACTTTGGGTGAATGTTTGATACCATACCGAATCTGGGGACCTCGTGCCTCATATCTTGCAAAATAGAGTGTTAGTTCTCCAAATCAATGCACATAACGTGAATTTCCACTAGGGTTTCGAGGAAACCCGATGGACTTTTGGTTTAGGCTATCTTAATGAGTCATTATGCGGACAACATAACTGATTCGGCTAAGTTTGACCATGATGCATGAACAGTATAACGGAATAAGTTTTATACTTTTGAACTGCTAGACAAGGTACCCTTGAGCGGACAACTCAAGAGGGGAAGGCACGGAAACTTTGACTACACCGTTGATCGACTAGTTTTACCGCAAAAATGCCTCTGCCAATTTAGGGGGTTATAAATATTGGAAGAGCCCAACAACAAAAGTGTTGCTATAGGATTTGTTTGGCACGAGTGGAAAATGATGTTGAAAGATGCAATTACAACAATAAATACATGTATTTTCACGTTCATAAAAATAATGATTGCAATAGATGCTCAAAATTTATGACGGGATTGAAGTTAAGTTAAAGCAGTAAAACAATTAAAGAAAAAGAAAAATATGAAGAATCAAGTTAGTAACCATGAAAAAAATTATAATTAAAGCGGTAAATAAAGGCAGTAAAGAAAGCGATAAAGTCACAAAGCACGTAATGGTAAAAGCCTTAAAGAAGTCCCAAGCAAAGTCTCCATGATGTCGATGCCCCAATTTTTTGAAAGCGAAATCGGGTTTTATTTGGGAATTGGGTTATGGAATTTGAAGAGTCGCCATCTAAGGATTATAGTGCATTAGGACACTTTTAAAGATGAGAGGAGTATTTTGAAAAAACCAGAGTTTGGGTAAGAGCTTGAGATTATCTCAAGGGGAAGGTGTTAGGCACCCCTCAAGATCCACTAGTGTGGTTCCCGGTCGTGCTAATGTGACTTTATAAAGAGATGAAGCAAGTAGAAAGATAATATTCACATATAAATATTTGGACAACTTGGGAATTTCGAAAAGGGAAAGGCATAAGTTAAATAAAGTAGAAGAGAGAATGGATTTGAAAAGAAAGCATTGCTTTAGAAAAACGTTTAAATAAAGCAAGCAAAAGAAAGGGGGTCCTAGGTTTGACTATAATATGGATCATATCGGTGCAATACCCCGCACACACTCCTCAAAGAGGGGTCGCATATGGTATTAGCACACCGGTCATAATCTCCATATTCTACCCTTCCCACCCCGTTAAGGTATTTAAAAGCGTTGGTATCGTTTACTTATTGCATGCTAATACCCGTCTCAACATATTAGTCCTGGGGTATTAGGACATCTAATCCTAAGAGGGGGGGAGAGAGAGATAGGATATATATGGAGTTTTCAAAGGTAAAAATACTATAACGACAAGCAATACAAATTGCACATAAGAGGTATGCAAATAAGACAGTCAAAGGCTCAAATAAAACCCCGTAACATAACAGCAACAGTTTAGCATGACTTCAAATACTGATTTGGTCTTTTAAAAGGTTAGAAGAGCGGACAAGTTAGTTTAACACATAAAAGTTGGATAGAAAATCTAGTTTGAGCTCCCCGGGCCCGTTTTAGGAATTGACAGTTTTTGAAAATCAGTTAATCTTGGAGGAGAACATTAGTTTCAGACATAGGTCTGTTGAAAAAGGAGTTGAAGTTGCAGCAAGGTTTAGAAATGGCTTACAATTTAGCCGGACTATTTGATTAAAAAGGATGCAAGCAGAAAGTTTTTAAAAGTACCTTAAAGTATAAAACTTAGGTAGACAAAGTAGTTCAAAACCGCAGACTTAGTAGAGTAGTGTAAAAGGGCAGACCTGGGCCCGATTTAAAAGTAAACAGATTTGGTACAACTGCGCTGAAACGTTTTAAGCACTGAGTGAGTTTGGACTTCATAACAAGCACACTGACCCTTTTAGTTACTGCTTTACACATTTTAGTTGGCCTGATATTTGCCTAGCATTTTATACAGTTCCTATAGGCATGTTTTTCTAGGTGAGATGCAATGTTGAAAACTTATAAGCATGGTTTCTATATGAGATATGACATTAAACTTATAGGCATGGTTTCTATTCAAGGTGTGATAATGCAAGCCCTATAGTCATGGTTTCGATCATGAGATTGATGCAATAATGAAAAGCCTTATAGACATGATATCTATATGATATTGTGCAATAAGGTAAAGCCTTATACACATGGTATCTATATGATATTAATGCAATAATGTAAAGCCTTATAGACATGGTATCTATATGATATTGTGCAATAATGTAAAGCCTTATAGACATGGTATCTATATGATATTATGCAACAATGTAAAGCCGTATAGACATGGTATCTATGTGATATTTTGCAATAATGTATAGCCTTATTGACATGGTATCTATATGATCTTGTGGTAAAGTAGACCTATAGGCATGATTTCTACCATTAATTGATGCAAGAAAGTAAGCCCCTCCCATATTCCCTTTCACTATATCCCCGAGTTCTTAAATACAAATTTATTTACAAAATCTGGACAGAAAAATGTTAAAGGAAATAAGCTAAATACATCAACAATTACAACAGGCCCGAAGAAGCTCAAAGCAGCTTTATGTCCAATATATACCTTTTACCAATTCCAGGCTCAAAAATCCGAGGCTTTCTCTTTAGAGTGTTACAAAATTCCAAAGGGTTTTCAAGGAAACCCAGGCAATGCTTACACCCCAAGCAATTAGAGTAATGCAAGTGTGGAATAACCAAACCTAAGGCATCCAAGTTCAGATGAGATTCCAGGGTCCCTATGCATGGCTTACCAAAGGGGGTTAGAACATAAAGAACTAGGAATAGGTGTAAAAGTGAGGAATTAGAGGAAGACCAATGCAAGAGGTGGTCATACCTAGCCATGAAGTGAGATTGGCACACCCCTAACCTCTTACATGGTTCAACAGGCAAGATCAGACTTGCAATCAAGTCAAACTAGGGCTGTATGGTGATTAGGACACAAACAGGCCTGTGTCAAGGCTTAAACACATAGCATAGGGGATAGGGAATGGGATTACTTTGAGTATAGGTTGATAACAACCATAGTTCTAAACGAGGAGTGGCAATGAAGTGCAACCCTAGTCCAAACCACATTCATATGCAAACAGGGGTTAAGCGAAGGGGGAATCACATATGAATACTTGAAAGAACAGGACTAAATTAAAGGGATTCAGGGGAAAGGGGTGTACAGGAAACTAAACCATAATAATGAACAATAAATAGACAGGGGAAAGGGGAAGGGGGTTAAGCATGCAATAACTTAACTGAACATAAACAGGCAAAGGAAAAGGGTTAAGTAAAAAGGTACTTTGGAGGTTAATAATATAAGTTAATAGCCTACCAGTTGCAAACTTGAATAACAAGGCAAGTAAGGTAGATAGATCCCTATAGTTAGCCTTGGCTTTCATCCGGCTAACTCCAGCAATAGAGTAAGTAACAGAGAAGAACAGAAGAGAAGAGAGGGTTTTTAGTGAGTAAACTTAGAGTAGTTCGTGTATCTCTGTCTGTCTAAGTGAGAAAAGGTGAAGGTTATTTATAGTTTGAAAAATAAGTAACACTAAGGCAAGAAAATATCCATCAGTATCAATTACAACCAATTAGGCAAAAGGTTCCCTTCAATTATGGAACCGGGCTTGAGGTAAATAAACCGCAGTTTATTTTTGGAAAGAAAATTAAGTACCAATCATGAAATATAGGGCAAATACGTGTAAAGAGTTTTGAAATTCACACAAGTAAACACATAAGGCAAGTTAAGCACCTAGAAAATAAAGGAATTGAGATAATAGCTTATTTGAATTTAGTCAGAAAGCAGGTCCCAATTAGAAAATCAAACAAGCTGTAAGAAATTAATTTTCCCACATTAGGGTTATTCAGAATAGGGGCATAATGTGACTATATAAAGAGATGCATAATTTCGCACATGAAAACTGGAATTTTAGAACAAATCATGTAGCAGAAACACATATGAAGGAAATTAGAGGCGGTAGGGTTTAACATGAAGCAAGTAATCACACAGAGCGAAGCATAAAACCCTTTAAACTTAGGGTTTCCGTCACATATAGAGCATAATGAAGACCATAGATGAAGATGAACAAAAGCAGAATAGCATAATGAAGAGCAAAGAACATATTAACTCGAACACCTAGAAAATAACCCAGTAAAGTAAAAATGCCTCAGAGCCATAGTAGAAAGTACTCAAAATCATAGTAAGAACTAGAGGACAACACACAATATAGTAGATAAAGCGAAGAAATCAAATAAATCAGAGAAATCAGAGAAACCCTAAATTTTAAGAAGACGACAGTTTGAAAACAAAAATAGGCGAAGAAAAAGTGAGAAATACTTTAAAAGTTTTAGAGAATAACTATGATTTAGAGAAGATCCTAAAGATAAAAACAGAGAAAAACCTCGAAAATTAGGGATTCAGAGAAAGATCTCTAGATAGCGAGAAAGTTTGCAACGAACCAGTCTGAGACAACAAAGGAGTCATAGCCTCAAGGCTTGCCGGAGAAAGGCCGGACACGACTACAGAACTCAAATCGGAGGGCCTCTGGTCCGATAACCTTCGAGATAGGGTTCTGATCTTCGAACCCAAGAGCCATGAGAGGTAAAGAGTGGTGGATATAAATGTTTTGGGCCTTGAACGGCCATAGACGACGGTTAAACCGGAGCTGGAACAGACTAGGGTTCAGAAAGGCTAGAGAGCATTTGGGGATACAACGGCAGCTGGGTTTGCAAAGTGATTAGGGTTAGGGGGTATTTAGGGGTTTAATTATGGTAGGTTTGATGTGGACCGTTGATCTTTGTGATCAGCGGCCACGACTAAAAGAAAAGATGGGGCAGGTTAGTTTAGGCGAGTTTGGGTCGGGTAAATATAAATTGGGACATGTAATTGGAGGAGTTAATTTGGGGGTGAAATTTGGGCTAAAATTGAAATAATTAGGGCTATGATTAAATTAGCCATTTTCCCCAAATTTAATTTTATAAAAATAGTAAATAACATTGTAAAACTTCAATTAAAATAATGATTTAATAAAATATATATATATATATATATATATATATATATATATATATATATATAGGTATTGATTAAAAATATTAGGAATGATTATATAATTAAAATACTTATTAAATCGAGAAATGGGTAAAATTGTAATCTAATGCAATTTTAATTTAAAACTATCTAATGACCTTGTAAAATTCTTTAAAAATTACCTAAATTATATTTTTATAGAATAAAATATATTACTTATCAAAATAACAGGATTTGGGACTAAATATTGGACTTTTTATTGCAAAATAAGTCGTAAATTAATTTTGAAATCCTTAAAATAATATAGAAAAATGTCAAGACCTTTGTGGATTCTTATATATATATCTACATATTATTTTGGAAATATTTTGAATATAAAAATACATGGGGAAAAATTGGGTATCAACAAACAATAAATTTCCTTGATTGAATTTGGGTGTTACTCTAAAGCTCATTGTGTGTTAGCATTTGTTATATGAGTTGTCATGGTTTTTAATACTCGTTGGTGTCATGAATTTGGCCAAGAATTGCTAACTTGATAATGCTCCTACCGTATTTTAGACATTCTGTTTCTCCATTTTATCACTTCTGGTTCTTGTCATATTTTCAAGCTTCTGGTGCGTTGAATTTGGTCAAACTCATTTCGATAATGGAGAATTGATCTTGGACATTCTGTTTGTGGTGGTCATTCTGTTTGTGTAGGATAATGGCTCTTATTATATTTCAAGTGCACTAGTCTTACTTTATTTTATCTTGTTATTAGTATCCCCATTATCATGCTGCCTCGTTATCTGCTGCTTCCCTATTTTATCTTGCCATGATTGAATTTGTTTTGATTGAATGATATTGGGCAATGCGTTTTGGATTAGGACAAAAAAGAGCTTGGACTCAGCACAATTTCGTTATTTCGGTTCTTGTTTTTGGGTTGAACCGTTGGGAGCATGCCTAGGCCGATCATATTTGGGTAGGTAAACTTTGAGTATGTTCTTGTTTTAGTTTCTTCCGAGGCAAGAGGTTATTCCCTTAGTTAAATTCATTTGGGAATGCCCCGAAGGACTTGCATATATTTTATTCCGGGGAATACGTCGTAGTACTTGTATTTGGAGGACAAAAGTAGAGCTTGCAGTAGCTTATTTTTATTTTTTCTTTATTAAGTGAGGACGACGTCGAGCCTTTTTTCATGTTTATTTTTCTATGATTGTTTTATCTCAATTCAAATAGTCTAAAAGCTAACTTGATCTTGTACACAATTGTGACCTTTACAGGACTTGGGGAGTGTCTAACACCTTCTCCCCGAGTCAAATGAACCTCCTTACCTCTATCTCTGGCGTAGACTCAGTTTTAGAGTGCAAATGGTTTTGAAAGGAAATTATATTATTTAGAAAAAAACTGGTGGCCTGTCACACGAAAATCAAATGCCAGGTGGCGACTCTGAGTTTTTCTTTTGAATACAATCTTTGTCACTTTCAAAAACTGAAAACTCTTTTGAAGTTTTACTAAATCATTTTATTTATTTTAAGAGGGTTAAGTGGGGTTTTGTGAAAAAAAGGGGTGTGAAATCACTGGCGACTCTTTTGGGGATTATTAGGATCAAGCTCGTACTTGATTTTGTTGGCTTTTAGAATATTTAGTTGATATTTTTATGCTTTTTCATTAGCTTTACTTGATTTTTATTATGTTTTTATATTTTTTTATTAATTGCTAATTGTTTATGTGTTTACAGTTTTTGCTTTATGTGTTTACTTCTTTATAACTATCATCATTTGCATTAATCCCGAGTCTTCTTTCTACAACAAGTCTACCGGAGTACGTTTGGCGTACCGGCCTTTTGTGAGTCAACCGTGTCTTTTAGGGGGTGTCGTGGGAGCGTTGAGTGGCGGACAGCTAGAGCACCCGCCATCGACCTGTGCCGCCCCGAATTGCCTTGTCTAGTGAACCCCAACCGTAGGTAAGCCTTTAAGTCATACTTATGTGCATCGTATAATTTAAACCTAGCAGGGTTTGGTTTCAGGCACCGTGTCCCGTTGTATGAGGCCTATCCAAATTATGTCAAGTGGGCTTATTGCGCAAAAGACATTTAATCATCCCTATATGTTACATGTTCATCTCTTTAAGGGTAAAAGGGTTATTTGGCGGACCAAGGATATTTGAGGCTAAAATATAAAATGAACTAGGTTGTTTTACACTTTTCTATTTATTTTCTTAAAAATATTAAAAATAAAAAATTCAAAAAGATTTTACACTTTCCCCTTTATTTTCTGAAGATGAAATAGAAAATCCAAAATGATTTTACACTTTTTTTATATTTTTAAAAAATTCAAAAAACATAAAGAGATAAAGAAAATCCAAAAAGATTTTACATCATTTGTCATTTTCCAAAAAATTCAAAAAAGAATGGAGAAAAAGAAAATCTAAAAAGATTTTACATTTTCCATCATTTCTTAAAAAGACAAAATTGGCTTTTCCAAATTAGTTGTATTTTTTTAAAACTTTCCTCCATGTCCGATTTTTTCGAACTCTGGGAACTTGATTCTCATCTTTTGGAACGGGATACATAGGCAACCCACGTAGGGTCTGGTCTTCCTAGTGTCTTAGGTTCTTACCTGGGGTCTTAGCCATATCTTGCATTTCTAGCCACTTTCGGCACATGGGCCATTCTTGTAATTTGCGATCATTTTCGCAAAAGTGGTTCAATAACCCATGTCTTAGGATCTTGAATCCACAAGTAGGTGTCATATTATGTTAAGGTCCGTCTTTTACAAGTTTGCATCTTTAATCACTTCTGGCCATATCGGCCGTTATTGCAAAATAGGTCATTTCTGCAAATTAATTTAGGGCCAAGATTATTAACAGTTAGAATCTGCATATGCTTTAGTGAGGTCTTCCATGTCTTTGAGGACCTTTCTTGAGTTTGCATTTTTTTAGTCACCTTCGGCCCCTCACGCCATTTTGCGAAAATAGCCTAACCGTCTCCTAGAAAATGTGTGGTGTCACATAATATCTTGAGTCATTAACCATATTTTTCCCATTCAGGTATGGATTCACTCACCAACTCTAGAGTATCAATGGTGTTCAAAGTTCCTAGAAGGCTATTAAAATGGTGGAACATGTTCACATTACTTGAGCAGTATGATTTGATGGGTAAATTAGGGACTCTTATTTCTTTGATGGACAACACTCCCCGTCCCGACCTAGTAGAAGCAATGTTTATATTTTGGGACCCATAGAGGATGGTATTCAAGTTTGGGGATCTTGAGATGACACCAACCTTAGCTGATATAGCCGGGTTAACCCACCTGCCATACCTAGACTAGGATTTAATTTACACAAGGGCTCATTCAAGCACCGAGTTCCTTAAGAACATAAGGATGGATTTGGAAGATCACACGGGGTGTCTAGGTCAATCCTGGCTACCTTTGGACTTTTTATTCAAGAGGATTGCTCGTCATATTGGGTATGAGACCTTCGTAGATAAATTTTCCATATCATATGATTCTTCGAAGAAGAAGCATCCTATGGTCTTCGCTATTGCATTGTTGGGTCTCTTGGTATTCCCTTTGGAGGGTAGACATAATAGCATGCGTTTGGGGTCAATAGCCTTTGCACTCTTCCATGATAAAATATAGTAGTAAGGTCATCTTGGTTCCGACAATTTCGGCAGAGATCTATCGTGCTTTGACCGAGATTCGAGAAGGTGGGAGGCTCTTTGAGGAAAGCAACTTGTTGCTACAGATGTGGATGATGTAACACCTATATCCCGCCACCATGTTTGAGAAAGATGTGATTGACCGTTGTTTGAGAGATCGAGTGAAGTGCATCGAGCATAAGATGATATTCGATAAGTTCTCCTTACAACTCGGAGTTCAGGATTGGGTTGATTATTTAGGATCCTTGACTGAAGAGAATATTTTATGGTCATACCTATGGATTGATTTGGACGTAATTTTAGCATGATCTCGCGTGCATGAATTCTTGGTATTGATAAGACTTTGGTAAACTAGACCATACACCCTTGCTAGAGTATGCGTCAGTTAGGAGGCGGCAAGAAGTCCACTACATTCCTAATTCTCGTTACTGATGACCCGGAAGAAGTTGGGATTTGTGTCATTGTTGATAGGCTGACCAAGTCACGTATCGTGTTCCTATTGCCGCCACTTATTCATCCGAGAGGTTAGCTGAGATTCACATCAGAGAGATTGTTCGCCTGCATGGGGTTCCGGTATCTATCATTTCGGACTAGGGTACGCAGATCACCTCGCGCTTCTGGGTAGCAGTTCAGCATAAGTTGGGTACCCGAGTTGAGTTGATCACATCATTTCATCTTTATACGGACGGACAGTCTGAGCGGAAGATCCAAATATTGGAGGATATGCTCCGAGCCTGTATCATTAATTTTGGAGGCTCGTGTGACCAGTTTTTGCTTTTAGCAGAGTTCACCTACAACAGCAGCTACCAGTCCAGCATTCAAATGGCTCTATATGAGGTGTTGTATGGTAGGCGATCTCGGTATCCGGTTTGATGGTTTGAGCCATGAGTCTCTCGGTTGTTGGGTACGATTAGTTCAGGAGGCCTTGGATAAGGTCAAGATCATTCACGATAGACATTGGACAGCTCAATCTAGGTAGAAGAGTTACAACGATCGCCGGGCAGCATTAGAATGGTACACCCGCCAGGACGCAAGAAGGTGGTACACCTGAGACGATATGGCTCATGCCTTCACCCGTCACTTCCAGTAAAATATAGACATTGTTCCAGACCGCTTATCTCTGACCAAGGTTGAAAGAAACCCAGTGAAAGCTTTAGAGGATATGGGTTCCGATAGAGGGAGCAAGCTACACGAGTCAATCCTTCTATGGAAGAAGATGAGATGGTTAAATACTTTCTTCAAGCCCTAGAGCCCACTTGCTATGGCCACTTGATCTCAGCCATTGGTAAGTCTTTTAATGATGTGGTGAAGATGGGAGAAATGGTGGAATAGGGGCTCAAGTCAAGTAAGATCATGAGCTATTCTGCTATAGAAGCAACCACCCACGCAATCCAAAGTGGTACCGGATGATTGATAGGCAAGAAGAAGAAGGAAGATGTCGATATCGTTGTATCTGGATCAAGGAGTGGACATAGGGGTTCACCTTATCAATACACCCATCCTCGACCCTGACCTCAACCCTACGCCCAAGCTCCATATAATCGACCCCAACATAACTTCTCCCCGTAAAACCCCCAATACTCAGCCAGGCCATCCGAATACCTTGTTCACCATGCACAGTCATATTCTCAACCCCCTCTGCACCCACAATGGCGTGCTCCATCTCCACAGAATATCTACCCAGCTCCAGAAAATACCTATCCACCCCCAAAACCCTACCGAAATCCCAATGGTTCACATTTTCGACCAAGGACAAGAGTATAGGAGAGAGAGTCAGAAACGGAAACAAAATTTTACCTCGCTTGGAGAATCCTATGTTAGTCTGTTTCAAAGGTTAATGCAGTTGGACGTCTTGAGACCGATTGAGTCAAAGATACCAAACCCCCCTGCAAAGACCCTCGATTTTTACCTAAGATGCGCCTATTGCTCCGATGCTCGTAGGCATGACATAGAGACGCGTGATCCACAAGCTCATTAATACTAACTAAATTGTACTTTAAAGCCAAGACTCGCCAAACATCAACCAAAACCCTTTGCCAGCCTATGTAGAGACGCATATGATTGAAAGAATTCACAAAGATGGGGAGCTCAAGAAGTCTTATACGTCTGTCATGATGATTCGGGCCAATAAAAGTAATGGTTAAAGCTCGAGACTCTACCAAAGCAAAGCCTTTGACAGTTGAAGGGGCGACAGAAAAGTCGAGCCCGCTCAATTTTAAACCATCGGTGTTGGTCGTGAAAAAGATGTCAAAAGATATTGGGGCAAGTCCAGAAATCTCAAAAGTGTTAGTGCCAGGGATTCCAAGTAAGCCTATTATAGTTGTGAAGGGGGCTCCTATTACCCCTATTATCATTAAACCAGTAACCCAACTGCCAGTGGATGATGCAAAGGCTGTTTCGTGGAATTACGAACAAGTGATAATGACATACAAATGAAAAGAAATAGAGGAAGAAGTTGATGAAGCTGGAGGATTGACTCGTTCTAGGAGATGTTTCACCCCAGAAGAATTAAGGAAAGCCAAAAAATTCAAGGATAGCCAAATGCCAGTAAAGAAATAGGTCACTGAGGAAGACGCTGAGGAGTTCTTGAAAAAGTTGAATGTGCAGGATTATTTTATTGTGGAACAGTTAAGTAAAACACCAGCTCAGAGTTCTCCTTTGTGTTTGTTGATACATTTAGACGACCATCGCAGGGTCGTCATGAATATTTTTAATGGGGCACATGTTCCTAATAAGATCACAGTGAATCACTTGGAAAAGATAGCTGGCAAGATCTTCAAAGCAAATAGGATTACTTTCTGGGACGATACACTTCTTATAGAGGGTACAGAACAAAACTGAGCTCTTTATCTCACAGTGAAGTGTAAAGATTCTGTTGTCTCAAGGGTTTTGGTTGACGATGGCGCTAGTACGAATATGTGTTCCCTGTCTACTCTGCAAAAACTGAAGATTGGCACCGAACGAATCCAATTGAATAGTGTGTATGTTTAAGGCTTTGATGGGGGAGGTAAATATTTTGTTGGAGATATAATGCTCGAATTATTGATAGGGCTAATTGAGATTACCATGGAACTCCAAGTGTAAGATGTAGCTGTCACTTATAATTTGTTGTTGGGCAGGCCCTAGATACATGCTGCTAAGGCAGCCCCGTCTTCTCTATTCCAAATGGTGAAGTTCGAATGGGACAGGCAGGAAATAGTTATGCACGGTGATGAGGACTTTTCAGCTTGTAATGACACAATTGTTCCGTTTAACGAAGCAGAAGATGATAAGGGACCTTGGGTCTATCAGAATTTCAAAACAGTGTCTGTTGAGAAAGTTCCTGATAAAATGCATTCCGGGTTCTAAGCTATCCTCATCCATCATGGTTGCGAATGAAATGCTGAAGAATAGTTTTGTGCCAGGCAAGGGTCTAGCTCATCTCTACAGGGTATTGTGCATCCATTGCACCCCAGTGGGAATCCTGGTATGTTTGGTTTGGGATTCACGCCCACAGAGAAGGGGGTAAAAAGGATTAAGAATCTGAAACATAAGGTATGCTCACTCCCCATGCCTGTCTCAAACATCTCCAAGTCTTTTGTCAAGTCAGGGGCCGAAAAACCTCAAACCTTCTCAATCCCAAAACCTATGGTCAATGTTGATGAAGAGCTGATCGAGAGGTTCCAAAGTCTATTCGATGAGGTCAAAATGGTAGAAGTTGGTGAAGGCTCTAGAAAAGCAGATGTGCAGCTTGTTGGCCCAAATATGAAGCTTAGCAATTGGGAAGCTATTCCTCTCTCCACTAGGAAGGAGTTTTGGTAGTTTGCTTTGTTTTCCTTTCTATTATCTGGGTTATTCTAGGGTTGTAATTCAGATTTTTAGTTTTTACTTGTTTTGATGTTCAAACCCTTCTACACTTCTATTTTCAATGAAATGCAAATTTTCGTTTTTTAACATTCTTGATAGTGTTTTATTTTGTTCCTATTTTTTTCATTTGTATAGTTCTTTTTATGCTGGTTGTAGTGATATGACATGCATAAAGAATTTTTAGCCGAGTCTTAAATGTCCATCTAGTTCTGAAATAACAATCCAAGAAGTAGAATATGATGATAAAATAGAATATGATGAAAAAGCATCATTTGAGGAAATCAGTAAAGAGCTAAAACAATTTGAAGAAAAACCAAAGCCTAATTTGAGTGAGTCTGAAGCAATCAATTTAGGGAACCAGGATGATGTTAGAGAAACCAATATAAGTGTTCATTTAGAACCACAAGTTAAGAAAGAAATAATCAAAACATTGTTTGAGTACAAAGATGTCTTTGCACAGTCATATGGCGATATGTCAAGCCTCGGCACTGATTTGGTAGTTCATAAATTTCCAACTAATCCAGCATTCCCTCTTGTAAAGAAAAATTTGCAAAAGTTCAAGACTGATATGAGTGTGAAGATCAAAGAAGAAATCACAAATCGGCTTACTGCAAAGGTCATTCAGGTCACTCGACATCCCACGTGGTTAGCCAATATAGTTCCAGTACCAAAGAAGGATAGTAAGCCCAGGCTCTGTGTTTATTACCATGATCTTAATCAAGCAAGCCCAAAGGATGATTTTCCATTGCCGAACATTCACATTCTGATGGATAATTGCGCCAAGCATGAGAGTGGGTCTTTTGTGGACTGTTATGTGGGATATCACCAGATCTTGAAGGATGAGAAAGATGCAGAAAAGACAGTTTTCATCATGGCATGGGGGATATATTACTACCCGGTAATGTCATTCAGTATGAAGAATGTTGGGGAAACATATATGAGGGTGATGACCACCATATTTCACGACATGATACACAAGAAGATTGAGGTTTATGTAGATGATGTGATCATAAAGTCAAACAAGCAGTCTGACCATGTCAGGACTTGAGGATGTTTTTCCAAAGGCTCCACAGGTACAACCTCAAGCTCAATCCAGCGAATGTGCATTTGGTGTCCCCTCGAGGAAACTATTGGTATTTGTGGTCAGTAGACGCGATATTGAGTTGGATCCATTGAAGGTCAAAGCCATTCAAGAGTTACCACCTCTAAAGAATAAAATAGAGGTAATAAGTTTGCTTGGAAGGTTAAATTACATCAGTAGGTTCATTGCTCAGCTCACGACAACCTGTGATCCCATCTATAAGCTGTTGAAGAAGAATGTTGCAGTCAAGTGGAGTGACGAGTGTCAAGAAGCATTTGATAAGATTCATATGTTGGATCCACCAGAACCTGGAAGACCTTTAATTCTCTATTAGACGGTCTTAGAGAATTCTTTTTGTTGTATATTGGGTCAACATAACATCACCGGAAAGGAGCAAGCAATCTATTATCTCAGTAAGAAGTTCACTCCCTATGAGGTTAATTACATTCTGCTTGAGAGGACATGTTGCGCCCCGACTTGAGTGACACAAAAGTTGAAGCATTATCTGTCGTCCTACATTACTTACTTCATTTCTTGCATGGATCCTCTAAAATGTATCTTTCAGAAGCCTATGCCCATGGGAAGACTAGCAAAGTGGCACATTTTACTTACTGAGTTTGACATCATCTATGTGACTCAGACCGCGATGAAAGCCCAAGCCTTAGCCGACAACCTGGCTAAGAATCCGGTGGACGATGAATATGAGCCACTGAAGACTGATTTTCTTGATCAAGAGGTCATGTGTGGTGACGAGGTTAGCAACCATGAAAAGCCAGGTTGGAAACACTTTTTGATGGAGCTGCTAATATGAAAGGTGTCAGAATAGGGGTTGTACTTATCTATGAAATAGGGCAACACTACCATGTAACAGCCCAACTTCGATTTATTACACCAACCACATGGATGAGTATGAAGCATACATTCTGGGGTTGAGGTTAGATATAGACATGGTATTCCATCAAATACTGGTGCTGTGGAGATTCATATTTGGCGGTTCACCATATTCAAGGAGAATGGGAGACTCGAGATTCAAAGCTCATACCTTACGGACAGTGCCTGCATGATCTTTGTCAACGATTCAATTAGGTTTAATTTAGAAAAGTTCTCAGGATTCATAATGTGATTGCTGATATCTTGGCTACACAAGCGTCAATGTTACATCATCCAGCCAAGGCTTATGTCTACCCCGTACATATCTAGGTTCGTAACCAACATGCTAATTATAATGTGGTGGAAGAGGAAATCGATGGCGAATCTTGGTTCCATTATATCATGGAATACATCAGGTCGGGGGTATATCGAGTACATGGCACTGGTGACTAAAAGAGAACCATTCGATGTCAGGCTAGTGGACTTTTCTTAAGTGGGGGAATCTTGTACAAGAGGACTCCTTATTTGGGAATGTTGAGGTGCATAGATGCTAAGGAAGCATAAATTTTCATGGTCGAAGTACATTCTGGAGTTTGCGGACCGCATATGAATTTGTATATCTTGGAAAAGAAGATACTTCGAGCAGGTTATTATTGGCTCACCATGGAACCGGTTGTATCAGTTTTGTTCGCAAGTGTCATCAATGCCAGGGACATGGTGATTTGATTCATTCTCCGCTATATATGTTACATGCAATGTCCACACCTTGGCCTTTTTTTGCTTGGGGCATGGATGTTATTGGACCAATTGAGCTGGAAGCGTCAAACGCACATATGTTTATTCTGGTGGACATTGATTACTTTATCAAGTGGGTCGAAGCTGTAACTCTTAAGTGTGTGACCAAGAAGGCAGTGGTGGATTTTATTCATTCAAATATCATTTGTCAGTTCGGAATTTCCAAGGTGATCATCACAGACAATGCTTCTAATCTCAATAGTCAAATGATGAAAGAAGTATGGCAACAGTTCAAGATCATGCATCGGAACTCCACTCCGTATCGCCCCAATGAAAACTGGAGCTGTTGAGGCTGCTAACAAGAACATAAAAAAGATACTTCCTCATATGGTATAAGGTTTTAGTCAATGACATAAAAATTTTCCTTTTTCCTTACTGGGTTATCGCAGTATTGTTCGCACTTCAGTAGGTGCAACTCCTTATTCGCTGGTATATGGAACTGAAGCAGTTATACATGCAGAAATTGAGATTTCATCCCTTCGGATCATTGCAGAAGCTGAAATTGATGTTGATGAGTGTGTAGACGTGTGGATTTTTACCCTCCCTAAGATTTTTCATATTTTGGGACTAAAACATTTAATTTAGCCTTAATAGAGCTAAAATAGCTAATTTTGATTCTTTAACTTTATTTCGTCACAAAATAAAAAATTTAAAAAATAGAAGATATATAAACTTTAGTATATGTATTCCTCATAAACTTGAAAATAAAAAAAATAGTATTTTATCTTTTTATCTTCATATAAACAAAATTTTAAAAAAATAGTTTTATTAATGTCTTGTTAGTTATTTTAATCTTGAAAATACCCAAAAAATAGTTTTTGTTTTAACTGTCAGTCTCAGTTTTATAGTTATTTTGCTTACGTATAATTAATTAAATAAGACTGTGTTCTTATTTTCGGTTGTGGGGAAGAATAACATTCAGGTTCAAACAACCCATTTTAGGTCTCAAATTCGGACCTAGCCCATATCTTGAACCCGTAGCCCATGTGTGGAGACCAATCACACTTGGTCTCTCATTTTTTACATATACGGACACTTTGGAGAGGGATGAGGGTTCATACTTGGAGACCAAATACACAGGCCTGACTATTAATCTTCTTCTTTATTTTTGAAGAAGAAGAAATCTTAGAAAACGAAACCAAAAAAACCACCATCTCCTGCTGCCATTTCCGTCGGCCATACTACCACAAACTGGCCGACTCCACCATTTTCGACCTTTTTAACCAACGTCAACCAGATCGAGCTCCCCCATCGTCAAATACACATATCCAACGACCCTTCTCCTGCTGCTCAACCACAACCAGCGAGCAGTAGCGCTCCATCTTAACCGTAGCACCCGCACCACGACGCCTACACCCCAAACGATCACTTCATCTACTTCATAAACACATCAACTAGACCAAACAACCTCTATCGACCCACCGTCATTGACGTCTTCTTCACCTGCTTCGTCCGCTACGCTCATCCTCCGTAGCTGACCCGACGTCCAGCAACCATCTCACGAGCACTGCCCCACCAGTTCTCCTTCCCGTCTCCTGCCCAGCGACAACCAAACGCTCCATCCCCCTTTCAAACGACACTCACTATTCAACCACGCCTCCTGTCGCACACTTCACCGGACAGGCTCAACGTGAACCAAACGACCGCTGAAACAAAACAAACCTCCGTAACTGTTGCCTCACATCCAGCTTCTACTTCATCATCTTCTTCGTTCTAGCGACGTTGAGTAGCACCAACCAATCCCGTCTCTTCTCCACCTGAACGAACCACCATGGCTGCCTCTTTCATGCCAAAAACCAGTGCCCAAACGACACTAACCAAACCAGCCCTCCCCATTGAGGTTGAGCTGAGTTCAAGTTTGTCGGTGTGATTCGAGTTTCATTTTCTGTCCGAGAAAAGGTTTTCCATCGAGGTTCGAGTTTTCTGGTTAGTTGGTTCCAGCTTGGTTGCTCTGTTCGTATCGATATTTTAGACGTGTTTCACGGTTAGTTTGCTCAATGAAGAAAAACTAAATAAGTATGTTTTTACTTGATTTTATCATGATTTACTCCTTTTTGTATTTAAACTTGTGTTACATTGTTGGTATACAATGTGTGAATATTCCGTTGGATCTACGCAGTAATTCGTGTTGTATTATTGGTAAAAATATGCAAACATACTATAATGTGTATTAAATAAATTGTATCACTTTGTTGAATTGTTGTCTATTGTTCATCGTTTAGGTAAGATAATGATTTTTTAATGTAAATTATCAGATTGGATAATCTCAGTGAATAAATTAGGATTTCTCTTTTTTTAGAGAAAAATAAAATAGAGAACCATAGTTGGTTTTAGGTTTGTCCTTTAAATAATAAATGAGAGGAGCTTCGCCAAATAAAACGCACAAACAAAGGGGCCCCCGTAAAAATGTATTAAAAATGCTTAGACTTCGGGATGTGCCGTTTAGTGAATTGCACGGCCTTCCCCAAAGTAATAACGCGTAAGACTCATCATGTACGCGCTTTAATTAATCTTACCTTCTTAAATACGGGTGCGCCTTTATGCGACCCAAATCCAAATCCCAACGAAGTCGAAATGCGTCGACAAATCACGGGTACCTTGATTGTGACGTGGTTCGAAATGTATTTCCATGACGTTGCAATTATTTTAAAAATTAAAAAATAAGGTGTTCCACGCAAAAAAAATTACGTTAGCTGTGGGGCCCTCTATACATGTCATGTTAAAATTACATAGATTTCGGGAAGGGTTGTTTAGCAAGTTTCACGGCCTTGCCCAAAATAATGGTACGCTAGTCACTTTAGGCGCAATTTTAATGAATTACTTTCTTAAATCCGGGCGCACATTTATGTGACCCAAACCCAAATCTCAACGGAGTTGAAATGTGTCGATAACCACGCATACATTGATTGTGACGTGGTTAGAAATACGTCTTCACGCCGTTGCAATGTTTTATTAAAATAACAACAACAATAATAATAAAAGCGGTAAAAGAGTTAATTGCGTATAATTTCATAAGTGTTAAAATCAGATAATTTAAGCCGAATAAAATAGTTTAGGGACCGTTCTAGAACCACGGAACTCAGAATTTTTTCTTTAACTATTGCTTTAATTTTAACTTTTGCTTTAACTTTAAGTTTTGCTTTAACTTTAAGTTTTGCTTTAACTTTTGCTTTTGCTTTAACTTTTGCTTTGCTTTTCCTTTAAACTTTAGCTTTAACTTTCGCATTTGGCTTTAGCTTTAGTTTAAATAAGTTACAACATATTTTAAAATCAGATAAATAAGTCGAATATGATAGTTGAGTCACCGTGCTAGAACCACGGAACTCGGGAATGCCTAACACTTCTCCCAAGTTAACACAATTCCTTACTCGGATTTATGATTCGCGGACTGTAATACAAAGTCAATCTTTTTCCTCCATTCGGGATTCAACCGGTGACTTGGGACATCATAAATCTCCCAAGTGGTGACTCTGAATCTTAATAATAAATACCGTTTCGATTGTCCTTTAATTGGTAAAACTCGTTTGCGCCACTGTGGCACGGGTAAAAATGAGGTGTGATAGCTCTGGGGATCAGGACTCAGAATCGCTGTTCAGGCTTCAAGAATTATAGCTTGGAATAATTGTTGTATTTGGCTTATTTATTATCTGATTCTTACTACATGTTTTGGCTAATGTGTTAAATGTTTCTTTTAACGCTTTGATAATATTTCAACTGTATGTATAAACTATGCCGAAACCTCTCTCTTCTCTTTCGTGAGGAGTGCACGATGATCGTGACTTCATTCTGTTAGTGTCGTTATCCAAATATAGAACGAGGATTCGGAGGAATTGCAAAACCGGAGGATGTTTTAGTTATCGGTACGAAGTTCTCATCCTCGGCTCGAGTTGTCTGCTCGGGTAAGCCAGGTCTAGAACAAAAACCCAGGTTTGAAACCTAGTATAACAAAACTTCATACCTGATCCCTAGTAGGAACGTTTATTTGCATCATGTTGTATTTGACTTAGGAGAATCAACATATGGGTTGGGTCCGTCTAGGACAAGCAACCTGAAAGGAAAAAAGACCATCATGCAGCATCCTATTTGTTTTACGCATTAATTTGCTTCAAACTTGCATGTCGACCGGCTTTTGAAATCGGGAATTTTAAAATTCGTGAAAAAGAGAAAAAAAAAGAAAAAAATAGCAGTGTAGAGAGATAATTACTCATTTTTAGGAAAACCAATGATCAAGTAGTGTCCAAACTCTTCCGAAATTTTGAAAATGGTTTACTTGGAAAACAAAGTCTTGTTTTTAATTTAGTTCATTTTCTTTGGCTAACTACGCCGGTTTGATTCTCACAGGGTGTGAGATATGTAGGCAATCCTCATCGGGTCCAACCTCTCCTTTTGTAAAAATAGCCATAAAAAAGGTGTTAAATTTTTCTTTTAAATCTAGACATAAACAAGTCGGGTGATGCAATTTTATAGCTGAATGTTCCTAAAAGTGACGCCGGAAGGACTGATACCTTTTGGTCATTTTATAGATTTTTGGCCAGTTGACCCACACAGCCTTAAAATTTTAGTCCCCGAGGCGCTGAAACGTCGTTTTTGCAATATCGGGTTATATTTTAAAAAAAATAATGAAAATTTTCATAAATAAGTCAGATGATGCTATTTTTGTCAAAAAATAGCAGAATGTTTCTGAAAGGGACGCCGGAAGGCTGACTATGCATAAACGGCCACCTTTGGTCATTTCTTTAAGGATTTTGGCCGGTTAGTTAATGCAGCCTTAAAATCTTCGTCCCCGAAGTGCTGAAAGGCCGTGTTTGCAAAACCAGGTCTTTTATTTTAATTTAAAACCAAAAAAAGATCCAGTAGGCAAGTGAATGGCATTTTTATTTTGGTCAAAATAAGTCGAGCCAACTTGGCGGTGTCTTAAGTCGTTCTTGCCAAGATAGCGTTAGAGTATCATTCAGTCGTTGAAAGACTACTTTTTGGACATGTTTTTGAAGCGTCATGAAATAATTCTCCCCGTCCTCAAAATTCATGAGAAATTGGGAAGGGGCCACGTTTCCAAAAATAGCCATTTGGTTGAAATTGGCAAACGGAGAAAGGAATATGTCCGTTTGTTTTGGAGTTTATAATTGTTTTTGTTAGAATATGTGGGTTGTTTGATTTTTGAGTTTGTAGGTCATCTCTAAGCCTTTGGAACCCAGTTTATTTTTGTTATGAAAAATTGAATTACAAAAAATGTTTTATTCCTATTTGCCTTGTATCTGTCCGAACTACGCAAGGTCTGATTCATGTGTGGTAATGATGCGTGGAAAATCTCCATAAGATTCGATCACACACATACAAATGAAAAAAATAAAAAAAAATCGAAAAAAAGAAAGAAAAATGGGAAAAAGAAAATAAGGGAAAATATGTTGTTAATAATAAGGACCGACTGAGTCCATTCTAACCTGTTTTGTTTTGAATCGCAAAGAAAGTTAATGTGGTTGGTTTGTGGTAAGCCGGAAATACAAGATCCAGGAAAACCTGATTGTAATCCAAGACAATGACACCCAGAATATCACGCAGAATCCTTTAACTGCACATCATGATGCACACTTTGTGGGGAAGAGGATTGATGACAGTGAGCACTCAAATCATGTTGGGAGCTTGTTGACTGAGGTTGATGATATTGAAGTTAGTAATAGTCTTGGCAAGATTGATGCGAAGCCCAATGGCTAAGATGTCAAGTTTGATAAGTATGAGGACGCTCCATTCCTTGGTTAGCAGGAGATAAGCTTTTGGTGGCTTATTTTGTTGTCATTTCTGTTGTCCGGATTATTCTTAGGGTTGTAATCCAGATATTGTCTTGTGTCAAACCTTCTTATCTTTCCATTTTTGCCATAGCGGTTTGTTTAGTTTTATCCAGGTTTGCTTCGGGATTGTATTCTGGTTTGTTTTTGTTCGTTTTGTTATTCAAATCATTTCACTGATAGTCTAATGCAAAATTTGGTCTTTTATTATTTCCAGTCATCTTTTCGTTTAGTTCTTTTATTATTTTGTTTAGCACCGATTCTAGTGACATGACATGTGCACACATTTGGGCCTATCTTAGAAGTTATCATAAAACCATTGAGAGGTTATCGGAACATTTAAAGGAAATAAGGACGGTTTGAGATTATTCGGAGCTTGAGTCATGTGGAACTGGTGCAAGTAAACATAAAGAAAACCGCTAAAAGCAAGATTCTCCAAATTGGCATGAGGGTCGTTCATGATAATGAGAGTGAGAGTGTTACCCAGAGGTGCTTTAGAGATGACAAATGAAAAAGCATTTGTATAATTGTCTAGTCCAGCACCATCAGAAGAGGCTACAATTCTTTGTTTAATTGTGTTGTTTGCACTTGGCATGTTTTGAAGACTGGAATGACGAAGGCATTTTTGTTCTGCTACCTAAACACTTTATCCTTCGTTACCCCTTTTGAGCCTTATTTATATTCTTTCATACCCCTCGTTCAGAATCAATAGCTAAGGTTAGAAACACAAACGTGGAAGAAAAAAGAAAAAGAAAAAAAAAGGAAAAGAAAGCAACAAAAAACAACAAAAGAGAAAAAAATGATAACAAAAACTAAAGAAAGTCAGAAGAAAACAAAAGAATTGTGAACTACGTTCGACCTGATTCCTCAAAGAGGATACTTAGGCGCCTCACGGATCGGTCATAGTGTAAAAAAAATCAATCAAAATCCCCAAACAAGAAACTGGGGCACAAGATTGTATTTATTATAAAATAATCTAATTCCGAAGATTGTAATTTTGAACACAAGGTTAATTTCTTTGAGCCTTTTAATACCATTTCTTTCTAGCCACATCCAAAATCCCACATTACGATCCAAAGAAAGACCTTCTTATCAGTCTTCAAAAGATGCCAAGTCAGACAAATGAGAGAGTCTTATCAAAACATAACACTCTGATCTCCAACAAAAAAGACTCTGATCCCCATGCAGAGAAGACTATGATCCCCAGCAGAAAAGAAATAGAAAAGAGAGTCTTATCGGTAACACCCCAATCCCAAGATGGAAAGTAGTACAAATGAGAGAGTCTTCTCGGTGAAAATTTTTTCGCTCACCATAAGGCGATGAAGGCTTAGAGAAAAACCAAAATGAGAAAGGCTTGATAGTGAAAACCCTTCGGGCACTACAAGTCGAAGAAGATTGAGAATCAGATGGGGAATCACCAAATAAAGATCTTGAAAGACGATTGATGGCAGAGGATAGGACACATGTGCATGCCATGACCATTACAGTCGGTATCCGTATTTGATAGGGTTTTATTTATAGTTTCTCTTGTTAGAGAGTCATCCCTTCCATTTGTATTTTATTCTGTCCCCTTTTATCTTTCTCCTTTCATAAAACATCTCACCAATAGAGTCTGTTTAGTCTGAACAAATGAGAAATGACTTCAAAATCTGCCATCAGTTGCCTAATTATGCAAGACAAGATCTGACTAATACATCCAAATGATATGAGTCAGGAATTCTTTGATATGAAGCAGGTAAAAGAAAATGGCATTGATGGCGAAAATGAGTGCCACAAGGAAGATCATCAAGCTGGGGTAGAAAATTTTCCTTTCATTTCGAAAATTTTCTGGAAATCAGGTATACACTTGGGGAAGAAGGAAGATAAGACGAGCCTTAAGGAAAATGGTCTTTGAACCAGTGTTATCCCCAGAATAACAAGTTTTAATGAAGGAAGTTGTATCCCCAACGGACAGAATGAAGCACTGATTTTGAAGGAATAAAATTGCCCCCCCCCCCCAGCATCATTATCCTCAACAACGTTATCCCCAGATGATAACACTTTTATCCCCAGCGATGTTGAGAGAAAATAAATTTTTTGAAGGAAGTAGAAAAGGAGGGGAATAAAAATAATTCCCCAGTAATTCATCTCCAACAAATAATATCATCCCCAATAAGTTTTGATAGCATGATGGAACACGAAGCAAGGAAAGAGAAATGGAAAGACCATCCCCAACAGGAGTACCACAACCAACTACCACACGTTTTAAACTAACAAATTTTTCGTTGACTTAAAGCAGGGAAAGAAAATGTTATTGATAGTGGAAAGACATTCCACGAGGAATATCATCAAAACTGGGGCAAAACATTTTCTGCCGTTGTCGAAAATTGTCTTGGAGGAACAAGGAAATCGATCAAGTTATAAGGAAAATACAATCCCCAGCAGGACTGGCACGCTCACCGCACTTTAAACTGACAAAATTTTCTTTGATGTAAGAAAGGGACGGAAGCTATGTCCATATCAAGATCTCTACGTCATATCAAGCTTATTCCGCTGTATCAATCTATGTAATTATCAAATCGAGCACCATATGTCAGGTTTGTCCACCTTCAAATAAGATATCATGGGTGTATCCGCCCTCAAATAGGATAAACTTGGTTCTATCTACCCTCAAATAGGATATAATTGGTTCTATCCACCCTCAAATAGGATATACTTGGTTCTATCCGCCCTTAAATAGGATATACTTGGTTCTATCTGCCCTCAAATAGGATATACTTGGTTCTATCCGCCCTCAAATAGGATATATTGGTTCTATCCGCCCTCAAATAGGATATACTTGGTTCTGTATGCCCTCAAATAGGATATACTTGGTTCTATCTGCCCTCAAATAGTATATACTTGGTTCTATCCACCCTCAAATAGGATATACTTGGTTCTATCCTCCCTCAAATAGGATATACTTGATTTTATCCTCCATCAAATAGGATATACTTGGTTCTATCCGCCCTAAAATAGGATATATTGGTTTTATCCGCCCTCAAATAGGATATACTTGGTTTTATTTGCCCTAAAATAGGATATACTTGGTTCTATCTCCCCTCAAATAGGACATACTTGCTTCTATCCACCCTCAAAAAGGATATACTGGTTCTATCCACCCTCAAATAGGATATACTTGGTTCTATCCGTCGTTAAATAGGATATACTTGGTTCTTTCCTCCCTCAAATAGGATATACTTGGTTCTCTCCCCCCTCAAATATGATATACTTGGTTCTCTCCGCCCTAAAATAGGATATACTCGGTTCTATCCACCATCAAATAGGATATACTCGGTTCTATCCGCCCTCAAATAGGATATATTAGTTCTATCCACCCTCAAATAGGATATACTTGGTTCTACCCGCCCTCAAATAGGAAATACTTGGTTCTATCCGCCCTCAAATAGGATATATCGGGTCTATCCGCCCTCAAATAGGATATTTCGGGACTATCCATCCTAAAATAGGATATTGCGGGTTTATCCACCTTCGAATAGCATATTGAATTTAATCCTTCCTCTAAAGGACATTTAACTTATTTCGACCAGAGTGGTTTTACTTGTATAAACATTTCCAAAATATATATTTCATTGCCAAATGCATTTTTATTTTCAAAGTTGTTGAGGTTGGGAGCCCGCCTGTAGAATAGAGGAATACATTCAAGTTTAGGTCAGAAGAAAGTAAAGCGGAGGGTTACAAATCCAAGTTAGAAATAGCAGAAGCTCGCCTCAAGAATTCGAGTCAACAGTTCAAGTTTCAAAGAAGGATAGTCACAATAAAAGAAAAAAAAGAATAAAAAAAAGAGAATGAATCCGAAGTGTAGAAGTGGAGAAAAGATGTGGTCTGCTCAAGACATAATCAAGGTCACAAGAACGGCCAGTCGGGTCTAATCCACAAAGTCGAAGAAGGATGAACTAGGACCTACAACTAGCAAGTATCAAGGTTTAAATCCAAAGCCTGCGTGAAGCACTATTCAAGACTCGATACCAAGCTTCAAAAGACATATAGATACTAATTTTGTAACTAGTAGCTGATAGGCTTAGTTAATCTTTTTCATTTTGATTTTGATGTAATAGCAGGACCACGAACCAGAACCTCGATTGAACGGTACCTCAATCGGTGCTTCACCTCGGCATACTCCATATTCTCACTCACTCCTGAACTACATGTGGCTTGATTTCTTTATAGCCAAGAATATGTAGGCAGCTCAAAATCAGGGCTCAGTCACTTTTTCTTCCTGTTATCTTAGATTTAGTCTCTCCAAATAAGGGTCAGGTCAAAATACATACCTAGTCGTTCTTTGTCGGAAAACTCTTCGTGTTTCCAGTCAAAGAGGGGCAGCTGTAGACGTGTGATTTTTAAACATCCCTAAGACGTTTCATATTTTTCGTGTAAAATATTTAATTTAGCCTAAATAGAGCTATTTGAGCTAATTTTGATTCTTTAACTTTATTTCGTCACAAAATGAAAAATTACAAAAATAGAAGACATATAAACTTTAGTATATGTATTCCTCATAAACTTGAAAATACAAAAAAATAGTATTTTATTTTTTATCTTCATATAAAAACGAAAAATTACAAAAAAATAGTTTTATTAATGTCTTGTTAGTTATTTTAATCTTGAAAATACCCAAAAAATAGTTTTTGTTTTAATTGTCACTCTCAGATTAATTGTTATTTTGCTTACGTATAATTTATTAAATAAGATTGTGTTCTTATTTTCCGTAGCAGGGAAAGAACAACATTCAGGTTCAAACAACCCATTTTAGGCCCAAAATTTGAACCTAGCCCATATCTTGATGCCCTAACCCACATGTGGAGACCCATCACACTTGATCTCTCATTTTTTACATATACGGACACATTGGAGAGGGATGAGGATTCATACTTGGAGACCAAATACACAGGCCTGACTATTCATCTTCTTATTCATTTTTGAAGAAGAAGAAACCTTAGAAAACAAAAAGAAATAAACCACCATCGCTGCTGCCATTTCCGTCGACCACACGACCACGAACTGGTCGAATCCACCATTTCTGACCAGCTGAAATGTCAACCAGCTCCAGCACCCCCATCATCAAATACACTGACCCAACGACCCTTCTCCTGCTGCTCAACCACAACCAGCAAGCAGCAGCGCTCCATCTTCACGGTAGCACCCTCACCACGACGCCTACACCCCAAATGATCACTTCATCTTCTTCATAAACACGTCAACCAGACCAAACAACCTCCATCGGCACACCGTCATTGACATCTTCCTAACCTACTTCGTCCGCCACCCTCGTCCTCCAAAGCTGACCCGACATCCAGCGACCATCTAACGACAACTACCCCAGCAGTTCTCTTTCCCATCTCATGCCCAGCGACCACCAAATGCTCTAGCCCCCTTTCAAACGATACTCACTAGTCAACCACGCCTCTCGTTGCATACCTCGCCGGACAGGCTCGACGTGAACCAAATGACCTTTGAAACCAGACAAACCTCCGTAACTACTGCCTCACATCCAGCTTCTGCTTCATCATCTTCTTCGTTCTAGCAAGGTTGAGTAGTAGGAACCAATCCCATCGTCTTCTCAACCTGAACGAACCACCATGGCTGCCCCTTCCACGCCAAAAACAAGTGCCCAAACGACACTAACCAAACCAGCCCTCCCCATCGAGGTTGAGTTGAGTTCGAGTTTGTCGGTGTTATTTGAGTTTCATTTTCTGTCCGAAAAAAGGTTTTCCGTTGAGGTTTGAGTTTTCCGGCTAGTTGATTCCAGCTTTGTTGCTCTGTCCGTATCGATTTATTTGACGTGTTTCAAGGTTAGTTTGCACAATGAAGAAAAATTAAATAAGTATTTGTTTACTTGATTTTCTCATGATTTACTCTTGTTTGTATTTAAACTTGTGTTACATTTTTGGTATACAGTGTGTGAATATTTCATTGGCTCTACGTAGTAACTCGTGTTTTGTTATTGGTAAAAACATGCAAATATGCTATAATGTGTATTTAGTACATTGTATCACTTTGTTGAATTGTTGTCTATTGTTCATCATTTAGGTAAGATAATGATTGTTTAATGTAAATTATCGAATTGGATAATCTCAGTGAATAAATTAGGATTTATTTTTTTAGAGACAAATAAAGTAGAGAATCATAGTTGCTTTTAGGTTTGTCCTTTAAATAATAAATGAGACGAGCCTCGACAAATAAAACGCATAAACTGCGGGGCCCTCGTAAAAATGTATATATTGAAATGCTTAGACTTTGGGATGTGCCGTTTAGTGATTTGCAAGCCCTTCCCCAAAGTAATAACGTGTTAGACTCTTCATGTACGCACTTTAATTAATCTTACCTTTTTAAATACGGGTGCGCCTTTATGCGACCAAAATCCAAATCCCAACGAAGTCGAAATGCGTTGACAAATCATGGGTACCTTGATTGTGACCTGGTTTGAAATACATTTTCATGACATTGCAATTCTTTTAAAAATTAACAAATGAGGCGTGCCTCGCCAAACAAAAATACGTATGCTGCGGGGCCCTCTATACGTGTTATGTAAATATTACTTAGATTTCGGGAAGGGCTGTTTATCAAGTTTCACGCCCTTGCCCAAAATATTGATATGCTAGTCACTTTAGGCGCTCTTTTAATGAATTACTTTCTTAAATCCAGGCGCACATTTATGCGACCCAAACTCAAATCCCAACGGAGTTAAAATGTGTCGATAACTACGCGTACATTGATTGTGACGTGGTTAGAAATTTATTTTCATGACGTTGCAATTCTTTGTTAAAATAACAACAATAATAATAATAAAGGCGGTAAAAGAGTTATTTGCGTATAATTTCATTAGTGTTAAAATTATATAATTTAAGCCGAATACAACAGTTGAGCGACCGCGCTAGAACCACGGAACTCACCATTTCTGCTTTAGGTTTTGCTTTAATTTTAACTTTTGCTTTAACTTTAACATTTGATTTAACTTTAAATTTTTCTTTTAATTTAACTTTCGCTTTAACTTTTGCTTTAACGTTAACTTTTGTTTTAACTTTTGCTTTTTGCTTTTTGCTTTAACTTTTGCTTTTGCTTTTCCTTTAAACTTTAGCTTTAACGTTCGCTTTTGGCTTTAGCTGTAGTTTAAATAAGTCACAACATATATTAAAATCAGATAAATAAGTCGAATATGATAGTTCTGCGACCGTGCTAGAACCACGGAACTGAATGCCTAACACCTTCTCCCGGGTTAACAGAACTCCTTACTCGGATTTCTGTTTCACGGACTGTAATACAGAGTCAATCTTTTTCCTCGATTGGGGATTCAGCCGGTGACTTGGGACACCATAAAACTCCCAAGTGGTGAATCTTAATCTTAATAATAAATCCCGTTTCGATTGTCCTTTAATTGTAAAAACTCCTTTGCGCCCCTGCGGCGCAGGTAAAAAGGAGGTGTGACAGAGTGGGTCAAAACTCGACTCGAGCTGTTAAGTTTGATTGATGAGAACATATTGTATATAGTATGTCATGGTCAATTGAATCAGAAAATAATGGCAAGAGCATACAACAAAAAGTTGCATCCCTGAAAATTCGAAGTGGGCCAGATGGGATTGAAATGCATCCTTCCTCATCAAGTGGAAGCTAAAGGCAAGTTCGCCCCAAACTGGCAAGGACCATTCATTGTGACAAGAGTATTGCCCAATGGTGCTTTGTATTTAAACGACATAGAAGGCAAATGTGTAGATATGACTATCAATGCTGATGCAGTCAAGAAGTATGTATGATTTCTTTGCTTACTTTCAGTTGTATTTAATACTTGGCATGTTCAAAATTGAAATGACGAAGGCATTTTGTTCTGCTGTCCAAACACTTTCATCCTTTGCTACTCTTTTGAGCCTTAATTGTTTTCTTTCATACCCCTCTTTTTAAATCAGTAGTAGAGGTAGAGAATGAAAAAAAATGATGATTATGATTGAGTGAAAATAAGAAAAAATGAAAAAAAAGGAAAAGAAAAAAAATGAAGAAGAAAAAAAGAAGAAAAAAAGAAAAAGAAAAAAGAAGAAAATAAAAGAAAAGGAAAAGCAACAAAAAAAATAACTTTCTTTTGAACTACATTCGACCTGATTCCATTAAAAGATATGTAGGCAACCTTACGGTTCGGTCCCATCAAAATAAAAATTATAATTCCCCAGATCCGAAGAAGCTGGGGCAGAAGTTTTGGTCTTGAAAAAATCTGATTCCAAAAGTTGTAATTGTGACCCCTTTTCATCTTAAGTTAGTTTGAGCCTTCATGCCACCCTTTCTTTCTATCCCGTCCAAAAACTTACATTACGGTCCAAAGAAAGACCATCCGATCAATCTTTGAGGATGGCTGGTCAAACGATATAGAAGTATGATTTACATCATGGGTAACTCTTTGTTCATGGGCGCAAGAAAGAAAATTTAAAATGAGAGAGTCTTATTGATGAAAAATCTCACAGGCACAGTAAGGCGATGGTGAGTTGAGAGATAAACAAATGAGAGAGGCTTGTTGGTGAAAATCCTTTAGGGCACTACAAGTCGAATGAGGATCATGACTTTTGCAGAGAAATTGGATTAGTGAAAGCCCG
The DNA here is from genome assembly GCA_034376525.1 of Nicotiana benthamiana. Lineage (NCBI taxonomy): Eukaryota > Viridiplantae > Streptophyta > Magnoliopsida > Solanales > Solanaceae > Nicotiana > Nicotiana benthamiana. The sequence continues at coordinate 46,801,182 of CM067328.1, forward strand.
ACTTTAGGATATGAAGACATGACATGAACTGAAAATATGATTGGTCGGATGGATTAGGCTGATCAGTCCAAAATACATGCCATGATCACTGGAGCTGGCTGCTTCCCTTAGATAAGTCTTATTTTTCTAATTCTTATTCATGTAGTCATCTGCGTTCAAATTTTCCTTTGTTCCTTTTGTCAAAAATCATTTCACTTTGCTATTTGCGTCTATCTTTATGAGTCTCTTTCGAGATAGCCCTTGTTGAACAAGAAGGAAAGGGTTTCAAAGCCAACTACCAGCTTCTAAATTGCACAAAGCGGAGTTCGGCCAGGCATATCACAATTGACTTTATTTAGAATAAGTAGTATCGTGATAACTGAGGTTTAGGCAATCGAGTGAATTTTGAATTTTGAGAAAATACAAGGATTCAACAACTTTCAAAATGAAAACACAATGCAACAAGTGAGTGTAAGAGATTGAGGTCGTACAGAGTTTTTGTGGTCTAGTTCCAATCAAAAGGTCAAACAACTCCTTGTTATCCCCAAGAAGTAATCAGAATGAATCATGGCAGTGGCGGAAGCAGAGACTCAGCGATGATGCCATAAAGTAACCACCACATTTTCAAACTAACAAGATTTTATTTGTCTGAAACAGGGGCAAGAACATTTTTTTAATCCACATGGACCTCCTATGGAAAAGCATGGATCAGGGAGCAAGAAATTCTGCTCAAAATCCTCCACGATGTGAGCATGGCTCAGGTAAGTTCATTCTTAGTTCTCAAGACCCTTCATGGATAATGGAATTTAGTATTTGAATTTTACCCTCCTGAATAATTGTCACGACCTTAGTTCACCAATCGTGAATCTGTCATGATGGCACCTAGTCTTCGCGACCAGGTAAGCCTGACACTTAGCGCAAATTCAACAATCCTTACGAAAAACAATAAATAAATCATGAATAGCATAAGAAAATGTATAGGATGCCGCCTGGCACATACACTTCGACTCAAAATAATGTAAAACCTCCAAGACCCGGAAACCCACGGGCAACACGGATTAAGAGTAAAATATATCATACGAATCCAACATCCAGGAGTGTATACAACAAATGAGTACATGAACGAAACTACTAATAAAGTTAGAATAGAAGGAGACTCCTCGGCTCTGCGGATGCGGCAGATGCATACCTCGAATCTCCAAGTGTATCTGCAAGATCACTAATAGCGCACCCGTCCAGAAGTACCTGGATCTGCACAACAAAAGTGTGCAGAAGAGTAGCATGAGTACATCACAGTGGTACTCAGTAAGTGCCAAACCTAACCTCGATGGAGTAGTGACGAGGAAGATCAAGGACTTCTGAGACGAACATAAGAAATAATATATGAATAAATAAACAGTAGACAATGAAGTAAATCCCGAATATCTAATAAGACAGTAATTAAAATAGAACGGCTACAAGTACAGACTACAGACACAAGGAAAATCACTCAAAAGTCGGGATTTCCACATGGAGCTCCGGGAATTGAATCCACAGTCCATTTATACCGATATCGGAGGATCTCCCAGGAATCGAACCTGTAGTCCATCATATCTCTAACAGAGGATCTCCGGGAATTTAATCCCTAGTCCTTCATACTAATAATAAACGATCTCCAGGAATTGAACCCGCGGTCCTTCATACCAATAACAGAGGATCTCGGGGAATTGAACCCACAGTCCTTCATACCAATAACAGAGGATCTCTGGGAATTGAACCCGCAGTCCTTCATACCAATAACAGAGGATCTCCGGGAATTGAACCCGCAGTCTGTCATATCAATATCAGAGGATCTCCCGGGAAATGAACCCGTAGTCCATCATGTCAATATCAGAGGATCTTCCGGGAATTAAACTCGTAGTCCATCTTGTCAATATAAAAGGACCTCCCTGGAATCGAACTCGTAGTCCAACATACCAATAACAGATAATCTCCCGGAAATCGAACCCGCAGTACCAAAAGTAAATACACCGCAAAAAATCAATATATAACGGAAAGGAAGCCAAATACAAACTACAAGTAAAGTCGAGAATCTAACATGCTTCGCAAGAAAGACAAATATGGCAATTTAGTCAAATAGAGCTAATAAATCACTAGCATGCTTTCCAAGGAAAAATAGATATTTCAATTTAGTCAAATAGAGCAAATAAGTTACTAACATGCTTTCCCTAAGTCAAAACAAGTGAAGTTTCATTTTTTACAATTAAATATGGGAAGAAAACACAGTCTAATTAAGCCAAGTAAGGTGAATTTCCAACAACTAGCGCATGTACATGTCGTCACCTCGCGCACAAGGTTTTATACAATGACAAAGATATCCTAAGGGGAGAGGTCCCCCACACAAGGTTAGACAAGCCACGTACCTCGAATTGGTACAAAACCGCAAAGAAACAAGTCCCTTGCCACGAGTATCCGACTCCGAGTGACCCAAATCTATTCAAACCAATTACTATTGTAAATAACATCGCAAGTAACTAATTACATTGTTAAAATTAAAGATAAGGCACAAAAATAGGTGAAATAACCAAAATTCCCCTAAGGCCAATGTCTTGAAATCGAATAATTTTCACATTTTTAGAAATCTCGTACTCTCACGAATCTAACAATATAAAAATCTCCCAAATCGGAGGTCAAATACCCCTTCAAATCATTAAAGTTATGTCTAAGAACTTTACCCCAATTTTCATTCAAAATCCGAAAGTAAATCTTGAATTCGAGGTTCGATTAGCGGGTATAATGGAGTATGGAATCGTTACCACATGTTTGCCTCTGAAAACCCCTCAAAAAATCTCCCAACACCGAGCTCTCTAGCTTGAATTTGATGAAAATGGAATAAACGTCATTTTATAAAAGTTTATAATTGTTCTGAGACTTTGTTCATTGCGATCGCATGACGTCGTCTGCGATCGTGGAGAAGAAAATTATAAGGCCCAGAAAATGGTCTATATGATCGCAGGAAAGGGCTTGCAATCGCGTAAGGTTGGAAGCTGGTCTTACGCAATCGCATCAAGGGCTATGCGATCGCGTATAAGGAAAAAGGAACCTGGGACCCCAGCCCAGTTAACTTAATGCGAACGCATAGGGGAGTTTGCGATCGCATACAAGGGAGTTCAGATGTTATGTGATCATAGGATGGAAGTTGCGATCACACTGAAGGAAAAGAAGGCCTCCCCAGGAAGCACTATGTGATCGCATGAGCACTTATGCGATTGCGGAGAAGAAGTTTATGCAACAGGTCTGAACCATTTTTCTGCAATTATTTTCAAATCAAACATACCCCGTTGGGCATCCGAAACACACCCGAGGCCCCCGGGACCTCAACTAAACCTATGAACATATCCCATAACATCATTCAAACTTGTACCAATCCTTAAACCACCTAAAACAACACCAGAAACTCGAATGAATCAATGATTTGAACTTAAAAACTTCAAAACATAACCAAACTTGCTTTCGATTCAAAACCTAACCAAAACACGTCCGATTGACCTAAAGTTTTGCACGCACGTCCCAAATGACATGACGGTGCTACAGCAACTTACAGAATCCCGTTCTGACTCTCAGATCAAAAATTCACTATCGGACTGGAAACTTCAAAATTCTAACTTTCAGCATATATAGCCTAAATGAGCTACGGACATCCAAAATATATTTCGAACACGCTCCCCACCCCGAGTCACCTAACGGAGCTAACAGAACCATCGGTTTTCCAATTCCGAGATCGTCTTGACACTGTTCTGATTACGGACCATTTTCCAACACTTATGCTCTTATTTATGGACTAAGTGTCCCGAAACACTCCGAATTCTATCACCGAACATCTCGGAAAGCCAAAATAACAGAATGAACTTTGGGGAAGCAGTTAATGGGGAAACGAGGCATAAATTCTAAAAACAACCGGCCGGGTCGTCACATTCTCCTACACTTAAACATTTGTTCGTCCTCGAATGAGCATAGACAACATACCTGAAGTAGCAAAGCGATGAGGGTATCAGCTGCGCATATCTCGCTCGGTCTCCCAAGTCACCTCCTTGGCTGGCTGACCCCGCCACTAAACCTTTACTGAAGCTATTTCCTTTGACCTGAGCCTTCGAACCTGCCTATCTAATATTGCCACTAGCTCCACTACATAGGACAAGTCATTGTCGAACTGGACGTAAGTGAACTCCAACACGTGAGACTAGTCAGCGTGATACCTCCGAAGCATCGAAACCTGAAATACTGGATGAACCCCGGCCAAATTGGGAGGCAAAGAAAGCTCATAAGCAACTTTCCCATCGTGCTTCAAAATCTCAAATGGACCAATGAACCTCGGGCTTAACTTTCCTTTCTTCCCAAACCTCATGATGTCATTCATAGGAGAGACTCGAAGCAAAACCAACTCACCAACCATAAATGAAACATCATGAACCTTTTGGTCTGCATAACTTTTTTGTCTGGACTGAGCCGCACGGAATCTGTCCTAAATAACCTTAACCTTCTCGGCCGCATCCTGAACCAAATCAGTGCCCAGTAGCCTGGTCTCGCCCGGCTCGAACCAACTCACCGGGGATCTCCATCTCCTACCATATAAGGCCTCATAGGGCACCATCTGAATAATGGGCTGATAACAATTGTTTTACGCAAACTCAGCCAGTGGCAAGAGCTGATCCCTAAACCATATAAACTCAATCGCGCACAAACGGAGTATGTCCTCAAGAATCTAAATAGTGTGCTCGGATTGTCCGTCCGTCTGACAGTGAAAAGTTGTACTCATGGTCACTTTGGTACCCAACTCATGCTGGACGGCTCTCCAGAACCAAGATGTAAACACCGAACCCGTGTCTGAGATGAAAGAAACTGGAATGCCATGCAGACCGATAATCTCCCAAATATAAACACCTGCTAACCGCTCCGCTGAGTAAGAAGTGCACACTGGAATGAAATGAGCAGACTTGATTAGCCAATCCACAACAACCAAAATCGAATCAAACTTCCTCGCCGTCAGAGGGAGACCAGTCACAAAATCCATAGTGATATTCCCCTATTTCCACTCTGGAATCTCCATCTGCTAGTGTAACCCTCCCGGTCTCTGATGCTCAGCCTTCACCTGCTGAAAGTTGAGACATCTAGCTACAAACTCTACTATGTCCTTCTTCATCCGCCTCCACCAATAATGCTGCCTCAGATCCTAATACATCTTCGCGGCACCCGGATGGATGGAATACCGCGAGCTATGGGCTTCAGTCAATATCAACTCCCGAATATCATCAACATCAGGCACACAGATCCGCCCCTGCATCCTCAACACCCCGTCATCTCCAATAGTCACATCCTTAGCATCGACAGGCTGAACTATGTCCCTGAGGATAAGAAAATGAGGGTCATCATATTGCCGCTCCCTGATATGATCAAACAATCAAGACTGAGAAACCACACAGGCTAGAAACCGACTTGGCTCCGAAAGGTCCAATCTCACGAACCGACTGGCAAGAGCCTAAACAACCATCGCCATGGGTCTCTCTGAAGCTAGTAAATATGCCAAACTCCCCAAACTCTCCTACAACTCAAGGCATCGGCTACCACATTAGCGTTACCCGGGTGATAAAGAATAGTAATATCATAATCCTTCAGTAGCTCCAACCATCTCCTCTAGCACAAGTTCAGATTCTTTTACTTGAACAAATGTTGCAAACTCCGATGATCCGTATAAATCTCACAGGGCCCACCATACAAATAATGACGCAAGATCTTTAAGGCATGAACAATAGCAGCTAACTCAAGGTCATGGACAGGATAGTTCTTTTCATGCACCTTCAACTGTCTGGACGCATAGACAATCACCCTACCATCCTGCATCAATATCACTCCAAGTCAAACTCGTGAGGCGTCACAATATACAACGTAGGACCCCGAACCTGTAGGCAAAATCAGAATAGGGGCTGAAGTCAAAGCCGCCTTGAGCTTTTGGAAGCTCACCTCACACTCGTCTGACCACTAAAAAGGAGCACCCTTCTGGGTCAATCTAGTCATAGGGGATGCAATTGACAAGAAACCCTCCATAAAACGACGAAAATACCCCGCCAGGCCAAGGAAACTGCGGATCTCTCTAGCTGAGGAGGGCCTGGGCCAACTCTGCACGGCCTCCACCTTCTTTGGATCTACCCGAATGCCCTCACAAGATACCACGTGGCCTAGGAATGCCACAGAACTCAACCAAAACTCACATTTTCAAAACTTTGCATACAATTTCCTTTCTCTCAAGGTCTGAAGCACTGTCCTCAGGTGCTGCTCGTGATCTTCCCGACTCCGGGAGTATACAAGAATATCATATATGAAAAAAATGACAAATGTGTCGAGATAGGGCCTGAATACACTGTACATCAAATGCATAAAAAGTGTCGGGGCATTTGTCAGCCCAAATGACATGAGAAGGAACTCGTAAAGACCATACCGAGTCCTGAAAGGAGTCTTCTGGATATCCAGCTCCTGAATCTTTAGCTGGTGATAACCTGAGCGCAAATCAATCTTAGAAAATGCATGTGCGCCCTGAAGCTGGCCGAATAGATCATCAATACGAGGCAAAAGATATCGGTTCTTCACTGTAACTTTGTTCAACTGATGATAATCGATACACATGCGCATAGAACCATCATTTTTCTTTACAAACAAGATAGGAGCACCCCATGGTGAAAACCTGGGTCGAATAAAACCTTTATCAAGCAATTCCTGTAACTGATCCTTCAACTCAGGGGGAGCCATACGGTAAGGAGGAATAGATGTGGGCTGACTTCTTGGCAACAAATCAATACCAAAATCAATGTTCCGATCGGGTGGCATGCCCGGAAGATCAGCTGGGAACACATCAGGGAAATCTCGTACTACTAGAACAGAGTAAATAGAAGGGGTATTAGCACTGACATCTCTCACATGGGCAAAATACGCCGTGCACCCCTTCTCAACCATACGCTGAGCTTTAAGAAAGGATATAACTCTACTAGGGGTGTGATCAAAAGTATCACTCCACTCAATACGAGGAATATCTGGTATAGCCAGCGTCACGGTCTTAGCGTGACAATCAATAATAGCATAATGGGGCGAAAACCAGTCCATGCCCAAGATAATATCAAAATCAACCATATAAAGTAATAAACGATTTTCCCTGGTCTCAAAACCACGAATAGTAACCAAACACGACCGATATACGCGGCCCACAACAAGGGAATCTCCCATGGGAGTAGAAACGTAAACAGGAGAGCTCAAGGTCTCTCGGACTGTACCCAAATGCGAAGAAAAATAAGATGACACATAAGAATAAGCAGATCATGGATCGAATAGAACTGATGTCTCTCTATGACTAACCAAAATAATACTTGTGGTAACAGAATTGGAGGCGACAGCCTCGGTACGATCAATAATGGCATAAAATCTTGCTCGGACCCTACCTCTAGGGTGACCTCTATCTCCCCGATCCCCGCCCCTGGCTGGCTGGGCAGGTAGAGTTGTAGCTAGAGCTGGAACAATGGCCTGCTGACGTTGTGGAGCATGTTGAGGCTGTGGAGTCTGAGAAGGCATGCCCCTCCCACATTTGGGGCACTTTCTAACCAAGTGGCGGGTATCCCGGCACTCATAACAAGCTATGGGAGGATGCGGTGGCTGTGACTGACTGGACCCACCCTAGCTAGACTGGCCTCTAGAGGTACAATGTGCAGCAAGGGCGCTAGAAACTGGAGGTCCATAATAAGGCTCCTGAAATCTGGGAGAAGTTGGAGTACTGCTGGATGAAGGAAGAGCTGAGTGAACTGGGCGACCCGTATAGCCCCTACTATGACGTCATTCTTCTAAAGTACGGGTACCAGAGAAATGACCACAGTCTCGAGACACTTGGCCTCCCACTCCTCCCGCTCTCTGGCATGCATACCCTTTATCCTTCTGGCTATACTCACCACCTGCTGATAGGGTATATCCATCTCCAACTATCGTGTCATACCAAACCTGATAGAAGGAATGAGACCCTCGATAAACCTGGGAATCCTCAAGGAAACCCCACTCGAAGAAGTAATACCCATGGTGCAACAAATGCGGTGACAATCCTCGAAAAACCCCAAAGCATCATCTGTAGCTAGTCCGTTGAAAATAGAAGGGTCATACTTCTTGAACCGCTCCAATCTACGCTGCTCATCCTAAGAAGCAGGTGCCCCATCCTCGGGCTGAACTGGCACTGTAGGCTTAACAGGAATAATATCTGAAATCAGCCCCATGTGCACCCTCTGCTCTTGAGTGCAGGCTGGGGGAGTCTAGGCTCCTCCCCCGGCCTGGGACGTAGCTAAAGGAGGTTAAAGAAACCCTGCCTGTAACAGCGTGGTGTATATACTCATAAGCTGTGCCAGTGTCTTTTGAACAACTGGAGTAGTGGTGGTTGTAGGCGTCTCTTGTGCCTGAGTCCTGACTGGATCTGCTTGTGGCACCTCGGCGGTTGCTCGCGTCGATGCTCTAGCTACACCCTATGCACGTCCACGACCCATGCCCCGACCCCTGCCCCTAGCTGCTGCAGGAGGGGGTGCGGGTGCCTGATCATCCCGGGTCGTGCGTGTCCTCACCATATGTGAGAGAATAGAAGATAGAAGTTTTAGAATCGAGGTAAAAAACGCAGCACGACAAGCATTCCAATGAAGTGAAGATTTTTCTAAAACAGTTACATAGCCTCCCGTAGATAAGTACAGACGTCTTCGTACCGATCAGAGAGACTCTAAATAACCGGCCTGTGTCCCGTGACTCCTATGAACCTAGAGCTCTGATACCAGTTTGTCACGACCCTAGTTAACCAATCATGAACCTATCATGACAGCACCCATTCTTCGTGACCAGGTAAGTCTGACACTTTGTGGAAATTCAACAATTCTTACAATATCAGAGGATCTCCTAGGAATCGAACCCGTAGTCCATCATATCTCTAAGAGGGGATCTCCGGGAATTGAACCCGTAGTCTTTCATACCAATAACAGAAGATGTCCGGGAATTGAACCCGCAGTGCTTCATACCAATAACAGAGGATCTCCGAGAATTGAACTCGCAGTCCTTCATACCAATAATAGAGGATCTCTAGGAATTGAACCCGCAGTCCTTCATACCAATAAAAGAGGATCTCTGGGAATTGAACCCACAGTCTGTCATATCAATTTCATAGGAGCTCCCAGGAATCGAACCCGTAGTCCATCATGTCAATATCAGAGGATCTCCCAGGAATTGAACCTGTAGTCCATCATCTCACTATCAGAGGATCTCCCGGGAATCGAACCCGTAGTCTAATATACCAATAACAAAGGATCTCCCATGAATTGAACCCGCAGTCCCAAAAGTAAATACACCAAAACTAATCAATATATAACGGAAAGGAAGCCAAATGCGAACAATAAGTAAAGTCGAGAATCTAACATGCTTCGCAAGAAAGACAAATATGGCAATTTAGTAAAATAGAGAAAATAAATCGCTAGCATACTTTCCTAGGAAAAAAATATATTTCAATTTAGTCAAATAGAGCAAATAAAATACAAACATGCTTTCCCTAAGTCAAAACAAGTGAAGTTTCATTTTTAACAATTAAATATGGGAAGAAAACACAGTCTAAATAAGCCAAGTAAGGTGAATTTCCAACAACTAGTACAAGTACACACACGTCACCTTGCGCATAAGGTATTAAACAATGATAAAGATATCCTAAGGGGAGAGGTCCCCCACACAAGGTTAGACAAGCCACTAACCTCGAATTGGTACAAAACCGCTAAGAAACAATGCCCTTGCCACGAGTATCCGACTCCGAGTGGCCCAAATCTATTCAAAACAATTACACATTATAAATAACATTGCAAGTAACTAATTACACTGTTAAAATTAAATCTAAGGCGCGAAAATATGTGAAATGACCAAAATACCCCTCAGAACAACGTCTCCGGATCAAATAATTTTCACATTTTCAAAAACCTCGTACTATCACGAGTCTAACCATATAAAAATCTCCCAAATTGGAGGTAAATTACCCCTTCAAATCATCAAAGTTAGGTCTAAGAACTTTACCTTTTCATTCAAAATCCGAAATTAAATCTTGAATTCGAGGTTAGATTTGCGGGTAATAATCATAATGGATTAAGGAATCGTTACCCAATGTTTGCCTCTGAAAATCCCTCAAAATATCTCCCAACACCGAGCTCTCTAGCTTGAGTTTGCTGAAAATGGAAGAAACCTCATTTTTGAAAAGTTTATAACTGTTCTGGGACTTTGTTCATTGCCATCGCATGAAGTCGCCTGCAATCGCGAAGAAAAAAATTATAAGGCACTGAAAATGGTCTATGCGGTCACAGGAAGGGGCTTGCGAACGCGTAAGGTTGGAAGTTGGTCTTATGCGATTGCGTATAAGGAAAAACAAACATGGGACCCCAGTCCAGTTAACTCAATGCGAATGCATGGGGGAGTTTGCGATCGCATACAAGGGAGTTCAGATGCTATGCGATCGTAGGATGGAAGTTGCGATCACATTGAAGGAAAAGAAGGAATCCCCAAGAAGCACTATGTGATCACATGAGCACTTATGCGATAGCAGAGAATGAGTTTCTGCAGAAGGTCTGAAGGATTTTTCTGCAATCGTTTTCAACACAAACATGCCCCGTTGGGCATCCGAAACACACCTGAGGCCCCTGGTACCTCAACCAAACCTACGAAGATATTCCACCACATCATTCAAACTTGTACCAATCCTTAAACCACCTAAGGCAACGCTGGAAACTTGAATTAATCAATGATTTGAACTTAAAAACTTCAAAACTTAACCAAACTCGCTTTCGATTCAAAACATAACCAAAATACGTCCGATTGACTTGAAATTTTACACAACATCCCAAATGACATGAAGGTGCTACAGAAACTTCCGGAATCCCATTTTGACCGTCGGATCACAAATTCACTATCGGATCGGAAACTTAAAAATTCTAACTTTCGGCATTTATAGTCGAAATGAGCTGCGGACATCCAAAATACATTACGAACATGCTCCCAGCCCCGATATCATCTAACGGAGCTAACGGAACCATCGATTTTCCATTTTGAGGTCGTCTTGACACTGTTATGAGTACGGACCATTTTCCAATACTTAAGCTCTCATTTAGGGATTAAGTGTCCCAAAACACTTTGAATTCTATTACCGAACATCCCGGCAAGCCAAAATAGCAGAAATGAACTTAGGGGAAGCTATTAATGGGAAAACAAGGCATAAATTACAAAGACGACCGGCCGGGTCATCACAATAATGGGATTTAATTTTTAAATTTTCAGGACCCTCCTAGATAATGATATTTAATTTAAAGTGTTTAGGACCCTCCTGGATAATGGAATTTAATTTAAAAGTTTTCAGGACCCTCTTGGATAATGAGGTTTAGATTTTAAAAGGACTCAAGACCCTCCTGGATAATGGGATTCAGTATTAAGTTTTAGCGTAAGTTCTCCCTTTAGAAAATATAATTTAGCTTTAAAGTTATCACTCTTAAGATAAGATTTAATTTGAAGTTTTTAGGATCCTCCTGGATAATGGGATTTATCTTTTAAATTCTTGGAGCTTTGTAGGTAACATGGTTCGATTAACACTCACAAATATGCACAGATCACAAACTGGGGCAGAAAAATTTCTTTTGTTTTGTCTGTTTTTTTTTTTTTGCAATATCAGGCGTCTGCCTGGATAACAAGGGAATAAAATTTAAATTTTGGAAATCAGGCGCCCACCTGGATAACAAGGGAATACATTTCAAGTTTTGGAAATCAGGCACCCACGTGGATAACAAGGGAATACAATTTGAGTTTTGAAAATCAGGTGCCCACCTAGATAACAAAGGAATACATTCGAGTTTTGAAAATCAGGCTCCCACCTGGATAACAAGGGAATACTATTTGAGTTTTGAAAATCAGGCGACATACATTCCAGTTTTGAAAATCAGGCGCCCACCTAGATAACAAGGGAATACATTTCAAGTTTTGTCAATCAGGAACCCACCTAGATAATAAGGGAATTTAATTCGAGTTTTGAAAATCAGGCGCCCACCCGGATAACAAGGGAATGCAATTCGATATTTCGAAATCAGGCGCCCACCCGGATAACAAGGGAATATAATTCATGTTTTTGCAATCAGGCGCCCACCAGGATAACAAACGAATACAATTCATGTTTTAGAAATCAGGCGCCCACCTGGATAACAAGGGAAAATAATTTCAACTTTTAGCAGTCGGGCGCCCACATGGATAACGAGGAAATACAGTTCAAGTTTTAGCAGTTAGGCTCCCCACTTGGATAACGAGAGAATACATTTCAAGTTTTGGAAATTAGGCGCCCACCTGGATAACGAGGGAATACAGTTCAAGTTTTAGCAGTCAAGCGCCCACCTGGATAACAAGGGAATACAATTCAAGTTTTTGAAATCAGGCGCCCACCTGGAGAATGGGGGAATACATTTCAAGTTTGGACAATTAGGCACCCACCTGGAGAACAAGGGAATTCATTTCAGAATTACTTTCAATTCGCAAATTCAATAAGCATCAGAAGCCCACCGAAGAACATGGTCCACTTTTCAGTCTCATGGTTTAGTTCAAGTAGAGATTCAAGACAAGAAGTAGATAGGATCTTGTATTTATCTTTTACTTTTGCAGTACTTTTTCCCTTTATTTCTGATGTAATGGCAGGAACCGCGAACCAGAACCTCCACGGCACTTCACTCAGCTCTCCACCTCGGTATACGCCATCGCTTTTCTCACTCTGAACTACACGTGGCTTGATTCCATTATAGCCAAGGATATGTAGGCAGCTCAGATACCATGGCTCGGTCACATTCTCTTTTCTTTTAGTTTTGTCTCTCCAAATAAGGGTCGAATCAAAAAACATGTCTTGTTATTTTTTGTCTGAAAACACTTTATGTTTCCCATCAAAGAGGGGCAGCTGTAGACATGTAATTTTTGACTTGCACATTTTTAAAGTTAGTTTTAGTATTTTTTTTTTTTATGTTTTATGATATCTACTTGAGTTATTATTAATTTTAGCTTATTTTATTTTAAATTTCAAATCAAATTTAAAAAAAAGGGAGAGAAAAGAAAAATGAAAAAAAAAAGAAAGTTTCAACTTATCTTATTAGATATATTTATTTTGTTTTTATTTATTTAAGTTCATTAGTATTTTTATTGGAGTACTATGCTAAGTTTGCTATGATTTTATATTTTATTTTTAGTATAATTCTTGAAAAATACAAAAATAATATATATATATATATATATATATATATCTATATATATATATATATATATATATATATATATATATATATATATATATATATATATATATATATATATATGTATATATTCCTGTTTTACCTTATTTCTATTTAGATTAAGTTATTAAGATTTTTATCGCCATATATTTTATTTTTTACTCTTACTTTTAATTTATGTAAAACATGATATATATATATATATATATATATATATATATATATATATATATATATATATATATATGTATATATATATATATATATATATATATATGTATATATATATATATGTATATATATACATATATATATATATATACATATATATATATATACATATATATGTATATATATATATATATAGTTTCATATTATTACATAGTTTATTTAATTAATTAAAATTAGTTTAGTTTTAATTTAAAAGATTGAGTTGGTTATTTAATAAATTTTAAAAATTGAAGAAGTATAAAATTTTGGCCCAATTTTACACAAGAAAATGGCCAAATCGGTAGCCCATCTCCCTAACCCTACAGACCCGCTTGCTTACCCGCTCTGTTTTTTATTTTTAATCCTGGTCGTCCAACCCCTATAATCCTAAGGTCACGATTAATCCCCACACCCCCAAATATAAACTCAATATTTCCCAAAAAATCATAATCCTAAACCAAAAAGACATCAGCCGCATCTCTTCGTCATGAATCTGCCGAGTCGTCACCTCCAACTCGCCCAAATCGGGCGATTCTGCTCGCCCGTGTTAGCCCATGGTCCTCTCCTCTTTTCTCTTTTTCTTCCACTTCATTCATTCCGTACTAAATCTTATCATTTCAATCTGATTCACGTGGATTTCTTATTTTATTTCTTTTGTTTAAACACAAATCCGAGGCCTTGGAAGAAATTTGGGAGAAATGGGAACCGTTGGATGAAGATTTTTGTCCAAAGTCTCCATTTTTCCGATTTTTGTTTGTGAAAGGGGGATTTTCCAATTTGATTTTGGGGTCCCACATGATTTCTTGTTGAGGAAGAAGAAGCTTCGAGAAAAGGATGTATATTTGGAGCCTTTAGACAGAGAAGAGGGGAGAATTTTGGAGGAAAATTAGGTTTAGTTCATAGTTTCTTCTGGTCTTCATTTTTTTTTCCCCTTTTGATTTTAAAAAAAAAATTTGCTAAAAGTTCCAGTTCTTTTGGTTCTGGATTTTTGCTTCAAATTCTAAAAAAAAAAGAAAAGCTTCGATTCCTTTTCTTGTTTTCATTCAAAAAAGAAGTCAAAAAAAAGAATCGAAATTTTTCTATAGTTTCTGTCCGCTTTGATTTTTGGTTTCAAAGATGGAGGTCATTTGAGCTTTGGTATTAGATCGAGGTCACTCGAGTCGTCAATCGTTTTCTAGCCGAAGTCCGTTTTCGGTTGCGCTCCAATTTGCTTACAAATTCAATAGTTGCTCTTCGTCTTTGGAATTCACTGTCAGGCTCTCCTTCTGCTTGTACTCACTTCGAGATTTAATTAAAATTAGCGCTATTCAGGTTCGTTTCTAGTTCTTTTAATCCATTTGTTGTGAATGAAAATATGATAAGAGTCATAGATGTTGTGTTCATAACTTATGGGTAGTTCAGGAATTCAAAGGTTCTTGACGATTAGTTTCAAAAGGGATCATGTTTGAATTTGTGCTCTGAAATTTATTTTTGTACCCAACATGAACACTTATTACTTTAATCTTAAGGTTTTACTACATTTGAGTAGGAATATCAACAACAACAACAACTACCTAGTATAGTCCCACAAAGTGGGTCTGGGTAGGCTAATATGTAGACGGGCCTTACCCCTACCCGAAAGGGCAGAGAGGCTGTTTACAATCGACCCTGCTCAGTGAAGGAAAGGAAAAATAAAAATAAAAACAAAAGAGCATTAGTAACTTCAGCATAAATAGCGTAAATAAATATCTAAACATAAGAACCATAAATAAAATAGCATGCAATAATATCAGACAGTAACTACCATAAATAACTACCATAAGGGAGACACAATCCAATGCACAAATCATCTATGGATAGCCCTGCCAAGCCTCACCCAAACCCGGTTGAGGAGTACGAAAACTCTAGGAGCCCCTATCCTACAACTCTGATACTAGACCTACAGACTTTCCTATTAAGGGCCATGTCCTCGGAAACCCGCATTCTAGCCATGTCATGTCTAATCACCTCTCTCCAATACCTCTTAGGCCTCCCTCTGCCTCGTCGTACACCGACCATTGCCAGCCGCTCACAACTCCTCATCGGGGAATCAGGACTTCTCCTCCGCACATGTCCGAACCACCTCAGCCTCGCTTCTCGCATCTTCTCATCCATCGGGGCCACCCCTACCTTCTCTCGAATAACTTAATTCTTAACCTTCATTCTCTGAACATGAGAGTTATTTACTGGCCAGCACTCCGCCCCATACAATATGACAGGTGTAACCACAGCTCTATAAAATTTCCCTTTGAGTTTCTGTGAAAATTTCTTGTCACACACAGGACTCCTGATGCAAGCCTCCACTTTGACCACCCCGCTCATATACGACGAGTGACGTCTCTGTCAATCTCTCCGTCCCCCTGAATCACTGACCTAAGATATCTGACACTGTCCCTCTTTGCTATGACCTGAGATCCAATCATCACGTCCCTGCCTACTTCGCTCGGCTCAACGCTAAACTTACACTCCTGGTATTCTGTCTTAGATATGCTTATTTTGAAACCCTTAGACTCGAGAGTCTGTCTCCATACCTCTAACCTCTCAATAACAGCGACCCTCATCTCGTCTATCAAGACTATGTCATCAGCAAATAGCATACACGAAGGCACATCTCCTTGAATATGTCGGGTTAGAGCATCCATCACCAAGGCAAATAAGAGAGGGCTAAGCGTCGATTCTTGATGGAGCCCTATAATCACTGGAAAATGGTCTGAGTCGCAACCAACCGTCCTAACCCTAATCTTAGCTCCATCGTACATGTCTTTGATTACTCTGATGTAGGCTTCCAGCAAGCTCTTCACCTCCAAGAAATTCCATAGCACCTCCCTTGGGACCTTGTCATACGCCTTCTCCAAGTTGATAAGCACCATGTGCAGGTCCTTCTTCTTATTCCTGAACTGCTCCATCGGCCTCCTGACAAGGTGGATAGCTTTTGTAGTGGAGCGACCCGGCATGAAATCGAACTGGTTCACTGATATAAATGTCATCTCCCTCACTCTCGCCTAGATCAACCGCTCCTAAACCTTCATGGTGTGACTTATTAATTTTATACACATATAGTTGCTGCAGTACTGGATGTCCCATTTGTTCTTGTACAAGGGCACCACTGCACTCCACCTCCACTCCTCCGGCATCCTTGGTCCTGAAGATCGCATTGAACAACCTAGAGAGCCACTCCACTCCTGACCTACCCATGTATTTCTAGAACTCCGCCGTGATCTCGTCAGTCCTGCTCGCTCGATCCCTACTCATCCTTCGCAAAGCCCCCATGACCTCCTCCGCCCTAATACGCCTGCACTACCCAAGGTCTCTATGTTGCTCTGAATGTACCAACTCCCCTAGATTTATGTTACGATCCCCCTCCTCGTTAAGTAAGTCTCGTAAGTACGCCTGCCTCCTCTGCTAGACTTGAGACTCCCCCATCAGAACTCTACCATCCTTGCCCTTGATGCACCTAACGTGGTCAAGATCACGTGCCTTCCTTTCTCTTGCTTTAGCTAACTGGAATAACTTCATGTCCCCGCCTTTCTCCCCTAATTCCTTGTACATGCGACCGAACACCGTGTTATTAGCTTCTGTAACCGCCAGCTTTGCTTTTTTCCTCGCCACCTTGTAGATCCCCTTGTTCGCTCTTCGTTCTTCTTCGCTTGTGCTCCCTGCCAACTTAGCAGACGCCTCCTTCTTCACCTCACTTTTCCTTCGACTACATCGTTCCACCACCAGTCACCCTGATGTCTACCTGAATAGCCCTTGGCTACCCCGAGCACATCCCGTGCTACCTTCCTAACTAAGTTCGCCGTCTCTGACCACATAGCGTCCGCTTCCCCAGAACTTCTCCAAGCTCCTCCCTCAGCTAACCTCCTCTTCAACTCCTGTGCTTTCTCCTTAGTCAAAGCACCCCATCTAATCCGCGGTTGTCCCCGAGCACCCCTCCACTTCCTCTTCACTCATAGACCGACATCCATCACTAGGAGTCTATGAAGAGTCGAAAAAGACTCTCCTGGAATAACCTTGCAGTCCTTGGACATACCCTTATCGCTCTTTATGAGGAGGAGGTAATCAATCTGAGTCCTCGCCGCCGAACTCTTGAATGTGACCAAATGCTCCTCCCCCTTCTGAAATGTCGAGTTCGCAATCAGAAGTTCGGAAGCCCTGGCGAAATCAAGCAGTGACGTGCCTCCTCCGTTCCTAACCCCCAAAGCCCAAGCCACCGTGCAGCTCACCATAACTACCAACATCAACCCCAATATGACCATTAAAGTCCCCTCCAATAACTAACTTCTCAGATTGGGGAATAATACTCACCAGATCATCTAAGCCCTCCCAAAAGCTCGTCTTAACCTCCTCGTCTAAGCCCGCTTGCGGCGCGTAAGCGCTGATGACGTTGAGGATGCAACCCCCAATAACCAACTTAATAGACATTAACCTATCATTCACTCGCCTAACCTCGACCGCAGACTCCCTTAGATCCCTATCTACCAAGATGCTCACTTCATTCTTACCTCTCACGAGCCCAGAATACCACAGCTTAAACCCGTCTGCATTTCTCGCCTTCGACCCTTTCCACCTAGTCTCCTGGACACATGCTATGTTAACCCTCCTCTTCTGAAGAACCTTCGCCAACTCAATGGACTTACCCGTCAGAGTGCCTATGTTCCACGACCCAATCCTTAATCTATGAGCGTCCGCTACCCTCTTCACACCCTTACCTATCTTAATCTAATCTACTGCTGTCCAGTACATCAAGAGTCCGTTGTCGCCATTTATGCAGTTCAAGTGGAGGTCGTTCTGTTTGTGATAAGTTCACAAAGCCTCTCTATTAGCTAATTGACCAGGATCCTCCATTAAAGTCTTGTACATGTGTAGCCTTGGATATTAGTTGGTTTGCATCTGAGACAGATATAGACTTAGCTTAATTTTATATGTGAAAATATGTATGTATGACAAGAGAACAATAATTTTCCTTGATTGACTTTGGGTGTTACTATAAAGCTCATTGTGTGTTAGAATTTTCTATATAAGTTGTAATGGTTTTTAAAACTCGTTGGTGTCACGACTTTGGCCAAGAATTGCTAACTTGATAAATTTTCTATATAAGTTGTAATGGTTTTTAAAACTCGTTGGTGTCACGACTTTGGCCAAGAATTGCTAACTTGATAATGCTCCTACCATATTTTAGACATTTTGTTTCTCCATTTTATCAGTAAAGATAAATTTGAAAGATAACACTATTTAAAATTCGAAAATACTCCAGTATATTATACTGAAGTTCCAGCATAAATATACTGGAACTCCAGTATAATATATTGGCCCAGCATAATATACTGGAGATTGGAGCATCAATACATGAATTTAGTACATTATGCTAGAACTTTCCGTGTAACAACAAAATAGTTACATTTTTAATGATTTTATTAATTATCAAAACTTCAATACTCAAAAGAGCCTTGTTTCCTTTATGAAACGTTTTGAAGTTCATCAAACAATAGAATGCTCCACATTTCAATGTGCAGAGTGTCCTTGTGGACAGGTCGATGTAAAAATTAAGTTTTCATTAGTAGAATTATGATTTTCAATTGTGTGAACGCGAAATATTTTGTACGCTAGATTATATGTGTGTAAAATAAGTAAAAGAATTATGTATATTCATACTTTTAACTCATAACTCGTGTTGTTTAAATCCTGAATCCAACTGCTTGTGGAACTTGTTAGTTGTTAGATGATCTACAAGTCACAGTTATTTCTTGAGGGTGGGATTTCTGACCTGTGAGAGGAAACCTTTCAAGTGAAGGAAAAGGAAATACAGGTCAAGCCAAAAAGTTTGGTGAAGCTTCCTTAGCTATTGTATGTGAGAACAGCTGGGAAATGTTCAAACTTGAAAAAGCTGAAGCAGTTTCTTGAAAGCATTGAGTTAGTAGTATGGTCTAATATTCATTTACTTCTAAATTAATACAACTATTGAAGTAGGTAACTTTCTTCCACAATCAATCGTTAGTTTATTATGCTTAAAGCTCTGCAGTGCCTTTATTTGAAACTTTCAATGATGGGGTTTGTGTCCGGTCGTATATATGGGATTAAAATGGAAAACAACTCTTCAACTTTTAAAAGATGTTTTAATACTCTTTTTTTCCTTGTTGCACTTTTTACTTGTCAAGAGTTAATTTGATTACTTATTAAAGTTAAAATTTGAATTGATCAATTCATTCTTTAGATATTAAAAAATTATACAAAAAGTAATACTCCATAAGAGTAAATTTTCTAACATCAAATAGTTTGTTTATTTTGAATATTGAATTTTCGCCTTTGAATCTGTACTCTTAACCCGCGTTTTTGTAGAAGTTCCCTATATATTTTGATATCCTATCCATATATACTTTGAATATAGACTTTCACTACAAGATTAATGCTAATTCATACAGCCAGTCGCAGTTGCTTAAAATTGTGACGTACTAATTGTTACCGTTATATCCATATATAAACCTCATTGCAAAATAGAATTAACACGGAAATTAATTTAATCCATCATTACAAATAACAATCACTCAAAAAATATTAATATAAAATATTAATATTTAATTAATTAATTTCATTTTGTTGGTCCAAAAAATTAAGTCAATCAATTATATCAATTGACCAAATTCGAAGCCAAAGTCAAGCCGAGCGAGCAAGCGAGCGACGACGACGGAACGAGGCCCCTTTCTCTTAGCTCCTTTTAAGAGCTTAAGGAAGTGCTTCTATATTTATACCCATCAAAATATTTGTCTTTAACCAATGAGGGACAAACTGCAAAAGCCAAAGTTGCCTTTTCACCTTCTTCCCTCATTTCCCATACACACTACCACACTTCAACCCAAACAATCCCCACATGAATGGGGAATGATGAACATGCATGAAAAATTTTGTGTGATTCTCAACTAAGGACTAATTACATCGGGATAAGTAGGTTTCCCTTTGAACTTTCATAGTGAACATATATCGGATATACTCGGTCAATCGGTAGATTTGATACCTTTGAACTGTCGAGCTTTAGTGTATACCTAGACAACATATGTCACACAATTAATCCTTATCCATATTTTGGTTCTCATTATTGTGTTTGTTTTAGCCATGAACACAGCCTGGTTTCATAAGTGCATAGAGAATTGGCCTAACAAAATTCTCCTTGAAGCGACTTATACTTCACACTTATATAGGTGATTCCTAAACGTATTATCCCGTAAATACACTATTTGATATACCTCATATCAAACTTAGAAATCATTAAAAAAATTCAAACGCTTTATCCTCGGTACTGAACATTCTCTGCATCATGAGAATGGACCAAAATTTTATTTGACAATGTTGAACAGTCACTAAGAACTTTGTTTGATCTCCTTGAACCTAGATCTGGGGATCTCCAGTCTTCTAGATAGAGTTACTGCTATAGTGACTTGTCCCCGTCCATATTCTCATTCCCTTTGGTGACTTCTCAACCGCCTCCTATGTAGGCCTTTGTAAGCGGATCTGATACATTATCTTTTGACTTTACATAGCCAATTGTGATAATTTCACTAGAGAGTAGTTGTCTAACGGTATTATGCCTTCGTCGAATGTAATGAGATTTCTCGTCATACATAACGCTCCCAACCATTCTTATTGTTGCTTGGCTGTCGCAATGTATGCATACAGGTGCCAAAGTTTTGGGCCAAAAAGGAATGTCTTCTAAGAAATTCTGGAGCCATTCAGCTTTTTCACAGGCCTTGTCTAAAGCTATAAACTCAGACTCCATTGTAGAGCGAGTGATGCATGTATATTTGGACGACTTCAAAGACACTGCTCCTCCACTAAAGGTAAAAACATATCCACTTGTGGATTTTTTTTTCTGGTGATCCAGTGATCTAATTTGCATCACAATATCCCTCAATAACTTTGGGATAATTATTGTAATCAAATTCATAGTCTTGCTATCCAATGAGCTTGGTTGGGATTACTTGTGTATCAAATAAGCTTGCTTATTTCACAGGCTATATCAGGCCGTGTACAATTCATAATGTATATCAAACTTCCCAACACTCTAGCATATCCCAATTGAGATTATCTTTCACCTTTATTCTTTACAAGAATATGGTTTAAATCAATTGGCGTTTTTGCTTCTTTAAAGTCCAAATATTTGAACTTTTCAAGAACCATTTTAATATAATGAGATTGAGACAAAGCTAGACCTCGGGGATTCTTGAGGATCTTAATTCCCAAAATTAAATCAGCAACTCCTAAGTCTTTCATATCAAACTTACTAGTAAGTATGCGCTTAGTAGCATTTATGTTAGCAATATCGTTACTCATTATCAACATATTATCCACATATAAATAAACAAGGACTATTCGATTTGAAGTATTCTTAATATTAACACATTTATCAGACTCATTGATCTTGAAACCATTTCACAACATTGTTTGCTCAAATTTCGCATGCCCTTGTTTTGATGCTTGTTTTAGACCGTAAAACGACTTAACAAGTCGACACAAATTCTTTTATTTTCCGGGAACTACAAACTCTTCAGGTTGTTCCATTATAGATTTATTCCTCTAAATCTCCATTTGAGAAACTTGTCTCTGATGGATTTGAAGGCCATACACGGCAGTTAACGTTATTAGTACCCGAATAGATGTAATCCTTATTACCGGCGAGTATGTGTCAAAGTAATCAAGACCTTCTTGTTGTCTAAACCCTTTAACAACTAATCTTGCCGTATGTTTGTCAATAGTACCATCAACTTTTATTTTCCTTTTGAAAATCTATTTAGAATCCAAAGGTTTATTTCCCCGAGGAAGATCAATCAATTCCCAAGTATATTACTTAATATTGATTGTATCTCACTATTGACTGCCTCTTTTTAATATTGTGCTTTCGAGGAAGACATTGCTTCTTTGAACGTTTGAGGCTCATTTCTCAATAAGAATGCCAAAAAACTTGGTCCAAAGGAAGTAGTTGTCCTTTGACATTTACTACGTCTTGGATTTTCCTCATCAAGCGTACTTACCTTTGCTTCTTCCCAAGGTCGCTTAGATTTTTCATTAGACAACTCACATGCCATTTTATACGGATTAATGTTCTTTAAAAATTCAGCATTATCCCATTCAATTACCGTATTAATATGAATGTCAGTATTTTCTAATTTCTGGACCGGAAACTGATATGCCTTACTATTTGTTGCATATCCTACAAAAACGCAATCAATGATTTTTGGTCTAATTTTTACCCTTTTAGTTTTAGAAACTTGCACTTTAGCGAAACACCCCCACAGTTTAAAATATTTTAAGTTGGGTCTCCTTTATTTCCATTTTTCATATGGAATGGATTGTGTTTTGCTATAGGGAACTCGATTTAGTATTCAATTGGCTGTAAGAATAGCTTCCCCACACAAGTTCTGAGGTAAACTAGAACTTATTAATAAGGCGTTCATCGTCTTCTTTAATATTCTGTTCTTTCTTTCCGCAATTCAATTAGATTGCAGTGAGTAAGGGGCATTTTTTTGTGAATAATGCCATGTTCCAAATATATTTCTTCAAAAGGAGATTCATATTCGATCCCTCTATCACTTCTTATCATTTTGATCTTTTTGTTTAATTGCATTTTAACTTCATTTTTGTATTGCTTGAATGAGTCTATTATTTTATCTTTACTATTACGTAAGTAAATATAGTAATATGTAGTATTGTTCTCAATGAAAGTTATGAAATATTTATTCCAACCGCGGGATGGTATTGACTTCATGTCACAAATATCCATGTGAATTAAGTCTAAAGGATTTGAATTCCTTTCAACGACTTATAAGGATGCTTAACATACTTTGATTCCATACATATTTGACATTTCGAGTTATTACATTCAAACTTAAGCAATACTTTTAAATTAATCATTTTTCACGAAGTTTTGAAGTTGACGTGGCCTAAATGTTCATGCAATAAATTATTTGACTCAAACAAGTAAGAAGAAGCTGAAATTTTATTTATATCAATGGCAATAACATTAGTTCTAAAACGGCCCTCAGTAAAGTAACTTTTTACTATATACATTTCAGTCTTACTAACTACAACCTTGTCGGAAACAAAAACACACTTAAAGTAATTCTTGACTAGAAGTGATATCGAGACTAAATTCTTTAACATTTCAGGAACATGAAGAATATCTTTTAGAGCCACAATCTTTCCCGAAGTCATCTTCAAAGCTACCTTGCATGTTCCTTCAATTTTTATAGTAGCGAAGTTCGCCATAAACATTGTCTCGTTGGGTCCAGCGAGAGAATAAGAAGTAAACAACTCGTTGTTAGCACAACGTCGAGTTGCTCCCGAATCAATCCAAAATTCTCTAGGATTTCCGACTAGGTTGCACTCTGAAAGCGTGGCACATAGGTCGTCTATTTCACCATTCTTCTCAGTCATGTTTGCTTGACTTTTCTTCTTGTCCTTCTTTGGTGCATGACATTTAGTAGCCTTGTGTACAACCTTTTCACAGTTGTGGCAATTACCTTTGAACCTCTTCTTACTTGGATAATTCTTTGGTCCAGACGGCTTCTTTCTCTTTTTACTCGCTGAAGCTTCCTAAATAATATTTGCACCCATTATTGTTGAATTTCCACAAGATTTCTTCTCAGCATCCTTGTTTTCCTCTTCAATCCGTAGAAGAATAATAAGGTCTTCAAGCGTCATATCCTTGCTCTTATGTTACAAGCAATTCTTAAATTCCTTCCACGGCGGAGGCAGCTTTTCAATAAATGTCGCAACTTGAAACGCTTCATTTATGACCATACCTTCAATCATAAATTTATAATTAGTACAACAATCAATATTTTTAATAGAAATATTGTCTCAATTTATACATTCAACAAGCAGGTCATGACAAATAACTTGCAATTCTCGGACTTGCGTTATGACAGATTTACCGTCAATCATTTTGAAATCTAGAAATTTAGCGGCCACAAACTTCTTTAGTCCATCATCTTCAGTCTTGTACTTATTTTCAATGGCATTCCATAATTCTCTTGATGTCTTCATAACGCTATAAACGTTGTACAGGTCATCTTCCAGCCCACTTAAAATGTAATTTTTGCACAGAAAATCAGAGTGCTTCCAAGCCTCAATTATAAGTAAGCGCTCGTTGTTAGGGGTTCCTTCAGGCACGACTGGAACAACCTCTTTAATGAATATTTGCAGGCTTAGAATGATTAGATAAAAGAATATCTTTTGCTAACATCTCTTAAAATCAACACCAGAAAATGTTTTCGACTTTTTCGTTTGTGGCATAGCCGTTGCAAGTGCAGTAGGACAGCTAGGACCTAAAATCCCTGAAACTGTGGTAGCAGTAACAGTCACAGCATGATCAACTTGTTCCTCTCCATTAGTCATTTCTGTCAATATGACACAAATAGATTCAGTAAATGGTGAAGTTTAATCCTTCAACCCAAGACAAAACAGTAAAGAAATTATTCTTAAACTGATTTTAATACAGTGGAGAGATTATTCTTCAAATTGATTAGGAGTAG
This sequence comes from Nicotiana benthamiana, assembly GCA_034376525.1. Taxonomy (NCBI): domain Eukaryota; kingdom Viridiplantae; phylum Streptophyta; class Magnoliopsida; order Solanales; family Solanaceae; genus Nicotiana; species Nicotiana benthamiana. The sequence continues at coordinate 46,826,230 of CM067328.1, forward strand.
AAAAAATCACACATATTTTTTTAATCTCCAACAAACATTAATGTTAGGAGCAGAAATCCATGAAGGTTTTAGTCTCCTCGGTCACAATGAAAATCAGAACAGCAAGGATATATATATATATATATATATATATATATATATATATATATATATATATATATATATATATATATATATATATATATATATATATATATATATATATATATGATTATTTAAGCTTGTTAGAAATTTTGAATTTATAAGTGACTAAAAACAGAAAAATAGATAAATAAAAATTGGCAGTATTATGTTCCGAGCCTACAGATTCCTTGTGTCCTTAAAGAATTTTATCCGTTCACTGTTGCCCAAGGCTAACGGATAAATTCTTCCCAAGATAGAACGGAAACTTCCAACTTAGCGGTAGCGGTACTTCAAACTGCTAAGTTATCAACGAACTCAAAATAATGGTGCAAATCACACGACCGACTAAGATTTCAAGATGAAAAATTCTAAAGGAATGACTGCCTATTTATAGCCAACGAATTTCTAGATTGAAAAGGTGTGAAAGTGGTTGTTCATACTACCTATGGCTATTCGTGAAATGCAACCTTTCTGGTGGCTGCTTAACGCAAAAATATTTAAAATAGAATTAAAGACGGAAATCAAATTAATCCACCGTTACAAATAACGGTCACTCAAAAAATATATAAAATATTAAAATTTAATTAACTAATTTCATTTTTTGTTGGTCTAAAAAAATTATGTGAATTAATCATATCCGAAGACGAAGATGAAGCCAAACCGAACAACGACGCGAAGCCCCTTCCTCTTAGTTTCTTTTACGAGCTTAAGGAAATGCTTATATATTTATACTCAACAAAATATTTGTCAATAACTAATGAAGGACAAAGTGAAAAAGTCAAAATTGTTTCACCTTCTTCTCTCATTCCCATTCACACTACAGTTCAACCCCAACAGTAGGTAGTTTGAGCCTGTCAACCGCAATCCACATGTTTTTCAAATAAAAAATTCCTATATCACTTCACGTAAAATACACAAAAATGATGTAACCCAAATGGTTAATCTCTCGTTCTGTGATGAATTAGTTTAGAATTTTCTATTTTACCTTGCTTCTCAATTCCTAGGTACACATTATGATTTGTGAGTCCATAATGCACTACTTTAATTCATTCCTCTTTTAAACAAATATCTCTCCATAAGTACACATAAAATAAAGTGAAATAACAAGGCAAAAATAATATATCATAAATATATATATATATATATATATGTGAAATAACAAGGTAAAAATAATATATCATATATAGAGAGAGATAGAAATTCATGAACTGGACCACTATTTTTCTTTGGCCAGGTTGAGGAGTGTAATTGAAGTATGAATAAATTAATTTTGCTGTTGGTTTTATTTAGGTTTTCTTACCACGTAAGATTTGAATCTTTTGTTGCAATCTTTCAATGTCACTGGCAAATGGCAATTCACAAAGCTGTCTTCTCGATTGCTTCCAAGCCATTCCCCTATTCACTCACTACTCCCAGACACATTAGTAGTTAGTAAGCTAAACATTGAATTTGGTGATAGAGCTAGAAACTTGATTAAGATGATCTAATAAAAATATATACTATATAAATAATGTACCTAAATTTGCATATATATCAATGGAACTCAACGATTTATAAATGTAATTTCTCTGACGATAAAAATTCAATTGAACCCTCAAAGTACAACAACAACAACAACTCAGTATACTCCCACCAAGTTGAACCCTCAAGGTAGTTATGGCCAAATTAAGTCCCTAGTTATCATCTTTGTCCTTATTTAACTACCAAATTTCTTCATATGGATGGCAATCAATATTACAACGCATTTTCGCTCTTTAATTGAGTTCAACTGAAAAATCACTTTTTTTTAAAAGAAAAAAGGTAACCAAGGTTCAATAAACAACACTAATTTATACAGCACATTAGTCCATGATCTGTAATTTAGTTTCCCGTTGAAGGTCATCATTTGAGAGAGAGTATCTCTGGACAGTCTTATATACTAATTAATACACATTATTATCATTTTTAATAAATTAACAATTTATTGTAAAATACTTGTAAAAATATATATTTTCCAACATTGAAACCCAAGCTACGCTGAAACCCCCCACCCGCATTTTTTTTTTTTTGGTGGCCAACACAGAAACGGATTGTCGCAACAAAAAAAAACGAATTTTATAATCCGAGCTAGCAAGACTAGAACGTGCCAATCATAACGGTAACCATACTTTCCTCTATAATAAATGATCCAAACGGTCTTTAACATGGCCAGAAAGAAAGTTTAAAAAAAACAATTATTCCTGAGCTTGTTTCCATTATTTTTCGGAAAAGTATTTAACAAAAAAAAAAAGAATCTTCGAATTTTTTTGTTAGAAGTGTTTAAAATAAAGGGAAAAGGGTCAGAACTGCCCCTAACGTATTGACTTCAGGTTAAAAATGGCCTCCGTTAACTTATTTTGAAGAAAATATCCCTACCGTTAAAAATATGGCATATTTGTGCCCCTAAATCTAACAATTGACTGTACTTATATTTAAAACGGTAAGGGCATTTTTTTCAAAATAGATTAACGGTAGGGGTATTTTTAAACTAACTTGTTTAGATTTAGGGGCACAAATATGTCAGAATTTTAACGGTAGAGATATTTTTTTCAAAATAAGTTAACGGAAAATATTTTTAACCTGACGTCAATATGTTAGGGGCAGATCTGACCCTTTTCTGTAAAATAAAAAAGTACTACTGGAAATAAACATTCAAACAAGTTTTTTGTAATGTAATTTATCTCTTCACACGGAAAGAAAATTGTAACCAGCTGGGACACCGCCCCTCTCTTCTTCTGTCGTTAGTTGTCAACAAATTATTAGTCCAGTCCAGCGTCCTTATTTCAAATTAATTTTCTTCTAAACCGACTAACTAAAACTAAAATTTATTTTTCCCAATATTTCCCTCCTATAAATAGACTCTCCTCCTTTCCTTTTTCTCAAACGGTACTCAACAGCAGTAATATTCCTCTTTTATCTCGAAAAAGCTCTTCGTCAAAGGTTTAGAATGGCATACTCAAAGGTAATTGTTACTCTAATGTTGGCTTTGGTTGTTGGATCTGCATTTGCTCAGGCACCAGGAGCATCTCCGGCAGCTTCTCCGAAGAGTTCTCCACCACCGGTAGCATCGTCACCTCCGGTGGCGACTCCTCCATCTGCAGTAACACCTGTCTCTGCTCCTGCAAATGCTCCTACCACTGCTTCTTCTCCATCTGAATCTCCATTGGCATCTCCTCCAGCTCCACCAACCGTCGGTAACCCGGCATCATCTCCTTCCGGTGGTGCTGCTCCTCCGTCCATCAGTGCCTCTCCCAGCGGTTCTCCTACCTCATCTCCCAACTCTGCTTCCTTGAACAGGGTTGCCGTCGCCGGATCTGCTGTCGTAGCTATTTTTGCTGCTACTTTGATGCTTTAATTCTCTGATCTGTGAAATTCTTTTGTTATATATTGCCGGAGCCGACGACTTTTATGGACGGCGGTAGTCGTGGCCGCTGTTGATTCTTTCTTACTGCTACTATTTGTTGTTGATTATTACTGGATTCTTTGTTTATTTATGGAGACATGTATTCATCAACTAGTTAATAATTTGTTCTGTTGAAGAGCTTCCATATTTTATTAAATCGGAACTTGTCTATAATTTCAAAAACAAGGTTTACAACTCCGAAAATATTACTCCCTCCCTTCTAATTCATATGAACAAACGGCTCGATAGACGGAGTGCGGGGCCTAAAGCTAAATTTTAATTTAAGGCTTTTTCGATGTAAAACTGTTAATGTTATTTATTTGTTATAATACAACCAAATTCTCTTAAAACTATGCCATAATAATTATGGACATAATAAATGATTTATCACAAGATTTTGTTATCATTATAAAGAATTATAAAAATAATTATTTAAAATATACTTATTTTATATATAACATGAAAAATATTTTGGGCCCTATATTTTTGGGCGCATAAAACCGTGGCTTTAGTTGCCTTGGAGTTGAGCCGACTCTGCATTTGACTAACACAAAGTTTAAAAAGAATTAAAAATTTTAAAATTTGTGATCTTAAATAAATTTAAAACGTATATTTTTATGGTTATAAAAATTTATTATCAAGAATAAAATTATAAGTTTAAATTTAATTATTATTAAATTTAGAAAAAAAGGTTCAACATTCCTTTCAAAACTTAGAATAAAGCAAAGTCAGGTTTGCTGCAAAATCAAAAAAGGACAAGACAATCAACATGCATTAAAACTTACTTCCACCTCCACGTGTTATATAATAAGGGTGTTAAATGATAGATTGGATCGAGCCGGGTCGGGTTTAGTGTATTTTTAATTTTTTTTTTGTGAAATTTTGTATAATTATGTAGGTTATATTAAAGTTTTTGTATTAATTTAAAAAATACAAAGAAGATAGAAAAATTGCACTTATAAATTGCAAGTACTATGTTTATTTCAAAATTAAAGTTTGCATTTAAAAAGTAAATTAACAAAAAAATAATAAAACTAAATTTTCATGTATAATAAATTAATAATACTTCAAATTAATCTAACAAACTAAAACGTTAAGCATAAATATGTCTAATAATTTTAAAATAACACAAATTATCGAAAAATCTTAAATACGAGTTTCCGGAGGACGCTCAAGACAATACTTTATATGCCTCCTTAAACTGCCTGTGCCACACTCTGAACGAAATTTTAAGGACTTGACCACAATTCTTGCACTTTAATTTCTGACCTTCTTCATTTTTTTCTACCACCTCAAAGTGTTGCCAAACATATGAGCGCACTCTAGAAATACGAGGCATGATTTAATTTGAGATTGAGACTAGAAGTCTTGCAAGTTTGAGAATGAGAGAAATTGAGATTAAGAAACGAGTATTAAGTGAAGAAATGAAGAGGGGGGATATTTATTGTTTTGGAGAAGGTTATTTTTATAGATTAAAAAGGGGTTAAAACTTAAAAAAATTTAAAAATAATATTTATGCAATTTTTCCGTTTGCCAACGGACTAGTTCATGGTCTGACTGTTGCCAACGGTCAGTGGGGCCCACATATTTTGAAAATTAAATAAACAAAAAGTAAATGTTTTTTGGCCGTTGAACTGGGTCGGTCCGAGCCGATTAACCCGATAAGGGTTACTGTTCACTGAATCGGGTTCAATCGGGATGGTTACTCGTTTTCACTAACCTAAATGGACCAACCCCTCTATCCTCTATGCAACCTAGCCCCCTCTAACCGGTCCGGACCGATTCCAGATTTATCCGGTCTGGGCAAATCTGAAATCGTGCTGATCCAGCCTTTTAACTCCCTTATGTTATAATGTGACTTTTATGTGTTAGAGTTTGACTTATTAGAGAGTACAGGAAAAGAACTTTTTGGTGCGTGGTCTAAACATATGGTAACCATAAATTGTATCAAAATAAATCTGGGTTTTATCGGGTTAATACATATTTGTTCATAGATTTTGTTTATATTTTGATAAAATTTCAAATTCTAAATCGCCAAAATATCATTATTATATTTTTAAAAATTGCCTCAAATTTTTGTATTTTATAAAAAAACGCATCGTTTGTTATTTTGTAATAATATTGCTTCGTTTTCTCAGTCATCTAATAGTGTATCAAGCAGTTCATTATAAAAATAATAATTTGTGCCAAATTTATTTATGTTCAAGACTATGGTTTATAATAATATAATAAATGTTATTGATAATGATATTGTTGGGTATTTGTGATAGTTTTTAAAATTTGTAGGTATAAATTATGTTTCGTGTTTTTCCAAAATATGTTTTGAAAATTGATGTCTAAACATATTTTCATATTCAAACCAAACTTCACCCAAATCAGAAGTTTCAAAACAAATTTGGAAATCTATGGCCAAACGCTAGCTTAAAATTCATTACTTAAATGGTCGCTTCTTTATTCAAAATTATCTAGCAAAGTCATATTTGTATTGTTTGTAACATAAAAGTCACTTAACTATGCATACAGCACTCAGAAAGTCACTCAACCAGATTTATCAAATTTTTGATTGTCAAATATCTATTTTACCCCCTAAATTATCAACCCCCCCCCTCTCTCTCTCTCTCTCTCTCTCTCTCTCTCTCTCTTCTTTAATGTTATGATTTTTTTCTTTTTAATCAACATTATGAACTTACCTATGGAACAAATAAGTTATATTTATTAAAAAAATAAAAAAATAATTTTCTAGAATATATAATATCGAAATAATAAAAAACTGAGCATAATTTTCAATAATATATAACGGATATCATAAAAATACTTTATTTTAAATAACTATTTTATATTAGGAGCATAGAATATATATTATAAGATTTCGTTTTCTTTCACTCTCAATTGGGTAAATACATTTTTGAGTTTTTGTTGTTAATATCCAAATTCTTATAACAAACTGTTCTAATTAATATTTTTAACTATGCCTAATAATTTATTATTCCAACATTATATATGCTTAAATACTATTTTTAAATTAAAGAGTTAATAAATTAAAAGAAGACAAAAGTTAATAATTTAGAGGGTAAGTGACCTTCTGAGTGCTATAGTTATTGCTAAGTAACTTTGCTGTTACAAACGAGATAAAGATAATTTGAATAGGTAATTTCAAATAATTGAGTGATCAATTAAGTAATGGACTCTAAATAATCATATACATATAAATATGTTGAGAATAGAATTAGAAGTCTAAAGATAAACCTTTATAAATATAAAAATAATTTTTTTTCAGGAAAAAATGTACTACATAAATTAGGACGCTAGAAGTAATAAAGTAGTTGCAGTAACTCATATGTGGAAGGTTTTAGAGAGAGAATGTCCACCTTCTCACTACACCCTCAACCGGAACTATCCACCTCAATACCACCAAAACCATCGGATATACCACTTTCTACACAAAACCCACTGCCTATTGCATCAAGGACCATCACCAAAGTTGCTTCCTATAAGGAAAAATTAGAATAAGGAGAACTAATCTCTATGGGTAACAATTCAATTGTTGAAGCACAAAGTTCTCCAACTGATACACAAATGCATGATAAGGCGGAAACTTCAATGGATCCAATATGCAAGAGTTTGAAGCAAGTCACACTAAGTGAAGAAGACAAATATCGAATATGCAATCCATGGAAGTATTCATTAATAATCAAGTTACTAGGCAAGAGAATTATGCATCAATATCTCAAAAGAAAAACACAAGGCCTATGGGGAATTGATGAAAACTACCCCCTCATCGACCTAGGGGAAGACTACTATACTGTCAAATTAATGAAGGAAGAGAACATGATAAAAATTCTACATAATGACCCATGGTTTATTAATGGCCATTTTCTATCCATAAAAAATGGATTCCAAACTTTGTTGTAAATAAGGCAAGCCAAAGTAGCACGGCAGTGTGGATTAGATTATCCCAACTTTTTACGAAATTCTACGATGGGATAATTCTCACAAAAATTGGAAATTATATTGGTAAACTCCTAAAGGTGGATGAATGTACATTGGTCACCCTAAGAGGAAGATATGCTAGACTTTGTGTAGAATTTCAACTTGACAAACCTGTCCAAACATCCATCCTTATTGGCCAACAACCCCAACCTATCCTATATGAAGGGGAAGAATTTCTATGCAAAGATTGTGGTTGACTTGGACATACCACAGTTGAGTGTCAATATAAATGTAGACCAAATGAACAACATCAAGATTAGACCAATGAGGAAGAAGAAGGTGTTGCAAGGGCAGCCATAAATAAATGGAAAACAATGCATTTCCCATGGAAAGGTAAAGGAAAACAAACCAATCCACAAAGAGGGATGGCAATCAACTCAAAGGGACCAGGTAATATTACTCCCCCATTGATGCATAGAGCAGGTAAGTTGCCCATGTTCCCAGGTATGATCTTCTCTACTGCCATGTCTATTCCAAAGTCTTCTAATTCAAATTCCAAGATAGATACTCAATTAGACCTAAGGGGGAAAATGGCCTTAGAACCACAACAACCAATTGGAAAACCCCCTTACAATAAGGTAAGTAGTTTAGCTACAAAACCACATGAGCCCATGGTTTTGGAAAATCCTAAAGGAAAAATTAGTAAAAATGAAAATAATTTGCATGGCATGAATCTTACAACTGGCAAAAACGTGTCATTGCCAAATCTTCCCAATCATGATCAAAATCTTTTGGCTAATAACAAAAACAAGAGCTTAACTAACGGACTAATCCAACTACTAAAGGACAATAAGGTTATTATTCCTACTACTAAACTAGTTGGCAACTCTAACACCCAATCAAATAACACACATGATCAAGAGCTCACAATTGACATGCAAATCACATACACTAACGACCAATCTCCCATGAAACACTTGGAGGAAGAAACAAGCCAAATGGGGGTGACAAAATCTATGCAAGATCTTGCATCAAAAGATATAAATCACGCGCAAGACATTCAGGACCCCCACTCTCCCTTAACTTTACACTACACAACTATCAATCCTACTACCCAAATACTCCCTCATACGCCTATATCTTCCCTTAAGGCAAATAATGGCACGCACACCACTCACAGTAAGGAGGAGGTAGACTTCTCCAACTATTCCATCTATCAAGGAATCCCACAAGAACAATCTCCTACCTCTTCCACAACAAATCCAGCCCCAACTAATAATCTATGCTCAACCTCCAAACCCTCCCAACCATGTACCCCAATCTTGGGTGGAACTAGGGTTACAAGGACAAACCATTTCCTTCAACATAGAGATCAATGGTCAAGACACCATTCTCATAATCTAAAACACTCACTTCCTGGCTCAACTAATTTCGGAAGGAATGACATTGACTATGAACTACTATGTCAACCAAATGTGGATGAGCAATATCCTCCAACCCCTTGCACCGTCAATGAACCAACATCTAGTCCAAAACATGCAAGAGATGTGGCATATTCCCCACAATGCCAACCAACAACTCTCACAAAACCCACCAATCAATCTCCCATTCTCTGCTCCGGAGGATCTAATAATGTTGAGCCCCATCTTCATGTCATGGACACCACAGCAACAACAACACATGCAAGGCCGACCACTAGGTCCACAACCAAATCCAATAGAGGTGAAGCCTCTAGTGGCAATGCCAAACATGCAAGGCCAGCAGGAAGCTCAAGAAGAGGAAGAGGAGGATGACGACGACCTAGAGATTCTATTGGAGCCCCCAATGGGCTTTTCAAACCTAAACGAAGTAAAAATACTAATCTTCAAGGAAAGGCTAGACAGGAAGTATATTTTCAGCTGCCCAAAGACACTCTACAAATGCTCATTGGACATCCGTCCTCCCCACGATCCCACAGTGGGCAAAAATTTAGTAATTCTAGTTACCTCCTTGAGGAGGAATCCAAACAACAAACTAACTATGAACCTAATGATACAGCCTAGCCATATTATTGTTCGGAATGTTAGGGGTGCCAATAATAAAAACTTCACTAGGAAGTTTTGTGAAATAATGGATACACACAAGCCTAGTCTAGTGGCATTACTAGAAAAATGGATAGTCATATCTCCATTTTAGAAGGATATAATTTCAATGAAATGGTAGAAGTTCCAGCTAAAGGTAACTCTGGTGGAATGGTCTTTTTATGGAACACGGCCGTAGTGATCGTGTATAACTTCACAAGGAATTGCCAATCCATCCATACAATGATAGAGGTAAAACCCAAAAACTTCACTTGGCTCATCTATTCTGTCTATGCTAGTAACAATATAGATAATAGGTTGTTATTGTGGGATAATTTTAAATATATCTATGATAGGTACTAGGGACCTTGGTTAGTAACGGGAGATTTCAATGAGTTAACAAACTGTAGTGACAAATTTGGAGGTAGACCTATAAACCAAAAAAGATCCAACTCTCTATTAAATTGCTTTGATTATTGTAACCTTATAGACCTAGGATACAAGGAATGCAAGTATACTTGATCCAACCACCGTAGGAAAAATAAGGGCCTAATAATGAAAAGATTAGACCGTTTTTATGCTAACGAGAGTTGGCTAACTGAGTTTAACAAGGTAACAGTCACTCACTTACCTAAGGTGCACTCCGACCATAACCCAACCCTTATTAATATTAACAATTAGCTCAATAACTCTAGCAACAAACCCTTTAGGATGGAAACCTACTGGTGTACTCATCCGGATTTCCCTAGAATAGTACAAAATAGTTGGAACGATAAAAACATACAAGAAGGAGCAATAAAATTCCAAGAAGACATGATGACTTGGAAGAAGGAGACTTTGGCAATATATTTGCAAAAAAAATACTCAACGTATAGAAGGAATACAAAATTCCCCTAACTACCCTTATAGTACCTTTCTCAAAATTTAGAAACTACCCTAATAAGTGACTATGAATCTACCCTCAAAATTGAAGATGACTACTGAAAGCTAAGACCTAGAATTAATTGGCTAAATGACGGCGATGCAAATACTAGATACTTCCATACACAAGCTACAAATCGTAGAAGGAAAAACAATATTGTCTTTTTCAAAGATAATAATGGTAAACGGATTGAAAATCATAAGGACATTATGAACTTTGTGACAAATTACTTCAATAATATATTTACTACTTCTCATTAATCCTCTACTTGGTATAAGGATACTAGTACTAGTCATAATTGTAGCAAACTTGACTTATCATGTCTTGACAAACCTCTTAGGAACTTCGAGGTTAGAAGAGCCATATTTTCCTTTAATCCAAAAAAATCCCCTGGGTCTGACGGGTTACACCCTTTTTTTTCAGAAATTATGGCCTACACTAGGGTATAAGGTGATCAATCTATGCCAAATTTTCAACACAAGGCAGATTCCTTATAACTCAATAAAACTTATGTTTGTCTAATCCCAAAATTCAATAATGCGAATAAGATTTATAACTTTAGACCCATAAGTCTTTGTAACACCCTCTACCAAGTCGTTAGAAAAATCATTGCTAACAGGTTTAAACCATTCCTTAGAAAAATGGTTAGTGATCATCAAACTAGCTTAATAAAGCATAGGCACCCTTGTGATAATTCCATCATTATTCAGGAGGTCCTCAAACGTTTTAATAAAAAAACAAAAATTGGAAATCGGCTACTAAAACTTGACCTAGAAAAGGCTTTTGACAAATTGGAATGGTCTTTCAACAAGCCCTTATATACCATGGAATACCTCCTAATATCTCCACATTTATCATGAACTATGTCTCTACATCATCCATATCAATCCTTGTTAATGGCAACACGACAAAGTACTTTTCTCCAACTAGGGGAATAAGTCAAGGAGAACCTATGTCTCTATACATTTTCATTCTATGTATGGACTTGCTCTCTAAAAACATATAACATCCAATTGATATTCTAAGATGGGACCCTATTATTTTAAATAAACATATCCCCCATTAGCCCACTTATTTTTTGCGGATGATCTTACACTAATGGGAAAAGCTAACAAGAAGACCATTAGTAACATGAAATATATTTTGGACAACTTTAGCCAATTTTTTGGCCTGAATATTAATAAGGACAAATCCAAACTTCTTCTCTCAAGAAATTATCCTAGTGATATTCTTAGTTGGGTCACATCCAAACTAGATATTACAGTCAGTAGGGTCTTTGGTAATTACCTTGGTTTTCCTATGAGTGGCACATCTCCTAAACATAGAGACTATCTCCCCCTAATTGAAAAAATGAGGGCCAGGCTTAATGTCTGGAATGAAAACTAGATCAATATGGCTGGTTTTTGTACCCTCATTAAATCTACTCTCAACACAATTCCAAACCACCAAATGCAACTATCAATATTACCCAGTAAAACTCTAAAAAAATTGACAAAATCCAACGTAACTTCTTATGGGAATCCACCCCGAAAAAAAGAAACTCCACATGATTAGCTGGATATGGTTACAAGGCCTAAAGAATTAGGAGGATTAGGAATAAGAAAGGCAAAACAAAAAAAACTAGCCCTCCTGACTAGTCTAGTGTGGAGAATCTTAACCAACCCCTCTTCTCCTTGTGTTACGTGTTATTGGAAGCTGTTATGTCCTTAACAATAGTGTTAGAAACCCCTCTCACACTTGGAAAAGTATTCTAAAAGGCTGGGTCATTTGCAAAGATGGTATTAGATTGCCAATTGCAAACAACCCTAACTTATCCATTTTGAAAACAAACGGGATACCCAAGTATGGCTCTCTAAGGAGCAAAGTCATTGGCTCTATTAATAAAGGAGAATGTAACCTAACCCTAAAAGATATTGACAGCCAAAATATGCCAAGTATTTTGTTCAATATTCCTGCTAACATACTCAATAGCATCCACTCAATAATAAATTCTAATAATAGGGGGAATAATATTATTTGGGCTAGTAACACTAGTAACATTTTCACAACTTCCTCTTGTTACAATCTTATCGATAAAACCCTTATGTTACCCTTAAGTGTCAGGATATAAACTTCAATTGGATATGGTAGTTGGAATGCCCAAAAAAATCCAATTCTTCATATGGAAATGTTGACATTCAAGATTACCTACTAGAGAATACCTTGGAAAAATAGGTATAAATATTAACACAAATTGCCCAATTTGTAAAACAACAGAATCTCTCATTCACATATTTTGGGAGTGTGAAATAGCCAAAAAATTTTTTGCCGCCATAGGAGTACCTTTTTCCAACCCTAGACCTCAAGAAAACTGGTTACACTTCCTAAAATGAAAATTTACCCATGCCAGACATATCGATGTGAGAGGAATTAATGCCTTTCCTTGCGTCTTGTGGTCTATTTGGAAAAATAGAGATGATAACAATAGCAATAATACAAAGAATAGGATAAATACTAGTAAAATATTGAATCAAACAATGGAATTCAAGTTACTAGCTACTGCAGCCAAATCCACGACCACCCCGGTTAAAATCCAAGTAAAATGGTATCCCCCCTATAGGTAGGTACAAAATTAACTCTGATGGTACCTTCAACGAAGAAATATGCAGGGCAGCATAGGTGGACTGATTCATATTCATAGAGAAGATTGGATAGTAGGGTTCCATACTAGCTTGGAAAGCACATCTCCAATTCATTTGGAACTATTAGCCTTTCGGCAAGCATTACAAATAGTCTTGCAAAGACACATTATGCCTTGTGAAATAGAGACGGACGCAACGGATGTAATCCGTCTCCTGGAAGAAGATTATCCTTCTTAAAAATATTTGATTAATGATTGCAGTTTCTTAATGGACAGGCTGACGGAGAAGGGGGAGATCAAAATGAAGCATAATTTCCGTGAAGTCAACAAAGTGGCGCATCTCTTGGCAAAAGAAGCTCTAAATCATAGCATCTATAATAGTATTAGTCTAATCGGAATAACTCCAAATTTTGTGGAAAAAGCTTTGCTAAATGACAAGGAGGGTAGTTATATTAGCAGAAATAGTACTTTAATGGCATGTAATATATTAACTTCGTTTGGGAATGATAATGCCACAATAGGCATCAAACAATCATGTACCAATGTTGGCCTTATGGGACGTGTCCCCTGGGGTTCGACAAAGGACTAGTACTTTATTATTGTTATATATATATATATATATATATATATATATATATATATATATATATATATATATATATATATATATATATATAAAATATGCTTTAACCTTTAAAAAAACTCATATGTGGAAATAGCTAGATAAAAAGAAACTAGGACACCAATATTGAAAAATTGCAAAATTTGCCATTTGTGGGCAGCATCTGGAGTGGAGTAGATGAAATGGAGGTTAGTATCTGAAGTCTTATGTGACAAAAAATATTACCAAAACTCAAAGGCAGGTTCTACAGAGCGGTGGTTATACCGGCCATGCTGAGTATTGGGCAGTCAAGAAGTCTCAAACCCAGAAGATGAAAGTGGCAGAAATGGGGATGTTGATATGGATGTGTCGGCACAGTAGGCTGGATAAGGTTAGAAATGCAGAAATTCAGGAGAAGGTGGTGTGAACACGTGAGTTTTGCCCTATATATGAATAACTCCCATAAAATTCAAAATAAAATAATTTTTAGTTTGTTTGCAATTGTTGTGAATATTGTGTTATTTTTCTTGTATTATTTGTATTTATATGTGCATGTTTATTTTGTTTAAATTAATAAAAATACAAAAAATATGTTGCATTTGTATTTTAGTATGTAACTCTACAATTAGGAGTAATCAAGTTTGTTTTACAAAATGAAAATCACAAAAATAGGCATCTTTTACATTTTTTGCCTTTAAAGTCAAAATTGTGTGATTGTGTTTTAATTATTATTTAATTTTAGATGATAATTATTATTCGGAGTTAATTAGTATTTTTTTGATAATTTTGGGTTTTTATAATTTAATCTTATCATTTTAGTTAGCAAACGAAAAAAAGAGCAAAAAATATGAAAGAAAAATCGGATTGGGCCTCTTATCCTAATTTGAATTCACCTGGCCCAAATGTCTTACAAGTCCAACCCAAAACCCACCGGGTCAACCTGACCTGGTCTGCCCCATAACCCAAACAACCCCCCTCATTTTTGCTTCATTTCATTACACTACATCTAAACAAAACCCTAAAGACCCCAACCCCTATTCTCCTCCAGCCGCCACTCACCTAGGCACCTAACCCCCTATTTTTTTTCATCTTCCGCACACCACCCTTATCATCCAAACAGCCCCTCCCCCTACCTTGTCACGACAGAAGCCATGAACAACCAGCCTCCATCTCATCTTCCTCACGTAACCAGCAGCCCCACGCCCTGCCCAAACGACCACCATCTCGTTCACCAAACGACCCCCATGGACCGCCCGCGAACCAGCTCCAAATCTACTGTCCAAACATCCAACTCCGTCACCTTCACAGCCATTTTCATCAGCCCATCAACCATGGTTGCCCTTACCATTTTTCTTCCAGCCAAACACCACCACCAGCCATAGCCTAGCGAACTCCAGCTCGTCCAGTTCGTCGTCCAGCTCGTTCAATTTGTCGTCCAGTTAGTCCAGTCTTCGTCGTCTTCGTCATCTAGTATGAGGTCGTTGAGGTCGTTTGTCGTCAACTCCAGGTTTGTTCGTTGATTATTAGTTCCGTTCGAGTTCAAAGAATAAGTAGTTCGAGGTCTTTGTTGAGATTCCGGGCAGATTCGAGTTATTTTTTTTGGCTTCAAAGTTTCCGGGCAGATTTGTTTCCATTCGAATTTGTCGTTGTTTCGATTCGGTTAGTTGGTTTAAGTCTCATTTGTGTCCGTATTTTTTTTATATTATCGAATCTAAAATTAGTATATGTTTGATTATTTTCTTGTTCGTTACATTTCTTGATTATTCCTTTAGTTTGTTTTTATTCATTTGTCCTTGTTTAGTTTTAATATAGAAGTGTGTTGGTTTAATCACCTGAATCCTTCATCTTGGTTATAATATTGTTGGATTTAGTTTGAGGTTCAATTGATAATTTTTGTTTAGTGATTTGAATCTACTTGTTTGTTATTGTTGTTGAATCTGAAAGTATATTTGTTAAAAATTTTGTTCAGTCAAGATAATTGCAGTTGGTTCTTTGTTGTTCAACATGTAGTTTGAATTTATTGATTGAGTTTGATTAGGAATTGGCTATATCTGCTGTATCTTGGTTAATTGATTAGGTGAATATGTTATAGCTGATGGGGGGTAGAGTAGTATTTTTTAGTAATTTTGTGGGTATTTTGGGAATCGATTAAAGGTGGGCCTTAATTAAAATAAGAGGGGACAAGGGTCAGTGGGGGACAAGACATAATGATGTAATGTAAAAGGGGGGATAATAATAAAAGGTCTTGTTTGACAAATGAAGAGAGGAACTGTGGGGTCCGTATTGACTGTTCTTAATTAATTGGAAATCAGAAATAATATAGTTAATAATAAAAGTCAAAAGATACACATAGTAGAAGAATATTGGGCTGGAAAGTAAAAGAGAAAAAGGGGTTGTAATAATAAGAAAAGAGTGAAGAAAGGGTCTTGTCTTGTGGTATAAAAGAGGAGTCATTTGATACTTAAAAATGAGGATTTGAGAGATAAAAATTTCAAAACTTAAGAGTTTAGGGGAGGAATTTTTGGAGATAGAAATTTCAGAACTGAAAAAGGTAGACCAGATTTTCAGAACTAAAGAAAAAAAATAGACTTTCAATCTTGAGAGTTGAGGATCGAAAGAATAGGACTGATATTAAAAAATCATAGAAAGTCAGTAGTTGTAGAAATTCTATCTTGAGTGTGAGGTTGACTCTTGTCTAGTGAAGTTAGTGATAGAGTGAGTGGTGGGCTAAGCTTAGTACCGAAGAGCTTGAGTCTATTTTTCTTCTCGAGTGTTTAAAATCAGAAAGTTATTGGCATTCTCTACTTTGGTTGTTGTTTGTTTTCCTGGTACTACGAGTATTCATTTGGTGTTGCTGTTGGGTTTCTTGAAGTTGTTACTGGGTTTTCTTGAGTTTTCTATTTGGTTAATCTATTCCTAGGATCTTCTTGCACTGTTTGTTACTTGTTTACTGTTGTGGTTACTGAACCTATTGTTGTTGTGTTGTACTACTGCTGCACTACTGACTTCTTCCTCTTCTTTTCTTTCCAAATACTAGGTACACAATTGATACAGTGGTTCTTGTAGAATGAAAATTGAAGCATGAATAAGAAATGAATAGTTGAAGTTTTCAATTCGCTGTAGTTGTTTACTTGCTCGTATACACAGTAGAATACTTCTTTCATTAGAGTCATGTAGTTATTTGTTTGTGTATAATAGGACATGCCTATCCTATAGTAGATTTAGTTGTCAAACTTCTGCCCTTGTATACTTTCAGTTAGTAGAGACTAATGTTGTAATAGCCATGCTATGCTAGTTCGTTATTATTTGTCAAGAAGCATGTTTTGTACTATTGATTAATTTCAGCATGTAAGCGGTTTAGGATAAAAATTAGATTTTTTAAAGTTCTTTCACTCCAGTAGCATGTCACTTTAAATTCGCAAAAATCTGTTAACAAAAAATAACACAAGTTCACCTTTTAATTTGACAAGATTTGAGCATGTGTAGTATAATGTAATTAGGTATTAACATGTAAATAAATTGATTAGGCCTTAATTTGAGTAATGACGACCCAGGTCCGGATTGTGTTGTACACGTTGGGCCTGCGGCCATAACTATCAAATGAAATGTTTATTACGTTCATTTCATATTTAACGAATCATGTTTGAAACCTAGCTATAATAAATCTCAAGCATGTAAATAAATTAGGTGATTTTTTCCTTCCTAGAGACAAATGAAAATAGCAAACATAGTCGTTGTAGAAGTCTTTTAAAATAAATGAAGCGTGCCTCACCAAAATAAATTACAAGCTGTGGGGCCCTCTACACGTGATTGTAAAGTTACTTAGACTTCAGGATGGGCCGTTTAGCAAATTTCAAGGTCTTTCCCAAAATAACTATACGCTAGTCGCTGTAGGCGCGTCTTTAATAAATTACTTTTTTTAAATTCGGGTGTACATTGATGCACCCAGTTGCAAATCTCAACGGAGTCGAAATGTCTCGACCACCACGTGTACATTGGTTGTGACGTGGTTCGAGATATGTTTTCACAAAGTTGCAATTCCTTTGATAAAAATGAACAATAATAATAATAGCGGTAAAAAAGTCATAATTTGCACTAAGTACATAATTGTTAAAATTAGATAAATAAGCCGAATATGATAGTTGAGCGACCGTACTAGAACCACAGAACTCAAGAATGCCTAACACCTTCTCCCGGGTTAACACAATTCCTTATGCGGATATCTGGTATGCAGACTATAATTTAGAGTCAATTCCTTTACTCGATTCGGGATTAAAACCGGTGACTTGGGACATCCTAAATCTCCCAACTGGCGACTCTGTAATAAATAAATAAATATCACTTCGATTGGTCTTTAATTGGTAAAACTCCCTTCACCCTTCGGGGGCGTAAAAACGAGGTGCGACAGCTCTGGCAATTCTGCTGGGGATCATTTGCCCCGAACCACTGGTTCAGGGTTAGAAATTTGAGCTTAGAATAATTGTTATATTTGGATTTATTTATTATCAGATGTTTATTACATTTTTTGGATTTAATGTGCAAAGTGTTGCTTGTTACCGCTTTGATATTATTTAACTGTATATATAAACTGTGCCGAACCCTTCTCTCTTCACCTCCGGGATGTGCTTACTGGTTGGGATCCCTATTTTGTTAGTGTGATACCTTGGAATAAAAAGAGGCTCAGACAAGTTACTAAGTCGGATGACCTTTTGGTTTCTGGAAAGTTGCCCCCTCCTCGACTCGAGTTGTCCGCTCGGATAAGCCAGGTCTAGAACAAAAACCCAAGTTTGAAACCTAGTATAACAAAACATCATACCGGATCCCTAGTAGGAATGCTTATTTGCATCACGTTGCATTTGACTTAGGGGACTCAAAACAGGGCTTAGGTCCGTCTAAGACTAGCAACATGAAATGAAAACAACATCCTGATGCATCTTATTTGGTTTTTCGTGCATTTATTTGTCTCGGCCCGCATGCTGACCAGCTTTTTGAATATCGGAAATATTGTGAAATCGATAAAAAAGAGAGAAAAATAGCAAGTGGGGAGTTAATTATTTATTTTAGAAAAACCAATGTTCAAGTACTGGCAAAACTCCGCCGAAATTTTAAAAATTAAAAAAAAATTGTTTTATTTTAATATTCTGTTTTACTAAAAGCAAAGGGAAAATAAAAAAAAAAGTCTTTCATTGTTGGAAAATTGTTTACTGAAAAAGAAAAAGAAAAAGTGTCTTTTATTTTTAGCTTGGAAAAATAGGTTGTTTTATTGTTCGTTAAAAAAGAAAAAAAAAGAAAAAAAAGAGCCATGTTTCTAAATATAATTTTAATTTATTTATGAAATGCAAAAAAATAAAAATGACAAGAGTCATGTTTTAAAATGGTTTTTTTGCTGAACTACGTCAGTTTGATTCTCACAGGGTGTGAGATACGAAGGCAGCCCTCATCGGGTCCAACTTCCCCGTTTTCTAAAATAGCCAAAAATATGTCAAATTTTAATTTCATCATAAAGAAGTCGGTTGACGTTGTTTTGACAAAACATAGTCGAATGTTTCCGAAAGGGATGCCGGAAGGCTGACTTTGCATAAACAGCCACCTTTGGGTCATTTTTTAGATTTGATCCAGTTAACCCACACAACTTTAAAAATCTTCGTCCCCGAGGCGTTGAAAGGCCACGTTTGCAATATTGAGTTTTCTATTTTGAAAAACAAGAAAAGGTCATAAATATGTCGAGTGACGATGTTTTGTCAAAACATAGCCGAATGTTCTCGAAAGGGACGTCGGAAGGCTGACTTTGCATAAAGAGCCACCTTTGGGTTATTTTTTAGATTGACCGATTGACCCGCATAGCCTTAAAATATTCGTCTTCGAGGCGCTGAAAGGCCGTGTTTGCAAAACCAGGTCTCTTATTTAAATTTGAAAAAAAAGAGTTTGTGGGCAAGTGAATGCCGTTTGGATTTTTAGTCAAAATAAGCCGAGCCAGCTTCGGCAATGTATTAAACCGTCTTGCCGAGATAGCCTTAGAGTATCTTTTGGTTGTTGAAAGGCTATTTTCATAAAATAATGGACAAGTTTGTAAAATAATCCTTCCCGGCCTCAATATTTATGTGAAATTGAAAAGGGGCCACATTTGCAAAAATAGCCATTTGGTTAAATTTTTCAAACAGGGAAAGGAATCTGGCTATTTTTTTTTGATTTTGTAATTCTTTTGATTAGCATATGTGGTATGTTTAATTTTCAAGTCTGTATGTTGTCGTTTCGTCAAATTTGTTAGTTTGGCCAGTTTTTAAACAATTGTAATTAAAGTTTCTTTTATTATGAAATCTGAAAATCCAAAAAAAATGTTTTATTGTCATTTAACTTTTATTAGTCCAAACTACGCAAGGTCTGATTCATGCGAGGACATGATACGTAGGCAATCCATATAAGATTCGACCACCATTAAAAAAATCAAATATAAGGGAAAGTTCGGGAAATTTTCTATGGGGAATAATTACAATAAGACGAAATGACGCACGTAACTGAAGCGGATGCATGATAGACCGATTTAATTGCTGAGTGCACTGCATCCCTATTATATGTTTGCCTATTTGTCGAATCCCTACTGCTAATGTGATGGCTTCACTTTATTGTGTTCAAATAAGAAAGTCGATTGGTTGTGGTAACTCTTCCCTGCAAAACAAAGTCGAAAGATAATGACAGAGAACCTCAGAACCGAGTGGGTCAATATTGATGACCGACAACAGTTGGTTGAACGGAACAACGGGTTGGAAGAAGAAGTGAAAATGTTGAGACGACATGTGGCAGACATGTATCAGGCATGGCTGGCTGGAAAGGTACCCATACCGCCACCGCCTGGTTTTTCCAATGATGTCATCACCCAACTTTGGCATCTCCCGATCACCTTTTTGTCTCCGTCACTCTTCCATCAGACATCCTCCCGGACCACTCCTTCATAACACAGATAGAAGAGACTAAAGAAGATTTTGGGAAGTTCTGGCTTAAATGGAGTGAGCAAGTTGCTGGGGATAGCCTTACCATGGAAGGAAAGACAGTGTTGAACCTCCCCAAAAACAAGGTCCAGTGGTCGTCCTTGCTAAATGCCCTCAGTATCAACATCATCCCCGTGGTTATCCTCGGGCGCCACATGGCCCTTGCCGATGCCACTTTTCCCCACACAATTCTCAAAAACATACTTCAACTTACCAATATTCACCTCCACAAAACACATATCCACCACCAAGGGCCTATAGGAACCATGCAGGGCCAGGTTTCCGCGAGAATCAGAGAATATTCACTGAGTTGGGAGAAAGCTATAATGCTTTGCTCCACAAATTAAGGCCGTTATGTTTGCTGAGTCTTGTTGAGCCCAGATTGCCAAATCCCCTTTCCAAAAAATGGTTCGCTCGGTAAGCTGTGAATATTTTTCAGGGGCTCCCGGGCATAATACCGAGAAGTGTTGGAAGTTGAAACATGCAGTGCAAGATCATGTTGACGCTAGTAGGATCGAGGTTCAAACACCAGAGGTGCTAAACATTTACCAGAATCCATTGCCAGCCTGAGTTTGATAATTGGAAAGATGATCCATCTTCTGGTTAACCAGGGAAGTGTTTTGGTGGCTGACATTATTGTCATTTCTGTTGTCCGGGATATTTTCAGGGTGGTAATCCGGATATTGTCTTACGACTCAAATCCTCTTGTCCTTTCATTTTGTCTAGTCGGTTTAGTCATGGTGGTTTCTTTAGTGTTGCCCATTTTGTTTCAGTTTTATTCAAAGGGTTGTACTCTAGTTTGTTTTTGCTTATTTTGTTATTTGAACTATTTCACTGTTTGTTTGATATAAATTCGAGTCTTTTGTTACCTCCAGTCATCTTCTTTATTTAGTCCTTTTCACCCTTTTGTTTTGTTTTGTTTTATTCAAACGCCGATTCTAGTGACATGACATGCGCACGCAGTTTGGGCATAATCTTCAAAGTTGACCGTAAAACCAATGGGAGGTGATCGGGATATTAAAAGGAAATAAGAACAATTTGAGATTATTCGGAGCCCGAGTCATGAAACACTGGGGCAAGTAAAATGTAAAGAAACCCGTTAAAGGCAAAATTCGCCAAATTGACCTGAGTGTCGTTCATGATAATAGAGTGAGAGTGTTGCCCAAGGGTGCTTTAGAAATGACACATGAAAAAGGAAATTTGTGAATATGATTGTAGAGTCTAGCACCATTAGAAGAGGCTACAAATTTTTGTTTAATTTTGTTGTTTGCACCTGGGCATGTTTTGAAGACTGGAATGACGAAGGAATTTTGTTCTGCTACCTAAAAACTCTATCATTCGTTACCCCTTTTGAGACTTATTTATTTTCTTCCATACCCCTCGTTAAGAATCAGTAGCAAAGGTTAGAAACACAAACATCGAAGAAAAAGAAAAAAAAAGGGAAGAGAAAGCAACAAATTAACAACAACAACAACAACAAAAAATCAACAAAAGAAAAAAAATGATAGCAAAAACAAAAGAAAGTCAAAAGAAAAAAAAGTAATTGGAAACTACGTTTGACCTGATTCCTCAAAGAGGATATGTAGGCGCTTCATGGCTCGGTCATAGTGTAAATAAATATCAAAAATTCCCAAGCAAGAAACTGGGGAAAAAATTATGTTTCTTATAAAATAGTCTAGTTCCAAAGGTTGTAATTTTAAACTAAATTGATGTGTTTTTGAGCCTTTAAATACCCTTTCTTTCTAGCCTATCCAAATCCCACATTACGGTCCAAAGAAAGACCTTCTAATCAGTCTTCAAAAGATGCCAAGTTAGACAAACGAGGGAGTCTTATCAGAACATAACACTGATCTATAGCAGAAAAGACTCTGATCCCCAGCAGAAAAGATTTTGGTCCCCTGTAGAAAAGAAATAGAAAAGAGAGTCTTATTGGTAACACCACAATCCCAGTTGGAAAGTAATACAAATGAGAGAGTCTTATCGGTGAAAACCTTCACAGGCACCAGAAGGTGATGAAAGCTGAGAGAAAAGCCACAATGAGAGAGGCTTGATAGTGAAAACCTTCAGGTACTACAAGTCGAATAAGGGTGAGAATCAGATTGGGAATCACCAAACGAAGATCTTGAAAGATGATTGACGACGGAGGATAGGCCACACGTGCATGTCATGACCATTAGAGTCGGTATTCGCGTTTGATAGGTTTTTCTTTTTATAGTTTCTCTTGTTAGAGATTCATCTCTTTCCTTTGTCATTTATTCTGTTCCTTTTTATCTTTCTCCTTTCATAGAAAATTCCCCAGTAGAGTCTATTTGGTCAGAACAAGTGAGAAATGACTTCAAAATATGCCATCAGCTTTCCAATTATGTAAGACGGGATCTGACACGTCCAAGTGGTATAATTCATGAAGGGACAAACACAAGGCCAGTATTAAGAAGGATATCCCCAGCAAGAGGAGATTGAAAAATGGATGGATCGGTGTCAAGACAGATATCCCGCGGGAATCAAAGGTTATAGACCTCAAGGCCAAGGCCAGTGGACAAATCAAGAGAGAATGGAGCTGAAAACAAAGGGCATGAATTGAAGATTCATATGAGACTCAAAGGTCGGGAAAAATACCAGTTCCCTAGCTATACCACAAAAGAAAAGGGATATCCCTAGCAGACTAGGTATTTCAGTGACATTGGATGAACGAAAAAAGTGGTTCATCAGTAAAACATGCAAAATCCTCAAGTAGAGTTGCTGTCATAGGAATGTGGGTGGTCAGGATACAAGTGGAAACCAACGGTAAAAGGCTTGTGAATAAGTAGTCATCAAGAAGGTAGGAAATTATCGACCAAGTTTCAAGATGGCAAGACGACGCAAGGCAAGGCAAGTCATGCTAAGACTAGCAAATAACATCATCCCCAGCAAGTTTTAATAGTGTAATGAAATGCAGATCAAAGAAGGAGAAAGGGAAAAACCATCCCCAGCAAGAGTGGCACAACCACTCACCATGTTTTAAACTAACAAATTTTCTTTTATTTGAAGTAGGGGCGGGAAATGTCATTGATGGCAGAGAGGCATGATACAAGGAAGATTATCAAACTGGGGCATAACATTTTCTTTTCATTTTGAAAGTTTTCTAGAAGTCAGGTATCCACTTAGGGAGGAAGGAAGATAAGACAAGTCTTAAGGGAAGTGGTCTTTGAACCAGTGTTATCCTCAGCAGTGTTGAAAGGAGAAAAATAACAAGTTTTAATGAGGGAAGCGGTATCCCCAGCGGAAAAAATAAAAGGATGAAACTTGTGTTCATAAAAAACAAAAGGCCGGTGTCATCCCCGAAAACTTTTAGAAGAGCGAAGCACCGGTCTTGAATGTTATCCTCAACAATGTTTCCCCAACTGATAACATTTTTACCCCCTAGAAATGTTGAGAGAAAAATAAAAATTTTGAAGGAAGTATAAAAGGAGGGGAAGAAAGGAGATTCCTCCAGCGGTATTATCCCCAGCAGGTAAGTAGGTAATTCCCCAACAAAGTTATCCCCAGCAGTCTCTAGGGAAGACAACACGAGCTTTTAAAGGGGGAAGCCATCCCCAGAAAGGCCACAAATCGACCAGCATTTTTTAAAACTGATGAATGTTTCTTTGTTTCAAAGTTGAAACAGGAGCAAATAAATGCAAGGGAAAAGAAAAGAAAAGAAAAGAAGAAATTACAAACATAAGTTCCTCAAATCTTTGATCTTTACATTTTCCTCCTAGGATAAAAATTCCTAGTCTGATGGATTTCCCTCCCGATACAATCTTAGTCCGATGAAATTTCTCCTAAGATATCAAATCGTAGTCCGATGAAAATTTCTCTTAAGATATCAAATCGTACTCCGATGAATATTTCTCCTAAGATCACAACAAAATGGACCTAGTCTGATAAATTATCTCCTAGAGTCAAAATCTTGGTCCGATGGAATTTTTCTCCCAAGATAAGATAAAATCTTGGTCCGATGGAATTTTTCTCCCAAGATAAGATATAACAACCTTAGTTCGATGAAATTTTCTCCTAAGATATCAATTCTTAGTCTGATGAATCTTTCTCCTAAGATTAAACAAAATGGACCTAGTCTGATCAATTATCTCCTAGAGTCAAAATCTTGGTCCGATGGAATTTTTCTCCCAAGATAATATAACAATCTTAGTCCGATAAATTTTCTTCTAAGATCACAATCTTAGTCCGATGATCTTTCTCCTAAGAGCAAAATATTAGTCTGATGAATTTTCTCCTAAGATAAAAAATTCGTAGTATGATGAATTTTCTTCTACGATAATTTAAAAAGAAAGGATTGCATAATCTAAAGGGGAAAGTTTAATTTAAAAAGAAAGGAAGGCATAATTTGAAAAGAAAGGAAGTCTGAATTTGAAAAAAAATGAAGTATGAATCTGAAAAAAAAAAGTCTGAATTGGGAAAAAATTAAGAAAGTTATGATTTGAAAAATGGACATAGTTCGAGAAATTATCTCCTAGAGTCAAAATCTCAGTCCGATAAAACTTTCTCCTGAGATCACACAAAAATGGACCTAGTTTGATGAATTATCTCCTAGAGTCAAAATCTTGGTCTGATGGAATTTTTCTCCCAAGATAAGATAAAATCTTGGTCCAATGGAATTTTTCTCCCGAGATAAGATATAACAATCTTGGTCGGATGGAATTTTTCTCCCAAGATAAGATAAAATCTTGGTCCGATGGAATTTTTCTCCCGAGATAAGATATAACAATCTTGGTCCGATGGAATTTTTCTCACAAGATAAGATAAAATCTTGGTCCGACGGAATTTTTCTCCCAAGATAAGATATAACAATCTAAGTCCGATGAAATTTTCTCCTAAGATATCAAATCTTAGTCCGATGAATCTTTCTCCTAAGATCACAACAAAATGGACCCAGCCTGATGAATTATCTCCTAGAGTCAGAACCTTAGTCTGTTGAAACTTTCACCTAAGATAAATAATCTTAGTCTGATGAATTTTTCACCTAAGATAAAGATAAAAATCTTAGTCCGTTGGAAGTTTCACCTAAGATAAAAATCTTAGTCTGATGAGTTTTTCACCTAAAATAAAGATAAAATCTTAGTCCGTTGGAATTTTCACCTAAGATGAAAATCTTAGTCTGATGAATTTTTCACCTAAGATGGTAATACTTGTTGGAAACACGTTCTCAAGGCTTTATACTAAAACGTGTGTTCTTATGTGTAGGTTTTGATGAATGACAAACAAGCGCAAATTGATATATGACGAAGTTCAAGTACAAGCGCACAATTGGTGGATAACGAGATTCAAGCACAAGACAAAGTTTTATAGTTTAAATGAGTCGTTCTTAATTGTGATCTTGATCCGCAACCTGACTCATGACATGGCTTCTCTCGTAAAATTATTTTTACAAAATCATGCATATTTAATTTAATGCTAAATGATTTTAAATCATGCATATTTTCATTAGTCAAAATGATTTTTAAACATGCCTATATAAACTGGATTAAGATAATCGATTATGTACTTATGATAATCGATTATGTTAAGCCAAGACTGCATGACAATCGATTGTGAACAAATGGCAATCGATTGTGTTAAGGCAGTGAGCATCAGGTTTTTCAAACCTGCATGACAATCGATTGTGAACCTTATGACAATCGATTGTGATGAGGCAGTGTACATCAAAGTTTTTCAAAACTCAGAATAATCGATTGTGAAGCTAATGACAATCGATTGTGAAGAGACAGTGTCCATCAGATTTTTAAAAGTCACAAAATAATCGATTGTGAACATATGACAATCGATTGTGTTGAGGCAGTGTCTTCCAGACTTTTTCAAAGTTATTAAATAATCGATTGTGAGTATATAACAATCGATTGTCACGAGGCAGTGTCTAAAATGATTTTCAAAATCTGATAAATAATCGATTGTTAACATTGCACAATCGATTGTGAAGCTGACCGTTGTCGTAAAGTTTTCAAATACCGTCAGGTAATCGATTGTTGATTTTGTACAATCGATTGTTGATATTAAAATCTGAAAAAGATTTTTGAATGTTGTTGAATAATCGATTGTTGATTTTGTACAATCGATTGTTGAAATTAAAATCTGGAAAGGATTTTTTGAACGTTGCTGAATAATCGATTATTGATTTGGTATAATCGATTGTTTTACGTAAAATCTGGAAATGATTTTTTGAACGTTGCCAATAATCGATTGTTGATCTTGGACAATCGATTGTTAAGCGTAAAATCTGGGATTGATTTTTGGAACGATTGGCAAACAATCGATTGTGGCTTCCTGACAATCGATTGTCACAGAGTAAAATCAGCAACTCTTAATTGGCAATTAGACAACGGTAATGCCAAGTTTTTCAACTATGAATACAGCTTCATTCCAGTGTCTTAAACACAACAACACACAACAACTGATCATTCTATTGCTATAAGCTTGCATTCTATTGTTTATCATTTTATATTCATTTCATAAAGCTTTTGAGAGCCAAAGTCTTGTCCATAGTTGTTGTGATCTTGAGCTTACTTCTTTTACTCATATCTACTCATTAAGGAGTGTTTTGTTTGAGTGTTTAGTGTTTTGTACACTTGTAAGAGAATTGTGATTCTCTTGTTGTAAGGAACTTGTGTTTCCTTGGTTGAAGTCTTGGAGTGTTGTATCTCCGAGCAAAGGTGTTAAGGCTTGTGTCCTTAAGTTGTAAAGGTTTGTTGAGCACCCGTAAGCTTGACAAGTTAGTGGAAAATCTCGAGAGAGTCTCTCGGGGACTGGACTAGCCACGTGTTGTGGTGAACCAGAATACATCGGTGCGTTCTTTCCTTTTGTTTATTTAACGCACTTAATTATTTCCTGCAAATTTTAATTTCCGCAAGTTTACGCTAAATTTTATTATAACGCTATTCACCCCCCCCTCTAGCGTTAAGCGTATTATCTAACAATACTTTTCATGTCTTTACATTTTGGGTGTCCACCTGTATACGAGAGGAATACTTTTAGTGTCTTTACATTTTAGGCGTCCACCTGTATAACGAGAGAAATGCTTTTCATATCTTTGCATTAGGCGCCCACTTGTATAACGAGGTAATACATTTCTGCAAATCAGCAACCCATCGGAAGGCAGAAGGTCACAATAAAAAAAAATCCACAGCATAAGGAAGGAAGCCTTATCCTCAGCGGATGGAACAAAATGATGAAACTGGTGTTCAGAAAGGTAAAAGGCCAGTGTCATCCCCAGCAGTTTTTTGAAAAAAGAAGCACCGGAAGAAACAAAAGCCGACAAAAAAGCAAGGCACCAAGAACAAGTTGAAGACAGATAGGATCTTGTAATCCGTAAACTAGCTTAGCTTCTTGATTTTTCTTTTAGCACGGTGTAATAAGGAGATCGGTAAGCAGTAATAGTATACAGCAACAGTAACAGCAAAATTGCAGTCCCATGGTAGTCCCAGCTACCGAAACTTTCCGAACTATATTGACCTGATTCCCTTTTAGCCAGGGATATGTAGGAAACCTTTGAAGAAAAGGTTCGGTCAAATCTTTCAAGAAAAATGATTCACACGGAGTACTCAAACGAGTAAAAAATGCTCGTATCCGCTCACTTTATCTTTACACGAAAACTCTTCATGTTTACAAGCAAAGAGGTGCAGCTGTGAGCACGTGATTTTTGCCATATATATGAATTACTCCCATAAAATTCAAAATAAAATAATTTTTAGTTTGTTTGCAATTGTTGTGAATTTTGTGTTATTTTTCTTGTATTATGTATTTGTGTATGCATGTTTATTTTTTTAAAATTAATAAAAATACAAAAAATATGTTGCATTTGTATTTAGGATTTAATTCTATAATTAGGAGTAGTCAAGTTTGTTTTACAAAATGAAAAACACAAAAATAGGCATCTTTTGCATTTTTAGCCTTTAAAGTCCAAATTGCGTGATTGTGTTTTAATTGTTATTTAATTTTAGATGATAATTATTATTAGGAGTTAATTAGTATTTTTTTTTGATAATTTGGGTTTTTATAATTTTATCTTAGCATTTTAAATTCATAATTAGTAAACGAAAAGAAGAGCAAAAAATATGAAAGTAAAATCGGACTAGGCCTGTTATACTAATTTGAATTCACCTGGCCCAAATGTCTTACAAGTCCAACCCAAAACCCACCGGGTCAACCCGACCCGGTCTTCCCCATAACCCAAACAACCCCCCTTATTTTTGTTTCATTTCATTACACTACACCTAAACAAAACCCTAAAGACCCCAACCCCTATTCTCCTCCAACCGCCACCCACCTAGGCACCTAACCCCCCCTTTTTTTCATCTTCCTCACACCACCCTTATCGCCCAAACAGCCCCCCCTGTCACGACAGAAGCCATGAACAACCAGCCTCCATCCCGTCTTCCTCACGTAACCAACTGCCCCACTCCCTGCCCAAATGACCACCATCTTGTTTGCCAAACGACCCAATTGGACTACCCGTGAACCAGCTCCAAATCTACTGTCCAAACGCCCAGCTCCGTCACCTTCACAGCCATATTCATCATCCCGTCAACTATGGCTGCCCTTACCATTTTTCTTCCAGTCAACCACCACGAGCAGCCATAGCCCAACGAACTCCAGCTCGTCCAGTTTGTTTTCCAGTTCGTCGTCTAGCTCGTCCAGTTCATGGTCCAGTTCGTCCAGTCTTCGTCGTTCAGTTCATGGTCGTCTTTGTCGTCTAGTTCGAGGTCGTTCATCATCAACTCCAGGTTTGTTCGTTGATTATTAGTTCCGTTCGAGTTCAAAGAATAAGCAGTTTGAGGTCTTTGTTGAGATTCCGGGAAGACTCGAGTTATTTTTTTTTGTTTCAAAGTTTCCGGCAGATTTGTTTCCATTCGAGTTCGTCGTTGTTTCGATTCGGTTAGTTGGGTTAAGTCTCATTTCTGTTTGTATTTTTTTTTATATTCTCGGATCTAAAATCAGTATATGTTTGATTATTTTCTTGTTCATTATCATTTCTTGATTATTCCTTCAGTTTGTTTTTATTCATTTGTCCTTGTTTAGTTTTAATATAGAAGTGTGTTGGTTTAATCACTTGAATCCTTCATATTCATTATAATATTGTTGGATTTAGTTTGAGGTTTGATTGATTATTGTTTAGTTATTTGAATCTACTTGTTTGTTATTGTTGTTGAATCTGAAAGTATGTTTGTTAAAATTGTTGTTCAGTCAAGATAATTGCAGTTGTTTCTTTGTTGTTCATCATATAGTTTGAATTTATTGATTGAATTTGATTAGGAATTGGCTATAATTGTTATATCTTTGTTAATTGATTCAGTAAATTGGTTATAGCTGATAGGGGTAGAATAGTAACTTTTTAGTAATTTCGAGGGTATTTTGGGAATTGATTAAAGGTGGGCCCGTAACTTTTAATTAAAATAAGAGGGGACAGGGGTTAGTGGGTGACAAGACATAATAATGTAAAGTAAAAATGGGGGTAATAATAAAAGGTCTTCTTTTACCAATGAAAATGAGGGACTGTGGGGTCCGTATTGACAGATTTTATTTAATTGGAAATCAGAAATACTATTGTTAATAATAAAAGTTAAAATATACACATAGTTGAAGAATATTGGACTGGAAAGTAAAAGAGAAAAAAGGGTAGTAATAATAAGAAAAGAGTGAAGAAAGGGTCTTGCCTTTGGGTATAAAAGAGGAGTCATATGTCACTTAAAAAGGAGGATTTGAGAGATAAAAATTTCAGAACTTAAGAGTTTAGGGGAGGATTTTTTGGAGATAGAAATTTCAGAAGTGAAAGAGGTAGACCAGATTTTCAGAACTAAAGAGAAAAAATAGACTTTCAATCTTGAGAGTTGAGGATCGAAAGAATAGGACTGATTTTTAAAAAATCATAGAAAGTCAGTAGTTGGAGAACTTCTATATTGAGTGTGAGGTTGGGTCTTGTCTAGTGAAGTTAGTGATAGAGTGAGTGGAGGGCTAAGCTTAGTACCAAAGAGCTTCAGTCTATTTTTGTTCTTGAGTGTTTAAAATCAGAAAGTTATTGTCATTCTCTACTTTGGTTGTTGTTTGTTTTCCTGGTACTACGAGTATTCATTTGGTGTTGATGTTGGGTTTCTTGAAGTTGTTACTGGGTTTTCTTGAGTTTTCTGTTTGGTTAATCTATTCCTGGGGTCTTCTTGCACTGTTTGTTACTGGTTTATTACTCTGATTGCTGAACCTGTTGTTGCTGTGTTGTGCTACCGCTGCACTACTGACTTCTTCCTCTTCTTTGCTTTCCAAATACCAGGTACACAATTGGGACACTGGTTCTTGTAGAATAATAATTGAAGCATGAATAAGAAATGAAGAGTTGAAGTTTTAAATTCGTTGTAGTTGTTCACTTGCTCGTATATACAGTAGAATACTTCTAATACTTCTTTCATTAGAGTCATGTAGTTATTTATTTGTGTATAACCGGACATGCCTATTCTACAACAACAACAACAACTACCCAGTATAGTCCCACAAAGTGGGGTCTAGGAAGGGTAATATGTAGACGGGCCTTACCCCTACTCGAAAGGGCAGAGAGGTTGTTTCCAATTGACCCTCGGCTCAGTGAAGGAAAGAAAAAGAACAAATACAAAAACAAAAGAGCATTAGTAACTCCAGCAGAAATAGCGTAAATAATTATCTAAACATAAGAACCATAAATAAAATAGCATACAATAATATCAGACAGTAACTACCATAAATAACTACCATAAGGGAGACACACTCCAATACACAAATCATCTATGGATAACCCTGCCAAGCCTCACCCAACCCCGGGTGAGGAGTACAAAAAATCCTAGGAGCCCCTATCCTACAACCCTTATACTAGACCTCCAGACTTTCCTATCAAGGGTCATGTCCTCGGAAACCCGCATCCTAGCCCGGACATGCCTATTCTATAGTAGAGTTAGTTGTAAAACTTCTTCCATTGTATGCTTTCAGTTAGTAAAGACTGATGTTGTAATAGCCATGCTCTGTTAGTTCGTTATTATTTGTCAACAAGCATGCTCTATACTATTGATTAATTTCAATATTTAATTAGTTTAGGATAAAAATCAGATTTTTTAAAGTTCTTTCACTCTAGTAGCATGTCACTTTAAATTTGCAGAAATTTGTTAACAAAAAATAACACAAGTTCACCTTTTAATTCGTCAAGATGTGAGAATGTGTAGTATAATGTAATTTGATATTAACATGTAGAATAAATTAAGTATGCCTCAATTTGAGTAATGAAGGCCCAGGTCCAGATTATGCCGTACACGTTGGGCCTGGGCCCATAAGTGTCAAATGAAATGTTTATTACGTTAATTTCAGATTTAACGAATCATGTTCGAAACCTAGCTATAATAACTCTCAAGCATGTAAATAAATTAGGTGTTTTTCTTCCTTCCTAGAGACAAATGAAAACAGCAAACATAGTCGATATAGACGTCCTTTAAAATAAATGAAGCGTGTCTTGCGAAAAATAAATCACAAGTTGTGGGGCCATCTACACGTGATTGTAAAGTAACTTAGACTTCGGGATGGGCCGTTTAGCAAATTTCACGGCCTTACCCAAAATAACTATACGCTAGTTGTTTTAGGCTAGTCTTTAATAAATTACTTTTTTGATTTTGGGTGTACATTGATGTAACCTATATCCAATTCTCAATGGAGTCGAAATGTATCGACGACCACGTGTACACTGGTTGTGACGTGGTTCGAAATACGCTTTCACAATATTGCAATTCCTTTGTTAAAGATGATAACAATAATAATAAAAGCGCTAAAAGAGTCATAATTTGCACTAAGTACATAATTGTTAAAATCAGATAAATAAGCCGAATATGACAGTTGAGGGACCGTGCTAGAACCACGGAACTCGAGAATGTCTAACACATTCTCCCGGGTTAACAAAATTCCTTATCCGGATATCTGGTACACAGACTATAATTTAGATTCAATTCGTTTCCTCGATTCGGGATTAAAACCAGTGACTTGGGACACCCTAAATATCCCAAGTGGCGACTCTGAAATAAATAAATAAATCCCGTTTTGATTGTCCTTTAATTGGAAAAACTCCTTTCACCCTTCGGGGGGGGGGGGGGGGGCGTAAAATGGAGGAGCTGCAGGTGGGTGGATCACAAGATGCGGGAAGTCGGAGCTTAGATGGTTCGGGCACGTGCGGAGGAGTAACATAGATTCCTTAGTTAGGAGGTGTGAGCGGTTAGCATTGGCAGGTACGAGGAAAGTAGAGGACGACCTATGAAGTATTGGGGTGGGGTGATTAGGCAGGACATATCGGTACTACAGAGTTTAAAGGGCATGACTCTGGATAGAAAAGGGTGGAGGTCGAACATTAGGATTGTAGGTTAGAATCGAGTCGAGTGTTTTTTTCTTTGTTGTTTCGTGGGCAAGCCTGACATGTTGATGTTTCGCCGTGGGTTGTTAGTAGTTTGTGTAGTTTCCTCACTATTTTTTATGGTAGTATTGATGTTTATTGTTATTGGTTTTACAATTATTTTTCTATTTCTAATGATGTTGTTATTATTGTTATAGCTTTTATTCTTGTCGCTGGTCTATTGTCTATTATCTATTGTTTATGTTTCTTCTTCTCAAATCGAGTGTCTTTCGGAAACAACTTCTCTATCCCTCCGAGGGTAGGGATAAGGTTTGAGTATACTTTACCTTCCCAAGACCACACTTATAAGATTTTACTGGGTTGTTATTGTTCTTGTGACTTATGGGTAGCAAAACTAGGAGCTCATGAAGACCCCTTATGCGAATTCAGGATTTAAAGTTTATAAATTTTGAAGTTTATTATACATGCATATTCAGTAAATTTTTAACAAATATATAACTTTTGAATCAAATTACTAGATTGTGTCAAACCGGGTACGTTCCATGTTAGCTCTACCCAATAAGGCATATCGCAAGTTCATACCATGGTCTCTCTCTAAAAAATGCTCCCGTCTTCCATAGAACCCTACACACAATACCTACATCACCTTCCTAAATTCCTCCAAAACCACCAGATATCCTTCTAAATCCCTTACCCACCTCCAGACCTATTATCACTAGCCCCCCATAATTGGCTGATAACGAGATGAATATAGATACAACATGTAATATGGCTCCACATAAAATAGTTCTGAAGACATATCTCTCCACCTTAACCTCTCTCAACTCGTCTGCTTTAATAATGAACAAGGAGATGAGTAATCCACAACACCTGGAGCTGGATGATGAACTAGAGGCACCTGCTGACCCCAGCCTATTTATTCCTTTTTCCACAACGGAGAAGGAAAGAATCTATCAACCACGGAAACATGCTATTATTATAAAGCTATATGTTTGAAAACTTAGCCATGATCTAGTACGACAAAAAATATACAAACTGTGGAAGCCAACGGAAAATTTTTCATTGATTGACCTAGGGTCAGATTTTTTCTTGCTAAAGTTCCAAAATGCAGAAAATAAGAACCATGCACTCCATGATGGACCAGTTCTTCCATGGGAGACAAGATTCATGGCATTTGAAACTAATCTAACTTACTCTGCAATATGGTTAAGATTGCCGGAATTACCCACTGAGTTGTATAATATCCAAATCTTTCATCAAGTGGG
Organism: Nicotiana benthamiana; assembly: GCA_034376525.1. Taxonomy (NCBI): domain Eukaryota; kingdom Viridiplantae; phylum Streptophyta; class Magnoliopsida; order Solanales; family Solanaceae; genus Nicotiana; species Nicotiana benthamiana. Next base: position 46,860,534 of record CM067328.1, read on the forward strand.
AAATAAGATTGGACGAATTTTAATGGTGGATACCTGTACTTCCACCACAACAAGGGGAAGATATGCTCGCCTATGTGTGGAGGTTCCATTAGATCAACCTCTAAAATCACACATTTTTATTGGTAATCACATGACAACATCCTCTATGAGAGTCTCAATATGCTATGCATAAAATGTGGTAGATTGGGTCATACGCAATTGCTATGTCTATACTCTACAAAAGAACAAGGTTCCACTTCTTCACCTCCTAGAAATCCTCCAAAGACTAAGAGTGAATGGAAAGTGGTGCACTTCCCCAGCAGAACAGGTAAAAGAAATAAGGTAAATACTGCAAATAATCATACAGACTTGGTCGAGGAACACCAAGTGGCTACATGTAAATTATATATGAATGTAAAAGGCTTAAAAATGTTAACTCCCTACCCTTTACTAATTTTTATTTGGATGCTAAGTTTAATGCTAAAGAAGCTATGCCTAACAATTCGTTAAGCACTTATAATAAGTTTAATTTATTACACGCCTTAACCAATAATGATACTACTCAACTCAATAATAGACCTCCAATAACTAACTCCTTACCACATGCTTTCCCTCCACTAACCTACACTAACACAGTCCAATCGATTACATTGAGTCAACATGGTAATAAACTTGTTACATCAACACATGCGCAAAGCAATGTGGCAACACCCCAACTACCTCCAACTCATACTATCATGAGCACACCCCCAATACACAAGTCTGAGGAATATCCACCTTCACCAAAAACAACTATGCCAGATAAATTAGATTTAACCACCTCTTCCAATGCATTTACTGCATTTACACCCCCAACCTCTACTATACAAACTATGAAACTAGGCAATCATGAGATTGTTCCTGAAACTCCCTCATCTCATTTACTCTCACACACTCCAACTCTATCAATCACACCGTCTCCCTCTACCACTAATAATGTTGCATGTCCACTTCAAGACCAACCCACACAAGTAATTCAATCCTTATATTCATCACCAACCGGCATTACTCCACAAAATGTTTCCACCACCACTTCAGCATAGCTGTGTTCCCTTTCAATGCCAGTGGGGGCAAAACACACACTACCTACACCAAAATATAGCAGCCATACCATAGGACCATACACCACCACATCTACTCATGGAACCTCACTCCATCATATGCACAGCCCAAAGTCCTCCATCGACACCCACACCAATCTCATGGTTAGAGATAGGTCTCCAAGATCATGCCCTGACAGTCACAATGGAGATAAACCATCAGGGGGTGACCTTATTGATCAGCAATCCGAGGGATTTGGCCCATATCATAGAGGACGGGATGAGAATAGGCACAAATTCATATGACACGTATCACTGGGCTCTCATTCAAGCCCCATACTTGACACCTTACCAACCCTTACCTCTTCCAACTCTGACTTGAGATCAAGCTCATCTCTTCCCTCATTGTGTCCATCTCCATTTCTATTCAACCAACCCTATAGTGGTTCCATTCAGCCATACCACTTTCCTCAACCACACCTTACACTCCTGGAAAACACACCACCACCAACACCACCAATATCCCCAGTCCACTCACCACCTCATCCTCACAACTTACCAGAACAGGATGACAACTTGCAATCAGAACTACTAGAGGCAACAACATATAATAGGGAGACAAGGCCAATACATGCATGCTTGGATGGGATAAATGTCTTTGTCCTGAAAGAACAATACGAAAGAAAAATCTATGTAAGGTGCCCTCAATGACTGATCAGAGCTTCACTGAGAATCAGACCAACATCAAATCCGGACGTAGAAAAATATTCCATGCTACTTCTACCAAACTTTCTTGTTTGTCCAGGGGAGAGCAGCAACAACTGGAGGAATCCAAGGAACAACTTACTTGAACCAGGCAACTACAGTATGAATATTATAATTTGGAATTGTAGAGGAGCACAGTCAGATGATTTTAGGAGGAATTTCCGCTCACTTCTGGATTACAATAGTCCTGCCATGGTGGTGCTTTTGGAGACCCACTGTCAAACACATCAACACATTAAGGATAACTTCAACTTTACAGGGTTAATTGAAGTGGTTGCGATTGGACAATCTGGGGGAATAGCCTTATTTTGGCTCTCAAACTTGCTCAATATTGAGCCTGTAGCTACTACTGCTCAGGAGGTGCACTGTCACATTAGGGTAAGTCCTTTACCTTTTACTTTTATGTTTACAACCATATATGCAAGTACAAACCTAATAGATTGGAAGCTATTATGGGAAAATCTCAAAACGGTGCATGATAATTATAATGGACCATGGATTATAGGTGGAGACTTTAGTGATATAACACATGCTTGTGACAAATTGGGGGACTACCACTGAATATATCACGTTCAAGAAATTTACTGGACTTTCTCATTATTGTCACATGATAGATTTAGGTTATAAAGGTAGCCGTTATACATGGACTAATGGGAGACATCACACTGCTAACATACTTAAGCGTATTGATCGTGTAGTTGCAAACTCAATTTGGTTAGATAAATTTCCAGATGCATTGGTTACATATCTTCCATGAACTCACTCTGATCATTGTCCTATAAAACTTGAGCTACAACATAGGACTCTTGCTAAGGAAAAATTGTTTAGGTTTGAAACTATTTGGACTTCACATCCAACTTTTCCCTATGTCATTAAGCAAGCTTGGATGGATAATGAAAAATTATTGCCTGTAATTGGTAGATTTACTGAAATAGTGCAAGAATGGAATAAATCTACTTTTGGAAATATATATAAAAGGAAACGCAAAATATTAGCAAGGCTAGTAGGCCTACAAGCTTCTGTTCACTAACCAACAAGTAGCTTTTTGCAAAAATTAGAACATGAGCTAATTATGGAGTTCAAACAAATTCTCATTCTTGCGGAGAATTTTTGAAAGTTAAAATCCCGCATAAATTGGCTTAACCATGGAGATGCGAATATGAAAATTTTCCATCTATCTACTATTAATCAGAGAAGACAAAATAGAATCACCAATATTCAAGATCAAGGGGGCAATTGGATAAATAATCCCCTCTTAATCAAAGATCATATCATGTCTTTCTATAGTCAACTGTTCACAACAACAAATATTATGTCTCGACCTAATAAAGTTGTATTTTCTCACAATGTACTCACTAGTTCTGAACGTCAGGGTTTAATACAACCCTTAAGAGATGAGGAAATTATTCATGCTATCTACTCATTCCAACCTCTTAAAGCCCCAGGCCCAGATGGCCTTCACCCTTTATTTTATCAAAAATATTGGGACATCGTAGGGCATTCTGTCACACAATTCTGTCGTCAGGTATTTCATGATTATTGTATTGAACACTCAATAAACAATACTCTTGTTTGTCTTATTCCAAAATCTGATAATGCATCTATGATATCTAAATATAGACCTATTAGCCTTTGTAATACAATTTACAAAGTCATAACAAAAATTTTGGTTAATCGCATAAAGCCTTTACTTGAGCATCTAATACATCCTGCTCAATGCAGCTTCATGAAAAATAGGCGAGCAGCTGACAATGCATTAATAGTGCAAGAAATATTACATGGTTTTAAAAGGAAAAGAGATCTTGAGTTAAATATGCTTTTAAAAATTGATTTTGAAAAGGCTTTTGATAAATTAGAATGGTCTTTCATCCATGATACTCTAACTTCTTTTAATTTCCCTAAAGAAATAATTCAGCTTATCATGTCTTGTGTTACGACCACGAGAACTTCCATATTAATCAATGGAAGTCCATCTGAATATTTTACGCCAACAAGAGGCATTAGACAGGGGGATCCACTCTCCCCTTACTTATTTATTCTATTCTTAGAAATGCTTTCACACCGAATCAACACATCAGTTGATTATAGAAAATGGATGCCACTCACACTGTCAAAAAATGGACCTTTAATATCTCATTTATTTTTTGCAGATGATATTATATTCACTGCTCAAATAACTCCTGATACTTGTAATGTGATTACAAATATAATCCAAGACTTTACTCACCAATCAGGGCAATCAATAAATTATACCAAGTCAAAAATTTACTTCTCCAACAATATTTTGGAATCCACTAGACAAATTATTGTAAATATTTTCAACATTACTGAGGTAAAACCTTTGGTAAGTACATAGGCTTTTCTATATATTAAAAACTACATTGTAAGGATGATTTTTAATTCTTACTATATAATTACAAAAACACTTTACAAGGATGGAAAACTGCTTTTCTCACAAGGGCAGGGAGAATTACTCTTATAAAATCGACCCTAAATCATCTCCCAAACCATATAATACAGTACATAAAGATCCTGAATATATAATCAATGAACTAAACAAATACCAACGTAACTTCCTTTGGGGTACTACTCAAACACAAAGGAGGATCCACTTAGTCAAGTGGTCACAGGTCACAAAACCTACACAACAAGGTGGATTAGGAATCTAAGATCTAAATACTAAGAATAAATCTATGCATGCTGGTTCGACATGGAGATTATTTCAGAACCCACAACTTTGGTGGGCACAAATTCTATTACATGCTAATATAAGACCCCATCAGTTACATACTCGGGCAGGATCGACCACATGGAAGCACATTATTAGAGCCTGGTCCTACTGTAAAATTGGAGCTAAATGGAACCTCTCCACGGGCCAATTTGTTAACTTTGGGCGTGAACCCTGGATGAATCCAAATAAAACTATGCGTAATTATATTCAAGGACCTCTACCAAAAAATGAAGACAGGAAAGTCGTATCTAGTTATTATTATAATAATGTCTGACACCTAGATCAGTTACTTTTTCAATTACCTTTTGATTTATCCTATCAAATTATCAACATCTATATGCCTTTGACACCGTCAATACCATACCACATTTACTTGGACCTGACTGAAAATGGATCTTTCACCACCAAATCCATTTACAATGCTTTATTGGATTGCCATATGGACATGCCCAATACATTTTCCTGTAGTTGGATATGGAAATTAAAGATTCCACCAAAACATAAATTTTTCTTATGGTTAATTGCTCTTAATAAATTACCTACTGCTCATTATTTGGCAAGGCTAGGAATTATCCCTTCGAATATGTGCAAGTAGTGTAATAATGATGCAGAAACAATACTTCATTTATTTCTAAACTGTTCACTAGCATTACATTTGTGGAATAACCTAGGCATAAATACAACCAAATTTGCCTCTTACACACAACACCCTCATAATATTAGTTGTTTACACCAACTTTTACACTCTACTGTACTAAATACGCCCTACAATATACATGCTACTACTTTAATCCCTTTCACCCTGTGGCATATTTGGGTAGCAAGAAACAAACAAATGTTTGACACACAAAATTACTATTTAAACATTTCTCAAATTATAAATAATACTGAAGAATACTACTTCTTAACAAACTCCTTAAATAATACAACCTCATCCATAACACATTGTTATATCAAATGGCACCACCTGCTACACCTTTTATTAAGTTAATTATTGATGGGTCATGCTCACCAGCAAAAAGAAATATGGCATTGGAGGTATTTTCAAAAATAGTCAAGGACAGTGGCTATTAGGTTTTGCTGGATCAACGCAAGAAGGTTCATCCACTCAGACTGAACTCCTTGCTTTACACATGGGACTTGAAATAGCAATACAACATCTCACCCCTCTCATCATTGAGAGAGATGCTCATACAATCATAGGTATGTTCAACTCCCTAGTTATGAAATACACTAATATTATCAAGGATTGCAGGTACTTGCTCCAACAATTGGATAGGCCATCTTTGCATCATGTGTTCAGGGAGCAAAATTGTATAGCGGATAAATTAGCAGTTTATGGTGCCAGGGAGCTGAAGGAAAAATCAGACTTTTTGATCAACAACCAAGTTTCGTCACAACTATTTTGGAACAAGATCAGCAAGGCAACCATCAAACACAACTTGTTAGAAATAGGAATAGGTTCACTGGAACCTTGCCCTCTGAACAACCTATTGTATGTGATATTAATAATGTGTGTAATAGTCAGGTTTTAGCTACAATTAGGGCACACACTATGTGTGCTTATGTTTCTGATCCAACCTCCCAGCTGGGGAGTTTTTGTAATTTGATGCCTCTGCTGCATCAAATAACTAAGCGTGTTGATCTATATTAGTATCTATATAATATGCTTATCTTTCCTACCAAAAAAAATGTTAGCTCTACCCCTGGAAGCTCATGTATCTAAATATAGTACTCGCCCATCCTAATCTTTTTCAAGTTTTATTTTACGTCATGCTATTTATTTGACATTAAATTTAAGGAAAAATTTAACAGTTCGAAAACTTGTATTCTTAAATAAATAGATAATTTAAGGTTATAAATTATCTCACTATGCTAAATAAAAAAGATTAGTTAAATCATAAATATCTAACTATATAAAAAATAATATTCTTAAAAAAATACATTACATAAAATAGGACAGAGGAACAGTAATTTCCTATCTCGTATCGTCGTTTTTTAATAAGTTGAACTTTGTATTTCTGATTGGATAAATATACAGCATTTTCAGTAGAGGCAAATTCAAATACCTTGGGTTGGTTATCCAATGGGATGAGGAGATGGACGAGGAAGCCACATACCGTATTGGGCTAGGGTAGATGGAGTGGAGGTTAGCATATAGAGTCCCGTGTGATTAAAAAGTGATACCGTTACTCAAAGATATGAGTCCGTTTGGATTAGCTAATTGTAAATACTTGATAAGTTTGAAGTGCCGAAAAGCATTTTTAAGTGCTGAAATTGATTTTTTTAAATCAACATTTACGTGTTTGGATAGACGTGCTGAAACTGATAATAAATAGTTGATGTGTTTGGTAGAAAATTATTGATAAGTTGTTCTTTTATTGCTATGCCTACCCTTAATAACTTTACAAAAGATTATAAATTAAAAAATTTCATTGTAAAGATAAAGATGAATAACAAATATGGAATGAAAAGAAAATTAGAAAATTTATATTCGGAATAAAAAAATTTGTGAATTAGAAAATATTATTTAGGATAAACTAGTAAAAGCCTTGGTCAAATTAATAGTGCTTATAAACTAAAAAATCATAAGTTGGGGGGTGAATAACTTATGAATTATGACTGATTTTAGCTTATAAGCACTTGACTTATACGTTTGGTGTTTACCAAACACGTAGATAAGCCAAACGGTGCTTATAAGCACTTGACTTATAATCACGTTTGGTATTTACCAAACACGTCGATAAGCCAAAAGGTGCTTATAAGTTAGTTTGAACAGCTTATAAGCTTAGTTAACCACCCTCTAAGTTTTATAGAGCGATGGTTAGACCGGCCATGGTGTATGGGGCTGAGTATTGTCCAGTTAAGAACTCACATATTCAAAAAATAAAAGTAGCAAAAATAAGAATGTGGAGGTGGATGTGCGGACACACGAGGATGGATAAGATTAGGAATGATGATATTCAAGAGAAAGTTGGCGTGAATCTCATTAATGACAAGTTGGGGGAAGCGAGGCTCAGATGGTTCGGGCATGTACACAGGATAAGTCTAGATGCACCGGTGAGGAGGTGTGAGCGGCTGACTTTCGAAGGAATGAGAAGAGGTAGGGGTGGCCTAGGAAGTATTGGGGAAAGTCGATCAGGTAGGACATGGCGCAACTTCATATTTTCGAAGATATGACCCTTGATAGGAAGTTGTGGAGGATAAATATCAGGGTTGTAGGGTAGGGTCGTAACTATGTGAGGCTAGTCTGATAGAATTTTGTCATAGACTGCTAGTGGATAATGTTGTGTTCTTACTATCCTTTTGTTTTATATTGTCGATTCTATTTACTCATTATTGCTATTATTTTCGTCTATTTCCTAGCTTTTATGATGTTGTATTATTCCTTTGGTTTATGTTAATGGTACTGATATATTGTCTCTTGTCATCTTCTTGAGCTGAGGGTCTTTTGGAAACTACCTTTCTACTTCCTCGGGGTAGGGATAAGGTTTACATACATACTATCTTCCCCACACTCCACTAGTAAAATTTTTATTGGATTGTTATTGTTGCATTTGTTGTTTATATTCAAAACTAATAAAATAGTCTATATGTGTTTTCACATCCATTTTTTCACTAAATTGTAGTACTAAAGTAATAGACTTTTTCACCATATTATATTATTCAATCATGATAAGTAGATAAGCTTAGAGAATTATAAGAAAAAGTTAAATACTCCCTATATTTAAATTTAGATGGCACACTTTTTTTATTACTTCGTTTCGAAAAGAATGACATATTTTACAATTGAAAATAATTTAATTTAGAACTCTTTATTTTACCCATTTTACCTATAGTAAGAAGCTTTTATAATCACACAAATATCATGATCCCACAAAAGTTTTACCCATTAAGTTTTTTAAGACCACAAATTTAAAATTTTTTTTTTCCTTAAACTCAGTACCACGTCAAACTACCTCATTTAAATTAAAATAGAGGAAATATAATTTAATATAAATGCTAATGCAAAAAGACATTTTTCGACCTCACAAACCAGCATCCCCTGCTTTTTAGGTGGCAAACACAAAAATAAATACTATAATCTCCGTTAGAGGTGGCAAAATGGTTAAAAAAACAGTTATCCACCCATATTATCCATCAAAAAATTGCTTGGATAATGAAATATTTAATAATCGGGTAGAATATAGATAAACAACTATATTATCCACTTAGAAAATAGTTAACCAAATGATAGCTAATATGTTTAACTTTTGCATTTGTAAAGTCTCAAATTGGAGTTCCTAAAGTTTGGAAGATAATGAATTCTCTCATAAGTGATCATATTTAATAAGCCATGGATAATATGGAAATTCATATTATCTGCCGGATAAATCCATTTTTTATCCATCTTAAATACAGGCCGGGTCGGATAATTTATCCGTCTTTTTAAATTCCATGTGTTGATCCGTTCATATCCGACCCGACCCGACCGTTTGCCACCCCTAATCCTCGCTAATGAGACTAGAAATGTGCCAATCATAACGGTCCCTATAATGTTTGCTAAATTGCTATTTCGTCTGTTTCAATTTTAGATGAGACACTTTCCTTATTAGTTCGATTAAAAACGAATAATATATTTTTGTAATTGAATTAATTAAACTTTAAGTTATTTATTCTACCTCTTTTTACTCTTAATGAAAATATTTTATAACCACACCCCCACAAAGCTTTTAGCCCTTAAGCTTTTAAGACCATGAGTTTCAAAAATTTTATTCTTTTTATTAAAGTTCGTGTCAGATCAAACTACCTCATCTAAATTGAAACGAATAAACTAATAATTTAATGATCCAACGGTCATTTCATAGCTTGTTTTTTATAAAAATTTTCGCAAAAGCTTTTAGAAAAAGCTTCTTCGAATTCTTTATAAGAAATTACCTCAAATTTTAAAAAATAACATAAGAAACATTCAAACAGAAAATTCCGACAGAAATTTAGGTCTTCACGCGGAAAGAAAAATGTTAACCAGCCGGGACTCAGCCTTCTTCTGTCGTTGAGTTGTCCACTAAAATTAGAAGTTTCCCTCCTATATATACAACTCTTTTCCTGTCCTTTCTTCCAACCGGTACTCAACAAAACTCATATTTTCTCTTCCTTTTGTGCATATTTCAATTTTCTTATTTCTTCAAAGCTTTCTCGTCCTAAAGGTTAGAATATAATGGCATACTCAAAAGTGATCATTGCTTTAATGTTCGCATTAGTAGCTGGATCTGCTTTCTCTCAGGCACCAGGAGCATCTCCAGCAGCTTCTCCGAAGAGTTCTCCACCGCCGGTAGCATCACCGTCTACAGCGACTCCTCCTCCTTCTACAGCAACACCTATCTCCGCTCCTGCAAATGCTCCTACTACTGCATCTTCTCCATCTGAATCTCCGTTGGCATCTCCACCAGCTCCACCAACTGTAGATACTCCGGCATCATCTCCTTCTGGCGCTTCTCCTCCATCTATCGCCGCCGCTCCCGGTGGTTCTCCTACTTCCTCTCCTAACTCTGCTTCCTTGAACAGAGTCGCCGTTGTAGCATCTGCTGTTGTAGCTGTCTTTGTTGCTTCTTTCATTCTTTAAATCTCTGATTCGTGAGATATTTTGTGTTTTCATTCGCCGGAGTTAGATGGGTTAGAATTTATTTTATGGTTTATTTTATTTTCACTGTTTTTTAAATTTTTTTATTTTTTACTTTTACGTGCGACGCTAGTCGTGACCGCTGTTGATATAGCCGATATTTGTTTCTTTCTCGTGTAGTAAATTAGTTGAGAATTTTCAAATTTATGGTGCTTCTCAATTCCTACGGACATTATGATCATTCTTTTTTCTTAAAAGAAAACACTCTCTCTGTAAGTACAAGGCCAAAAAAAAAAGGAAAAAAAAAATTCTAGTGAACCAATATTTTTCTCTGGCCAGGTAAGGAGTGCAATTGAAGTATGAATGCAGTTTGAGTATTTTTGCTATTGAATTTCTTTCAGAGTTTCCTAATCATTAAAGATCTGAATCTTATATTGCAATCTTCTAACACACTAGCAGCAACAACAACAACCCAATATTATCTCACAAGTGTGGTATATGGAGCATAATATGTACACAGACCCTTACCCTACCCTGAAGTGTAAAAAGACTGTTTCCAGGAGACCTTCGGCTCAAGACAACAAGAGATGATATATTAGCATTATCAAAAGACTCATACTAAAATAACATTCAATACATAATATAACGCAAAATAACATAATAACACCAATATATGAAATATAGATATTACGAAAATGGTGGACGATATACTAATATCCAAAAGATAAATCCCTGCATCAGTAACATCCTAAGATTAACTCCTAACTGGCTAGTCTCACTCTAGAGTGCTGGAAAAATATCCACAACTTACACCTAACCTACAACGTTAATGCTCGACCTCCACAATTCTCTGTCAAGGGTCATGTCCTCACTAATTCTAAGATGCGTCATGTCCTGCCTGATCACCTCTCTTCAATTCTTCTTAGGTCTTCCTCTACCTCTCCTTGTGTCCCCACAGCTAGTCGCTCACACATTCTTACCGGTGCATCCGTGCTCCTCCTCTGAATGTGCCCGAACCATCTGAGTCTTGCTTCCCGCATCTTGTCCTCTATGGGGGTCATGCCTACCTTCTCTAAAATATCTCTATTTCTAATCTTATCCATCCTTGTATGCCCACACATCCACCTCAACAACCTCATCTCTGCCACTTTCATCTTCTGGATGTGTGAGTTCTTAACCGGCCAACACTCGGTCCCATACAACATGGCAGGCATAACCACTGCTCTATATAACTTACCTTTTAGTGATGGTGGCACTTTCTTGTCACACAAGACTCCTGTTGCTAACCTCCACTTCATCCACCCCACCCCTATACGGTGTATGACATCCTCGTCGATCTCCCCGATTCCCTGAATAACTAACCCAAGTACTTGAAACTACCCCTCTTAGGGATGATTTGAGAGTCAAGCCTCACTTCCACTCCCGATTCTGTCGGCTTGGCCCCAAATTTGCACTCGAGGTATTTCGTATTCGTCCTGCTCAAGGGAATATCTCCAAACCTCTAGCTTCTCATTAACGCCGCGTCGTGACTCGTCAATTAGGACTATGTCATTAGCAAATAGCATGCACCACAGCACCTCCCCTCGAATATGATGTGTTATGGCATCCATCACCAGGACAAATAGGAAAGGGATGAACGCAGACCCTCGGTGCAACCCCGTAAAAATAAGAAAATGCTCGGAGTCTCCCCCTGTTGTCTTAACCCGAGTCTTAGCCCCATCATACATGTCTTTAATCACCCTAATGGAGGCTACTGAGACCCTTTTAACCTCGAAACAGCTCCATAAGATCTCCCTAGGAACTCTGTCATACGCTTTCTCTAGATCGATAAACACCATGTGGAGATCCTTTTTCTTATCCCTGTATTGTTCCACCATCCTCCTAATAAGGTGGATAGCTTCTGTGGTAGATCGCCTCGGCATGAACCCGAACTGGTTGTCTGAAATAGACAACATCCTTCACACTCTTATCTCTACCACTCTCTCCCAGACATTCATGGTATGACTCACTAATTTGATACCCTTATAGTTGTTACAGCTCTGAATATCGCTTTGTTCTTATACAACGGAACAAATGTACTCCACATCCACTCTTCAGGCATCCGATGAGTCTTAAAAATAACATCAGTAAGTCATTCCAAGCTTGCTCTACCCAAACACTTCAAAAGTTCAACCGGAATTTTATCTGGCCCAGTAGCTTTGCCCCTCATCATCTTACGCATTGCCTCCATGACCTCATCGACCTATATGTCCATACAATAACTTAATTCATGTGGTTTGTCGGCATTCCTCAATTAACCTAGTACAATATCCTAATCCCCTTCTTCATTTATAAGTTTATGAAAGTAGATTTGCCATCTCCTCTTAATCTGGTCATTCCCCATCAAGACTTTACTGTCCTCGTCTTTTATGCACCTCACTTAGTCCAAATCCCGAGTTTTTCTCTCTCTCTATCTCACCTTAGCGAGTCAGAATAACTTCTTCTCTCCGCCTTTGTTCTCTAGTTCCTTATACAGACGAGCAAAAGCTACAATTATAGCCTCCGTTACTGCCATCTTTGCTTCCGTCCTAGATACCTTATATCTCTCATTGTTCGCTCTATTCTCCTCCTCGCCAGTGATCCCTACTAACCGTATGTAAGCTGCCTTCTTCGCTTTCACTTTACCTTGGAGAACTGCATTCACCACCAGTCTCCTTGTGGCCAGCGGCGCGTCCCAAAGATATCCCTAGCACCTCCCTCGTCGCTTTCTTATATGTTGGACAATACGCTTTAAGCTAGAGGGGGGGGGGGGTGAATAGCGTTTTAAAATTATTAAGCGTTTTAGTGCGGAATTTAAAAACTTTGCAGAAATTAAAACAAGTGCAGTAGAATAAACTTACACAATGATGTATCCTGGTTGGCCACAAACGTGGTTAGTCCAGTCCCCGAGAGACTCTCTCGAGATTTCCACTAAACTTGTCAAGCTTACGGGTGCTTAACAAACCGTTACAGCTGAGGACACAAGCCTCACCTAGGTGCTCGGGGATCACAATCCCAAAGACTTCAATTGCTCGGGGATACCAATCCCAAAGACTTCAATTGCTCGGGGATAACAATCCCAAAGACTTCAACTGCTCGGGGATAACAATCCCAAAGACTTCAACTGCTCGGGGATAACAATCCCAAAGACTTCAACTGCTCGGGGATAACAATCCCAAAGACTTCAACCAAGGAATCACAAGTTCCTCAACAAACGAGAATCGCAATTCTCTTACAAACACAAAACACACTCACTTTACAAAGCACTCCTTAATGAGTAGATATGAGTAGAAATAGTACGCTCAAGATCACAACAACTTAGCTCAATAGAATGGCTCTTCAAAAAGCTTTATGGATGAATGGAAAATGATGATCAATGTAAGAAAGCTTTTAGCAATGAAAATACTCAAAGTGTATATGTTGTTGTTTTGAAAACACTGAGTTGAAGCTGTATTTATAGGTGAGAAACTCAGTCTTACCGTTGTCTAATTGCCAATTAAGGATTGCTGAAATTACTCAGTGACAATCGATTGTCAAGACTAAACAATCGATTGTTTGCCTATCAGATCAAAAATTCAATCCCAGATTTTACGTCAACAATCGATTACTTCAAATCAATAATCGATTATTTATAACGTTAAGAAATCCTTTCCAATTTTTGGCATAAAACATCGATTGTCCGGAAATCAACAATCGATTATTTTAACAACGTTCAGAAAATCTTTTCCAGATTTTACGCAAAACATCGATTGTTAAATATCAACAATCGATTACCTGACGGTAATTGAAAATATATGACAACGGTCAGCTTCAACAATCGATTATCAAATGGAATAATCGATTATTAATTAATTTCAAAACTCTCTGTCTCATATATAATCGATTATCAAAAGCCACAATCGATTATCATTTTATTTAAAATCACTGGGAGACATTTTTCTCATTCTAATCGATTACCATTAGTTCATAATCGATTTTTATGAGTTTTGAAAACTTTGCCTCAGTTAACAATCGATTATCATAAGTACACAATCGATTGTTATGCAGTTTGCAAAAACCTGATGTTAACTGACTTACTCACAATCGATTATCATTAATTCACAATCGATTGTCATGCAGTCTTGGCTTAGAGATACTCGTTTATCATAAGAACATAATCGATTATCTTAGCCCAGATTTTTGAGGCATGTTTGGAAAACATTTTAACAAATGTAAATATGTATAGTTTAAAATCATTTGACACTTAATTTAAATATGCATGATTTTGGAAAAATAATTTTAGTAGAGAAGCCATGTTATGAGCCAAGTTGAGGAATCAAGATCACAATTAATATTGACTCAATTATAACATTTCTAAACTTTGTCTTGAGCTTCTTGTAATGCATCCATTTTGTGCTTGTCCTTGAGCATTGCTGTATATCGCGTTTTGCTTTGTTTGACATTCATCAAAACCTACAAAAGAACACACGTTTAGTATATTGCATTTGAAACGTGTTTCCAACAATTTCCCCCTTTTTGATAATGGCAAACATAAGCGGGATATATGCAATAATTATTTTGATGATCCAAGACAAGTGTAAAGTATGCAATTTGATGTTCCCCCTTAATTCATGTTCCCCCTCACTTTAAGCATAAATGAAGTTGAGAGTGATATAGCATACTTCTTGATATCCCGTTTCTTCCCCCTTTTGCCATTAGCAAAAATATATAAGGGAAGAATATGCAAAAAAAACATATGAAATAAACAAAAGTTTATTTATTGGAAAATAACATTACATGGGTGGAGCCAAATAAAACGAACGACAACTAACCAACTAAGGAAAAACAAATCAGAAACAACAATTTCACATCATCAAAAAGAACAACAATTTCATCATTCATCACCCCCATCCCCTTCATCATCATTGGGAGGCGCTTGATATGGCACCACCTGAGCATAGACATAATGCACGTGATCAAAGTAACCATGGACCTCACGGGTTAATTGAGTAATTTGGTCAGAGATAGTCCGGAGGGTAGGCTCCTGAGAAGGATGAGCACGACGGGCTTGTCGATTTTGAGGAGGAGCGGGAGCATGATCACCATCATGATGAAAGGAAGACTCCGAAATTTCCCAGATTTTGGTGCTCTTTTTGAGAGAACCATTAGCAATATTGACCCCGGATGCTTCAAGAAATTTCATTATTAAGAGGGCATAGGGTAGAGGTATGTCATCTCTGGTGGCATTGAACATATGAGATTGAATAAGCTTGCACCAATTGATTTTAACACCGGTGATAATGGCATGAAGAAATTTGGCATCCTCTTGGGAAATGGTGGTGTGATTGAGTTTACGGGGTTTGAGAACACGAGTGATGAAATAGAGAATGAAACGATAATTCGGGTCCATACCCTTTATGGTGGGACGACGGGAAGAAGACTCATCATAGGCGACTCCGGCTTGGCGAAAGAGATTAGCTTCATCAATCATGTCCCCGGCATCATTTATGTACTGGTAGATGTCTTCACCATCATGCGGAATGCCGGCAATGAGGTGGAGGTTATCTTCAGAAATTAGAATGGAAATGCCGTTAACATTGGTAACGAGTTCACCCTCATCATCTTTGTGAAGGTTGGAGTAAAAAGCTTCAACCAGAGTAATGTTGTAGTAGGGGTGAGTAAGGAGTAGGAAATTGAAAAGTTGGCACTCTCTTAGCATATTCGCGGCTGGAATGAATGGTGCAACAAGAGCGTTTGTTGAAAAGCGAGGAGGGAGAATAAGGCGTTTCTCAAATTTGGTTAAGAAACGGGTGAGCTCTTCATCGGATTCAAATAATAGAACCGATCCATCTTGATATGGATGGCGAGAAGAAGAAGCACCTTGTTTGGAACGAGCACGTTTGGAGTTGCGGCTTGACATTTTTGAAAAAGATGTGCTAAAGATAACAAGATAATTTGATGCTTGGGAGGCTTGAGTGAGTATACAAGAGCATATGTGCAGCCTATATATAGAGAAGGAATGAATCTTACACTTATTTGAAAAGATTTGAAGAGATTTGAAGAGCTTTGAAGTCTGAAATGGTAAAAATAAATTCACTGACCGTTCAACAATCGATTGTTTGAATAGAATAATCGATTGTCATTAATGAAAATGATCTGACACATCGATTACACGCCAGAACGGTAAAAAATTTGAAAAAGATAGTCGATTGTCAATCTTGGTAATCGATTGTTTTTCATATTTATGACCTGACAGGAATCGATTGTAGAGCCAAAACGGTAACATAAGTTTAAAACAGATAATCGATTGTCAATATATAGTAATCGATTATTTTACTCACAGAGAGTTTGGATTTTGGCAAATAATCGATTGGCAGAACAAATAATCGATTGTTTAGAAGGGGGATGCTAAAATGATGAGACTTAATTCTATCAAGCAATGTAAACATTCAACAAGATTTCATGAAAAAAATTGAATCAACAAATAATCGATTATTGATACTGATAATCGATTGTACGAATAAATAATCGATTATGATCGATTTTTCTTGTTATCAAGACAATTTATACTTTCCTCTTACCTTTTGGGGGATACCTGCAAAATAGAATTAAACATCTCCGACGCTCAAGTCAGTAATCTATAAATGAAATAATAACTTTGAAACTGGTGTAGTCGGGTGAAAGACGTGAACTCTTAAGAATTTTGTCCTAAGATGTTCTTAAGAGGGTTTAGGGTACTTACCTTCCCTTCGACTTTGCCAATTACCTGATTTTGAACATCCTCCGTTCATTTTGGTCTTTTGGCTCATTCTTCAATTTAAGAAGCTTCTTCCACAATTTTGCCTTTGTCTTCCTTGTATTTTGTCTTTTAAATTTTTCGAAAATACTTCCGATTTTGAAAATGCCTAAATCGATTTTTCCGTCTCTTCCTCCTTCTTTGTGCTTTAATTGAAGGAATTTTGAATTCGTCTCCCGTCAAGTGTTTGGAGCATCCACTACACTTGATTCCTTCAAGCACACCTGCAGAACAAATCAATGCTCTTTTGGTACCCATGCCATTTTGGGTCCTTGAGGGTTATGCATACTATAATAATATGTTTGAGTGGCATGTCTATGTCTAGTAAAGCATGCGGGAGCAATATGACCAATTCATCTACAATAATGACATGTCACATTTGGATTATGCATGCGTTTAGGCTCATAGTAGCTAGAATAATGCACATTGTTTACTCTATTTTCATTTCTCCTAATTTGAGCACCATAATCATTTCTAGGTTGAACATTTCTGGATCTTCTAGCATGATCACTGTTGTGCCTAGAATATGCATCATGTCTATGGTGACGATTGCTAGGCGGAAGGTCATGTCTAGGTCTCCTAATATTTTGTCTAGCAAGCATGTTTGTTTTAGGAAAGGCATTTTTGTTATTAATCCTAGATTGAGCTCTAGGTGGTTGGGTTTTTGCATCAACCTCTTCTTCATTTATGAAGCCTATTCCATGCTTGGTTGATTTCAAGTTATCAAGCACCACATTCAAGTTTTTATGAGAGGAGTTGAATTTATCTAGTGTGCCTTTTAATCTACTTACTTCATTCTTAAGGTCTACACAAGAAG
Organism: Nicotiana benthamiana; assembly: GCA_034376525.1. Lineage (NCBI taxonomy): Eukaryota > Viridiplantae > Streptophyta > Magnoliopsida > Solanales > Solanaceae > Nicotiana > Nicotiana benthamiana. The sequence goes on from CM067328.1 coordinate 46,878,297, forward strand.
CACAATTTTTTTTAGAACTCTCGGGCTTGTCAGTACTTCTTTTCCCATAAAACTTGTTTTGTTCTAGTAGCTTCTCATTTTCCAAAACCAATTTTTCTAATTCTTTTTCTTTTAATGAAAACTGTTTTTGAAAATCTTGTTCTTTTAGAGAAGCACTTTCTCTTAAGCTAGTGACGGTTTTTGTAACTTTGAGAAATTCAGCATACAATTCATCAAAGGCATTTCTCATGTCATCAAGAGTATAAAAATTTTGAGAAGAGATTTGACTTACCTCACTTTGATTTTCTTCCTGTGCCATGAGGCAGAGATTTGCCGCTTCTTCATTTTCTTCTTCACTGGATTCGTCTCCGGAATCTCCTCCCCAAGATATGTATGCTCGTTGCTTCTTGAAGGGTTTCTTCTCCTTTTTAAGATTTGGGCAGTTTGTTTTGATATGCCCTGTTTCACCACATTCATAACATTTAACTTGCTCACCTTGCTTTTTCCCTTTGCGGTCATATTCTTTTCGCATGAATTTTTGGAACTTTTTGATGATGAGTCCGAATTCGCTATCTCCGTCCTCTTCAATTGGTGATTGACTTGTGCTCGCCTTTAGAGCAATCTTTTGCCTTCTTTGTTCATCAATAACAGGGTTAAGAATTGTGGATTCATAAGTTTTAAGATTACCTCTAAGAGCGTCTATGGTGACGTTCGTGATTCCGATTGACTCTTGAATCGCATCGGCCTTTGATCGCCATGCCGGTGTTAGACTCCTAAGGATTTTTCGAACTAGTTCTTTGTCTGTGAACGTCTTCTTGAGCGCGTGGAGATCATTCACTATTGATGAGAACCGCTCGAACATCTCGTCTACCTTTTCGCCTTCCTTCATATGGAACAATTCGTAAGCATGAGTTAAAAAGTCAATTTTAGCTTCTCTTACCTGGTCAGTCCCTTCGTAAGTGACCTCAAGCTTGTCCCACATTTCTTTCGCTGTTTTGCAGCGGGAGATTTTCCTGTAATCATTAGCATTAACAGCACAAAGTAATAAATTAATAGCTTTAAAGTTATTTTGAACCATTCGATTATCCTCGGCGTTGAATTCCTCTTCTGATTTTGGCGCCCATTCTTCTCCCACCTTTTTGACAGGAACCTCATTTCCTTTGGTGTACACCTTCCACAAGTAAGGGCTGTTTGATCTGACGAATATCTGCATCCTTTCTTTCCAATATGAATAATTAGTCCCGTTAAACAAAGGAGGTCTTGTGGGGCACTGTCCTTCATCAATACCTGCAAAAGAGTCCAGAGTAGAAGCCATGGAAAGATTCTCTCAAACGGTTAAGTCTTTCAGAGAGTATGGCTCTGATACCAATTGTTGGACAATACGCTTTACGCTAGAGGGGGGGGGTGAATAGCGTTTTAAAATTATTAAGCGTTTTAGTGCGGAATTTAAAAACTTTGCAGAAATTAAAACAAGTGCAGTAGAATAAACTTACACAATGATGTATCCTGGTTGGCCACAAACGTGGTTAGTCCAGTCCCCGAGAGACTCTCTCGAGATTTCCACTAAACTTGTCAAGCTTACGGGTGCTTAACAAACCGTTACAGCTGAGGACACAAGCCTCACCTAGGTGCTCGGGGATCACAATCCCAAAGACTTCAATTGCTCGGGGATACCAATCCCAAAGACTTCAATTGCTCGGGGATAACAATCCCAAAGACTTCAACTGCTCGGGGATAACAATCCCAAAGACTTCAACTGCTCGGGGATAACAATCCCAAAGACTTCAACTGCTCGGGGATAACAATCCCAAAGACTTCAACCGAGGAATCACAAGTTCCTCAACAAACGAGAATCGCAATTCTCTTACAAACACAAAACACACTCACTTTACAAAGCACTCCTTAATGAGTAGATATGAGTAGAAATAGTACGCTCAAGATCACAACAACTTAGCTCAATAGAATGGCTCTTCAAAAAGCTTTATGGATGAATGGAAAATGATGATCAATGTAAGAAAGCTTTTAGCAATGAAAATACTCAAAGTGTATATGTTGTTGTTTTGAAAACACTGAGTTGAAGCTGTATTTATAGGTGAGAAACTCAGTCTTACCGTTGTCTAATTGCCAATTAAGGATTGCTGAAATTACTCAGTGACAATCGATTGTCAAGACTAAACAATCGATTGTTTGCCTATCAGATCAAAAATTCAATCCCAGATTTTACGTCAACAATCGATTACTTCAAATCAATAATCGATTATTTATAACGTTAAGAAATCCTTTCCAATTTTTGGCATAAAACATCGATTGTCCGGAAATCAACAATCGATTATTTTAACAACGTTCAGAAAATCTTTTCCAGATTTTACGCAAAACATCGATTGTTAAATATCAACAATCGATTACCTGACGGTAATTGAAAATATATGACAACGGTCAGCTTCAACAATCGATTATCAAATGGAATAATCGATTATTAATTAATTTCAAAACTCTCTGTCTCATATATAATCGATTATCAAAAGCCACAATCGATTATCATTTTATTTAAAATCACTGGGAGACATTTTTCTCATTCTAATCGATTACCATTAGTTCATAATCGATTTTTATGAGTTTTGAAAACTTTGCCTCAGTTAACAATCGATTATCATAAGTACACAATCGATTGTTATGCAGTTTGCAAAAACCTGATGTTAACTGACTTACTCACAATCGATTATCATTAATTCACAATCGATTGTCATGCAGTCTTGGCTTAGAGATACTCGATTATCATAAGAACATAATCGATTATCTTAGCCCAGATTTTTGAGGCATGTTTGGAAAATATTTTAACAAATGTAAATATGTATAGTTTAAAATCATTTGACACTTAATTTAAATATGCATGATTTTGGAAAAATAATTTTAGTAGAGAAGCCATGTTATGAGCCAAGTTGAGGAATCAAGATCACAATTAATATTGACTCAATTATAACATTTCTAAACTTTGTCTTGAGCTTCTTGTAATGCATCCATTTTGTGCTTGTCCTTGAGCATTGCTGTATATCGCTTTTTGCTTTGTTTGACATTCATCAAAACCTACAAAAGAACACACGTTTAGTATATTGCATTTGAAACGTGTTTCCAACATTATACAGTCTGTCGTCGTTGACCACATAGTGTTTATGCCCCCACTACTTCTCCAAGCTCCTGTTGCCGATAACATGCCTTCCAACTCCTGAGCTTTATCCTTAGTCAAGGCGCCCCTCCTAATCCTCGGACGGCCTCATATTAAACTTTTCTTTCTCCTTATCATAATGCTTATGTCTATCACTAAAAGCCTATGTTGTGTAGCGAGGGACTTACCTGGGATAACTTTGTGATCCTCGCACAACCTTCTGTCGCATCTCCTGAGGAGGAGATAGTCAATCTCAGACTTCAACACACTAGCAAATGGTCAGAAATTCACTTCTCTATTGCTTCGAAGCCATTTCCATTGTTCACGCGTAGGGCTGTCAAATTTGGCCCAAGCTCAAATGACTTATAGATCCGCCCATTTATTGAACTTAGCCCATCTTGATCCCACTAATGTCAATCCTTTTAAAATTGGGCTAATTTTTAGCCTAAATTGATCAATGAGTAAGTCTGTCAAAATAGCTTAGAAAAGATTTTATTTTTTGTTTAATATTTTAAATCTGATCATAACAAAAGCAAAAAAGTCTTATTTAGTAATTATACAATTTATAAGAAAATAAAACATATTAACTAAAATTTAATAAGAGTTGGGCGGGTTGGGTTGTGACCCGATATTTAACCCATCTTAGCCAAAGAAACTTTTGGGCGCGTCATTTGACCCGTCCAATTATTGCTTCAACCCATTTTGACCCACCTAAAATTGATTCAACCTGCCCATTTGACACCTCTATTCAAGCACCACCTTCAAATACATTAAGTTTAGCGGTGGAATCAGAAATTTTAATAAGATAATTAAAGATAAGTGAAAAATGCACCTAACATTTGAACCTATGTAAGAAGTTAAACAATTTGTATATATACAACCAAAAAAAATTGTTTTCAACCTTTTGCACGGAGTAATTTTTTCACGGCAGAGGATTCAATCGAACTCTTTCTTACGGTAGTTATGCCCCTGATTGAGTTCCTAATCTACTTTATCCTTATTTAATTGGAATAATTTCAATTTTTCAAAGAATTAAAAAAAATTCATTTTATCACAAAAAATATTTTTCAAAAGGCTGGCAAATCCATATTACAATCTATTTTTGCTCTCTAACAGAGTTCAATAATTGAAAAGTCTTAACATGTCATTTGAATTTGGAAAAGCAAAGCTGGAATAACCCCACAAGCACAAGAAAGTCTCAAGAGCATCACCAACCCTCTCCCCTTCTTCTAATCTACAACTTAAATTACATTTTTTTAAAGGTAACCCTAATAATTTAGGATTAATAAACAACAGGAATTTATACAGAACATGAATCCATGTTCTGTAGTTTCCCGTTGGAGGTCATCATTTGTGAGAGAAAGAGTACTCTTTCTCGACAGTCTTGCGTTGTATGTCCCCACGCAAAATATTGATTTTACTCGGTAATTATATACATAAAAATATTAAACTAATAAGTGCATGATACATATATTTATATATAAAATTTTAATTGCTTATGCCTAGTTTGTTAAGGTATATTTCATCTTTTTTTTGCTAATTATTATAAATTTATAAAATTTAATATAAATATTTGTAGAATATACAAAAGTCATGTATATTGTTATAGTATTCTTTATGAACAATTATTTATTTACTTGATTAATTCAATAAAGTTTTATTTTAAATAGATCATGTGTTGGTTTGTGCGTTCATTGCTTACAGAGAAGATGATTTAGTGTATAGAGTTTAACTTATACACGAAAGATTAAATCATCGGTTCTTGTAAGACATAAAAGTTAATGTTCACAATCTAATGATGGAATTGGACAAATCATCGGAATGATTGTAGCACAAGATTAAATAAAATTTATCTTGATTATGGGAATGATTTAATTCCAACTTCTTGTGCTAATACATTTTGTATGTATTGAACGGATCAAGTAGATATGAGTATTTTATACTGACTTTATAAAATAATTTCTCTAGTCCATTTAATGTACATATACTCTTAATCCTGATATAATTATTATTAGTTGTGTATGTCACTTGTTGTTTTGATTTATTAAAAGGCGAGATTCTTTCGCGAGTCAATAAGCCTGGTAAATTGGATAACATTGATATACATTGGCGAAGTAATAATTAGTTGATGGAATCTATGTCTCGATTTTGAGATTGATGATACACCTTTATGAAAGCTTATAAGTTTTCATGTGTAAACCCGGCCGGTGAATTTTGTACCCGACACATGAAATAAGTTTAGTGTAAGTCTAAAGGAAGTAATCGATAAATTAAATAATCAGTAATTTAATTTAATTGATTAGTATCTAAATCTTAACATGAGGAGTTAAATAAGGTTTTATGGAAGAATTTCGAAATTGAACTAAGGAGTGCAATTACGAATTTTTAGTGGAATAATTCGTAATTTATTATGACGGAAATTAATTTCAGAATTTCGAAATTAAAATCATAATAGGATGCTTGTTAATTAAATTCTGTGGTTCCTACTGTGCCTAAATAATAGGAAATAGTGGAAACTGTTACTGGGTGGGAAAGAAAATATGGAAATCGTCCCTTAGTGGGAGAAGGAAACCTAACAGGTTTTGAAAATGGTTTTGACCTAAACAAACGCAGCTATATATATACATATAGGGGCTGGACGTTTTTGACACAATTCTGACTGCAGTTTCTACTAGAATTTTGCCCACTCAAAATTCTCTATTTTCGGTTATTATTTTGGTAACACAGTAGAAGATTGTGGAAAGCTGCTGGTGCTTTTTCAACCGAGGAACTGAAGAACGACATAGATTTGTTGTGTTTACGTTCCAAGAGGTAATCCTAAAATCTCCATACGTGCTTGTTTTTTATATTACACGTGAATAAGATTCTGTTATTGCTTCCGCTGTGGTATATATTCCATCAAACATGTGACTGAGTACTTTCCAACCTCTTAACACCCGCTATCACCTGCTTCTCAGGTGGCCAATCAGAAACGAATTTAATAATCCCAGCTAGCTAGACCAGAACGTAGAGGCGGAGTCAAGATTTCAAGTTTATAGGTTCGAAAGTATAATTATTTTAAGTTACTTGGTTCTAAACTAATAATTTATAATACATATTTAATAAATTTTATAAAATAAACATAGAGTTCGAATCAAAACTATTGGCTTTAGCCGAATCCGATAGTGACACTCTAGCTTCCCCTGCCAGAACGTGCCAATCATAACGGTAAACATAATGTTTGCTAATAATAATTTTATATATAAAGAGAAAACAGTCATTAAAATGCTCGGAAAAAAAAAAGTCCTTAGCTTGTTTCGGAAAAGTTCTCAAAGAATTTTTTAAAACTTTTATGACGAATTATTTCAAATAAAAATTGCACAAAGAAACAGTCAAAACAAAAAAATCCTAGAAATTTATCTGTTGACGCGGAAAGAAAAATGTAACCAGGTGACTCGATCACCGTCCCTCCCTTCTTCGGTCGTTGAGTTGTCAACAAATTATTAGTCCATTATTTTATTCAACTTTTTCTAAACCGACTTACTAAAATAAAATAAAGTAAAATATCCCCATATTTCCCTCCTATATATACACTGCTTTTCCTGTCCTTTCCTCCAAACGGAACTCAACACTTCCATATTTTCTCTTCCTATATATATATATACCTGTTTGTGCTCGTTCTCTGCTTTTCTTCTTCCAGAAAGCTCCTGATTTTAAAGGCTAGAATGGTATACTCAAAGATGATCATTGCTTTAATGTTGGCTTTGGTGATTGGATCTGCATTTGCTCAGGCACCAGGAGCATCTCCGGCAGCTTCGCCGAAGGTTTCTCCACCACCGGTAGTGTCGTCACCTCCGGTGGCGACTCCTCCATCTGCAGTAACACCTGTCTCTGCTCCTGCAAATGCTCCTACTACCGCATCTTCTCCATCTGAATCTCCATTGGCATCTCCTCCAGCTCCACCAACTGTCGATACTCCGGCATCATCTCCTATTGGTGCTTCTCCTCCATCGATCGGTGCTGCTCCCGGCGGTTCTCCTACCTCCTCTCCTAACTCTGCCCCCTTGAACAGAGTCGCTATCGCCGGATCTGCTGTTGTAGCTATCTTTGCTGCTTCTTTGATGCTTTGAATCATCTTTGATCAGTGAAGATATTTTGTGTTTTATTTTGCCGGAGTTGAACAGTTAGGAGTTTATTTATGGTTTTATTTTTCACTGTGTTTTGTTCATTCTTTTTTTACTTCTTGACATTCAGGGGAGGCGGTAGTCGTGACCGCTGTTGATTCTTTTTACTACTATCATTATTGTTTTTCAATATTACTACTGGATTCTTTGTTATTTATGGAGAATACTGTGATTTATTCATGAATTTCCTAACCGGTTTCGTCTATTTCGGTTTTCTGAACTTTGTGTTGTTTGAACAGGGGTATTTGCAGCTTTACAAGTTTTTTATGTTATATTTTAATTTGCAGTTATTTTACAAAAAAAATTGCAAGCTTACATGCTTTTTTCCATAACTTCAGTCTCGTGGGCTTAAGTTTTTCTTTTTTATTGAAAAATTTTAGCTGAAATTTTTATTTTTTATAACCGAAAAATTTAAGCCGTAGAATTTATGTTTTCAGTTATAAAATAAAAATAAACGCTACAGTTATAAAATAAATTTAAGCTCTAAAGTTTAAGTTTTGCAGTTATAAATAAAAATTTAAGTCTTTTTTTGGCTTAAATTTTTCAGTTATAAAATAAAAACTTAAACATTAGAGCTCAAATTTTTCACTAGTAAAATAAAAACTTAAGCTTTAAAATTTAAATTTTCTAGTTATAAAATAAAAATTTGAGTAGTTTTTTAGCATAAATTTTTTACTTATAAAATAAAAAAATTAAACAATTTTTTAATTATAAAATAAAAATTTTAGAGCTTAACAGTTATAATTTCAATTCTAAAGCAAAAATTTTTGTATTGTAACTAAAAAATTTTAGCTTTAAAATTAAAATTTTGGTGTTGTACCTGAAAATTTTGAGCATTTTTATGTTATAACTAGAAATCTTTAGTCCTTTTTCTAGATTCATTACCAAAATCAGTAATATCAACAACTGTGAAAGAAAACAACTCATACCTCTAAAGTCACAAAGACCTCCCGTACGAACCAATCAATCACAAGTCAACAGTTCCAACTCATACGTCTAATACATATTAAAAATGATATATGTTTCTCACTTATCAATTACAATTAGATGATGCACCTTACCAGAAGCTCAAAGTAGAGCAGCGTAAGAAGAATTAATACAACAACATTCAATACAAGGAAGAGAGCCTTATACCAGAAGAAGGAGAAGAAAAGATGAAGGTGAGGGGAAAACGAAGCTGAAGTTTTTTTAAAAAGTAAGTATGGGTGCAAATAAAAAGATAGAACACCTATAGATTAAAAAGGGTGTTTACTCCGTGTAATTTTTACTTTGAGCAGGGGTATCTTATGGGCGGGTGGATTTTTGACGGGTCTAAATGAGTTGACTCGCTCAAAAATTATTTAGGCTAAAATAGATTAAGTTAAGATTGAGCTAAATTTTAGATCATAGTTCAATTTGTCCAATTTTTATCAAGCTTTATCTAATATGTGTTATTTTCTTATTAAATTATATAATGATTAAATAATATTTTTCCCCATTGTTATGATTATCTATACCACATTAAACAAAACAAATATTCATAAGATATTTTTGGCAAAATTACTCATACATTAATTTGGCTAAAAATCAATTCAATTTTAAATGAGTTCAGATGAGTTGAGTCAAAATATGCTAAGTTCAATAAATAAGTAAAAATTATACGAGACGTCCTATTTGGTCGCCCCCATTTAAGCTATACATTGTTTTTTTAAAATTTTTAACTTGTACCTATTTTTGAACAACTGCAGCTCTCTTCCTCCTCCTCCTCCTCCTTTCTTTTGTTGGTACTGTTATGAAACTTCAGTTTATAGGTTACATTCTTCTCCTGAGCTTGATGATTTAGTTTCATCCCAAATTTGAAAGAACATATAACTATAGATTAGACTTTTAAATATGGTTTTAACTATATATTAAATTATATTACTTCAAATCATATGAATGGAAGATGATTTTATGGGGAAATCCTCACAAACATCTGCTCAGTTTTCGGAGTACTTCTCGATTTTGTCCTCATATTCAACTTATGGTAAAATTGTTGACATATCTTGAGAGCATGAGTTGTGCAGCTAAAACGTGCTAAAATTCAGCAAATATAGAAGAAAACTTCAGTTAAAAGATGCTGAAGTTCAGCAAATATAGAACAAAACTCTATATGGATAAAATCAGAGAGCCTAATTTTACGATCATTATGTCTTTCCGTAGCTTCATCTCGAAGGCCAGGGGGCACAACTCGAGGTTTTGACCTCGAGGGTTCTTATGTCCGACCTCAGGGCAACATAAATCGATGGTTATCATGGATAAGCGGGAAGCTCCTAGGCACGCGACCAAAGTTTACAACACCTATAAGAATAGTACCGGTCTGTACCAGACTTGCTAAGTAGTTGTACCAGCTACATTTCTTTGTAATAAATGCACATGTACTATGTTGGGTTCCCCATCTATATAAAGGGGACTCTTGTGATTTTTTGCAGAGAGGATATCGCATATGATATAACCTCGAGGCCCCGATTCTCAGTCACTCGGTTTGCGTATCATACTGCCTCAAGGCTCTTATCTTGCCTTTTAGTGTCAGACTTAGCATCTACTGCCTAAGAACTAGCATAAAAACAATTCACATATTTTTAGAACTACTAAATCAAATCTAGTGGTAATTACTATTTTCAAGGTAAACATTTTGGAACCCATAGTGGAGCTAAAAATAATAGTTATTTTTTTCTTGCTGGTATGCTGTATAACACAAGTTATCTTTCACACTTTTTCTTGTCCAATGACCTTTGATTTTAGATCGAAATGTCTAACTCAGTGAACACACATGAAAATAACGGTCTTAAGGACCATGGAGAGAATGATGTAGTTGTCCTAAGGTATTGGTGTACCACCATAAAACCCTGAGAGTGCACCGAAATTGATCCTCGTGGATACATTCTCATGCAACGCCCAACACATTAACATCAGTTTCCAAATTAACTGGAATACACACCAAGAAAATTAATAGGAAACTCGGAAAAATCCCACCCAAGAAGAAAGAGAGGCAGATAGGAGAAAAAAAAATAGGAAAACCTCAGCACGTCGTTCATATGATCATTGGGGGAACCAACACTCCTTAAGGACCCGTGATCAAACGGGTGAAAGTGTCCGCTGCGACGGAAGGGTTAATTCGGGGCCGTATGTCTGAAGACATCCTTGCATTCAGCGAGGAAGATATAGAGACCTTGACTCGACCACACAATGATGCGTTGATAATTTCATTTCTCTTGAATAACATTCAAATTAAACGTATACTCATGGATTTAGGTAGCTCGACCAATGTAGTCAGGTCAAAAGTGATAGAACAGCTCGGACTGCTGGATCAGATCGTACCTACCTCCCGAGTCCTGAATGGCTTCAACATGGACGGTGAAGAAACAACTGGAGAGATCACCCTCCCGGTCAATATATACGGTACTGTTCAGGATGACAAATTCCATGTCATCGGAGGTGACACGAGGTACAACACATTAGTTGGTAGGCTGTAGATACATAAAATTAGGGCAGTACTGTCCACTCTGAATTAGATGATGAAGTTTTCGACAAAGGATGCCATAAAGACAGTATATGGAGAATGACACACGGAAAAGGAAATGTTCGCGGTCCACTAGGAGGCATCAGATTCTATACAGTCAACCTCGGAAGATCCGGAAGGCAAACAGACCCTCTAAGATGATGAGGAAGATTTCCTCGCTACCCAAACTTTTGTTTCCCCCGAAGAGTCGGATACAACTGAGTCGACCATTGAAGAACTAGAGTAAACTGTTTTGATCGAGCACCTCCCAGATCGGAAGATATACCTAGCAATAGGTCTATCCCCGAACTCAGGAAAAAACTCATTCAATTTCTTATTAATAACATCGATTGCTTTGCTTTGCCCCATTTAGATATGACAGGAAACCCACCAGAAATAACCACCCACCGACTAAGTGTCGATCCCACATACAAACTGGTAAATCAAAAGAGGATACCCTAGTCTGAAGTAAAACACGAATTCATCAAGGACGAGGTTACAAAACTCCTCAAAATAGGGTCTATTAGGGAGGTAAAATATCCCGAACGCCTGGCTAATGTATCAAGTCCTAAATTCTAGCGTATTTCATGGATGACTTCTTGCCCTCCCTCATGCCCGAGGTAGAGAAAGAGCTTTTAATAAATTTTGGGGTGTGGACCATGTTCATTGACGGCGCCTCGAACATAAGAGGATCCGGGCTCGTTATAGTTCTGTAGCCCTTACGGGCGACATAATCAGCCAGTCAATAAAAACTGAAAGGTTGGCTAACAATGAAGCCGAATATGACGCTATGATTGCAGGTCTGGAATTGGCCAAAGGCCTAGGAGCGATAGTCATCAAAGCAAGATGTGATTCCCTCATGGTAGTAAATCAGGTAAATGGGAGCTTCGAGGTTCGAGAAGACAAGATGCAAAGATACTTGGACAAAATTCAAGACACATTGCACCACTTCAAAGAATGGACTTTGGTCCACATACCTAGGCAACAGAATAGAGAGACCGATGCCCACGCAAACCTAGGATCATCTGCCAAAGAAGATGACCTACTCCCTAGGGCTGTTATTTAGCTATCCAAATCACTGATCGAGGAAGGACATCTCAAGATTAACTCCAGTAGCCTAACATGGGATTGGAGAAATAAATATATCGATTATTTGAAAAGTGGGAAACTACCTGCGGATCCAAAAAAATCAAGGGCCCTGCGAACCAAAGCAGCCCGATTCTCGCTCGACGAAAATAGAACTCTGTACAAAAGAACGTTTTATAGGCCCATAGCAGTATGCATAGGGCCGGGGGACACAGATTATGTGCTCTGAGAAATGCACGAGGGCACCTACGAAAATCATTCTGGTGCCGATGCCTTAGTCCGAGAGGTAATCAATTAGGCTACTATTGGGACAACATGGAAAAGTTTACCAAAGAATTCATCCGTAAGTGCGATAAATGCCAGAGATTTGCCTCGATGATTCACTAACCAGTGGACATCTTCATTCAGTCTTTTCACCGTGGCCATTCATGAAGTGGGGGATGGACATCATCGACCTCTACCAATGACACCAGGTAAAGCAAGATTTATTTTAGTTATGACTGAAAACTTCTCAAAATGGGTGGAAGTGCGAGTCTTCGAAAATATAAGAGATAAGAAGTCATTAAATTCCTCTGGAACCAGATCATACGCCGATTCGGGATTCCTTCCTAGATAATATGTGATAACAAGAAGCAGTTCATCGGGGGAAAAGTAACACAATTCCTCGAGGATCAAAAAATCAAGAGAATCCTATCGACACCCTACCACCTGATGTTCCAAACGTCAATACCACACAAGAGGGGGAGGGGTGATTTGTGTGGTACCCAATTTTTTGATCTAGAAGAACCTGGTTCTTCTAGGTGTTCTAACTACAACTGTTTGAAGAATTAAGATACAGAGATCAAAGAACACAAATATTTTTACATGAAAAAAACCTGGCTCAAAAGGTGAAAAAACCAAGACCTACTACTCAATAGGATTTTCCCAAACATCCACTAAAATCAATGAGCCAAAATAGTATTTACAAAACTCTTGTAAACCTAAGGATTAACTCTAATGCGAGTGTGTCACACAGCCTCAACTCTTGCAACACCTTCAAGTTAACTCTATCTTCAATACTCAATGTACCCAATACAATTGCTTCTATGAAAGGTGGAAAGGTACAACTTTAAACCACCTACTACAATTGAACTAGAATAAGAATAACACAATAGAACTGGTTCTTCTATCATGTTCAAGTAGCTGCAGGAGTGCACACTTTAATCTCACATAAATTACTTGCAAAATTTCCTTGCTCTTTTGCTATCAATTTAGTTTAACTTCTACGTATGTGCATGCCTATAAAAGAGAACAAACTCAGTTATTTATTAGGTTAGTAATCAGAGTTTGATTGTGACTCAATTGCTGATCCTTCATTAAATTTGAGTCCTAGAACAATACAAACTCCAACCCTTATCCTTGATCCGGATGTGTTCTTTTCTCATAAGGAAACTTCTTCTCCTTATCCCATATGCAATCATGTCGATCAGTTCAGAACATATTGTTGCTTGATTCCTAAAACTTATCTTCTTCACGTGTATCTCATATGCATGGGTTGATAACTATTGTGTCTCATAAGATGGACATGGTCCTTCACTGAGTTCATTTGTCATATATCAAAACTTCAACTCAACTTGGGCAAACAAATTCCACCTTTTTGATTATGAAAAACTCTGTGCTTTTACTGATCAGAGAACATGTGAGCTCAGCTAAATTATCAACATTCATAGAAATTTTAACTCATCATTAAGGACCAAATTTAATCAGGTTATAAATATCACCTTTTCATAATATAAAGTAAAGCACAATATCTCTTCCACCTTTTGGCATCATCAAAAATTTGCATATAATGTGAATCCCAGATTGTAATAGTTACTCATGGCCACTGGGGAACTGCAGGTGAAAGAATGGTTTAGTGAAACAATAATCAAACTTGACAAAAACTTAACTATTAAGAACATAATCTTCACAAAGCAAGATAAAAACATATTGTCATTGATAGGAAATGTTTCTACAAACCAGTCCACAAAATAGAAAGAAAAACATCCAACCATGAGCAAAAAACAAGCAAAAAAAAAAATCCCTAACCTGGGTTACTGGGGGGTTACTAGACGGGAGGAACTAGAGGGTTAGGATTGGAGAGGACTGAGCATTGTTTGAAGCATCTCTTCACCCTTTTCCTTTTCTTTTGCTAGATCATCTTTTAGGCTATTCCTCTCATTTTCAAGTTCAGCAACTCGAGCCTGGAGCCTAGCAATCTCATTATCCTTTGTCCCACACTCTTGAACCAAGGCCCTAATCTTGCTATTCACATGAGTCTTTAGAGATGAACCAGGTTTAACTTGGGCTACTCCGAGAAGATAGTCATAAGCCTGCAGGGTTTCGACACCAAAATGGTCCTTTCTGGAGGCCATCTCCCATTTCTTCAGGGTAACATTGAATCTACCCAGCACAGTCGTTAGTATGAACCTATAAGGAGTAGCATGAGCCTTGGAACCATTTATGACCCCGTCCAGTAGCTTGAAAATGAAGGCATGCCAGTTAATCTGCTTTCCTCTCACAAGATATTCCAGAAGAACCAAGTCCATGTAGTTAGCAGTATGCCTTCTGTCCTGTCTGGGCAGCAGACACTTGTTCACAAACTCAAATAACACCTTCTGCTTAAGCTTCATCTCACTCTTCTGCACAAATCTTGCCTCTGGCACATCTTTAGCAGACTCAGTATCACAAAAGTTTCTAGTGATTTGGAGAGCACTAGGAATATCATCTAGACAAGTCCACCTATGCCTAGTGTAGTCATCATAGCCCTCACAAGGTATGTCCAGAATCTTCCCCAATTCAGGTGCATCAAATTGTACCTTCACTCCCCCAACCACACTGGTTACTATCCCATTTTTCACAGTGGCATTAGCCATGAACTCGATCAGCTCCTTTCTTGCCAGCTTTCCATCCAGTTGAAGAACCATGTCGTTCCAACCTTGTGCATCTAGGGAATCCACCAACCTAATCATGCCAGGCTTCTCCAAGTTCTTCAGCAACCTCCCATTCTGAATCTTTCTCCTACCAAAGATGGCAAATCGATCTTTTTCCTTTCAGACTCCCCTTCTTCTTCTTTTCCACTCCATTATTCTTCTTCTTCTTTAGTAACTTTTATCTATTTCCCTTCACTGCAGACCTAGTTCTTTTGGCCAAGGAGGGTTTATCAGATACAAATTTTGAAGACTTCTTTGTAGGAGTCTTGGTTCATTTTGGTTTGCCAATACGAACCTTCGCAGTTGTACCTCTCTCTAGATGGATCAGTTCCATCTCATCCTCCTCTTTTTAGCAGCCTTAGAACTTTCCAAAACTTTTGGTTTTCCTTTTTCTTTCTTCTTTTTCTTACTTGCCTCTAAAGCTTTCTGTGGTTCTGCCTCACTTTGCTTCACCCTGATCCTTGTTGCTGTTCCTTTTGGTAATTCCTTTTGGAACAACAGACTCTGAAGATGACCCCTTGCTTTTCTTAGTTGGTTTGGAAGCAGTTGGGGTCTTTTGGGAAGAATCCTTGCGCTTCTTTGGATCATAGCTAGCCACAAACTTCTTCAAGATAATAGCCAAGGTTTACACCACATATAAACCAGGTTCATCTTGTTGCTCACTCAGATAAACAAGGCCTTCAGCAGCCTCTCCAGAACCACTTCCCCCTGACTTGATGCCACCCTCTTCTACACTGCCATAGATAGCAAGAACCTCTCCTTTCTTTTTCTTTCCCCTTTTACTAGTCCCAGTCCCTTCTACATTATTTTACAAATCCCACCAGCACAAACCTATTTTCCTCCCTTTCAACCACATTAGAACATTCAAAACAAGTATTTACTTCACTTAGGTTTTCTTGATTCTTGTCAGTGTCAGAAGACCCATGTTCTTCTCCCTCGCTTGTAGAGAGAAATGCCTTAGACTCAGAGCTTGAGCCAGATTCTTTAGCTGGACTTTCCTTCTTTTGACTGGCTTTCAAATTTTCATTTAAGGCTTTTCTCATCGAGCTAAAAGCTTCAGTTTTTTTGGCCAACATTTTCTGGCGACGAAACATAGGTTTTGGGGTTTTGAACAGGAGGTGTGGATGATGAAAACTGGTGGGGGAGTACCTGGGTTGTCTTGAGGTTTTGTCATGGTAGAGTATTTCTGGGAATTTTGGGAATTTTTGAGATGATGGAGATGATCATAATTTCTGAAGAAGTGAATGACAATTATGAACAAAAGAAGAGATGTGTTGCGTATTTAAAGAGGGGTTATGATTAAGTGTAGTAACGACATGCTTTTTTAATAGTCAATTAGCGGTCTAATTATATTAGAATTCCATTCTATTGGTGATTAATGGGTGACGCTGGTTTGTAGGAAAAAGTCCCGTTTTATTTTGACTCCTAGGGTAATGAAACTGGTTCAATGCTCAACAGATAGAATTTCTGGAAGTATGGTGTAATTAGGACTTTTTCTCATGATTGGAAAATTTATCTTTCTAATTTTCCAAAGATAGAAACATACCTGAACTTTCTTATGAGAATATACTTACGAACCAGGTTCTTCAAGTATAACTTCTCTTGATCATGCCTCAAATGTCAGAATAGGAAAACGTTGTAAGAGATTAGTGAGTCTTATAAACATATGTCACAGGAGTATACTAAATAAAGTATGAAACTGAGTAAGAATTACTCTACATATTTACATATATTAAGAACTCCTAACCAAATTGTTTTTTCATTGCGCATTCTGAACTGGACCTTTTTAGGTGATCTTAATCGTCCCTAATTCCAACCTGTTCCTTTCTAAGTTTCTCTAATAAGTGCTTTAGTGAATATATAAGCTATTTATTTATCAGTAGTACATAATTTTATTGAGATTAACCCTTTATCATAGTTATCTCTTAAGAAGTGGTGTCTAACATCTATGTGCTTGGTCTTTTTCTGATGAATAGGGTTCCTTGACATACTTATATAACTAATATTATCACAAAATATTGGAATACATCCCACTTCAATTCCAAATTCTACCAGTTATTGTTTGATCCATAGCAATTGAGCACAACAAGAAGCAACAACAACATATTCAGCTTCAGCAGTAGATAGGGCTACTGAATTTTGCTTTTTGGTAGCCCATGACACAAGACATGACCCCAAGAAATGTGCCATACATGAAGTGCTCTTCTTGTCCACTATGAAACCTGCATAATCAGCATCAATATATTCTACTAGATCAAAATTACTACCTTTGGGATAACAAAGACACGGATCAGTGGTACCTTTCAGATATCTTAATATCCTCTTGACAGCAGTCAAGTGTGACTCCTTTGGATTTTCCTGGAAACGAGCACAAAGCCCTACACTGAAAACAATGTCAGGTTTGCTAGCAGTAAGATACAAGAGTAAACCAGTCATACTCCTCTACAACTTTTGATCAACTGATGAACCAGGTTCATCAACATCTAATTTAGCGGCAATTGCAATAGGTTTATCTATTTCCTTGGAGTCCTCTATTTTAAACTTTTTGATTAGTTCTTTTGTATACTTCTGCTGATAGATCATGGTCCCATTTGGGCTTTGTTTGATTTGAAAGCCTAGGAAGAAGTTTAGCTCACCCATCATACTCGTTTCAAACTCACTTTCTATTAATTTTGCAAAGTCCTTACTCAACCTATCAGTAGTGACCCCAAATATTTTGTCATCAACATAAATTTTCATAACAAGGGGGTCTTTATCTTTTTCCTTTTGGAACAAAGTTTTGTCAATTTCACCTCTTTTGTAGCCATGCTCTAGTAGGAATTTTGATAGTCGTTCATACCAAGCTCTTGGGGCCTGCTTGAGCACAAATAGAGCCTTGACCAGCTTGTACACATGCTTAGGACATTCCTTGCTTTCAAATCATGGAGGTTGTTTCACATACACTTCTTCCTTGAGGCAGCCATTCATTAAAGAACTTTTGGCATCCATATGATGAAGAGTGAATTCCATATGTGCTGCAAAGGCTATGAGGAGTCTCATTGCCTCTAGTCTTTCAACTAGAGCAAAGGTCTCATCATAGTCAATACCTTCCTCTTGGCTATATCCCTGAATCACCAGCCTTGCCTTGTTTCCTGTAACAGTTCCATCTTCAACAAGTTTGTTCCTGAAGACCTATTTTGTACCAATGACTGATCTGTCCTTGGGTCTTGGAACTAGATGCCGGACTTGGCTTCTTTCAAATTGGTTGAGTTCCTCCTGCATAGCATTGACCTAATCTGCATTTTGCAAAGCCTCAACAATATTTTTAGGTTCAATAAGAGATAGAAAAGCATCAAATACACACATATTCTTTAGTTGTGATCTAGTTTTGACTCCAGATGTTGGGTCAGTAATGATGTTCTCAATAGGATGAGAACATTGATACTTGTGGGATTTCACCACCAACTGGTTTATACTAGATGATTTTCCTGTGTTCTGTTGCTGAGGAACATGTTCATAGACAAGTTCTTGTAGAGAGTTTGTTTCATTTTCTCCCTGATTTGTTTCCTCTGTCAGGTTGCTCTGAGTGGAAGAACCCGTTCCATCACATGTTCCTTCTTTTGATGCTACTTCAGTCAATTCTTTTACCAGTCTAATGGCTTCATCTTCATGTTCCTATCTCTCAGAAAGAATGTTTGTTTCATCAAATACAACATGCAAACTTCCGTCTACACACAAGGTTCTTTTACAGAATACTTTATATGATTTGCTGTGTGAAGAATATCCCAAGAATACTCCCTCATCACTTTTGGGATCAAACTTACCTAGGTAGTCTTTTTCCATTATTGTGCACATAACACCTGCAACCAAATGCCCTAAGATGGGATATGCTTGGTTTTCTCCCTTTAAGTAACTTATAGGGAGTTTTTTCAACAAGATCTAGCCATGCATCTATTGATTATGTAGCATGCCGTTTTTATAGCCTCTGCCCAGATGTTGCGAGGTAATTTACTAGAGAGAAGCCTGGTCCTTGCTATATCCTCAAGGGTCATGTTCTTTTTTTCAACTACTACATTTTGCTCAGGAGTCCTAGGGGCAGAGAAGTTGTGATCTATACCATTTTCATCACAATATTCAGAAAATTGTACATTTTGAAATTTAGTTTCATGATCAGACCTAATGGATGCAAGCTAATTTCCTAATTGTTTCTTAGTTTTTCTAACAAAAGCAGTAAACATTTCAAATGTCTTATCTTATGTCAGAAATAGCACCCACGTAAATCTAGACTAATCATCAATAAGCACCATCACATATTTCTTTCCACCTCTACTCATGGTTCTCATTGGACCACAAAGATCCATATGAACCAGTTCTAACGTCTTGGACGTACTTACATTTTCTTGGATTTGAAGGATGACCTTACCTGCTTCCCCCTTGCACATGCCTCACAAACTTTTTCTTCCTTGAACATGATATTAGATAACCCTATCACCAAGTCCTTTGAGACTAATTTGATTAGTTGATTTAGCTTGGCATGGCCACGTCTTTTGTGCAAAAAGAGGGGATTATTAACTAGCACACTTAAACAAGTGAGTTTATTTTCTGAAAGATTTGGAAAATATACAATGTAAATATTGTTAACCTTTTTTCCCTGCAAAACACTCTTGTTAGTGGTATGGTTAATCACAAAGCATTTGGTAGAGGTGAAAGCTACAAGGTTACTTCTGTTACACAATTGTGACACACTGATTAAGCTGTATTTCAAGCCATCTATCAAGTAGACATTCTCAATGGAATGAGAGTCTGTCTTACCCACCTTTCCAACCCCAATGATCTCACCTTTATTTCCATTATCAAAGCAGGCATTACCTCTTTTTAGGTTCTC
Source organism: Nicotiana benthamiana (assembly GCA_034376525.1). Classification (NCBI taxonomy): domain Eukaryota; kingdom Viridiplantae; phylum Streptophyta; class Magnoliopsida; order Solanales; family Solanaceae; genus Nicotiana; species Nicotiana benthamiana. The sequence continues at coordinate 46,898,023 of CM067328.1, forward strand.
AAGTGAAAGGAACTGATCCTTGTTCCCAGTCATGTATTTTTAGCAGCCACTATCCATGTACCATATTTGGCTACTCCCTTTCACGTGAATCTACAAAAATAAATCAGGGGTTAGTATTAGGAACCTAAACTAGTTTGCGTCCCTTTCTATGGTCAAAAGGATGAATCAGATTCTTTCTTGCCCAACCAGGCAGCTTGTGTTTTTTTGAACAAAAGCTTTGTTCTTTTGACTGACCTTTTCTTTTGTATTGCATTCATTTTTATAATGGAAAATCTTACCACAGTGTGTGCAGATCTTATTTTCAGGAAGTGTGAGATACTTGTTTTTGGGATCCCATTTTGGAGCTTGAGTCCCGTAACCAAGTCCTCTGTTGTTGCTACTGTGATGCTCTTGCAACCAGGAGAGAGCACAGATGCTTTGTTCCATTTGCAAGTTCTGTCTAGTTCATGTTTCACCTTTCCTAGATCTTCTTTTAGAACCTTAATCAATCCATCTTTCTTATACAGTTCATCTTTCATTTTTCCTAAATTTTCTTCTAGAGTGAGAAATGAGTGATCAGCTTTCTTATTTCATGTTCCTAGTTTCAGTTTTAGATTTTCAGACCTTAGTTCCAGAAGACTATTGTCAAGTTCAAGATTTTGGTTCTTCAACTCAGCATTTTTGTTATCACTCTCATCAGCCTTAGATTCTAGACTTTTGCATTTTGCTTTTAGGATAACACATTCTCTAGACAAAACTTCCATTTTATTGTTAACTCTTTCAAACTCATCAATGAAGTCTAATAATAGCTCAACCAACCTTTATTTAGACAAAAAATTAATTTTGTCCTTGAGATGCATGATACTTACCTCTTGCTCATCATCTGATTCTCCAATGGCCATAAGAGCTTGTTCTTCTTCAGCTTCATCTTCTAAGTCTTCACCGGAAGTTTCACCCCAAGCAGCAACCATAGCCTTGGTTGAACTTTTGTTTCTTTTGTGTTGAACCTTTCCTTCTTCATATTTATTCGTTCAACCCTTTCTTTCTTCCACTCAATTTCCCGTTGAGGGAAATTATTGATCATGTGGTCAGTCTTACCACACTTATAGCAGCCGTCATTGGTATGTTTCTTAGGAGCTCTTGTCTTGTTGAAGTTTGTACCTCTTGATGAACCTTTTCCTCTCATCAGGTACTTTTTGAAATCTCTAGTGATCATAGACATCTCATCATCTTCCAAATCTGAACCTTTTGTAATTTTGATAGATAAGCTTCTCTCCTTCTTGGGTGCATCCATCTTCCTGGTTTGACTTCTTAGTTCATAAGTAGTAAGATTTCCAATCAGTTCATCTAGTCTGAGAGTAGTCATATTCTTGGATTCTTGAATAATAGTGATTTTTCTTTCCCAAGCAACTGGAAGAACTCTTGTCAAGATTTTCTCAACCTTGTCTTCTTCAAGAATAACTCTTCCAAGAGACTTAAATCATTTGTCATTGTAGTGAACCTAGTATACATCTATTGAATACTTTCTCCATCTTTCATAGTAAAATTCTCATATTGAGGATACAACAGTGTTCCTCAGGATCTCTTCACTTGAGAACTTCCTTCATGAGCCACATGGAAAGTGTCCCATATCTCTTTTGCAGTAGTACGACTTTGGATCCTGCTGCATCATCCTGACCCACTCCACATACAAGCCATTTCTTGGCCTTAGAATTTTTCTCTCACGTTTTCAAATCTTCAGCGGTGCAGTCAGCCCTTTTCTTTAGCACATCCACTCCTTGCTCATTTTTCATTTTAATTTCCAAGGGACTATCAGTGACTATGTCCTAGAGCTTATAGTCTTCCCCTATGATGTGATCCTTCATCCTGTTCTTCCACCATGAGAAATACTGTCCTCTAAACAGTGGAGGCCTGACAGTAGATCGCCCTTCCCAGTTCCCTGGTGGCGTACCCATGTTGATCTTTTCCTAAGGTTTTAGCCTCCAAAAGAATAACCCGCTCTGATACCAATTGATGTTCCAAATGTCAATACCACACGGGAGGGGGGGGGGGGGGAGTGATTTGTGTGGTACCCAATTTTTTGATCTAGAAGAACCTGGTTCTTCTAAGTGTTCTAACTACTGCTGTTTGCAGAAATAAAATACAGAAATTAAAGAACACAAATATTTTTACAAGCAAAACACCTGGCTCAAAAGGTGAAGAAACCATGACCTACTACTCAGTAGGATTTTCCTAAACATCCACTAAAATCAATGAGCCAAAACAACATTTACAAAACTCTTGTAAACCTAAGGATTACCTCTAATCCCAGTGTGTCACACAGCCTCAACTATTGCAACACCTTCAAGTTAACTCTAACTGGAATACTCAACGTACCTAATGCAATTGCTTCTATGAAAGCTTGAAAGGTACAAGTTTAAACCACCTACTACAATTGAACTAGAATACGAATAACACAATGGAACTGGTTCTTCTATCTCGTTCAAGTAGCTGTAGGAGTGCACACTTTAATCTCACATAAATTTCTTGCAAATTGCCTTGCTCTTTTGCTTTCAATTTAGCTTAACTTCTACGTATGTGCATGCCTATAAAAGAGAACAACTCAGTTATTTATTAGGTTAGTAATCAGAGTTTGATTGTGACTCAATTGTTGATCCTCCATTAAATTTGAGTCCTAGAATAATACAAACTCCAACCCTTATCCTTGATTCGGATATGTTCTCCTCTCATAAGGAGAATTCTTCTCCTTATCCCATATGCAATCATGTCGATCAGTTTAGAAGATATTGCTTCTTGATCCCTAAGACCTATCGTCTTCACGTGCATCTCATATGCATGGGTTGATAACTACTGTGTCTCATAAGATGGACCTGGTTCTTCACTGAGTTCATTTGTCATTCCTTCAAACTTCGACTGAACTTGGGCCAACACCACCTGGGTGCAAACGGTTAGGCCGAATCGACAAACAAAACCACCATTCAAAACTTGAATAAGAAGTTGGAAAGCGCTAAGGGAAACTGGAGAGAAATATTACCCGAAGTGCTATGGCATATCGAACAACTCCAAAATCAAGCACATGAGAAATGCCTTTGATATCGGTAGAAGTTTACTGGTATATGGTGCCGAGACATTGATACCGGTAGAGGTCGGAGAGCCAAGTGGATTCTGACACCCTTCCGAGAGCTCAAACAATAAGGCCATGACTGCGACCCTCGGACTATTGGATGAAAAGCGTGAAGCTTTGCTACTCCGAATGGCCACCCAAAACAAAGGATGAAAGGTACTATAACATGAGAACAAATATCCGACATTTCGGAGTCGGGGACTTAGTTCGGAGGAAAGTCACCCTAAATACTCGAAACCCCAATGAAGGAAAGCTAGGCCAAAATTGGGAAAGACCGTATCGCATCCTCGGTGTGATCAGCGAAGGCTCCTACAAGTTTAATACCATGGAAGGCGAGAAACTTCCAAGCAATTGGAACATATCAATTCTCAAATGTTACTACTACTAAGGTGTCCGATGGAAGATGCCAAAGGCTCGAAGACCTTGGGTTTTAAAGCAAAAGTTTTGGTCTTTTCCTTTGATCGAATTTTATCCTAAGAAGGGTTTTACCTTCAAGGTTTTTAATGAGGCAACATCTATATGCTACCTAAGGAGAACCTCAAAAATTTTCAAGGCTTCTCTTTAATCAACCTCGAACACTGGGGGATTCCCCCCAGAACATCACCTTCTCGAAGAAGTCAAGATGAGCTAAAAAGTTTCTCATTAAGCAAATGGTGTATCGGGCCAAACAATCGATTGAACCGTGTCCACGTAGAATAATTGAGCCCTTGATGGTGAAATCATGTATACTTGTACCACGTAATCGGAAATGTTTTCCCTCCATCAAAATGCTTTGCACTTCAAAGAAGTATGTGCTTTTATGAGAAATAACTCCAGAGCCAAAACTTCTCCCGAACACTCAGGGACTGACATAAAAAACTCGAAGCCATATGACCTTCGAGCCGAAATCTTAAAAATCGTAAGCCCTCAGTAAGGCAACACCAAGTTTACAAAGAATGGCTCCAAAGCCAAGAAACTTTTGACATCTCTGGGACTGTCGTCCACTATCATCCTATCGAGCTATCAGAAACTCAAGGCCGTAAGACCCCAAGTGGGAAACCTCGAGCCCGAAAGCTCTCCATACAGAAACATTAGAAAATGTAAGACCTCCACAAGGCATTATCATCAGTATAGTACCTCTATAAGGCAACACCAAAACCGTAAGACCTTAAGCAAGGCGTAAAACATACTTGTACCAAGTAAGCAAATCTATAAAACCTCAAGCAAGGCGTGAATTATACTTGTACTAAGTAAAATAATTTATAAGACCTCAAGCAAGGCATGTAAAAATTATAATACCTAAGGAATAAATCCCAATCTTAAAGTTAAAGCTATAAATTCAAATTTGTAAGACCCCTAAAAAGGCATACCCTTGATGTATATGCCGAAACTACTTCACTAGCGGACTAAAAGGCTCCGGCTAAAGTTAATGACTACGATCACAAGGCTCCAGCCAAACTCACATGACTTGGGGACACCCGACCATCGCTATAAATTCATAGGCAATCAATTACTTTGAAAGAACTTAGAAAAGAACCGATTAATCGGCTACCCTCGGCAAAAGCAAAAGAGCTTCGATCATAGAAACTCCAAACAAATGGCTTCAAAACAATTTCAGCCATCGAGTGAAACCTCTTGAGGGGCTAATTCATCGCTACATAACGACTCACGATTGGTGTTCTTATCGAGCCGTTGAAGAGTGGGCCGAACACAAAACTTCAAAAAGACTTTAGTGAGGGAAAAATAAAGCCTATATTTAAGATCGTACCGACCCAATGCATAAGAGCCACTGTCTCCAGCTTAAAATTAAAGCTTGTACCGATCCAATGGTAAGAGCCACTATCGCCAGCTTAAAATTAAATGTCGTACTGACCCAATGCATACGAGCCACTATCCCAAGCTTACAATTAAAGGTCATACCAACCGTACGTGTAAGAGCCTAAGGGCCAACTTAAAACACAAAACATTATGGGTCAATGAGCTCAAGTCAAAATATGACTCGAAGGCTGAGTCCAAAAAAATTAGCTAAAAATTACCATTGGAAAATGCGTAAGTGCCTAAGAGCCAGCCCAACAAGCCTTAGGGCCAATTTGTAAACCTAAAGGGTTTACCTCGAAGTCCAAATTTATTTGGCTAATCATTGATGAATGTCAAAATGCAAAGCAAAGGGAAAATGAAAAATCCTTTACATACGTGATGGAAGGTTCACAAAGGTGCATTTACAAGACCCTGTGTCTGAAGCCTTACAAGGGCAAAAAAGGCAATAAAACCCTAATCTACCACCGGGGCTATGCCTTCGATGACTCCCTCATAATTATTCTTTCAACAGCACCGGACATAACCCCCAAGTTTTCAACGGCCTCTCCCCTTTTGGGGATCTCGCCTCCATATTCATCATCTCCCGAGTCACTGCTCGACTCTTCTTCAGAGGAAAGCAGGGCCACGACCTCCTCTTCTAAGATCGTCACACTCTTGCTCTTGGTGGACAGATCGATGCCCCCCGCATATATATCCTTAAGAGACCCTCTCCGAGATTCTAAACGGGCATGCTCCACGGCTCAGGTCAATCGCATCTCGGCCTCCTCGGACAATTTCCTAGCCCGAGCATTTGCAGTAACAACATCATCTTTTTACGAGGATATGAACTCCTCGACTTTGGCCCTAACCTAGGATAGCGCAGCAACCAACCAAGCATAAAGATCCATGTTCTTGTTACTCGTGGCCCTTGCATTATCAAGTTGATGCCTGACTGAGGCCACCTCTCCCTAGAGGATATCTCTCTCAGAGAATATCTCACTCACGTGCCGTTTGAGTTTGAGAACTTCAGAGTACTTGGCTCGGTGTTCCTCCTTCATTAGTACATATTTCTTCTCAAGCTGCAAAGATCGACCCGAAGGTGTTAAAACACTGGAGCCGGGTAAATATGTAGACAAAAACAATCAAGATTTGTATAACCTGCTTAGTGAGATAAGTCATATCTCAAGACTCCAACTCCAAACAATATCGAAGGCCACGGAGTTCCTCCTCCTCTTAGTAGAAAGAGCTCTGAGCTCATCGACTTCCAAGGTGAGCATCGTGTACTCACCCTCGTAACGAGTCAGCTTAGTTTGAAACCTAGCGAAGGTCTGACTGTAAAGCACCTTGGCCTGAAACCATGAAGGAAATGAGATTATTAAGACAAAAATCAGGGAGCTAAGAAAAATTTTACGAAAAGATTACCTGCTCACCGAGCCCATCGATCTCATTGAAAATAAGCGAGGCGTCAAGCTCAGGCTTTTCCTCGGGCGCAACAAAAAGCCTTTCTATCACATTCTTATTATTGACGGGCTCCCCCGCATCAAAAGACTCTTTATTTTGGGCGCCCTGTATCTCTCTCAGAGGAAAAGCGGATCCCGAAGGGAATCTATCACTTCAGTGACCATGACTAAATCAATTGGGACGGTCTCTTGTTTTAGGAGAGCTTCAGAAGCAAGCTCCCCCAGGCTGCCTAATGAATGCACTTCAGCTCGAGGAGAGTTTTACCAACAAGTAACTCGGGGATATCACTCAATGCACCCTCGAAGGCCTCTCCAATCTGAGGTAGGACAATAAATGAATCAAATTCCGATCTAGAAGCCATCGACTCTACTATATACGGGACGGTTAGGCTTTCTACCCATGCGGGTGCTTCCGATGAATTGCCTTTTTTCTCGTCTTCAGCTCGGGGACTCCTCGAAAGTTTCGGAATTAAGGTTGCTGAGTCAGCCATATGTTCTTCTACTTTGAATTTCTTGGGTTTCGGAGAACGAGTCGTCGACCTCCTTTGCCTTTTCCTCTTTTCGTCGGGTTTCGGGGTATCTGCTTCACTAAGGAGTGCTTCCTATATCAAGGGAACCTCCTTAGACCTCCACAAATGCAAAAAAATAAGTGCAGGGAATGAGGGCGATATCAGCAATAGTTCTTTTATGAGATGCAATTACAATAGAAGTGGAGGCTCACCATGGTCCTTGGCTTCCCATCGAGCTTGGGAGAGATCATGCCATATGCGCTCGGCATATGTGCATATCAAATCAAGATGGTTGACCCAACCCAAGAGGTCCTTTACCGCATTAGGTTACAGTGCCATGGCTGCATCAGCGGAGGAACTCAGTTCGTAAGGAGATGTATCCAAAAAGAAACAAGGGAACATTTGATTAACATATCTACTTATGTTTCATGTTCCACCTTTCAGGGAACGGCATCCTCTCCTCTGGAATCAGGTCCGAAGTCCTAAATTGGATAAAACGGCTCATCCATCCTCCGTTCCTAACCTCATCGGTACAAGCAAAAAGGTCTCGAGGCCCGATAGTAGAGCTTATTCAGGCCTCCATAGAAGAGTCAGGGAGTATATATTTCGACCAGGTGGTTGAGGGTGAAGGGCATCCCCTTAATCATGTTTGCATAATATCTGTTCATGTAAATAATGCGCCATTACGAAGGATGAATATGGTCGAGTGTTACTCGATATTGTTTATTGAAGTCGAGGATTACATGGTCTATTGGAGGTGAGGATGGATCCACCGAGCCAAGGGTAAATGGATAAGTATACACACTAAGGAAGCCCACCTTGTATGTCGATATGTACCCCCCCCCCCGAGAAGGAACATCACAAGTACCCCGTCCCTCCAGTGACAGTGGGCGTTCACCCTTTCAATGTTTGCTATTGAACTAACATATTGGGACACAGGTTCGCATCGTCCCGGCTTCAAAGAAGGTTTTTAAATCTTAAAATCGGAGGTCATTTCAAATCTCTTGGAATGCATATCCGAAGCAAGAGGTCATTATTTCTTTACTCTTAGACAAGCGCGAGGAAGAAGAAGGCACATCTTCCTAAGTAACATAGGTGAATGTTTTTGCCATTCTTGTTAAAATATTTTAAAGGTGAAATGAAAATTGCATCTCAGAAGAGAATACAAGGGAGAGATAAGAAGAAATCTTTTTCACGGCTTGGTGGTGCAGTAGAAAATAAGGAGCGAAAGAAGAAGTATTTATAGAGGTCTAACATGTATGTTGGAGCAGATCAAAGGATAGACAACCGCTGCAATGAATTCAAAGGCCTTTAAGGGCTGTGTGGACATGACCTTTAGACACCTCCACTTTGTCATGTCAATCGCTTGGTAGGGCATGACTATCGTCGTTATGGAAGTATCAAAGTGGCAAGAGTTCGAGATCGTTTCTTATCATTTCACTCTAAGAAAGGCGGGGACTATCTCTATACGGATAAAATTGGAATGCCCAATTTTGCAATCATTATGTATTTCGATATCTTTATCTCGAAGGCCCAGGGGCACTTCGAGGTTTTGACCTCGAGGGTTCTTTATGTCCAACCTCGGGACAACATAAATCGATGGTTATCATGGATAAGTGGGAAGCTCCCTACGTAGGTGGTCAAAGCTAACAACACCTACAATAATAATACCAGCTTGTACCAAACTGCTAAGTAGTTGTACCAACTATATTTCTTCATGATAAATGCATGTGTACTATGTTGGGTTCCCCTCCTATATAAAGGGGACACTGGTTACTTTTTGCACAGAGGATACCGCATATGATATTACACACAACATTCAATACAAGAACATTCTCTACTCTTTAACTTAAACACATTCTCCTTTGATTCTATTATTTACATTTATTGTGTTCCATTAATTGTTCTACATTTATTGCTCATTATTGATTATAAAGTGCTCAGATCAATGCTCTTAGAATTGTTAGTCCTTCATCAGGGTCTTGTAGCCTAATGCTCAGCTCGACCTCGAGGCCCCGTATTACCTGGCTCAAGGCCCTGATTCTCAGTCACTCGATTTGCGCATCATACTGCCTCAAGGCTCTTATCTTATTTTTTAGTCTCACACTTAGAATCTAGTGTCTAACGACTAGCATTAAAATAAATTACATATCTTTAGAACCACTAAATCAAATCTAATTATAATGACCATTTTCAAGGTAAACAAAAACTTTAGCTACTAGAATGCGTAAGTTCAGCAAACACAAAAAAAACTTCAGTAAATAGAGAACAAAACTTCATCTACTAGAATGCTTATGTTTAGTAATTACAAATAAAAATTTCACCCAACAATTGGTTCAACAATTTTCTACTTTAGTCCAGTTCAGGCCTGTCTACTAGAATGTTGAAGTTTGCGTGACTACCTTTGCTACTTCAGGCTCGTATGCCTGAAGTTATGTGAAAAGAGGGTACGCTTGTAATTTTTTTTGCAAAGTGATTATTAGTTAAAATGTGACCCAAAAAGTGGGTATAGATGCAAATTCCTAGTAGATAAATGGATTAATAATCAGTCCAATCTTGTACGCATCATTTGGGTTTTGTCAAATTCGACAGCCCTAGTTTGAAACTTTGAATTAAGCAAAATAAATGAGTTAATTGGATGACTCTGTTTGTACCTCTTTGAGCTACGAGTTAGAGTTGGATAATAAAGAATGGCAATCACGTGGTTTACAACTGTAAAATATAAAAGACTAGTGTAGAATGACTCGTGCTGAGCTCCGACCCAAACTTATATTATTTTATAAAGAGTGAATAAATAAATTCAGAAACTACTTTGTTTTCGTAATTATTAGCTTGCTATTGCTAGCACTTACTAAATTACTTCCTATTGCTGTGTTTTTAGTTGTTATAGACTATATTCGATGTATTTTTACTATCGTATTCATGAATACAATAGCAAAACTCGATGAAAAAATCGGGAATCCAGTTAAGCATATGATGTATTCGACCGTATTCGCGAGCTGTATTCGTAAGGACGGTAATGGAATTTGCGTGAAAAAGGTCTTCAGCTATTTAGAAACGGTAAGCGAATCAATTAATGCGATAGACTCATAATATAACTCAACAAATTAAATTATAACACAAAAAATTTATATTTTCAGTTATAGAAAAGATTATCAACCGAAAACACCCCAAAAATAGAGCAATCTTCAGAGATTCAATCCATTCATTCTTTTTTAGTGGTGTCTTTACTAAAATAATTTTAGTAGTATTTTTATAATTAGATTTATATATTAAAATTATATAATTACATTGAATATAGTTAAATAAATAAAAATATATTGAATACATGAAGTATAGGAGGACATCTATAGTGCAAAAACATATGAATACATACTGCAGATACATTTGAATACATATATACATCTGAATACTTAAATTATGTTAATTATAAAAACATATGAATACATTCATGGAATACAGTGAGACAATGAATACAATGAAATACATGGAATACAATGAGATACATTAAAATATAATACAAAAAGGCAACAGACACTTTAAGTTCCACAGCCCCAAACTCCGTCCCCAATCCACCGATATCCAGCCATGTTAATAAAATGAAAAAAGGAAACACACTCTTCAAGTTCCTCAGCCCCAAACTCCATCCCCAATCCATCGATATCCAGGCCATCTCCATGTGAGGAGTCATCGCCAGTTAAACAAAGACATTTGTTGAAGAAGCACCAACTGAAAGGATCAAACGGAAACTAGAGACATAATTTCTTCATATCTCACAAGGCAAACATGAACAATCAACGCAAAATTTAAGAAAAATTTAGAATGTGTAACACAACTTTGTAAAAGAAATCACCGGTTGGAGGAGGGTGTTAGGAGTGACACAACAAAGGGGGGGGGGGGGAAGTGGTCGCTGACCGGATCTGTGGTTGGCAGAACACCACCGCTGCTAGTGTTTCTAAAAGCAGGGTAGGAAAGAACCAGGGGAAAAAGAGAAGAAAGAGGAAAGAGAAAGGAGGAGAAAAGGAAGAAAATAATATTTTCTGAATAAATAAAAAAATTGTTTTCCAATGAATTTTTTAATTGGCAGTTTTTTCCCGTAATTTTAGTTTTTTATTTTGAAATAATTTGAAAACTCCAACTTGAAACTACTCTCCAATTTGAATGGATAGTTTTTTTAAATTTTCATGTTTATCATAAAATATTTTATTTTATTGTTAAACAATAACTAATTATTAACTACTTATGCCATGTGACTCTTTTCTAGGATGCCACGTAGTTTAGGGAGAGGGCTTTTCCCCTCCTTTTAATAGTATACTGTAATGACCCGACCGGTCGTAACGAGAAATTAAGCTCTGTTAAGCGGCATAAGATCTGGAGCATCTTCAGGACATGTGCATCGACTTGCGTGCATGGTGGATTTCGATTTTCGTATGATTTAGAGTCAATTCTAGAGAAGAAACCTTATTATGAAAGTTAGGACGGTGAAAATTTGACCGAAATTGGACTTTTGTGTAAATGACCCCGGAATGGGTCGTTGATGATCTCAATAGCTTTTTTGGTGATTTTGGAGTTAGGCGCACGTCTGAATTTAGATTTGGAGGTCCGTAGAGTATATTGAGGCATTTCGGCGAAAGTTGAAGTTGGAAAATGAAGAAGTTTGACCCACAGTTGACTTATGGGAAATCGGGGTTTGAATGCGATTCCGAGAGTTAGAGCAGCTTTGTTATGTTATTTTAGACTTGCCTGCAAAACTTGGCATCATTACTAGTTAAATTGATAGGTTTCAGCATGAGATTCTTTATTTGAAGATTTGAATGTTCATAAGCTTGATTTTTGGTTTGATACATCGTTTCAATGTTGTTTTATGTGATTTGAAGCTTCGAGCGAGTCCATGTTAGGTTATATGACTTGTGTGTATGACTAGATGGGGTCTCGGGGGCCTCAGATGTGTTTCGGATGGGCTACAGGTCATTTCCCCTTGTTTTTGAACTGCTGATTGCAGCTTTTGGTACTCTTTCAATGCGATCGCACTCGTGTTTCTGCGATAAGAGAGGGGCTACCTCTCTTCACTACGTGATCGCATCTTCTGCCCGCATTCATATAGCATAAATTGGGGTATGGGCAGTGACCGCCTTTTTTCTCTTCGTGTTCACATGAGGTCCCATGCGATCTTATAAGCCACCCCTCGTTACCTTTGGCGTTCACACTCTCTACACAATGCACAATTTTTGGCCCTCTCAAACCTCCTCTATGCGATCGCAACCCCTACTCTGCGATCGCATTGAACAAAAATCTGGGCAGACAGTTTTAAATCCCATATTCTAGGGTTTCACCATTTATTCAAATTTTGACTTATGGAGCTCGGTTCTTGGCAATTGTTGAAGGGATTTTCACCTGGGAAACTTGGGGAAGTGTTTCTCACTCGATTTAGACCAACTTCCATGAATCTCCTCTTAATTTCATCTTTTAATTTCAGTTTTTGAATGTAAAATGGGTAGAACTTCATAGATCGAATTATTGAGTTTTGAAGGAGTGTTTGACCTCTGATTTGAGAGATATTTATATGATTAGTCTCGTGAGAGTACGAGAGTTCTGAAAATATTAAATTCATCTGGTTCCGAGATGTTGCCCGAGGGGCGTTTTGGTTATTTTACCTAATTTCGCGCTTCAGCTCTGAATTAAATTGTACAATCAATTACTTGAGATATTATTTACACTGTGTGATTTAATTGAATAGATTTGGGCCATTTGGAGTCAAGCACTCGTGGCATGAACGTGGTTGCTAATTGGTTTTAGCCGGTTTGAGGTAAGTATCTTGCCTAACCTTGGGTAGGAGACTTCCCCTTTGGATATGAGTCTTCTCTATTGACTGTATTCCGTGTACGCGAGGTGACAAGTACGTGCTCGGATTTATTTGTGGTAAATTATCCCTTTTAGGCTCTTAGAACCCTGAAATCCCCAAGTGCGAAGATGATATTGATATGATTGAGCTCTCTGTTATTACTTTCCCCTTTACATGCCTTATTTGGTATTTGTTTGCCCTTATTGACTTATTCTTGTTATTCAATGGAATTTTACATATTTAACTGAAGACAATTACCCTTCTATAGTCATATTATCCGTTCTAACTACTCGCCTTTAATTAGAAATTATAAATGTTATATCTCATGTAATTAACCGGTCTTAATCGAAAGGAAGATATATATCTTATAATTAGTTGATATTTCCTTTAATTGTAATTATTTGACTCATGTTAACTTCCTTACTGTTTGGATACTTCTTGATTGTAAGTTCATCTGTGACTTCGTGCAAATATATTACATGTCCAACTATGGTGGTATCGATGTAGTTACTATGCCCTTATTATGTCTTGTTTTGTCTTTGAGGTTATTATGTTTCTCCTTGGTGTTCCGTGCTTATTAGATATTGTTGGTTCCCTTGCCGGGAAGTTATTGTTTTTATTGTTGATTCCCTTACCGGGATGTTATTGTTTCTATTGTTGATTCCCTTGCCGGGACGTTATTGTTTCTGTTGTTGACTCCCTTACCGGGATATTGATATTCTATTGTTTGGGCTGTACATCTATGTTGATTGTGTTGTAATGGAGGATACCCGGAGATCCCCAACACATATATTGGGGATACCAAGAAATTCTTGATATACCAGGAGATCTCCCGCACATAGATTGAGGATACCAAGAGATCCTTGGGATACCAAGAGATCCCCACTATATCTATTGAGGGTACCAAGAGATCCTCGGAATACCAAGAGATCCCTAGTACATCTATTGAGGATACCAAGAGATCCTCGGGATACGAAGAGATCCCTAGCACACATTCATGTTTGAGACTACATGACGATATCCTGGGAGACCCCCGTTAAACTCATTGTGTCCTGAACTGATATTTTCGTTGATTCCTTCCGGGTGTGTATAAATTCGGGTGCTGGTCATTCCATTTCTTATACTTACTAGTTGGTAGAATTCTAGTTAGGTACATTACACAAGCATACACGTAGTTGGACCCTCCCATTAGAGATGAATCCCTCCTGTTTTAGCTAGGGGTGGAGATACACCCTCGTTTATCCATTATATATGTGAGAGTGGCCCTAGTTGACGAGTTAGTTGTTAGCATGACCGTGAGAGTGATAGGGCACAAGATGCCAAGTGTTAGACTTCCGATGCTGGATTTTCATGAATTGTGGCTGGTTCGAGATTTTTGTAAAATTGGGGAAAGAGTTGAAATGACCTTATGTAAGCATCATTGCAGAATAATGAGTTAGTGACTTGTTTGTTATTGCTGTGTTGTGACCTTAGGATTTGGATTATGATTCTGCAGTCATTTCGTATCTTCCTTCATTATATTCTTGTTGTTAATTGTTGCCCTTTTTCCTTCATTATGAGTTGTAGCATTTAGTCATTCATGCAGTCTTTACATAATTATATATCATTTATATTATCCCTATGATTATACTGTTTATTTAGGTCTCTTGACTATCCCCCGTCACTACTCCATCGAGGTTAGTCTTGATACTTACAGGGCACCGCATTGGTGTGCTCATGCTACTCTTCTGCAAACTTTTGTTGTGCAGATACATGTACTCTCATTTAGTTCTGTCAGCCTTGAAGGGTGGCGTACCGCTAGAGGCTTCAAGGTATATCTGCTGCGTTTGTAGATCGAGGAGTTTTTTTCTAGCTTTCTGTAATAAGTATAGCCCTTCCAGTATTTCTCCTTGTATAGACATTCTTGAGTCAAAGCTTCTTATGTATCATTTATCTTGTGATTTATGAGATTCCAGGTTTTGGGAACTTTGTTTAGCTATGAGATTTGATATTGTGTGTGCCAGGTGAAACCTTGATCATTTAGTTATTTACTTGGTTGAGTTTAAATATTTTCTTCCGCGGTTGATTAAATTTTCGCATTGGTTAGGCTTACCTAGTCGTAGCGACTAGGTGCCATCACAACATGTTCACAGAAGGCGAACTGGGGTTGTGACATATATATATATTTATTATTTTTATAAAATAGAAGTCTATTTAGAGTGAATGTCTAAGAGTTTTAGCTTGAAGCTAAGTCATTCTTCTTCCTATAAATAGAGGTGCTCTCTACCATTGTAAATCACCCCAAGTATTAATAAGAATACTTCTCTCTCTCCCTATTCTCTCTCTATTTGCTCTTGTTCTTGAGTTATTGTTCTTGTCTTTTATATTATTTCATAACACGTCAAACAAAGTCCAATTTTGACCAAACTTCACAAAAATCGCATTACGCGTATTTAAGACCTTTACAGGGTGCCAGAACCAAAATATGGGCCTGATACCTATATTTTCTAACTCATTTTTATTTTAAATTTTCATTTCATTTTCAGAAAAATAATTTCTTTCAAATATTCGTTACTCGGGCTCGGGACCTTGGATTTCATTCTGGGAATACGCCCGAGTCCCATATTTTTCTACGGATCCTCCAAGACCGTCGCATCACGGGTCCGGGTTCATTTACCCAATATGTTGACCAAAGTCAACTTTAACAATATTAATATCAAAATTCATCAAATTTTTCACTTAATTAACATATTTCAACATAAAAGCTTTTCGGCTACGCGCCCGGACCGCGCACACAAATTGAGGAAACTAAAACTAAGTTTTTCAAAGCCTTGGAAGCACATAAAACGAAAGAAATATGGGGACGACCTTTGAGTCGTCACATCCTCCACCTAAAAAACAACCGTTGGTCCTCGAACGGACGAAAGAAAGAAGTATCTGAGTCGGGGAATAGATGAAGATAACGGCTTTGTATGTCAGGCTAGGACTCCCAGGTCAATGCCTCAGGAGACTGACCTCTCCACTGAACACGCACTGAAGGAAAACTCTTCAACGTCAACCATCGAACGTGCCGGTCTAAGATAGCCACCGGCTGCTCCTCATAAGATAGATCGTTGTCCAATTGGACAGTGCTGAAATCTAACTATTGGGATGGATAGCCGTGATACCTCCGAAGCATGGATACATTAAAAACTGGATGCACGACTGACAGGCTAGGAGGAAAGGCAAGTTTATAAGCCACCTCTCCCACACGATTAAGAATCTCAAATGGTCCAATGAACCTAGGGCTAAGCTTGCCTTCTTCTCGAATCGCATCACGCCGTTCATAGGCGACACTCAGAGCAACACTAGCTCACCAACCATGAAAGCAATATCTCGGACCTTGCGGTCTGCATAACTTTTCTACCTAGACAGAGCTGTCCGAAGTCTTTCTTGAATGATCTTGACATTATCCAAGGCCTCGTGAACTAGATCTGTACCCAATAACCGGTCCTCTCCCAGCTCAAACCATCCCACTGGAGACCGACATGGCCTACTATACAACGCCTCATATGGAGCCATTTGAATGCTGGACTGGTAGCTGTTGTTATAGGCAAACTCTGCTAAAGTCAGGAACTGGTCCCACAAGCCTCGGAAATCAATGACACAGGCTCGAAGCATAGCCTCTAATATCTGAATCGTTCGCTCGAACTGTCCATCCGTCTGAGGATGAAATGTTATGCTCAATACAACCTGGGTGCCCAACTCCTGTTGGACTTCTCTCCAGAAGCACGAGGTAAGCTGCGTACCCCTATCCAAAATGTTAGATACCGGCACCCTATGAAGGCGAACAATCTCTCTGATGTAGAGCTCGGCTAACGTCTCTAAAGAGTAAGCGGCTGCAACAGTATTAGAGGGCGCTAACTTGGACAGCCTATCAACAATGACCCATATAGCATCAAACTTCTTCCGAGTCATCGGAAGTCCAATAACAAAATCCATACTAATCCTCTCTCACTTCCACTCGGGAAGCTCAATCCTCTGAAATAAACCACCGGGCCTTTGATCAGTTTAGACAACGAGACATATATGCAACAATATCTTTCTTCATTCTGAGCCACTAATAGTGATGCCTTAAATCCTGATACATCTTCGTGGTGCTCGAATGAATAGAATACCGAGAACTATGGGCCTCCGCTAAGATCCACTCCCGAATACTATCAACATTGTGCACACAAACTCTCCCCTGCAATCCCAATACACCATCATCTCCCAAGGTCACTTTCTTGGCACCCCCAAGCTGCACCATGTCTCTCAGGACACACAAATGGGGATCATCAAACCGCCGCTCATGGATACGCTCCAACAACGACGAATGAGCAACCGTGCAAGCTAACACCCTGCTAGGCTCAGAAATATCCAACCTCACAAATTGATTGGCCAAGCCATGAACGTCCAAAGCAAGCGATCTCTGGCTGACCGGGATATAAGAAAGACTACCCATGCTGGTGGACTTCCTACTCAATGCATCGGCCACCACATTTACCTTCCCCGGGTGGTATAAGATAGTAACATCATAGTCATCCAAAAACTCCAACCACCTTCTCTGCCTCAAATTCTACTCCTTTTTCTTGAACAAGTATTGAAGGCTCTTGTGATCCGTGTACACCTCACACGTCACACCATATAGATAATGCCTCCAAATCTTCAAAGCATGAACAATTGCTACCAACTTGAGATCATGAACTGAATAATTTTTCTCGTGAATCTTCAGCAACCTCGAAGCATAAGCTATGACTCTGCCATCCTGCATCAATACTGCTCCAAGCCCAATACGGGAAGCATCACAATAAATGGTATAAGGCCCTGATCCCGTGGGCATAACCAATACCAGTGCCGTAGTCAGATCTATCTTGAGCCTATAGGAGCTCGCCTCGTACTCATGTAACCACCTCAACTAGGCACCCTTCTGGGACAATATGGTCATCGGGGCTGTAATAGATGAGAACCCCTCCACGAACCGATGGTAATAACCTGATAACCCTAAGAAACTCTAGATCTCTATAGCTGATGCTGGTCAAGGCCAAATCTTGACTGCATCAATCTTCTTTTGGGTCCACCTGAACACCCTCTGCTGAAACAACGTGACCCAGAAATGCGACAGAACTTAACCAGAACTTCAAAAACTTGGCGTATAACTAACTATCCTTCAAAGTCTAAAGAACCACTATGAGGTGCTGCTCATGCTCATCCTAACTACGGGAGTATATCAAAATATTGTCAATGAAAACAATCATGAAAAAATCCAAATAGGGCTTGAACACTCGGTTCATCAACTCCATAAATGCTGCTGAGGCATTAATTAACCCAAATGACATGACCAAAAACTCAAAATGCCCATACCGAGTGCGAAATGGTATCTTAGGGACATCAGATTCCCTAATCCTCAGCTGATGATAACCATATCTCAAAGCTATCTTTGAGAACACCTTAGCACCCTGAAGCTGGTCGAATAAATCATCAATCCTCGATAGTGGATACTTATTCTTTATCGTCACCTTGTTCAACTGTCAGTACTTAATGCACATCCTCATCGACCCATCCTTTTTCTTTAAAAATAACACCGGCGCACCTAAGGCGATACACTAGGTCTAATGAAACCCTTATCAAGGAATTCCTGTAGTTGATCCTTTAACTCTTTCAACTTTGGCGGTGCCATGCGATACAACAGAATGAAAATGGGCTGAGTCCCCGGAGCCAGATCAATATAGAAATCAATATCCCTTTCGGGCGGCATACCCGACAGGATTGAAGGGAGAACCTCGGGGAACTCTTGAACAATAGGAACAATCAATAGATGAGACCTCTGCGCTGGAGTCACGAACATATGCAAGATATGCTAGACACCCCTTCTCGACCATGCGTCGAGCCTTGACATATGAAATAACACTGCGGGTGGCATGACCAAGGTCCCTCTCCACTCTAGTCAGGGCAAATTTGCAAGGGCAAGGTCACGGTCTTGGCTTGACAATCAAAAATAGCATGATATGGGAACAACCATTCTATCCCCAATATAACATTGAAGTCCACCATATCAAAGAGAAATAAGTCAACATGGGTCTCAAGACCCTCAAATACTACACACAAGAATGATGCACTCGGTCGACCACTATAGAATCACCCACCGGTATAGATACATAAATAGGAACACTCAAGGCATCGCTAGGCATAACCAAGTAGGGTGCAAAAGTAGGACGACACATATGAATACGTCAATCCAGGATCAAATAGCACTGAAAAACCTCTATCATAGACGAGAATAGTACCTATAATGACAATATCAGAAGACTCAGCCTTAGGCCTGGCTGGCAAAGCATAACACCAGGTCTAGGCCCCACCTCCATTAACTATGTCTCTAGGACGATCGGCTACTGGTTGACCCTTGCCTCTGACGGTCCGTGATCCACCTCAGTAATCCCTACCTCCTTCTCTATGGCCTCTACCCCCGCCTGTAGATGGTTGGGCGGCCTGTGGATCACCTGCCGCCTGAATCATGGGATGAGGATCCTGCTGCTGAGAGCTGTCGGATACTCGAGGGAAATACCTAGCAATATGTCTCGTGTCACCGCACGTGTAACAAGCTGTCGGCTGCTGAGAATAACAGAGTGGTGGTGCACTGATAGGTGCTGATGATGAGCTAAAAATTTGCTGGTCATAATATGCCACTAGGACGCACAACTACCTGTAGTACCATATGAAGCCTGTAGGGCTGACTGAAAGGGCCTCGGAGGATGGTCTCTACCATTTGAATCCCTACTTCCATATGAGGTACCACAGAACCTACTTGCGGGCCGCATTGGCCGCATCCTGAAAAAAAATATCACTCCCAGCTCTCATAGCCATCTGAGTTGGATTGGCTGAATCAACCAATCAATAAATCTCCGCACCCTCTCCCTATCTGTGGGACTATAACAACAGCATGGCATGCCAAACCAATGAAATGAGTCTCGTATTGTGTGACTATCATAGTACCCTGTTGAAGACACTCAAACTTCCTGCGTAGAGCCTCTCGCTCAGTCACTGGGAGAAACTTCTCCAAGAACAACTCTACAAACTGGTCCCAAGTCAATAATGGCGACCCTGATGGCCTGGATAACCAATAGTCCCTCCACCAATTCTTGGCGGATCCTGTGAGCCAAAAGGTAATGAAGTCGACCCCATTGGTCTCCACAATACCCATAGCCCGGAGAACCTCACGGTAGCTGAATAAGAAGTCTTGGTGGTCCTCTATAGGAGCACCGCTGAATGTGGTGGTGAAGAGCTTGGTGAACCTATCAAGCCAACACAAAGCATCTGCAGACATCGCTACACCATCGCCGGTCTGAGCTGGAATACCCAGCCGAGCTACCATAACTGGCAAAATTGCTAGAACTTGAGCCTGAGGTGCTACTTGCTCGAAGTACGCGTAGCGGGAGTCTGAACTCCTCTCCCAGCCTGAGATGTGTCTGGTGCTACAGGAAGCAAACATGCTCTAAAGACGCTCTTCATAAATCCTACCAGTCGGACCAAAGCGTCCTGGAGTACTAGAGTGGCTAAGAAACCCTATGTTTACCTGAGCTGGGCCCACTTGAGTTTCTGGTGTTAGAACCTCCTCATCATAGTCAACATGAGGCTCCACCTCTAAGAGTGCTGCTCGGGGCTGAGCTCTACCCCGGCCTCGGCCTCACCCTATGCCCCTGATAAGAGCTACTGCTGGGGGATCGGGCTGTTGCGCGGTAGAAGAGGAAGCACATGTTCTCGCCATCTGCGAAATGACAGAGTAGAATGACAATCAGCATTGAGAAACACAATCGCACGTAAAGAAAGAACAAAGTGAATTTCCTAACTCTGTAGCCTCTGGGGATAAATATAGACGTCTCCGTACTGATCCCTTAGATATACCGAGTTTGTCCGTGAGCTGTGAGACCTATGTATCCTAATGCTCTGATACCAACTTGTCATGACGTGGATTTCCCTCCATCGAGAGTCGTGATGGCGCCTACTAACGGAGCTAGGCCAGCAAACCTTTAAACATTCTCTGGTAACTTCTCAACAATATAAATATACGAAAGCAATTAAATAAAAGTGGAAGACTTTAAGCTTATATAACTGAAATCAAAATGCGGAAATTTAAACATATCTCGACCCAGAGTCTGGTGTCACTAGCTCACAGACTGCTAAATAGTTCTACAAATAAGTTTGAATAGAAAATACATAATGTCTGTCTCGGTATAATAAAAACAAACTAAAAACATAGAAAGGGACTCCGGCCTGCGAACGCCAGCTAGGCTATCTCGTAAGTCCCTGGACTGAAGTCATCTCGCGATCAAGATGGTACTGTTGTGGTCCAAATGCTGCTCCGGTACCGTAATCTGTGCAAAAAGCACAAAAGTGTAGCATCAACACAACCGACCCTATATGCTGGTAAGTGCCTGGACTAACCCTAGCGAGTTAGTGACAAGGCTAGACACGACCTACAAAAAATAACCTATGCTGATATATATATATATATATATATATATATATACAAAGGAAATGGAGATAACAATATAGAACATCATTTTAATAAGGGAAGGGGCATGCTTGGGGGAGATACAATGAAAACAGATCAACGGATATAACAATGGAAGTACCTCAATACCATAACTCATATTTAAGTGGTCGGCGCGCGACATGATCCTATTTCATCGTTCATAAGTGGACGGCGTGCCACACATTCCTATTTCATAATTCATATGTGGACGGCATGCCACACGATCCCATTTTATAATTCATAATTGGACGGCGTCCCACATGATCCCAAAGTATGTATTCATAAGCGATCGGCGCGCCACAGAATCCCATATCATAGTTCATAAGTGGACAGCGCGCCATATGATCCCATTTCATAGTGAATAATACATATAATCCTTCTAAAGGAGAACCCATTATGGAAGTTCAACAACATAACGATTTAACCCAGAAAGGGTACAACTAACTTCCCAAATATCTCGGCAATGGAGCAACAACAATAATAGACTACGTGTCCCGACAAGGGGAAAATTCACAACACTTTCTCTTTTAATCACTACCTTCTCAATTATCAAATTCTAGTTCGAGACAACGCTCCAATAATATACCAATCGCACTTTACCTCAACTGTTAACATCAAAGGAAACTTATTAATTTGACAAGAAAGATGCTTCACAAAGTCCGGTTCAAACACATTTAAGACCCACGGTCATGCTAGACTCTGGTGTATAGATAACCGTCACCAGGCCTATACGCTGTACTCCTCATTTAGCAATTAGAAAATAATATCCTAATCCTATTCTCTCTAACCAAAGTTAGAACAAACACTTATATCGGTCCAACAATAGCACTTATCTCTTTAATATCACCTTTCCTTTACAATCCAACAACGAAACAGTGATATCTAGGCATGATCAATTTAATAATGTCATTAAAGGCTCAAAAACAAAATTTCATAGCCTAGAAATGAAGTCCCTAGCATTCTTCCAACAATACAAAAATCCGACCGCGGTCCCACATGGTCAAAACTCGAGGTTCGGACAAAACCCTGTTCACCCATAACCCCATGAGTTCAAATATATAACTTATTTCAATATTCGACCCCAAATTGAGGCTGAATCACCCAAAATTTCCAAAACCCTAACTCTACCCAAAACACCAATTTCTACTTAGAATTCATGATTTAGGGCTACGAAATTAGTGATTAGTTGAAGAAATTAAGAGGGAAGGAAGTTAAGAACACTTACCTAAGAAGCTTGGAAGAAAGAAGCTCTTCAAAATCGCCTATGGAGTGATATGGAGAGGAGTTCGTGTGAAAATGATGAAAAATCCTGTAATGGGTTCTGTTTTGAGCAATTTAAATCACTGGTCATTTTTGGTCTATGCGATTGCGGGGCAATTGATGCGATCAGATAGAGAAGTGGGAAGTTAGCTTATGCGATCATAGAAGAGGTCATGCGTTTGCATAGAGGAAAGGGAAGGCAAACATTTTGGGTGAGGCCTAATGCTGTGTGGTCACGTAGAAGGAAATGCGATCGCATTGAAGAGACTATCCAAACTATACGATCGGGGGGGGGGGGGGTGAGCATATGTGATCGTATAGAAGAAATTTGGGACGCTTGAAGAGGACTCTATGCAATCGCAGGACTGGTAATGCGATCGCAGAGAAAAAATTCTCTGAACACCAGAAGCAACATTTCTGCAATAACTCTAAGGCCAAAAATACCCTGAACCACCTCCGAAACACTCCTGACCCCTCGGGGCTCCCAACCAAACACACACACTAACTCAATAACATTATACGAACTTACTCAAGTGGTCAAATTTCCAAATTAACATCAAAATCGATGAATCAAACATCAAAAATCATCAATTTTTATTCTAACTTCATAAACTTCCAACTTTAGTTATTTAGGTCAAAAACACGTCAAACGACGTTGAATTTTGACCAAACTTCACAGAAATCGCTTAATATAAGACGCACCGGACGTGAAAAGCAAAATACGAGCTCGATACCATAGTCTTCTGATCAATTTTCATTTCCAAATTCCATATAAATTCCAAAATACAATTTTATATAAAAATTCATTTCTCCGGTTCGGGACCTCGGATTTTGATTCCGGGAATACGCCCGAGCCCCATATTTTCCTACAAACCCTCCATGATCGTCACATCACGGGTCAGAGTCCATTTCCCCAAAATATTGACGTAAGTCAACATTAACCATTTTAATGCCACAATTTATCAAATTTCATATAATTTGATACATAAGCTTTTCGGCTACGCTCCTGGAATGCGCATGCAAATAGAGGCAACTAACAATAAGGTTTTCAGTGCCTTGAAAGCACAAAAAAGAGAGAAAACAAGTGATTACCCTTTGGGTTATCATATTCTCCACCTATAAAATAACCGTTCGTCCTCGAACGGACAAAAGAAAGAAGTTCCTAAGTCGGGAAATAGATGAGGATAACGGCTCCGCATATATTACTTGGACTCATAGGTCGATGCCTTAGGAGACTGATCTCTCCACTAAACAATCACTGAAGGAATACTTTTCGACCTTAGCTATCGAACCTGCAGGTCTAGAATAGCCACCGGCTCCTCCCCATAAAACAGATTCTTGTCCAACTGGACAGTGCTGAAATCTAACGCGTGGGCTGGATCGCAGTGGTACCTTCAAAGCATGGATATGTGAAAAACTGGATGCACGGCTGACAAGCTAGGCGGCAAGGCAATTCTAAAAGTCACTTCTCCTACACGATCAAGAATCTAAAATGGACCAATGAATCTAGGACTAAACTTGCCCTTCTTCCCGAAACGCATCACGCCCTTCATAGGCGATACTCGGAACAATACGCTCACCAACCATGAAAGCCACATCTCGAACCTTGCAATCTACATAACTCTTCTGCCTGGACTGAGCTCTCCGAAGTCTGTCCTGAATGATGTTGACCTTATCCAAGGCCTCCTGAACTAGATCTGTACCCAATAACCGAGAGTCTCCCGGCTCAAACCATCCAACTGGAGACCGACATCGCCTACCATAAAAAGCCTTATATGGCGCAATCTGAATGCTGGACTGGTAGCTGTTGTTGTAGGCGAACTCTAATAAAGGCAAAAACTTGTCTCACCAGCCTCCGAAATTAATAACACATGCTCGGAGCATATCCTCCAATATCTGAATCGTCCCCTCAGAATGTCCGTCCATCTGATGATGAAATGCTGTGCTCAATGCAACTTGGGTTCTCAACTCCTGCTCGACTGCTCTCCAGAAGTGCGAGGTAAGCTGCGTACCTCTGTCCGAAATGATAGATACCGTCACCCCATGAAGGAAAAAAATCTCTCGGTTGTAGATCTTAGATAACCTCTCTGATGAATAAGTGGCTGCAACAGGAATAAAATGAGCAGACTTGGTCAGCCAATCAACAATAACCCAAATTGCATCAAACTTCTTTCGCGTCATCGGAAGTCCAGTAACAAAATCCATGGTAATCCTTTCCCACTTCCACTCGGCAAACTCAATCCTCTGAAATAGACCACTAGGCCTCTGATGCTCATACTTAACCTGCTGACAATTAAAATATCGTTCCACGTATGCCACAATAGCTTCTTCATTCTATGCCACCAATAATGTTGTCTTGGATCATGATACATCTTCGCGACGCTCGAATGAATAGTATACCAAGAACTATAGGCCTCCGCTAAAACCAACTCTCGAATACCATCAACATTGGGCTCACACATTTGGCCCGACAATCTTAAAACAACATGACCATCTAAGGTCACCTTCCTTGCACCTCCACGCTACACCGTGTCTCTAAGGACACATAAATAGGGATCATCAAACTGCCGCTCACGGATACGCTCCAACAACGACGAACAAGCAACCGTGCAAGCTAACACCTTGCTAGGCTCAGAAAAATCCAACCTCACGAATCGATTGGTCAAGGCCTAAACATCCAAAGAAAGCGGTCTCTGGCTGACCGGAATATAAGCAAGACTACCCATGCTGGATGACCTCCTACTCAATGCATCGGCTACCACATTGGCCTTCCCTGTGTGGCATAAGATAGTAACATCATAGTCTTTCAACAACTCCAACCACATTCTCTGCCTCAAATTCAACTCCTTTTGCTTGAACAAGTATCGAAGGCTCTTCTGATCCGTGTACACCTCACACGTCACACCATACAGATAGTGCCTCCAAATCTTCAAAACATGAACAATGGCTGCCACCTCTAGATCATGAACTGGATAATTCTTCTTTTGGATCTTCAACTGCCTCAAAACATAGGCAATAACTCTACCATCGTGCATCAATACTGCACCAAGCCCAATGCGGGAAGCATACCAATAAACTGTATAAGGCCCTGAACCCTTGGGAAAAATCAATATCGGTGCTGTAGTCAGAGCTGTCTTGAGCTTCTGAAAGATCGCCTCACACTCATCTGACCATTTGAACTGGGCACCCTTCTAGGTCAATCTGCTCATCTAGGCTACAAAAGATGAAAACCCCTCCACGAACCGACGATAGTAACCTGCTAACCCCAAGAAACTCCGGATCTCTGTAGCTGATGTTGGTCGAGGCCAGTTCTTAACTGCCTCAATCTTCTTGGGTCCACCTGAATACACTCTGGAGAAATAACGTGATCTATAAATGCAACCAAAACTCGCACTTTGAAAACATGGCATACTGACTATCCTTCAGAGTCTGAAGAACCACTCTGAGGTGCTTCTTGTGCTCATCTTGGCTGTGGGAGTATATTGGAATATCATCAATGAAAACAATCACGAACAAATCTAAGTAAGGCCCGAACACTCGGTTCATCAACTCCTTAGATGATGCTGGGGCATTGGCCAACCCAAATGACATGACCAAAAATTCGTAATGCCCATACCGAGTGCAGAATGATGTCTTAGGGACATCATACACCCTAATCCTCAGCTAATGGTAGCCAGATCTCAAATCTATCTTTGAAAACACCTTTGCACCCTGAAGTTGGTCGAATAAATCGTCGATCCTCGGTAGTAGATACTTGTTCTTTATCATCACCTTGTTCAATTGCCGGTAATTAATGCACATCCTCATCGATCCATCCTTTTTCTTCACAAACAGCACCGGTGCACCCCAAGGCGATACACTAGGTCTAATGAAACCCTTATCAAGCTAATACTACAACTTCTCCTTTAACTCTTTCAACTATGGTGGGGCCATGAGATATAGCAAAATGGAAATAGGCCGAGACCTCGGAGCTAGATCAATACAGAAATCAATACCCCTATTGGGCGGCATACCCAGCAGGTCTTATGGGAAAACCTCGGGGAACTCCTAAACAATAGGAACAAAATCAATAGATGGGACCTCTGCGCTGGAGTCATGAACATACGCCAAGTAAGCTAGACACCCCTTCTCGACCATGCGTCGAGCTTTCACATATGATATGACACTGCGCGTGGCATGACCTGGGTTCCCTCTCCACTCTAGGCGGGGCAAATCTAGCAAAGCCAAGGCCACGGTCTTGGCGTGACAATCCAATATAGCATGATACGGGGAGCACCAATCCATTACCAATATAACATCAAAATCCACCATATCTAAGAGCAATAAATTAACACGGGTCTCAAGACCCTCAAACACTACCACACAGGAAATATGCACTAGGTCGACCACTATAGAATGACCCACCAGTGTAGATACATAAACAAGAACACTCAAAGCATCGCTAGTGATATCTAAGTATGGTGCAAAATAGAATGACACATATGAATACGTAGACCAAGGGTCAAACAATACTGAAGCACCTCTATCACAGACCAAAATAGCACCTGTGATAACAACATCTGAAGACTCAGCCTCTCGCCTGGCTGGTAAAGCATAACACAAGGGTTGGGTCCCACCTCTCTGAACCATGTCTCTGGGATGATCGGCTACTGGCTAACCCTACCTCTGGTGGTCTGAGATCCACCTCTACGGTCTCTACCTCCACCTCTATGATCCCTACCCACACCTCTAGCTAGATGGGCAAGCTGTGGATCACCAAATGCATGAATGATGGGGCGAGGACCCTGCTGCTGAGAACTACAAAAGGTTCGCGGGCAAAACCTGACAATGTGACTCAGGTCGCCACAACCATAACATGCCCTTCGACTGCTGAGACTGCTGGCCCTGTCGACCTGTATGTCCTCCCCTAAAGCTCTGAAGTGGCGATGCACTGATGGGAGCTGGTGGTGCACTGAAGGACTGCTGGTAAGAATAATACTGCTGAGAACCACCAACACTTGGAGTACCATGAGAGGCCTAGAGTGCTAACTGAAAGGGCCTCAGTGGATGGCCTCTACCATAAGAATCCCTACCTCTAGATGAGGTAACACTAAACCTACCAGAATGACGAGGCCTTTTCGCTGACCCATGACCACCTCCCCGTGTTAGAGCCATCTCAGCTTTATGGGTCGCATTGGTCGCCTCCTGAAAGGAAATCTCGCTCCTGGCCCCTATAGCCATATGGAGACCGACCAGCTAAGTCAACCTATCAATAAACCTCCGCATCTTCTTTCTCTTGGTGGGGAGTATAACAATAGCATAGCGTGCTAGATAAATAAATGGGTCTCATATTGCGTGACTGTCATAGCACCCTGATGGAGGCGCTCAAACTGTCTGCATCGAGCCTCTCGCTCACTAACTGGGAGAAACTTCACAAAAAACACCTCTGCAAACTGGTCCCAAGTTAGTGATGGTGACCTTGATTGTCTGGATAAACAATCGTCCCTCTACAAAGTCTTGGCGGATCCTTCTAGTTGAAAGGTGGTGAAGTCGACCCCATTGGTCTCCACAATACCCATAGTCCGGAGAACCTCATGGCAACTGAATAAGAAATCCTGGGGGTCCTCTGTCAAGCACCGTTGAATGTGGTGGTGAAGAGCTTGGTGAACCTATCAAGCCTCCACAAAGCATCTGCGGACATCGCCACACCATCACCGGTCTGAGTCGCAATACGTGGCCGAGCTGGCATAGCTGGCTGAACAGCTGGAACCTGGGCCTGAGGAGCTACATGCTCTAGAGTACGTGTAGCGGGAGTCTAGACTCCTCCCCCCAGCCTGAGAAGTGGCTGGTGTACTCTAGCGGGAGTCTAGACTCCTCCCCCAGCCTGAGAAGTGGCTGATGTTACGAGAAGAAAATCCACTCTAGTGGTGCTCTCCATAAGGTCCACCAATCTGACAAAAGCGTCCTGGAGAATAGGGGTGGCTATGAACCCCTTTGGGACCTTAGCTGGGCCTACCAGATCTTTTGGGGCTGGAACCTCCTCCTCATAATCAACATGAGGCTCCACCTCTGGGATTGCTGCTCGGGGCTGAGCTCTGCCTCGGCCTCTGGCACAGCCTCGGCCTCGCCCACTACCCCTCTTAGGAGTTGCTGCTAGGGGATCGGGCTGATGCACGGTAGAAGAGAAAACACGTGTTCTCGCCAACTGCAAAAGAACAGAGTAAAAAGACAATCAGTATTTGAGAAACAGAATCGCATAACAAGAAAGAACAAAAGTGAAGTATTTCCTAACTTTGCAGCCTTTGGGGGATAAATACAGACGTCTCTGTACTGATCCCTCAAACTCTACCAAGTTTGTCTGTGCATTGTGAGACCAATGTAACCTAGTGCTCTAATACCAACTTTTCATGACCAGGATTTTTCACCATCAAAAGTCGTGATGGCGCCTACTATTGGATGTATGAATTATCGCTAGTCGCGCAGTGCCAAACAATAAGAATTTGAGTTGAAATTTTTTTTTTATATCTAAGATGCGAAAATGTAAACTAACCTAGAAAGCAAGTAAAATGATCAATGACTACAAGTATGAAGCATCGGGAATTACAACCAAGTAACGATCCAATGTATTTCACGATTTTACAAATATGAGCGAGTTTATGTTTATTAGCCACGGATAATAATTCTTAATTAGCTTCTTCTGAAGACTAACAAGACTTCCTAATTGAATTTTTCCTAATCACAATTAGAATATTAAGCACACCCGAAAGGCTATAAGTAGTTCAATCCTATCCTTAGGTAGAATTTATAAAATGAGGATTAACGCCTCAAGTCCTTGTTAATTCATCTTTCCCAACCCCAAACTATTTTTTCCCAAAATTAGTTCGGAGTTAATGGGTGAGTCCTAGGGTTAGCTAATCCCATTGAAAACATTAAAGAACAAGAATAATTAAAGAACAATAACTCACTTCATATATATAGAAAAATCATTCAATACATAAGCACAACAAGGTATATAATTCACACTTTAATTATGAATATTCCATAAACAAGATTCAAGTGTTGGATAAAATACTACACACTTAGATATACAATACAAAGAAAGGAAATGAAGAAAGAAACATAAATAGGTAAGAAAATCTTAGCCACAAGCTTCAATCTTCAAGATACATATGGCTTCTCAAGGACTGACATTGTCACAATCTCATTATATTAAGATAGTACTTGAAAAATTCAAGCACTTGGGATTTAAAGTTGCAAAGACTCCAATTGACATGAATCTTGCATTTGCAAAGAATAAAGGCCAAAGCATATCACAATTGGATTATGCTCGTGTGTTGGGATACTTAATGTACATTATGGATTGTACACGACAAGATATAGCGTGTGCTATAAGTAAATTGTGTCGATATACGAGCAATCCAGGTCAATCTCATTGGATGGCCATGAAACGAGTTTTGAGGTATTTAGTACATACCCATGACTTTGCTTTGCACTATAGTAAATATCTTGCAGTCATTGAGGGATACTATGATGCAAATTGGATCACCGGATCAACTGATTCTAAGTCCACAACTGGATATATGTTCACTATTGTGGAGGAGCGGTATATGGGAAGTCGTCCAAACAAACTTGTATTGCCCGCTCTACAATAGAGGCTGAGTTCATAGCCTTGGATAAAGCCGGTTAAGAAGATCAATGACTCCGGAATTTCTTGGAAGATATTCCATTTTGGCCCAAACTGTTGGCACCAATATGCATACATTGTGATAGTCAAGCAGCAATTGGAAGGGCTGGGAGCATTACGTATAACGGTAAATCTCGTCATATACGACGAAGACATAAAACCGTTAGACAATTACTCTCTAGATGAATTATCGCGATTGACTATGTAAAGTTAAGTGATAATGTGTCGGATCCACTTTCAAAAGGCCTAACTAGAGAGGTAGTTGAGAAGTCACCAAGGGGAATGGGATTGTGGATGAGAACAAGTCATAGTGGCGGTAACTCTACCTAGAAGACTGGAGATACCAAGATCTAAGTTCAAGGATATTTATGCTCTGGTAGTTTTGCAGAAACAACCATTTTGAACAGTTTCACCTCTTTAGATTCCAGCCCAAATTTGGCTATAAATACAACACTATTCTGCTCAAAATTTCACTACGAATTTCTGAGGTTTTTCTCCTTCTTTTGCATACTTTTAGCATACAAACAAAGCAAAAAGTAAGTGTGATATGCTACTGATCTTTGTGTTCACTGAAACACTGGCGTTTGAAGTAATACTACAGCAGTGTATAATTCGTTCTATCCTGAGAGGAAATAAACCATAACCTTGGGTGCTAGAAGGGGATTAAATTCCTTAAGGAGACATTGTGAATTCAGTGGGCTCGAATTGTTTCTGATCATTTTGTTTTATGTCATTTCTGTTTATCATAATTTCTGTTTATATTAATTTATATTTTCAGAATTATTTTACAAATATAGTTTACTAACAATAATGCTAGTATATATTTAGAATTCACGTTCTCAAACATTTGTAGACATGCTCAAGTGAAACAAACTTTAACTTTCAAATGAGCGTTATCCTATCTGTGCTAACCTAGTTAAGCATAAGTAGAATAAAAAAACACTCGATCATACCCATTACTGCCAAAATATAGGTTATTACCTTTTTTAGTGACTTCAAATAACATGTCGCAGTAGAATCTCGGACACCCTCATGACACGACAAATATAATCGGCAAGCTTAAGGTGATATTGGAATAGCTGCAAGCAGGGGCGGATCCAGCCTTTTGGTACTAAGTTCATCTTAACCCAATCTTTCTATACGAAGCATATATTTATATGTTAAAATTCATTAAAATTGCAACATAGTTGATATGAAATCGTAATTTTAAAAATACATATAACAAATTCAATGCTGAACCTTTAAAGCTTCTTCTCAACCCAATAGCTTCTTGGATGACATCCTTGCTGGGTTGGAATTGATTTATAAATCATAATACTCCCGTCCTAAAAGGAATCTTGTCCTCAACGTTCTACTAGAGCAACAATGCTATTATAAGGGAGAAGCTTTGAAGACCCAATTGTGTGTCAGGTAGAAAGATATAACAAATTACCTTGACATAAGTTGTAAATCACTTCAATAACAAACTTTCCTTTTGGTAACATAATATATTACATGAGCCCCTTCAGTGCGGTCATAATCTTGTTTTTCTCCAACATAATATATTCCTTCCTTAGTGTGTCACTTGATGCTCGTGGTTACTCCACATCCCCTGCGGTTCACCAGCCTTGCCATGCTACTTAGCACCCATATCAAAATTCTTTGGTGCAAATACAAAAGTAGCCAATACGCATTTTAAATGGAGTGTCATGTCACTATAATACCTTGCTCCAAGCCTTTCTAAAAGGAGTTCTGATTCTTCATGCAATTCGCACAACAAAACTGTATAGAAATTCATCATTGACTTCAAGCTGTATAATCAGTGTACTTATTCCTCAATTTCTATTATTATAGTATTGTCACGGCCCTAGTTCATCAAGTGTGAACATATCATGACGGCATCTAGTCTTCACGAGTAGGTAAGCCTAACACATTGCGCAAGTAACAATATTTATGAAATTTATTATCCAAAAGCGAAATAACATGAATAATGTATATTGTTGCCGCGTGGAACATACACTTTAACACTTGACATTATGAAACTATCCCAAAGACCGGGAAACCCACGGGCAACACAGGCTAAGAGTAATACAGAATACTGCTCTAATCATCCGAAAAATTCTATAACAAGGAAGAACATAATAGCATCTAACTAACTAAAGGGATAGAGTGACAGGGAGACTTTCCGGTCTGCAGACGTGGCAGATATACCTCAATCTCCAAAATGCTCCCTGCAACTACTGATAATGCGCCTGCGTAAAGGTACCTGGATATGCACATGAAAAACATGCGCAGAAAAGGCGTGAGTACACCACAACGGTACTCAGTAAGTGTCAAGCCTAACTTTGATCGGGTAATGACGAGGAAAGGTCGAGGCCCTACTGAGATAAAAATATAATAATCAATAGAATAAGGAAAGATCATATGGGAATAACCTACTGCAAAGTGTTCCTATATGGCTTGGAGGTGTCGAAGAAGATCTGATGGATGATAGATGATCCATTAAGTGTTTGATTTCCATTGTGATTGGATGGTTGCCCCGAATTATGGGTGCGTGAAGAATCTTTTTAGGTCTCCTAGTTGGGGTGAAGTAAATAGCGTGTTTTGGTTGAGTTCAGACTCAAAAAGACTAGTAGACTATGCAAGGTGTATAACGGTGGAAGGATTATGAAAATATTATGTTGAGGCGAAGCAGGTGGGCTATCTCCTGCGGAGTGTTCTAGCATGGTATGGTCGTTGTATGCATGTTAGAAAATCTGTGTTTCATAACTTATAAATGATTGGGACATATTCTCACTATGTAATTGCGACAACAATGGACTAAAAGTGTTATGAGCTATTGAAATATTTTGGTCTATGTCTTCGAGCCAAGTTGGGGAGGTTTCCGTTAATTAGCTAACTGCACGATCATGTGCTATGCTGGTTCCATTTCGAGATATGCTGGCGGAGCAGTTCTGGTTGCAAAAATTTAGCCGAGGATGGCATGAGTGAAGCAAAATTTTGACAAAGGTGATAGGGTACTCTGTGTAATTGGAGGCGGAAGTCCTCATATTCGGCTATTGTGATGGGGGATCGTGTGTATCGGAACCGTTTGGTGACTATTGGGATTTGGAGGCTAGAGCCAATCTTTTGTTGCTAGCATGCTAGATTTTTGGATGTTATGTTGGAGTTTATACCGGTTGTCTCACTGTTAGATTAATTATGGACTATTTTATTATGGGCTATGCTGGAAATGCCACTGTTTGAGTGGCGAGGTACATTAGGTTCTGTTATGGTGGAGCGGTTTATCTTTCAAAGACCCAGCAGACAGCTGGGAGGGATTGCTTTTCCTATTGAACCTTAATGATGTATGTCAGTGTAGAGGTTGCAATTGTTGATCCAGTTACGGCATTAAGGGACTTTTCGGATGCGTGTTCCAGTTTGGGTCGACTCCGTTAGCTCCGAATTGTATTGTCGAGGGATAGGTTGACTCGACCATTGTTGAGTGACCTTTGGAGCTTTTGACGAGATTTTTAAGAGGTTTTTGACTGGGAATCGATTGGAGGTAAGTCCTATGTCCTAGAAACATCATCTAATTGTGATTTCAACACCTAAATTCATGGAATTTGATTAAAAAGGGAAGAAGTAGGACTTGGGTTTTTTATATCCCAAACTGGGATTTGATAGGTCATTTGAGCTCGGATTTGGGAGTTCTTGGTATGTATGGACTCGTGGAAACGACATCGTTCCTTAGTGATTTTTGCACCGGTTCGAGGTAAGTGGTTTGTCTAACCTTTTGTGGGGGACCTCTCCCCTTCGGATCTATTATTTGTTATTTTAAATTCCAAGTAACTGCGGCGTTCAATCCGATCCATTTAATGTCGACGGCGCGCACTGGGGTGTGTACAGACTCAGGAGGGGCTCCTACAGCACAAGCGCAATATTAGCCAGGTATTGGCATAAAACAGGTTCTTGGCCTCAATATCAATATATACCATCGCTACAGCATGTAGCCCGAGCCATATATTCAGAAATCACTATAACAATGCTGAGTGCGCAGCCCGGTCCATGTTCAGTCCAGAAATGCACATAAAACACTTGGAAAATATTAACATGATAATCTTCAGTTCAAATGTCAATAAAATATTGTTTAAGTTTTCAAATCTGAGAAAAATGGCTGAATTTGCAAAACAATATTAAAACTTTGGACCAAGATCAAATAATATGCAAGTAATGCAAAAACAGTAATATCAATCCTCGAAGGGTTCTCATAGTTGGCACTAAGTCCAAACATGGCAATCCACCCAAATTACGATGATAATAAATAATTTCAGTCAAATACGCGGGAAAAATCAACCACCGGGACGGACCAAGTCACAATCCCCAATGGTGCTCTACCCTACGCTCATATACGGCATGCAAATCACCTCAATACAGCACTATGACGTGCAAATACGGAGATTAGAACCCTCAGGATATCATTTACAAGTATTACTCACTGAGTTGGAGTACTCACTTTACTCCCTCCACCTCGCGTGCAGTTGCAGGTATGGTTCGCCCGGAAGTGGGTTATTGGTGGATTGAAGATTTTTTGTCGTAGCTGAGCCAGGTGACCGCTAATGTCCGCGGCATCGTATCTTCTCCCTTATTTTAGGTTATTCATGTTATTTTCGGACTTAGTTCCCATTTCTAGACTTTTAGCTCTTTAGTGGACTCTGTAGTAGCTCATGTCTAGTGACACCCCGATGTTGGGATGTGACGGGATGGTTCCTGTTGTTTTTGTGGTTTTTCGCACTTTTGATTATGCTAATCATGTTTTAGCCTTATAAATTTTAAATAACTGTTAACAAGGAAGAGTTTGTTTTGTTGGCTGGCCTCGTCCTCACGAGAGGTGCCATCACGACCGGGTTAGGGATTTGGATCGTGACAAGTGTGAATTATGTAAGTGTACTTCACTTCTTACTTCAAAATATAGATTACACCTAGAATATATACACTAATCTAGTGACATAATTCAAAAATGTATCCCTAAGATCATGGCTTTTACCCACAATCTTTGACTATACAATGACACACAATCTAACATACATTCTAGTATTGAAATACTCTCGGACAAGATCTAAGTCTTAACATTCCCCCCTCAAGCAGGAGCATACATGTCATATGCTCCAAGCTTGCTACAAATGTATTCAATCCGAGCCCTTTTAAGGGACTTAGTAAGATCATCTACCAATTGGTCATTTAAACAGACGAAGCTAGTGATAATGTATCCAGACTAGATCTTCTGTCTAATAAAATGACAATCCACCTCAATACGTTTCGTTCATTCATGAAAAACAAGATTTGAAGCAATATGAAGGGAAAATTTATTGTCGCATATAAGCTCCATGTGTTTGAACTAAGCACATTGTAACTTTTGGAAGAGTTGTTTCAACTAAATAATCTCGCATGTAGCAATGGCCATAGCTCGATATTCTGCTTCCGCCCTAGATCCGACAACAACATCTTGCCTTTTGCTTTTCCAAGAAATCAAATTTCCATGAAACATGATACAGTACCCAGAAGTAGAGCGTCTATCTGATGGAGAACTTGCCCAATCAGCATCAGAATATCCAACAATATTTGTGTGACCTTTGTCTTTATACAATAGCCTTGTCCTGGGGCCTTTTTGATGTATTTTAGAATGTGAATACTGCGTCCCAATGGTTACATGGATCTTGGAGAAACTAACTAACCATACTTACTCAAATGAAATATAAAGTCGTGTGATAGTACGATAATTCAGCTTGCCGACTAGTCTTTAATATCTACCGAGATCATTTAATGGCTCCCTCTGTCCAAGGACGAGTTTGACATTTGGATCCATATGAGCGTCAATAGGTCTGCATTTAACATGTATGTTTCCTCAAGTATGTTTAAAGTATATTTTATTTGTGAGATAGTTATACCGATCTTGGATTGTGCTACCTCAATTCCCAAAAAATACTTTAACTTCCCTAAGTCCTTGGTTTGAAAGTGGCTAAATAGATGTTGTTTTAGCTCATATATTCCTTCTTGATCATTTCCAGTTATGGATATGTCATCAACATAAACAACCATATAAATGTTCTTTTCAGGACCATTATGTCGATAGAAAATGGAATGATCCGCTTCACTTCGAGACCTCCCAAATCTACCAAACCATGCTCTCGGAGATTGCTTATGGCCATATAGTGAATGTTTCAGATGGCATACTAAGTTTAACTCCCCCTGAGTGAAAAAACCGAGGAGGTTGCTCCATATAAACTTCCTTAGCAAGCTCACCATGTAAGATATCATTCTTATTATCTAGTTGATGAGGCGGTTAACGGTTCATTGTTGCTGAAGAGATGAGTAATCGAACAGATGCAGTCTTGGAAACTGTAGAGAATGTGTCACCATAGTCAAGACCATAAATCTAGGTATATCCATTAGCAATAAGGAGATATTTAGCCGATCAATTGTTCCATCTTAACCTACCTTTACTGTATAGATCCTTCGACATCCAATGGTAGATTTTCCTTCCCGTAACTGTACCAATTCCCAAGTGTTATTTTTATCTAGAGTAGTCATTTCTTTTATCATAGCACCTTTCCACCCTGAATGTTACAATGCCGACAATCTTTGGAATAGGTTCATTAGATAAATCAAATACAAAGGTATAACATAATAGGGACAATCAATGATAACTTAATAAGTTTAGTCATACTAGGTTTTGAGTGGTGTGTATGCCTTTGTGTATGGCAATTGGTGGAGTTATTTAATATGATGAAGGCATGACTGGTGTAGGTGACATAGGAGCATGAGATGAGTCATCGGGAGCTACCAATGTATTCAAATCAGGGGTAGTGCTATCATTAGTATTAGCTAGAGGACTGGCACGTCTGGAGTATACTTGGAGAGCAAGAGGAGAGACTTGAGGTATGTCCTAATGACTAACTTGCAGCACAATAAGTATTGGCACAGCAAAACTTCAGGCATCTTCGCTGAGAATAGGGAGATGTCTTAAAGAATGTTGCATCTACAAAGATCCAATATTTATGTTCTTTTGGATCATAATATTTATAACCTATCTGGTAACAAAAGTATCCAAGATAGATACGCTTAATTGACTTTGGTTGGACTTTGTCGTTTCTAGAACAGTGACCATGAACAAAGAAAGAACATCTAAACACTTTAAAAGATGAATGATAGGGATTTTGACATGGCAAGGGAATTGAGTGAAGACTTTGATATAATAAGATAGAAATAATCAAATAGCAAGCAGTGAGAACAATATCTCCCCAAAAACTAAGAGAAATGTAATGGTGCATAAGTAAAGTACGCGCAGTTTCAATGAGATGATTTTTACGTTCGACGACTCCATTTTGCTGAGGAGTATGTGCACAAGAAGTCTGATGAGTAATTCCTTGAGATGACATGAAACTAGTGAAGGAAGATAATAAATACTCCTTTTCATTGTCACTATGTAATACCTTTAGTGAAACAACAAATTGATTGTATACCTCAACACAAACATTTTGAATAATAGAAAAAAATTCATAACAGTTTTTCATTAAGAATACCCATGTGCAGCGGGAGAAATCATTAATAAAGGTAACAAAATACTGAAATACTATACTTGAAACAACACGACTAAGACCCCAAACATCTGAGTGAACAATGTCAAACATAGATGAAGACCTATTATTGACTCTTTTGGGAAATGAGGTGCAAATGTGTTTCCCAAGCTGAAAAGACTCACATTCACAAGACGACAATGAAGAAAGACTAGGAATTAATTTCTTAAGCTTTGCAAGACTCGGGTGGCCTAAACGACTATGGAGTAGATTAGTTAATACAATGGAAGTAAAGGAATCTAGTGGTTGTGATTTGGACATATGATATAGTGCTTGTAACTCATATCATGTTCCACTCATCTTTCATGTTTTCTAGTCATGTATAACAACAGAATTAGCAAAAAAACTAATAGAACAATTAAGTTTTTTGTTAATTTACAAATGGAAAAAATCGAATAGGCATTCTGGAGAAAATAAAACCGAGGTTAAAGAGATAGAGGGAAGAAGTTACACTTCTCCTATTCCTTTTACTGCAATTCGTGAGCCATAAGCGTGGCTAACCGTAGAGACGGTTGAAGAAGGAACGAGGTATTAGAAAAGATTTTGATTACTAAGAGATATGGTTAGATGCACCAGAGTCCAGTATCCATGGGCAATTGGGTAAAGACCCAATCAGACAATCAAAGGGATTACCCGTTTGTGAGGTTTCAAATGAGAGTGACTATTGTTTAGCCGCCTGATATACAAGTAATCACTATAATCTACCCCATATAAAGTAATAGAAAAAACATGTCGATAATCTGTTTCACCACCATTTTGAACTATGTGGGATGTACTGCGATTGTTTGTACGTTATGGTCGACCATGAAGTTTCCAATAAGGTTGTCGATGTGACGACCCAACCCGTTATCTTACGTGTTTCTATTCCTTTTCCAGTATTTTATGTTTTATCATGTTTCATTATCGGTATTTGATGTGTTAGAGTTATCTCGGATTGGTTTTGGAAGAAAATGAGATACTTAGTCTCTTTAAGGAAGGTTGGGTTGGAAAAGTCAACTGGATTTCGACTTATGAGTTAGAGAACCCATATGTGATTTTCGGTGATTCGGTTAGCTTGGGGGTGATTTGTGACATAGGAGTGCGATCTAAAGTATTTTTGGAGGTCAGATGTAGAATTAGGCTTGAATTAGCGAAGTTAGTATTTTGGTGATTTTTGGTTGTTAGGTTACTTTTTTATCCAAGGGTCGAAATGGAATTCTATGAGTTTCAGTAGCTTCGTAACATGATTTGGGATGTGTGTGCAAAATTTTAGATGATTCATAGGTGTTTTGTTCGGGTTTTTTATCAAATTTGTGTTTTAGAAATTTTACAAGAACTTAGGCTTGAATCCGATGTAATTTGGTTGTTTTGTGTTGTTTGTGGTGTTTTTATGATTGGAAAAAGTTCAAATGATGATTTAGGATGGGTTGTAACTTTTGGTTGCGGTCCTAGGCGCTTTGGGGTATTTTCGAATGGCCAACAAGGTGAATTTTTGACTTGTTGCATTTCAGAAATTTATGGTATATGGTATTTCTTCATCTGCAGAAAAGGGACCGTAGATGCAGTTCTGCAGATGCAGTAAGGTAGGTCGCAGGTGTGGATTTGACCAGGTTGGAGAATCTCGCAGAAGCGAATTTATTCCGCACATGCGGTGTCCGCAAGAGCGAAAAATGACCACAGAAGTGGTCCTGTTTAATTGTAAAGAATCCGCATAAATGGAGAAATATCCGCATAACCGATAACCGCAAATGCGGTATCTGAGTTACATAAGCGAAAATAGGCCTGGGCAGAAGGGTTTTAAAATAATATTTTATTCTCGAGCTAAGTGTATTTTTCACTATTTTTTAATAACCTTGAGAGCTTTTTGACGAGAATTAAAGATGTTTTCGGCTGGGATTGATTGAAGATGAGTCTTATGACCTAGAAACATCATTTAAGTTAAGAATAAACACTTAAATTCATGCAAAATTGATTAAAAGGGGATGAATTATGGCTTGACTTTTTGAATGGAAAATTTGGATTTGAGGGAGCATCTGAGCTCGAATTTTGGAGTTTTTGATATGTGTAGACTCATGGCGAGATAAGGAGTCCATTGATGATTTTTGAGTTTTAAGAAGTGGGCACGGGACTCGGGTTTTGCAAATTTTATTAATTTTGATATTTTGCGAGTCCTTTCGATTGGGTTATGTTCATTTAGCCTATTGTAACATATTCGTTGTAGTTTTGGTTGGATTCGACGCGGTAGGAGGTAGATTCGAGAGGAAAGGGCATAGCGAGCTAGACTTTTGGCCAGCTAGAGGTGAGTAGTAATTGTAAATGATGTCCTAAGTGTTTGAAACCTCGTATTGCACAACGTAGTGCTATGTTGAGATGAGACACGCGCTCAATGACGAGCGCGAGGTCATTTACTATTGGGGATTGTGACTTGGTCCATCCTTGTTGATACTTTACCGCATATTGCCTATGACTTGTTGTTTTCACCATGCTTGGGCTTATTGTCAAATATTGGAAATCCTTTGCAAACTATCATCACTATTTCCTCACTATTTGAAATACTACTTGAACTCAATCCAATTAAATTAAAAGTTTCATGAACTCAGCAATTCTTACTCAAATTTGAGATTTAAATGATATTTAAACTAGTATTTGAGCTGAGCACTACTGTTTTACTCATGCCCGGGGGCTAATGATTGTTTTTGGACTGGTTGAGACCGAGGGCCATATGTGAGGATATGTTGAGTGATGTAGGAAGACTTTCAGGCATCGAGTGTTATTTGAGGAGGCTTTCAGGACTCGAGTGATATGTGAGGAGGCTTTCAGGCCTCGAGTGTGATGTGAGAAGGCTTTCAAGCCTTATGTTTATAAGAACATGCTTTTAGGCCTTATAATGATATAGCGTTTGGGCTGTAGGAGCCCCTTCGGAGTCTGCACACCCACAGTGAGTGCGAGTACCCATGTGATTTGAGAGTGAGCCCGAGGAGCTGATGCTGTACTGAGTGACTGTTACTGAGCCTGCAGGGCTGATATTGTACGGAGAGGTTGATATTGAGCCAGAGGGGTAGATTAGGAATCATTTCTTACTTGTTGAAAGCATTTGCCTTTAATTGTTTTAAAAGAAGAATTATTGATAATTCACTATTTTTACTGCTTAACTGATTTAACTGGTTGAGATAGCGTTTCCTTGTGAATTTATGAGATTTCATGCTTTCAATCATTATTTATTCTTACTACTCACTTGGTTGGAGTACTCACATTACTCCCTACACCGCGTGTGTAGATACAGGCAGAGCAGAGTTCGCTCCTGGGCGCTGATTCCTTCTCAGACTAGGCGGTGACTAGGAGTGATGAGTTAGTTGTTGACGTCTGTAGCCCTGTTTCTCCCTAATCTTCCATTACTTATGTTATTTCCAGACTTGTAGTATTTTAGCAGACTCTGTAGTAGCTCATGACATGTAACACCCCGAATATGGATTGTGTCGAGATGGTTTCCCTATTTTATCATGTTTATTTCGCACTTTTGATAATGTTGTTTATGTTTTAGACTTATTCATGATAAGTAAGTGTTAAAAGAAGAGTTATTATTCTGTTGGCTGGCCTTGTCTTCACGAGAGGCGCCATCACAACCGGGTTTAGGAATTGGTCCGTAACAAGTCGGTATCAGAGCCTAGGTTACATAGGTCTCACGAGTGATGAGCAGGTTTAGTAGAGTCCCGCAGATCGTTATGGAGTCGTCTGTATTTATCCTGGAAAGGCTGCAGAACCTTTAGGAAAAACTTCATATTCTTGAATTCTTGTCGTGTGATTTTGTTGATTCGAGAACTAAGCTTTTGTGTTGTATTCTCTCGCAAATGGAAAGGACTCGCGCTACTGGACGAGAAGAACAGTAACCAGTACCACCCACCAATGGAACCATAAGCTGTGTACGCGGTCGTGGTCGTGGTTGAGGTAGAGAAGCAAGAGCAGCACCTGTTGCTCCACAAGTTTCCCCGGCTCAGGATCACGCTCCAGCTGCAGACATTCAAAAATCACCTGTTTAGGCACTAGCGGTGCTATTGTGATTCCGAGCCTTCAGGAGGCCTTGGCTCAGATATTATTAGCTTGCACTAGCCTGGCTCAGACAGTTTCAGCCACTACCGCAGCAACTACTTCTCAGGCTAGGGAAGGCAATCAGACCCCCGTTGCTCGCACACCTGAGCAGGTATTGCATGTATTACAAACACCGGGAGCACCACCAGCTCAGTCAGTTGCACCAGTTTAGGACTTTGTGGTTCCAGCTATACCAGACGATGAGTAGTGTTGTCTTGAGAGGTTCAATAGGCTCCAGCCTCCTTCGTTCAGTGGTTCTCAGGGCGGGGATGCCCAGGCTTGTCTCGACAAGTGTAAGAGTATGCTTCGGACGACAGGGATTTTGGATTCGAGTGGTGTAGAATTTACCGCATTTTAGTTCACTGGAGCTGCCTTCAATTGGTGGGAGACGTATGAGCGGCAAAGGCTGGCAGATGCAGTGCCTTTGACTTGGAAGGAGTTCTCCACTCTCTTCTAGGAGAAGTGGGTACCGCAGTCTCAGAGAGAGGAGTTGCGTAGACAGTTTGAGTGGCTTGGAAAAGGAGATATGACTCTGACCCAGTATAAGGTTAGGTTTTCTGAGTTGGCTCGTCATGCCTGCTGGATAGTTCCGACTGATTGGAAAAGGATCAAGAGGTTTATGGATGGACATAATTATCACCTTCATGTTCTGATGATTCGAGAGAGAGTTATGGGTATTTCCTTTGAGGATAAAGTTGATATTGCTCGCGATATTGAGAGGACTTGCCGTCAGATAGAGAGGAGAGGGAGGACAAGAGGCCTCAAGGTTCTGGTAGTTTTAGTGATTCTCCGTCTAGGGGCCACTTCCAGCATGGCAGAGGTCATTCTTAAAGATCTCCTAAGTTGGCTCGTCCCGAGTATCATTGGGCATCTACAGACCATGGTCATCAAGGGTTTAAGCAAGGCCAGTGCTCAGTCAGCGCCCTTCTAGCTCAGAGTTATTCGCATGCCCTCTCTGTTCAGGGTTTTTCCGCGCGAGTGCATTAACAAGTGACTCTGGTGCGAGGGGTTCCCTTCAGTCCCATTCTCCAGCACTAGGGAGTTGTTATGAGTAAGGAGAGTTTGGACACATGTGGCGGCAGTGTCCTCGTCGTGCTGCCAGTTCATCACAGCATAGAGGTTAGCCCTCGTCTTCTGCTCCTGTTTCTTCAGCACCCGCGCAGTCAGCTAGGGGTAGGGGTTAGGCAGCCAGGGGTCGTCCCAAAGGTGGAGGCCGATTGGGTGGCGGTCAGGCTCAATTTTATGCTATCCCAGACATGACAGATGCCCTTGCGTTAGATGCTATTATCACATATATTATCTTAGTCTGCCACGTAGATGCCTCTGTCTTATTTGATCCTGGTTCCGCCTATTCTTGTGTTTCTTCATATTTTTCTCATCATTTGGGTATGACCCGAGGGTGTCTTGCTTTACATGTGCACGTATCTACCCCGGTGGGCGATACTATTATTGTAGACCATGTGTATCAGTCTTGTGTTATGACTATTAGGGGTCTGGAGACCCGAGTTGATTTATTGCTATTGCACATGGTGGACTTTGACATTATTCTGGGCGTGGATCGGCTAGCTCCGTGTCATGCTATTCTAGGTTGCCATACTAGCAGAGTCACTTTGGCTATGTCGGGTGTTCCGAGGATCGAGTGGCATGGTGTGACTGATTATGTCCATAGTAGAGTGATTTCTTTCCTAAAGCCCAACTTATGGTTGGGAAGGGTTGTTTGTCATATTTAGCCTTTGTTCGAGATATCAGAGCGGAGGCTCCTAGCATTGATTCTGTTCCACTTGTGAGGGAGTTTCCTCATGTTTTTCCTGTAGAGCTGTCGGGCATGCCACTATACATGGACATTGATTTCGGTATTGATCTGGTGTCGGGCACTCATCCCATCTCCATTCCGCTCTATCGTATGGCGCCAGCGGAGTTGAAAGCGAAGCTTCAGGAACTCCTAAATAAGGGGTTCATTCAGCCTAGTGTGTCACCGTGTGGTGCACTTGTTCTATTTATGAATAAAAAGGATGGCACAATGAGGATGTGCATTGATTACAGGAAGTTGAATAAAGTAACAGTGAAGAATAAGTATCCATTGCCTCGTATTGATGATTTATTCAACCAGCTTCAGGGAGCAAGGGTGTTCTCCAGGATTGATCTCCATTAGGGTTATCACCAGTTGAAGATCAAGGATTCAGATATTCATAAGACTGTTTTCAGGACTAGATATGGTCACTACGAGGTTCTTGTCATGTCTTTTGGCCTGACCAATGCCCCAACAACGCTCATTCATTTGATGAACAGTGTATTTCGGCCTTGTCTAGATTAGTTTGTTATTGTAATCATTGATGATATTCTGGTGTACTCACGTAGTTAGGAGGAGCACGCGTAGCATTTGCGAGTGGTATTGTAGACATTGAGAGGGTAGAAGTTATATGCAAAGTTCTCCAAGTATGCGTTTTAGCTCAGTTCAATGGCTTTCTTAGGGCACATGGTGTCTAGCGATGGTATTCAAGTTGATCAAAAGAAGATAGAGGCGATTCAGAGTTGGCCTAGACTTTTCTCAGCCACAAAGATTTGTAGCTTCCTTGGTTTGGCGGGTTATTATCGCCGGGTTGTCAAGGGTTTTTCATATATTGCCTCGCCCTTCACCAAGTTGACTCAGAAGGGTGCTTCGTTTGTACGGTCGGACGAGTGCAAGGAGAGATTTTAGAAGCTCAAGACAGATCACAACTCTAGTATTGGTGTTACCATAAGCCTTAGGTTCTTATACCATCTATTGTGATGCTTCGAGAGTTGGGATTGGTTGTGTATTGATGCGGGAGAGTAGAGTGATTGTATATGCATCTCGTTAGTTGATTCCCCATGAGAAGAACTGCCATGTTCATGATTTATAGTTAGCTGCTACAGTTCATGCTTTGAAGATTTGGAGACACAATTATATGGCATATCTTGT
Source organism: Nicotiana benthamiana (assembly GCA_034376525.1). NCBI lineage: Eukaryota > Viridiplantae > Streptophyta > Magnoliopsida > Solanales > Solanaceae > Nicotiana > Nicotiana benthamiana. The sequence continues at coordinate 46,942,767 of CM067328.1, forward strand.
GAGGTATTCAGTGATCATCGCAGTCTTCAGCATTTGTTCAAGCAGAGATCTGAATTTGAGGCAGCGGAGATGGATGAAGTTGCTTAAGGACTATGATATTACTACTTTGTACCATCCGGGAAAGGCCAATGAGGTGGCCGATGCCTTGAGCCGAAAGATAGTGAGTATGGGAAGCTTGGCATACATTCCACTTAGGGAGAGGTTCTTTGCAGTTGATGTTCAGGCTTTGGCAACCCAGTTTGTGAGATTAGACTTTTCAGAACCCAGTCGGGTATTGGCTTGTGTGGTTTCTCGGCCTTCCTTATATGATCGCATCAGAGAGTGCCAGTATGATGATCCGCATTTGCTTGTCCTCAAGGATAGAAATCAGCATGGTGATGCTAGGGATGTGACCATCGGTGTTGCTGGGGTTTTGAGAATAGGGGGAGGATTTTTGTGCCCAATGTAGATGGGTTTAGAGAGTTGATTCTTGAGGAGGCCACAACTCGCGGTATTCCGTTCATCCGGGTGTCGCAAAGATGTATCAGGATTTGAGGCAATACTATTGGTTGAAGAAAATGAAGAAGGATATTGTGGGTTATATATCTCTATGTCTCAACTGTCAGCATGTGAAATATGAGCATCAGAGACCAGGGGGTGGGCCTCAGCAGATCATTATTCTTTATTGGAAGTGGGAGAGAATTATTATGGATTTTGTGAGTGGTATTTCTCGGACCTCGAAGAAGTTTGATTTGATTTGGGTGATTGTGGATTGGCTGGCCAAGTCCGCACACTTCATTCCGGTATGTACTACCTATTCTTCGGAGCGGCTGGCAGGGATCTTTATCCGGGTGATCGTTCGGTTACATGGTGTCCTAATTCTATTATATCATATAGAGGTAATCAGTTCACTTCCTAGTTTTGGAGGACTTTTCATCGAGAGTTGGGTATGCAGGTGGAGTTGAGCACAACGTTTCATCCTCAGACAGATGGACAATCCGAGTGTACTATTCAAATATTGGAGGACATGTTGCATACCGGTGTTATTGATTTCAGAGGTTCTTGGGATGAGTTCTTGCCACTTGTAGAGTTTGCCTACAACAACAGCTATCAATCCAGTATTCAGATGGCACTGTATGAGGCCTTGTGTGGGAGACGGTGTAGATCTCCAGTTGGTTGGTTTGAGCTCGACGAGGCTACACTATTGGGGATAGAGTTGGTTCAGGATGCCTTAGAAAATGTGAAGTTGATTCAGGAGAGACTTCGTACAACTCAGTCACGTTAGAAGAGTTATGCGGACCGGAAGGTTCGAGATGTGTTTTACATGGTAGGTTATAAGGTCTTGCTAAAGGTATCGCCCATGAAGGGTGCTATGAGGTTTAGAAATAAAGGAAAGTTGAGTCTGCAGTTCATTAGACATTTTGAAGTACTCAGGAGGGTTGGAGAGGTGGCTAATATGCTTGCTTTTCCACCCATCTTGTCGGACGTTTATCCGGTATTCAATGTTTCTATGCTCCGGAAGTATGTTGGGGACCCATCTCATATTTTGGACTTCAGCACAGTTTAGTTGGATGATGATTTTGACCTATCATGTGGAGCCAGTAGCTATTTTGGGTCATTAAGTTCGGAAATTGAGATCAAAGGACATAGCTTCGGTAAAGGTGTAGTGGAGAGGTCGGCCCGTGACGGAGGCTACCTGGGAGATCGAGCGGGAGATGCGGAGTAGAAATACTCACATGTTTCAGGCTTCAGGAATGTTTCTTGACCCGCTCGAAGATGAGCGTTTGTTTTTGTTGTGGAGGATGTGACGACCCGGACCGTCGTTTCATGTGTTACTGTCCCGTTTCCCCCATTTTATGCTTCTTCATCCTTTGTTATTGGTATTTGGTGTGTTAGAGTTAACTCGGATTGGTTTTGGAAGGAAATGAGACACTTAGTCTCTTTAAGGAAGGTTGGGTTGGAAAGGTCAATCGGTTGTCGACTTATGAGTTAGAGATCTCAGATGTAATTTCCGGTGATTCGATTAGCTTCGGGGGGGGGGGGGCTGATTATTCATTTAGTAGCATGATCGGAAGTGATTTTTGAGGTCTGGTGTAGAATTAAGTTTGAATTGGCGAAGTTAGTATTTTGGAAATTTTCGGTAGTTAGGTGAGATTTTTATCTGAGGGTCGGAATGAAATTATGAGTGTTGCAATAGTTAGGTAATTTGGGATATTTGTGCAAAATTTCAGATGATTCGGAGGTGTTTTAGTCGGGATTTTGATCAAATGTGTATTTCGTTAGTTTTAGAAGAACTTAGGCTTGAATCCGATGAAATTAGATTGTTATGGTGTTGTTTGTGGTGTTTTGATGATTGGAGAAAGTTCTAATGATGAATTAGGATGGGTTGGCACTTTTGGCTGAGGTTCCAGTGGCCTCGGGGTGATTTCGGATGGCCAACGGTGTGAATTTTGGACTTGTTGTATTTCAGAAATTTCTGCTATTTCCGCATCAACGGAAAAGGGGCCGCAGATGTGGTAAGGGAGGTCACAGATGCAAATTTGACCAATTGGCGGGAATCTCGCAGAAGAAGATTTATTCCGCAGATGTGATGTTCGCGGAAGCGGAAAATGACCGCAAAAGCGGTCCTGTGTAATTCTGAAGAATCCGTAGAAGCAGAGGAATATCCGCATAAGAGGTAACCGAAAATGCGATATCTGAGTCGCAGAAGCGGAAATAGTCCTAGGTAGAAGGGTTTTAAAATAATATTTCATCTGCGAGCTAAGGGTATTTTTCACCATTTTTGAACAACCTTGAGAGCTTTTTGACGTGGATTAAAGAGGTTTTCGATTGGGATTGATTGGAGGTGATTCTTATGACCTAGAAACATCATTTATATGAAGAATCAACACTTAAATTCATGGAAAATTGATTAAAAGGGGAAAAATTAGGGTTTTGACATTTTGAATGGAAATTTGGCATTTGAGGGAGCATTTGAGCTCAAATTTTGGAGTGTTTGATATGTGTAGATTTGTGGCGAGATAAGGAGTCCATTGATGTATAATTTATTCAGTTTTGAGAAGTGGGCCTGGGGCTCGAGTTTTGCAGATTTCATGAATTTCAATATTTTTGAGTCTTTTCGATTGGGTTAAGTTCCCTTAGCCTATTGTAATGTATTCATTGTGGTTTTGGCTAGATTCGATGCACGAGGAGGTCGATTCGAGAGGAAAGGGCATAGTGAGCTAGACTTTTGGCCAGCTAGAGGTGAGTAATGATTGTAAATGATGCCCTGAAGGTTTGAAACACTGTATTGCACAACATAGTGCTATGTTGAAATGAGAGACACACTCAATAACGAGCGCGGGGTCATTTACTATTGGGGATTGTGACTTGGTCCATCCCGGTTGATACTTTGTCGAATATTTGCCTATGACTTGTTGTTTTCACCATACTTGGGCTTATTGTCAACTATTAGAAATCTTTTGAACTATCATCACTGCTTTCTCACTATTTGAAATATTACTTGAACTAAGGCTAATTAAATTACATTGTTTCATGAACTCAACAATTTTTACTCAAATTTGATATTTAAATGATATTTGAACTAGTGTTTTAGCTGAGCACTATTATTTTAGTGATGTCCGAGAGGCTTATGATTATTTTTGGACTGATTGAGTCTGAGGTCCATATGTGAGGATATGTTGTGTGATATGAGGAGGCTTTCAGGGCTCGAGTATTATGTGACGAGGCTTTCATACCTCGAGTGATATGAAAGGAGGCTTTTAGGCCTCGAGTGTGATGTGAGAAGGCGTTCAGGCCTTATGTTGATATGAACAGGCTTTAAGGCCTTATGTTGATATGAACAGGCTTTCAGGCCTTATGATGAGATAGCACTTGGCCTTTAGGAGCCCCTCCTGAGTCTGCACACCCACAGTGAGCGCGGGTACGCATGTTATTTGAGAGTGAGCCCGGGGGGCTGATGCTGTACTAAGTGATTGATACTAAGCCCGCGGGGCTAATACTATACTGAGAGGTTAATATTGAGCCCGAGGGGCAGATTATTGATTATCTCTCACGTGTTGAAAGTATTTTTCTTTAACTATTTTAAACGAAGAATTATTAATACTTCATTGTTTTTACTGCTTAACTGATTTTACTGCTTGAGATAGCGTTTCCTTGTGCATTTATGCCTATGACTTGGTCCATCCTGGTTGATACTTTACCGCATATTTGCCTATGACTTGTTGTTTTCACCATGCTTGGGCTTATTGTCGACTATGGGAAATCCATTGCGAACTATCATCACTGTTTCCTCACTATTTGAAATATTATTTGAACTTAATCCAATTAAATTACAAGTTTCATGAACTCAACAATTTTTACTCAAATTTGAGATTTAAGTGATATTTAAACTAGTATTTGAGTTGAGCACTACTGTTTTACTGATGTACGGGGGGCTAATGATTGTTTTTGGACTAGTTGAGACCGAGGGCCATATGTGAGGATATGTTGAGTGATGTAAGAAGACTTTCAGGCCTCGAGTGTTACATGAGGAGGCTTTCAGGACTCGAGTGATATGTGAGGAGGCTTTCAGGCCTCGGGTGTGATGTGAGAAGGCTTTCAGGCTTTATGTTGACATGAACATGCTTTCAGGCTTTATAATGATATAGCGTTTGGGCTGTAGCCCCTTCGGAGTCTGCACACCCACAGTGAGTGCGAGTACCCATGTGATTTGAGAGTGAGCCCGAGGAGCTGATGCTGTACTGAGTGACTGTTACTGAGCCTGCAGGGCTGATATTGTACTGAGAGGTTGATATTGAGCCTGAGGGACAGATTAGGAATCATTTCTTACTTGTTGAAAGCATTTGCCTTTAATTGTTTTTAAAGAAGAATTATATATAATTCACTATTTTTACTGTTTAACTGATTTTACTGGTTGAGATAGCGTTTCCTTGTGCATTTATGAGATTTCATGCTTTCAGTCATTATTTATTCTTATTACTCACAGGGTCAGAGTACTCGCATTACTCCCTATACCGTGTGTGCAGATACAGACAGAGCTGAGTTTGCTTCTGAGCACTGATTCCTTTTCATACCAGGCGGTGACTAGGAGTGACGAGGTAGCTGTTGACGTCTGCAACCCCGAATCTCCCTCATCTTCCATTACTTATGTTATTTCCAGACTTGTAATATTTTAGTAGACTCAATAGTAGCTCATGACTTGTGACATCCCGAATACGGGTTGTGTCGGGATAGTTTTTCCGTTTTATCACGTTTATTCCGCACTTATGATAATGTTGTTTATATTTTAGACTTATTAATGCTATAACCATTAATAGAAGCGTTATTATTCTGTTGGTTGGTCTTGTCTTCACGAGACGCGCCATCATGACCGGGTGCGGGAGTTGGATCGCGGCAGTCAAGTATGTCCTGGCTTGTTTTAGTAGTTGCAGTAGGGTCTTCTGCTTTTACCTTTTCCTCTTTGATATATTTTTTGTTTCTTTGGATTTTTATTTTGCTCAACTAATACAGATGTCTCCACTTTATTAGTATCAAGTATTTTTATTCCAATATGCAATAGTCGAGCCCAAACCTAAAGTAATGAAGGAATTACCGAGCGTGCCATGATCTGGTCCTTTATAGATCTGAGATCAGATCAAAGTCCTTTTAGTGACAAAACCATAAAGAACTTATCTCTTTTTTGCTCCTAGGTGGTGGCACTTGCAGAAAATAGCATGACCGAGTCAAATTGATCTTTCAAAGTATCTATTTTTCGGAAATAACTCATCATGTCTTGATTAACAACAACAAAAACCCAGTATAATCCCATTTGTCTTGATTATTCTGCTGAAATTGTACTTTGTATATTTATTTTATATCAATCGTATATAAAGCTTTAGCTTTAGTCCAAACTTTTATAGAAATTTTACATGACTGAAACAAGTTGAGTAATTTAGGATCTAAGGAGTTCCATAAAAAATTATACAATTGTGCATCAACTCGGGGTCACTTAGTCTTTTCACTAGTATTAATTTTACTAGCATTTTTGACTAAATGATCCTCATATCCCTGTCCTATGAACCAAATATCAACTGAAGAAGATCATGGTGAGTAATTATTATTACTTTGTAATTAATAGTAGTAATAGTAGAACGATTCAACATTGGAGAGGAAAATGGTTTAAATTCTTCTGCCGTGGAGGACTCACCTGTCATTTTGATATTTAAATTTCAAGTAGGCAAATGTACAAAATAATGCGGAATAAATGATAAAAGTAAGAGCACTTTGTAATGAAATAAAAGAGTTAGTTGGCCAAGAAGTACTGTAAAAATGGCTCCCACATATAAAGACAAGGCAATAAAGTATGACTTGAAATAAAAAAAGCTTTACTTTGAAAAAACTTATTAAAATCAAAATATTACTCTTCTGCATCAAACGAAAAATTCTCTCTCAAGTGACCCACCAAATCAAGACAAAATAGAATACTTTCTTTTCCTCTCACCAAAATCACAAGATCTGACTGGGAAAGGAGATTACTAATGGAGTGGGTAAGAGGGTAACAAGATTTGATCGAAAATTATTTCGGAGATTTTAGAGAATATGATGGGTAAGACCGGAATAAATGATCGACCTCATGTATTTGAAATGTAAGTCAGATATGGTAGAAAAAATCTGTCGAAAAAGTGGATGTCAAAAAAAGTAACCGGAAAAGGTGGTCGGAAAAATCTGCCTAAGTAGTGACTACTGGACAAAGTAATCAAAAAAAAGTATTTGAGTCTCTATCGAGATCATAGAGGCTCTGATACCATGTGAATTATGTAAGTGTATTTCACTTCTTACTTCAGAAGATAGATTACACCTAGAATATATACACAAAGCTAACGATATAATTCTAAAGTGTATCCCTAAGATCATGATTTTTATCCACAATCTTTGACTATACCATCAGACACAATCTAGTATTGAAGTACTATCTGATAAGATCTAAATCTTAACATATAGAAACAATGGGTATTATATACAGAGATAGGACGTAACAGAGTGACAATGTAAGATGAATAATATAGACGCCGATGTTCGAACATTTTAGCTGCTCAAATTGCAACGTGGATAATTCTCGTAATATATAATCAAATTGTTTTTCATATTCTTCTTCGTATTTTTTCAACAAGAGCTCTATCTTCGTTCCCATTTATTCATTGTTTTTCATATTCTTCTTCAGCTTTGGGTTCTTCCAATAGTTAATTTGGGTGGTTGGGAAGGTCTCCAGCATGCCCTATATCCAAAATCTTAATATAATTTCATGGAGTTCGTAAGATATTTGCTATGATTTTAGTTGGTTTTTACTTGCTAATGGAAGAAGACAAAGAAACAAAGACAAGGAGGAACAAGGAGAAGACGTACTACTCAATAACCAGCATATTATGGAGCAGCTTAACTTGTTAAAGTTTGAAATCCAGCACAATATATATATATATATATAGAGTGTTTCGAATTCTAACACATTATGATAAAGTTTTACTTGTAAAAGCTCAAAATTTCAGCACATTGCACTGAATTTATTCTGTGTTTTAAGTAAGAGTATTTTTTGTCCAAATTTTATTTCGCATTAAAAATAACTACAGTTTCGACTAAATTTGAACGTGCTGTTATTTTTAAGTATCAGTCTAAAAAGTAGCCAACTGACTCTACTTTTACCTAGCACAATGTGATATATCACTTGTTGGGCTTTCTCACGAGTTAACCCAAGATAAATTGCTTAAAATGGTGAAAATTTCATAGGATCCTTACATAAATAGCCGCCAATTTACTATTTTGTTAGTTATTGTCAGTATACATTGATTATACTTTCTCTCTCTTTCTCTCACTTCATATATATATAAATTCTTTGGTTATTTTTAATTTAAGTAATTAAGTGAACTACTATTTAGGTTAATTCTTCAAATTTTATGGCGTAACTTATTTATATGGGTAAATTACTCTCTATAGCATCTAAAATTTTTAATAGCCCATGTTTTGTACCACTTTCAAAAAATGGCCTTTCGGCCCAAAAGTATTGCATATAGTAGCCGAAAAGATTGAGAATGACAACATAAGCGCATGTAGCTCAGTGAATAAAGTGCATGTTTCCTAAGTTGAAGGTCATAGGTTCTACCCCTGCCCGGCGCGATAGAGCTTACCATTTATTTTTGCAATGCATAAATATTGTATCCTAAGTTCGACAGTGTATCCTTGATGTATATTGAGCCTATCTCGAGTGTGCACGCGTATCTAAAGTGTATATATTTGTGTACTCCAAATATTTTTTGTATCATGAATGTATAATCTGTACGAACAATATATCAAAATTGCATATAATGTGTATTTTCTAATATGTAAGCGTAATATATATAAATTATATACAATTTTGTATGTGTAATATGTGCATACTTTGTACTTGGAGAGTATCATGTATTTTGTATAGCGACAGTCTTTTTTGTTTATATTTTGTATAGTTACATCTATTGTTGTATATATTTTGTATAATTTTTGGATAGTGACAGTCTGTTTGTATATTTTTTGTATATTGACAGTCTATTTTGTATAGTAACAGTTTATTTTGTATAGCGACAGTCTATTTAGTATATATATATTGTATAGTGACAGTCTATTATGTATGTATTTTGTATAGTGACATTCTATTTGGTATATTTTTACATTGAAAGCCATTTTCGAATATTCCTCTTATATTAAGAACAAAATAAGAATATAAAAATCAGTAAAATAGTAAGTAGAGTTTAAATGAAAAACTGATTAAGCCCTAGATATCATAGGTAAAGACTCACAATAAAGTGTTTATTTTGCTGCAAAAGAAAGAAAAAGAGAGCGTTTACAAAATGGAGATCCAAAGTATACTGTCTTTGAATAAGAAAAATAACAGAACCAGCCCTCTAAGAAGACAGATAAAACCTTTAACATGATACATGAGACATAGTATTATTTAGATAGCACAACTTGTATTAGTATTTTGACATTTCAACCAAGGATGACCACCAACAAAGGGACAAGTATCAGAATTTTGACCGCAACAACCAGTGAAGTGAGAATTGCTCTTCTTCTCAGCTTCTTACTTGCTACCAAACCCTTGAGGCTGATCTATCAGAACAACTCATAAGTACATCATTACATCTCCTGAAACCAAAATCCAACTGAAAAATTTATATAACCAAGCCACATGATTCATTTGCTCCCTAGTCCATTTTTGCAAATCCCAATTTTTTTTTGGGTTAAGCTAAAGGTAATGAAGTTTCACCCATTCATATTTGGCCTAAAAGAAGAAGAAATATACTGTTGAAACAAATTGTCATTGTATCAAAAGAAGAAGAAAAAAATACACAGTTAGAACTTCATTATTTTGGATAAAAAAAGAGGATTTCCTGCTTGCTGATGCCATTTTCTATCCATTGTATACATGGATTTGCTTGTTTCAAGCATAACCCAGAACTTAGTTCTACATTCACTTTCGACAAACAAAGAAAAGCAAAAGCAAAATCCGACCTACCCGGATGCGAACTAGTGACCTATGGATTAAGCAAACTCATCTCCAGACCCCTGGTGATTCAAAAAATTTTTTTGTTGGATGGAATCGGTGATTTGCAGTCATGGCATGGTCGCCTTTCTTTTTCGTGACCTGTCTTTGCACATATGAGCCCTGGTACCTTTTGGCTAGCCACTAAAATTATTTTTTTGCTATAAAATATGTAATGTAATTTTGGGCTATCGAATGTTATAGATTTGCCCTGAGTGACTATATATAATATTTGCTCTATTTATATGCTCTCATTTAATCTGTATTAACTAGTGGAAAATTTCACAGAAAGCTACTCCTTCTCTTGTTAAGAACTTCGGCAATACGTTAAATGAGAGTCCTGAGATCGACAACGTGTGCAAATTGCACCATTTACTATCCAATTACTAACTCAATGCCCATACAACACTACCATTTAGAGTCTAATTACCACGTAACTATAATTTGCCTGATTGACATTCCATTACTATAAATTCGAAAAAATTGTCTAAAAAATAGATCAAGTAGGTCGGTAATGACCAATAATCGTCCAAAATGTGATCATTAGTATGTGGTCAATATTTTGAAGGTCAGAAGGGCATACCGATCAAAGTTGGTTGGTAATTACCGATAAACTTTGGGCAGTCAATTAAATTAAAAAAAATATTTGTCGGTTTTTTCGGCTAAAGTTAGTTGGTGTTTTACTTGTGTAATTAAAAAATACATCATCTGGAAATCGAACTGGGTTCTGTACTATGGCATGATACTATTCTACCACTAGACCATTGGTTTATTTTGTTTTAAGACTATCTTTTATTTTATTTATACTTATTAATTATATTTTCACAAAATAACCGATCTTAGTTTTATTAAAAAATAAAATTACCTACCGAAATCGGCCAATTTTTCAAAATGACCGGCCGAATTAGCCGACTGATTTCGGTCAATTTTTTAATATTAATTTTAAATAAAAAATTGACCAAAGTTGGTCGATTTATTGAAAAATAAATTTTACATGACTCAAAATAATTTTTCGCATTTTGCGCCAAAGAAAATCGACCAAAGTTGGTCGGTTTGGTAAAAAAAAATTTAAAATAAATTATTTTTAAAAAACCGACCGACTTTGGTTGGTTTTTTGTCCCACCAAAATTGGTCGGTCGACCGTGATCGATTTTTGTCAAATTTCTAGTAGTATCCATAACTACTGTTTGATTGTTACCAGCTTGTATCACGTGTATTCCGACGTGTAACAATTACAACTCGTGCCAACTGTTTCATGCAATGAATACAACCTAGGTGAATTATAAAAATAGAATGCTTTCATTGAGAGTCGAGCTCAAGACCTCCGCTTACTGAGCAGATGGTCTAACTAACTGAGTTACGAGAACTCACTGATCTCTTGTTTCAGTACAAAATAATTAATCTCTTGTTTTAATACCACATGTGGATTGGATATAAAAATTAATTATAGCTACAAATGGTAATTTTCTAAAATTGTATCCTCGAATGATAAAAATATTATGTTGGTTGTGTCGAGTAAATATTTCTTCATGTATAAGGAATTTCGAACTCCAACATTTCATGATGGAGTTTTATTTGTAAAAATTCAAAACTCCCAATATATTGTGTTAGATTTGTTATGTATATTAAGAATATTTCCGTCCATAATTTTTTCCGCATTAAAACTAATTATTTTTGATAACGTTTGAATATTTGACTATTTTTAACAACCAGTTGAAAAATGGCCAACCCATGCTATTTCTAAAAGCAATCTACCGCCAGCTTTTCCAAAAAATTAAATTTCAGACAAAATTAATCCTCTTGTTAAGAACTTCGACTATGTCTTAAATGGGAGTCTTGAGGTCGTCTATGTGCAAATTGCACCATTAACTGCGTCCAAATTCTAACTCAACTTCGACAAAACATTTTTTTTCTACTTCAAATTCATTTTCAATTTCAAATATTGTCCATCTCAGTATAGCAATTTCCTGGCTCTTTCAATCTCTATGAGCTTCATTGACTGCTTTGGAACTTTTAAGGGTGACAACGTTTAGTGGGGTTTGGATGATTTGCAGTTGTTGAGACAAGGGGGGTCGCCACCATATTTTTATATAAAAGTGAACACTTATTAAATATCAAATGGAAAGAAGTAAAATCAGCGGTTTTATATATGCTCCCTTAAATTTTTAATCGAACGTTTAAAGGTGAGGAATTAATTGGAAGTTTAAGTATGTGCTAACTTGAAATAAACGTGACCATATAATTAAACAAGAACTGAATAATGATGTAACTTCCATATGGAAGAGTGACAATGGTTAGGCTTCCTTAGTCACATATTTCATTTGGAATTGTTTTTTGCATTACACTCCATATGGACACTAAAATAATAACATGATATGTACCACTAAACTTTATTATTCAGTTTTAGTTCATTAATGTTGTTTGACTAAAAAGTTACATAAATACTTTTTAGGCCTGGGACAATCGAAATTAATGAAGATTAATAGAGGCGGCTTTTCCATAAAGCAAGTAAAGCAATTGCTTTAGACCCCATATTTGTGGGGGTCCAATTTTTTTGTTGGACCTAATAGATTATGTAAAAGTTTAAAAAAAGAATTAATTATGTAAAGAGAAAAACTTTGATTTCTTTCTTAAACAAATATAGAGAAGAATGATTTGCAACTGCTATGATTTATACCAAGAACATGGTGTTGAAATGGATATCGAACCCGAATTTCGCAAGAAATATGTGATATATAGCAAGTAATAATTTTATTCCAATATTGATAAAAAATCACAGAATCTTTCGAAGATTCTTTTAGAGTTGATTACTTTTATACATAATATAAAAGACTATTTTTTTCATTTCAAAATAGATTTAAACAATTCGAAACATATGAAAATATTTTTAGTTTTGTATTTGACAGTAAAAACTAAGATCACTAGATGTTGAAAATTTGAAAAATATATTGCCTTAATCTTGAATGTTCCTTAAAGCATAATAATCAATTCGATATTGATGGTCTAGATTTATTTTCTGAATTAAAAGTATTAAGAAAATATTACAATTAGAAGATAACAGTTTAATTGATACACTTAATTAAATAAAAAGATATAATTCTTTTCCAAATGTCTAAATTGCTTATGAAATAATGTTCATAACTCATGTTACCGTCGCTTCCGCAGAAAGAAGTTTTCAAAATTAAAATTGATAAAATCTTACCTAAGAACAACAATGTCACAAGAAAGGTCAAATGGATTAGCTATGCTGCCAATTGAGAAATAATTATTAGGAGTTTTTAATTTTAAAAAAATTATTAATTACTTTGTATCTAAGAAAAACTTAAAAAATAGACTTCAAATAAATAATTTAAAAAAATTAAAAAGTTAAGGCCCCTTGTAAAGTTTGGCTTTAGGCCACAAAATCCGTCGGGCCGCCCCTGAAGGTTAATCGGAATGAAGACTAATATGAACTAGAGAAAACCGTTTTGTTAAGATCTGTGATAATAGTGAAGATAGCTTAAGATGTAAGAACAATAAAGCAAGTAATAATCTTTTCACAAGAGAGAGATAGAGAGAGAGTTGTATATTCTTAATAGCAAAATACACATGAGACATTTACAAAGGAAAGATCCCCTTATATATTAAGGGACTTTCGTCGAAATAATCAAAGAAAAGTACAAGGGTTGGTAGTCTCAGTGTACGGGAGGGTCAGAGCTTTAAGAGACATCATCTTGAGTAATGTCACTTGGTCCGTTCGTTTACTTGGGCCGACCTTATTCGAGTCGGCCTCAATTAAATCGTTCTCTATGTCAAAGGCGTGCATAAATAACATAAGAATATAGGGAACCAAATTTACCCAATGCTTAATTAATTTATTAATTAGTCATGATAGAGTAGCGTAAGTTTTCTCTCCATTCTTAGACACCATCACTTCAAGCCATTTTCAAACAAAGGTTAAGTTATAGAAACTGATAGTACAGAATACTTTTGCACAGTTGGTGTAGTTTTATCTACTATAACAAGTTAGTTACCATTTTAATCAGTAGAATTTAACGTGTGATATATATTAACAACATGAATAGTTCATATATATACTCTTTCAATGTATTATACCGTGTTATATATGTAGCAAGCAATCTGACTTATTTTTATGCTATATACTAAATCCACTTATTAACAAGATTATTTTTAGCTCTCTTTTAGGAAACCTAATAATATAAAAGTGCATAAAAGTTAAACTTTGCTAACTATTTCCCCTGTTTCAATTTAGACAACACAATTTACTTATCGAGAGTCAATTTGACTAAATTTTGAAACTAAATTAAATTGTTTTAATTTGGTATTTTAAATTTAAAATTTAGATATACAAAAACTACACAAAAAGTATCTATAAGTTACATTTTTTCTCATATCAATATGATAACAATTTGATTCTTGATAAGTGAAGCGTGTCATCTAAATTCAAACGGACGAAGTAACAATTATCATGAATATTAACGTATAATCACCTTATAAGTAACGTAACCAGATAAATGATTTCATTGTATTTGTGCATAAATTAAAAGGTAAATTGTTCATACAAACCCACCTTTTCCGAAGACAACTTGCTTTGCCTACCCAAAATTGACCGCCCCTTTTTAATTTCAATTTCTAGCGCTGCATTTTGGGCCATCAACAGAAGTACTTTTCAAAACTCAACAAATGACAACACGTCAAAAATAGTCGTTTAATAATATTTCAAGAAGCACGCTATGAAACTCACATGAACTATCACCGAAACCACCTGCGCTATGCACCTTTCATTCTATTTATACCCTCAAAGCCCACACAATTCCAGCAAAAAAACACACACACACACACAACATGGAAAGCAAATGGAGAATTTTCAGAAATCAGCAACAAATCAACAAAGCAAAGCCCTGTACTATGTTATGCAAAAAGCATTCGAAACACCAGCAATCGCCAGGGGTTTGCTCCCTTTGTCTAAGTGAAAAACTCTCTAAGCTTTCAAAAACTTCACGTAGCAATACTACAACAATTACTTCGTCTTGTTCTTCATCCTCATCTTTGTCTTCTTTATCTTCCTCTTCCGATGTTTCGTCGTGTTCTTCTCCGTCATATCGCAGGACGAAAACTATAGCTATCTTGAGAAGTGGTAATAAGAGTAATTGTGTGCTTACAAAGAGTAGATCACTGGTTTTTGTTACGAGGAGGGAAGAAGGAGAAATGGAAGATAACGGAAAGAAGAAGAAAAGAGGGTTTCTGTCTAAATTGCTGCATCCAAGGAAAAACAAGAAAAATGAGGGTTTGGTGCATTCAAAAACTACTAGAGAAAGGTTAACAACATGATCAGAGTCGAATTCAGAATTCAAGTTTTATGAGTTCGGGTTTAAACTATGACAGTCAATTTGATTTATTGGAAATGAATTCTATTATTTGTACTTATTTAGTGAATATTTAAACATTTATACATGATCCGTTCCATAGTATGCTGGTTTCGAATGAACTCGTATCGTGTACACTACATCCACAGTTTGATTCATCAGAATTAATGCATCATATGAGATGATTTAATTTAGAACCTATTGTCTTCATTTTATTAAACCATCATATAATACGATCTTTTTGTTGCCTCTCAGATTTTTACTTTTCTTTTAACGAGATCTGTAGTATTATTATTTTGTTTAGGTAATTTTAGACATATCAAGGTAAAATGTGAAAACGTAGCTGTACACAGTCATACAGAGGATGAAGGGAATAGAGACAGAAACATACACATTTTGGGGAAGGTCTTGTAAAAAAAATACATATATAGTCATGTAAGCATATCATGTAATTATCTTCAATAAGGATATTGTAGTGAATCTTATTGCAAGCCTTCTTTCGATAAAGAGAATATATTAGCTTTCCAATTTTTCAACATTTTCAATTTTGATTTCTTACCAAATTTACCGAGCTAAAGTTAAAGGCAATACTAATTTTGCTGACGAATAAGAATCGGAAATGTGTTACAATAATATGGTATTAGATTGTCTCTGACAAGACATGTTACAATTAAGGTCCGTTATACATAATTTCTTATTTTGATTCAACTAAGCACACATTTAGCTGTCAATTAATAGAAGGTGTATTTTTAATCCCTTCATTTACCAAATTGTATATTCGCAAATTTTACCAATTTTTATTTATTAAAGCATGTGATTACTCATTTTTATGCTAATTTTTTTAGGTAATTAACTTCTTAATAAGTTAAACTTTTATTAGATCTGTAGAACTAATTAAATGAGAAGACGTGGCGCATACATTCTACTTATTGAACGTTATATATGTTTTTTCAGATGTCACGAGAGCCAAACATAGAAGTTTTTAATAGGGATAGTTTTCTAATAATGATCAATCTATCTGCTCTTAACTAATAATTCCTAAGACTCTCGAAATAAAAAAATAGGACTTTTTTTTATTAATAAATAATACTAATGATCTTACATATCAAATAATGAGATAATTCATGGTACATGAAGGGAAAAAAAGAGAATCAACGGGATGAACGACAGACGGTCCATATAGAAGTAAAAATGAATGGAGTAATCCGGAAAAAAAAACATGGCAGAAAACGTTTTGTTATCTTGATTCATTGGTACTCATTTACCTATATATACAATGTATGATACATTTATTTATAAAAAATGATTTTGCTATTTACTTTTCTATTCTAGATGAATGCAGGTACTTGACGAGGTTGTCAGGCGCCACTAAGCTCAATCATAATTATAGGGAACAGAACGGGGTAGCTGATCAATCGTTAAAAAAGCAATAGGCTTGGATGAGCGTGATAGTTAATCAAGAAGGTGGTAAGACCCTTGCAGAGGTTCTTACAATGTTCGTTTTTACAAGGTATTTTTCACGTGTTTACGAGATTAGTGTCAAATTCTATAAAAAACGTGACAAGGAAATTGTTTGATACAGAGAGCACAACAAGGTAGCTATTCTTCTCGTGTATCCATATAAAGCTTATTTAGCAAACGTGATAGGAACTACGACGATCCGCGTTGAACTACTAATAGCATATAATTTTGTACGAATGGGAATAATAATGAGACAATATTCACCGTACACCAGGTGTACTTTTGCTAGGCTGTTGTCATGCTGGTGAAGTGTGGCCAAAAGCTCCCCCAAGAAATTTCCTTCTAAATTACAAACAACAAGTATATTAAATAGGCTGTATGGGTTTGGTCGATGTTTATTGTTATTTTAATAGCCAGAAGATTAATTATTTTTACCTATTTCATGAGTTACCAGCTTGGACAAAAGTTTTCATGACCTGTATATTGATGGTAAGTTCTCAGCAATTTCCTGTATATCTATTAATGTTTAAATACTGCTTGCACGCCTGAACGGAAAAAAGAAGTAGAAGATGATGACGTCGATCGGTGATTAGGCAGAAAATGAAGTTTTGTTAGGATTATGATTCCTACTAAAGACAATAACCTTCATATTGAACAATTCGGAATTAAACTACATGAGCGGAAGCTAACCTGAATCCATGCGTGGAAATTGTTGAACCTCCTTTGATGATTGTCTTTGAGTCCTTATGAAGATTGCTCCTTTAACCTTTCTTCAAGAATGTATTGAAGTTGTATGTCACCACAAGAATGCTTCACAAGACTTTAAACAATATGTGAATTTACTCACAACAATAATATGACAATGATCAAAATTGGTATATAGTTTTCCACAATTATTTGCAAGACAACAATGGTGTATTTTTGCTCTTGATTCAATGGGAGGAAGAAGAGTCTTGTCTTGCAATAATGTGGGAACCATAACCCCCACTTTATAACAAAAGAGTTACATAACCCAAGAGTCACAAGAGTTACATAACTCCAGAGTCACAAGCATGTAACCATGGTTACATATATGTAACCTTAGTTAGCCCATCATTAACTAAGGCTACCCTTTTGGGTATCTACACATTAGTCATACACTTTATATGACAATGCATTGGCCCGCTTAACATAATGTCCATAAGACCACAAAATTAGGCCAAACCAAAAGATAGCACATAACATATAATTTATCCATATATTGTTCATATGTATGTTGATATAAGTCCATATATCTTGATATAAATCCATATATCTTACAATCTCCCACTTGGACGAGATACATAAACATATGTACAAACCTTAGCATTATATGTTACAAAATAACCTTAGGAGCTCAAAAATTGCTATCACAATAAAATTGTCATGAACAATCCGGTCCATCAATCATACCAACATAGGAACTAAGTGCTCTTCTTACTCATTCGTAACTAGAACCGGATAGAGCACGTATATCAATATAACCAACGACATGGATCAAGTGTAGCTATGTAGCATGGAAATAACATAAAGTGTGGTCAATAGAATGTCTATTTTCAACTGGTTCTCTTTATTGAGATCAATCATAAACTGTAAGAGTACAAAACTTTAAAACTGAATATCTGCGCAGATATAACTGAATTACTGAATTTCTGAATATAATAGACAATACATAAATGTACAATACAAACTCCCACTAAAATACATAATCCTTATCTGATTTGACACCCATACAAGCAATATGCTCATGAAATACTTTTGGTGTCAATTCCTTAGTGAGCGGATCTGCAAGCATGGAGTTTGTACTGATGTACTCAATGCACAATTGTCCATTTTGTACTCTTTCTTTAACACCCCGAAATTTGACGTCCATATGTTTTGCTTTCGTCAAACTACTGTTGTTATTAGCATAAAGGACTGCCGATCTGTTATCGCATAATAGCCTAAGTGACCTTTTGATGCTATCAACAATTCGCAGTCCACCAACAAAATTCCGCAGCCATAATGCCTCATTGGATGCTTCATAACATGCCATAAACTCCGCTTCCATGGTGGAAGTGGCTGTAAGAGTTTGCTTAATGCTTCTCCAAGAGATAGCACCGGCCGCAAGCATATAAATATAGCCTGAAGTGGACTTCAAACTATCCTGACATCCAGCAAAATCGGAATCGGTATACCCAATGATCTCAAGCTGGTCCGATTTTTGGTATGTAAGCATGTAATCCTTTATTCTCCGTAATTACCTCATGACCTGTTTGGCTGCCTTCCAATGGTCCATTCCCGGCTTGATTAGATATCTGCCTAACATCCCAACAATGTATGCTATATCAGGTCATGTACATACCTGAGCATACATCAGACTACCTACAGCCGAAGCATAAGGCGTCTTCTGCATTTCTGAAATTTCATAGGTATTATTTGGGCACTGTTTGAGACTAAATTTGTCTCCCTTAGCAACAGGGGTGTTACCTGGTTTACAATCCTGCATGCCAAATCTTTTCAGAACCTTATCGATATAGCCCTTTTGTGACAGACCGAGAATACCTTTAGAGCGATCTCGTTGTATATGAATTCCTAATACAAAAGAAGCTTCACCAAGATCTTTCATTTCAAATTTCTTTGAAAGAAATTTCTTAGTTTCATGCAATAGTGCTATATCATTACAGGCAAGCAGTATGACATTGACATATAAAACCAGAAACATATACTTACTCCCACTGAACTTATGGTATATACAATCATCAGCAATATTCGGTTCAAAACCAAAAGATGTAATGACTGCATGAAACTTATAATACCATTGACGAGAAGCTTGCTTGAGCCCATAGATGGATTTCTTTAATTTGCAAACCTTTTTCTCTGATTCATCCGAAACAAAGTTTTCAGGTTGCACCATATAAATTGTTTCCTCAATGTCACCATTGAGAAACGCTGTCTTAACATCCATTTGATGAAGCTCAAGATCAAAATATGCTACTAATGCCATTATAGTCCTGAAAGAGTCTTTCGATGAAACTGGAGAGAAAGTCTCTTTATAATCAATGCCTTCCTTCTGAGTGTAGCCTTTTGCGACAAGACGAGCTTTGTACTTAATAACATTGCCCTCTGAATCCCTTTTGGTTTTAAAAATCCATTTACAACCAATAGGTTTAATACCTTCGGGCAATGTAACAAGCTACTAAACGTCATTATCGCTCATAGACTTCATCTCATCATTCATGGCATCAATCCACTTTTGAGAGTTAGAACACTTAATGACTTGACGGAAGTTGATTGGATCATCTTCCTCAAGTCCAATATCACTTTCTTGTTCTTGGAGAAATACTACATAATCATCCGAAATTGCATTTCTCCTCTCTCTAGTGGATCTCCTTACTGGGATTTCAGTTTCTTGAGGCTGTTGAGTTTGATTTTCATTAGTTATATCAGGGTCCTGATGGGGGAGATTTTCGAGATTGTCTTGAACTGGAGTTGTGTGATCCGTGTCAGGAATGTGACCAAGATCAACAACTTGAGGGAAAGACACATGTTCTTCCTCAAAGACAAAATCTCTAACAACTTTATCTCCCCACCCCCAAACTCAATATCCTCAAAGAACCTAGCATTACCCGTCTCAAAAATAGTTCTATAAGTGGGATCATAAAACTTAAAACCCCAGGATTTTTCAGAGTATCCAACAAAATAGCTACTAACCGTCTTAGCATCCAGTTTCTTTTCATTCGGCCTATAGGGCCTTGCCTCAGCTGGACAACCCCAAATGTGTAAATGCCGAATACTGGGTTTATGCCCAGTCCAAAGTTCATATGGGGTTTTGATTGTAGCTTTAGTTGGAACTCTATTAAGAATATAAGCTGCGGTTTTTAATGCTTCACCCCAGAGTGAGTCTGGCAAAGTAGTACGAGAAATCATACTTCTTACCATATCCTTAAGGGTCCGATTTCGTCTGTCAGCTACACCATTCATCATAGGACTTCCTGGCATAGTATATTGAGGGACGATCCCACACTCATCTAGGAATTTAGCAAAAGACCCTGGACGTTGTTCACCGGAACCATCATATCGACCATAGTATTCACCACCACGGTCAGATCTAACGGATTTAATTCTTTTGCTTAGTTGATTTTCAACTTCAGCCTTAAATGATTTGAACACGTCTATGGATTGGGACTTTTCTTGAATAAGATATAGGTACCCATAACGAGAGTAATCGTCTATGAATATGATAAAGTATTGTTGACCATTCCGACAAGGAGTAGGAAATGGCCCACAAATATCCGTATGTATCAATTCTAAGACGTTCGAAGCTCTCTTAGCACCTAATCTAGTCTTGTTTGTTTGTTTTCCCTTGATACACTCAATACAAATTTCCGAATTTGAGGAATCAAGAGAATCAAGAATTCCATCTGACACGAGTTTCTGAATTCTTTGAATGGATATGTGACCCAAAAGTTTTATGCCAGAGTGATATAGAATTCTCATTAGTTAATTTTCTTTTGGTACCACTTAAACTTGTATGCAAATTTTCTTTATTTGAAGTTATTGTATCAACCAAATATAAGCTATCAAATGTTGATAAAAGACCAGTACCAATAAGATTTAAATTCTGAAAGAGACTAACTTTATTATAACCAAAAGAACATGTATAACCGGATATGTCCAATTGGGGAACCGAAATTAAATTCTGTCTAAAAGACGGTACAATACAAGTCTCATCCAAATCTAAATGAAAACCGGTCTTAAACAACAGCCTAAATTTGCTAATAGCCTCAACTGGAACCTTCTTGCCATCACCCACATAGATGTATCTTTCACCATCATTTGGTTTTCGGCAGTTCAGGCAACCCTGCATAGATATACTTATGTGAGCAGTAGCAGCAGAATCTACCCACCAAGTATCCTTAGGTACCGAAATTAAATTAACTTCAGAACAAACAAGAGAAAGAAATGTACATTTTTTCGCACGCCAGGCATGGTACTTGGTACAGTCTTTCTTCACATGATTAGTCCCCTTACAGAAAAAGCAGCCTAATTCAGTAATTTCAACCTTAGGTTCCTTATGTTGCTTAATCTTGGGCTTTGCAACCGCAACTTCCTTACCTTTCCTCTTCTTAGTTTACTTAGAAGAGGATGCCAAATGAGCACTTTCAGTCTTATCTAGCTTTATCCTTTCCTCTTCTTGCACACAATGTGAAATGAGCTCGTTAAGAGTCCATTTCTCCTTCAGGAAGTTATAACTGACCTTAAACTGATTAAAGTGTGCAGGAAGAGATATCAAAACAAAGTACACAAGCAGTTCCTCAGGTAAATCCAGCTTGAGTGACTTTAGTTTCGAAGCAAGATGAGACATTTCCATAATGTACTCCCTAATGTTTCCCTTGCCCTTATACCTCATGGAAACAAGTTTACTCAATAGTGTACTTGTTTCCGCCTTTTCGTTTTGCATAAAACGTTTTTCAAGGTTTTCAAGGAAAACTTTGGCATTAGCTTCATCATTCATAGTGCCCCTGAATGATTCTGGAATTGCACGTTTCATAATCATTAGACTCATGCGATTCGAGCGTTCCCACTTCTCCATCACCCTCCTTTCATCAGGAGAGGATGTATCCTCAAGAGGAGTAGGTTGCTCGGTCCGAAGTGCAAGGTCAAGATCCATGCAACCGAGAACGATCATGACATTCTCTTTCCATTCCTTAAAGTTAGTGCCGTTAAGCACCGGGATGCTATTGATGTTGGCAGATATCGTAGAAGCAGAAGAATTAACTGAAAATAGAACAAAAGGATTACTGAATACATGCTTACAATTACTTGAACTTTAACTTTACTTTATAGATTCAAAATAGGCATATCCCATTACAAGATACCTAGCACAACATTGATTTTAGTCTTTGGACAGAAAAACAACTTGTAAGTGACACTCTTGGTGTAGTGATCAAACATAGACAATAAACTCCTGTCAAATATCAAACCTTCCTTTGGGCCGACTTAATATTCACATGGAAAACCAAATAATTGTCTCATATTTATCACCACAAGCATGTTCTAATTCCTGCCAAATAACAACCTTCCTTTGGGTCAGTGTTAAACGCATGGAAGACTAACATCCACAGTCATCTTATATTTTAAGATTAATCAATCTACACAATAGAGGTTACTTTGGCAACATAATGCTTCAATTGACTAATTAAAATATTAGATGCTATAAACTTGAGTTCCTTAAGCCATATTATGAATCTTTAACTTAATAAGTTACATGTTTTGACATGTAACACTTGAATATTAATTGTTGTATACTTGAGAGGACAATTCCAAAAATTATGAGAATTGATGGACTTTAAAAAAATTAATATTCAAAACTTAAATATTTTAATGTACTTTAATATTTTAATGTATAATACATTTAAAAAAACTTAAATATTTTAACTGAATAATAAATAATATGTCAATTAAAATCTGAAACTTAAAAGATTTGAAACGTTTTTAACCTTACTGGACAAAAATAATCGATTATCTGCTTGAGATAATCGATTATAAATTTTTTTTTTCAGCTACTGGACCAAAATAATCGATTATCTAAACCAGATAATCGATTATTCT
The DNA here is from genome assembly GCA_034376525.1 of Nicotiana benthamiana. Taxonomy (NCBI): domain Eukaryota; kingdom Viridiplantae; phylum Streptophyta; class Magnoliopsida; order Solanales; family Solanaceae; genus Nicotiana; species Nicotiana benthamiana. The sequence goes on from CM067328.1 coordinate 46,965,732, forward strand.
GGTTTTAGAAAAAATTTTTAAGTTACTGGACCAGGATAATCGATTATCTGAAATAGATAATCTATTATCTGGTATAAAAAAACATTTCAATCTCACTGGACCAGAATAATCGATTATCTGAAACAAATAATCGATTATTCTGGTGTTCCAAAAACTGCCAGAATTCTAAAACTTGAGAGATAATCGATTATCTAAGAAAAATAATCGATTATCTTTAGGCAGTGTCTAAAAAAAATAATCGATTAACTTCCAAGATAATCGATTATTTTTGGACACTGTTTTGCGAAAATTTTTCTGAATAAAACATGATTTTTAACAAGAATCTTTAAACAAGAAAACATATTGTTAACCAACTAAAATCATGCTTTATACAATGTTTTAATACAAGTAAAGATAACATGGCATTAAAACATCAAATTGCATCAAAACATAACATTCATATATCATGCTATTTCATGGTACTAGAATTTCATAAATAAAATTCTAACATTTCTTGAACATGAATCCTAACATAACATGAATCTTATGAGCATCCAAATTATCCAAAATCTATGAGCTCTGATACCAATTGTTAGGATTATGATTCCTACTAAAGACAATAACCTTCATATTGAACAATTCGGAATTAAACTACATGAGCGGAAGCTAATCTGAATCCATGTGTGGAAATTGTTGAACCTCCTTTGATGATTGTCTTTGAGTCCTTATGAAGATTGCTCCTTTAACCTTTCTTCAAGAATGTGTTGAAGTTGTATGTCACCACAAGAATGCTTCACAAGACTTTAAACAATATGTGAATTTACTCACAACAATAATATGACAATGATCAAAATTGGTATATGGTTTTCCACAATTATTTGCAAGACAACAATAGTGTATTTTTGCTCTTGATTCAATGGGAGGAAGAAGAGTCTTGTCTTGCAATAATGTGGGAACCATAACCCCCACTTTATAACAAAAGAGTTACATAACCCAAGAGTTACAAGAGTTACATAACTCAAGAATCACAAGCATGTAACCATGGTTACATATATGTAACCTTAGTTAGCCCATCATTAACTAAGGTTACCCTTTTGGGTATCTACACATTAGTCCTACACTTTATATGACAATACATTGGCCCCCTTAACATAATGTCCATAAGACCACAAAATTAGGCCAAACCAAAAGATAGCACATAACATATAATTTATCCATATATTGTTCATATGTATGTAGATATAAGTTCATATATCTAGATATAAATCCATATATCTTACAAGTTGTTTACGATTTAATTTACACTGTCATTCTATAAATCACGTGTTTTCTTTTTCAACAATTTTTGCAAAGCATGACGAAAAATGTTTTTCATAAAAAGTGTATGGTCGCAGAAAATTAATTATTTATTACAAAGTCTTATATATATTAGAAGCTCATATAAGTTGGAGATATTTTGTAAAGATTATTAGATTAACATGATAAAATTTAACTTATAATAGATGAAAAATAGTGAAAATAAAAATGGAAAAATTACATTGTCAGCGCGTTATCTTCATTCTACTAGTTCTTTTTCTTCCAGTTTACTTATTTCTACAGAAAAGGGACCTCGCCTTGCCAACCGTGCCATTAACGAGGTGACCAGCTTGGTCGGCCACCTCCTTTTGCTTTCTCTCGAAAAGAATTGTTCTCTTAATTCAATTTCGCATTCAAACCTATTTTTGTTCTGTTGGTTTCACAAGGGAGCCCTATTAAAATAATCTTAACTTATGAAGTTGTCTATTAGCCCTTGTTTTGGTCATCTGTCATCATCTTTCATCTTCAACCATCCCATTGTAGTAGGACATGACTCAAAAAATGGCAGAATTGAAGAATATTTATGAAAATTTTCTTTGTATATTCATTGTGTAGTAACGGTATGTACAGTGTCCTCATTTATACAACAAAAAAAGAATCTAGCCTATAACAAACTATCCAAGTGGCACTATTCTATATGCTATTGTATAACAGATTTATTGGATGAATAAATATATTTGGATAAAATCTAATTACAGACTGTATAATTGCTCTATTTACATGCTTCTAGAAGTGTAGGCTTTAAGAGATACTTCAGCTGCAAAATGTATGTCAGCCCAGCGGCCCAAAAACTAGTGACCTAACATGAGTGTCTTCTTCTTGCTTCGTTCATATCACCATGTGAAAGATAACAGTTTTTTTCCTTTCTTCATAACCATTATCATCTGCACCAACATCTCCCCTCCCCCAAGTTGGACGGGGATGAAAGTACCCCAACTTGCATAATAAGTCATAATGAGTAGGACTTGGGAGTGGTTTGATAAAAATGTCTGCAAGCTGAAAAGAGGATCGAACAAAAGAGAGTGAAATTGCATGCAAGGAATTGTTGTTGGACAAAGTGACAATCAATTTGAACACGCTTGGTTCATTCGTGAATGACGGGGTATTTTGCGATGAGAATCGCAGCTTGGCTAGCGAAATAAAGAGGCACCAGTAATGAGATGGGTACCGATAGATCATCAAATAGACGAATCAACCAAGAAAGTTCAGTAACTACAAGCCGCATAGAGCGATACTCTGCTTAGGCAGAGTTGAGAGATATAGGTTTGGATTTTTGATTTCCAACTGATGGGAGAAGAACCAAGGGAAATGTAAAAAACACTAACTGATTTTCTCGATTCAAGACAAGTCACCAAATCAGAATCGCAGAAGGCTAAGAGTTGAAATGAAGATGAAGGCGACATAAAAAGCCCAAGACCTTGGTTCTTTAAAATCAAAGGACTTGAAGAAGTGCTGCAAGATGTGGGTTCCTCGAGTCCTGCATATATTGACTGAGATACTGGAATGTGTGTGAGATAATTCAACTTGCCAAGGAGATGCCGATATAGAGTAGGATAACTCAAAGGAATCCTAAATTTTGGAAGCAACCGTACAGTTGGGTCAAGAGGAGAGGAAATCGGTGAAGAATTCAAAACATCAAATTCCTGTAGAAGATCCAAGGTGAATTTCCTTTGAGAAAGAATCAACCCCCAAGGTTCACTAATTATCTCCATGCCTAGGAAGACATATAAGTTACCAAGTTTCTTAATTTTAAACTCCTGGTTGATAAAAGCTTCTAAAGCATGTAACTCTGCACAGTTGTTTCCTGTTAATAAGATGTCTCCACATACACTATAATTATAGATATAGAAGTTTTATCTTTTTGAAGAATAGAGAATAATCATTCAGAGAATGAGTGAACCCATTGAAATTTAAAGCACTGGTGAGTCTTTCATACCATTGTCTTGAAGCATGCCGAAGTCCATTGAGTGATTTCCTTAATTTACAGACATAATTAAGAGGAGGAGGCATAATCCCAGGTGGAAACTTTATGTACACTTCCTCACTTAAATCTCCATGTAAAAAGGTATTATTGACATCTAATTGATGGAGTCTACATCCCTCTTTTACCGTCGTAGCTAAAATGCGTCGAATGGTGGTCATTTTGACTACGGGGAAAAGGTTTCATTGTAATTTATTCCCTATTTCTTTATCACCTCTGATGACCAACCTTACTTTCAGTCTTTCTATACTACAATATGATAGTTGCTTAACCTTGTAAACCCACATGCATGGTAAAGCCTTCCTCCGCGCTGGTAATGTTACCACATCCCATGTTTTATTTAGCTCAAGTGCATCAATTTCCTTGTCCATTGTAGCCTACCATCCAGGGTGATGGGATGCATGTGCATAATTAATAGGTTCTTGGATATTTGACAAAGCGTTGATCATATGTTGATTAGAACATGACAATTCATTAAAAGCTAGAGATGCATGTGTGTGACTGGGGCTAGAAAGCAAATGCTACTTATATTTGTGACTTGGATGGAATTGAAAATATAGTCTTTGAGGTAGATTGTTTCTATGTAGGGTCTAGAAGATCTCGTAATAATTAGGCTTGGTTCTGAATATTATATAACAAGGTGTATTTAGGTTTAATACCTTTGAAAGGAACCTGTTGATTAAATATGTGGCAGTTAAAAGACAATCTCCCAATATAATATAGTTCAATGTGACTGAAATAGCAAGGCTCTTGAGGTTTCAAACAGATGCTTGTATTTCCTCTCCACTAAATCATTTTATTGTGGAGTGGAAACACATGTTGTTTGATGGAGGATTCCTTGAGATTGAAAAAATTCTGACTTCATATTCACACTTCCTAGTTCAAAGTATTATATGATCTTATTGTTTTGACCTTTGTGTGAAATTGTCTCTCTACTATAACTAGGTAGGATTTCAAAACTGTGAAGGCATTTGATTTATTGGTTAATATCTATGCCCAAGTACCTCTACTAAAATCATCCATAATGGTAAGAAAGTACCTATATCCATCATATTTTGGATTATTATTGGGTCCCCAAGTATTCGCTTTAATTAATTTAAATACCTTTTTGGTAAAAATATAACTTGAGGGAAAATGGAGTTTGCATTGCCTAGCCATTGGACATATAAGACCCTAGTTGAAAAATTGAGACATGAAATAACAGAAACAAAGGATATGCTCTTCATATTACATAAAGGCAAATGGCCTAATCTATAATGCCACATCTCATCCTTTATAACAGAAACCAAAAGATGAATCAAGAGGTCAAAACAGAAATAGATTTCCTACTACAAGCACTACTAGACTTAGGTAAATCCTTTGAGGATGCTATAGAAGGCCTTGAATTGAGGATATAATGTCCCTCTTATTCTTTACCAATCTCTAGAGGGCTCTTCAGTGAAGAGCTCTATATCAGAAAACAAGAAGAAGGACTGAAAAGAACACACTTATTGAGTTATTTGCATAACTTGTGTACAGAAAAGATTAAATCTGAAAGAGGGCACATTTAACATATTTTGTAGAATTAGATTAGGCATAAGTGTCACTGAACATGAATGAGTTATCTTAACTCATTAAGAATTAGAAAATTTAACTATCAATGGTTTAGGTAAGTCTTTGAAGTTTGTAAAAGATATTTGTTAAAAGCAATATGCTTAGTTGCACCACTATCCAATATCCAAGACTCACAGTTAATTTGAATGTAACAGGCATAGGAGTTGAAGAACTTGGCAATACCAGCACACTGAGGTTTGCACTTGCATCAGAACTGCTTGCTCCGTGCTATCCTGCCTTCATCTGTTGAAGAAGCTGCAGAAGTTGAGCCACATTATCTTGGGTAAGAGTCTGATTTCCTACTGCATTAGCTCCTGCATAATCCACTTTCGCATTTGTAGTAAATGCATTATTCGAATGCACGGTTCCTCGAAACCTCCTCTATTTAGTAAACTTAAAATATGTTGGAAAACCATGTAACCTATAGCATTTATCAATGCTACGTCCTGGTTTCTTTCTATAGGCACATATTCTAGAGTTCTTCTTCTAATCATATCCTCCCTTTTGCCCTTTGGTTTCATTATACTTCTTGAAACTTTCTAATTGAGCAAGGAAAAGAAAAGATGCTGAATCTCCTTGATAAATAGGAGAAGCATGAATCTCTCTTTGTTTCTCATCTTGGATAACAAGGGAGTATGCCTGACCAATGGAAGGCAAAGGAGAAGATAACATGATGATACTTCTGACCCCTATGGATGTGTCATTGAGCACCGTTAAAACTACAATAACCTCTCATCTTTGTGTGACTTTACATTCTTAGCTTAAGCTCCACACTCACAATCACAAATACAAGAAGAGAAGGTGTTCACTGCATCAAGTTCATCTCGTAGGCTCTTCATCTTAGTCAAATAGATAGAGATACTGGTATTACCTTGAGCAACATCACTAAGTTCCTTTTGTAGTTGAAATAACTTTGCTCCATTTGTTTTCCCAAACTTGTCTTACAGTTCACTCCAGAGATCATTGCCATTTGTGAGTACAAAATACTTTCAGCTATCTCATTGAAAAAGGAATTCAACAGCTATGAGAGAACCATATCACACCAAGCTGAGATCCTTTGGAGGCCAGAATCAACCGATAGACTAGTTAGGGTTCCATCAATAAAACCAAACTTGTTCTTTGCAGACAAGGCAATAGACACTTCCCTTCTCTATCCTCCATAGATTTTTCCATCAAAGATTGAAGTAACCAAATGCATGCCTGGATATTCTGAAGGATTAAGGTATTAGAGATGTGAAGAGTCCACTACACCCATCTTAGGAAACACTCCAGGTGCAAAAGTGGTGGTAGAAGAAGATGAAATAATATTATCAATCGGTGTTCTGCTGGTACCCATTGAAGATCTGATGAAAAATTAGAATAATGAAGGAAAATGACTCGAGAATCAAGGAAACAATGAGCAGCTTAACCCTGCTCTGATACCATGGTAGAATTGAAGAAGATTTATGAACATTTTATTTGTATATTCATTGTGTAGTAATGTTCTGTACAATGTCCTCATTTATACAAGAAAAAAGAATCTAGCCTATAACAAACTATGCCAAGTTGAATAAAATAGGTTAACAGAGGGCATTTTTAACCTGGAGTCAATACGTTAGGGGCAGTCCTCATTATTCTATATGCTACTGTATAACAGATTTATTGGATAAATATATTTGGATAAAATCAAATTACAGGCTGTATAATTGATGTATTTACATGCTTCTAGAAGTGTAGGCTTGAAGGAATACTCAACTGCAAAATGTATATCAGCCACCGGCCTAAAACTAGTGACCCAAATAATGCAAGGGCCAATTCTCTAATAAACGTAAGGCTGTCCATTTTCCTTTCAGACATAACCTATCCACATAAGTGCCTTCTTCTTGCTTCGTTCATATCACCATGTGAAAGACAATAACTTTCTTCCTTTATTGCATAACCATTATCATCTACGCCAACAAAATATTGCAAGTTATCTAACTTCAATCTTGAATAGACCATGTAGCTTTTTTGTTTTTTACTTCGTCCGATCTATAACAGTTATCTTGTTATAACTGATAAAATTCATACTTATAGTATAGAACTTTTACATAATTGATGTCAATATACGTTAAATTTTAAATTTTAATGAAAGTTCCCTGGAATTGGCAAGGCGTCTGCAATATTGCATGAAATAACGTCAAGATTTCGAAAATATCGCAAAGTTTTCAATGTTGAATTACGGCTCTTGTCGCTTGGACCAACAGCCCAACCAAAAATACCCTAGGTTTGATGATTTTACCCGATTTGGCCCAGATTGTATAGAATTGGGGAAATAGCACTTAATGCCTATCACTCCCAAAATATTTTCCCGGATTTGCCCATTTGGAAATTAATTACAACTCCTACCTAGGCCCTCTAAACTTATTACCCGTAAATGAACTTGCCTTTTTCCTTTTAATTTGCTTTACTCTTTTGGCCAGCGTGTGGGGCAAATTAAAAGCAAGGCATTTCAGGAAATGCAACACTTCCAATGTGTAAAAGATTTGTAACGACCAAGCCGATCGTTTTGAAAGTTATAGTCTCATTCTTCCATTTCCTGGTTCTTTTTGGTTCTACAATTGTATTGTGACTTACCGGCTTAGTTGATTCGGGTCCGATGTGATTTTTAAGTGAATTGAGATACTTAGTCTCTTAATTAAAAGCTTAAGTTGGAAAAGTTGACCGGATATCTACTTATGTATAATCGACCTCAAATTTGAATTATGCTGGTTTTGTTAGTTTCGTTAGGTAATGATAAACTTAGGAGCTCGTCCGGAATGTATTTTGGAGGTGCGTAGTAAAATTAGGTTTGAATTGGCAAAAATTAGAATTTTTGAAAATTTTACAGGGAGTGGAATTTTTGATATCGGAGTCGGATTGGATTTTTGGAAGTTGGAGTAGGTTTGTGGTATCATTTATGTCTTGTGTGCAAAATTTCAGGTCTGTCCGACAAGATTTGATACGTTTCTGCAGCGTTTGTAGAATTTGAAAATTTCAAAGTTTATTAGGCTTGAATCTGTGTGAATTTTGTATTTTTTATGTTGTTTTTGGTGATTTGAGGGTTCAACTAAGTTCGTATGATATATTGAGACTTGATGGAATATTTGGTTGAGGTTGCCGAGGGCCTTGAGTGAGATTAGGGTGGTTAAAAAGATCATTTTTGGACTTAGCTTGATAGCTGATAACTGTTGGTTTTTGCTGTTCCTAATTTCCTATTACGCATTTGCAACAAAGGCCTCGCAAATGCGAGATGGGGAATGCTTTCGCGAAGAAGAGAAGAGGCAACTGGGAACCCCATGCATTTGGTCTACGTGTTCGCGGTGTTGAGGTCGCGTTCGCTAATGAGAGGGGCCAATAATGTCACGACCCTAGTTCGCCCTCCGTGAACCATCGTGATGGAACCTAGTCTCTACAACTAGGTAAGCCTAATAAGTGTGGAAAATAATTAGAAAACTTGCGGAAATATAAATTAAAAGTCAAGAATAACCAAAGGAAAACGATATATAACAATACCGCTCGACATATACAGCTCAACATCTCAAAATCCTACAACACTATCCCAAAAGCTAGAAACTCACAGGAACACAAGCTGAAAGAAATATAGTAAAGTGCTCTAACTTCAGAATGTCTATATCAAGAGTAAGATATAAAGGCTAATACTATAGGATATAACAAAGATACAGACTCTTTGGTTTGCGGACGCGGTAGATGCACCTCGAAGTCTTTGAAAGATCTCCCTGCCTCAAGGGTGATAAGCCTGGGTAGAGGTACATGGATCTGCACATGAAAAGCATGCACAAAAAGGGCATGAGTACACCAAAGTGGTACTCAATAAGTTCCAAGCCTAACCCTGATCAGGTAGTAATGATGACGGTCAGGATCTACTGAGGTAAATAATAATAAAATGACAGGATAAGATAAACGATATAATTGAGAATATACAGTTAGAGTCTATACATGATAGTAAGTGTACAATAACGAACACATGAATAAAGGCAAAACAGAAGGAAATACCGCTCACAACAAAGATTATAACTGGGGATCTCTTGGTATCCTCAATATAAACACTAGAGATCTCATAGTATCCCGAGGATCTCTCAGTATCCTCAATATATGCCAGTGATCTCTTGGTATCCCGAAGATCCTCAGTATCCTCAACACACGTGCCAGGGATCTCTTGGTATCCCGCTCAGCCTAGATTATAAATACGTGCAGGGGATCTCCTGGGATGCCATTCCGTAATCCCAAATTAAAACACATAGCAACAACTCAAGAATACTAAAATAAATTCTATGTTTGTAACAAGTAAACTACTAATTCTAGCCTAATATTCTTCACGTAATGCCGTTTAGGTAGTTAAGAAAATAGGGAATTGAGTCAGCTAAGCATGTTTTTCTAAATAATATAGGCCAAGTTTGCAAGTAGAATAAAACAGGAAAGGAAGGAACTCAGTTTAAATACTTGAAGTAAAATAAGGTTTTTTAAAATTAGCTAAAGTACGCGCTCGTCACCTCACGCAAAAGGCATTTCAATTATCAAATATTAGCCTAAGGGGAAGGTCTCCCACACAAGGTTAGACAAGACACTTACCTTGAACTGGCTCAAAAATCAACTCGAAACCACGCCTTTGCCATGCGTATCCGACTCCAAATAGCCAAAATATATTGTATTCAATTGCATATTGTAATTAATACATCAAGTAACTGATTCTACAATTAAATTCCAAGCTAATACTGTCGACGCCCCTTTTTCTAAGAGTTGAAATCGGGTATACGATATTTGGGAGAACAACTCTATTCCCTTTCAAGAATTGGGTTTAGGAGTTGAAGAGCCACCACCTAATGATAATAGTGCATTAGGATACATTTAAGAAAGGTTTGAGATGAAGAAACCATAGATTAGGATAAGGGCTAGAAATTATCTCGAGGGGAAGGTGTTTGGCACCCCTCGAGATCCACTAGTGTGGTTCCCGCACATGTTGCGATTGTGGCTTTGAATAACAAGTAAGCAAGTAGAAGGAGTTTTCACATAATATTACAAGCATATTGAGTGTTTGAAGATAGTAAAGGAAAGTAGAGATTTTAGAGAGATAGTTTAAACAACTTTTGAGAAAGATAAACAAGTAAAAGAAAAAGGGGTCCTAGGTTTGTAAATAATATAGATCACTTCAATGCAATATCCACCGATCACTCATCAAAACAGGGGTCGCACGTGATATTAGTGCATCAGTCATCATCTGTATATTCTACCGTCCCCACCCCGTTATGGTATTAAAGCGCAGAATAGTATCATTACTTATTGCATGCTACTACTCGTCCTAATCCTATCAGTCCCGGAGGTATTTGGGACTTCCAGTCCTATTAAAGGGAGTAGCTTTGGGACTTTTCAGAGGTTTAAGAAGGTTAAAACACTAAGGCGTGAAGCAAAATAAGTAGAACAGCTCCGGGGAGCACAAAACAGTTAAAGGCTTAGTAAACCTCCTTTACTCACAGAAATCATATAGTTTATCACGTCTTACACATACTGATTAGGTCCAAATTATACTTAACATTAGGCGGAATGGTTCATTACATATTTTGAGACAAGGAGTCCGCATTAGGCTCGCCGAGTTGTAATTATTGAAGGCTGATGTAGTTATAGCTTTACCCTATGGATTTCCTAGGTAAAACCTATAGACATGATATCTACCTTGTTTTAAAAAAATAGACTGATTACAGAAAGTTCCTAGTTTTTAATTGAATGATACAAGTTCTGCAGCTGATAGGACATTACTACTAATAGATTAAACTTAAAAAGAGTGATTTAGATTTGGTTGAAAGTTCCTATAGGCATGCTTTCTAGCGTTGTTAATGTTAAAACACTTTTACAGGCGTGGCAAGAGTGCAGAAATTCTATATGCATAGTATCTCGAATGCAATTGATTATTGTTTAAGCCTAAAAGTCATTTTCCTAATTATAGTTATGTATACAGTAATCAGAAACCCTATTGACATGCTTTCTATATGATAGGCAAAAATGAAGAATCCTATAGACATGTTTTCTAAGTGAGATGCAGAAATGTAGAGAACTATTGCCTATGTACGAAATGCAGAATATAAAGTAGGATAAAAGTGAAGAACTTAAAACATGATTTCTATATGAAGAATGTAGGAATGGAGAACTTAATATTAGATTTCTATATGAAAGTGCAGAACCTAAAACAAGATTTCTAGATGCAGAAATGTAGAACTTGACATGATTTGGAGAAGTAAATACCTAATGAACATGATATCTACCCTTATGCATACAGTATGTGTTGATACCCAATTTTTCCATATATATATATATATATATATATATTTTTCCACCCGAAATTCTTTCAAAATAGTATATGTATGCATATATAAGCATGCTTGGAAATTTTGGTATTTTTTCTTTAATTTTTAGGATTTCTTAATCAATTTACTGCCTATTCTTTGACAGTATAAAGGAAAAAATTATCTCGAAATTCTTATTTTTAGTGAATAATGTGCTTCACTCTTATATTTACAACAAGAAATAATTTATGTAATTTTTGCACATTTTGTACAAATTTCTGTGGATTTTTCAAAGCTAATTGCACAAAATTGCAATTGTGTCCTATTTTGCAATTTGCTATGTTTTATAGCTATAAAATTATTTTTAGTATTTTTAATTTAATATTTATATTTTATTAAATAGTTCTATGCTTTCAATTTTTCTTTTAAGTTATTTTATAAAATTAATTGGGAAAAGAGGCTATTTAAAAGTTGGCTAGATTTCATTTAAAACATAGCCTAAATTGCACCCCTATTTCACCTCTATTTAAAATCCAATTTCAATGACCCATACCCGTTAATTCTACCCGACCCGCCTTTGATTTAATCTGATCCATTGATCAAATAAGATCAACGGCCCTGATCCTATTACCTTAATTAAATCAAACGACCCCTTCCCCAAACCCCCATTCACTCAGATCGTATCTCTCTCTCTCTCTCTAACAAGTGCTCCTGCTTCTCTCTAGAACCTTATGGTTGTTTCTTATCTGATGAAACTCGTCGTTCCGGCCATACTCCTCCCTCGCTTCTCTCGATCTCCAGTAGCCAGGGAACCCACATCTCATTATTCCCCTCTGAAGCTCGAAGCCCAGAGACCTCCGCCATGAAAGACGGTCACTGAAAGCTTTGCTTGGGTCCTTTGCCAGCTTTTCTCCGGTGGTTTTTGTCCGATGATGCCTTCCATGGCATTATATACGAGTTTGACGGCCATGTTTCTTATTTCCCTAATTTATTTTGCAAACCCTAATTTTTTTGCCTAAATCTCTTAAACTTCTGTATTTTTAAGCGATTTACAATTTAATCTATGATTTCTACACTACATTTCACTCGATATCTTTGATCAATTCGAGTTGTTCAAATGTTCTTTACCTCTTATCAAAACTAGGATTTCTGACCCCTTTTGCAAAATCGCTATACTTTCTGATTTTTCTTGAGTATTATGTGGTTATGTTTGTGTTGTGTGCTTGTTTGTGTTATATTTTAGTTCCATTCTTTAAGTTTTCTTCTAAGGGCCCGACCCTCTACTGTTTGTATGACTCCTTGCTAGGGTTTTTAATTTCTGTAACCTTTCAAGTTTGAATGGCTCTCTCTTTATTGAATGTCCTATTAGTTTCGAGTATTTTTCCGAGTCCCTGATTCATATGTGTTCTTACACTGATTTCAAATTGCTTCCTTATTTGTGAGTTTCTTTCTATGATTAGGACTAATTCTCTTTAATTTTAGTTTTGCCCATGATTCTTTGACTTACTATTTGTGGTTGATTTATATTGCTTGCCATATTTGTGCACTCGAGTATATTTTGGTTATTCAACATATATTTTCCTTAATTGAATTATCATGTATCTAACCCTTATTGCATATTATATGCTCTACTATTCTTACTAGGGTAAATGCAGTAGTTTAATTCATTCCTTTCCTTTAAAACCTCTGCTTGTTACCGTTTGTTTAGACTCCTTAATTAAAGGGGAGTCCTTATACTAATTTGATTTTGATTGATGCTAGTTCCTTAGTTAAGGATTGCTGCTCTGTTTGTGTACTCTATTTAGTACTACAAATACCCCCTCCCCATTGTCTTTGAAACACCAACACACATTTCATATCTGTCACAAGTTCAAACTCTCTCAACTCTCTCTCTCACTTTCTCTATACTCTCTCATTCTCCTATTTGAACACTCAATTGATTGAAAGCCAAGATTGAGTAAGCTTGGTTGTCTATTACACTACTGGGTTTCTACTGCATTATTTACTTGGGTTTGCCTGCTGCTTGCTTCTCTACATTGCTGTTCTCATGTTACTGCTCTCATTCTCTCCACACTTTGCTCTCTTCTTGTGCATTATTGCTCATTGCTCTTGTGTTCTATTCGCCTGGAACTGGTATGTTACCTATTTAGTATACAGTCCCCAAAACAACATGCTTTTCTTAGTCATGCACTTTATCTTGTTTCTTGTGCGCTTTTATCTATGGTTCTGCTGTTCTTATTGTCACTAGCATGCACTTACTAGTCCACTTAGTTTAGTTTAGCATGTTCCCCTTACCCTTGTGCATTACTACCATGTATCCAGGTATGCTTGGCTACTTGATTAGCCTAGAACCTCTTTCTGAGGTTGATTGTATTGGGGTTTGGTGCATTAGGAACTGAACCCCTGTTTCGCAACCATGTCTGATTAATTTCCTCCAATATGTTGTCTGTGTGTGAGTAGTTAACTTTACTTATTTGTTCCCTTCCCTTTTTCCCCCTATTTGTGTGATGCTCTGAAAAGGTCCAAATGATTTCAAAAGAACTTCTTCAACTCTTTCTTCTACATTCTCAAACTGTCTCAATTTATTCAACTCTTTCAACTATTTTTCTTAAACTGTCTCAACCTTTTCAACTCTTTCAACTATTTTCTAAAACTGTCTCTCAACAGTTTTCAATTCTCTCAATTCTATCACAATCTCATTCTTAGAACCTTAGGGTCTGCCCCCTTAGTGTAAGCATTGCCTTGGGAGCCCTTGAGCACCCATTGAACTTTGATGCACAAGGCTGGCACTTCCACATTCGTACCTGTCAATAATGATATTCTTTGGGTGCTTGGTATTGGCCAGGGGTTCAAACGAACCCTTAGGGAACTTTGCCGCACTCAAGCCTTGGTAATGGCCGTGAAACTCGAAAGAAGTGAGGTTGAAGATTTTGGGCCTGGATGTAGGCTCCCTATAGAATAACTTCTTATTTTCTTTACCACTATTGTATTTAAATTATTTGGGCTGTAATAATTTGTAAAGAACAATGGAGATTATAGTGAATTTGGAGGGTTATGCATGTTTAATTTGGGGAATGGGTAGAAACATGTCTATAGGCCTTTATTTACCTATTTGTGCAATAGTTACCATGTTGTAGGACATGCATCCTCACATATAGAAATCATGTTCTTTGGCTTTTCATTTTCAGTTTGTTATTTTGAGTATTCTTATAACTATACTAATTAATAATCAACAAGTCATTAATCTCATATTTAGATATCATGTTCATAGGACCTTTTGTGCATTAGATACCATGCCTTTAGGACTTTTATCTGCAGTTGTTTAAGTATCTCGTTAATCTGGGTTAAAATTGGTTACAAATCTATCTTTAAAACTGGAAGCAAATGTGCATGCTCACCATCCTTTGATAATGCCTAGGAAAGCCTTAGGCCGGATAAAATGGGCTAATAACCTCTAAGTCATGTTCAAACTAATCTGCCTCTGCCTATTCTCGTCTGTTTCTGAAGCTGTCTAATTTTTTATAAACTTCTGCCCTATTTTAATACTTATGCAAGTGATTTCTACTTTATCCAGAACTAGAATACTATTTTCAAACCATATAAGCAAATGTTTCTACTGTGTTCTCTCGTCCAACACTGGGCTACTATTTTTTTAAGCTATATGAATATTGTAACTTTCAAAGGTTCAAAACCTGACATGTTTTTCTTTATACTTCTGCAATTAAAAATACTTCCATATTTGTTCTTCTATTCCGCTTGTCTAAAAACCGTGTTCCACAAATATTTTTAATACATTTGTAGATTTTTCTAAAATTGCTACTACCTCTTTGAAAGTTCTGAATGCGTTTCCTTGTGTTACTTTTCTGCAAAACCTCAAAACATCTGTTTAATTTATACTCTATTTTTTCGAAAGATTCTTCCTTCCTTAGACCTTAAATGTTTTCGAGTCGTGCTAATTATGTGTTCGTCTATAGAGGGATATTTGAGTCGTTTACATGCTTATATGATTCCACTTATGTGCAAATCCTACTTGTTCTTGTATGACGTCTAAAATTTTAACGTTTGAACCTAGGGGTTTAGCCTAGTTCCTACTTTTTGGAATAGTGATCCTAAATGCCCTCTAGGATCTATAAAATGGGACGGGTAATAGCATGCAATGAGTATTCGTGACCAATCCACAAGCTTAAATAACCTCAATGGGGTGGGAACGCTAGAATATGGACATGATGATGATGCGATAATATCATAAAGCGACCCCTCTTTGGGAATATGTGTTGGATATTGTATTGAATGATGCATATCATAGTCAAACCTAGGGCCTCTTCTCTTTACTTGCTTTATTTAAACATTTTTTCTTAAAGTATGCTTTTGAAATTGATTCCCTCTTCTACTTTTACTTAACTTATACCCTTCCCTTTTCCAAAAGTTTCTCAAGTTGCTTCAATGATTTATATGTGAGCCTTATCTGTTTATTTGCCTTAGTAATGTCACAATTAGCACGGCCGGAAACCACACTAGTGAATCTTGAGGGGTGCCTAACACCTTCCCCTCGAGATAATTTCAAGCCCTTACCAGAACTCTTGTTTTACTTCAAAAATACTCTCTTCTTATTAAAATTGTCCTAATATACTATTATCATTAGGTGGTGACTCTTCAACTTCCAATACCCAATTCCCAAACGGGAGTAATAGTTGTTTTTTCCATAATGTCGTAAACCCGATTTCACTTCTTCTTTTAGTAGTCGGAAAAAGGGGGCGTCGACAGCATGGCGATTCTGGTGGGGATTTCTATATGGCTTTACCATTACGTGTTTTTTGACTTTATCGCTTTCTTTGCTGCCTTTATTTACCGCTTAATATTTTTTCATGGTTACTAACTTGATTCTTCATGTTTTTCTTTTTCTTTAATTGTTTTAGTGGTTTAACTTCATTTCAATTCCGTCTTAAATTTCGAGCATCTATGGTAATCATTATTTTATGAATGTGAAAATACATGAATTTATTTCATTATTGTAATTGCATCTTTCAACATCATTTTCCACTCGTGCCAAACAAATTCTATAGCAAAGCTTATAATGAGTGGTTGCGCTCTTCCAATATTTATAAACCTCCTAAATTTGGTAAACGCATATTTGCGGTAAATCCAGTCGATCAACGGTGGAGTCGACGGTTCCGTGCCTTTCCCTCTTGAGTTGTCCGCTGAAAGGTACCTTATCTAGCACTTCAAAAGTAGAAACCTTATTCCGTTATACTGTTCATGCGTCATGGTCAAACATAGCCGAGTCAGTTATGACATCTGCATAATGACTCATTAAGTTAGCCTAAACCAAAAGTCCATCGAGTTTCCTCGAAACCCAAACAGATATTCATGTTATGTGCATTGATTTGGAGAACTTAATGCCTTTTGCTAATTATTGATTTAACTAATCGAGTCCGGTGGGGTTATGGTCCTAACACTCTATTTTGCATGAAATGAGGCACGAGGTCCCCAGATTCGGTATGGTATCAAATATTCACCCAAAGTTACTAAGCTGGTGGGAGGATTTGCATGCATGATAGTGATCGGGTTCTTGTTCGCAAAACTTACGGAATCTTCCTTCACTCTTGAAAGTTAGGCAAGATAACAAGATTGTGGAAGTTGTTACTCTTTTTTGGGATAGTGAATGGTATGTCTTCCGCTTTGGGGGTATTGAAATGACACCGTTGTTGGAAGAAATTGGAGGTCTAGCTGGAATTCCTTGGGATAGCCCGGGCCTACTTATGCTAGAAAACCGCAAAGGTAAAGGTTTACTGAATTTATGGGGCTCAAGAAGAATCCTAATCTGACCAGTATGAAGGACTCCTACATATCCTTCGACTTCATGTATGAAAGGTTCAGACATAGCAAATCCTACCGCACTCACATGGACGAGTTCTCCCTCACCTCTTTGGGGCACATACATAGGAGAGCCTTTGTATTCATGTTCTGTTTCCTGGGCATGATAGTCTTTCCAATGAAGAGGGGCAGAATCCATCCAAGACTAGCCATGGTAACCAAAGCCATAATGGAGGGTATTGACGGGCAGACATTCAGCATAGCACCCATGATCCTCACCGAACAGTACCGAGCCTTAGAGAAATGTTAACAAGGGGCACCACACTTTGAAGGGTGCAATTTGCTACTACAACTCTGGCTCATTGAACATTATTAGAAGGGAGAATATGGACAGAAGATCATATGCCAAGACTGGGATGACCATATCACTTTCCATCATCCAAAGAGAATGCACTTCATACTGGATATGTTCGCTCGCCCGGAAGACGCCAGTGAATGGGTAGAACTATTAGAGAATCTGAGAGAAGAGCAGGTATAATGGATGTACAAGTTGTTTCCAACTGGGGAGTTTATCATTCGGTCTAGGGATGCACCATTCCTTGTACTCATCGGCTTAAGAGGAACTTAGCCTTATGTTTCTCTCCGAGTCATGAGGCAAGAAGGAAGAAAGCACATTATACCAAGGGTGGAAAAGATAAGTCACTACATGGCTGACTTCTAAGATGATGATAGCCGACACAGGTGTCAGGCTCAACATATGTGGCATTCCAAATTCATCTTGGAAAAGGAATCTATAGAACCAGATAGGTATCAGGCGGAGCATGCGCCATTTTATCTAGGATGGTTAGAGGATGAACATATCGGCTTAGGAAGAACATGTTTCGTCCATGGTCACAGGGTTATTGATGAGAAGGCTGTAGCAAAATTCAAGTACAATCAGCTACACAAATGGATACGAGAGTGTGAAAGTAAACATCGGGAAATACTAGAGGCCAAAGAGAAGCTTATTAATGAGTGGAAGGACATGGATATTCGCGCAAACAACCATTTAGGGTACTTGGAGCGGGGTCTAGTGGAGCTGGAAGGAATTTTTTTGAAAAAGATCTATGGCTGCCAGGAAGCTGAAGGTATCAAAGGTGGGCACTTGGCTCGGGCTTACTTGTTGCTAGGACTGCACAAGTTGATGAAGGTGTACTAGGGAGGCAAAGATACCGAATCTGGGGAAGGTCCTTCTGGGACCAAGTAGTTAGGATTTTAACTTCTTTCTTGAAGTAATAAGGCCACTGGCCATTAGTGACAATTTTTTCTTTATTTCAGTTTATTTGACTTGTTCTATTTTCTATCAATAAAATGAGGAACTAATTTATAAGTTCTCCAAATTCTATCTGTTGCTAGGCCTACCTCGGGCACAACGAGGCACCCAAATAGGAAATTACTTATATTCTCACAACAATGTGTTTAAATACCGCAATATTTTCTTTCTTAGAATTCGCACTAACTTTTTACCTTTTTTGATTTTCTTTTATTTTTATTCCCCTCCCCAAAGGTTAGTTTGTGCATTCTGGCACCATCAGCATACTTCACAAGATCAAAGGGTTCTCCACCTTATCCTCCCCTGAGGCCTCCTAGAAACAGGAACAAGAACAAAATGGACGATACCAATGATAGACAGAAAGTCGGAGAGACTTCAATCAGCAAAGAAACTTCTGATCATCTTGAGGAAACTTTGCCGAGGTTTTGAGAAGAGTTGGAACAAGTCCGAAACTTGGGGAGTCTGTCGATCACTCTTGCTGCTGCTGATGCAAACAAATCACCACCACCAACCCAACCTGCTCAGACTGAAGTCCGCAACACAAGAAAAAATGCTCCACTGCTTATCCCAAAGCCCCAAAAAACCACAGATAACCAAAGTGCTCCTGTTTTTGTGGATAGTGTACCACATTATGGTCATCCAGTCACCAATGTAGCCGAGTCGGATGACAAAAGCTCTCTCATTCAGAATTTGGCCGCTGAAATTAAGAAGTTGACTAATCAGGTTTAGGGTTTCGAAGGTAACAAGGGTGTTGAAGGTTTGAACTATGAAGATCTCTGTGTTCAACCAGATGTTGAGCTCCCGGAGGGGTACAAACATCCAAAGTTTGAACTGTTCGATGGTACCGGGGACCCCAGAGTTCATTTGAGGATGTATTGTGGTAAGCTAGTAGGAGTTGGTAGGGATGAAAAGATCCGTACGAAGCTATTTATGAGGAGTTTGAAGGGTGATGCCTTATCCTTGTATATTAGCCATGATGCGAAGAAATGGACTAGTTGGGTAAGCATGGCGTCTGATTTTATGGATCGATTCAGGTTAAACACTGATAATGCACCAGACGTGTTCTATATCTAGAATCTTATGAAGAATCCTACGAAGATTTTTTGCGAGTATGGTACTCGTTGGAGGTCGGAAGCTGCTAAGACAGACCAGCATTGGAGGAAGAACAAATAAATATATTCTTTGTCTGTGCTCAAGACCCTCAGTACTATGAAAGATTGATCCTAATTGAGGGTCAAATGTTTTCCGATATCATCAAATTGAGAGAAAGGATCGAAGAAGGCATTAAGAACGGTATGGTCACTAACCTAGAGGCGTTGTAAGCCACCGACAAGACTCTACAGTCTGGTGGCTCGACAAAGAAGAAAGAGGTAAATTCTGTAATGGATGCGCAAAGAAACAACTCTCCCATGAAATACCAGACCCATCACTCAGCTCTACTCACATACCAGCCTAACCTAAATTACCGAGCACTATCACCTACTTACCAATCACTTCCACCGCCCGCATATCAACCAACTTCACCCCGATATTCCCAACCTGTACTCTTATACCAAGCATATAACTCCCAACCTTCTCACTACCCATCACTACCTAGTCGCTAAAATTTCCCTCGACCTAGACCAAATTTCAACTGCAAACCCCCTAGACAATACACTGCCAGAGCCGAGCCGATTGACCAACTATATGAAAAACTCAAAGCAGCAGGTTATGTCACCCCTATCCAATCCATAACTCCAGAAAAACCTTCCCAGTGGATTAACCCAAACAAGACTTGCGCATACCATTCCGGGATGAAGAAGTATACCATTGACAAGTGTCGCTCGCTAAAAGACAAAATTCCGAACCAGATAGACAACAAGATTATTATAGCAAAGAAGCCCGCTCCCAATGTCCGCCACAACCATCTGCCTGATCATAAGGGTGGAGGCATCCACATGATTGACATCCAAGATGATTAGAATCCCAAAGGGTCAATTAGTTTAATAGTTGAAAGAGATGAGCCCAAGAAGCTGGTGGTTACTCTCAATCCTATTATTGTACAATGTCAGCCATCTGAGGGCACCGTGGTAAATGTATCCATGCCACTCGAATTTGAAGTACCTCCCTCAAAGACACCAAAACCGCTTGAGGTTGAGTTCGGAGCTCCGAAACCACCTACACCGTTTGAAGTTGCTGTGCTGCCTCCCAAAGGACCTATTCCAGTCTCCATGATAGACATGACCCCGTTCCAAAAAAATTCTATTCTTTGGGACTACATAGCCGAGGTGATAAGGAAAGGAAAGACACGCATTGGAGAAGAACCCGACCGCACAGGGCATGACTAGAACAGGCAGGGTATTCACGCCAGAACACCTAGCTGAGTCCAACAAATAGGCCTCTAGACGTCTCGTGAAACTTGACCTGATGATCTCCGGAGAAAGATACAAGCTAAAGAATATTCAGTCTTTGAGAAGCTAAATAAGACTCTGGCATAGATCTCCATCTTGGCACTCATGTAAAGTTCTGAGGAATATAAAAATGCCTTGATGAAGTTACTAACTAAAGCTTATGTTCCCACCAACATAACAGGAGGCGAAATGGCAAACATGGCGGGACAGATATTGGAACGCCATAAGATCACCTTCCACAAAGATGAATTGCAATCAGAAGGGCTTGGTCACAACAAAGCATTGCATATAACTGCGCAATATGAGGATCACTTTATCACCAGAATTCTAGTCGATGGGGGATCAAGCCTCAATATTTTTCCGCTGGTGAGTCTCAGGACATTGGGCAAAGGGTTGCACGAGTTCAAATATGGGGCCATCAATTTCAAAGCTTTTGATGGATCTCAGAAGTCCACCATTGGTGAAATCAGCTTGTGCCTGCACATGGGGCCCACTTGATTCAATGTTGAGTTCCAAGTCATTGACGTACCCGCATCCTACAACTTATTTCTAGGACAACCTTGGATCCACGCTGCTGGGGTTGTGGCGTCAACATTGCATCAAACCGTAAAATTTGTGTGGAATCCTGAAGAAGTAATCATTCATGGCGATGGTAGCAACCCCATATACAACCGTCAGGCTATCCCGATGATTGGAAGAAGAAGGAGAATAGGTGGAGAAACATACCATCACATCGAATGAGTCAATGCCATAGACAAGGATAAGTGGTGGGATAACAAAATCGAGATCATTCTGAATTGGAGAGGATATAATCCTAGAAAGCGGTTTGGCAAGAATCTCCAGTGTATCACCTAGCCTATCCATTTGAAGAAGCATGAGATCACCTTTGGTCTGGGTTATGAATACACTTGGGAGGAGTTCCACCATTGGTCGCAACTATGGACCAGTCCCTACACCCATTGGAGCACCCATTACCTTAGTTAGAGCAGACCTTTCGGCCCGTTGATGCCATATAAGAGGAAGATGAGACGCTGGCATCCATGAAGAACCTGTTTCTGGAAGAGGATATGGATTGCTGTGTTACCTTCGAGGAGGAAGGGGAGGAAGGCCTTTCCATTCAAGTTTTGACCCAAGGGGAGCGCTTCACCAATTGGTCAATCAGGACAACCAGTGCCCGTAGAGACTCGGGGTGGCAAGGCTAAACAACACACATTCATCGCATTTTACTTTTAGTTGATTTTACTTTTCAGAATTGTCTTTACTTCTGAAATGAGCTCCGATGTTTTAGATAATTATGAATTCAATTAAAGCATTTTCCAAGTTTAACTTTATATTTTGCTCTCATTTATTTTCTCTACCATTTACTTTATTTTACACAGCATTACTATTACTTATCTTGATGATGAACCCACAACTGTAACTTGCAACGAGACAATATGACAAACGAACATAGATTCAGGAGAGGATGAAATACCAGAAGATATTGTTAAGGAGGTCGAAAATTTTGAGAATAGACCTAAGTCCAATCTAGATAAAACTGAGGTCATTAATCTGGGAGATGTAGAAAATATCAAGGAAACACGAATCCCCGTACACTTGTCACCGTCAGAAAAGGAAGAATACATAAAGTTTTCGAAAGAGTATGAGGATATATACACCTAGTTGTATGATGATATGAACGGTCTTAGCACATCTATTGTAGCTCACAAGTTGCCAACAGATCCGACATGCCCGGCGGTCAAGCAGAAACTCAAAAAATTCAAGCCAGACATGAGTTTGAAAATCAAAGAAGAAGTCACAAAGCAAGTCAAAGCCAGTGTTCTAAGATTGGTAGAGTATCCAACGTGGTTAGACCACATTGTGCCAGTGGAAAAGAAGGATGGGAAGGTTAGAGTCTGTGTGGACTACCTGGACCTCAACCGGGCCAGTCCTAAAGATGACTTTCCTTTTCCAAATATGCACATACTGATCGACAACTGCGCCAAACATGAGCTACAGTTGTTCGTCGACTGTTTTGCTAGGTACCATCAGATATGGATGGATGAAGAGGATGCAGAGAAATCAACATTCATCACGCCGTGGGGAATGTATTGTTACAGAATGATGCCTTTCGGTTTGAAGAATGCTGGTGCTATGAGGGGCATGACCACAATCTTTCATGATATGATACACAAGAAGATACATGTATATATGGACAACGTCGTCATTAAATCCAGAAAAGTTGTGGATCACATGGAAGATTTGAGGAAATTATTTAACAGATTAAAGAGGTATAACTTGAAACTGAATCCCGCCAAGTGCGCATTCGGGGTTCCTGCCGGAAGTTATTGGGTTTCATTGTATGATATCGAGGAATAAAGATGATCCCTCGAAGGTCAAATCTATCTAGGAGTTTCCACCGCTGAAGAATAAGAAGGATATGATGAGTTTCCTAAGGAGACTCAATTATATCAGTTGCTTTATCGCTTAGTCCACTGTCATTTGTGAACCCATCTTCAGAATGCTAAAGAAAGATGCTGCCACTAAATGGACCGATGATTGCCAAAAGGCTTTTGACAGGATCAAGGGATACTTGTCTACGCCCCCAGTCCTGGTTCACCTGACACCGGGAGACCTCTATTGCTTTATCTCACTGTCTTGTATGGGGGCTTCGGTTACCTTTTAGGGCAACACGATGAAACGGGGAGAAAGAAGCAAGCTATCTACTACATCAGCAAGAAATTTACCCCGTACGAGGCTCGGTATTCCTTGCTAGAGCACACCTATTGTGCTTTGACCTGGGTAGCGCAGAAATTGAGGCATTATTTCTGTGCTTATACTACGTACTTCATATCAAAGATGGATCCATTGTAGTATATTTTCCAGAAGCCCATGCCCACTGGAAAGCTCGCCAAGTGGCAAATGTTGTTGAGTGAATTTGACATTGTCTATGTCACCTAGAAGGCAGTAAAAGGACATGCTTTGGCAGATCATCTCGCTGAAAATCCTGAAATAGGCGAATACGAACCACTAAAAACGTATTTTCTCGACGAGGAGGTAGCGTTCATAGGTGAAGATATAGATGAATCCTATGATGGTTGGAGAATGTTTTTCAACGGAGCCGCAAACTTCAAAAGAGTGGGTATAGGAGCGGTTTTGGTATCGAAAATTGGTCAGCATTACTCGGTGTCCGCCAAGCTCAGATTCCCCTGTACCAACAATATGGCTGAGTATGAAGCCTACATATTAGGGCTCAAGATGGCCTTTGACAAGAATGTTCAGGAAATACTAGTGATTGGAGATTCATACTTATTCATACATCAGGTCCGAGAAGAATGGGCAACCAAAAATTCCAAGATACTCCCCTATCTACACCAAATGCAGGAGTTGAGGAAAAGATTCAGAAAGACAGAGTTCTAGCATGTTCGCAGAACATAGAACAATTTGGCCGATGATTTAGCCACTTTATCATCCAAAATCCAGCATCTGAATAAAAATTTAATTGATCCCATTCCGGTCAAGATTCACGACCAGCCAGCTTATTGTGCTCACGTCAAGGAGGAAGCCGACGGGATACCTTGGTTCCAGGATATCAGGGAATACTTGAAAACGGGAGGGTACCCGGAGCTTGCCAATGCTACTCAGAAACGAACACTTCAGAGATTTTCCAATAATTTCTTTTATTGTGGAGGAATTCTATATAAGAGGACT
The DNA here is from genome assembly GCA_034376525.1 of Nicotiana benthamiana. NCBI lineage: Eukaryota > Viridiplantae > Streptophyta > Magnoliopsida > Solanales > Solanaceae > Nicotiana > Nicotiana benthamiana. Next base: position 46,990,143 of record CM067328.1, read on the forward strand.
CCTGATTTGGGACTATTAAGAAGTGTCTAGGCAAAAGAAGCAATCAGGCTATTGGAGGAAGTACATGCCACGACTTGTGGACCACATATGAATGGTTTCTTTTTGGAGAACAAGATACTTTGAGCAGGTTATTGTTTGATGACTATGGAGACGGACTGCATTCAATACGTCCGAAAATGCCACCATTGTCGAATACATGAATATATGATAAAGGTGCCTCTAAATGAGCTTACTGCAACAAGCTCCCCATGGCCGTTCGCCGCTTGGGGAATGGACGTCATTGGACCAATTTAGCTAGATGCGTCGAATGGGCACATGTTCATCCTAGTGGCAATCGATTACTTTGCCAAATGGGTCGAGGCAGCATTATACAATGCATTCACCAAGAAGGTAGTCACGGATTTCATCAGAGATCGTATAGTTTGTCGGTTCGGGGTTACATAATCAATTATCACCGACAATGGCTCTAACCTCAACAGCGACCTAATGAAAGGAATATGTGAAACATTCAAAATAAGACATAAGAACTCTACAACTTACATACCTCAGATGAACGGAGCTGTGGAAGTAGAAAATAAGAAAATCAAGAAGATACTAAGGAAAATGATTGAAAAGCACAAGAAGTGGCATGAGAAGTTGTCGTTCACTTTATTGGGTTACCGCACCACGGTCCGCACATCAATCGGGGACACTCCATACATGCTGGTTTATAGAACAGAGGCGGTCATTCCCGTTGAGGTAGAAATCCCATCCTTAAGGGTCATACAAGAATCTGTATTGGATGGTGCAGAATAGATCAAGAGTCGCTACGAGCAGTTAGACCTCATTGATGGAAAGAGAATGAACGATGTCTGTCACGGTCAATTATATCAAAACAGAATGTCCAGAGCTTATAACAAGAGAGTTCAACGAAAAAAATTCACACCAGGGCAGATGGTGTTGATGAAGATATTTCCACATCAAGATGAAGCCAAAGGAAAATTCCCTCCCAACTGGCAGGTTACATACATGGTTCACCGGGTTCTGACTGGGGGAGTCCTCATCCTTGCAGAAATGGACGGAGAAGTTTGGCCAACACCAATCAACTCAGATGCCGTAAAAAGATACTACGTTTTATCATTACGCTTTTCCTGATGTAATTTTAACTACGACTGACTTAATTCCCGTTTAAGAGGGGATACGTAGGCAAACCTATGGGTTTGGTCACATTTTTAATAAAATCCCATTTCCCCCCCGCATTTGGACTTGGGGCAAAATATTAAAGAGGACCCTCAAAATTCTGAAGTCAATTTACCAAGCATTCGCATCAGCACCAGACCAGTGAACTAGGGCAAAATTTTTAGGAAGACCCTCAAAATTCTAAGGAATCCATTTTCAGTCATTCAGCACCACCGTCAACAACGGTAGCCTAGTAAACAGGGGCAGAACTTTGAGGAGGACCCTCAAAATTCACCTCCTCAAAATTCTAGAGCAAGCAAGGTTGCCGTGTTCTGAACCACGCTGCAGTCGTTGATTCATCATAAAAAAATTATTCTTTTTCTTACTTATATAAACGTTTGCATCATGTTTGCCAATTTTTTTTGCATAAAATCATTCGGATCAATATTGTTCAGCAACGCTACCCCAAATGGCGCAGGAGTCACGAACCGAGGGATACGAACTAACATCCCCCTTTACAGAACTCATGATTTTTATTTGGATGCAGGATTCAGGATACAAATTGGCAAGGCATGTGCTTTACAGAGCCAAAACTCTCAAAACAAATACTCATTCAAAAAAGTTTATTATCCACATCCAACATTTCCCCAGCAGTCATCTACCAGCTAAGATAATCGCTACCGTCTTCTCCTTTATATTTTTACATAAAGCTATCCTCTGCCTTTCGAGTTTAAGCTCTGTCTCCATCCTGAATTGCATAAGGCTATTATCTTCCTTCCGAGGTTAAGCTCTACCTCCATCCTGCATAAGGGTATTCTCTGCCTTTCTAGACTAAGATCTGTCTCCATCCTGCATTGCATAAGGCTATTCTCTGTCTTTCGAGACTAAGCTCTGTCTCCATCATGATTTTGCATAAGGCTCATCTCTGCCTTTCGAGGTTAAGCTCTACCTCCATCCTGCATAAGGCAATTCTCTGCCTTTGGAGACTAAGCTCTGTCTTCATCTTGCATTTTGAATATGTCTATTCTCTGCCTTCCGAGGTTAAGCTCTAACTCCATCCCGCATAAGTCTATTCTCTGCCTTTCAAGACTAAGATCTGTCTCCATCTTGGAATTTGCATAAGACTATTCTCTGCCTTCCGAGGTTAAGCTCTAGCTCCATCCTACATAAGGCTATCTTCTGCCTTTCGAGACTAAGCTATGTCTCCACCTTGCATTTGCATAAGTCTACTCTCTGCCTTGCGAGGTTAAGCCCTACCTCCATCCCACATAAGGCTATTCTCTTCCTTCGAGACTAAGCTCTGTCTCCACCTTGCATTGCATAAGGCTACTCTCTACCTTTCGAGGTTAAGCCCTACCTTCATCCAACATAAGGCTATTCTTGGCCTTCGAGACTAAGCTCTGTCTCCACCTTGCATTGCATAAGGCTTTTCTCTACCTTCCGAGGTTAAGCGCTACCTCCTTTTTTTTTGCATTTTGTTAATAATCCCGTTAATCTCTTATTTTGGCTGAAACACCGCTACCCTGCCTTTAATCTCTTATTTTGGCTGAAACATCGCCATTCTTGCATTCATCCGGCTGAAACATTGCCACCTTCTCATGGGCTGAAATATCGCCAACTTATTCAAAGGCGTCATAGTTCGTAGGTACCATCTGCATAGCCCGAGAACCCCATTTCATGGCCCGCAAATCCTTACTTTATGATCTTCATAACCCAGGACTTCATAGTCTGTGGACGCCATCTTGATCGTCCGAAGACAGACTTCATAGTCCAATGGGAACTTGCATCACGTTTAAATTATGCAATATTTACGAACATCGTTCATTTACAAGAATACCGGCTTGCTCATGGCCGTCTCAGCAGGACCAATCCCGCTCCAGTTTTTCGCTACCATACTACCTCCGAACTATTGTCAAATCTGAAACCCTCATTGCATCCGTCTTTTCCGAACTTCCATCGACATATTCTGCCAATGGTTCCTGAAATACATATGGCCCGATTCCTATAAAACCAGGGATATGTAGGCAGCTCTGAAATTTGAGCACGGTCAAAACTCCCTTACCATCGCCAATTCTGGTCAGAATTGGCCATCTTATCTTTACCCGTCAACTCTCTCATCCTCCATGGGTAAAGAGGGGCAGCTGCTGATACGCAATTTTTTCCTATATATATTTTTTTTGCACCCAAAATACTTTCAAAATAGTATATGTATGCATATTTAAGCATGCCTAGAAAGTTTGGTATTTTTTCCTCAATATTTTGGATTTTTAATGAATTTACTACCTATTTTTTGACAGTATAAAGGGAAATATGATCTCTAAATTTTATTTTTAGTGAATAGTGTGCTTCACTCTTATAATTACAACAAGACATAATTTATGTAATTTTTTCACATATTTTACAAATTTATTTGGATTTTTAAAAGCTAATTGCACAAAATTAAAATTGTGGCCTATTTTGAAATTTGCTATGTTTATAACTATAAAATTATTTATAATATTTTATTTTAATATTTATATGTTATTAAGTAGTTCTATGCTTTCAATTTTTCTTTTTTATTATTTTAGCTATTTTATATAATTAATTGGGAAAAAGAGGCTATTTAAAGGTTGGCGAGATTTCATTAAAAACATGGCCTCAATCGCACCCCTATTTCAGCTCAATATAAAACCAAATTTCAATGGCCCATACCCGTTAATTCTGCCTGACCTGACTTTGATTTAATCTGAGCCGTTGATCAAATAAGATCAACGGCCCAGATCCTATTGCCTTAATTAAATCAAACGACCCCTTCCCCAAACCCCCATTCACTCAGACCGTCTCTCTCTGACAAACGCTCCACTTTCTCTCTAGAACCTTTTGGTTCTTTCTTCTCCGATGAAACTCGTCGTTCCGGCCATACTCCTCCCTTACTTCTCTCGATCTCCAGTCGCTAGGGAACCCTCACCTCGTTATTACCCTCTGAAGCTCGAAGCCCAGAGACCTCCGCCAGGAAAGACGGTCGCTGAAAGCTTTGCTTGGGTCGTTTGCCGGCTTTTCTTCGGCGGTTGTTTTTTTGCCGATGATGCCTTCTATGGAATTATATACGAGTTTCATGGACAAGTTTCTCATATCCCTAATTTATTTTGCAAAACCTACTTTTTTGCCTAAATCTCTTAAACTTCTGTCTTTTTAAGCGATTTCCGGTTTAATGTTTTATTTCTACACTTCTTTTGACTCGATATCTTTTATTAATTCGAGTTTTTCAAATGTTCTGTACCTCTTTTCAAAACTAGGGTTTCTCACCCTTTTGCGAAATTGTTATTCTTTCTGATTTTTCTTGAGTTTTATGTAGTTCTGTTTGTGTTGTGTGCTTGTTTGTGTTATCATTTAGTTCCAAAGTTTAAGTTATCTTCTAATGGCTCGAACCTCTACTATTTGTTTGACTCCTATCTATGGTTTTTTGAATTTATGTATTCTTTTAAGTTCTAATGCCTCTCTCTTTACTGAATATCCTATTAGTTCCGAGTATTTTTTCGAATCCCTGATTTATATGTGTTCTTACACTGATTATAAATTGTTTCCTTATTTGTGAATTTCTTTCTATAATTAGGAATAATTCCCTCTAATTTTTGTTTTTGCCCGTGATTCTTTGACTAACTATTCGTGGTTGATTTATATTGCTTGTCATATTTGTGCACTCGAGTATATTTTGGTTATTCAGCATATGCTTTCCTTAATTAATTATCATGTATGTAACCCCTATTACATATTATATGCTCTACTATTCCTACTAGGGTAAATACTGTAGATTAATTAATTCCTTTCCTTTAAAAACTTTGCTTGTTACCATTTGTCTTAGACTCCTTAATTAAAGAGGAGTCTTTATACTAATTTGATTTTTATTAATGCTAGTTCCTTAGTTAAGGATTGTTGCTCTGCTTGTGTACTCGTTTTAGTAATACAAATACCCCCCATTCTTTTTGAAACAACAACACACATTGCATATCTCTCACAAGTTCAAACTCTCTGAACTCTCTCTCTCACTTTCTCTACTGTTTCTATAGTCTCTCATTCTCCTATTTGAACACTAAATCAGTTGAAAGCCAAGATTGTGTAAGCTTGGTTGTCTACTACACTACTGGGTTTCTATTACATTATTTACTTGGGTTTGCCTGCTGCTTGCTTTTCTGCACTGCTGTTCTCATACTGCTGCACACTTTTCTCTCTTCTTGTGCATTACAGCTCATTGCTCTTGTGTTTTATTCGCCTGCAACTGTTATGTTGCCTATTTAGTATACCGTCCCAAAAACAACATGCTTTTGTTAGTCCTGCACTTCATCTTGTTTATTGTGTGCTTTTATCTATGATTCTGCTTTTCTTATTGTCACTAACATGCACTTACTAGTCTACTTAGTTTAGCTTAGCATGTTCCCCTTACCTCTTCCCTGTCTCAATGAAGTTTTCCTTTCCCTTGCGCATTACTACCATGTATCCATGTCTGCTTAGCTACTTGATTAGCCTAAAACCTCTTCCTAAGGTTGATTGTATTGGGGTTTGGTGCAGTAAGAACTGAACCCCTGTTTTACAATCATGTATGATTACTTTCCTCCAATATGTTTTCTATGTGTGAGTAGTTCACTTTACTTATTTGTTCCGTTTCTCTTTGCCCCCTGTTTGTGTGATACTCTGAAAAGGTCCAAATGATTTCAGAAGAACTTCTTTAACTCTTTCAACTACTTTCTCAAACTGTCTCATTTTCTTCAACTCTTTCAACTATTTTTCTCAAACTGTCTCAAACTTTTCAACTCTTTCAACTCTTTTCTCAAACTATCTCTCAACTGTTTTCAACTCTCTCAATTCTATCACAATCTCATTCTTAGAACCTTAGGGTCTGGCCCCTTAGTGTATGCATTGCCTTGGGATCCCTTGAGCACCCATTGACCTCGCACCTGTCAATAATGATATTCTTTGGGTGCTTGGTATTGGCCAGGGGTTCAAACGAACCCTTAGGAAACCTTTCCGCACCCAAGCCTTGGTAATGGCTGTGAAATTCGAAAGAAGTAAGGTTGAACATTTTGGGCCTGGATGTAGGCTCCCTATAGAATAACTTATTATTTTCTTTACCACTGTTGAATTTTAATTATTTGGGATATAAGAATTTGTAAAGAACAATGGGGATTATAGTGAAATGGGATGGCTATGCATGTTTAATTAGGGGAATGGGTAGAAACATGTCTATAGGCCTTTATTTACCTGTTTGTGTAATAGATACCATGTTCTGAGACATGCATCCTCACATGTAGAAATCACGTTGTTAGGCTTTTAATTTTCAATTTGTTATTCTGAGTATTCTTATAACCATGACTTATTAATAATCAACAAGTCATTAACCTCACATTTAGATATAATGTTCATAGGACCTTTTGTGCATTAGATACCATGCCTTTAGGACTTTTATCTGCAGTTGTTTAAGTACCTCATTTATCTGGGTTAAAATTGGTTAACAACTATCTCTTTAAAACTAGAAGAAAATGTGCATGCTCACCATCCTTTGATAACGCCTAAGCAAGCCTTAGGCCGGATAAAATGGGATAATAACCTCTAAGTCATGTTCGAACTAATCCGCCCCTGCCTAAACTCGTCTGTTTCTAAAGCTGTCTAATTTTTTATAAACTTTTACCCTATTTTAGTACTTATGCAAGTGATTTCTACTTTATCCAGAACTGGACTACTATTTTCAAACCATATAAGCAAATGTTTCACCTGTGTTCTCTCGTCCAGCACCAGGCTACTATTTTTTTAAGCTATCTGAATATCGTAATTTTCAAAGGTTCAAAATCTGACATGTTTTTATTTATGCTTCTGGAATATCAAAATACTTCCATATTTTTTCTTCTAATCTGCTTGTCCAAAAATCGTGGTCCACAAATATTTTTAATACATCTGTACATTTTTCTAAAATTGCTAGTGACTCTTTGAAAGTTCTGAACACTTTTCCTTGTGTTACTTTTTTGCAAAACCTCAAAACTACTATTTAATTTATACTCAAGTTTTTTGAAAGATTCTTCCTTCCTTAGACCATAAATGTGATCGAGTCGTGCTAATTATGTGTTCGTCTATAGAGGGATATTTGAGCCGTTTATATGCTTATATGATTCCCCTTATGTGCAAATCCAACTTGTTCTTGTATGACGTCTAGAATTTTAACCTTTGAACCTAGGGGTTTAACCTAGTTTTAGCTTATAGGAATAGTGATCCTAAATTCCTCTAGGATCTATAGAATAGGACGGGTAATAGCACGCAATAAGTATTCGTGACCAATCCACACGCTTAAATAACCTCTACGGGGTGGGAAGGGTAGAATATGGAGATGATGACGATGCGATAATATCATAAAGAGACCCCTCTTTGAGAATATGTGTTGGATATTTTATCGAATAATCCATATCATAGTCAAATCTAGGGCATCTTTCTCTTTACTTGCTTTATTTAAACATTTTTTCTTAAAGTATGCTTTTCAAATTAATTCGCTCTTCTACTTTTACTTATTTTATACGTTTCCCCTTTTCAAAAGTTTCTCAAGTTGCTTGAACGCTTTATATGTGAGCCTTATCTGTTTATATGCATTAACGTCACAATTAGCACGGCCGGGAACCGCACTAGTGGATCTTGAGGGGTGCCTAATACCTTCTCTTCGAGATAATTTCAAGCCCTTACCGGAATTCTGGTTTTACTTCAAAAATACTCTCTTCTTCTTAAAAGTGTCCTAATGCACTATAATCTTTAGGTGGAGACTCTTCAAATTCCAATACCCAATTCCCAAATGGGAAGTACATAATGTCGTAAACCCGATTTTGCTTCTTCTTTTAGTAGTCGGAAAAGGGGGCGTTAACAGTAAGTAACCCTCCCCTTTATTCTAAACCCCGTTAGTTATTATAAATTATTATCGAGCAAATGAATCATACAAAAATTAAAATTATATCAGATATTTATGTTTCATCCAAGGAGCCTAATTCAGACTCAATATCTAACAATATGAAATGAACCAACTTCGGGGATCAGGCTCCAAAGCCTTTATATTATCTGGAGTGTGTCAAAGTTCCAAGGCGTTTCAAGAACTACAGGCTGTGCATATACCTAGATATCATTATTGAACTGAATTAAAGTGTAGTGTGGAAGGGCTAGTCCTCCAACGTCCAAGTTTAGAGGGAACTCAAGGTCCCAAGGCTAGGCTCATTGGAGGGGAGTAGAACTTAAGGTTTAGGAACAAGTGTAAGTGCAGTACAGGGAAATGGCAAGCTGGTGGTCATGCCAAGCATTATTTGGGGAGCTGGCACTCCCCTGATCAGTTTATCATTTTCAAATTGAGGTGTTAGGACACGTTGTAGGTTAGGTTTAGACCTGGACAACCATTTGAATGCTGCCAGACCATAAACTTTAACTCAGTATACATAGGGGAATAGGGATATGGGATTCATAATAAAAGCTGAATACAAAGAAAGAGTAGGCAAGTGGCATGCTTAGCAATGAAGCATATTGGCACACCCCTCAACTTCCTTGGGGTCGAAATACAATTCATGGACAACAATTCATGTTGCCATGACCTGAATCACCACTCATATACATATAGAGGGTAATGGGATAGGGGAGAAAATGTTTACAAAAAAGTAAAGCAAGCAGTAGCACACAAGCATTACAAGGTCAAGTTCAGTAAGAGATAGACATGGATATAAAGATTATAAGTAAAAAAATTGGGATGATGTTGGTAATTGAATAAAGACATATCGATTTTTTAGAAGAGACAAGCAAAAGAAAGCAACAATCTTGTGAAAGCCAAAGTGCAAACACGAAAGTTCAGAAGTGTTTGTGAGAATTATAAGTGTGAAGTCTGAAGTGCATTCTGTTGTGTATTGAAAGTGTGTTTGTGAAAAAAAGGTCGTGTTATTTATAGTGTAGAGGGAAAGCAGAAATAAGGCAAGAGAATAATTTGAAATCGATTATCAATCAATTACATATGGTTTCCCTTTAATCAGGGGAATCCGATTTCAAACGATAAGACTAATTGAGGAAGAAAATTAATCAAACACTTTGTGTAAGTTAGTATAATAGGGGTATATACATAACGGTTATTTAAGAATAAATATTGAAACACACGGTTAAACAAATAAGGAAAACAATCAGCCAAAAAATCAGGAATCAAGTATTTTTATGAATGAACCAAGCCAGAAAGGTGGAAAAAGTTTGTTTTAAGAAGAATCGATAGCTATCAATTAACCCCAAAAAAAGTATTCTATTTTGAACACAAGCTAGAAAACCTTTTTGAAGAAAGATTTTAACACATATAAACGGGTTGTCATGCTAATCAGAGGAGTCTAGTATAGAAGAAATCTTGTGCAGAAGGATTCAAACTTAGTGCATGGATCCAAAGTGAGTTTGACAAAGTCCAGGGTTCAAATAGAACCCTAGTCCAAACACAAAAGAGCAAACTCGCCAAAGACCCCAAATCTCAGGATTTTCGATTTGAATCAAGTGAAAATAATAGGAAATAAAAATTTACATTAGAGGGTTTAATGCAAACAGAGTTCAAAACATAATAAGAGTAGAAGAAACAGTAGAGAAAAATATGCTTATGCATGCACAGTAAGAACACTCAATGAACATGATTGGAAAATGCAGTAGACGAATCATATCAAGTCACAGCAGAAAACGAGTAGCAGAACATAGCATGCGAGACATAGCATAGAAACATGTCATGGAAACATAGCATAGAAACATGTCATGGAAACATAGCATGTGAAAACATATTAGAAAGAATAATCAGAAATACAAAAAGACATGGTAGAAGAATATGTATTGAAGAACACATAAAGATACAAAACATACATAAAAAGAAAAAACGGAAAATACTGAAGCCTTTTTTAGAAACCCTAAATCAGAAAGAAGTGACTTTGGAAAAAGAATTTTATAAATAAAAGATGGGGAAACCTTTTAAAAACTCAAATTAAAGCATGAATACACACATATATGAAGAGAATTGAAAGAAAAACCTCAAACATCTTGGGTTTCATGTGAACCCTAGAACGAAAAAGGATTCGAATAATGTCTGATCTAACCCGGATAAGACTGGGAGTAGGATCCGAATGCTATGATATACCGAGCCAGGTCGTAGATAGCCAGAAACCATAAGTCAGCGGAGATATAGGTGGACACCTTTGAGGTCTTAGCCTCAAACCTTCGAATACCAAGAACACAAGGGTGATAGGAGGTGAGTATGAGGGTTCCATGGCCTAAGAAGCCATGGAAACTGGCGAAAATTGAAGGGATTAGAGTTAATCTGGGTTGCAGCAACTAGGGTTTGCAGAGACATGGGAGAGGAGGGGGATGAAAGGGCGGCGGGTAGAGAGAAATGAAATAAGGTTGGGGGGTTTGGTAAATAAAAAATGAAGGGGTGAACGTGAGTCGTTGATCTGTTAGATCAATGGCTGGGATTTAAAGAGTGCCTAGGTGGGTCGAATCAAAAGGGTTATTGGGCTGGATTAACTGGGTCTAAAATAGGGCTAATTTGGGGGTCCAATATGGCAAAAATTGAAATGTTAATGGGCTATATGTTAGATAGCCCAATTATCCTTTTTAATTTAATTAAAATAGTTAAAATAATTTTAAAAATAAATTAAAAGAAATAATATAATTAATAATACATATACATTAACCTAAAAATATTGGGAGTAATTTTATTATTGTAAAACGCTATTAATCCTAATATAGGCTATAATTGCAGTTTTCTGCAATTTAGCTTAAAAATATCAAATAGATTTGTAAAAGTATGAAAAACTCACCTTAATTAGATTTTTGTGTAAATAAGAGAATAAAATGAATTATTCACAAAAGTGATAATTTTGGAAATAATTATTGAACTTTATACTATGAAAATAGATAATAAATTTCTTTAAAAAATCAATAAAAATTTGGAAAAATACAAAAATACTTAGGTATGCTCATATATTGATATATATATTATTTTGAATGTATTATAAGTACTAAAATATCTAGAAAATAAATTGGAGATCAGTAGCTGCCCCTCTTTACCCGAGAAGGATGAAAAAGTTATCGGGTAAAGATATGATGGCCAATTTTGACTGAAACAGGTGATTTTGCAAAGAATTTCGACCTAGCCCTGGCCTTTGTGTTGCCTACATATCCTTAATTTTACAGGAGTGATGCCATATGTAGTTCAGGATCCATCAGTGAGATATGCAATAGAGTTTCGAAAAGGCGGACGCGATGTTTAGGTTGTTGCTTAAATCTGACAGGCTGTAGGAATTGGAGCGAGATTGCTCCTGTTGAGATGGACATTGCTATGCGGTGTACCTGCAAGTGAGAAATACAACATATACTGAGCATAAATATAAACGTGATGCAATTTCCCTTTGGACCATGAATGTTGCCTGTGGACAGTTCGGATAGCGTCCTCGGACCATGACGTCCTAGGAAATGAAGCGTATGATAAAGGATTCGCAGGTTACGAAATGATTTTCTCGGTCTATGAGGATGATGCCTCTAAACCGTGATTCCTTTGAATAATTATATGCAATAGGTAAAATGGGGTTCTCAGGCCATGGCATGGCGTTCTCGGGCTATGAAGATGGTGCCTCTAAACAATGACGCCTTTGCACACTTTGGCGATTTTTCAGCCCATGAAATGTAAAAGGTGGCGATCTTTTAGACTATGAAATGCAAAAGGTGGCGATCTTTCAGCCAATGCTGGAAGTGGCGATATTTCAGGCGTGCATAATTTAAATTAAGGTGGCGATCTTTCAGTCATGCAGATGGAGACAATGCTTAGTCTCGGAAGGTAGAATAGTAGCCTTATGCAATGGAGGTAGAGCTTAACCTAAAAAGGCAGAAAACTAGACTTATGCAATGTAGGAAATGCAGTATGGAGACAATGCTAAGTCACGGAAGGCCGAATAGTAGCCTTATGCAATGGAGGTAGAGCTTAACCTCGGAAGGCAGAAAAATAGCCTTCTGCATTGCATGAAATGCAGGATGGAGGCAGTGCTTATTCTCGGAAGGAAGAATAGTAACCTTATGCAATGCAGGAAATGCAAGATGGCAACAGTGATTAGTCCCGGAAGGCACAATAGTGGCCTTATGCAATGGAGGAAATAAAAGGCAGATAGTAATGAAATATCTTAGCTAATAGACAATAGCTGATAGCTGATTGTATCATTGTGGCTGCGGGGGATGTTGTGCACGGATAGCGGTTGTGAATAGGTGATGATTTTGAGAAGTTGCATTCCTAAGAAGGTATGGGCGCATAAATATGATATTGCGGATTGAGTACCTGCATCTAAAGATAAATTTTGTAAAAAGAGGAAAGGTTAGTTCGTCTTCCATGGCCTTCATTCGTCCCACTTGACATTAGGTATCTTTGGGGTAGTGTTGCTAGACAAAGCAATTTTGATAATAGTGATGCATGATTTAGCAGAAATGTGACATAAATACATAATTGAAAATAGTTTTTTTTAGATGAACCAATGATTGCGACGCAATTCAAGACATTGCAACCTCTCTTGCTACAGAATTCTGAGGGTCCTCAAAATTTTGTCCCAGTTTACTGGGTTGGTCTTCCTACTGCTGTGTGCAATGAATGGCTGACGATCAACTTTATAATTTTGAGGGTCCTCCTCAAAATTCCGCCCTAGTTTCCAATAGCGAGGGGAGATGAAAGTTTTATTGAGTTGTGACCAAACCCATAAGGCAGCCTGCGTATCCCCTTTTAAATGGGAATCAGGTCAAGCGTAGTTCATAATTACATCGTAAAGAATTCGTAAAATGATAGCACATAGTATCACTTTAGGGCATCTGAATCTATTGGTTTTGGCCAGACTTCTCCGTCCATTTCTGTGAGTATGAGATCCTCCTGTTAGAACTCAGTGAACCGTATACGAACCTTACCAATTGGGAGAGAATTTTACCTTGGCTTCATCTTTATGAGGAAATATTTTCTTCATCACCATCTTCCCTTGTGTAAACTTCCTCGGCCTGACTCTTTTGTTGAAAGCTTTGGGCATTCTGTTATGATACAATTGATCTTGTCAAACTGCATTCATTCTCTTTCCATCTATAAGAGCCAACTGCTCGTAGCGACTCTTTACCCATTCTTCATCATCTAACTGCGCTTCTTGTATGATTCTTAAGGAAGGAATTTCTACCTCGGTGGGTATGACCGCCTCTGTACATTAAACTAGGATATAATAAGTCGCCCCAGTTGATGTGCAGACTGTGGTGCGGTATCCCAATAGAGCAAAGGATAACTTCTCATGCCACTGATTGTGCTTCTCTATCATCTTCCTTAGTATCTTCTTGATATTTTGTTGGCTGCTTCTATGGCTCCATTTATCCGAGGCATGTAGGCTATATAATTCTTGTGTTTGATCTTGAACGTTTCACACATTGCTTTCATCATATCAGTGTTGAGAGTGGAACCATTATCAGTAATTATCGACTCTGGGATGCCGAACTGACAAACAATATGATCGCGAACGAATTCTGCCACAACTTTCTTGGTTACTGCTTTATATGATGCTGGTTCGACACATTTGGTAAAATAATTAGATGCCACTAGAATGATCATGTGCCAGTTTGATGCGGTCGGTTCGATTGGTCCATTAACATCCATTCCCCAAGACGTCAATGGCTATGGTGAGCTTGTTGTAGTAAGTTCCTTTGGAGCTACTTTTATCATTACCACATATGTCTTACAACGATGGCATTTGCAAACATACTGGATGCAGTTTGTTTCCATAGTCATCAAAAAATAACCTGCCCGGAGTATCTTCTTTGCTAAGACAAAACCATTCATATGTGGACCACAGGTTCCGAGATGAACCTCTTCTAATAACTTGGATGCTTCATTTTCTTCAACACACCTTAGTAACCCCAAATCGGGATTCCTCCTATACATGATTCCTCCATTGTTAAAGAAGTTGTTAGACAACCACCGAAGGTTAAACTTCTGAGTAGCGTTGACAAGTTCTATATATTTTCTTATTGTCAAGTATTCCTTGATATAATGGAACCATGGTTTCCCACCTACTTCTTCCTCGAGATAAGCACAATAAGCTAGCTGATCATAAATTTTTACCGGAATGGATACAATAATATTCTTATCCGGATGTTGGATCATGGATGATAGAGTAGCTAATGCATATAAGAATTGATTCTTAACCATAGAGACATGCTGAAACTTTGTCTTTGTGAATCTCTTCCTCAACTCTTGAATGTGATGCAGGTAAGGAAGTATCTTAGAATTCTTGGTAGCCCATTCCTCTCGAACTTGGTGTATTAGCAATTGTTAGTCTCCGATTACTAGCAATTCCTAAATGTTCGTGTCAATGGCCATCTTGAGCCCTAAGATTCAAGCTTCATATTATACCATATTATTGGTGCATGGGAACCTGATCTTGGCGGATACTGGATAATGCTGGCTGATTTTTGATACTAGGACTGCTCCTATGCAAACTCCCTTGAAATTTGTGGCTCCGTCGAAAAATATTCTCCAACCATCATAGGATTCTGCAAAGTTTTCTCCTATCAAGAATACCTCCTCATCGGGAAAATACATCTTTAAAGGCTTGTATTCTCCATCCACGGGATTCTAGGCAAGATAATCTGCCAAGGCTTGTCCTTTGATTGCCTTTTGAGTTATGTAAACAATGTCGAACTCACTTAGCAGGACTTGCCAGTTCGCTAGCTTGCCATTGGGCATGAGCTTCTGAAAGATATACTTCTATAAATCTTTTCTGCATATGAGATAAGTAGTGTAGGCAAAGAAATAATGCCTCAACATCTGAGCTACCTAGGTCAGAACACAACAGTTGCGTTCTAATAAAGAATATCGGGGCTCTTACGGGGTGAACTTCTTGTTGAGATGGTAGATGGCTTGCTTTTTACTTCCCGTTTCATTGTGTTGTCCAAGAACACAACCGAATGCTCCCCAATACTGCAAGGTAGAGCAACAGAGGTCTACCTTGTTCGGGCGGAACCAAAACTGGCAGCGTTAATAGGTACTCCTTGATTCTGTTGAAGGCTTTCTGACAATCATCGGTCCATTTGGTAGAAACGACTTTCTTCAACATTTTAAAAATGGGTTCACAAATGACAGTGTACTGAGCTTTGAACCGGCTGATGTAGTTGAGTCTCCCAAAGAAACTCATCATGTCCTTCTTGTTCTTTGGTGGTGGTAATTCTTGAATTGCTTTAACCTTTGATGGATCAGATTCTATTCCTTGATGACTCACGATGAAACCCAGTAATTTTCTGGCAGGAACCCCGAACGTACAATTGGCGAGATTCAGTTTCAGATGGTATCTCCTTAGTCTGTTCATGAACTTTCTTAGATCTTCCATATGATTAGTGGATTTCTTGGATTTGATGATGATGTCATCTACATATACCTCGTTCTTTTTATGTATTATGTCTAGAAAGATAGTAGTCATGGCCCTCATATCAGTGATACCAGTGTTCTTTAGCCCAAATGGCATAATTTTATAGCAATACATCCCCCACAGCATAATGAAAGCCATTTTCTCTACATCTTCCTCATCCATCCATATCTGATGATATAAAGTGAAACAATCAACGGAAGACTGCAACTCATGCTTGGTGCAGTTCTCAATAAGAATGTGTATGTTTAGCAAGGGGAAGTCGTCTTTGGGACTAGCCCGCATCGTACGACCAGGCGAATATGTCCTCATGTTCCATTAGAAACTTTGTTTACTCTTTCTTTTCTGATGGTGACATGTGAACACTGATGCGCATTTTTTGACATTCTATGTATCCCCCAAGTTAAGGATGCGAGTTTTGTCCAAGTTAGACGTAGGACTATTCTCAAAATCCTCAACCTCTTTGATGACCTTTTCTAGTATATCATCCTCTTCTGAATCTATATTCGTTTGTTGCATTTTATCGTTGCAAGTTACAATTATTGGTTTATCATCAAGATAATATTAATGATGTGTAGATAATGTAAATGACAGAGAAAATAATAAGAGCCAGATATATAGGAAGTAAAAATGTGATGCATGGTGCTTTGTTTAGCCTTGCTACCCCGAAGCATTCTGGGCCCTGGTGGTTCTCATTGACTAATTGCTAGGTGTTCTCATCGGTTCAAAGCTTGTATAGAAGGGCATTCCTCCCGTTCCTCCTCGAAAATAACACAGCAGTTCATATCATCATCCTCCAGAAATAGATTTTTCATTGCTGCCAATGCTTCGTCTTCTTCAGACCAATATATAGTATCTCTCGGTTTGAAAGTCTGCTCCACACGAGGTATAGGATACTCCAGCGGGTAGTAGGGGCGCGCCATGGTGGCGACGAGTGTTTGAACTCCTCCCAAGTGTATTCATATCCCAAATAAAAAGTGGTACCATGTTTCTTCAGCTTGATGAGTTTGGCAATCCCTTGGAGGTTTTTGCCAAGTTCATTTCTAGGCTCATATCCACACTAATTCAGGATACTTTCAATCTTGTTGTCCCACCATTTATCTTTGTACACATAGTTGACCCGCTCAATGTGATTGTAGGTTTCTCCGCCTATTCTCCTTCTATCTCAAATCATTAGGATGGTCTGGGGAATCTACATGGGGTTGCTACAATCGGCATGAATAATCACCTTTTGATGGTTCCACCCAAACATCACTGCCTAGTGCAGGGTTGATGCTGCAGCCCCAGCGGCATGAATTCACAATCGTCCAAACAACAATTAGTAGGATGCTGGGACGTCTATTACTTGAAAGTCAACGTCGAACAAAGTTGGTCCCATTTGCAGGCATAAATTGATTTCCCAAATAGTGGATCTTGAGACCCATCGAAGGCTTTGCCGTTGATAGCCCCATATTTGATCTCATACCGGATATTCTCCAATGTTTTAAGGGTTATTAACGGACATATGTTGAGGCTGGATCCTCCATCGATCAGGACTCTAGTGATGAAGTAATCCTCGCATTGCACGGTTATGTGTAGTGCCTTGTTGTGACTCAGCCCTTCCGATGGCAGCTCATCTTCGTGAAAGATGATTTTGTGGCTCTCTAGTACTTGCCTTACCATGTTTTCCATTTTCCCTCCAGTTATGTTGCTGCAGAAGATCTAAGATGGAAATCTGTGCTGGTGTTTTATTCAGTTGTTCAACGATCGAGTACTCTTTTTCTTGTATCTTCCTCCAAAGATCATCGGGCGCAGTTTCGATAGGCCATGCAGAGGCTTGATTATTTGACTTAGCTAGGTGTTTGGGAGCGTAGACTTTTCTTGTTCTAGTCATACCCTGCACAACAATTGTTTTTCCAGTTTTGGTTTTTCCATTCCTCCTGCTTCAGCAGTGTAATCCCATGGTATGGAATTTGAGTGGAAATATATTACGTCTATGATTGTTACAAGAATAGACACCTTTTGTTGTAACACAACAATCTAAAAGGGCACAAGTGCTTTTGGAATTCAAACTCAATCTGAATTGGTCCGGGCACGTTCACAGAAGAAGATGCTTCAAACTCGAGTGGTACATACATGTTTAATTCATCGCCCCTAGAGGGTTGGTTCTAGAAACAGTTGGGTTAAGTATGACTGTTGGCTTCTTTGGCTCATCACCCTCAACAATTAATCCTATCAACCTCTTGGGATCCCAGTCATCTTCGATCTCGATCATGTGAAGGCCACCACCTTTGTGGTCAGGCAGAGGGTTGGCGCGAACATTAGGAGCAGGCTCCTTTTCAATAATGATCTTATTGTTAATCAGGTTTTGAATCTTGTTTTTGAGTGAGTGGCAATCGTTAATGGTATGTCCCTTCATGCTGGAATGGTACGCACATATCATGTTTGGGTTGAGCCATTAGGAAGGGATTTTTTGGAGTTATGGCAAGAATAAGGGTGATGTATCCAGCGGCTTTAAGTCTTTCATATAGCTGGTCAATTGGTTCGGCGATGGCTGTGTATTATTTTAGAGGTCTGTGGTCAAAATTTGGTCTAGGTCTTGGGAAATTTTGGCGAGTGGGTGGTGACTGGTAGTGAGAGGGTTAAGCATTATAATCTTGGTTGACAGGTGCAGGCTGAGAGTATCTAGGTGAAGTGGGCTGATATGTGGGAGGTCGAGATGATTGGTAAACGTGTGGTGTATTTTTGTTAGAGGGTGTGTGTGCTTGGTAATTTGGGGTCGGCCGATATGTAAGTGTAGGTGACGGGTAAGTGTGGTATTTTATTAGGGACTTTGTTCTCTGTGCAACCATCACAGCGCTCACATCCTTCTTCTTGGACGTGCCACCAGACTGTAAAGCCTTATTGGTGGCCTGTAAGGCTTCAAGATTAGTAAGCATACCACTTTTAATTCCTTCCTCAATTCTTTCCCCTAGCTTGATGATATCGGAGAATTTCTAGCCCTCGATCAGCATCAACCTCTCATAATATTGTGGATCTTGAGCCCAGACAAAGAATATGTTCATATATTCCTCTTATAAGGCTGACCTGACCTTAGAAGCCTCTTATCTCCAATGAGTAGCATACTCGCAGAATGTCTCGGTAGGTTTCTTTTTAGAATTCAGGATGTAGAATACATACGGTGCATTCTCTGTATTGAATAAGAAACTATCCATGAAATCTGACGCCATACCTACCTATATTGTCCACTTCTTGGGATCCTGGCTGATGTACCAAGATAAAACATCCCCTTTCTAACTTCTCATAAAGAGCTTCATACGGATCTTCTCATCTTTTCCGAATTTGACCAATTTGTCGCAATATGTCCTCAAATGGACTCTGAGATCTCCTGTGCCATCGAACATTTCAATCTTAGGAGGTTTGTACCCCTTAGAAAGTTCAACATCTGGCTGAATGCGAAGGTCCTCATAATTCAGCCCATCAATAACTTTGTTTCCTTCAACACCCTAGACTCGGCTAGTAACCTTCTTGAGTTCCACGGCCAAATTTCATGATAAGAGAGTATTTGTAATCAGACTCAAGTGCATTTGAGATTGGTTGAGTGTAGTGGGGTACATTGTTCACATAGATGGGAGTGTTGTGGAGATTTTCATTTGTGGTGTTCAGCGGTTCTGGAATGAGTAATGGAGTGTTGTTGGGAGTGTGGCATGTGTTGAATATGGGTGGGTTGTTTTTGTGGTTCTGGGGTTTTCTGTGGAGGTGCATGATTTTGGGTGTTGGGAAATTTGATATGGGTTTTGGTATGGGAAAATGACAAGTTCGCCAAGTTCCGAACTTGATCGAGTTCTTCTCGAAACTTTAATAACTTCTACTCATGTTCGGTGGCACTTTCCTTAGAGATTGGGCTACCCTGCGTAACCTCTCTCTGTTTACTCGAGTTCTCTTTTTTGGTGTTTTTCGCGTCTTCTATTTTAGTCTTGTTCTTGTTTCTGATAGGACTCGGAGGAGGAGGAGGTGGAGGGCCCTTAGATCTCATACTGTATGATGTTGATACTGGAAG
This sequence comes from Nicotiana benthamiana, assembly GCA_034376525.1. Lineage (NCBI taxonomy): Eukaryota > Viridiplantae > Streptophyta > Magnoliopsida > Solanales > Solanaceae > Nicotiana > Nicotiana benthamiana. Next base: position 47,009,769 of record CM067328.1, read on the forward strand.
GCACGAACTAACATTTTGGGAGGGGAATAAAAAGAAGAACAAAAAAGGTAATAAGTTAGTGCGAATAATGAGAAGAAAATATCGTAATATTTAAACACATTGTGCCAGAATATAAATCATGTCCTAATTAGGGTGCCTCGTTGTGCCCAAGGTAGGCCTAGCGACAAATTAATTTGGAGAACTTATAATGCTAACTACCTCATTTTATTTATTAAAATAAGATGAATCCCTAAACGACACTAAATAATGGAAAGTAAAAATATCACTAATAGCCATTGGCCTTATTACATCATCAAAGCCAAGAAAAAGATTCCTTACTACTTGGTCCCAGAAGGACCTTCCCCAGATTTGGCATCTTTATCTCCCTTGAACAGTTTCACCAGCTCGCGTAGTCCTAGCTGTAGATAAGCTCGAGCTAGATGTCTACCCGCATTTCCCTCGGTGTTTTGACAATCTTCAATCCACTTAATGAACTTTCTTCTATCTCTACTAGACCCCGCTCCAAATACCCTAGTCACTTGTTGGCGCTGACAACCATATCTTTCCATTTTTCGATCAACTTCTTATGGGCTTCTTGTATTTCTTTGTACTCGCTTTTACATTCTCGAATTCTCTTTCACAGTTGGTTCTACTTAACCCATGCTTTAGAACTTTCGTTGTTGACCTTGTGACCTCGAATGAACCCGGGCAGACCCAAACCATTGTTATTTTCTTCCAACCAACCTGAGTAGTGTGGTGCACACCCGGTGTGATTCCTGTCTGGCTCAATAGAATCCTTCCCCAAAATTATTTTACACTACCACATGTGCTGAGCTTGGCACTTATGGGGGCTATCATCGTCCTGGAAGTCAGCCCTGAAGTTACTCATCTTGTCGACCCTTAGTAAGACTTTCTTTCATCATGTATGCCTCGTGACTAAGAGGGGGATGTAGGGATAAGTTCCCCTCAGACAAATGAGTATGATAAATGGTGCGTCTCGAGACCAAACAATAAATTCCTCCGTAAGGAACCACTTGAACATCCAGTGCACTTGGTCTTCTTTCAGATTTTCAAACAACTCTACCCATCCTCCAGCTTCCTCTGGATGAGCAAACATGATAGGCATATAATTCATTCACCGTGGCCGATGGAAGGTGATGTGATCATCCCAATCTCTGGGATCTCTTGCCGGTATTCATCCTTGTAGAGCTTCTGCATAATCCAGAGCTGAGGTAGCAAATTGAATCCCTCAAAATGATTGGCCCATTATGCCAGCTGTCCAGCGCTCGGTATATCTCTACAACAAGCATAGCTACTATGCTGAAATGCTGCCCCAATTAGTTCCATCAAAGTCTTGGTTATTATGGCCAGTCTAGTGTGGATCCTACCCTTTGTCATAGGGAACACTATCATTCCCATAAAACAGAACATAAAGACGAAGACTCTCATGTGGATATTCCCCAATGAGGTAAGAGAAAATTCATCTGAGTAGGTGCAGTATGACTTGCTATAGCCGTACCTATCATATAGATAGTCAAATGGAATGTAAGAGTCCTTCAAACAGGTTAAGTCTGGGTTTTTCTTCAGTCCCATCATCTTAAGGAAACCCTTACCCTTGAACTTTTCTAGCATAAGCAAACCTGGAGTCTCCCAAGGAATACCAGCTAACCCTCCTATTTACTCAAGAAAAAGAGTCATTTCAAGGTCACCAAAGCGGAACACAGATTTGTCACTATCGCAAAACAGAGTTACAACCTCTATGATTTTGTTGTCAGGCTGGATTTCCAGAAGAGAAGGAAAATTCCCTATGTACTTGCAGACGAGCGTATGATCACTAGAGTGGAGGTCTTTTCAGCAATTTAGTAGCCTTGGGTGAATGTTTGTTACCATGCAAAATCTAGGGACTTCGTGCCTCATTTTCTGCAAAACAAAGTATTAGGCCCTTATCCTACCAAACTCGACTATTTAAACCAATAACTAGCATAAAAGCATTTAGTTCTCCAAATAAATGCACATAATATGGTGGTGTCTATTTGTGTTTCCAGGAAACCCGACGGACTTTGGAAAAGGCTATCTTAATGAGTCATTATGTGAACAACATAACTGACTCGACAAGGTTTGACCATGTGATACACTCCAATTAGACTTTAATAAATAATGTAAGGCGGTCGGTGTCAAACATAATAACCCAACAAGGTTGGGTTCGAATCCCACACAGAATAGGTGTGAAAAGAATACTCTTATAGTGTGTTGCTCGACTACTCGTATCTCTATTCGATTAACAGTAACAAGAGAATGGTTTTATAGTAACAAGACTATAAGTTGAATTTGTTTTGAAGTAACAACTAATTGGATTAATTATAGAGTAATTAATTGTATTAAAAAACCACAGTTGTGTCTCCCTTAATGAAGTGTAATGCTATCGGTGTTAATATGATATATTTCTAATGGAAGGTTCTTTTGATATGCAAATGATGGCTAAATGACTACCCGGTATTTCCCAATAGTTGGGTAGTATTATCACTTTATTATTTATCCAAATATAAACGAGTTGCAATTAAAAACCATTAATGTATGCCAATGAAAACCCACTTATTCGTAAGCGATTCTATTAAACAAGGTTTAAAGCCTCGAGTCTTTGTTATGTACTTCTACAAAATTCTAACCCACTTTTCAAAGCAAAGAAAGAATTTAATGGCACTTGTTAGTGTTTGCAAACCACCACCAATAAATGAAGAATGATAAGTAAATAAATATCAACTAACCATTATATATATATATATATATATATATATATATATATATATATATATATATATATATATATTCAATGTTAAACACCCATTAACATAATGCCCATTTAGGGTCCACAACCTTAGTATTTAAAGTTATCTACTCATACTACAATATGAAAACCAAAGAGTATTTAATGTCATAAAAGCTTACAAAGTAGAGAATCTTCACCCAAAAGCTTTCAAAAGTGAGGAATATTAATGTCTTGGAATGTAGTTCAATGACTAGACAAGATGAGCCCACAAAACTATCATAAAACTATTTATAGTGGACTGAAAATCGAGACATAAAACCGATAAAAATACCTTTTCAGGTCCGAAATGCGACCGGATTCTAATCGCAGAACGCACATGCGGTCTGCATCTTGAACGTCCTCATCGCAGATTGAAACCATAGTTTTTAGATCTTCATCGCATTCCAATTATGCAGTTCTCATTGCAGAAATGCGGCCATTTTTTGCGTCGCATCTTTGTCCTTCAGCAACCTTCATGGTTGATTTGGAGTCCACTCTACGGCTCGCATACAAGTTCTGTGGTCACATAATGGACCGCTTTCTTGACTTGAGAATTACCCAGATCCTTGTTTTGTCTGCGATTTAGTGTGCATTTTGCGGCCTGCATCTACGATATGTGATTGCATAGTGTGTCGCAGACCAACATTTTTGCTATATTTTGCTCATTTCTTGTCTTTTTGATTCCATTTCCATGCTCTTGGGTCATTAGTCCTTATGTATTGTAGAAACACCAAAACTACATAAATAAAGGAGATACGTGCATTAAAACAAGCTAAAACCTAAGCAATATGTATTGTAATGTGCCAAAATCTCTGGCACATCAACACCCTTAACTTATGCTCTTGCTTGTCCTTGAGAAACAAATACAACCTTAGCCTATTCTAGACTTCTTCACAAAACATGAAACAGTAATGACCACGGGTGGTGTTCGTTGCTAGTACTTCAAGCATGTATTTTCAATTTCTTTACCCTTCCTGAACAGATAATTTATATAAGTAAAACTAATCAACTTGTGAACCTTGAGCCTCAGACATTGCAACAAAATTACCCTCAGCTGAGTGCAACTACATTTGACTCAAAAACTTAACTTTTGTTTAACTCCACAGTTTGTGTACCCTCACTAAAAAGAATGACCCAAAATCACAATATTTACAATGACAAAAAAGGGACAATTCACAAATACCCTCACTCTCAGAAAGAACTTCAAGCGTTACGACATTTCATACTATAAGCTTTCCATTATTTTAATTCATCGCTTATTCAAGAATGTTCAGTTGGAGGTCCCATAAGGAATTTTTAAGATTGTAATGTAGGTTTATGAAAGGGTTGGATAAACATTTGGGTACAAGTGACTTCATCCTCCTTGAACACTACTCACATTTTTTAGTCTTTTGCAGTTTGCTTGTTTTCAAACCCCCACAGCCTTATTTTCATCTAGCTTCCAATATAGAATGACCTTACATATCTTTTCTAATTTTATTCAAGGCTCCATACTTTATATACATACACATAGTTTCTATTTTTTTTTACATACATATATCTTTCTTTGTTTCTTTTGGAGCTTTAATGATTTAAAACAAATACTTTTGTGGTATGTGGTCCTACACTCAACGTACAACCTTACCAATCTCTCCTTTGACACCACCTCCAACTTAGGATTTTATCCTCATTCTCAATGTTCAAAGAGGGACGATTTCAAGAGAGAAAATTATTTACAAAAAGGGAAAGGTTTGTAATGAGTTTGCTAAAGAAAAGGTTTTAAAGGCTCAAATTATGTACCAGTGATATTAGTCATGCAAAGGTCGAATTGAAAAGCTAAAGACGTCTTACAAATAAAACAAAGAATGCCTAAGATCATCCCTCCAACCAAACATACTAACATTAGCATTCAAAAACCAACCAGCAAAGTTCTAGATGATAAAAGTAAACATATGAATTATATACACACAGAGAACTCACACACACATGGCACACGAACTATTTCACTCACGTAGTTTGACGCTTTCGAGTCAACACTTGGCAACTAGAGTCATCAATATGGGCTTGGATAGCGCGGCCGGCCCATATTGATAGCTCTATGGGCAACTCAGAGCTTTCATCATAGACACATGTATAGCTCTAGGTCGACATAGAGTCACACATCGAGCCTCAAGTTCACACAATATATATATATATAGATCTATTTATATATATATATATGTATGTATGTGTGTGTGTGTGTGTGGATGGATATATGATATGTACATACACACATGCTTGATACTAGGCAATTACCAAACCGGTCAATATGATTCATTCTACTATCCTGGTTCTACTATTACATCCTTGGAAAAGAACCAGGATAAGAAAACCCAAGGGGAATCGATTACTAACTACTATGTTCTTGTTTTTGTTGCTTTTATTTTATATGGAAAACAGTATCATATTCACACGACACTAATATGAACACAAAAAAAAACACCAATATTAACATTATCACGAACTACACACAACTCATGAATGTTTGATTAGATTTTAATGATGAAATTAATATACATGGCAGTTACTCAAGGAAGGAAGCAGAACTACTAAAACTAATGAAGCAAAGCTAAAAGGCAAGTTGCTACTGCATCCAATCATGGAAGCAAGATTGAAGCATGGAATAAGGAAGGAAATTCTCATTAAAGGAAGTCGTTGGAACACAAGGAAAAGATCCACTTCCCATCAACAAATAAGAATCTCTCCCATGATTTTGGGAAATCATATCCAGCAGGATGCGTCAATAGCATAAACGTAAATCACTGAATATTATCCATAACGACAAACTCAAATGAAGGGCAAGAATGTAAGGAGCGCCATCTCAGTAAATTTTATCTCCAGCAAAAAGGAAAGATATCCTCATCAAGGCAACATCCAGTGCATTATTCTTGGAAATAATCGACACTTTCCAAGGAACAAATCCCTTGGGTTGACAAGCCTCCACCATAGCCATGATGTATAAATTCCATTGGGTTTTGTATCAAACATATACTTTGATAACACCATTATAGCCCTCTTCATTTAACTGCAAACAAACATAGTAGTCTAGTTGGATTCACTATGTAATAGTCAGAAATAGAAAGAGAGTTCTAGACTGGTGAGGCATTTTATCAACGAGTAAAAGAAGACTGTGCAATAATCATCACTATTGTACTCGAAAAGAAACTATTGATCTGAGGAGAAATCCCTTGCAACCCAAGGGGACTGGATTAGGATTCACATTGAATCCGAACTTGTATAATATTTTGGGTGTCATTATATTCATGCATTTACTTTCAGCCTATCTTTATTTAGATATTCTCGTCTGGTGTAGTATTACATTAAGTCAACTAATCTAGTTTCAATTCGACTTATTTGCGAATAAATTTAAATAATAACAATTTACCCCCCTCTAGTACTTCAATTGGTATCAGAGCAAAGCTCACATCTGTTGTTTTTTGCTTAACAGCTTGTGAGAAAAAGATCATGGCAAATAAGGTTATTGTTGGAGCTCTGTTTCAAGAAGGAACTAGTTAAGTAAGACCACCTTACTTTAATGGACAACATTTTTCCCACTAGAAAATTCGTATGGATATTTTCACCAAGGCCTGTGATGTCAAAGCTTGGAGAGTTATCAAGAAAGGGAACTATCCACTACCTGCAAGCGTTTCACCACTCGCAGATCCTAATGACACTGATTCATACTCAACGGAACAACTGGAAGTTGTTCAAACAAATCATAAGGCAAGGAATCTACTTCACTATGCTATAAGTGGTGAAGAATATTAAAAGATCTCAAGTTGTGACACAGCAAAGGAAATGTGGGATAAACTTGAAGTTACCTATGAAGGAACCCGCAAAGTAAAGGAAACTCACATAAATATGCTAGTTCACGACTATGAACTTTTCTCCATGAAAGAAGGAGAATCCGTCGAAGAAATTTTTTCTTGGTTTAACAAAATAATCAGTGATTTAAAGGCTTTTGTAAAACCTTACACCAGTGATGATCATGCTAGAGAAATTCTCAGAAGTCTACCAACCACATGGCAGACTAAAGTCGTCACACTTGAATCTTAAGATATGAATAAGCTATCTTATGATGACCTACGAGGAGAACTCATTGCTTTCGAAAGAACCATCTGAAGAAGACAAATCAAGAAGAGAAAAAGAAAACTGTTGCATTCAAAGCTACCATTGAGGCAATTGAAAATGAAGTTGATGATCCTGAAGTCTACAAGAAGAAATTGCTTGCTATCCAGAAATATGGACGGACTAATGAGAAGATACAGAAATGCAAGGAATGGAAGACTTCCGCCAAGAAGGACAAGACAATATAATGACCAAGACAAGAACTATGGAAAATGATACGAATGTGGAAAATTCGAGCACATCCAAGCAGAATGCCCAGAACTTAAAAGAAAGGTCTCTAGAGGATTCAGCAAGAACACATCGTTTGGAAGCTAGAGTTACAAGGATCAATCATACAATGAGGAAATTTCTAGTCTATGCATCATGACGATCCTACAAAATGAGATCAACAAAACTTCAGGATGCTGGACTGATGAAGATGATTCCGAAGATGAAAACTGCGTCATGGCAAGAAGAGAATCCAGCGAGGTAAGATCTTATAATTGTTAAAGATGCAATGAATTACAAGAGATCCTTGACTCTACCCTTTTTGAATCTCAGAAAATGATGAATGAGCTTAAAACTCTCACAAAAGAAGTGAAAGACTAGAAACTTAAGCTTGAAGTATGTGAAATTGAAAAAGAAGTGCTTCAGGAAGAGTTTGAGGAAATGCAACTGCAGCTTAACACAGTTCTGTTAGGTCTAATCAGTTGACTTACAAGTCAACTGGAAAAGATCCAATCAGAACTAGATCGACAAGTCGATCGAACCAGTCAACTTACAAGTCGACTGGAAAGGAGTCAGCAACTCATAGATATTTAACTCTAACTCTCATGAAAACAGGAAAGTAGGCCCAATGTTATATGTCATTGCTGTAATAAAAGTGGGCACAAATTTTTTCTGACTTTCACTTTTATAAATCTCATATGTCTGGTTGGGTTTGGAAGCCTAAGAATTCCGAATCAAGTAACACTAACTCTCCAGGACCCAAGAAAGCTTGGGTACCTAAACGAACGTGATAATTCTGTTTTGCAGGCACACCACAGAGTAAAGCGCAATGGAAAGTGGAATCTTGATAGTGCGTGTTCCATTCACATGACAGGTGACAAAAACATGTTTAAGGAAATTACAAAGATTGATGGAGGAAGTGTCATGTTTGGAGACAATTCAAAAGGCAAAATTGTTGGGACTGGAACTGTTCCATTCAACAACAACTATGATATTACAAAAGTTTATTTAGTAGATGGATCAAACTACAATCTCCTCAGTATAAGTCAACTATGTGACTCGGGATATGAGGTAAAATTCAAGAAAATTGGTTGTGCTATTGAAGACGAGTCAGGTAAATTAATCCTTCCTGGTAAAAGGTATGGAAACATATATATACTAGATGGCTTTGAAAATATAGATTGTCACATCTGCTTAACATCCATGTCTGATGATCCTTGGATATGGCACAGAAGATTGGGACATGCTAGCATGAATTTAATCGAAAATTTAGCCAAACACGATCTGGTCATCTGCCTACCCAAGCTAAGCTTCTCTAGAACTCATATTTGTGATGCGTGTCAGATGGGTAAGCAAACTAGAAATTTGTTCAAAAACAAAGACATGGTCTCTACTTCAAAACCTTTGCAACTACTTCATATGGATTTATTTGGACCTACTAGAACTGCTAGCATAGGTGGGAAGAGATATGCTTTTATTATTGTTGATGATTTTTCTTGATTCACTTGGGTGATTTTTTTATCACACAAAGATGAAGCTCAGCGAATCTTTGAAATCTTCTGTAAGAAATTGAACGAGAGAAGGACTATCAAATCTCTATAATTGAAAGTGATCATGGAGGCAAATTTGAAAGCAAGGCATTCGAAGAATTTTGCAACAGTCAAGGATATACCCACAACTTCTCTGCTCCCCGATCTCCTCAACAGAACGGAGTGGTTGAAAGAAAGAACAGAACATTGTAGGACATGTCAAGAACTATGCTCTTGGAACACTCGTTGCCAAATCACTTCTTGGCAGAAGGAGTTAGCACTGCCTGTCACATCCTAAATCGCTGACTTATAAGACCTATTCTCAAAAACACTCCGTATGAACTATGGAAAGGTAAACGCCCCAACATCTGCTATTTTCATCCACTTGGAAGAAAATTCTTTATTCACAACAATGGTAAGGAAAATCTTGGAAAATTTGATCCTACAAGCGATGAAGGTATTTTTCTTGGTTACTCATTAAATATTAGATCTTTTATAGTTTTCAATAAATGCACTTTATGTGTAGAAGAATCATTTAACGTTGTATTCAATGAAAATAATCACTTGGTCGAGAAAGGGTCCAATGACGGTGATGAAGATTTAGTTCAAGAGGCTTAGAGAAAATCTCAGGAGTCAACAACTCCCTCTGTAGCTATAGAGTCAACTGAACAAGCAAGCCGTAACACTTTAGAGCCACCTCTAGAGTCAACTACACAATCCACTAGACTAAATGAGTGGAGAAATGAAATTGACTATCCTCATAAATTCATTATTGGAGATCCAAATGAAGGAATGAAGACCAGAGCAGCTCTAAAAAGAAGGAAAATATTGCACTCCCAAGTAGAACCAAAGAAGGTAGAAGAAGCTCTAACTGATTCAAGCTGGGTAACTGCTACGAAAGAAGAACTAGAGCAATTCAATAAGAATCAAGTATGGGAATTGATACCCCGTCCTGAAAATGCTTCACTTATTGGTACTAAATGGGTATTCAGAAATAAGCTAAATGAAGAAGGACAAGTTGTTTGAAACAAAGCCATACTAGTCGCTCAAGGGTACTCACAACAGGAAGGAGTCGACTATGATGAGACATTCGCTTCACTTGCTCGATTAGAGTCAATACGAATTTTGTTAGCTTACTCATCATTCAAAGTATTAAGACTATCTGAAATGGACATCAAGAGCGCCTTCCTTAGGGATCTATCGAAGAACAAGTCTACGTGAAACAACCCCCAGGGTTTGAGAAATCGAAATATCCATATCATGTATACAAGCTTACTAAGGCCTTATATGGAGAAAAGAAAGCTCCACGTGCTTGGTATGAAAAGCTAAGTACATTTCTTATAGAACATGGATTCACTAGAGGTAAAACTGATACCACGTTATTTATCAAAAGGTAATCCGAAGGTAACCTTATAATTCAAATTTATGTTGATGATATTATCTTTTGTAGTTCTAACCTTCTTATGTGTAAGGAATTTGGAAATCTCATGCAACGCGAATTTGAGATGAGCATGATGGTGAACTCACCTTCTTTATTGGTCTTCAAATTCAACAATCTGAAGAAGGAACCTTAATCTGTCAATCTAAATATACCAAGGAGCTGATTCAAAAATTTTGTATGAGCAATGAAAATTCCATTGGAACTCTTATGAGTCCTGCTACAACCTTAGGTAAGGATGAACAAGGTACTCCGGTTGATGAAACCAAATACAGAGGAATGATTGGATCACTTCTATATCTGACCACAAGTCGACCTGATATTATGTTCATCGTATGAAAATGCGTTAGGTTCCACTTGGCTCCTAAGGAGTCGCATATAAATGCTGTAAAAAGAAATATTCGGTACCTTATTGAAGAAATATCTTATGGTTTATGGTATCCTCAATCTAATTCCTTTGAATTGAAAGGCTTCTCATATGCGGATTTAGCAGGTGACAAAGAAGATAGAAAAAGCACGAGTGGCACATGTCAACTCCTAGAAAATCCTCTATTTTCCCGTAAAAGTAAAAAGCAATCATCAGTCGCATTCGACTACTGAAGCTGAATATATTGCTGTTGGACAGTGTTGTGCACAATTTCTATGGATGTCACATCAACTGGGTGACTATGATCTTTCTTTAAAACCTATACAAAATTTTGTGATAATTCTAGTTCCATCTGTCTTTCAAAAAATCATGTGCATCACTCTAGGGCTAAGCATATAGATATTAAACATCATTTTATTAGAAATCATGTTCTTATGGGTGATATATAATTAGCCTTTGTTCTCACTACAGATCAACTAGCCAATATTTTTACTAAACCCTTATTGGAGGAAAGATTTTGTGCTTCAAGGGAACTACTTGGCATTATCTGTCTCTCAACTAACTCTTATTGTCAAAGTGTAACTCTTTTAAATTCTTGTCTTTATTGTCTTTATTAATTACGCCGTCATTCTTTCCCTCTCTTTTTTTTATAATGTCACATCAGTTGCAGCGAAGTTGGAAAGCCAATCAACGCATAGGTCTAACTGACAACTTTTCCTTATCCACTCAACCGTCAAAACACCTCTTCCTACTATGTCATTATCAAGCCTTTTTTTATTTCATCCTTTCCACAAAAACCCTACTCCTCCTGTTCAGAAACCCTCGTCTCTTCCATGGCCAAAACTCCAAAAATTCCTTCTGCTTCCACAAGAAAGAGTACCCGTTCCAAATCTAAACCCACCTCTGCTCCGCCGGAGCAGATTGACCTCGGGTCCAACAAGTCTGAAGAATGTGCCTCCTCTCAAAGTGCACATTCAGAGCACTCTCTGCTTCTTGGTTAAAAAGTCGATGGTAAACAACCTATTGATGAAGCCCCAATCTCCTCTTCCAAGAAACCAAAGTTTGATTTCTCTACCTCTCTCGAATCTGACCTCAATTTCTGGGACTCCCCAAACAGGAATTTCTTTATTTCCCTCAAAGACAAACCTATTGCTCATGGTCGTGTGGTAGATCTTGATGGTATGGACTCCCTCAGCTGTAAGGTAAAAATAACTTTTTGTTTATTAGGGGTGGGACAAATTTCTCTCTATCTCTCTGCCTAAAGTGTATATACCTATTATCCGTATGATCAATGCAAATCATCGATCTAGCAAGTCTGATAGGCTCGAAACATTTGTCCTTGGCAAATGCATTGTTCTTGGCTGTAACCTCTTTGATTCCATCTTTCTCTATCGCTGTTCTGGTTTTCCAACATTTTTTAAAAAGCTGTGGCCGGACGATTTCGAAATCTCCTTTGATAAAGCCAAAAAAATCGTTGAAGAAAATCCCTCTGATAACCTTCCCAATCCACTTGGACCAAGTGATGTTACCTTTGAAACTAGATTTATTGCTCACATTGTTGCAACCACTCTCCTTCCTAGAACTGGCTCTTTTTCCACTCTCTCTCAAAGGGCCTTCTTCGTCTATTGTCTTATCTCTAAGCTCAAAATCAAGTTGTCCTCATGGGTTATCAACTTCATGATTGAGAGTGCTGAAGACCCCACTAGACTTCCTTATGGTATGGCTATCACCCACAATCTGAAAGCCCACAAAATTTCACTTTCAGACTACCCCTTCGTTCTTGTGTCTAAATGCTACAACTCCAAGGCATTTTCTAGCATGGGGTATGTATCTGTAAAAGGGGTGTGGGTCAAGAAGGGAGAAAGTGAAGTTTAACCCATTCCTGAGGAAATCAAGCCGTCTTTGGTTACTCCACCACCGTCATTTCCCTCAGATCTCAGCGGTAAGTTTCGCTCTGTGAAATCTCAACTCTCCGACATCAAGTCGACTCTAGATGCCATACATTCAATCTCGAAGGAAATTAGGTCTGATGTCCAAATAATCAGGGTGGCTATACAAAGAGTACGGGAGAATGCGGTCAAGGAGTTCAAAGAGGTGCATGACAGGCTTGATGGAATGCAGGTTGCTGCCAACACCAGCTTTGACCAGTTGAAAGACGCTATCTGTAACACTCTTACATACTTTCTACGTCGTGAATGATTGTTTCCCCCAGATAATTTTATGTTGTTCGTAACTTTTAGGTTGTGATTGGGCTTTGCCCGTGGATGATTTAATTTATTTTCTGTGGATCATACTTTTGTTCCTCCCTCTTTTGCTGATGTCAAAAAGGGGGAGAAATATATATATATATATGGCTATCTTTGCTATGCAGGATGTAACTTGATGTACCTGATGTGGATATGTTGTGGCATAGTTATTATTATATCTGCACAAGACAAGTTGACTACTTGTCATATATTGTGCTTTGCCTGTCTGTATGAATTGTGCTTCTTATGTATATTAGATAATTCTGCAGGTCCCAGTCAACTGCATTGACAAGTTAGGCTATCTTCGTATGACTGCATCTAATGAGGGGGAGAAACACATTGACTGCACATAAGTAGGGGGAGATCAAGTCAAGTTGACTACACATTCAGGGGGAGCAATCCAACAGGGAAGTCAACTATTGTTTAATCTAGTATATTAATTTTGCCATCATCAAAAAGGGGGAGATTGTTAGATTAGAGTTTAATGATGAAATTAATATACATGTGCAGTTACTCAAGGAAGGAAGCAGAACTACTATCCATGAAGTCAGATGCCATGTCTACTCAGCTAGTCCATTTCTTTGCATCCTGGATAATATACCAGGATAAAGCATCACCGTTCAAGCTCCTCATGAACAGCTTTATACGAATCTTCTCATCCCTTCCAACTCCTAATAACTTGTCACATTACATTCTCAAGAGGACCCTAGGGTTACCTATGCCATCCAACATTTCAAACTTTGATGGTTTGTACCCCTCCGGAAGTTCAACGTATGGCTGAACATAGAGATCTTCGTAATTCAACCCTTCGACACATTTGTTACCTTCAAAACCCTAGACCCGGCTAGTCAACTTCTTGATCTCAGCGGCCAAATTTTGAATGAGGGAACTCTTGTCTTCCGCCTCGACTGAACTAGTGATAGGCTGATTGTAATGTGGCATAGTGTCCACAAAGATTGGAATGTTATGGTCTTTTGTGGTATTTTGTTGTTCAGGAGTGTTCTGAGTGAGTTGCATTGGAGGTTGTGGGATGTTTTATTGTGGTTCAGGGTTCTGGGTGTTAACATCGCGCGCGGCAAGAGTGATTGATAGGCTTGCCAGGTTTCTAACTTGGTTCAGTTCCTCTCGGAACCTCAGCAAAGTTTGCTCCAGATGAGCACAAATTTCTTTGGTGATTGCGACATTCTGTGATGTTTCCACAAGTTCTTTTCTAGAGCTTGTATCTCCCATTTTGCCTTTGTTCCTGTTTCTGGTAGGAACGGAGGAGGAGGAGGAGGACCTTTGGATCTTGAGGAGTATGCTGATGGTGCCAGGATGCATGAACTAACTTTTGGGGAGGGGAATAAAAATAAAATAAAAATAAACAAAAAAAGGTAAAAATTTAGTGCGGATTCGGATAAATATTATTGCAATATTTAAACACATTGTGCGAGAATGTAAATCGCTTCCTAATTTGGGTTCCTTTTTGTGCCCGAGGTACGGCTAGAGACAAATAAAATTTGGAGAGCTTAGAATGCTAAATGCCTCATTTTATTGATGAAAATAAAACGAGTCTAAAACAACTAAATGATAAAGATGTTACTAATGTCCAGTGGCCTTATTACATGAAAAAGAATAAAAATCCTAACTACTTCGTCGTAAAGGACCTTCCCCAGATTTTGTATTCTTGCCTCCATCGTATAGCTGCATCAAATTGCACATCCCTAACAGTAGGTAGGATCGAGCCAAATTTCCGCCTGCGCTTCCTTCAACATTTTGAGCGTCTTCAATCATTATTAAGAACTTTCCTTCCAAATCCACCAAGCCTTGCTACAGATACCCTAAACGGTTGTTGGCTTTGACAACCATATCCTTCCACTCGTTGATTAGCTTCTCTTGAGCTTCCTGTATTTCCCGATGATCATTCTCACATCCTCTCATCCTCTTGCATAATTGATTTTATTAGACTTGCGCTTCAGTTTTGTTGTCAATGATCCTGTGACCGTGGACAATCCCTGGGCGACCCAAACCAATGTGATCATCTTCCAACCAACCTGTGTAGTGCGGCACACACCAGGCATGATACCTGTCTGGTTCAATAGACTCCTTCCCTAGAACCAACTTGTAGTGACACATATGCTGAGCGTGACACCGGTGCATGCTATCAACATTTTGAAAGTTAATCCTGAAGTGACTCATTTTCTCTATCCTGGGTATGATTTGTTTCCTTCCGGCTTGCCTCATGACTAGGAGGGGGATGTAAGGATGAGTTCTCCTCAGGCCAATAAGTATGATGAATGGTGCGTCTCGAGAACGGACAATGAACTCTTGTTGGGAACCACTCAAACATCCAATGAATTTGCTCTTCTGTGAGATTCTCAAAAAACTCTACCCATCCACTGGCGTCCTCTGACTGAGCGAATATGTTGGGCACGAAGTTCATTCGCTTTGGGTGACGAAAAACTATATGATCATCCCAATCCCTGCGTATGATTTCCTGTTTGTAGTATCCTTTCTGAAGGTGTTCTTTGAGCCATAGTTGAAGTAATAAATTACAACCCTTGAAATATGGAGCTCTTTGTTGACATTTTCCCAAGGCTCTATAGATTTCAGCGAGGATTATAGGTACTATGCTGAAGGACTGTCTGTCGATCCCTTCCATTAAAGTATTGGTAACCATGGCTAGTCTGGTGTGGATCGTAGCCTTTTTCATTGGGAAAATTACCATGCCCATGAAGCAAAACATGAACACGAACACTCTTCTATGTATATGTCTCAAAGTGGTGATGGTGAATTCGTCCATGTAGGTGCGATAGAACTTACTGTGGCCATATCTTTCCAATAACAAGTCGAATGGTATGTAGGAGTCCTTCAAGAAAGAAAGGTCGGGATTTTTCTCGAGCACCATCATCTTATGAAAGCCTCTACTTTTGCGGTTTTCCGGCATAAGCAAACCCGCAGTTTCCCAGGGATACCAGCTAGGCCCCTTATCTTTTCTAGCAACGGGTCATTTCCAAATCCTCGAAGTGGAACACTAATCGATCACCATACCAAAGAAAATGGCAGCCTCAATAATTATGTTGTTGGGTTGGATTTCAAGAATTGAGGGAAAATTCCCCAAGTACATACGGACGAGGGTTCGATCACTGCTATGAAGATCTTTCCACCTGCTCAGCAACCTTGGGTAGATGTTGGATACCATACCGAATCTGGGGATCTCGTGCCTCATTTTCTGCAAATCAAAATGTTAGGCCCTTAACCCCACTGGACTTGGCTATTTAAATTAATAATTAGCAAAAAGGCAATTTGTTCTCCAAATTAATGCACATAACGTGAATGTGTCCGTTTGGGTTTCAGGAAACTAGATGGACTTTGGTTTAGGCTATCTTAATGAGACATTATGCGGATAACATAACTGATTATGCTAGTGTTTACTATGATGCATGAACAGTTCAATAGAGTAAGGTTTCTATTTTTAAATTGCAAGACAAGTTACCCTTGAGCGGATAATTCATGAGGGAAAGGCACGGAACAGTCGACTACACCGTTTATCGATGGGTTTTACCGCAAATATGTCGTTGCAATATTTGGGGGGTTTGTAATATTGGAAGGGCTCAACCACTCATTATAAGCGGTTCGATAAAATTTGTATCAGCATGAGTGGAATATGATGTTAGAGATTCAATTACAATAATGAATCAAATTACATGTATTTTCACATTCATAAGATAAATGATTACAATGATTGCTCGAAATTACAACAGCATTGAAATAACAAAGCAGTAAAGAAAGCAGTTAAAAGAATGAAAAGATATGAAGAGCGAAGTTAGTAGTTTTAATGAAATAATCAAGGACAGGAAATAAATGTTATTAAGTAAGAAATAAAGTGACTAACGAAAATAATGGTAAAAGGCTTAAAGAAAATCCCCAGCAGAGTCTCCATGATGTCGACGCCCCCCTTTTTCTCTCCCGATGGAAAGTAATCGGGTTTGCGACATTATGGGTAGAATGACTCTTTTATCCTTTTTTGGGAGGAATTTGGGCTATGAAGTTTGAGGAGTCGCCACCTAGTGATCATAGTGCAGTAGGACACTTTTTTAGAAAAGAAAAAGGATTCGAATGAAAATCAGAGTTTGGGTAAGCGCTTGAAATTATCTCGAGGGGAAGGTGTTAGGCACCCTCAAGATCCACTAGTATGGTTCTCGCCTTACTTAGATGTGACTTTAACAGGAAAATAAATAAAAAAGCATAGTTTGCACATAAGAAATACGAACTTGTTGACAATTTTGAAAGAAGGGTGGCACAAGTAAAAGGGAATTTTAAATAAAACATTTAAATAAAGAAATAAATGTAAGGAGGGTCCTAAGTTTAACTATAATACGGATCATCCGGCGCAATATCTAGAACATGTTCCCAAAGAGGGATCGCCTTATGATATTAGCGCATCGTCATCATCTCCACATTCTACCCTTTTTATCCCGTTAAGGTATTTAAGTACGTTTAGTCTCGTTTACTTGTTGCATGCTAGTACCCGTCCTAACCTAGCCGTCTCGGGGTATTTGGACTTCTAATCCTAAAAGGAGAGAAAGGGGATTAGAGCATATATGGACTTCAAAGGTAAAAAAACTAAGGTGTCAGTCAAAAATAAATAGCACGTAAGAGAGGAAAACAAACATACAAAGGCTTCACATAAACCCCTTAAGCCATATATCAATTATTTTAGCATGACTTGCATTACTGATTTGATCTTAAGCTTAAAATTGATAGTGGATAAATCAGTTTAACACATAAAGTTGGATAAATAAATCGACTTTGAGCCCCTCCAGTTTGTTAGAACTTGAGGTATTTTAAAATGAGTAATTTCAGAAAGCGCTAATTTTAGACAAGGATTTGTAAAGAAGAATTTTGGAAACATGGAATTGAAATTTGCAGAAGTTCAGAAATGGCTTGCAAAATAGTCGAATTGCTTAAGTAAGATCATACAGGAAGGAGTTTTTGTCGAAAAGCATTGAAGTGCAAATTTAGGTAGAAGACTAAAGAGTTAGTTGTAGAATAAAATGCAAGTATGGAATTTTAAAAGACTCTATAGATTCAGAATAGTGTAAAAGACAGACTTGTCTAGATTTCAAAAATAGACAGCATTGGAAATATTTTAATGAAAGTGTTTAACAAATTAGGCGAGCTTGAACCCTATAGGCATGATATCTATGTTTTGATTTTTTGCTTCTTTTAGAGCATTTAGGGACCTATTGTTTGCCTAGCGTTTTTACGTAGTTCCCATAGACATGATTTCTATTATGCTTGCAATACAAAACTCCTGTAGACATGATTTCTAGATGCAATGTTAAAATCCTATAGCCATAATTTCTTGATGCAATGTTAAAATCCTAAGGCATAATTTCTAGATGCAATATTAAAATCTTATAAGCATGGTTTCTAAGTGATTTACAATATTGAAGTCCTATAGACATGATTTCTATCCATTGACTGATGCAACAATATAAACCCTCCCACACCCTTTCACTGTATTCCCCAAGTTCTTTTTACAAAGCTTGTTACAACAGTGGAAGGAAAAAGACCAAAAAATAAATACATCAAAGCTAATAGACCCGAGGAAGCCCAAAGCAACCTTAATGTCCAACACATGTATTTTACCAAATCCGGGCTCCAAATTCCAAGGCTTTATCTTAGAGTGTTTCAAAGTTCCAAGGGCTTTTAGGAAGCCCAGGAAATGCTTACACCCTAAAAAATAATTAGAGTGGTGCAATGTATAGACTTACCAGCCCTTAGGAATCCATGTTCAGAGGGAAATCTAGGGTCCCTAAATATGGCTTACCACGGGGAGGTGGGGGGGGGGGTAGGACTTAAAGAACTAAGAGTAAGTTTAAAAGTGAGGAAATTAGGGGAGACCAAAGCAAAGGGTGGTCATACCTAGTCATGAATGGGACGGGCACACCCCTGACCCTTTACATGGCTTGAACAAATAAGAGCAGAGTTGAGAAAGTAATACTTAGGCATATATGGTGATTAGGACACCACTAGACCTGAGTCGAGCTCAGCACGTAATTGGGGTTAAGGGAATGGGACTGATTTGAGTATAGGTTTAGAGAAACATGGTTCTAAACTAAGGGTGGCAATACAGTTCCACCCTAGTCTAAAACAATACTCATATAAAAAGGGGTATTAAAGGGAAGCGGAATTACATAAAGGCATTTGTAACAACGTAGTGCTTTTCTCATGTTTTCATACTGTCAGGCATTTATTATGATTATTACTTTGGGTCAAAGTACTCACATTGCTCCTTGCGTCGTGCGTGCAGATCCAAGCGTCCCTGAGGTGATTACGAGCTCTTCAGCCGTCCAGTTCCCATCAAAGTTATCGAGGTAGCTGAATTGCTTTCACAAACCCGATGTGCTCCCTCTATCTTTTACATTTTAGTACTCTAGACTATCTATGTATTAGGAGTTGACATCTTGTATTAAAGGCTCAGACTCGTGACACCGGATCTTTTGGGATTTTGTAGAGATATTTTTATGACTTTTATTCTTATTTCATATATTGTTAAGACTTCTATTGATGTTAAGTTGGCATTTTGTTCTGTTAATCACTAATGAATTCTATAGAGAAGGGATTGTGAGTGTTAATGGTCGTGCTTGCCTAGCATTGTGTTCGGCGCCATCACGACCAAGAAAAAGAAGTTATTAACATTATCTAGGACCACAACATATGCCAAGTATACCTGCCAGTTGGCCCAAGTAAAGGTTAGTTTTTAAGAATGACAAAGGAACTCAATATGATCCTGGTCCACCACTTAGGTGCACAAAATTGGGCAGATTCGATCATGTGGGTTTCATGTGAAGCTGATAATCTTAACTTGGTGTATTTAGTATCTCCTGATCGAAAGGGTTATATAATTAATAAGGAGAAGAATTCCTTAATTAAAGAGAACACTGTCCAAGATAGGGAATTAGTTAGAAGTTGAAATCAACTTGAACTTTTCCGCCAAGGAAGACTTGTATCAAAACTCTAGTTATTTCATCATTTATAACTCTATGAATTGCAGGATGTTCTCCTATTACAAGGGTTACCCAAAAATGCAGACGTTAAATGTGAATTGGGAAAAAATTAGCAAGGCTTTTTGCAAGCAGTTCTTGTGTGATTCAAGTGTGCAAACCTGAAGCTACATGAACCAGATTGAAGAACCAGCTCCATAAAGAGTTTTATGTGTCTTTATTTATTTCTAATTCAATTTTTTCATATTGTACCTTTCTGATTTTATAAAAGCAATTGTATTAGGTACCTAGAGTGTTCAATTTAGAGTTAACTTGAATTTGACGCAATAGTTAGAGGTTGGTTGCTACAACGAGATTAGAGGTAATCCTTAGGTTTACAAATACTTTTGTAAATGTTGTTTTGGATCAGTGATTTAGTGAAGTGTTGTGGAAAATCCGACTGAGTAGTAGGTCGTGTTTTTTTCACCTTTTGAGGCATGTATTTTCCAGGTAAAATATTTGTGTTCTTTATTTTTATATTTATCATTTAGCAACTGTAGCAGTTGGAACACATAGAAGAACCAGGTCCTTTATAAGCAGTCTAAGCAAAATATTAGGTACCATACAAATCACCCACCCCTCTAGTGTGGTATTAACATATAAAACATCAATTGGTAGTAGAGCGAGTCGTACTTGTAGAGGCTAAAACCTTAGGAAAAGATCAAGATAAGTGCACGACTGAAGAATCTGTGTGCGTTTGATGCATTTTTATCCATCATTGAACCCAAAAATATTGTTGAGGCTTTGCAAGATGCAGATTTGGTCAATGCTATGTAGGATGAACTAAATCAATTTGAGAGAAGCCAAGTCTGGCATTTGGTTCAAAGAACCAAGGATAGATCAGTCATTGGGACAAAATGGGTCTTCAGGAACAAACTAGATAAAGATGGAATGGTTACAAGAAACAAGGCAAGGCTGGTGGTTCAAGGCTATAGTCAAGAAGAAAGTATTGACTATGATAAGACTTTTGCTCCAATTCCTAGACTTGAAGTAATTAGACTCCTCATAGTCTTTGATGCACATATGGAATTCACTCTTCATCAGATGGATGTAAAAAGTGCCTTCCTAAATGGTTACCTCGAGGAAGAAGTGTTTGTGAAATAACCTCTAGGTTTTGAAAGCAAGGAGTTTCCTGAGCATGTGTACAAGCTGGATAAGACTCTATGCGGTTTCAAGCAGGCCCCAAGAGCTTGGTATGAAAGATTGTCAGAATTTCTACTGGATCATGGGTACAAAAGAGGTAAAATTAACAATACTTTTTTCCTAAGGGAAAAAGGTAAAGATCTTCTTGTTGTTCAAATATATGATGATGACATAATATTTGGGGCCACTACAAATAGCTTGAGTAAGCACTTTGAAAAATTAATGGGAAATAAATTTGAAATGAGTATGATGGGTGAACTCAACTTCTTCTAAGGTTTGTAGATCAAACAAAGGCCAAATTGAACTAGGATCCATCAGCAGAAGTACACAAAAGAACTAATCAAAAAGTTTAAAATGAAAGAATACAAAGAAATAGAAACTCCTATTGCTACTGCCACTAAGTTATATATTGATGAACCTGGTTCAACAATTGATCAGAAGCTGTATAGGGGTATGATTGGTTCACTTTTGTATTTAATTGCTAGCAGACCTGACATTGTTTTTAGTTTATGGCTTTGTGCTCGTTTCAAGGCAAATCAAAAGGAGTCACACTTGAAAGTTGTCAAAAGGATATTGAGGTATTTGAAAGACACCACTGATATGTATTTTTGGTATCCCAAAAGTAGTAATTTTGACTTAATTCGATATGCTAATACTAATTATGTAGGTTTCCTAGTGGATAGGAAGAGCACCTGAAGTATGCACACTTCCTAGGTTCTTGTCTCGTATCATGGGCTACCAAAAAGAAGAATTCAGTAGCTCTCTCTACAACTGAAGCTGAATATGTTGATGCTGCTTCATGTTATGCTCAATTGCTGTGGATTAAGCAACAACCAGTAGATTTTGGAATTGAAGTGGGGTGCATACCAATATTCTATGATAACATTAGTGCTATAAGTATGACAAAGAACCATGTTCATCATAAAAGGACAAAGCACATAAATGTTAGACATCACTTCTTAAGAGATAACTATGAGAAAGGGTTAATCTCCATGGAATTTTGTGCTACTAACAAACAAATACCTAACATATTCATTAAGGAACTAAGTAGAGAAATATTTTAAAGGAACGGGTTGGAATTAGGGATGATTAAGATCACCTAAAAGGTCCATTTCAGATTGCACGATGAAAAAAACTAAAATTAAAAATGATTTTTTCTGTTTAGGAGTTCTTATTTCATGTAAATATCTAAACTAATTATTACTTAGTCTCATACTTTAACAAGTATACTCATGTGACATGTATGACTCATTGATCTCTTAAAAAGTTTTATATTTTGACATTTGAGTCATAATCAAGTGAAGTTCTACTTGAATAACCTATTTCATCAATATATGCTCATGAGAAAGTTCAGGTATATTTCTAGACTTTGCACAATTAGAAAGATAAAATTATCAGTCATGAGCAGAAGTCCTTGTTACACCAAATGTCCAGAAAATTTTATCCGTTGAGCAATTGAACCAGTTTCATTAACCTAAGAGTCTATATATAACAGGTCTCTTCCCTTAAATTAGTCACTTAGGAGACCCAA
Source organism: Nicotiana benthamiana (assembly GCA_034376525.1). Taxonomy (NCBI): domain Eukaryota; kingdom Viridiplantae; phylum Streptophyta; class Magnoliopsida; order Solanales; family Solanaceae; genus Nicotiana; species Nicotiana benthamiana. The sequence continues at coordinate 47,032,192 of CM067328.1, forward strand.
ATTCTAACTTGATTAGGCTCCTAATTGACCTCTGAAAAGGGTGTCATTGCTATCCTAATCATGACCACTCTTTAAAAACCCACCTAATAACTCAAAACCATCACCCTAAGTCTTATATTTCTGATTATCTGCCTTATTCTCCAAAAAATCCCTAAAATTTCTAGAAATTCTTTTCTATGTCTAATCCTCAAGATAACCCCCGAACTCCCCCGTAAGAATCCCCCAACACCTCATCTTCAACTCCTCCTAGTGAACCCATAAATCCCTGATTTCGTTGCCAGAAAACGTTAGCTAGAGAAACAGTTGCATGTGGTCCTTTTAGGGAAGTCTTGAACGAAAAACTTACAAGTTATTCAAAAGAAGGAATGTTACAACCAACGAAAGAGACTCAAGCTTTGAATCTGAGAAATTTTCATCTCTGCTATTGAAAGAGAAGAACATGGGTCTTCCGACAATGATAAGAGTCAAGAAACCCAGGATAGGTAAACATCTATTTATTAATTTCAAATGTATTAGACAACAACAACTACCCAGCATACTCCCACCAGGTGGGGTCTGGGGAAGGTAATATGTAGACAGCCTTACCCCTACCCAAAAGGGCAGAGAGGCTGCTTCCAAGCGACCCTCGGCGCATAGGACAGAATGAAAAGCTGCATTGGAAAACAAAGATAAAGTTAGGAACCAAGACAAGACAAAACACAATAACAAAACAAAGCATAAGTAATCCTGCAGAAATAGCGTAAATGATTATGTAAACATAGGAAACATAAATACCGTCTCATGCGACAATAACAAGCGACAACTATCATATTACCAACCAAGAGGGGACCTACGCTAAAACACTAGTCATCTACGGGTAACCCTACTATCCCACACCCAACCCCGGGTGGGGCGAACGAAGGACTCTAAGAGCCCCTAGCCTGCAACCCTGATTCTAGACCTCCAGATTCCCCTATCAAGGGTCAAGTCCTCGGTAACCTGCATACTAGTCATGTCCAGCCTAATCACCTCTCCCCAATGCTTCCTAGGCCTCTCTCTACCCCGCCGACCACCAACAATCTCCAGCCGCTCGCAGCTCCTCACCGGGGCATCGGGACCCCTCCTCCGTACATGCCCGAACCACCTCAGCCTCGCTTCCCGCATCTTCTCATCCACCGGGGCCACCTCTACCTTCTGTCGAATAACTTCATTCTTAATCTTATTTAGCTTGGTGTGCCCACACATCCACCTAAGCATCCTCATCTCAGCAGCTTCAAATGTATTAGAAAGGGAGGATAATAGGTTTGTTCTGGTAGGGTCGCTCAAAAATGTGTAAGGGGCCGAATCTAGTAAAAGGAGAAAGAAAAAAAAGGGAAAGGTTTTAGCTATATGTGGTAGTGGAGAAGAGGGAGATATGATGTCAGGGGGAAGCTGGTCAGGTGAAGCTCAAAGACCTGGAGGAGCCAGGCATGGTAAGATTGTTGACTTTACTAGAGGCACAAGGATGGAAGGACATGGTCCTTCAGTGGACGGAAAATTTTCCAGAAAGGAACTTGTTGAATTCATGGCTAATGGAACTGTAAAGAATGGGTTGTTAACCAGTATAATAAAGGGGGTGAAGGTGAAATGTGATGCACCTAAGTTGGGAAGAATCTTGAACATTCCAAGTGAGGGCTATGATGATTACACAAGTCAAAGGTGGCCTTGTCTGGATGGTCTGCCTATTGAACTTTAAATCGCTAGGAACTTCTGCGACACTATAGATGCTGAGGAGGTGCCTGAAGCTAGGGCTATTTAAATGAGTGAGATGAGACCAGAGCATAAAGTGCTCTTTGAATTTGTGAACAAATGCCTTCTTCCTACACCAGAGATGAAGGCATATAGAAAAATACATGGACCTAGTCCTCATGCAATGCTTGGTTGAAGGAAAGCATATTGACTGGCATGCTTTCATTATTAAGCTGCTAGAAAGGGTGCTCAATGGTTCAAAGGCTCATGCCATCCCATATGGGTTTATTCTGACAATTGTGCTGGACAAGCTGAAAGTTCCTTGAAGAAATGGGAAATACCTTCCAGCAAAGAGCATTTTGGCATCATGACTCTCCAGGCCTATGATTATCTCCTCGGTGTATGCCTTGTTGAACCTGGTTCATCAGTGAAGACTCCAGTAAATAGTAAGGTTAGAGCTTTGGTTTAGGAGGTAGGTACAAAGGATGTTGAGATTGCAAGGCTTCAAGCTCGAGTAGTTGAACTGGATGAAGAGAGGTAATGGGTTAAGAGCTGAACTTGCAAAGGAAAAGGAAAGCAGTGAAGGGATGCTCCAAACTGTGCTTAATCTGCTACAGACCCAACCCTCTAACTCCTCAAACCCTTAGGTTTCCTTGTCCTATTTTGAACAAGTCTAGAAAACCCCTCAGTGACCCATATTCGGGACTTCCTTTTGTTTTTTCTCATGGTTGGTAGTTTTGGTTCTTTCTTTTTGTGGACTGTTATGTATATGCAATGCTTATCAATGACAATGTGCATTTCTCTTGCATTATGTTAATTCTGATCTTATAGTTATTTTTGGCAAGTTGATTTTTGATTAGCTAAAGCATGCTTTCATTTGTTGTTTCCCCAGTGGCCATGAGTATTAATTTATACTCCTGCATTTACATTTTTTATGCAACTTTTCGATGATGCCAAAATGGGGAAGATATTTTGCTTAAACTTTATTATCAAAACAATGATGTTTATGACCTAATTAAATCTGTCCCTTAATGATAAGCTAAAATTTTAAGTGTTGATATTTTTGCTGAGTTCTGCAGGTTCTCTTATTAGTCAAAGCACATAGTTTGTCATTATAAAAAAGGCTTAATTTGTTGGCCCAAGTTAGGTTGAAGTTTTGAAGTTTGGCAAATGAACTCAGTGATGTACCTAGTCCATCTGATGTGACATAGTATATATCAACCATTTCATACGAGATGCACGTGAGGAAGATATGTCTTTAAGATCTAGCAACAATATATTCTGAACAAATCAAAAATATTGCATTTTTGGATAAGGAGAACCGTCTCCTTATGAGGAAAGAACATAACCCTAATCTAGGATAAGGGTTGGAGTTTGTATTATCCAAGGACTCAATATCGTCGAAGGATAAGCAATGGAGTCTCAATGAAACTCTAATTACTAACTCAATAAATAGCTGAGTTTGTTCTCTTTACAGGTATTGCACATACGCGGAAATAAAACATAATTGAGAGCAAAAGAGCAAGTTTTTTTTGCAAGATATATATGTGAGATATAAGAATGCACGCCTGAAGCTACTTGAACGATATAGAAGAACTAGTTCCATTGTGTTGATTCATATTCTAGTTTAATTGTAGTAGGTGTTTTTATATTGTACCTTTCAGCTTATTAGAATCAATTGTATTAGGTACTTTGAGTATTCAAGTTAGAGTTAACTTGAAAGTGTCGCAACAGTTGATAATGTGTACGCAACTGGGATTAGAGTTAATCCTTAATTTTAAAAAGAGTCTTTTTAAATGTTGTTTTGGCTCAGTGATTTTAGTGGAAGATTTGGAAAATCCTACTGAGTAGTAAATCGTAGTTTCTTCACCTTTTGAGCAAGGTATTTTCCACGTAAAAATCTCTTTGTTCTTTATTTTAAGTATTTATTGTTCCACAAACGACAGTAGTTGGAACACTTAGAAGATTCAGGTTCTTCTAATATGAAAATTGGGTACCAAAAAAATCAACTACCCCTCTTGTGTGGTATTGACGTTTAACATTATCCTTTATTTTATTGATGAATATGAGGATCTAAACAATGAAATGAACAACTGTCTAAGCAGTGTGTGATTTTATAAGCCAAGTGTAAAAATCTAAAATGTTGGGCTAGTGAAAGTGATACACAAAACCAGGTTCTTGAACTTGACACTAGTCTCCTAGAGCTTAGATCTGAAAATTTAAAATTGAAATTAGGAATTGGTAAAAATAAAGTAGATCACACAAAACTCACTTTAGAAGAAAATTTAGGAAAAAAGAACGATGAGTTATACAAAAGAGATGGGCATATAAGAGTCCTTATGGAGGATCTAAACAAGGTTAAGCACGAGCTAGACAAAATCTGTAAATGGAACAGGTCATCCGATGCACTTCCATGGCTATACGAACACCATGGTAGCAACTGGTTACTATAAATCTGAATGTATTGCAAAAGAAAAGGTTAGTCCAAAGAAAAAAGAATTTGTTCAAGGGAAAAAATAGGCTGCCAAGTTAGGCTAAAAAGAATCTGATTCTCCCTTTTGCCTATAGAAAAGGACCCAAACTAGTTTGGGTTCCTACGTCTAACCCCTAATTTCTTTTTGTGGGTTCAAGTGAAGGGGAGCAGTCAAATATGGTACATGGATAGTGGCTGCTCAAAGCATATGACAGGAAGCAAGAACTAGTTCCTTTCACTTGAGGACCTGAAAAAAGGTAATGACTTCGTAGGAAATGGGAAGAAAGGTGAGATAATTGGGATTAGAAAGGTAGGTAAGACTCATTCTCACTCTATTGAGAATTACTACTTGATATATGGCCAAAAATATAGCCTAATAAGACAATCACAATTATGTGATAGAGGTAACTTGGTAGCATTCAACTCCACCAAATGTTTTGTGATTAATCTTACCAAGGACAAGATTGTTTTGGAGGGAAAAGAGTAAACGATACATACATTGTAGATTTTTCCTCACTTTTAGAAAATGAACTCACTTGCTTAAGTGTGTTGGACAATGATCTCTTCCTTTGGCAAAAGTGACTTGGACATGCAAGTCTGAGTCAACTCAACAAATTAGTCTCCAAAGATTTGGTGATAGGGATGCCTAAAATCAACTTCAAGGAAGACAAATTTTGTGAGGCTTGTGCAAGGGGGAAGAAGGTAAGGTCCTTTCTTAAATACAAGAAAGTGGTAAGCACCAACAGAAATGGAACTGGTCCAAATGGATCTCTGTGGTCCTACGAGAACATTAAGTAGTGGCTGTAAAAGACATGTGATGGTTCTCGTTGATGATTACTCTAGGTTTAACATTCTTTTTAACATGTGGGTCACTTAAAGGGAGAAAGATAAATATATCCCATCTTATGGCATTTAGATGCAAGTGCTTTGTGCACAAAAATGGAAAAGACTTCCTAGGTAAATATTATCCCAGAAGTGATGAGGGAGTATTCTTGGGATATTCTTCACATAGTAAAGCTTATAAGATATACAGTAAAAGAACTATATGTGTAAAAAAATATATATGCTATTTTTTTTAAACTAACATTCTTTCTAAGAGGCAAGAACAAGATAATGAAGAGATTGGCTTGATAAAAATTCAAATGGCGAAACCACGATCCAGTGTGAAGATGAATCACAAGAAGGAACATGTCCTTCTACTTAGGCAACATGGTTAGGGGAACTGACTAGAGAGGAACTAATCATCAATCCTCGACGGAATCTATCAATGATCCTATTACTTGGTAGCAAAACTAGGAAGGAAAAACCAAAGAAATTGACACTCATATTGCAACATTCACGAAATTGGATATAGATGAACGTGGTTCATCTGTTGACCAGAAGTTGTATAGGGGAATGATTGTTTCTCTTTTATATCTTACTACTTGCAGACCTAACATTACGTGCTGTGTATGTCTTTGTGTTTGATTTCAGGAAAATCCAAAGGAGTCCCAATTGATCAATGTAAAGAGAATATTGAGGTACTTGAAAGGTACCACTGACCTTTTCTTTTGGTATTAAAAAGTAGTAATTTTAGCCTAGTGGGATATACTGATGCTGATTATGCAGGTTTCCTATTGGATAATAAGAGCACCTCACATATGTCACACTTTCTTGGTTCATTTCTTGTGTCATGGGCCACTAAAAGGTAAAATTCAGGGGCCTTATCTACTTCGAAAGTTGAGTATTTATTGTTGCATCATGATTGTTCTCAATTGTTGTGAATCAATAAGTAATTGATGGATTTTGTATTGAAGTTTGTTGCATCCCTATTTTTTGTGATAACACTAGTGCTATTAGTATGACTAAGAATCTGGTTCAACATAAGAGAACTTAGCACATAGATGTTAGACACTATTTTTTAGGGACAACTACGAGAAAGGCTTGATCAGTATGGAGTTTTGTGCTACTGACAAGCAAATTGCATACATCTTCACAAAAGGCTTAAGTAGATAACACTTTGAGAGGAACCAGTTGCAAAAGGAATTATTAAGATCACCTAAAATGACTATTTCAAGCTTAAACAAAAAATGAAAAAATATATTTGGTTAGAAAGTTTGTAAATTGTCTATAGTTGGATAAAATCTTGCCCAGTCTCATATTTTATGTAGTATACTTTTGTGCTACGTGTTAAATTGAAGTATTAACCTATACTGATATTTTCTTTGTTTTGTCAAATTTAGACTTACACAAGAGAATTATCAGTGAAGAACCTAGTTCATGAAGATAACACGGTATGTTTTTTACACTCTGCATAATTTGAAATAACTATATTTGGATCATGTGTAAAGTCCTACAAAATATCAAAGTTCTTTTGAACCTATCCGTTACAAGTGAACAAGTTACATTGAAGACGCATGACCGTATTAAACTACCTAGATTCTTTTGAGTTTGCTACTCAGGGGGAATAAAGTGGTTCATCCGAATTTGAACAGGTATCTTCTAATTCTAAAGTTTCTCTTGAGACAATTTGCTAAAGTTGCTGTAAATTTGGAAAATAGATTTGTAGGATATATAGAGGTAGTGAGACTATAGATTCTTGAGAATTTGTGGTAAAAATGAAAAAAAAAAGCAAGGGTGCTAGGAGTACTGACAAGGAAAATGGGGCAATAGTGGCTGATTCTTCACCCACTCCTGTGAGTTTAACCAAAGACGCATGTGCAATAGTTGTTTGGAGAGATGAATAATGTTCATCAGTAGAGGATACCCTCCCAGACATGCTGAAGAAAGTGACTGAAAGCTATAATACAGCATCTTGATAGAGTTATGAATGTCACCAAAAGTCATACCATTTTGTATGGCTACATTCTCACAACTGTGTTTACATATTTCAACGTATATAAAAAATGTTGGGAGGTTAGTACAAGCGTGAATCATTTTTGGGTTAATACTCTACTTTCTTACGATTATGAAGTCAATGTCACTCCTAAAGAAACTAGTTCATCCAAAAAGGTACCAGTGAATAGCAAGGTCAGTGCATTGGGGCAAGAAAGTGAGGCTAAGGATGCTGAGATTGAAAGGCTGAAGAAGAGGTTGGTTGAGATGGAGACTAAGAGAGATGCTCTCAGAACTGATATGGAAAGAGAAAAAGAGAAGAATGATGGCATTCTTCAAGGTGTGCTGAAACTACTCCAAGTCAAAAATCAAGCACCTAGTTCTTCGCAGCCTTGAGTCTCCTAGCCTAGTGTAAATCAACCAGTGACCCAGTTTAATATGTTTTGTTTCTTTTTTGTTTGCTCATGTTTTCAGTATTTTTATTATTCTTACACTTTGTGGTAAAATCTTATAAATCATCAAGGAAATTCACTATTTTTTCCCTAACTATTTGTTCATATTTCTTTGATGGTTAAAATTCCTAGCTTGTTCTATGATGATTAATCTATGATTGCATTTGAAGTAGCCCGAGTGGCCATGAGTAACTTTTAAAATCTGGTTAATCACAATTTTTATGCAACGTTTTGATGATGCCAAAAGGGGAAAAAAGGTTGTGCTTTAAACAAGCGGTGTTTACACTTTGAATAGTGATGTTTATAACCTAATGTACCAGATCCTTAATGATAAGTTATAAAAAGGGATAATATTTCTAACATTGTGTTCATGTTGAACTGAGTTGAAACAAGGCCTAAGCTTATTGAAACCACATAGTTTTTCATCATCAAAAAGGGGGAATTTGTTGGCCCAAGTAAAAGATTGTTTTGAAGACTGGCAAAGGAACTCAGGATCAACCGGGTCAATCACTCAGGTGCACAAAATGGGTAGATTCGAGCATGTGGCTTGCATGTGAAGGGGAAAAGCTTAGCTTGGTGTATTTAATATCTCCTGGAGAAGAATTCCTTAATCAAAGAGAACACTATCCAAGATAGGGAAAGAGTTAGAAGTTGAAATCAACTTGAACTCTTCCACCAACGAAGAGTTGCATCACAATTCTAGTTATTTCTTCATCTACTAACTCTATAACTCTAGGATGTTCTCACATTACCGGGGTTTCATCAAAATGCAGAAATGAAACGTGAATTGGTAGAAAAATAGCAAGGCTTTTTGCAAGCAGTTCGTGTGTGATCCAAGTGTGCAAACCTGAAGCTACATGAACAAGATTGAAGAACTAGCTCCATAAAGAGTTTTATGTGTCTTTCTTTATTCATAGTTCAATTTTAGTAGGTGTTTTTTTATATTGTACCTTTCAGTTTTTCTAGATGCAATTGTATTTGGTACCTAGAGTGTTCAAGTTAGAGATAACTTAATGTTGTCACAACAGTTAGAGGCTGGTTGCTACAACGGGATTAGAGGTAATCCTTAGGTTTACAAAGTGTTTTGTGAATGTCATTTTAGCTCAGTAATTTGGTGAAGCGTTGTAGAAAATCCTACTGAGTAGTAGGTCATGGTTTTTTTTACCTTTTCAGCCAAGTGTTTTCCACGTAAAATCCATGTGTTCTTTATATTCTGTATTTATTATTTCGCAACCGTAGTAGTTGGAGCACATAGAAGAACCAATTCCTTCATAAGCAGCTTAAGCAAAAAGTTAGGTACCATACAAATCTCCTACCATCTCCCTCTTGTGTGATATTAACGTTTAAAACATCACTGCTTAGATTCTATCCGACAATGGAAAGAAATTCATATGTAGAAAGGTATCAGAGTTCCTAGAAGCAAATAAAATAAAGAGGATTTTATTGACATTGTACCACCCAAATGAAAATGGACAAGCTGAGAAACAAAAAAAAACTATTCATTCAAAACCTGAAGAAAAGGTTAGACGAGGCACAGGGAAAATGGAGAGAAGTTTTACCCAAGGTCTTTTGAGCATACAGAACAACATCGAAGTCTGGCATGGGATCCACCCAACTTTCTCTAGTATATGGCTCTGAGGTCCTCATCCCCGTCGAGGTCGGACAACTCAACACTAGGTTTCTACATACATTAGAGGAGTCAAATCACAAGGCTATGAATGCTAGCCCCAAGCTATTAGATGAAAATCAAGAAGGAACGTTTGTTCGGATGGCCGCGCAAAAGCAAAGAATCGAAAGATACTACAATAAAATAACAAACCTTCGACATTTTGGAATCAGTGACTTAGTTCTAGGAAAGGTCACCCTTAGTACTCAAGACCCGAATGAAAGGAAATTAGGCTCGAATTGGGAAGGACCATACCGAGTACTCGCAGTTCTTGGTAACGAATCTTACAAACTTAGTATAATGGAACGTGACAACTACCAAACAATTAGAACATACTGTTACTCAAATGATACTACTTCTAAGGTATGAATTTATCCTTTGTCCGTTTGAGTTTAAAACTAACTTATTATAGAGTTTTGATCGAAATTATCGAAGGCAAGCGATCTCGAAGATACATTTTTACACGAAGACCTTATGTTTTAAAGCATGTGTTGCACTCTTTTTACATTAGATCGGATTTTGTCCCAATGGTTTTTTACCGGCAATGTTTTTAGCGAGGCAACAACTATGTGCTACCTAAGGAGAACTCAACAATATCCAATGCTTCTTTTCAATCAACCTCGAGTACTGGGGGCATCACCTTGGGGGTTATATTTTCAAGAAAAATACTTCACGCCTAAGAGGGCCTTGATAAGAAAACTTTGTAATGTGCCAAATGGTTTTATGAACCGTGTCCATATAGAATAGTCGAGCCCTGGCAACAAAACATGTAAGTATGTGTCAAATTATCTGAAGAAGCATTTTGTTTATATCAAGAATACATTTGCATCTCAAAGATGTTTAGAATTAAACGAGCTCTACACTTATAATCCCATGTGAAGCGGCTGAAGAGACAAAATGCAAATATAACTCCGAATAATCGAGGACTATCATCCACAATTAGCACACTCGAGTTATCAAAAGGGCATCCCTTCGAAGCAAAGGCCAAGGCTAGTATACCCGAGGACTAACTTTATGGACGGTTCGAAAGGTTATTGGGAAACAAGTCCAAGTGACATACCAGAAAGCTACGACAATATTAAAGACTATAGTTATATACAAAGGCTACGGCCAAAGTAATGCGTCTCGGAGATGTCCGACTTCTACTATGAATTATAGACCTTCAAACACTTTGGAAAAACTGATTAAATCAGGCTCCCCTAAGCAATTGAAAAATATAAAGGGCTTTGATAAATTCAGCCATCGAATAACCTAAGGGCTTCGATAAATTGAGACCTCGAATAATCTATAGGCTTCGGTAACATCAGCCTTTTAAAAACCTCAAGATGTATTCGATTATGTTTACACAAAAAAATTATTATAGGTTTCCGTTCAGCAAATCTTCGATAAACCCAATAGGTACAAAAAACACATGCTTAGGCATAACTATATTTTTACTAAGTCTTTTTGCAGAAAATAGGAAAAAATTATATAGCCATTCTAGAGGCCGAATTGGACTAATGAGCCTAAGGCCTATCTAAATAATCCTAAGTGCAAAAACATATATAATTCTAGACCTCGTTCTCGCTCATGTCTGATTCGAGAGTATGGACATCTCAAGCTTACATTGAATCAATTAAAACTTTGCTCAAGGATTAAAGAGATTCGATAAATTCAGCCCTTGAAAAATTCCTTAAGATGTGTTATATTTATCAACAAAAACCTAGGGTTTATTATATTCCAATTCCAAACCAATACTCGGACTGATCACTTGAGTTGTACCAATGAAGTATTCCATAAATAAAGACAAAATGAATATCAACACAAGTCAAAAATAAGATAAAAAGGTCTTGTTGTATTTCCGAAATACGATTATAAAAGATATTTAACAAGAGATACTTGCACCAAAAATACGAAAACAATATAAGGAAACCTAAATCTACTTCTGGGCCACATCTCCGGTAGCTGCATCTTCAGGAGCCGCATATTCGAGAGCCTCACCCTCGGGGACTTCCTCTTTGTCTCCTCTACTCACGGAGCCAACGACTAAATCATCCTCATCAGAAAGCAAACCAGCGACCTCTTCTTCCAAATTCTTCGTCTTTCCAATATCGAGTAAGAGATCGAAGCCGCGAGCATGTACCACCTCGAGGGTTTCCCTCCGGGACTACCGCCTGGCATGGTTAGAATAACAAGGTTAAACCATAAGCGTGATCTCAAGAGTCAAAAACATACTTGTTTGAATAGCTGCCGGTCCTCATCGAAAACAAAAGAAGCATCTGGGTTGGGGCAATCCTTTATCCCATCAAGGTATTCTCGAAAGATATCAAGCCCTTAGTGGCACGTCCCCACATCGGGTGTTCTCATGTTCCATGCATATCAGACTTTCCCCTGAGAGAACTTAGGGCCAGGTGGCGAATCATCCATATTGATTACCCCAAGCAATCCACTCGGGGATTTCTCTTCTATTTAAAGGGCATGGGGACCACGCCCCTCGGTCTCACCTACCAAATGACCTCCAAAATGAGCTGCTCTTTTTCTGCCCAATGGCTTGGGGACTTTTCTTGCACTTCCCTCAGAGATTTCTGCGGTTCTATAATGAACTACATCTGTCACCACAGGTTCGGTAGACTTTGAAGCACATGCGCTTTCTCTTTTATGAGCTACCAACAGGCAATCGTTATCTTATTCTTCTTCCTTATCCCAAATACGTTGGGCAGTTTTCGGGGATAAGGAAGCCATGTCGGGTTTAGGCTTTTGAGCCATGCTTTTCTTAGGCTTCGTGGGAGTTGTAGGCGACCCACTCTTTCTTTTCTTATCTTTGAGAGGCTTTAAGATCTCTACTTCACCAAGCGGGGGTGGCCACATTGAAATGGAGTCTACGAGGCCTGTATATAAACAAAGTAAGCATTTCATTGAGAAACACAAATAAACAGACAAAAGAACTCACCATGGTTTTTATCGTCCCATCAGCTCTTGGCCATGTCATGCTAGCACCGATCTAAGTATGAGAAAGTAAAGGCCAGTCTTCGAACCAACTTTCAAGGTCTGGGACGACACCAGAAAACAAAACAATAACTGCACCTGAAAAAGGCGGTTAGATCAAGAAAAAGATGAAGTCGAAATAGAGAAGAGGGAGCAGGGTATAAAAGCTACTATGTATTTACGTTTCATGTTCAAATCATCGGGGAATGGAATTCTCTCAGCATGAATAAGGTCAGAGGTCATGACCCGGACAAACCGTCTCATCCATCCTCTGTCTTTGTCCTCATTGATGCTGGAGAAGAGAGATTTTGGGGATAGGCATTGCAGTTTTATCAAGCTTCTTCATTAAAGTCGAGGGATGTACAACCTGATCAGATGGTCGGGGGTGAAAGGCATCCCATCAATCTGGCTTGAAAAAAATATGATCAACTGAACGATTTGCCCGGATGATGAGTAGATATGGCCAAGAATCACTTTGTATCATTGGCAAAAGTCATGAATAACTGGATATATGTGACACATAGCTGGATTCATGTGGCCCTTGTTGAATTGGTAGGTATACACGCTTATGTACCCCTCTTTATGTGTGGTGATGTCCTCATCAGGAGAAGGGATCACTATGTCTTTGTTCTCTCATGACAAACCTCTTTTATCTACTCAAGCTCGTCCTTGGTTATCATACAGATGTATCGAGAGATGGACTCACATCGGCCTGGTGCTGATAATGGTTTTTCAATCCTCAAATTGGATGTTATTTCACACGGCAGGGAAATACATTCATCAATACGAGGTGGCACTATCGCTTTACATTTTGTCGGTCGAGAAGATGAAGAAGCTTTTTTCTTTTTGGGGAACCGATTTAGATGTCTTAGCCATTGTGAAGCAGAAATTCAAGAAAATAGAGAGGTTAATGATGAAGTAAGAGCAAATAGAAGAGAAGGGAGAACTCAGGAAACTTGAAAGGGCTGACGAGATTTTGAGAATAAAGTTTGCATAAGCTGTTTAGTTGATCTATTTATAGAAGTCACTTAAGCGCACCGAGGAAGCCAAATAGTTGGCTGTTTGTCGCCTCCAACTAATTACTTTTGGAACCTCACAGAAAGAAACATTTCAGTCACCGCAACCGTTGATGTCATGAGATTAGCATCAAGATCGAGACATCGAGTATCGAAGATCAAATAGTTTCTTATCGACCTACTCTAAGAAATGCGGGGACTATCTGTATACGGGTCAAACTTGTATGCCTCCAACTTATTAGCTCGAGGAACAATCCTAAGCCCGAGTCTAGGCGAGGTCGAACCCAATGGGCCAGACTCGAGAAGGAAGATAGAATTCAAGGACCGGAGATAGAAGTACAATTGAGTATGCTTGACCTCGACATAGTACCGTTTTGAATTTGTAACATAATGAGCTAGATTCCTGCCACATCCCCAAGATCATGGCGCAAATCCTGGAATAGGACTGTACTATTCCGTACTAGTCAGTTAGATAGATGTACCAAGAATATTCCTACTGTATATAGAAATATACCTTATTTAATGATGACCTTATTATATAAAGGGGACCCCAATCATTTTTAATATCATCTACTCATTGAGCAAAGAATATTGTGATGACCCACCATGTCATCATGCCATATAGGCACCATTTGACATTTATTAATGCCATGTGGAAGCTTACATAAGAAGAAGGCTAGTATTTGTAAGAAGATTATAGGGAAGTATAGATATTTACTTAGGAGAACCTACATTCGAATTTAGTAAAAACTGAAGGGTAACAACGAAAAGAAGAAGAAGAAGTTGAAGTAGAAGCTATTGAAAAAACTCTAAGTGCCACTATTTGATTTAACTCACCCTAATCAAATTAAGGCCCCTAAGATTTCATTTGCTGCTAAAGAAATTGATTTGGTGGAATGGAAATGAGACATGCTTGTAGTAGGTGCAACAGAGAAGGACTTGGCTTGAAATGAGAATTCAAAGTTCCAGAATCCAATATAGCAAAATCAGACTCAAAATTGGGTCGTTTATTATCTGAAGATTCATCCAAGGAGGATATTAGTGGAAAATCTAGACAATCCACTGTTCTTAGACTTCCTGGTCTTAGCTCGAAGAGGATTTCTCTTGTTGGGCTTGGCTCATCTGTATCATCTACTGCTTCTTATCGCAGTTTAGGAAAGGCTATTGCTGCAGCTGCCAAATCTGCTCAGGCTAGTAATATTGCGGTTGAACTTACTTTTACTTATGAGCTGTCTGCAGAATCAAAGCTTAGCTCTGTCTCCTATATAATAACTGGAGCTACACTTGGGATATTTGAAGAAATAGGTTTAAGTCCGAGTAAAAAAAACTGACCTTGAAATCTTTGTACATTCTTGGACTGGGAGCTGGACCTGAGATAGAGAAGAATAGGTACCCGATCGCGCTTATTGCTGACTTGTTTGATAGACTTGGGCAAGCCAAGTACTATACCAAGGTGGATCTTTTAATGGGATACTACCAAATTCGCATTGCGGAAGGAGATGAGCCTATGAGAGCATGTGTGACGAGATATGGAGCATATAAGTGGTAGGTGATGCCCTTCGGCTTAACAAATCCACGAGCCAAAATTTTCACCCTTATGAAAAAGATTTTTCATCCATACCTTTCGTGGTAGTCTACCTAGACGACATAGTCATCTAAGCAACACCTTGAAGGAGCACATCGAGCACTTAAGGAAGGTTTTCCAAGTCCTGCGGGAGAACGAGCTATACATCAAGAGGGAGAGATGTGAGTTTGCACAATCAAAGGTGCACTTATTGGGCCATGTCATTTGAAATGGAGAGCTACACATGGACGAGGATAAGGTACAAGATATCCAGGAGTGGGAAGAACCTACCAAGTACTTTACTAAGGTGGATCTTTGAAAGGGATACTAGCAGATTCGCATTGCGGAAGGAGATGAGCCTATGACAGCATGTGCGACGAGATATGGAGCCTATGAGTGGTAGGTGATGCCCTTCGGCTTAACCAATGCACCGGCCACATATTTCACCCTTATGAATAAGATTTTTCATCCATACCTTGATTGGTTCGTGGTAGTCTACCTAGACGACATAGTCATCTTTAGCAACACCTTGAAGGAGCACATGAAGCACTTAAGAAAGGTTTTCCAAGTCCTGCGGGAGAATGAGCTATACATCAAGAGGGAGAAATGTGAATTTGCACAATCAAAGGTGCACTTCTTGGGCCATTTCATTTGCAATGGAGAGCTACACATGGACGAGGCAAAGGTATGACATATCCAAGAGTGGGAAGCACCTACAAAGGTAACGGAGTTAAGATGCTTCCTTGGCCTTGTTAACCATTACCGCCGGTTCATTAGTGGCTACTTAGCAAAGGCTGCACCATAGACCTAGTTGCTAAATAAGAACGATCCATAGGTTTGGACGGAGCATTGTCAAAAGGCGTTTAAAGGCCTTAATGCAGTTGTAACAAAGGAGTCAATCTTGGCATTACCTGACTTTTCCAAGACATTTGAGGTACATACAAATGCCTCACCCATCGCCGTTGGGGGTGTCCTAATGCAGGATAAGCATCCCATAGCATTTGAGAGCCGTAGGTAAGAGACGGAGCGGCGTTACATGGTGCAAGAGAAGGAAATGACTGAGATTGTGCATTGCCTTTGTATATCGAGATATTATCTGTTCGGGTTGAGGTTCATGGTCAAGACCGACAATATGGTGACAAACGTAGAAGAAGCTCACACCAAAACAGGTAAGGTGGCAAGACTTCTTGGCCGAGTTTAATTATGTGCTAGAGTACAAGCAGGGCAAAGGTAATGTTGTAGCTGATACCTTGAACCAGAAAGCCAAGCTTGCTGCCATCACTTCAGCAACTTGGGACATTGGTGAGGCTATAAAAGATGGCATGCAACATGATCCAGTAGCCAAACAACTTATCGAGTTAGCCAACTAGGGCAAGACGAGACGTTTTTGGGTAGAAGACTACGTATTACTTACCACTGGTTAGCGGGTCTACGTGCCTATGTTTGGACACATTAGACGACGGATCATAAGGGAGAGTCATGACACAATGTGAGCCGATCACCCAGGTCAACGTCGCACTAGGGTTTTGGTTGTGTCAGTCTACTATTGGCCACGCATGTGAGATGACATAGAGTGTTATGTGCAGACGTGTCTTGTCTGTCAATAGGACAATATTGAACAAGAACAACCCGGAGGACTTTTGGAGCCACTACCCATTGCAAAGCGTCCATGGGAGAGCGTGACTATGGACTTTATCACTTTTCTACCGAAGTTCGACGGTAATGGTACTATTATGGTGGTCATGGATAGATTTTCCAAATATGCCACATTCATGCCCGCCTCACCAGGTTGCATTGCCAAGGAAGCCACCAAGCTATTCTTTAAGAAGGTCGTGAAGTATTGGGGCTTACCAAGGCATATTATTAGTGATCAAGACCCCCGTTTTAATGGAAATTTTTGGAGAGAGTTATTCGACGTACTTGGCACGGAGCTGAACTTTTCCACTAGTTTCCACCCACATATAGATGGACAAACTGTACGGGTCAACGCCTTACTAGAATTCTACCTGAGGCATTATGTAAGAGCACATTAGAAAGATTGGGCAAGGCTCCTAGACATCACCCAATTCTCTTATAACTTGCAGCGGAGTGAGTCCACGAGGCGGACATCATTTAAGCTAGCCACATGCCAACAACCACAAACTCCACATTCATTACCAACCGCATTCGAGGGAAAGAGTTTGGGGGCTTATCATATGGCCAAAGGATGGGAGGAACAACTTGACACTGCTAAGTCCTACTTGGATAAGGCAGATAAGAAGATGATGAAATTTGCGGACCGGAAGCGGCGTCCCACAGACAATAGAGCTGTGGACATGGTCATGGTTAAGTTTAACCCAAGGAAGTTCAAGGCACTACGGGGCATGCATAAAAACTTGATTCACAAGTACGAGGGGCCATTTACAATCATCGCTAAGATAGGAAAGATCTCATACAAGCTTGATATGCTAACATATATTAAGATCTATCATGTCTTCCCTGCCAGCATGCTTAAGCCATATCATGAAGATAAGGATGATCCAAGTAGCCAATCAAGTCGGGCACCAATGACTATCACCGCCTCGCATGATCGGGAGATTGAGGCTATCATAGATTACCAATCCAGGAAAAAACAAGGGCAAAAAGCCACCACTATGTTCCTCGTCCATCGGAAAGGGCAATCACCAGAAGAGGCCATGTGGGAATGATATGAAGACATGTGGCTATTCAAAGATAAGATCTGAGAGTTTATGCAACAGCATTGCACTGCGATCGTCGCAATATTGGGTAGGGGAGAGTGTGTTGACCCGCCATGTCATCATGCCACGTAGGCACCATTTGGCATTTACTAATGCCATGTGGAAGCTTACATAAGAAGAAGGCTAGTATTTTGTAAGAAGATTCTAGAGAAGTATGGATATTTTCTTAGGAAGAACCTAGATTCTTATGAATTTGCAAGGAAAGTCCTTGGAATCTTCTACGCTTGTAGAGAATACTAGAGAAAGCCCTTATCTTGTAAATATGAAGGACTTGTATAAATTAATATTTACACACTAGTCCCTAGGAGACTAGTATATAAAGGGGGCGATTCATTTGTAACTCATCAAGCAAACATTTCAAGTTCTCTCTAAATACAAAGCTTCCTTTAGCAATTCTCTTGTGTTCTTTCTTCCATTCTCTTAGCGATCTTGAGTGTAGTAGGGCTGACTTGGCATAGCACGAATGTGAGCAAGTCGTGCAAGATCGTGAACAAGTCGTCAAGTGCTGCACGTGTACTTAGTTAAGAACTAAGGACGTGACAATAGGCTCTCTATTTTTGCCTACTATTCATCAGAGTTGTCCTTTAGCTCTACTGTTCTTACTTTAATTTTCTTGATTAATGTTCTAAGCTCACCTCGAGGTCCCTAAGCTCGAGGTCACCGTTGTTGAGTAACATTAGTTTGATTTACATGACTCTTTCATTTCTACTTCATATTTATTGATTGTTAATTGGTATTGAACTAAATCACGTATCTTTAAAATCACAAATCAAATTTAATCGTTACTCGTATTTTTGAGATAAACCATAAGATACAAGAAAGTGAGGAAATTAAAACAAACCTCTCTGACAACTAAATTTCTCATAAAAAAGTAATAAATGCTTTAAAAAATATTGTGAATTTTCTTCCGTCATTCTTTCTCCCTTTTTAGATAGATAATTTAGTTATTATGTTTGCTATAAGTATTTTATTTTATTTTGTTCCTCGATAAATGATATAGGAATTTCAGGATTTCATATTTGCAAGATTCATTCTTATTCATTCTAATTTCAATGGTATTTTGAAATATTACATTCTTCGTTAACTTTATCATACTATATTATAAATGTAAAGACTTTTAGGTAAAGTTAATTTACTAAAATACTCATAAAAAGCTGAATGGCTATTTTACCGCTCATTTAAACACCATTTCTTTAATATTTACGTCTATGTCATGGATTTTAGTGATATTGACATATTGCTCATGTATCAACTCTCTTGACCATCTAAGTAAGCAATTATTTTTGCCATAAGTTTAAGTTTCGCAATATTTGTAACGCATAGGCCTGCTCCTAAATGATGTGTTAACAACTATTTTTTTCTTGCCTGCATAAATCTGCCACATGAAAATTGAAAGGATGTGTATTTGTTGCTTTTTTGGTCTCATTGTTGGAAAAAGTACTACACTATTACCTCCTTTTTTTGTGTAATACATTTATTATTATTTTTAGTGATTTTTTTTCGACCTTGAAGATTCTTTTTTAATTGAAATTATTTACGGTGGCTAGTTCTTCTCCGTATTTATTAAATCATATTTAGATATTCTAAAATAACAGAAGCATCAGTAAATAATTATTTCTAAATTTAAGTGAAGATAGGATTCTAATGTATGTTGGAAATTATACTTTTTTTATTTATGTTAAAGGAAGATATAAATTATGCTTTGGCCATTTTGGTTGAAAAAATTTAAGGTTGCAAGAATCCTAAGAGCTGACGTCAATAGTTAACTTTTTAATGACCTTGAGGTAAATGCAGGTCTTGAAAGAACAAATTTATTGTCTTGATATGCACAAGCACTCTAATAATTCTCACGGGATAATAGGTGTTTGCGTATGTACAAACCATGAATTAAAAATTATATAAACTTCAAGAGTTTTTATCATGATATACCAGTAGAAATGATGAGAATAAAATATATATCAAAAACATTGTTTTTATAATAGAATATTAGGTATGAGATACCATTGAATCGTATGTTTGGACCTAATAACATTATAATTAATTTCATTGCACATTGTTTCATTGTATTTACCAGCCTCAATTTTACAAGTTTAGAAGATGTCAAATGATGATGTATTAAAATTTCGTGTTACTCGTCTCACTCATGTATACTTCAATATAATAAAATTATTTCAAAAGTTTGTATTGAATGATATGGAATACACGGTGCAACGCACGTGTCTAGAAGTTAGTCTTTCTTACTGAGCGTAGCAACAAGCTATAAAAACTTAATAGCTTTTTGTGTACTCTATTTATTCGATTGTTTTCAGAAAAATAGGCTTAGTAGTTTAACTGATAAATAAATATTGATTTATTTTATTTTTATTTACTTTCTCCTTTCTTTATTCTTCACAATTCACTGGCAAATTTCATTTGGAAACCTTTTCAATAAAATTTGAATAGACAAAAAGACCATCAAATGACATCTAACTCTGCAATGAAATATTAAACAAAGAATATGACCAAAAAAGAAAATATGTCTTTTTCAAGATTATTTTTATTCAACTTGATTATTTCAAACTTCAAGTTAAAAATATTGTGCTAGTGTTTTGCTAAACAAAATAATATTTGATAGACTCGATAATTAAAGAGTTTTTACAAATTGCCTAGTTAACTACTGTAAAAGATATTAAGAAATAATTTGACAAATCTTTCTGTAAAATAATTTGGCTTTTGGAAAATATCTTTGCTAAAATAAGTTAACACCAATAACTTTTTGAGCACAAATTTTCAAGTAAAAACTGGTTGCCACATAAATTATTGTGGTAGTTGTGGTTATTATTGTAGTTTTTAATATACGTAATTAATCCCTGAGATATTTTATACAGTTTGATATTGGGATATAGGGGTGTCAAACAGGCGAGTCAAATCGGATATGAATGGGTCGAAAATAAGTAAAATAAAAATGGATAAATTATCGATCCGACTCATATTTAATACGGATAAAAATTTGATTAGCGGACAGATTATATAGATATGGATATCCATATATAGCTTCTTGAAATAATGGCTTTTGGAAGAATTCATAGTCCGTCAAACTTGAGAAACATCAAATTTGAGTTTTTACAAATATAAAATCTAAACTCATTAGTTATACATTGGTTATTATTTTTCTAAGTGGATAATATAGTTTTCCATATTTAATCCATATTTAAAAAGTTCATTATCTAACCTCTGTATTAATAAATAATATAATAAAATTATTATTTTATTATCCATTTTTCCACCACTAGAGGAGATATGAATTTAGAAAACAGCTTAAGCATGTACATAATAATTATTTTACGTTTAAAATAATTTTTAGATTTGCCTGATACGTCAATTGATGTAATGATATAAAATATTGAAATGGATGAAGATTAATAATGACTTGGGGTGTGTTCGGTATGAAGGAAAATATTTTTCAATTTTCACATGTTTGATTGGCTTAAAATTTCTGTATTGCCGGAAAAGGAATACCAGTTAAGAAATAATTAAAAAGGGCTCTTTATTGCCAATATGAAGCAATAAACGAAGAACAAATATAAAATCAATAAAAAAAGAAGTATCCTCGGGCGAGTAATTTAGAGAGATAAAAAGAGAGAGAGAGAGAATTGTTATTGATCTTGGGTAGAGTAATTAGAGATGTTAGAAAATACGCTTAACGCTAGAGGGGGGGGGGGGTGAATAGCGACAGACTCTCTCGAGATTTCCACTATCTTCGTCAAACTTATGGGTGCTTAACAAACCGTTACAGTTGCTCAAGGATACCACACCTTAAGACTTCACTTGCTTGAGCATACCTCACCCCAAGACTTCAACCACTAAGACTTTGTGTACTTAGCAAACCCAACAAATGAGAAGATCTGTTCTTCTCAAACAACTCTCTTTTACAGCAAATACTCTCTCAATAGAGTGGATAAAGAGATACACAATAAGCTCTATGAACAACACAAAGTTGTCTATCAAATGGCTCAACAAAAGCTCTAAAATGATGCTTGAAAATGATCAATATGTATAACAAAGTATGGAGGAGTTGTGTTTTTAAAATCAGCTCAAAAGACCTCTTTTTATAGGTGAAAAAGTGGTGCTGACCGTTGCTGAATTGACAAATAAAATCCCTGATTCTGTGCTCAAACAATCGATTGTTTGGAGTAGATAATCGATTGTTTGACCAACGTTCAAAAGACAGATTCCTGATTTTAGGCTAAACAATCGATTGTATGGACTAAATAATCTATTGTATTCAACGATAAAAAATCAATTTAGGATTCTGTGGGAACGGTCAAAATATAATCGGTTGTATGAAAATGAAAATTGATTGTTTATGAATATAATCGATTGTATGACAAAAAAAATCGATTGTTTAGATGTTTAAAAACTTCGGTTGCACACTGTCTCAAAATAATCGATTGTTAAAGTAGACAATCGATTGTTTGCTATTTTGAAAAACTTCAGATCACACTGTCTTAATACAATCGATTGTAGGATTCAAATAATCGATTGTTGAGGCCCAGATTTAAAAGACATGTTTAAAACCTTCAACATCATTTTGTTTTAACACAAAGATGCATGTTTATGATAAATATGATTTAATAAAAAATTTTATGCATGTTTATGATGACCTAATGTTGAGCCAAAGGATAAGATAACTTAAACGTTGTCCTTACATTGGTTCTACCAGACGACCTACGTCTTGGGTCTTCGGTCTTGAACTCTTTGGCTCGTTCATGCAGTTCCGTCATCAGTATGCTTCTCGCCATTTGATTGATTGTCATATTATATCGTTGTTTAACACTTGACTTCATTGTTTGTCATTCATCAAAACCTATACCTGAAAATCATGCTCATACAACCAAAGCGCACATATCATAGATATACATGATTTCCAACAATTTCCCCCTTTTTGATAATGACAAACAACGGAAGATATGCATATTAAATTCCCCCTAAATAGATGCTATATCTCAACATACATTTTATGCTACCAATTCAATTCAATATAGTTCCCCCTTAATTGAATATTCCCCCTCAATTAAAGCATGCATATCGCCCATATTCTTCCCCTTTTGGCATTAGCAAAAAGAGTATACCAAAAGTTATTTAAACCATTGACGATACCAATCGTCATAGACAAGATCATATATAAAGTTAGTAAATGCCATACTAATAATAACGATCATTTTTCTCAACTATGCCAATTGTTATTTAAACTAAAAATATTCATCAAAACATGAATCAATCATTTATTATAAGACCAATTGATACTAATTGTTATTCAAAAATAAAACTTGTTAAAGCATGTATCAACCAAAACTGATATAGATTATTTGCACATATCAACTTATTGTGTTTTTATTCAAAATACAATTACTAACCGACGTTCCCCCTTAATGCATTAAGGTTTCGTGCTTGGTGCATCCACTACAATATTGTAGTCTTCAAGCACACCTGCAAAAAGAACCTAAAAATAGGTTTTTGGTACCCAACTTCTTTTGGGTCCTTGGGGGTTAGGATAACAATAGTAATAATTAACACATAAATCTCTATGTTTAGCATAACAAACGGGTGCAATGTGTCCTACCCCGATTACAATAGTGACATATAACATTGGGATTGTGCATATGTCTAGGTTGAGCCAAATGCATTCTAGGTGATCTAATGTTGTTCCCCCTAGAAGCGTTGAATTTCCTAGAGTCATGTCTAGGTGGTCTAAAATTATTTATTCTAGACTCATTTATAAAATTCCTAGAATTGTGTATAGGTGGTCTAAAATTATTAATTCTAGACTCATTAACAAAATTCCTAGAGTTGTTTCTAGGTGGTCTAAAACAATTAATCTTAGACTCATTAGTGAGGTTCCTAGAATTCTTTCTAGATGGTCCGACCTCATTACTTTCATCCTTTTTAATATCTTCAATTTTAGGACTACGTGTTTCTAGTGCTTTCCTAAGTTCTGTTTTCTCTAGTATTAAAGAACTACAAGAAGAACAATTGGAACATTTATCAATAGAAGAGGCTTCATTCAATTCCTTGATTTTATTTTTAAAACCAACAATGTCATTTTTCAAAAAATTATTTTCTTTTTCTAAAACTTCAATTTTATTTTTAAGAACATCATTTTCATTAGTAAATTTTTCAAAATCTATTTCTTTCAAAGAAGAGGATTTTTCAAACTCTTTTTCTTGTAAAGAAAGTGTTTTCTGAAAATCTGTTTCTTGCAAAGAAAGTGTTTTCTGCAAAGAAAGTGTTTTCTTCAAATCTTTTATCATTTTGGAAGCATTAACAAATTCACCATACAATTCATCATAGGCATTTTGTAATTCTTCAAACGAGTGAGAGTTAGAAGTACTTACCTCTTCTTCTTTGTCGGCCATGAAGCATAATGCGGCAGTTTCATCGCCCGAGCTGTCCGAATCCCGTGATACGCACCTATGGTGTTTCTTATTTTTCTTGTCCTTCTTCATAGACTTACACAAATTTTCAATTATATCATTTGAAATTTTTTCATCATCCCTTTCCGAATCACTTACCTCTTCTCGTTTAGAGGATGAGGCTTTGAAGGCAAAATTTGAATTGCTTCTAAGCTAAGGATTAAGAATTGTGCTATCATATGTTTCGAGGTTACCTCTTAGTCCATCAATTGTGATATCCGTGAATTCCATCGACTCTTGGATTACATTGGCTTTGGAACGCCATTCGGGAGTGAGAGTCCGTAGGACTTTTCGAACAAGATCTTTGTTCGTGTAAACTTTCCCGAGAGCATGGAGATCGTTGACGATTCTTAAAAGTCGTTCAAACATAACACCAATGGGTTCCTTCTCCATTTTAAAGATTTCATATTTATGTGCTAGAAAATCAATTTTGGCTTCTCGGACTTGAGGCGTACCTTCATAAATGATCTCAAGCTTATCCCACATCTCCTTGGTGGTCGTGCAGCAAGAGATTTTTCGATAATCATCTGGATTCACCACACAATATAATACATGGATGGCCCTTGCATTATTTTCAACTTTCTTGCTGTCCTCAGCATCATATTCATCTTCCTTCTTTGGAATCGTGGTTTCTCCAACTTTCTTTGTTGGCATTGGTACTCTGTTTTTGATGATTTGCCACAAACGAAAACTGTTTGCTTTGAGAAAGATGCTCATCTGCTCTTTCTAATATGTATAGTTTGTTCCGTCAAATAGTGGAGGGCAAGTGGTGGACTGTCCTTCATCCATCGTTCCTGCGTTCAATATTCTCAACAGAAAAATATATATTTCTCTCAACCGGTTAAGGCTTTCAGAGAGTTAGGCTCTGATACCAATTCTTAGAAAATACGCTTAACGCTAGAGGGGGGGTGAATAGCGTTATAATAAAAAACAGCGTAAACTTGCGGAATTTAAAAATTGCAGGAATGAAATAAGTGCGATAAGTAAATAATAAGGAACGAACGCACCGATGTATCCTGGTTCACCACAACCCGTGGCTAGTCCAGTCCCCGAGAGACTCTCTCGAGATTTCCACTATCTTCGTCAAGCTTATGGGTGCTTAACAAACCGTTACAGTTGCTCAAGGATACCACACATTATGACTTCACTTGCTTGAGGATACCTCACCCCAAGACTTCAACCATTAAGACATTGGGTACTTAGCAAACCCGACAAATGAGAAGATATGTTCTTCTCAAACAACTCTCTTTTACAGCAAATACTCTCTCAATAGAGTGGATAAAGAGATACACAATAAGCTCTATGAACAACACAAAGTTGTCTATCAAATGGCTCAACAAAAGCTCTAAAATGATGCTTGAAAATGATCAATATGTATAACAAAGTATGGAGGAGTTGTGTTTTTAAAATCAGCTCAAAAGACCTCTTTTTATAGGTGAAAAAGTGGTGCTGACCGTTGCTTAATTGACAAATAAAATCCGTGATTCTGTGCTCAAACAATCGATTGTTTGACCAACGTTCAAAAGACAGATTCCTAATTTTAGGCTAAACAATCGATTGTATGGACTAAATAATCGATTGTATTCAACGTTAAAAAATCAATTTAGGATTCTGTGGGAACGGTCAAAATATAATCGATTGTATGAACATGAAAATCGATTGTTTATGAATATAATCGATTGTATGACAAAAAAAATCGATTGTTTAGATGTTTAAAAACTTCGGTTGCACACTGTCTCAAAATAATCGATTTTTAAAGTAGACAATCGATTGTTTGCTATTTTGAAAAACATCAGATCACACTGTCTTAATACAATCGATTGTAGGATTCAAATAATCGATTGTTGAGGCCCAGATTTAAAAGACATGTTTAAAACCTTCAACATCATTTTGTTTTAACACAAAGATGCATGTTTATGATAAATATGATTTAATAAAATATTTTATGCATGTTTATGATGACTTACTGTTGAGCCAAAGGATAAGATAACTTAAACGTTGTCCTTACATTGGTTCTACCAGACGACCTACGTCTTGGGTCTTCGGTCTTGAACTCTTTGGCTCGTTCATGCAGTTCCGTCATCAGTATGCTTCTCGCCATTTGATTGATTGTCATATTATATCGTTGTTTGACACTTGACTTCATTGTTTGTCATTCATCAAAACCTATACCTGAAAATCATGCTCATACAACCAAAGCGCACATATCATAGATATACATGATTTCCAACAAGAGAAACAACAACCCTTTACAAAAGTGGTGATGAGTCCCTTTATATAGGGGGGAGGGAATCATGTTATAGTACGACGTACATCAGTTGTAAAAGCATGGAGATGGGATGGCTAGACGCGACGCCGTGATACAGGCTAAAGGTAGACTGGCTTTGTCAGACTTAGCCGTGTCCATTAGGAATTGTCTATTTTGTTGTAGCTTCGATCTTCATTTTCTTTGAGTCGGGCCTCGACGAGCCCTGATGGAGGGAACTCGGTCGCAACACCGCGTCCTCCGGTTCTTGAGACATTCTTCTGAAGTGACTTGATAGCATGTAATTAGGCTCTCTGATTTTACCGCATATAGATAGTCTTTGCATATCTCATAATGAAGCAATGGAAAATGACATGTATACCTGACTCCTCGCGCTTCTCATGTCGTCGTCATACCAATAACGCAACCTATGGCGCAATTATTTTGTGATAACTGTGACATTCCATGGGCTTGTGTTTTTAATGTCTTCAATGCACTTTCAATTCCCATTCTCCAAGGGGAAAGTACTGCCATCGATTCAATTCTTTAATAAGGGAGTAATTGCGTCCGCCGATCAGTCTTCCAAATGCCTCAATGATTGTGTCGTTATCTCCAATAAATTGGGGAGCTCTGGCATTATTTCTCTATCCAAGTGTCTTAATCTGATCATTCATCCCTTTCTCCTTGCCATCTTCCTTTACAAACGATCACCATGTTTGGAGTTCACGGCCTTAGGGTTGTTTGGCAGAGTTCCGATAGGCCGTGTTGTGGCCCTTTGCCATAGCTCCTCTTTATTGAGCAAGATTATGCCATTCTACCGCTATTGTTGTTGTTGTTTTTACGTCTATTGTTGGTTTCCCTATTAGCTCGAGATGATGACATATGGGGGTCAACTTTCATATCCCGGCTTGACGTGGCACTTTTCCAGGGCTGGTAGCTTGCATGGCTCAATGTTCCAAGAAGTGGATTCAAAGTAGTCGTGCAAGCAAATCCAACGCATTCAAGGTCTGCTTTCTCTCCGAGTTTCTCTTAGCTAGTGAGGGTCCTCGACATTCTGCGGGTTATGGCATTTTTTCATCCCTCCCTACTTCTCGACCTATCCTTAGGGGATATCAGTGCGGAAGGCTGGGATAAGGTTTCCGAGGATGCGTACCCGAAAGCCTATGTTTCAAAAGGTGGTCCTTCGAGATAAGACTAGGCTCTATGTTTTTATCACGTGTGTGCGTCCCTTTGCTTTTTTGTGTAAGGCCCCGGTAAAAAATTCGCTGAGTAAACTAGGCATTCGTGGTGATACGTAAACTAATTATAATATTTTATGTGCTATTAACATAGTGGACATCAACTATACTTGTTAAATAAGTTTACAAGACATGTGGTAAGTAATTTGGGGTGCAAGGAAGGGCCTAAGTCCAAGGCCAGTTGAAAAATTCGACAATAGACATAAAGTTGTGAATGAGTACGCATAAGAACTCACTTGGAATTATCATATTTTCAAATATATAATGAGTTGTGTGATTCATAAACTATCAAATTAAAGCCCTTTGATTATAGTTTCCAACACAATAATCTTCTCGTCATTTGGAGGTGCATAGAAAAAGTTATGACTATTTTACTCTGCATGCATCACCAGGGCGCCCAGGCGGGCAGCCGTGGGTTGGGCCGCGGGGCATACTGCTAGGAATAGCGAGGGAACATGTAAAATGTCTAAAATACCCTTGGTCTCTGTAAAAATTTAAGGGGTGTCACCTTTCCTTCATTTTTTGTCATCCAAACTCAAAATTTTGGGGATTTCTTCACCCTCTCATGACCAACAACTCCCCCAATCTTCAAGGTAATTAATCTCCATCATCTTGCTGTGAAATTCCTTCATTTATACACTAATATTGCTGAAATCTTCACATAAACACATAGCTTTTCCAAGAAATTCCTTCAAGAGCCCAAAGAAGGGTTTTGCAATATTTCTTCCAAAAAGGTAAATCCTATACCTTAGACTTACATATATGAAGTTATTATGTAAATATGAGTATGGATTAAGTATTGTAACTCATGGGATAGTAATTGGAAGCCATAAGTGCCTAACCTAGGTTGTGTTGTTATTGTAGAATTGTGATATGTAATATTGAGGTATGATTCTTGGGGTAATAGTATTATGTACACATGCATGTACAAATCAGGTTTGTTAGAATTGTTGAACTTATAAGAAAAGATTGGGTTGGGGAGTGAAGAAAATCTTTTAATATAAAATTGAAATCCAGATGCTCAACTAGTGTTTGATAAATTTTCAAATAAGCTAGAATTATGAATATCTTTCTAAGATGTGTTAATTTTGTTATGTTTCAAGTAGATTGGGATTGCTAGAATTTTTGAAACGTCGTAGTAACTTAAGGAAAGCTCTTTGAGGTATGTGTGGCTAAAACCCTTTTCTCTTAGAAATTGAGCTCTGTTGAGAGTTGAATTGGTTAGTGTACTGATTTTTATTACGCATTAATTGATTTACAATTATCTATTCATATTCGTGATGGATGTGCTTCAATGTGAATAATGTATCATTCTTGATAATTAGAGAAGGATGAAAAAGTACAGTTATGTGTTCAAATACTTGGGGAACGCCAACATCAAAATAAAGAATTATTCATGATAGCTATGTGCTCACTTACCTGTGATTTCAACTTGAATTATCTTTGATATATGTGTCTATGATCAAAACTTGTCAAATGAATATTGAAAAGAGAAAACAATGTGATGATGATGGCCATGAGTGCCCAGGAATTGTTCTGATGTGTGTGGCGTAAAGATTAAGAGGTGTTGACTAATGAGAATGGAGTAATGCCTAGGCAAGGCGACCTAGCTGATCGGGTCGTGATTGGACACCATGCCGCACAGATGGTGGTAATGTGCTAATATTGAATTTCAGATAAGGGAAATGAAATATTGATTGAGAGTTATGCCTCCAATGAGGTGAACTAGCCGTTCAGGTCGTGACCGGACTCTGCTCAAGATGGCGGTGGTATTGAGTAGTGGTGAACAAATGACAGAAATGTCCTAATCTATGTTTTGGAAATTATATGAAAGATTATATGAAATGCATCTTTGATTTACCCAAGTTATTTACTTGTACCTTTTTGATAGTTATTTCTAGAAAAATAGTGTTTAGTTATCCATACCAGTACAATTAAAATGTGTTGTGCCCCTTTTGCAAGGGGAGCTACATTCGTTCTATGATTGTAGGTGGTTCAATAGCAGGATCTCCATTCCACAAGCAGTAGCCCCTCCTCCACTTTCCGTCAGCTTTATTGGTGAGCTCCTTTCCCCTCGCGGCCCTGCGTGGCATATGCCGCTGTTCTTCCCGGAGTCTTCTTTTTTTTATTTGTATAAGGTAAAGCCGGAGCCTTGTTGCCGTCATTTCCATGTTATTCTTCCGTTATATTTAGAGGCTCTGTAGATTGGTTGTGGGTAGTGTCGGACATTAGAATTAAGACTGAAATATTGATCTTTGGCGATAGTCCCAAAACTTGTAATATTTTGATATGTATAATTTAAGCTGCTAATGGAAGTGAAATAGAATTATTCATAAAATACTTACTAAGTATGATTAATGGAATCTATCTCTTATTTAATTATTAGTTGGGTTGGGTAGTATGTTTTAAACCTGTCAGGTTTGCTCAGTCGGGTTTACTCTGTTGAGTGCCGGTCGCGCTCCTCCGATTTTGGGGCGTGACAAACTTTGTGTAAGAGCCTAAGGTTTTAATGTATCCTAGGATGTCTCGAAGCCATGTCTAGTATAGTCTTTCTTATCGGTCTGTTGTCGACCACAACTATAAGTTGGAGGCTATTCGGACATTTAGGAATTTCACCCTTCTTTGATACTCCAATTGTGCGACAGATCTCAAGTTAGGGAGCTGGGTTCCTCTCTATGTCTTATTCTCAAAATTGGTAACCTTGATACCATAATCCGCGAATTAGAAGCATGTATGGAGGGATTGATCCCACCATTGAATCCGAGTGTATTTCCTTAGGACTCGTTAGGAGAATGTATTGAGCTGTGGATGGATTGGTAAAACATATCGCTAAGAGGGGAGTGTCCTTGTCCTTATTGATGTCACTTCACCATCAAAACACATAGTATATAAGTATGTTACCTATGTACGTTAGGTATGTGGAGTCGATTGGTATCGATTAAGCTATTTCCCTATTAACCTAGCGCCATTAAGCCAGTCAAATAAAATTATACTCATTATATATGTGCATCCATATGGACGAGTTCTCATAAACATGGTCTTAACAAGGTGTTGAATAAAAAAACATTGCGTGTATTTATTCTTTGTACAAGGCGCAATATTCGTTAATCCACACTATTATGAATTCTCTTACTTACATTCTTGTGATTAAGTTCAATAAATATGCCCTCGAATTGAGTTATAACTCTAGGATTGATATTTCCCACTTGCTTTTCCTAAAACTCTCACCGAGGTATTATATCCGATGAATTTCTTACTAAATTTACTCGTTTGTGCCTATACCTGCACCGTCGTATAGTCTACCTATGCGGTGTCAAGTTCCATGGAAAGCATCGTAGGGTTGCGATCCTGCTCGAGTAACACTTTTACTCAGTTTTGTATATGGCTTATATGGTTTAAACAGTCAATCTACTCTCTTGCGAATATCATCATGAAAGCTTCTCACTACCTAGTAACATAACAGCATACCTTAAAACCTCACATGAGGGCATGTCAATCGAAATGGTCACCGTGTGCATAAAGTCTCGCTGAAATTTGAGATCGTCATATCCACATCATAGGAAGATCATATGTCACCAGAACTTTTGTGTCCACTTGGGACGTGCCGCAGTAAGTAGCCCACTTTGTCCTAGTATTGTGGTCGCTCATGGCATGGTCGTATATTGCAGTTGGGAGTTAATATAGCAAAAACATGTATATCTCATAATAAATGTTTACTTTCTCCTTTCACCTCCATAACATGTGTTCATTGTGTTCTTTAGTTAGTGAATTCGTTGTGCCAGTTTCACCACACTAGTTTGACAACCATGAGAGAACATATCCTTGTTTGAGTCATTGTGACACTTTTTATCTCGTAAGGACCCTTACTAGGCTCTCCGTCAAGACCAAGCACACCTTCGAGGGTATTATAGCAAACGCCTATTTCTTATATTCTTCTATATTTCATTAGCATCTGGGTAGTTCTCAAGATAAAATCCATGACGAACTCATTACGAACATCTGCAAACCCTCCATAATTTTTATATACTATCTCATTTGGATCTCATATCACTTCAAGTTCATCAAGGGTTGAGATCATGCCGCAATTACTGGAATTGAATGATCTCTTTCTGATAATAGATTATCTACACTTGTGCTAGTCGAATGATCTGCTTATCAGTCTAACTCCTACCTTTAAGTTTTGGGTTAACAAAGGATAAATACACCTAGTAACACATTCAAATGTCAAAGCCTTTCTCTCCGTTAAGCCTTATAGCATCTCCAAAAGTTGTTAGCAATAAGTGGTTGTGTGGAAATGTGTTGTAGTTCTGCATTAAGAGGTAGATTTGCTAAACATAATTGGATTTTAGAATTATAGAGCTATATATCACGTGACTTCATACAGAGATCTTCTTTCAAAAAAGTAGCTTCTCGTAATCGCTTTATATTACTACTATTCCAGTGGTTGCAATGTAAAAGGACTTTCATAAGGATCTTTCACTTTCTTTTCATTTTTCTTGCATAGTGTGTTGTTTACCCATAATCTTCTATGCGATAATATCTCAATGTCTTGAGTAGTCATCCAACTATACGATTCGATTAAATTACGTAATTTTTTTTTACTCTCTACAAATACCCATTTCTAAAAGGACACAGAAAGTAGGTAAATCCCCATTTATTATGGACTTCAAATATCTTTGACTTAGTTTAAGATTTTTGGTTCCAAATGGTGCTCATTAGTTTTGCTACACCACTATCTATTTT
Organism: Nicotiana benthamiana; assembly: GCA_034376525.1. Lineage (NCBI taxonomy): Eukaryota > Viridiplantae > Streptophyta > Magnoliopsida > Solanales > Solanaceae > Nicotiana > Nicotiana benthamiana. Next base: position 47,064,264 of record CM067328.1, read on the forward strand.
ATCTGATAGCTCTCATTATAAAATGCAGTTATATTTCATGGAATCAAAGAGGAAGTTTGGTAGCATTAAGGAAGGGGACATATTCCTTTAGTTGAAATAAATAATTATAGTTAGTATTCTGAGCAGGTGTTCTTCTAACTACCATTTAGCTGCTGTACTTGTCCACATGACTAGATAACCCAGGTTACTTATCTTCGATAAATGCATTAAGACGTCTCATTCATTCGAACTTATCTATGTGGGCACTTTGAGGTCTTGTTTCATGCCAACTCGTAACGGTTTTAAGTACTTCATTGCCATTTTTGACGATTTTCTAGGACTACGAGGGCTTGTCTCTTGGATTTTCAAAAAAAAAATAATAACAATGATTTTCCTTAAAGTTTGAGATTAAATTGAATAATTTCAAACCAAAGTGTTTACCTTTTTCCAAAGTCATAAATGGGTCAGATTGGATGGGTTACGTCGCTTTCTTCTCACTCGGCTTCTAGAACAATTGACTATATCATTGTCATGAGAGGGGAGTTTTTCTATCCTTGGTATTACACCTATTTGGGTTAATAAGAGTGTCATTTGTCTTTCTCCCCAGAGCATCATGTTTACCACTAGAATGTTTCTAACTAGTACATGCTTTCATCCCAACACTTAGATGTCCTAGCTATGTGGTTTTACTCGTGAAGGGGGGGGGGGTGAGATTAGATACCCTCACACTTTTGAACATATCATGAGCATATTGATTTGGAAGACAAGTTGTTGTATCTTTAGTTCTATCATATAGGATCAACAATAAGGATAGGTTAAGCTGTTTGAAATATGATAATCTCATTAGTGATCAACTTCATTTTCATCCTCATGGACATACGTCATAGATTCCTTGTGTCAGATAACGTTAGGAGTGTAATTCCGTTTCATGAATTTTGAATACATATAGAATTCAAGGTACCAGAGCATGAGTTGATTTTCCCTTCACCCTAGGAAACGACTGGGTCATGTACTAGAATATACCTTCTTAATGATTCCTATTGCCAATATATAACTTAACCCTATGCGTTAGTTGTGTAATAATTTATGTCGTCGCACTGATTAACCATGTAAGCATTATTAGTCATAACTTTCGTGTCCCTTAACGTATAACCTCAAAAACACTACTCTGCTTAGTGCATTAATGTATTACTGAATAGATCCAGCCTAATGCTGAACTCTATTGTTCCTCATTGTAATAGGTCCATTGGGTATTGTAAGATTAGATAAGCCAAATAGGATGTTTCGCAGTGTGATCACATATATATTTGATAGGTTTTTTTATGGTCAGTCTATTATAGCACATCTTAGAGTAATTGTTCAAGGTCATCAAGGATTTACTGTAAGTGTTCGCCCAGAGATTTAGAGTTTGGAGGGTGAGCATAATATTCTCAGTATTTCCCCCTAAAGATCTTATGTGAGTTGATAATAAAGATTGCATAGGTGTATTCCACATTAGGCCGCACTAGGAGTAGGAAGTGTCCCCATAGCTGTTCGCCGTGTATCTTGTGGATTCATATGTATATGTCTAAGAAGGTAGGTTAATATCATTAAGTATCATTCCACTGGATATCTACTTGTTAGTGGATGGATAGCTTATGCAAAATATCTACTTGTTACCCTTGTTAAGTAAGTTTAGGGATCGAATTGCTCCCGTGAATGTGTTCTGGCGATTTCTGTAGATATGAGAGGTCATTGAAGGCCGAGAATGTTGTGGGAATAAAATATATTGTCTTGATTGCATAGCAGATAGTTTTTATTTGAAAGGTACCTTCTAGGTGATATAATTTAAAAATGTGCAGACCATGCCCAAGTATCATCGTGATAAAGTAGTGTTTGTAATGCTGAGGTTATTTTCATTGATAAATACATTATGGTCTTTGTCGATCTATGGGTGAGTTATTAGGATAGTGTTGGATGATTCTCTGACGGGTTGATAGGCCTAGTTACAAAGGAAACTCTGCCGAAATTTTCGAAAATTTTACGAGTTAGCCAAATTTGGGATCGTTGATATATTTTTCATAATGTGAAAAAGCAGAAGTTACATGAGTATGGCTACTGAATAAACCTTGATTCTCATTCGAGGACGTATAATCCTAAGGGGGGGGGGGAGAATGTAAGGCCCCGGAAAAAAATTGGCTAAGTAAACTAGGCATTCGTTGTGCTACATAAACTAGTTATAATATTTGATGTGCTATGAACATAGTGGACATTCACTACACTTGGTAAATAAGTTTAGAAGTCATGTGGTAAGTAATTTGGGGTCCAAGGAAGAGCCTATGTCCTAGTCCAATCGGAAAATTCAATAATAGACTAAAGTTGTGAATGAGTACGCATAAGACCTCACTTTGAATGATCATATTATATAATGATTTGTGTGATGTATAAACTATCAACTTGAAGTGTATACAGAAAGTCATGACCATTTTACTTGAATGTGTCACCAGCGCGCCCAGGCGTACGGCCGCGGGTTGGACCACTGGGCATACTTCGTGGAACCGCGGGTTGGACTGCGAAGGGATGCTGCAGAGCCTGGAAAATATAAACAATGTCTAAAATACCCCTGGTTTGTGTAAAAACCAAAGGGGTATAACCTTCCCTTAATTGTTTGTCATCTAAACTCAAAATTTTGGGGTTTTCTTCACCCTCTAAAGACCTTCAACTCCCACAATCTTCAAGGTAAGTAATCTCAATCATCTTGCTGTGAAATTCCTTCATTTATACACTAATATTGCTGAAATCTTCACATAAACACATAGTTTTTCCAAGAAATTCCTTCAAGAACCCAAAGAAGGGTTTTGCAAGATTCCTTCCTTCTAGGTAAATCCTACACCTTAGACTTACATATATGAAGTTATTATGGAAATATGAGAATGGATTAAGTATTGTAACTCATGGGATAGTAATTGGAAGCCATAAGTGCCTAACCTAGGTTGTGTTGTTATTGTAGAGATTGTGATATGTATTATTAAGGTATGATTCTTGGGGTAATAGTATTATTTACACATGCATGTATAAATTAGGTTTGTGGGAAGATTGTTGAACATAAATAAGAAAAGATTGGATTGGGGAGCGAAGGAAATCTTGTAAAACAGAATTGAAATCAAAATGCTCAACTAGTTTTTGATAAAATTGTCAAAGTAGCTACAATTATGAATATCTTCCTAATTTGTGTTAATTTTATTATGTTTCAAGTAGATTGGGATTCCTAGAATTTCCGAAACATCGTAGTAACTTAAGGAAATCTCTTGAGGTATGTATGCCTAAAACCCCCTTTTGTTAGAAATTGATATAAGTTATCATTTATGAAAGTATGGTAAGAGTTAAATTGGTTAGCGTGTTGATTGTTATTACGCATTAATTGATTTGCAATTATCTACGCATATTCGAGAAGGATGTGCTTAAATGTGAATAATGCATCATTCTTGATAATTAGAGAAGGATGAAAAAGTATAGTTATGTGTTGCAATACGGTTATAAGCCAACATCGAAACAAAGAATTTTTCATACTAGCTATTTGCTCACTTACCTGTGATTGCAACTTGAATTATCTTTGATATATGTATCTATGATCACAACTTTTAAAATGAATATTGAAAAGCGAAAACGATGCGATGATGATGGCCAAGAGTGCCCAGGAATTGTTCTGATATGTGTGGAATAAAGATTAAGAGGTGTTGACTAATGAGAATGGAGTAATGCCTAGGAAAGGCGACCTAGCCGATAGGGTCGTGATTGGACATCATGCCGCATACATGGCGGTAATGTGCTAATATTGAATTTCAGATAAGGGAAATGATATATTTATTGAGAGTTATGCCTCCAATGAGGTGACCTAGCCGTTCAGGTCTTGACCGGACTCTGCTCAAGATGGCGGTGGTATTGAGAATAGTGGTGGACATATGACAGAAATGTCGTAATCTATGGTTTTTTGTTATGAAATGAATCTTTGATTTACCCATGTTATTTACTTGTACCTTTTTTATAGTTCTTTCTAAAAAAATGGTGTTTAGTTATGCATACCCGTGAAATTCAAATGTGTTGCGCCCCTTTTGCAAGGGGCGCTGTTGATACCCAATTTTTCCCTATGTATTTTTTACACTCAAAATACTTTCAAAATAGTATTTATATGTATATATAAGCATCCCCAAAGGATTTAGTAGTTTTTCTAATTTTTAAAGATTTATTGAATCAAATTATTATCTATTTTAACAGTATAAAATCCAATAATTATTACCAAAATTATTATTTTTGGTGTTAATTTACTTCCACAATTATATTTATACCATATATAATTAATGTAATTTTTTCATATTTTTTATTAATTTATTTGATATTCAAAGCCAAATTGTACGAAATTGCAATTATGGCCTATTTTTATAATTAACTAGATTGTATAAATATAAAATTATTTAGATATTCTTATGTTTATGTTTATATATTATCAATCAGTGTTGTGCTTTTAATTTGTTTTAAAATTATTTTTCACTATTTTAATTAATTAAAAAGAGGAAAAAAGACTATTTAAAAGATGGCCCATTTTCATTTCAATAATAGCCACAATTGAACCTCAATTTTGACCCCAACTCAACTTAATTAGATGACCCAATTTGGACTTTTACCGACCCAAACCCGTTTGCCTAAATCTCTCGTCTCCCATCTTTAAATCCTGGCCGTTGATTGTTTTAATCAACGACCACCGTTCTTCCTTTCCTTTTTAATTCCCCAAACCCCCCTAGCCCTAAATTATTTTCCAAAATGCTCGCCCCCAAATCCCTTCTCCTCTCAGATGCTCTCTCAACCCTAGGCGCCTATCATCGTTTCCAACCAAATCCACCGGCGTGCATGGCTTCTAAGGCCATGGACAACCTATGTTCTCCCCTTTTAACCTCTAGCAATGATTATTCGAGGGTTTCAAGGACTCACCTTCAGCAAACCTGTTCAGGTCCTCCGCTGACCTGAGCTCCTTTCGCTTCTCCGGCTCCGTTTCAGCATGTATAAGCTCTTAAGGCTTAGCCATGGCAAAGATTCGTTCACAGACAAAACTATTCTAGGCCTTATCTTCTCTAGGATTTTCTAAGAAATCCTAATAAATTGATTAGAGGTTTGTCTTTCCTTGTTTTCTTAGATGTGTAGCAGATGTGTGCTCTATTATATGTTCTAACGGCTTCCCCTAATTCGGCTTTTCAAAATTAAGCTGTTCAAATTAGGGTTTTCAAAAATCCTAAAACGATTCTTCTTCTTCTTTCTTTGTGCGAATCTGTGTGTTCATACCATGCTTTATGGGGTGTTCATTCGGTTCTTATGATTTTCCAATAATATGTATGTTCCTCTACCTTTGTTTTATTACTGCCTCTGCTAATTTTTTCTATAAGCATATTTACACGCCTGCCTTGCCTGATTTTTTTTTTTACTATTTTTCCTATTCAAGGTGTTTACTTTTACTGGATTTATTTGTGTTATGAACTTGCTTCTTTTACTACTTCCTAAATTCTATGGAATCTCCTCTCTCTTCTGAACATGTTTGAGTTTGAGTTTTTTCTAAAGAACTTGTTCTTCACCTACTTTTTCATTCTATTGCTTCTGATTGCAACGTGTGCTTATGTATTTCCTCAGGTTACACTGAAAGAGTTCCCCAAGCTTATTGTGAGAATTTTCTTTCTCTTTTCTGTGTCCTACTCGGACTAAAGCCATGTGTATGTGGTTCTTGCGAGCTTTTGGTTCTAGGGTTCCACCCTAGAAACCCTAGGATCTCTAACTCATGTTGAGTTCATAGACTGATCTTGAACTTGCTTTTATTTTCCTTATGATTCAAAAACTGTTTCTACCGATCTCTTCTTCCTTGGTTGATATTAGCATACAAGGGTTTTCTTCTAAGTTGATTCTATTAGCTTGTGATTGATTTCAATCACCTTTTACTAAGACTCGATTGATTTGCTACTGATTTTTACAACTTAGCCTTTTCCCTATTTTCCTAACTAAGTTCATTCAAAGTTTTTGAATTTCTGACTGTTTGATTACTTTGTTTCCATATTATTTCAAAACCGTGTACTATAGTTTCTTACCTTTAATACACTATCCATGAACCTACCCTTTATTATGCTACATTGAAAGGTTTTTCTTCCCTTAATTATCACTCCCGTTTGAAATCAAATCCCTTTGACTACGGGAGAGATTATTTGATTTACTGAGATTTTATTTCCTTTCCTTCTTGTCTACTCGTTTTGCACTATAAAAGCTCAGAGCTCTCACAAGTTCAAACAAGTTTTGACACAAACACTCGAACACAACACAGTTCACTGAATTCTTTCTACACCCCTGCAATACATAATAATCCTTGTCTTTCTTTATTACTTTCCCTACTACTACCTTCTTTGCTGCTGCTGAGCACTCTTCTTCCTTATCTCCTACTGTCTAAATATCTCTGGAGTCCCTCTGAACTCCCAAGTACTTGCTGTAGTTCAATGTTGCTCCTGTTAACTCTTTCTGGCTGTTTATTTGCTGTTGTTTCTCTACTGTACTAGAACTGAGAACTGGTATTTACTTGTATGTTAAATAACCCTCTCCTACTATGTGTATTCACTTCTCTTCTTCTACCCATTCTTCACTGTGTGTTCATGTTCTATAGCATGTTCTTCTATGTCTTTGCATTTGCAGTCTGCTATACTTTCTTATATTTTAATGTCAGTGTATGCTTCTGTATGGAAATCCCTTCCCCCTATTCCCTTTTTATGTGCTAGTACTATTCGGAATCATGGCAGCATCTGTCGTTGCTGTCCATGATCCAGAATCAGACTCTCCTGAGTCTCTACTCAAATACTTTCTCATTCCCTCTTCCCCTTTATGTGTTGAGCTTTAACTTGGGTCTGGTAGTGTCCTAATCACCACTCAGACCGTAAGTTTTCCTCCATAGAGTCTGCTCATATTTGTTCGACCTAAGCAAAGATTCAGGGGTTTGCCAGCCTATGCCATGGCTAGGTATGACCACCCTCTGCTATGGTTACCCTCTTACTTTGCACTCGTTGCTAGTTCCTAAGTTCTACCCCTCATTGGTAAGCCATGCTTAGGGACCCTGGAGTTCCCTCTGAACTTGGATACCTAAGGGTTGGTCATTTCACACTTGCACTATTCTATTACAATATTTACTCTTCAGAGTGTAAGCATTGCATGGGCTCTCGAAGCTCCTTGGAGTTTTGAAACACTTTGAATAAGAGAAGGCCTTGGATTCTTGAATCTGGATTTGGTGAAATACATTTTATTGAATATTTAGATTGAATTATGATTCTCGGATCTAGCTGCAGGCTGTGATGTATTTTGTTTACCTTCTTTCTTCTAATTTTTTAATAACCTTATAAAAAGAACTCGGGGAATATTAGTGAAAGGGTGTGGGAGGGGTTTGTTTTTTGCATCCAAGTGTAGATACCATGCTTATAGGATTTATGTTGCAATTCAATCATTTAGATATCATGTCTATAGATTTAATGCATATCTCACAATTCGGTCATATAGAAATTTTGCCTATAAGGTGTAATATTAAGTCGTATTGTATTTCATTAGAAATACTTCCTATAGGACTTAATATTCGTTAAAATCACTTTCATATAGAAACCATGTCTGCAGGGAATGCATACGTGTAGGCAAAAGATGTAGGATAACCCAGCCTGCCGTCTATTTACCAACTCCGTGATAAGTTCGAACAGCCAGACAAGTTCATATTGCTTAGTCCGTTAAGTAGTAATAATTGGCTAACTTGTTTTAACGTTTCAGTATCACATTTTCAAAACTCTGATGAGCATGCAGAGCTTTCCAAACTTTGCAAGTTTGTCTGAAACAATTCCTTTAAACCTTCAGCCTAAATTTCATTTATCTTTTGAAACTATCTTTCAAAACAATCCATTAGCTCACTTTTCTTTTAAAGTATTATCACTTTTCACAACTCTCTTGTGTTTCACTCACGCAAATCTCTAGATATTAAATTCACTTCTGAACCTCTGCAATTTTAAACTTTTTGTTTCTAACTCTTCTACATTAGGCTCTTGTCTCAAATCAGTACCTTTTGAGTAATGTTTTAAAAAATATCTCATTTTCTGACAATTGGATCCGGGATGCCTAATACAGACTTTTTATCTAGTTCTATGTGTTAAACTAGTCTGTCCACCGCTGAAGTTTTAATTAAGACCAAATCAGTATATACAAGACATGCTAAACTAATTGCTATGTGATTCTTGGGGTTTAAATGAGCCTTTCGTGTATTTGTTTCGTCCCTCCGTATTTGCTACTTGTTGTGCTTGTCGCCTTAGTCTTTTATCCTTTTGAAACTCCACATATTCCAATGCTTCCTTTCCCCCTTTTAGGATTAGGAGTCATAACCCCAGGACTGACAGGCTGGGACGGGTATTAGCATGCAATAAGTAAATGAGACTAATCACAATTAATACCTTAACGGGGTGGGAAGGGTAGAATATGGATATGATAACTGGTGTGTTGGCCCAAGTGAAGGTTAAGTTTTGAAGATTGACCAAACAACTCACGATGAACCAGGTCCATCCCAGTGGCCCATCCCTCAGGTTCATAAAACGGGCAGATTCAAGCATGTGGGTTTCACGTGAAGGAGATAAGCTTAACTTGGTGTATTTAATATCTTCTGATTGAAAAGGTTGCATAATTGATAAGGAGAAGGAGTTATTAATTAAAGAGAATATTATCCAAGATAAGGAAGGAGTTAGAAGTTGAAATCAACTAGAACTCTTCCACCAAGGAAGAGTTTCATCAGAACTCTAACTGTTTCTTAATCTGATAACTCTATAAATTGCAGGATGTTTTCACATTAAAGTGTTGCACAAAAAAGCAGAAGTTAAACGTGAATTGGGAGCAAAATAGCAAGGCGTTTTGCACGCAATTCATGTGTAATTCAAAACTTCCAACCGGAAGCTACATAAACCAGTTCCACAAAGAGTTTTATGTATCTTTCTTATTTCTAGTTCAATAGTACTAGGTATTTTCATAATGTGCCTTTCAGCTTTCATATAAGCAACTGTAATAGGTATTTGAGCATTCATGTTAGAGTTTACTTGAAGTTATCGCAACAGCTAGAGGCCGGTTGCCACAACGGGATTAGAGATAATCCTTAGGTTTACAAAGAGTTTTGTAAATGCTTTTTTCGCTCAGTGATTTTAGTGATGTTTGGGAAAATCGTACTGAGTAGTAGGTCGTGGTTATTTCATTTTTTGAACCAGGTGTTTTCCACGTAAAATCTCTCCGTCTTTATTTTCTATATTTATTATTCCGCAACAGTAGTAGTTGGAACACATAGAAGAACCATGTCCTTCATAAGCAGTTTAAGCGAAAAATTGGGTACCACTCAAATTACCCCCCCCCCCCTCTTGTGTGGTATTGACGTTGATAACATCATTTGGTATCAGAGCAGGTTAATCTTGAAGAGGTTAACACCTTAGGAAAAGATCAAGATGAGTGCACCACTAGGAAAATGGGAAGGGCAATCCACGTATAGGCCTCCACTCTTTAATGGCCACTACTACTCTTGTGGAAAAATAGAATGCGAGATCACATAATCAGAGAAGACAATGAGCTATAGGACATTGTAACTTTTGGTCCCCTAGCTACCATGAGGAAGAATGCTGAAGGAGTGGATGTGCCAAAAACAAGAGCTGACTGCAATGCTGAGGACTTGATAAAATAAGAAAAGAATGATAAGGCCAAAAATGGCTTGTGTGTGGACTTGGTCCAGATGAGTATAGTATTATTTAAAGTTGTACCACTGCCAAGGAAATGTGGGACACTTTACAAGTGGCTCGTGAAGGAAGTCCTCAAGTAAAGAGATCAAAAGGAACATTGCTATATTGTAAGTATGAGAATTTTGCCATAGAGGAAGGGGAAACCATCCAGAAGATGTATACAAGGTTCACCATATTGACAAATGAACTTATGTTTCTTGGAAGGGTTATTCTTGAAGAGGAAAAAGTTGAGAAAAATTTGACAAGGGATCTGCCAGTCATTTGGGAAAGCAAAATCACTGCCATTCAGGAACCAAAGAACATTTCCACTCTTAAGTTGGACGAGCTAATTGGAAATCTCACAGCCTATGAACGTAGAAGGAAAACCATGAAGATGGATGCACCCAAGAAGGAAAGGAGCATCAAATTTAGAATCACTGAAGATGCTTTTCTAGAGGAGGATGAAATGACCATGATGACAAAGGAATTCAAGAAGTACTTAACGAGAGGAAATGGTCCTTCAAGAAGTGGAAGCAACAACAAACCAAGGGTTCCTGAAAAACGAACCAATGAGGGGTGTTGCAAGTGTGGGAGGACTGCTCACCACATTAGCAATTGCCCTCAATGGGAAATTGAATGGAAGAAGGAAAGAGTTGAACGAATGAACAAGAAGAAGGAACAGGTCCAACTCAAGAAGAACAAAGGATCAACAAAGGTTATGGTTGCTACCTGGAGAGAAATCTCAGATGAGGACTAAGAGGGTGAAGATGGAGATGAAGAAGCACTTATGGCAATTGGAGAATGCGATGAGGAATCCGAGGTAAGTATAAATTATCTCAAAGACAAGATTAAATTTTTTTGTAAAGAAAGGATTTCTGAGTTACTCCTGGATTTCATTGATGAATATGATGATCTAAATAATGAAAAGGAACAACTGTCTAAGGAGTGTGTGATTCTGAAGCTAAGTGCAAAAACCTGGAACTTAGAGCTAGTGAAAGTGATAGTAAAAATGCTGAGTTGAAGAACCAGGTTTATGAACATGACACCACAGTCCTAGAGCTAAAATCTGAAAATCTAAAATTGAAATTAGGAACTGGTAAAAAGGAATCTGATCACAATCAACTCACTTTAGAAGAAAATGTAGGAAAAATGAAAGATAAGTTGTACAAAAGAGATGAGTAGATAAGAGTCCTTAAGGAGGATCTAAGTAAGGTTAAGCATGAGCTAGATATAAATTTTAAATGGAATAGGTCCTCTGATACACTTTCTTGGCTACATGAACACCATAGTAGCAATAAGAGAGGACTTGGCTACAAGACCCCTGCACCTAAGTGGGATCCCAAGTATCTCACACTTCCTGAGAATAAAATGTGCACACTTTGTGGTAAAACTGGTCACTATAAATCTGAATGTATTGCAAAAGAAAAGGCTATTCAAAAGAATAACGAATTTGTTCAAGGGAAAAATGGGCTGTCAGGCTGGGCTAAAAAGAATGTGATTCGCAGTTTTGCCTATAGAAAGGGACCCAAACTAGTTTTGGTTCCTAAGACTAACCCCTAATTTCTTTTTGCGGATCCAAGTGAAGGGGAATAGCCAAATATGGTACATGGATAGTGGCTGCTCAAAGTATATGATAGGAAGCAAGAACTAGTTCCTTTCACTTGAGGACCTCAAAGGAGGTAATGTCTCCTTTGGAAATGGGAAAAAAAGTGAGATCATTGGGGTTGGACAAGTGGGTAAGACTGATTCTCACTCTATTGAGAATGTCTAATTGATAGATGACCTAAAATACTACCTAAATAAGACAATCGCAGTTGTGTGATAAAGGTAACTTCGTATCGTTCACCTGTACCAAATGTTATATGATTAATCTTACCACCAACAAGATTGTTTTGAAGGTAAAAAGAGTAAACAATATATACATTGTAGATTTGTACACGCTTTCAGAAAATGCACTCACTTGCATAAGTGTGTTGGACAATGATCCCCTCTTTTGGCACAAGAGACTTGGACATGCCAGTCTAAGTCAACTCAACAAATTAGACTCCAAGGACTTGGTGATAGTACTGCCTAACATTAAGTTCAAGGAAGATAAAATTTATGAGGCTTGTGCAAAGGGGGAAGTAAGTAAGATAATCTTTCAAAAGCAAGAAAATTATAAGCACCACCAGAATGATGGAACTGGTCCATATGGATCTTTGTGGTCCAATGACAACATTAAGTGGAGGTGGTAAAATACTTGTGATGGTGCTTGTTGATGATTACTCTAGGTTTAGTGGGACATTGTTTTTAACATCTAAAGATGTAGCATTTGACATGTTTCCTTCTTTTGTTAGAAATATTCAGAAACAACTAGGTAATCAACTTGTTTCAATTAGGTCTGATCATGGAACTGAATTTGAAAATGCCAAGTTTGCTGAATTTTTGCATACTACATGATAAATAGTTGCATGACTAGACCTCTTGTTATGAAGAATCCCTATGCGTCACTTAAAGGGAGAAAGCTAAATATATCCCATCTTAGGGCATTTAGATGCAAGTGCTTTGTGCACAATTATTGCAAAGACTCCCTAGGTAAGTATGATCCCAGAAATAATGAGGGAGTATTCTTGGGATATTCTTCACATAGTAAAGCTTATAAGATAATTAGTAAAAGAACTATGTGTGTAGAAAAAAATGTATATGTTAATTTATTGAAAAACTAACATTCTTTCTGAGAGATAGGAGCAAGATAATGAAGAGATTGGGCTGATAAGAAATTCAAATGGTGAAACCACAGTCCACCTAAATATGCATCACATGAAGGAACATGTGATGGAACAGGTCCTTCCACCTGGGCAACATAACAGGGGGAACTGAGTATAGGGTAACTGCTCCTCAAACCTATTCCCCAGTAACAAAACGAGGAAGTAACATCAAAAGAAATTGACACTCCTATGTCAACATCCACGAAATTATATATCTTCGTGCTCGATTTTAGGAAAATACAAAGAAGACTCACTTGACTAATGTAAAGAGAATATTGAGATACTTGAAAGGCACCCTTGACTTTTGCCTTTGGTTAAAAAAAGTAGTAACTTTAACATAGTGGGATATGCTGACACTGATTATACAGGTTTCATAGTGGATAAGAAGAGCACTTAAGGTATGGCACACTTCCTTGGTTCATGTACTTTGTCATGAGCTATAAAAAAGCAAATTCAGTTGCCTTATCTACTGCTGAAGTTGAGTATGTTGGTGTTGCTTCATGATTGTGCTCAATTGTTGTGGATCAAGTAGAAATTGATGGATTTTGGTATTGAAGTTGGTTGCATCCCTATTTTATGTGATGACACTAGTGCTATTTGTTTGTCTAAGAATCTCGTTCATCATAAGATAACTAAACACATAGATGTTAGAAACAATTTTTTGAGGGAAAACTATTAAAAAGGCTTGATCACTGTGGGGTTTTGTGTGTCGGACAAGCAAATTGCTGACATCCACACAAAAGGTTTAAGTAAAGATCACTTTGAGACGAACAGGTTGGAATTAGGGATTAATAAGATCACCTAAAAGGACAAGTTCATGGTTAAATGAAAAAAAAATGAAAACAAATTGAAAAAAAAATTATTTTGTTAGAAAGTCTATAAATTGTGTAAAGTTAAATTAAATCTTGCTCTGTCTCATACTTTACATAGTATACTTTTGTGCCATGTATTGAAATGACTCATTAATCACTAATGATATTTTCTCTATTTTGGCAAATTTTGTCTTACACAAGAGAATGTTCAGTGAAGAACCTGGTTCATCAAGATAATACGGTAAGTTCTCTACACTTTGCATAATTTGAAATTACTATATTTGGATCATGAGCAGAGTCTTACCAAATACAAAACTTCTCTTGGACTTATCCATTACAAGTGAACCAGTCCCGTATAAAAGAGTCCCAATCGAATGGAAGTACCTAGATTTTAGGGATATACTCCAACATCTCTTCAAAACTGAATTTCAGTTTGACTAAACTTCTAAGTGTCTGAATAGTTGTAATTAAATTATCAATTATTTCTCTATATATTGATCAGCTTTAGTGTATTTCTTACTTCATCTTTCTCAAGCTGTAAAAAAAACTCATTATTATTTCGTCTTCCAAACACAATCTAATTCTCTTCTTTTCCATACCCTAGACTAGATTGTCGAACACCTCTGAAGGAGAGGAGGTCAAGAAAACAAATAAGCAATTGAAATCGGGTAGGGAAGAAGAATCCTAAGATTCATTTAAGACTGCTACTAAGGGGGAAGAAAATAGGTCTTCTGAAAATGATAAGCTATCTTCTGACTATAAAGGTTATCATGAGACAATTTCTAAAGTTGTTCTACATTTTGAGAATAGATTTGTAGGATGTATAGCAAGTGTTGAGACTATATAATCTGGAGAATTTGGTGGTAAAAATAAAAAAAAAGGGAAGAAAAGAGAGCAAGGGTGCTAGGAGTACTATGAGGGGAAAGGGTACAAGAGTGGTTGATTCTTCACCTACTCATGTTAATCTAATAAAAGAAACTGGTGCAATGCTTGTTTGGGGAGAGAAATTTAAATAAATAAAAGAGAGTGTGAGCAAAACAGGGGGAAGTGGGTCTGGCAAAGATGCTGAGTGGTTTGTTCAACTTGGCAAAACAACTCGTGGACCTACTGATAGAGTTATCAATGGCACCAAAACTCATGTCATTCCCTATGGTTTCATTATCAAAACTATGCTGCACATTTCAAGGTACCTAAGAAGAAGTGGGGTTAATACTCTGTTTTCTTGTGATTATGAAGTCAATGTCATTCTTAATGAACCGGGTTCATCTAAAAAGACACTTATCAAAACCAAAGTCGGAGTCTTGATACATGAGAGTAAGGCAAAGGATATTGAGATAGCAAGGGTGAAGACATGATTGGTTAAGGTAGAAACTGAGAGAGATGTTCTCAGAACTGAACTTGCAAGAGAAAAGGAGAAGAATGATGGAATTCTTCAAGACATGTTGAAACTTCTCCAAGAAAATAACTCAGCCCTACCTCTTCAAAGCCGTAAGTCTCCTAGCCTAGTGAAGATCAACCAGTGACCTAGTCCGGGACGCTGTGTTTCTTTTGCTCATGTTTTCAGTGTTTTTATTTCCTCTTATGCTTTGTGGTAGAATCTTTTCAATCATCAATGAAATTCACTGTTTTTGCTCTAACTGTTTGTTTATATTTCTTTAATGGTTAAAATTCTCAGCTTGATCTATGATGATGAATCCATGATTGCATTTGAAGTAGCCCCAATGGCCATGAGTAAGTTTTAAAATCTGGTTATCTCACATTTTTTATGCAACTTTTCAATGATGCCAAAATGGGGAAAAAGGTTGTGCTTTACACTTAGAACAGTGATGTTTATAACCTAATGCTCCTTGTCCTTGATGAAAAGTGATAAATAGAAAAAATATTTCTAACATTGTGTTGATGATGAGTTAAGTTGAAACATGGCCTAAGCATATGAAAAACACAGAGTTTGTCATCATAAAAAAGGGGGAATTTTTTTGCCCAAGTAAAGGTTAAGTTTTGAATATTGACAAAAGAACTCATGATGAACCAAGTCCATCCTATTCGTCCATCCCTCACGTCCATAAAACGGGCAGATTCAAGCATGTGGGTTTCACATGAAGGAGACTAAGCTTAACTTGGTGTATTTAATATCTCCTGATCGAAAAGGTTGCATAAATGATAAGCAGAAGAAGTCCTTAATCAAGGAGAACACTATCCAAGATAAGGAAGGAGTTAGAAATTGAAATCAACTAGAACTCTTCCACCAAGGAAGAGTTTCATCAGAACTCTAATTGTTTCTTAATCTGATAACTATATGAATTGTAGGATGTTTTCACATTAAAGTGTTGTACAAAAATGCAGAAGTCAAACGTGAAATAGGAGCAAAATAGCAAAGCATTTTGCAAGCAGTTCGTGTGTAATTCAAGAGTGCCAACAAGAAGTTACATGAACTAGATTGAAGAACCAGTTCCATAAAAAGTTTTATATATCTTTCTTATTTCTAGTTCAATTGTAGTAGGTGTTTTCATATTATGCCTTTCAGCTTTCATAGAAGAAATTGTAATTGGTTGGTATTAAGAACTCTGCTTTCCACACTCTTCTTCTCTATACTTCTACTCCTTACTTTATGAAATAACTTTGAGTTCTCTTCGAGCCGTCGAGTGTTCTGCTGATATTCGAGTTTGCTCCTACTGTTTTACTTACTCTGACTGCTTTGTTATTCTTCTTATTCTTACTTTGCAATTGGTATGTTCTTCTTATATTAAATAATGCTCCTTCACTACGTGTTTACATCCCTGTCTGTTGTGCTTTCTTTCACTATGTTTCTGCCACTACTGTACTTATGTGAATCCCTTACCCCCTTACCCCTTTGTGTGTGAGTTGTGGTTCCACCCATAGTAGCACATTAACATTGCTGTATAGGACTCTAAATTGGGCTCTTTGAACTCCCTAACTCAACATATTCCCACTTTCCTTTTCCCCTTTATGTGTTTGAGCGTTGTCTTGGTTTTGTTGTACCCTAATCACTATCAGACTTGGGTCTAATTTTCAAAGGTCTGCTCCTAACATGCTTAATCCAAACAAGTGGTTAGCGATTTGCCAGTCTACACTTGTGGCTGGGTATGACCACCATTTATTATGACTCCTCATTATCCTTTTGCATTTTGCACTTACTCCTAGCTATAAGTTCTGCCTCCCTCTTGAAAGCCATGCTTTTGGACTCTTGAGCTCCCTCTAAACTTGGTATGCCTTAGTGGTGGCTCTTCCACACTGCACTATTCTAATTTTATATGGTATCCTGAGTGTAAAAAATGTCGGGAATCCTTGAGGCTCCTCAGAACTTTGAAACACTTTGGATAAAGAGAAGGCTTTGGAAATCTGGATTCCGGAATTGGTTAACCACATATTGTTAGGCATTTAGCCTTACTTAGGTACCTTGGATGTAACTTCAGTCTTTGATGTATTTATATCTTTCTCTTTTCTGGTTTGTAATAAGTGGTTTAGAACTTGGGGAATATAGTAAATGGTGTGGGAGGGGTTTTAGTTTCTTGCAACAATAAGGGGTAGATATCATGATTTAGCACTTTAATTTTTCTTACTAGAAATACTGCCTATAGGTCTGTTAATTTTTGTTTCAAAGTCACCTAGAGACCATGCCTATAGGGTTTACACTTAACTATACTACAAATCACATAGGAATCATACCTATAGGATTTAACATTCATGTTCTGTAGTCATGCATATAGACATCATGCCTATAGGATATGCATATTCATTAGGCAACAATTTAGGATTAATTATATAAGTATCATTTTCATAAGATCATTAGTACGTGCTTAAAATCAATAACATAGATATCATTGGTATAAGATTTTTATCAAACTCGTTTTGTACATTTTAAACAGTAACAATTGGCTAATTACTCTTAACGCCTTAACTCGGTAATATTTTCAAAAGCCTTAATCTTTTTGACAAAACTCTCTTGAATCAGTGTACATTCGAGTTCTTCAAGTTTGCATTTTTCTGAAATTGTTTCTTTTGTAATATTCTGCCTAAATGTTTTCCAACTAAATTCCGCTATTCCTAAACTTTTCTAAATCAATTCTACAGTTTACTCTTTCCTTCTGAAAAGTTATAATTTCTGAATACACTTTTACAATTATTTCTATGTTTCATATTTGGGCAGTCTACTGATTTTCTTCGAAACTTATTTCTAAAACTAAGTCTGCAAGTCTATTTTCCCTTCAAATACTTTTCTGCATCAGTCATTTTCTCCAAAATCAGTGCCTTCAAAAAAACTTGCTTGAAATAACTCAATTTTTTACAGTTGTATCTGAATCGTCTAATGCGTACTTTCTGTCCAAATATATGTGTTAAACCTGTCTGTTCGCTGCTTAATTTTAATTTAAGACCAAATCAGTATGTGCAAGGCATGCTAAACTATATGTGTTATCTATTTTAAGGGTTTTCTTTGAGCCTTGTTTATTTTCTTGTTCTTTCCCCTACTTGGTATTGGTTTTGATTGACGAATTAGACTTTTATCCTTTGAAACGTCATAAAAGCCCCATTCCTTTCTTTCCCTTTTAGGATTAGGAGTCCTAGTACCCCGTAACTGATAGTTTGGGATGATTACTAGCATGCAATAAGTAATTGAGACTAAACTCGCTTTAATACCTTAACTGGGTAGGAAGGGTAGAATATGGATATGATGACCGATGCGCTAATATCACATGTGGATCCTCTTCTAAGGAGTGATTGTTGGATATTACATTAATGTGATTCATATTTTGATTCATATTTTTTATAAACCTAGGACCCCTTTCCCCTTTTCTTTACTTGCAAAATGTTTTCTTCAATATATGTTTTCTTAAAAAATAATCCTTTTTTCTTTAAAAAATCATCTATTCCTTTTCTCTTTTGAAAAGCTTTCAAACTTATTTGTAATGTCTATGTGTGAACCTTATCTGTTTCTTTGATCTTCTTAAAGTCACAATTATATCATGGCCGGGAACCACACTAGTGGATCTTGAGGGGTGCCTAATACCTTCCCGTCGAGATAATCGCTAACCCCTAACCCGAACTCTGATTTCTTTTTTCTCAATTATTTATTCCTTCAAAAGTTTCCTAATGCACTATAATCATTAGGTGGCGACTCTCCTAATAAACCCAATTCCCGCAAGGGAATAAGAGTTGTCCTCCCATAATGTCGTATAGCCGATTTCTGGACTTCTCATCCGCGATATGGAAAAAAGGGGCGTCGAGAGCATGACGACTCTACTAGGGATTTCTTTAGGCTTTCTACGATAACATGAAATTTGTGACTTCATTGTTTCTTTAATTGCTTTTACTTCTTTCCTTTTAGTTATTTCATCCTGAAAGTAACTTGGCTCTCGATGCCTTTTATTTCCTTTAATTGCATTCCTTACTTCTTTATTACTTCAATACCGTTGTAATTTCGAGAATTTATTGTAATCATTTATCTTATGCACGTAAAAATACATGTAAATTTGCTTCATTCTTATAATTGCATCTTCAATCTAATTCTCCACTCATGCCAAAACAAATCCTATAGCAATGCTTATAATGTGTGGTTGCGCTTTTTTAACATTATCACCCCTAAATTTGGTAAAGGCATATTTGCGGTAAAACCAGTCGATCAACGGTGTAGTCGTCTGTTCCGCACCTTTCCCTCTCTAGTTGTCCACTTAAGGGTACCAGTCTAGCACTTCAATAGTAGAAACCTTACTTCGTTAAACTCTTCATGCATCATGGTCAAACCTAGTCGAGTCATTTATGTTTTCTGCATAATGACTCATTAAGATAGCCTAATACAAAGTCCATCGGGTTTCCCTTAAACCCAAACATACACCTCAATGTTTTGTGCATTTATTTGGAGAACTAAAATGCATATTATGCAAATTGTTAACATGAATAGTCGAGTCCGGGTCTAACCCTTTGTTTTGCAGAAAATAAGGCATGAAGTCCCCAGATACGGTATGGTAACCAACATTCACCCGAGGCTACTAAGCTGGGAGAGGACCTTCATGCCAGTGACCGGACCCTTGTCCGCAAATACTTAGGAAATTTGCCTTCACTTCTAGAAATCCATCTTGACAACAAAATATTAAAGGCAACAACTTTGTTCCGTAAATAGTAATTTGTCACTATTTCGCTTCGGGGATTTGGAAATGACTACTTTACTGTAAGAAATAGGGGGTCCAGTTGGTATTCCTTGGGAGACTCCGGGTCTACTTAAGCCAGAAAATCGCAAAGGTAGAGGTTTTCTTAAGATGATGGGACTCAAGAAAAACATTGATCTTACTTGTCTAAGAAACTCCTACATACCATCTGACTACTTGTACGAGAGATATGGCCATGGCATGTCCTACCGCACCTACACTAATTAATTTTCCCATAGCTCTTTAAGGCACATCCACAGAAGGGTTTTCGTCATCATGTTCTGTTTCCTAGGGATGATAGTTTTTCGTATGAAAAAGGCTAGGTTCCACACCAGACTAGACATGGTAACCAAGACCCTAATGGAAGGGATTGGTGGGCAGTCGTTCAGCACAGTGCCCATGATTATTTCCAAGATATATCGAGCCTTAGAAAAGTGTCAGCAAGGGGCCAAGCACTTCGAAGGTTGTAATTTGTTACATCAACTTTGGCTTATAGAACACCTTAAGAAAGGTGATTACCGACAGGAGATTATACGCAGGGATTGGGATGATCATATCGCTTTCCACTAACCAAAGCGAATGAAACTCCATGCCTAACATGTTTGCCAGCCAGATGACACTGGAGGATGGGTAGAGCTATTTGTGAATCAAAAGGAAGGTCAAGTGCAGTGGATCTATAAGTGGTTCCCAACAAGGGATTTCATTATTCGTGCTCAGGATGCACCATTCCTCATACTCATCGATCTAAAGAGAACTTATCCTTATGCCCCTTTTCGAGCCATGAGGCAAGCTGGGAGGAAGCAAATCATACAAAGTGTGGAAAAATTAGCCACCTCATGGCTGACATCCTGGATGATGATAGCCCTCACATGTGTCACGCTAGCACATGTGGCATTGCAAACTCTTCTTGAGGAGAGAAACAATTGAGACAGACATATATCTCGCCGGGTGTGTGCCACACTATTCAGGTTGGTTGGAATATATTCTCACTAGTTTGGGTCACCCTAGGTTCATCTTCTAGAGGAGAGAAACTCCGAGGTCACATGCTTATAGATGTAAAATCTGAAGCACAAGTTAAGTACAATCAACTGCGTAAAAGGATTTGAGTGCGTTAAAATGAACACCAGGAAATAAAAGAAACTCACCAGAAATTGATCGACGAGTGGAAGGATATGACTGTGAATGCCAACAAGCGGTTGGGATACATGGAACCAGGTCTAGTAGATCTAGAAGGAATGTTCTTGAAATGGATTGAAGAATGCGAGAATGCCGAGGGAAGTGCTGGTGGACATCTTGCCCGAGCCTATCTGCTGCTAGGACTGCGCGAGTTGATAAGCTATGCGAGGGAGGCGAGAATATCGAATCTGGGGAAGGTTTTTCTGGGACAAGGAGTTAGGATCTTTTATTTCCTTCTTTCATAATGTAATAAGGCCATAAGACTTTAGTGACGTCATTAATTCTGTTATTTCAAATTGCATTTTTCTAACTCGTATTATTTTTAATCAATAAAATGAGAGATTTAGCATTATAATTTCTCCAAATTTAATTTGTGTCTAGGCCTATCTCGGGCACAACGAAGCACCGAAATTAGGAAATGACTTATATTCCTGCACAATGTGTTTAAATATTGCATTATTCTCTTTCTCCGAATCCGCACTAACTTTTTACATTTTGTTTTTTCTTTTATTTTTATCCCCTTCCCCGAAGGTTAGTTCGTGCATTCTGGCACTATCAGCTTACTCTACAAGATCCAAGGGCCCTAAGCCGCTTCCTCCTCCGAGTCCTGTAAAAAACAAGAACAAAGGAAGAATGTGAGACACCAATGCTATAAAGGAAATTGAGGAGACTTCTCAAAATACTTCAATTACGAAGGGGACTGTTTCTCATCTTTAGCAGACATTGCTAAAATTTTTGGAAGAACTAGACCAAGTTCGGAACTTGTCAAGCCTATCAATCACTCTTGCCACTTGTTATGTTAATACCCAGAACCGCGTACCTCTACAAAATACCCCATTACCACTAGTATAACCACCTCACGCCCAAGCCTGCAACACATGCAATAATGCTCCACTGCTCATTCCTGAACAAAAAAACACCACAAATGACCATCTCCACAACACCCGTATCTTTGTGCACCCTATACCCTAATATACCCATCCAATCATAAGTGCAACTGAATCAGACAACAAAGACACCCTAATAAAAATTTGGCTGAGGAGCTCAAGAAGTAACTAGCTGATGCAGGGTGTCGAAGGCAGCAAAGGCGTTGAGGGGATAAACTATGAAGATCTCTGTGTTCAGCCGGATGCTGAACTTCCGCCAGGGTAAAAACCTCCGAAGTTCGAGATGTTTGACGGTACATGTGATCCCGCGGTCCATCTGAGAATGTATTGTGATAAGCTTGTAGGAGTTGGAAGGGATGAGAAAATCTGCATGAAGCTGTTCATGAGGAGTCTGAAAGGAGATGCCTTATCTTGGTACATCAGTCTGGATTCAAAGAAATGGAAAAACAACATAGGCATGGCATCCGACTTTATGGACCGATTCAGGTTTATCACAAAAAACGCACAAGATATTTTTTACATCCACAATCTAAAGAAGAAACATATCGAAACATTTTGCGAGTATGCTATTCGCTGGAGGTCAGAAGCTGCTAAGTTTTGGCCGGCCTTAGAGAAAGAGCAGATGAACACGTTCTTTGTTTGGGCTCAGGATCACCAATACTATGAAAGGCTGATGCTGATCGACGGTCAGAAATTCTCAGACATCATCAAGTTATGAGAAAGAATTAAAGAAGGTATCAAGAATGGTATGGTCGCTAATCTTGAAGCGTTACGAGCCACCAACAAGGCTCTACAGTTTGGTGGCACGTAAAACAAGAAGGATGTGCACTCATAATGGCTTCGCAAAGAACTAAATCCCCTATGAAATACCAAATATATCCCTCAACTACACTTACATATAGACCTCCACTAAATAACAAAGCACCCTCACCCACATACCAAATTCGACCACACACCTACCAATCATCTCCACCACTTACGTATCAAACCACTTCACCAAGATATTCCCAACCAGCATATGTGTTCCAAGCCTACAATGCCTAACTTTCAAACTATCAATCACCACCCACTAGCCAAAATTTTCCTTGACCTAGACAAAACTTCAAGTGCAGACCCCTCAGACAGTATACGGCCATCGCCGAGCCTATTGACCAACTACATGAAAGACTCAAAGCAGTCGGTTATGTTAACCCTATCCCAACCATAACTTCAAAAAATTCTTCTCAATGGATCAATCATAACAAAACTTTCGCATATCATTCCAGAATGAAAGGCCATAGGAGTGTCGCTCATTAAAAGAAAAGATTCAGACTTTGATTGAAAATAAGGCCATTATAGAAAAGGAGCCTGCTCCTAATGTCCAAAATAGCCCTCTTCCTGACCACAAGGGCGGAGGCATTCATATGATCGAGATTTGAGGATGATTTGGACCCCAAATGGACACATGTATTGATTGGTGAAGGGAATGAACCGAAGAAGCCAAGATTCAACCTCAACCCTATTGTTGTCCAGATCCAGCCCTCTGAGGGCAATGAGGTGAATATGTCCATACCGCTCGAGTTCGAAGTGACACCCGCGTAGGCGCCGGAACTAATTAAGATCGAGTTCAGAATTCCAAGGCACTTGTGCCATTAGAAGTTGTTGTGTTACCTCAAAGGGTGCATATTACGATAACAATGAGAGATGTGACCCAATATAATTCAAACGTCACACCTTGGGATTACACAGCTGAAGCTATAAGAAAAGGGAAAACAAAAACTGGAGAAGCAATCGCCGCACAGGGAATGACTAGAACATGTAGGGTATACACTCCGGAACATTTAGCTGAGTCTAGAAAATACACCTCTGGATGGCTTGTTAAGACTGGGCCTGATGACCTTTGGAGAAAGATACAGGCTAAAGAGTACTCGGTCGTGGAGCAGTTGAACAAATCACCAGCAAAGATTTCCATCCTGGCTATTCTGCAAAGCTCGGAGGCACACAAAAATGCTTTGATGAAAATATTGAGCGTACTAACTGGAGGAGAAATGGCGAATATGGTAGGAAAAGAGTTGGAGAGCCACAAGATCACCTTTCATGAGGATGAGCTACCACCAGAATGGTGAAGTCACAACAAGGCTTTGCATAATACCGTGTAATGTGAAGATTATTTCATCACCAGAATCTTAGTCGACGAAGGATCCATCCTTAATATTTTTTCCACTGATAACTCTCAGTACGTTGGAAAAGGTTTGTATGAGATAAAGGATGGAGCTATCAATGTCAAAGCTTTCGATGGGACCCAAAGATACACCTTTGGAGAAATCAGCCTGTGCTTACAAATGGGACTAACTTTGTTCGATGTTTCCTTCCAAGTGATAGACGTCCCGAAATCCTACAATCTATTGATGGGACGATCCTGGATCCATGCCTCTAGGGCCGTGGCATCGCCCCTACATCAAGTACTGAAGTTCGAGTGGAATCACCAGGAGGTGATCATTCATGGCAATAGTGGCAATACCATATACAATCGCCAAACCATCCCAATGATTGGAGGCAAAGGGAGAATAGGAGGAGAAACATAACATTACATAGAGCGAGTCAACACTGTGGACAAAGACAAATGGTAGGACAACAAGATCGAGAGCATTTTGAATTGGAGAGGGTATGATCCTAGAAAGGGACTTGGTAAAAATCTCTAGGGTATCACCAAACCCATCAAGCTAACGAAACATGGAACTACTTTTGGCCTGGGGTGTGAGTACACATGGAAGGAGTTTGATGACTGGTCCCATGGTGCGGCCCATATGATTCATTGGAGCACCCTCTACCTCATCTAGAGAAGAACTTTCAGACACCTGACGTCATATATGAATCAGAGGAGGATGAAGCATTAGCAGTAATAAAGAACTTATTTCTGGAAGATGATATGGACTGTTGTGTTATTTTTGAGGAGTAAGGGTAGGAAGGCCCTTCCATACAAGCAGTGAACCAAGGGGAATGCCTCACTAATTGATCGATCAGGACCACCAGGGCCCGGAAAGCTTCAGGGTAGCAAGGCTAATCAAAGCATCAATCACTGCATTTTACTTTTACTATTTGATATTTTCCTTTCCGCATTGTATTTACTTTCAAAAAGAGCTTTAATGTTTCGAACAATTATGAATTTAATCAAAGCATTTCAAAGTTTATTATATATCTTGCTCTTATTATTCTCTATATTATTTACTTTATTTACACATCATTGCTATTACCTATCTTGATGATGTACCAACGACTCTTACTTGCAACGAGATAACACAACAAACAGATATAGATTCAGAAGGGGATGATTTACCAGAATAAGTAGTTAGAGAGGTCAATAACTTTGAGAAAATGCCTACATCCAACTTGGACGAAACTGAGATCATTAATATGGGTGATACCGAGAATGTTAAGGAAACACGCATCAGCGTGCATTTTTCACCAACAGAAATGAAAGAGTACACAAAGTTTCAAAAAGAGTATGAGGACATCTTTGCCTTGTCTTATGATGATATGACTTGTCTCAGCACATCCATTGTAGCTCACAATTTACTAACAGGTCCAACATGTCCACCAGTATAACAGAACTCAGAAAGTTCAAGCCCGACATGAGTTTTAAAAACAAAGAAGAAGTTACCAAGTAAGTCAAAGCCAGGGTTCTCAGGGTAGTGGAGTATCGAATATGGATAACCGAAATCGTGCCTGTACTGAAGAAAGACGGGAAAGTCAGAGTATGTGTCGACTACCCTGATCTTAACCGAGCTAGTCCCAAAGACAATTTCCCTTTGCTGAATATACACATCCAGATCAACAACTCCGCCACGCATGAGCTGCAGTAGTTCGTTGATTGTTTTGCTGGGTACCATCAGATATGCATAGATAAAGAAGATGCAGATAAAATGACTTTTATCTTGCCATGGGGGATGTATTGTTACCGAATGATGCTGCATGGTTTGAAGAATGCTTTTGCCACCTACATGAGGGCCATGACTATGATCTTTCATGACATGATACATAAAGAAATTGAGGTGTATGTAGATAACGTCATCATCAAGTCTAAGAGAGTCGCACATCATATGGAAGACATGACAAAACTCTTCAACAGATTGAGAAGATACAATTTGAAACTGAATTAGCCAAATGTGCATTTGGGTTTCCTGTTGGAAAGCTACTGGGTTTAGTTGTGAACCACCGGGGGATAGAATTGGATCTGTCAAAGGTCAAGTCTATCCAAGAGTTGCCACCGCCAAAGAAGAAGAAGGACGTGATGAGTTATCTAAGGAGGCTCAACTATATCAGCTGGTTCATAGCTCAGTCCACTGTTATTTGTTAACCTAACTTCAAGATGTTGAAGAAGAATGCTTCCACCAAATGGACTGATGATTGTCAAAAGAATTTCAACAGAATTAAGGAATATTTGTCTACGCCGCTAGTCTAGGTTCTCCGTGGACAGGGGAGACATCTATTGCTTTACATCACAGTATTGGATGGATCGTTCATTTGTGTTTTGGGACAAGATGATGAAATGAGGAGAAAGGTGAAATCAATCTCCTACCTCAGCAAGAATATTACCCCATACGAGGTTCAGTATACCTTATTTGAATGCACCTGTTGTGCTTTGACATGGGTAGCTCAGAAATCGAGGCATTACATTTGTGCCTACACCACTTATCTTATATCTAGAATGGACCCGCTAAAGTACATCTTCCAGAAGCCTGTGCCTACTGGCAAGTTGGCCAAATGGAAAACCCTGCTAAGTGAATTCGACGTTATTTATGTCACCCAGAAGGCAGTCAAAGGACAAACTTTGGTAGATCACCTCGCCGAGAATCCTGTAGGGGAGAATATGAACCTCTAAAGACGTATTTTCCTGATGAAGAAGTTTCTTTCATAGGGTAAGACACTGTAGAATCCTATGATGATTGGAGGATGTTTTTTGACGGAGCAACAAATTTCAAAGGAGTTGGCATAGGAGTAGTCCCGGTATCCGAAACTGGTCAGCATTACCCGGTATCCGCCAAATTCAGGTCCCCATGCACCAACAACATGGTCGAGTACGAATCCTGCATCTTAGGGCTCAAACTAGCCATCAACATCAACATTCAGGAGTTACTAATGATCGGAGACTCGGACCTACTTATACATCAGGTTCGAGAAGAATGGGAAACAAAGAATTCTAAGATACTCCATTATCAGCATACAATACTGGAGTTGAGGAAAACATTCACAAAAACCGAATTCTAGCATGTTCGCAGAATAAAAAATCAGTTCGCTGATGCACTAGCTACTTTGTCATCCATGGTTCAACATCATAACGTTAGGCGAAATGGCAAATATGGTAGGACAAGTGTTGGAGAGTCACAAGATCACCTTACACGAGGATGAGCTACCACCAAAATGACTAAGTCACAATAAGGCTTTGCACATTACCATGTAATGTGAAGATTATTTCATCACCAGAATCTTCGTGGACGGAGGATCCAACCATAATATTTTTTCCACTGAAAACTCTCATGACGTTGGGAAAGGTTTGCATGAGATCAAGGATGGAGCTATCAATGTCAAAGCTTTCGATGGGACCCAAACATCCACCATTGGAGAAATCACCCAGTGCTTGCGAATGGGACTAACTTTGTTAAATGTTGCCTTCCAAGTGATAGACGTTCTGACATCCTACAATCTATTATCGGGACGACCCTGGATCCACGCTCCTGGGGCTGTGGAATCAACCCTACATCAAGCAGTGAAGTTTGAGTGGAATCACTATGATATTATCATTCACAGCGACAGTAGCAATACCATATACAGTCGCCAAACCATCCCAATGATTGGAGGCAGCGGGAGAATAGGAGGAGAAATATACCACAACATCGAGCGAGTCAACGTTGTGGACAAAGACAAATTGTGGGACAACAAGATCGATACCATTTTGACTTGGAGTGGGTATATGCTCGGAGAGGGACTTGGTAAAAATCTCCAGGGTATCACCAAACTAATCAAGCTAAAGAAACAATGCACTACTTTTGGCCTGGGGTATGAGTACATATGGAAGGAGTTTGATGATTGGTTGGCACCATGGCGCGGCCCATATTATCCATTGGAGCACCCTCTACCTCATCTAGGGCAGACCTTTCAGCCAGCTGACATCATATATGGATCAGAGGAGGATGAAACTTTAACAGCAATGAAGAACTTATTTCTGGAAGATTATATGGACTGTTGTGTTATCTTCTCAATTTGTCCTACCAATTTATTGCCTATTTTGTACCACAAAATCCAATAATTATTCCCAAAAATATGATTTTTTGGTGAACAATCTATTTTATTCTCATGTTTACATCAAAATGTAGCTAACATGATTTTTGCACATTTTTTGCAAAATCGTTTGGTATTTTTAAAACCAACATGTATGTAATTGAAATCCTAGCCTCCTTAAGATTTAATGGCATTTTATTATTATAAAATTGGATTCAATATTTTTAAATTAATATTTATATATTGTTAATTAATTCAGTACCTTTTATTTGGCTTTAAAACATTTCTACTATTTTTCGATAAAACAAAGGGAAAAACTAGCTACTTAAGTTTTAGCCTCATTTAATTTCAATTATAACCCCAATTCTATTTCAATTTCAGCCTGAAATCAATCCAACTGGATCAACCCACTTCCTTTAAACCCAACCGCTTAACCCGTGTAGCCGACCCGCCCGGACATCTTTTTAATTCAGGCCGTTGATCATTTTGATCAACGACCACAATTGATCATTTCCTTTTTAATTCTACCTAACCCCAACCCTAATCCTCATTTCTCTTAGATAGCCACCTCTGAAACCTCTTTTTCTCTCAAACTCTATCTAAGCGTCTTGAAACCCTAGCCCTTCTCACCCTTCTTCGACCCCAATCTTACCTAAATCCATGGCTTCCTAAGCCATGGACGGCTTATACTCACCTTCATTAACCCCTAAGCCATGGGTAATCAAGATTTCAAGGTCTGACCTCGATGGCGTCCATTCACATTCTATATAGAGTCGTGGT
This sequence comes from Nicotiana benthamiana, assembly GCA_034376525.1. Taxonomy (NCBI): domain Eukaryota; kingdom Viridiplantae; phylum Streptophyta; class Magnoliopsida; order Solanales; family Solanaceae; genus Nicotiana; species Nicotiana benthamiana. The sequence goes on from CM067328.1 coordinate 47,092,837, forward strand.
TTAGTGACCTCTCTGGCCCTGCTCCGGCGTATTCGAGCTTTAGGAGCCTAGCTATGGCCATTTTCGTCTCGAGGCCAGACCTTCTCCCAAGCATTCTTATTTCTAGGGTTTTTGAGAAACCCTAAAGCTATTCGAGGATCCTTCTGCTTCTATTTTCCGAGATCTGTGGTGAATTGTGCTATCTTTAACATTTTAAGCTTTTTTCACAATTTTCTTTTTTAAAATTAGTTTATTTTCCAGTTAGGGTTTCTGAAAAAGTCTCAAAATACTTCTCTCTCTTTTCTTTCTTCTTTTCTTTGTGTGAATCTGTCTATGCCATGCTCTTATGGATTTCCGCTTGTGTTCTTATGTTGACCGTGTTTTGCATATTCTTCTATTTTATGCCCTATCCTTTCTTCTACTAGTTTCCGATCCGTACAAATGTACATATAAGGACGATTTTATTTCCTGATCCCAAAATTATATTTTCTTCTCCTTAATAAACAAAGGTATATTATCTGGTCTAAAAATATACAAATACCCGATCTCTAATATGAATCGATAGGATTAGTACAATAAGGGTAGCCAGGTTGCCTTATATGGGTAACAATACCGGTGCTATTGTACCCCTTATTTGTACTATTTCTATTTGTTGTATTTTCTTTTTCTTTTCTGTTATTAATATAAAAACCAACCCTAGGCACTTGCCTAGTGGATTCAAAAAAAAAAAAAAAAGATAATTACATTTAAGTGGGAGTAGAGGCGCAGATCAAATAAAAAAAAAAACATTTTACTTTTAGGCACTTTCTAAAATATTTTCTCCTCTCTCTCAAACCCTAAAATTTCAAGACGCCTAAAACCCTCTCAATAGCTCTTTCTTCTTCCACTAAACAAATTCGTTAATCACTGGGCATAACTGCTTCAAGAGTAAATTAATTTCTTCAGTTTCTCGTGTGATGAGTAAGCTACTTTCTTCGATTTGTCATGTTATTCGTTTTTTAAGAGAAAATCAGAAACTTTTTCCTTCCGTTACTTTCTCTTTTTCTTTATGGTTCATTGATTGTGTTTTTTTCTTTGTTTAATACTAATTTTTTTGTTGCATAAGAACTAGAAGTAAAGGTATTGGGTTGAAGTTGGAGCTTGGAGCCATCTTAACGTTCTGTGTTTATTTTTTTTATCTAGTTGAAATTTAATTATTATTGTGTGAGAGCTAAAGTAAAGTTTTTGAGAATTAATTGTTGAACTTTCTTTATTAGGGTTGTATTAAACAAGTCTTTTGGGCACTTTGTTGAAAGACTAAGGAATTATGCCGTGGGTATATTGTGTGATATTTTTTGTTGTGGGTTTTCGTTGGTGATGAATTGGTTGAACTTTTTACATATTATGTGCTCTAATTTAGTTTCTTTACTCTAGAATTTTATGGTTCTTTTGAATTGTGTAACTAATTTATTGATCTTGTTAAATCCAATATGATATTTAGGAAACAGTTTATACGAGGAAGAAATGGTGGCATGGATTGTCTTTGGTAATGTATCTCCATTCGTCGTCTTTGTTTCTCTTTTTAAACTTGCATGTTTTAATGTGAAGATCATTTTGAATTATCTGATCCCTGCAATCCCAGTTGTTTGTATTAAAAAAGATGAATATGAATGTGTAAGTGTTAATTGGCGACGATTTTTGAAAACAAATGAATTTTTTGTATTAGCCGAGCAGACATCTCAAGTATTTTATGCTAATAATAATTCAAATAAACATTGGCGCATAGTGAGAAAGATGCAACTTCATGATTCCTATAATGTAATGGTATTCTAGATTTAGAAAATCACGCACAAAATAAATGAAAAAGAACGAATGAGGTGAAGTATTTCTTAATGCATTAGCATATCATTATTATACATTTTGTTTTAATGATTTATTTTAGTTAGTACATTGTCTTTATAGTGTCTTGATTTACCTAATAGTTTTTTATAGGTTTAATATGAAACTATTACAACAACAACAACAACAAAAACTAACCAGTATACTCCCACCAGGTGGGGTCTGGGGAAGGTAATATGTAGACAGCCTTACCCCTACCCAAAAGGGCAGAGAGGCTGCTTCCAAGCGACCCTCGGCGCATAGGACAGAATGAAGAGCTGCATTGGAAAACAAAGATAAAGTTAGGAACCAAGACAAGACAAAACACAATAACAAAACAAAGCATAAGTAATCCTGCTGAGATAACGTAAATGATTATGTAAACATAAGAAACATAAATACCGTCGCATGCGACAATAATAAGCGACAACTATCATATTACCAACCAAGAGGGGACCTACGCTAAAACACTAGTCATCTACGGGTAACCCTACTATCCCACACCCAACCCCGGGTGGGGCGAACGAAGGACTCTAAGAGCCCCTAGCCTGCAACCCTGATTCTAGACCTCCAGACTCCCCTATCACGGGTCAAGTCCTCGGTAACCTGCATACTAGTCATGTCCTGCCTAATCACCTCTCCCCAATGCTTCCTAGGCCTCCCTCTACCCCGCCGACCACCAACAATCTCCAGCCGCTCGCAGCTCCTCACCGGGGCATCGGGACCCCTCCTCCGTACATGCCCGAACCATCTCAGCCTCGCTTCCCGCATCTTCTCGTCCACCGGGGCCACCTCTAACTTCTGTCGAATAACTTCATTCTTAATCTTATCTAGCCTGGTGTGCCCACACATCCACCTAAGCATCCTCATCTCAGCAACCTTCATTCTCTGAACATGGGAGTTCTTCACGGGCCAGCACTCTGCCCCATACAACATCGCAGGTCTAACCACGGCTCTGTAGAATTTCCCCTTGAGTTTGTGTGGGATTTTCTTGTCACACAGGACCCCAGAAGCAAGCCTCCACTTCGACCACCGTGCTCCTATCCGATGGGTGACGTCCCCGTCAATCTCTCCGTTCCCCTGAATCACAGACCGAAGATATCGGACACTGTCCCTCTTGGCGATGGCCTGAGAACCAAGCATCACATCCCTGCCCACCCCACTCGGCTCGTCGCTGAACTTGCACTCCAGATATTCTGTCTTAGATCTGCTTATTTTGAAACCTTTAGACTCGAGGGTCTGTCTCCATACCTCTAACATTTCACTAACATCGGCGCTCGTCTCGTCTATCAATATTATATCATCAGCAAAGAGCATACACCAAGGCACATCCCCTTGGATATGACGGGTTAGAGCATCTATCACTAAGGCGAACAACAGGGGGCTCAGCGCCGATCCTTGATGGAGCCCCATTACCACAGTAAAATGGTCTGAATCGCCACCCACCGTCCTCACCCTAGTCTTAGCCCCATCGTACATGTCCTTGATAACTCTGATATAGGCTTCTGGCACACTCTTCGCCTCCAAGCACCTCCATAGCACCTCCCTCGGGACCTTGTCATACGCCTTCTCCAAGTCGATAAGCACCATATGCAGGTCCTTCTTCTTATCCCTGAATTGTTCCGCCAGCCGCCTGACTAGGTGAATAGCCTCAGTGGTGGAGCGGCCCGGCATGAAACCGAACTGGTTCCCAGATATATTCGTCGCCTCCCTCATTCGCGCCTCAATCACCCTCTCCCAAACCTTCATCGTGTGGCTCATTAGTTTAATACCCCTATAGTTGTTGCAGCACTGGATGTCCCTTTTGTTCTTGTACAAGGGCACCACTGTACTCCACCGCCACTCATCCGGCATCCTTTTAGTCTTGAAGATCACGTTGAATAGCCTAGAGAGCCACTCCCCTCCAGGTTTACCCATGCACTTCCAAAACTCCACCGGGATCTCGTCAGGCCCGGTTGCTCGACCCCTACTCATCCTACGCAACGCCCCTAAGACCTCTCCACCCTAATGCGCCTGCAGTACCCAAGGTCTCTATGACGCTCTAAATGCCCCAACTCCCCTAGCTCTATGCTCCGATCCCCCTCCTCGTTAAGAAGTTCCCGGAAGTACGCCTGCCACCTCTGTTTGATTTGCGATTCCCCCATCAGAACTCTACCATCCTCGTCCTTGATACACCTGACCTGGTCTAGGTCACGAGCTTTCCTTTCCCTTGCTTTAGCCAGCCGGAATAACTTCTTATCCCCACCTCTCTCCCCTAGTTCCTCATACATGCGACCGAACGCCGCGTTTTTAGCTTCCGTGACTGCCATCTTAGCTTCTCTTCTCGCCTCCCTGTAGAACAACCTGTTCACTCTCCGCTCCTCCTCGCTTGTGCTCCCTGCCAACCTAGTGAACGCCGCCTTCTTCACCTCCACTTTTCCTTTGACTACCTCGTTCCACCACCAATAACCCTGATGACTACCTGAATATCCCTTAGAAACCCCGAGCACGTCCCGTGCTACCCCCCTAACCAAGTTTGCTGTCGCTGACCACATAGCGTCCGCTTCCCCATAACTTCTCCAAGCTCCGCCCTCCACTAACCTCCTTTCCAACTCCTGAGCTTTCTCCTTAGACAAAGCTCCCCATCTAATCGGAAATAAGGTGGGATCCACTATAAAGTCTACAAAAAAATATACATTTATTTCACTTGGTGCTATAGGAAAGGACCGAGGGTGAGGGCTTAGATCTATGTTCTCTTTAGAGTTGTCTGATTCTACCATGGTTGTTGCTCAAGAAATGCAAACTGATATTCCATTTTATACATCTACTAATGAAGATATGAACTACATTCAAATTGAAAGAAGCACGATTTCTCAAATTTATTGTGCTATTAATATGTAAAACTGAATTCGAGTGTTAAAGTTTTTACTAATATGATTTTCTTGCACTAGGTTTTGTAGCAAAGGGACGAGGGCGAGTTCTTAGATTTACGTATTCTTCGGGAATGTTCGAATAAGTTGGGATCATCCTTCTATAAGAGTACTTTTATGATAGTCAAAGCGTTGCCAAAACTTCTAACGATAAAAAATAAGATTCTAGAACGTCAACTGCTCAAGAAATGCGAACAATAATTAAAACTTCCTCATTTTTTGAAACAACATATGTAGGCAGTTGTTGAGGTAATTCGATGCAGTATTCTTTTCTCTTTTTGGATTCCTTTTTTCTTACTATTCAGGAGATGTGGCCATAGAATTTGTTTTTTTATTTATATTTTTCCTCGTATATAATTATATGTATTAGTCACAGTATCTGAATGCGATTTAAAAGGCGATATGGTGCAATTATTGATTGTGATTTATGAGTCGCAATAGCTGAATAAATAGGTCTCATTTCTTATGGGAATAAGCTGCACGATAGGTGATATTTTTGATAGATCAGTAATTTCATCATTCTAATATGAAGATGGTGAAGGGTACTAGATTATACCTTGAAGCATCTAAAGTGTCGCTCCTAATCCTGCAAGGATGGGGTGTGAAAATGCAAAGTATTTGATATTGAACACCAAGCAAAATACTGATAAGCATGGTTCAATAATTCAGATCCATGCAGCCCTTAAAATTGTTGCTTATTTATTTGGTGTCGGAGGCAGCCTTTCTGATACATAAAATTGTTTCAGTCCCTTCCACCTCTTATCATGAAATTGTTTCCTTTTCTCCCTTCAAATTGTCCTCCACATCCATTCCCCAAGCGGCAAAAGGCTATGGTGAGCTCCTTGCAGTGTGCTCGTTTGGAGGTACCTTTATCATATCCGCATGTATTTGATAGTGGTTACACCTTCAGACATACTGAATGCTATATATATGAAGTTTAACAAGGAAATACAAGCTAATACAGGGCAGTAATCAAACCAAGGGACTTGCTACCCGGGCCTCGGACGGATCGATGAAAGGCCTCGAGGTCGATGCCTACGCTCGAGATCGAGCAATTGGGGGTAGCCCGGAAGGTAATAACAATTAGGATATAATTAAAGAAGGTTCTTTATTGCCAATATCAAGTAATAAATGAAGAAAAAGTATGAAAGCAATAAAAAAAGAAGTAGCCTTAGGCTAGTAAGTTAGAGAGAAAAAGAGAGAGATAGTTGTTATTGATCTTGCGTAGAGTAGTTGGAGCAAGAACAACACTTTACGAAAGTGGGGAGGACTCCCTTTATATAGGAGGTAATATTATTATACTACAACATACATTAATTGTAAAAGCATGGTGATGGGACGGCTAGACACGATGCCTCAATACAGGCTTTGGGTAGGCTGAGTTTGTCAAACTTAGCCATGTGCCTTCGAAATTCCCCATTTTCGCTCTAGACTCAATCTTCATCTTCTTTGAGTTGGGCCTCGACGATCCCCGAGGAAGGGAACTCGGTCGCAAGTTCGCGTCCTCGGGGTCTCGAGATATTCTTCTGAAATGACTTGATACCAAAAAATTAGGCCTGTGATTTCACCGCATGAAAAATACTCTTGAGAAGTCATTTTCCTTAATTTGCATACCAAACACTGGAAAATAAATAAGATTACTACTTGTTTTCCAAGAAAATATTTTCTAAAAAAATATTTTCACCCTTGAACATTTTTAATTTTTTCCTATTAGTGTGTGTTGAATGAAACAAACACAAACAATTTATTGCTGATGTAAACCAAGTAGTCACATTCATATAGAAGATGCTAAACTAAAATTAAGTTGGAACAAAACTACAAACGTTTAAAGAGCTGCAATAAAATTTGTGTAAATTATAAAATGGAGAAATCAGTGCGACAAGATAGGAAATGTGTACTCCATCGGTCCGTGAACAAATTTTCTTTTTGGTCCGTTTAAAAATAACCATCCATTTTTAAAATTGAAAAAAATTTAGGTTAATCTTACAATTCTACCGTTAATGAAAATATTTTATAACAACAAAAATACTTTGGGGACTTTTTTCATTAATTTATTAACATAAACCTTGATAATATTTTTTTTCTTAAACTCTGTGCCCATTCAAACAAGTTCATATCATTTGAATCAGATAGAGTAAGCTTTTAGCAGTCCTCTTCTGAAAGTTATTCTCGCCAACTGGGCTGTCATGGGGGATTTTCATGTATACCGCTATTTTGGTCACGTTTTAACATGTGCCCCTTTTGCCAATAAATTTCTAGCGTACCTACGTTTTTGCATAAATTCAGCATACATTGTTGAAGTGGCAAAGGGAATCATGCAAAAAATCAGCATTCTAATAGACGAGACCGACGTAGCAAGTGTGCTGAAGTCTTTTTTGTAATTGCTGAAGTTTTTGTTCTTCTAAATGGAAAACTTAAGCTCTAGACCTCGAGTTTTTGTTTTCTAACTGGCGAACATCAGCTCTAAAGCTAAAAAATTTTTTCGTAGCTATCAAACATCAGCACTAGAGCTAAAGTTTTTGTTTGTAACTGGCGAACTTCATCTCCAAAGAGCTGAACTTTTTGTCTTGAACTGGCAAACATTAACCTTCTTAGAGTTGAACTTGTTATCGCTATTGTGTTAAACCAGATATTAGAAAACTTTTAGAAGAAACTGAAAAGATGTATATGATGAGAAATATTTTGAGTCCATGGTTTCCTTGTGCGTCCATAAGGAATTTTATCCCTCTCACTGGCGCCCCTCCCCCCCTTTTTATCGCGAAATTGGATTTATGACAATTGGAGGGACAACTCGTTCCTTTTGGGAATTGGGTATGCAGTGGGAGAGTCGCCACTTAATGATTAAGGTGCATCAGAAAACCAATATATATTCAATCCTGAGTTTGTTTAAATAATTAGTGATTGGGTAGGTGCTTTAAATTATCCTGAAAGAAAGGTGTTAGACACCCCTCACAATCCTCTAGTGTGGTCTTCGACAAGACATTTATTGTGAATTGGGATGCAATTAACATATTAGTAGATAAGGCTCAAATAAGAGGAGATTTCAATACATAATGGTTCGAAAGTATGCAAAGTTTGAAGGAAAAATTAAAAGAGCTGCTTTTTCTAAATAAGAAGTTAGAATGCTAAAAGAAAAAGAATAAAGAATAAGTAACCATGTTGTTGTTGATGATGGAAACATAATTAGAATATACCTGTTCAAAAAAGTATAATGTAGTAAAGAAAGCTAGCAGGATTTGAAATATAGCTTTGAGCCACAATATAAGTAGTAAAGCAAGAGAGAGTATTTTGAGTGTAAGTGTGAGTTTAGAATTAAAAGTGTTCGTGTGTTGGTGTTAGTGAGAGAGTATGTATATATAGTAGTTCGAATCCATGTAAAATAAGACAATAATTACAAGTGTATAGTAATTATGGAACCAAGTACTAATCGGAATCCAATCAATGCAAGTACTTCTTTAATTAAGGGGCAATCAACAAACGGTAATGGACAGAAATTATTTAAGGAAAGATATCAAGTAGATTATCATGTACATAATAGACAATTAGGAGTAAGTACATAGGGGTTCAATTAAGGAAATAACTAATGAAGGATCAGTAAAATATTTGGTTAACCAAAAAACACAATAGAATTGCAAAGTATGGTGACCATAAAAAATAAACACATAGAAATTCGGAGAATCAAGGATTCAAAATTGCAGATTTACGGAGAGTAACATGGATTCGCATGAATAAGCAAATAAATCGTGTTAGAATAAGAGAATCAAAATTCTAAAGGGAAGTTTTAAATTTAAGCCAAGAAATAAGAAGCTCAAAGTCATTCAAAGAGAGAGTCATGAATTAAGTTTTAGCATATAAATAGAGTGAGATATGAGTAACCAAACATAACAAAAAAAGAGGCATGTGTTGACCAGTCAAGATGAACACAAGAACATAGAGCTGAAGTAAGTTACGCATAAGGAACTCAACAGAAAAATATTCGAAGGGAGATAGTCCCATAAACTCAAACAAGAACAAGCTAGTCACAAAATCAAATAAGTAAACATAGAAAAATTAGGCTTTCAACATAGGTGAGTTAAAGAGAAAATAGAAACCCATAATCAGAAGAATCACGCAAAGGGAACAAATTATTTGAAAATGCACTTCTGCACTTAAACAAAAATTCTCTGACCCAAAACCATGAGGCTTTCCACAAAATAATGGTTTTAAAAAGAGGCTAAGTAGACGGATTGGACAAAACTCAGGCAAACAAACATTCATTTAATAAATAGTTAAATGAAATATGGGGTTTTTAACATGCAAACTCAGCCAGAATCAAAACATATCCAAAATCAAAGAAAATAACATAACATAACCTTAATAAGAAGGGTAAGGAGTTTTTGAAACCAGAGTAAAGAAACTTCAAGAAAAATTCTTATAGTTTCAGAGCAGACATAGATCTAAGTCAAATATAAGAGAAATCGAGAGAACCTTGAGGTTAGGGTTTCAAAGGAACCCCAAGTGGTGAGAAAGGCTTTGAAAACAATTGATCTAAGAAGGGAATTCAAGAGCCCGACTCGAATAGCCATTGTTGGCCGAAGAAAGATCATAGACGACTGGAGAATATCCGTAGTAGAAGTTGACCAAGGTCTAGACCATGCCCTTTCAAGATTTAGCCTTGAAACTATAATAATCGAACACGTAGAAGTCGTGTGAGGTGGATACATGCCTCCGATGACCTTGGAAGCCATGGATTTTTGAGGTTTTAAGGTTGTAGCTGAGGGTGATAGCTAAGGTTAGAGAGGGTTTGAGAGAGGATTGAGAGAGCTGTGTATTGAGAGGCGGCATTTTGTGTAAATGGTTAGGGGTAAGGGGTAGTTTTAGATTAAAAAGGAAAGGAGGTTTTTTGGCCGTTGATCTATTTGATCAACGGCCTGGATTGAACGGGTAAGTGGGCTGTTTAATGAGATAGGGATTGGGTCGATTCAAATTGCAATTGGGTTAGGGTAATTGGGCTACAAATTAGGGTGTAGAATCAGGCTAATATTGAAATAAAATGGGGCTAAAACTTAAATAGCCATTTTTTCCTGTTTGATTTTTAAAAAATAAAAAATTAATTTCTAGAAATAAATTAAAGGTAATTAAATGATTAATAGCATCTAATTATGAAATTAAAAAGATTGGATCTAATATTTATAGACATAAACATAATTAAATATAAAAGAGGCTAATATTGCAATTACATGCAATTTAGCTTTAAAAATACTAAATAAATTTTTAAAAATATGCAATAATTATCTTAGCTATTTTAGCCTGTATATGAGAATCCAATAAAACAATCACAAAAATGATAATTTTGGGAATAATTATTGGGTATTCTCGATAAAATAGGACAATAAATTGTTAAATAAAAAAATCGTTAAAAATTAAGGAAAAATATTAAAATATTTATACATACTTATATTTGCATAAATATGCTACTTTGAAATATTTTGCATATTAAAAATATATACAGGGAAATATTAGGTATCAACAGCTGCCCCTCTTTACCCGAGAATGATGAAATAGTTGTCATGTAAAGATATGATGGCCAATTTTGACCGAATGAAATGGTTCGAGGAGGCTCAGGCAATGTCCTGGCTTCTGAGCTACCTACTAATCCCTGGTTTTGCATGAATCAAGCCATATGTAGTTCAGGATCATTCGACGAAGTACGCCGATGGAGACATTCCAAGAACGGATGCAATATCTAGTGTTGGGCACTTGGCAGGTTTTTGGGAATGTTTGGGTTTGATATGGCTACGGGAACTGGAACACAGTTGCTTCTACCGAGATGGTCGTTGCTTGTCAGTATACATGCGAAAAAATAATACAAGCATATATTGGGCATAATTTTAAACATGATGTAATTTCCTGTTAGACCATGAATGTTGCCCTTGGACGGTTAGGATGACGTCCTTAGACCTTGATGTCCTAGTCCATGATGTGTATAATAAATGATTCGCAGGCCATGCAATGATGCTCTCGGGATGTGGGGATGATGAATTCGAACCATGATGCATTTGAATAATTATATGCAGAAGATTAAGGGATCCCCAGGCCATGGCATGTTGGGGTATGAAAATAGTGCCTCCGAATGATGACGCCTTTTGATAGTTTAATGACCTTTCCGCCCATACAATGCAGTATGGGGCGATCTTTTAGCCGTGCTGGAATGTAAATTAGGTGACGATCTTTCAGCCATGCAAGTGTAGATGTGGTGGCAATCTTTCAGCCATGCAAATGCGGATAACGTGGTGATCTTTCAGCCATGCAAATGTGGATGGAGAAAGCGTTTAGTCTTAGAAGGAAGAATGGTAGCCTTATGCAATACAGAAAAAATAGATAGAGATGATGTTTAGTCTGGGAAAGAAGAATGGTAGCCTTATGCAATGGAAAAAATGCATCTTGATAGTATTTAGTACTAGAAGACAGAATGGTAGCCTTATACAATGCAAAAAATGCAGATGGAGACAATGTTTAGTCTTAGAAGGCAGAATGGTAGCCTAATGCAATGTAGAAAATGAAGATGGAAACAGTGTTTAGTCTTGGAAGGCAAAATGGTAGCCTTATGCAATGCAAAAAATGCAGAAGGAGACAGTGTTTAGACTCGGAAGGTAGAATGGTAGCCTTATGCAAGAAATTGAATGGCAAGTGGTAACAGAGATCTCTTAGCTTATAGAATATTGCGGTGTTGTGACTGCTGGGGATATTGGGTCACACGGAATAGCACCGACGTGCTTGGATAGTAAATGTTGGTGAGTCCGATAGTTATGAGAATTGAATTTCTGAACAATGTTTGTCTCATAAGTGTATTTAATGCCTTATACTTTCATAATCCCAGTGCTTGCATCTAAAGAAAAATCATGAGCTTTGTAGAGGGAGAGGTTAGTTCGCATCCCCGCTAGCTGCTTGACCTGTTCGGCTTGGATCTGGTGATACTGTATGCACCATTGGGGTAGCGTTGTTAAATAAAGTGATTTTGATAATAAAAATGCATGAATTAGTAAAAATATGACTTAAGTATATAATTAAGAGACAACTTTTAGATGAACCGATGACTGTGACGTGGTTCAAGACATTGCAACCTCTCTTGCTATGAAATTTTAAGAGCCCTCCTCAAAATTCTTCCCCAGTTTACTCGGTTAACGCTTTCGATTATTGGTAGCAATTATTGGCTGTAATTGCTTCGAAATTTTGAGTGTCCTACTCAAAATGGTACGCTAATTTCCAATTGCGGGGGGGGGGGGGAGGGGGAAATAGAATTTTTTTTTAATTGTGATCGAACCCATTGGGCTGCCTACATATCCCGTCTTAAACAGGAATCAGGTAAGCCATAGTAACGTTTGACTGTATCTTAATTGATTGTCTTCGTCCAGACTTCTCCGTCCATTTCTTACATACTGGATGCAGTCCATCTCCATTGTCATCTAAAAGTAACCAGCTTAGAGTATCTTCTTTGATAATTCAAAACCATTCATATGTGGACCGCAGGTCCCAGAGTGAATTTACTATAGTAACTTGGATGTTTCCTTTGTGTCGACATATCTAAGTAATCCCAAACCAGGAGTCCTCCTATACAGGATTCCCCCGCTGTGGAATAAATTGTTGGACAACCTCCGAAGTATGCATTTTTAGTAGGATTTTCAAGTTCTAGGTATTCTCCTTTTGCCAAATATTCCCTGATATCATGAAACCAAGGTTCTCTGTCTGCTTCTTCTTCAACATCGGCACAATAAGCTGGTAGATCATGTATCTTTACTAGAATGGGATCAGTGAAGTTTTTGTCTGGATGTTGTATCATGGATGATAGGGTAGCTAATGCATCGGCAAACTCATTTCGGACTCTGGGAATATGTTAGAATTCCGTCTTTGTGAAACTCTTTCTCAAGTCCTGTACATGATGCAAATACAAGAGTATTTTTGAGTTCTTTGTTGCCCATTCTTCTCGGACCTGATGTATAAGTGGGTAAGAACCTTCGGTCCCTAACAACTATTGAATGTTCATATCAATAGGCATCTTGAGTCCTAATATATAGGCTTCGTACTCGGCCATATTGTTGATGCATGAAAACTTGCATTTGGCGGACACCAGATAATGTTGGTTGGTTTCCGATACGAGGACTGCTCCTATGCCAGATCCTTTGAAATTTGTTGTTCAATTGAAAAATATTCTCCAACTGTCATAGGATTGTGCAATATCTTCTCCTATGAATTATACCTCTTTGCCAGGAAAATATGTTTTAGGGGTTCGTATTCTCCATGCATGTGAATCTCGATAAGGTGATCTGCCTATGTCTGTTCCTTGATCACTATCTGGGTCAAATATACAATGTCAAATTCACTCAACATGATTTGCAACTTCGCTAGTTTTCCAGTGGGCATGGGCTACTGAAAGATGTACTTCAAAGGGTCCATCCTTGGTATATGATATGTAGTATAGGTACTGAAGTAGGTTCTTAGCTTCTGAGCTACCCATGTCAAAGCACTACAGGTGCACTCTAAAAGAGAATAATGGGCCTCATATGGGGTAAACTTCTTAATGTGGTAATAAATGGCCTGCGTATTCCGCCCTGTTTCATCATGTTTCCCCAAAACGCAACCGAAAGATCCTTCCAATACTGGAAGGTAAAGTTACAGAGGTCTACCTTGCTCGAGCATGACCAAGACTAGTGGTGTTGATATGTATTCCTTGATTCTGTTGAAAGCTTCTTGGAAGTCGTCAGTCCATTTGGTAGCAGCGTCCTTCTTTAACATCTTAAAGATTGGCCCATACATAACTGTAGATTGTGTATGAACCGACTAATGTCGTTTAGCTCCCCAAGGAACTCATCACATCCTTTTTGTTCTTAGAGGGTAGCAAGTCTTGAATAGCTTTGACCATTGATGGATACAACATTATTCTTTGGCAACTCACAATAAACCCAAGTATTTTTTTCAGCAGGAAACCCAAATGCACATTTCACGTGATTAAGTTTCAGTTTGTACCTTCGCAATCCATTAGAAAACTTCCTCAAATCTTCCATGTGATCAGTGGCTTTCTTGGACATAATAATAATGTCATATATGTACACTTCTATTTCTTTGTGTATCATATCATGGAAAATTGTAGTCATGGCCTGCATTCTTTAACCTTAACGGCATCATCTTGTAACAATACATTCCCAACGGAATAATGAATGCCATTTTCTCAACATCTCCGTCATCCATCCAGATCTGATAATAACCGGTGAAAAAATCTCAAATGATTGCAGTTCATGCTTGGTGCAATTGTCGATCAGGATGTGTATGTTTGGTAGGGGGAGCCGTCTTTCGAACTGAACCGATTGATATCCTGGTAGTCGACAAAGACTATGACCTTCTCGTTCTTTTTTGATATTGGAACGATGTTGGCTAACCATGTCGGATATTCTACTACCCTGAGGACCTTAGCTTTGACCTGCTTAGTGACTTCTTCCTTGACTTTAGTACTCACATTGGGTTGAAATTATATGAGCTTTTGCTTTAGCGGCGGACATGTTGGATTGGTTTGTAGTTTATGAGCCACAATCGATATACTCAGACAAGTTTTGTCATCATATGACAGGCAAATATGTCCTCATATTCTCTAAGAAATTCTCTGTATCCTTTCTTTTCTAATGGAAAGAAAAGTTTCTCGTTAACAGTTTCTGCATCTCCCAGGTTAACAACCTCAGTTTCATCCTGGTTGGAGTTAGGCACGTTCTCAAAGTTCTCAACATCCTTAACAATATCTTCCGGTATGTCATCACTTCTAAATCGTTGTCCATTTGTTGCTTTGTCTCGTTGCATTTCACAATCATCGCTTCACTAAGATAAATAATAATAATAATAATGTTGTACAAGTAATGTAATGAGACAAAACAATAGTAATAAGTGTTGATTCATAAGAAGAGTCAGAATGCTTTGATAAATTGCATAATTGTTTTGAACATTGAAGATCTTATTGCGGGAATTATAAAATGCGAAAAAGAAATTATTTTGCTAATAAAATAGTGCATGATGCTTGTTTAGTCTTGCTAGCCCGAGGCTCGTCCGGCTCTGGTTGTCCAGATGGTCCTGTTATTGAGGCGTTCCTCTCTGCTTTTAGTCTGTATGGAAGGGCCTTCCTCTCCTTCCACCTTGATAGAAACACAATAGTCCATGTCATTGTCTATTAAGAACAAGTTCTTTACCACTACAAGTGCATCTTCCTCGTCTGACCCATAAATAAAATCAACTGGTTGGAAAGTCTGCTCCAAGTGTTGTATTGGCTGCTCCAATGCATAGTAAGGACTGCACCATTCTCACGATCGGCTATTGAACTCTTCCCAAGTGTACTCATATCCCAGATCAAAAGTAGTGCCATGCTTCTTGAGCTTTATGGGCTTAGCGATTCCTTGGAGGTTCTTATCGAGGCCTTTGCCAAGTTTGTACCCACTCCAATTCAGTATGCTCTCGTTCTTGTTATCCTACTATTTGTCTTTATCAACAACATTTACCCATTCGATGTGATGTTAAGTCTCTCCTTCTAGCTTATTTCTCCCCTCGATTGAGGGAATGCTTTGGCGACTGTATATAGGGTTGTTATCATTGTGGCGAATGATCACTTCCTCGTTGTTCCATTATAACTTTATCGCCTGATGCAGTATTGCTTCTACGACTCTGACATCATGAATCCATGGGCGTCCCACAATGAAATTTTTAAGATGCTGGCACGTCTATCACATCTAAATCAACATTTAAACAAGATAGCCCATTTGCAAGAATGGAAAAATTTTCCCAAGGGTGGATATTTGGGAACCATCGAAGGATTTTACGCTGATAGCTCCATCCTTTATCTCATGTAATGCCCTGCCCAATATCTTGAGTGTTACCGGTGGACAAATATTGAGACTGGAACCGCCATCAATCAGGATCCTAGTGATGAAGTAGTCCTCACATTGAACATTGATGTGTAGTGCTTTGTTGTGTCCCAACCCTTCAGGCGGTAGCTCATCCTCATGAAAGTAATTTTTTTGAATTTCTAATTCATGTCCTATCATGTTGTCCATTTCCCCGCCAATGATGTTGCTTGGCATGTATGCTTCACTTAGCACCTTTAACAAAGCATTCTTGTGTTCCTCAGAATTTTGTAGTAAAAGAAGTATGAATATTTGCACTAGTGTTTCATTCAAATGCTCAATGAGAGAATATTCCTTGGCCTATATATATCTCCAATGATCATCAGGACATGTATCGATGATGGGCGGCTGATTTGAGGCCTTCTTGCTCAACTCGGCAAAATGTTCAGGGGTACAAAACTCTTCCAGTTCTCGTCAGAACATGTGCGGAAATAGTTTCTTCGAACCTAAGATTACCTTTCCTCCTTGCCTCAGCTGTATAGCCCAGGGCATAGCTTTTTTGTGGAATGGAATCATGGTTGACATCCCCACTAAGATCGACGTGGCTATGGTTTCTTCGAACGGAGCATGTACCTTTGCTGATAAACTGCAACTTCAAATGGTGCTTTGTCTAGAGAAACAAATTTGACAAAAATTTGTGTGATGTCCTTGCAGATGATGTTTCTTTGAACTCAAGTGGCACAAATATATTTACCTTTACATACTAGAGGGCTGAATCTGGACTATTATTGGATTAAGAGTAACTATTGGCTTCTTTAGATCACCACCTTCTTTGGGATACCAATGATCGTCTATTTCAATTATGTGAACTCTTCCACCCTTATAGTCAAGTAGAGGGTTATTCCGGACATTTGGAGAGGGTTTTTTCGCCACAATAATCTTGTTGTCAACCAAAGTCTGGATCTTGTCCTTTAAAGAACGACATTCAACGATGGTGTGTCCCTTTATGCCGGAGTGGTATGTACATGATTTGTTTGGTAAACCCACATTGAAGGGTTCTCAAGAGTTGCAGCGTGGATTGGGGTGACATAACCAGAAACTTTTTGTATCTCGTAGGACTGGTCAATATTTCAGTAATGGTTGTTTATTATTTAGGAAGTCTGCGATCAAAGTTTGGTCGAGGTCTAGGGAAGGTTTGGCATGTAGGGGTAATTGGGATGGCTGAGTGTTGTAATCTAGGTAAACATGTGCGTGTTGCGAATATCTGGGTTAAGTAGGCTGATATGTGGGAGGTAATGGTGATTGATAAATGGGCGGTAAAGTTTTGCAAGAGGGTGAGCGTGATTGGTAGATTGGAGTAGGCTGATATGTGAGTAGAGGCATTGGATAGGTTTGGTATTTGATAGAGGATTTCGTTCTCTGTTCAACCATTACGGCCCCTACGTCCCTTTTACTAGACACACTACAAGACTGTATGACCTTACTTGTATCTTGCAAGGCCTCGAAGTTTGTAACCATGCCGCTTTTTATGCCCTATTTGATCCATTAGCCCAGCTTGATAATGTTAGAAAATTTGTGGCACTAAATAATCATCAGAATTTCATAATGCTGTGGGTCCTTAGCCCATACAAAGAATTTGTTCATTTGTTCTTCTTCTATGGCAGACCTTATTAGCTTCGGACCTTTAGCGAGTAGCATACTCGCAAAATATTTCTGTATGCTTCTTCTTTAGATTCTGAATATTGAGCAGATACGACAGATTCTCTGTGTTGAACGTGAACATGTTCATAAAGTCGGATGCGATACCTATCTAGTTTGACCATTTCTTTGGATCTTGGCTAATGTACCAAGACAAAGCATCTCCTTTCAGACTCCTTATGAAAATCTTCATGCGGATTCTCTCATATTTCCATACTCCAACCATCTTGTCATAGTAGATTCTCAAATGGACTTTTGGATCCCCTGTACCATCAAACATTTTGAACTTCAGAGGTTTGTACCCCTCGAGCAGTTCGACATCGGGGTGTATGCAAAGATGTTCGTAGTTCAGCCCCTTGATTCCCTCACTTCCTTCATTTCCTTGAATTTCGCTAGTCAATTTCTTATGTTCTCTAGCCAGGTTAAAGATGAGCAATTCTTCATCATCAAACACGGGTGTGTTTGATATGGGTTGAACAAAGTGTGGCATAGTCTAAACATAGATGAGGTGTTATGGTGGGCATGAAAGTGGTCATTTGTGCAGTTTTGGGGTTCTGGTATAAGCAGCGGGGTGTTGTTTGAGGTATGGCAGGTGTTGTAGTAGTGGTGTGGCGTGGGATGGTTTTTCTACTTTTCGATGTTCCGTGGAGGTGTAGGGTATTGAGCATTTGGGAAATTGAATCTGGAGTGGTGAAGGAAAATTATAGATTTGGCAACTTCCGAACCTGATCAAGTTCTTCTTGGAAAGTCAGCAGCTTTTGTTTGAGTTTGGATACATTCTCTTTGGAAACCTGAGTCACATGATTACGAGTGACTTCTACCCGTTCTGTTGAGTTCTCCTTTCTGGCGTTGTTCAAATCTTCCATCATCCCTTTGTTCTCATTTTTGACAAGACTAAGAGCAGGAGTGGGTGGAGAGCCCATGGATCTCGTGGAATAAGATGATGTTGCCAGACTTCATGAACTAACCTTTTGGGAGGGGAAAAAAAGCAGAAAAAGGTAACAAGTTAGTGAGGATTATAAAAAGTGTTGATATGTTTAAACACACATTGAGGAAATGTAAAGTGTTTCCTAACTTGGGAACTTCTTTGTGCCTGAGGTAGGCCAAACGACAAATTAATTTGGAGAACTTAGAATGCTAAATGCCTTATTTTATCGATAAAAAATCTAAAATTGACACTCAATAACAAATAAATAAAAATCACTTATTGCTAATGGCCTTATTACATTTCGTAAGGCAAACTGAAATCTCCTATCTATTTGGTCCTAGAAGGACCTTTCCAGATTGGCATCCTTCGCTCCGTTGAACTGCTTCCCCAAATCTCAAAGTCCTAGAAATATGTAGGCTTTGTCTAGATGTCTGCCCTCATTTCCTTCAGCATTTTGGCAATCCTCGCTTCTTTTGAGGAATTTCCTTTCCAGCTCAAATATCTCTGTTCCAATTATCCCAGTCGCTTGGTGGCACTGACAGCCATGTCTTTCCACTCCTCAATCATCTTCTTGTTGTCTTCTTGTATCTCACAGTGCTCGATTTCGCACCCGGATCCTGTTGCATAGTTGATTGCATTTGACCTGTGTTTTGGCCATTTCATCTATGATCCCGTGACCTCAAACAAACTCATGCTGGCCCAAACCGTTATGATTATCGTCCAACCAGCATAAATAGTAGGGGGCACAAATAAAGTGGCATCGATCTGGCTTGATGGTATCCCTTCCCATGACAATTTTGCAGTTCCACATATTCTGAGCTTGGCACTTGTAAGGGCTCTCATCTTCCTGCAAGTTGGCCCTATAGTAACTCATCTTGTCGAGCCTGGGTACAACATGCTTCCTACCGGCTTACCTCAGAACCCAGAGATGGTCGTAAGAGTATGTTTCTCTCAGACTGATCATTATAAGAAATGGTGCATCCCTAGATCGGGCGATGAAATCCTTAGTAGGGAACCACTCGAACATCCATTCTACCTAACCCTCAGTTTGATTATCAAATAACTCTACCCATCCTTTGGCGTCTTCCGACTGAGCGAACATGTTGGGTATGTAATTAATTCACCTTGGATGATTGAAGGACATGATCATCCCAGTCCCTCCGTTGAATTTCTTATCGGTATTCACCTCTTAGGAGATGCTCCATGAGCAAAATTAAAGCAACATATTGCAACTTTCAAAGTGGTTGGCTCCTTGTTAACACTTCTTCAAGGCTCGGTATATTTCCGCTATGCTCATGGGCACAATATTGAATGGTTGCCCACAAATTCCCTCCATTAGAGTTTTAGTTACTATATCCAGCCTTGTAAGAATGCTTGTTTTCTTCATTGGGAGCACTATCAGCCCCAAGAAACAAAACATGAAGATGAAGACCCTTTGGTTGATATGCCCCAATGATGTGATGGCAAACTCGTCAGGATAGGTGCAGTAGGATTTCCTATGACCGTACCCATCATACAAATAATCAAATGGGATGTGGGATTCTTGAAAACTTGTCAGATCTTGATTCTTCTTTAAATCCATCATCTTGAGGAAGCCCTTGCCCTTGTGGTATTTAGGAATTAACAACCCTAGAGTTTCCCACGCTATACTGGCCAATTTTCATATTTCTTCTATCAAGGGCGTAATTTCAATGTCCTCAAAGAGGAAAACACACCTCTCACAATCCCAGAATAAAGTAGCAGCTTCTATGATCTTGTTCTTTGGTTGGATTTACAGGAGGGGGAGGTAGGTTGCCCAGATATTTTCGGACAAGGGACC
Organism: Nicotiana benthamiana; assembly: GCA_034376525.1. Classification (NCBI taxonomy): domain Eukaryota; kingdom Viridiplantae; phylum Streptophyta; class Magnoliopsida; order Solanales; family Solanaceae; genus Nicotiana; species Nicotiana benthamiana. Next base: position 47,112,883 of record CM067328.1, read on the forward strand.
GACCACTGGAGTGATGATCCTCCCACCAGCTTAGAATTATTTGCTGGGTGTTTGTGACCATGTCAAATTTGGGGACTTCGTGCCTTTTATTTATACAAGACAAAAAGGGTTAGGCCCTTACCCCCACCCGAATCGACTATTTAATATCGACAATTGGCATAAAGCATTTAGTTCTCCAAATAAATGCACAAAACATGGTATTGTCCGTTTGGAAAACCAATGTACTTTGGACAAGGCTATTTTAAAGAGCCATTATGTAGACAATATATCTAACTCGATTACGTTTGACCATGATGCATGCATAGTTAAATAGAGTAAGGTTTCTATGAGATTTTACACTGGTACCCTTGTGCGGACAACTCAATGGGGAAAGGCACAAAACTGTCGATTACATCATTGATCGACTGGTCTTACTGCAATTATGCCTTTTGTGGATTTAGGGGTGATATTATCAAAATAGAGCAACCACTTATTATAAGCGTTGCAATGGTATTTGTTTGAAACGAGTGGAATGTGATGTTGAGCATTATTAGGCAATAATGAAAGCAGGTTGTCACGTATTTGCACGTTAAGAAAACAATAAACACAAAATTTTTCATAATTTAATGAAATAGTAGAGGAAATTAGAAAAAGAATGAAATAAAAGACAAGTCAGTTGCGGTTGGAAAGGGGATTTAATGCTTAAAGGAATTAAATAAGCAATTGCACATAAATAGGTATAAATTCACAATAATAGTCTAAATGCTAGAAGCCTAAAATCCCTTGCAGAGTCGTCATGCTGTAGAGCCCCTTTTTTCTAGCGAAATTGGGTTTATGAGATTTTGTCACGACCCATATTTACCACCATGTGGAGTCTCTATGGCGCCTACTAGTGGAGCTAGACAAGCCAAGTATTAAAACATTTTATGATATCATCTCAACCATATAAATAAGTAATTCATTTTAAAAAAGCGGATGTCTTAAAAAATGTAGATAACTGGAATCCAAATGCGGAATTTTAAATACATCTCTACTCATATCCGGTATCACTAACTCACGAACTAATAAATAGTGCTAAAGACAAGTCTGAATAGAAGTACATCAATGTTTGTCTCGGTACAAGGAAAACAAACTAATAACATAGAAGGGACTCCGACCTGCGGACGTCAGCTAGGAAACGTCGAAAGTTCATGGACTAAAGTCAGCTCCCGATCAATCCTACTGCTGAGGTTCAATAGCTGCTCTTGGATTTGTGCAAAAAGATTCATAAAGTGTAGCATCAGTACAACCGACCCCATGTGCTTGTAAGTGTCTAGCCTAACCCTAACGAAGTAGTGACAAAGCTAGACAGGACATACCAAAAATAGCCTGTACAGATATATATATATATATATATATATATATATATATATATATATATATATATACACACACACATATATCCAAGTGCGATAAAATAACAGCAGAAAATACCAATTAAAGCGGGGAGGGGAATGCTCAGGGGAAAAACAGATAAAAACAACTTATCAGAAGTAACAACGAAGCTATATATATCTCATAATCTATATAAGTGGTCGGCATGCCACACGATCCCATTTCTCAATATAACTCAGTTGTCGGCGTGCCACACGATCCCATTTTAGCATATATAAGTGGTTGGTGTTCCACACGATCCCATTTCATCATATATAATAGTTTCCTGACAGGGGAACAAGTTTCGATTCAACTATTCCGACAAAGGAGAATACAGCTAAGTAGAGAATTTCTAGCAAGGGAGCAACAACAATAACTAACATGTCCCGGCAAGGGATTAATTACCTCTCTTTCTCTTTCGTTCATTTCTTACTTTTCAATCCAGTCGAAAATAGAGCCTACGGTCCAAAGAGTTTGCAAATCATATATCCTTCTCGTTCTCTTCATATCATATAGAAACCATTAATTCACAAGGAAGGGTCACTACCGAATCCCAAATAATCACACATAAGGACCCACAGTCATGGTTGACGCCGATATGTAGATACTTATCACAATGCCTATACACCGTACTATACATTTAGCAATCAACAAATAATACTCTAATCCTATTCCCTCAAGCCAAAGATAGATCAAGCACTTACCTTGGTCCAAAGAATAGCAATCAACCCTCAAATACCGCCTTTCTTTTACAATCCGACTTCGAAATAATGATATCTATGCATAATAAATTCAATAACATTAATTAAGAATCCATAGCAAAATTCCATAGTCTAGATATGAAGTTCCTAGCATTCTTCAAAAGATACCAAAATTTGAGCTCGGGCCCGCATGGTACAAACACTTGGCTTGGACCAAAACTCGATCACCCATAACCCCACGAGTTCAAATATATAATTTATTTAATGATTCGACCCCAAATTACGGTTGAATCACCAAAAATTCCCAAAGACCTAACTCTACCCAAAACCCCTAATATCTACTTTGATTTCATGTTTTCTAGGCTTAGAATTAGTGATTTCTTGATGAAATTAAAGGAGAACGAGGTTAAGAACACTCACCTATGAAGTTATGGAGGAAGAGCTCTTCAAAATTTGTCTATAGGGTGTGAGAGAGAATAGTTCGTGTGAAACAAATCAAGGGATCCCGTCTCTATTCAGTTATTAAACTTTGAAAATCACCGAAGGATTTTACTATTGCATTCGCGATGAAATGGAACTAGATGCATTGCGTTTTTGATTTGGGTGATGCAAACGTGAAGTGGAAAATAGTGGGGGTCCTTCGCGTAGACCAACCCCATAACCCCCATCATTTTCCCCTTCGCGTTCGCATCACCCCAATCGCGAAAGCGCCATCTGTATCACGAATGCGTAGAGTAAAACCCTTCATTGAATTTTAATGTTTATAAACATAACAATGATGGGATTCCTTTTTTTTTTTCACATGAACTCTTCTCCCACACACCCCATAGACGAATTTTAAAGCGCTCTTCCTCCATAACATCATAGGTAATTGTTCTTAACCTCATTCTCCCTTAATTTCATTAACTAATCACTAATTCTAAGCCTAAACCATGAAATCAAAGTAGAAAATAGGGGTTTTGGGTAAAGTTCAGGTTTTAGAAATTTTGGGTGATTCAACCTCAATTTGGGGTCGAATCTTAAAATAAATTATATATTTGAACTCGTGGGGTTATGGGTGATCTGGTTTTGGCTCAAGGCACGTGTTTGGACCATGTGGGCCCGAGGTCAAATTTTGGTACCTTTGGAAGAATGCTAGGAGCTTCATATCTAGGCTATGGGATTTTGCTATGGATTCTTTATAGATATTATTGAATTAATTATGCATAGATATCGGCGTTTCATAGTAGGATTGTAAAGGAAAGGCGGTATTTGAGGGTTGATTGTTGTTCTTTGGATCGAGGTAAGTGTTTGATCTAACTTTGTCTTGAGGTAATATGAATAGAGTATTATTTGTTAAATGCTAAATGTTGAGTACGATGTATAGGCATAGCGAAGAGTATCTATACACCGGTGTCTAGCTTGACCGTGGGTCCTTATGTGTGCTTATATTGGATTCGGTAATGACTCTTTCTAGGTAATTGATGGTTTCTATAAGATATGAAGGGAATGAGAACAAAATATGATTTGCAAACTCTTTGGAGCATTGGCTCGATTTTCCACTTGATAAAAAAGAAAGAAACGAATGAAACAGAAAGAGATGTAATTATTCCTTGCTGGGACGTGTAAGTTATAGTTGTTGCTCCCTTGCCGGGAATTCATGGCTTAGTTGTATTCTCCCTTGCCGGGATAGGTTATTTGATACTTGCTCCCTTACCGGGAAACTATTATATATGGTGAAATGGGATCGTGTGGCACGTCCACCACTTATATAACCTAAAATAGGATTGTGTGGCATGCCGACCACTTATATAGATTATGAGATCTGATGTATCTTAGTTGTTTACTTCTGGTAAGTTGGTTTCATCTGTTTTTCCCTTGAGCATGCCTCTCCCCGCTTTTATTGGTATTTTCTGCTTTGTTTTGCACTTGTATATATATATCTTCGTAAGTTATTTTTGGTAGGTCCTGTCTAGCCCTGTCACTACTTCGCCAGGGTTAGGCTAGGCACATACCAGCACATGGAGTCGGTTGTGCTGATGCTACACTTTGTGCATCTTTTTGCACATATGCAGGAGCAACTTTTGGACCTCGACAATAGGATTGATTGGGAGCTGACTTCAGTCCAGGGACTTTCGAGGTAGCGTAGCTGACGTGCGCGGGCCGGAATCACTTCTATGTCATTAGTTTGTTTTCTTTGTACCGAGAAAAACATTGATGTACTTCTATTCATATTTGTCTTTTGCACTATTTAGTAGTTTTTGAGTTAGTGACACCAGTTCTGAGTAGAGATGTAATTAAACTTCCGCATTTATTTTCCAGTTATCTATGTTTTTTAAGACTTTCACTTTTACTTAAGTGAATCGTTTATTTTATATGGTTGAGATGTTATCAGAAAATGTTTTAATACTTGGCTTGCCTAGCTTCGTTAGTAGGCGCCATCACGACTACCGATGGTGGGAAATTCGGGTCGTGACGACCAAGTCCTATTTTCATATAGACCCTCCGAGACCGTCACATCACGGGTCCGTGTCCGTTCACCCAAAATGTTGACCAAACTCAACCATTACAATTTTAAAGTCACAATTTATCTAGTTTTTACTTAATTTAACAAATAAGCTTTTCCAGCTATGCGCCCGGACTTCGCACGCAAATTGAGGAAACTAAAAGTGAGGTTTTTATGGCCTTGAAAGTGCAAAAAAGGGAGAAAAATTTAAGTGATGAACCTTAGGGTCGTCACACATTTGAAGGGACCACTTGTTCCTTTTGGGAACTACTTTGCATTTGAAGAGTTGACACCTAATGATTAAGGTGCATTAGGAATCCCATAAAGATACAATTATGAGTTTTTTAAATAACCAGATATTGTGTAATGGCTTGAAATTATCATAATGGGAAGGTGCTAGGTGTTAGCCCCTTGTCAATGATCCTCGGCAGGTGTGGGTTGTGACAAACATATTCATGATGGACTTGTTGCATAACCCGAAAATTGGGGCAACATCATGACGGGCAGCTCGGTGTGACGAACTATGCGGGGCATGACAAAGACACCTTGCATGCATGGCGACTTTTTACTTAGACATGCGGGTTGGTAAAGCAATTGTGTGGCAAAGCCATATCAAGTAAGGGCAATGACGTGGCAATACAAGGCACGGCAAGGCAGGACAATCAATGGAAAATTGATGTGGGCAAATTTAATCAAGTCAAGGCGCGACTTGGAAGAAACGGACATCAGTGGAAATAAACATGTGCGGCAAAGTTGGCAGGCGGCAAGATGTGGCAGCAGAATTGCTATGGAGCAGTGTCGAAGGCAAGGCTGGGCGCAATGCCAGCCTTGGCACAAAGAGTTGGGAAAAATTCCGCACAAGCTGTGCACAAACACCTTTGGGAAAAACATGTGCCAAGCACATGAGGAGCAGTTGGCGGTTACAACCACTCCAAAAACATGCTGATCGTGGCCTAGAAAGTGTGCCTATATTTTTGTACATGTCCCTACATGTTTACCCATCAGTTGGGGCTTGTCAACTGATTGTAGCTTATAAATATATGTCTGTTTATAGCCAAAAACGGGCAGGACTTAGTCTAAAGCAATTGTGAAAAGCCATATTAGTCTAAATCATTTCCTAAGGGTATGAAGTTCATTTTGGGGCAGGGAATTGCGGAATTCTTTGTCCTGGCCATAGGGTTGGCTTTTGTTTTCTTGTATTCACTTTGTTAATGCAAGTTTGGAAGAAATTCATGTAATCTCGTGTGTCTCTTACTGATTTTCGCTTCCTATTTTCATTCTAAGTTCAAATCGTCCTAAAATTAAACTAAGTGTTGGATAGGCTGAGTCAAGGCTGGGCTTTGACTGCCGCACGGAGGTGAACCTCGGTCAGAATTTTGAGTGGCTAAAATAACCCCAGTGATAGTTGGTATCAAAGCGTGGTTGGATCAGGGCGACGACACAACTTTCACTGGTTGAATTTTGTGAAGAATGGCTGGTGGCAACGCAGAGATGAGGGAAAAGCTTGCTGCACTAGAGGCACTTGTCTGAAATGCCGATGGGGATTAGTTTATGACTATCATGACTCGTCTTTCTTATATTGAGGGCGAGTTAAACAGGCTGAGCCAGTAGTGCACAGATCTAAAAACAGAAAACGGGCTACTGCATCGGGCTGTTGGCAATGATCAAGCACAGCGTGGGGCAGATTGTACCAAGGTCAGAATTCCGGAGCCTAAAGAGTTTAGTGGCGCAAGGAGTGCCAAGAAACTCGAAAATTTTCTATGGGATATGGAGCAGCACTTTCAAGCTGCCAAGTTTCGTGATGAAGATAAAGTCACCTTTACGACTATGTACTTTGTTGATGATGCAAAATTAAGGTGGCGAACGTGGGTGGCAGATGATGTATGTGCTGGTAGGCCGAAGATTGACTCTTGGGAGGGGCTAAAGAAAGAGTTGAAGTATCAATTCTTTCCGAGCAATGCGGGGTGGATTGCTAGAGATCGTTTGCAGAAGTTGAAACAAACGGGAAGGGCCAGGGAATATGTCAAAGATTTCAGTTCTTTGATGCTGCATATTAGCAACATGTCCGAGGAAGACAAGTTGCATAATTTCCTTTACGGGTTACATTCGTGGGTGAAAATGGAACTACGAAGGCAGAATGTGAAAGACCTTCCTAGTGGCATTGCGGTTGCGCATGCGTTGGGTGATTTCCGGTTGGGGCAAGATGGTTCTGATTTCTCTACTACCTCAAAGTCCAAAAACGAGAACAAGGATAAGGAAAAAGAGTGGAGGAAAGCTGGAAACGACAAAGGAAATGTTGTGGCGGGCAATGGAAATGAGAAGGGAAAGCAATGTGCTGGACCTTCGATAAACAAGGGAAAAAGCAGAAGGTTTGATGGTTGTTTTATTTGCAAGGGACCACACATGGCGAGGGACTATACAAGAATTAAAAATATTTCACCGTTGTTTGCTGAAGAAAAGGGTGAAGAAGAACAAAACGAAGAAGAACAAGAGCAAGCAAATACATATTTGGGACCTATGGTGGTGCTAAAAAATGCGGAAGCTAGTTCATTGAGGACGACGAATTTTTCTGGTAGGGGCGGTTTGTTAGCCCCTAGACAATGATCCTCGACAGGTGGGGGTTGTGACAAGTATTTTCATGATGTACTTGTTGTACAACCCGATAATTGGGGCAACATCATGACGGGCTGCTCGGCGTGACGGACTATGCGGGGCATGACAAAGGCACCTTGGACGGAAACAAGGCGCATTTTACTTAGACATATGGGTTGGAAAAGAAATTGTGTGGCAAAGCCATGTCAAGCAGGGGCAAAGACATCGAAATACAAGGCACGACCAGACGGGACAATCAATGGCAAATTTATGCGGGCAAATTTAATCAAGTCAAGGCGCAGCTTGGCAGAAACGGACAACAGTGGCAATAAACGTGTGCATTAAAGTTAGCGGGCGGCAAGCTGTGGCAGCGACATTGTTACTAAGCAGTTTTGAAGGCAAGGCTGGGTGCAATGCCAGCCTTGGCACAAAGGGTTTGGCGAAATTCAGCACAAGCTATGCACAAACAGCTTTGGGAAAAACATGTGCCAAACACATGAGGAGCAGTTGGCGGTCACAACCACTCCCAAAAATGTTGATCATGGCCTAGAAAGTGCCCACATTTTTGTACAGTCCCTGCATGTTTGCCCATCATTTGGCGCTTGTCAACTAATTTTAGTCTATTAATATGTGCCTATGTATAGCCAAAAACGGGCAGGACTTAGTCTAAGGCAATTGTGCAAAGCCAAATTAGTCTAAATCATTTCCTAAGGGTAGGAAGTTCATTTTGGGGCAGGGAATTGGGGAATTCTTTGTCTTGGCCATAGGGTTGGCTTTTTTGTTCTTTTATTCACTTTATTAATGCAAGTTGGGAAGAAATTTCTCTAATCTCGTGTGTCTCTTAGTGTTTTTCGCTGTCTGTATTCATTCTAAGTTCAAATCTTCCTAAAATTAATTTATGTGTTGGAAAGGCTGAGTCAAGGCTGGGCTTTGACTGCGGCACGGAGGTGAACGTCGGCAAGAATTTTGAGTAGCTAAATTCACCCCTATGAAAGTAGGTACCCCTAAGGATCCACTACTGTGGTGCTCCGCCAGACAGTTATTGTGAATTGGAATGCATTTAACATGTAAGCAGATAAGATTCAAATAAGAGGGGATTTCAATATATAATGATTCGAAAGTAAACAAAGTTTGAAAGAAAAATTAAAAGAGTCGCTTCTTTATTAAAGGAATTAAAATGCTAAAAGAAAAAGAATAAAGAATAAAGAAATGGGGTCCGAGGTTCATTAAAAATATGGATCACCCCACACAATGTCCAGTAATCACTCCTCAATGAGGGGCTACACATGATATTATCGCGTGGTCATCATATCCATATCTACCCTTCCACCCCGTTAAGGTATTAAAGAGCGGATTGGTCTCGATTACTTATTGCATGCTATTATCCGTACTATTCCTACCAGTCCCGGAGGCACTTAGAACCACTAATCCTAAAAGGTAGGGATATTAGTCTTATTTGACATTTCAAAGGTAAATATTCTTAGGCGGCATGCAAAACATATAAATATTGCACATCAAAGGGGAAACACACAAACATATAATGCTCAAGTGCACCTCATCCAAACAGAAACAATTCAATATCATGACTTAAACAAATGAGTAGGGTCTGATTCTATAAGTAATTTAGGAAAGACGAGATTATTGTGTTGCAGCAAGCTTGGCTTATTACATGACTCGGTTAGGAATAGAATCATACCTACCTATTGATTGTAACACATAAACAAATAACAGAGCCGAGTTCAATTTTACTCATATTACCTAAGTGTTGGCCCTAGATACAGTTGATGTTTTGAAGATTGACTAATGAACTTATAGAAGGACCCGATCCATCTTGTATTACACAGTCTGAATCAACAAGGGCACATGCTGACCACAAGCGGAAGATAATGCGCCAAAGCTCACGCATCAATATCTTCTGATCATAATAGCAAAGACTGCATTGGTATAAGGAGGACAGTCTCCTTATGTGAAGAGAACTTAATCCTAAGTTAGGATAACTGTTGGAGTTTGCATTGGGCATGGACTCGAATTGTGAACGAATAAGACTTGGAGTCTTAATCAATCTCTAATTGCTAACTCAATATATGATTGAGTTATTTCTCTTTTCAGGCAACACACACAAGCAGAAGTAAAAGCATATTTGAGAGCTAAAAAGCGAGTCTGATTAGCAAGCAATATATGCAAGTTACAAGTGTGGACGCCTACAACTACATGAACTTAGAGAGGGACCAGTTCCATCTGATTGTTTTATTTCTAGTTCAATTGTAGTAGGTTTTATATTGTACCTTTCAGCTTAGTTGGAAGCAACTGTATTACGTACGTTGTGTCATTAAGTTAGAGTTAACTTGGTAGTGTCGCAGCAGCTGAGGCTGTGTGCCACACTGGTATTAGAGTTTATTCCTTAGGTTTACAAGAGTTTTGTAAATGTTGTTTTTGGCTCATTGATCTTAGTGGAGTTGGGGGAAAATCCTACTTAATAGTAGGTCATGGTTTTTTCACCTTTTGAGCAAGGTGTTTTCCACGTAAAAATTATATTTCCGCAAACTGCAGTAGTTAGAACACTTAGAAGAATCAGGTTCTTTTAACGCGAAAATTAGGTACCACACAAATCACCCACCTCTCTTGTGTGGTATTGACGTTTATTCACATCAATTGGTATCAGAGCGGGTTATCCTTGAAGAGGTTAACACCTTAGGAAAAACATCAACATGAGTGCACCACCTGGGAACTGGGATGGATAGTCTACTGCAAGGCCTCCACTCTTCAATGGGCTCTATTATTCTTGGTGGAAAAATAGAATGAGAGACCACATCATGTGCGAATATTACAAACTTTGGGACATCATCACAAATGGTCCTCTTGATACAACCAAGAAGAATACTGAAGGAATGGATGTTCCAAAAACTAGACCAGATTGTACTGTTGATGATCTAAGGAAATGGGAGAAAAATGTTAAAGCCAGGAAATGGCTAGTGTGTGGACTTGGCCCTGATGAATACAGCAGAATTCAGGGATGTACAACTTCCAAGGAAGTTTGGGACACTTTACAAGTGGCTCATGAAGGAACACCTCAAGTGAAGAGGTCCAGAGGTACTCTACTGTATTCTTAATATGAGACTTTTACTATGAAGGATGGTGAAACTATCCAAGAGATGTACACTAGGTTCACTACATTGACAAATGAACTTGAGTCTCTTAGAAGGGTCATTATGGAAGAAGAGAGGGTAGAGAAGATTCTAACAAGAGTTTTGCCAATCTCCTGGGAAAGTAAAATCACTGCCATTCAAGAATCCAAAAATATTGCTATTCTAAAATTTGATGAACTGATTTGAAACTTGACTGCTTATGAATTGAGAAGGCAAACTATGAAGATGGATGCTCCAAAGAAAGAAAGAAGTCTTGCTCTCAGAATCTCAGAGGGATCAAATCTTGAAGATGATGAAATGACAATGATAACCAGAGACTTCAAGAAATACCTTATGAGATGCAAGGGCTCTTCAAGAGGATCAACATTCAACAAACCTAGGGCTCCTGAGAAGCATACAAACGATGGTTGCTTTACTTGTGGAAAGACAGATCACATGATAAATAACTGCCCTCAATTGGAAATTGAGTGGCAAAAAGAAAGGGCAGAAAGAAGGAACAGGAAGAAGGAACATGTTCAACCAAGGAGAAGCAAAGGTAGTGCCAAAGGCATGGTTGCTGCATGGGGAGATACGTCAGATGAAGACTTAAAAAATGAACCTGAAGATGAGCAAGCTCTTATGGCAATCGGAGAATCAGAAGATGAACAGGAGGTAAGTATTTTACATCTTAAAGAAAAAATTAAATTCCTGTCGAAAGAAAAATTGGCTTAACTCTTGATGGACTTCATAGATGAGTCTGAAATAATAAACAGTGAGAAAGATGTTCTGTCCAGGGATTTTGCAATACTAGAAGAAAATTGCAAAAGACAAGAATCCAGGGCTGATGAGAGTAACAACTTAAATGTTAAGTTGAAGAACCAGGTTCTTCAACTGGAAAACAGTGCCCTATAACTCAAGTCTGAAAATTTGAAACAAAATATGGACAGGAAAGAAAAAGGCTAATCAATCATTTCTCACAGTAGAAGAAAACTTAGGGGAAAAGAAAGATGAGCTGTATAAGAAAGATGAATCAATCAAGGTCCTTAAAGAAGAATTAGGAAAGGTGAAGCATGAACTAGACAGAACATGCAAATGGAACAAGGTTTCTGATGCACTCTCCTGGCTGCAAGAGCATCACAGCAGCAACAAGAGAGGACTTGGGTTTGGGAATCAAGCTCCAATATGGGATCCCAAAAATAAGTATCTCACTCTTCCTGAGAAAAAAATCTGTACACATTGTGGTAAGCCTGGACATTACAAAAATGAATGTAATGCAAAAGAAAAGGCCAGTCTAAGAAACAAAATTTTTGTTCAAGAAAAACACAAACTGCCTAGGAGGGCAAAGAAAATTCTAATATATTCTTTTGCCCATAGAAAGGGACCCAATCTAGTTTGGGTTCCTAAAACTAACCCATGATTTTATTTTGCAAGTCCAAGTGAAAGGAAGTAGCCAAATTTGATGCATGGATAGTGGCTGCTCAAAACATATGACTGGTAACAATGACCAGTTTCTTTCACTTGAGAACCTAAGAGGAGGAAATGTCTCCTTTGGAAATGGAAAGAAAGGTGAGATCATTGGGGTTGGAAAGGTAGGAAAGACAGACTCTCATTCCATTGAGAATGTCTATTTGATAGATGGCTTTAAATATAGCCTGATAAGTATGTCACAACTGTGTGACAGAGGTAATCTAGTGGCTTTCGCTTCCTTAAAATGTTTTGTGATTAGCCTTACTACTGACAAGATTGTTTTGCAGGGAAGAAGAGTTAACAATATTTACATTGTAGATTTGTCAACTCTTTCTGAAAATGAACTCACATGTTTGAGTGTATTAGTAAATGATCCCCTCCTTTGGAACAAAAAACTTGGTCATGCTAATCTAAATCAATTAAACAAATTAGTCTCTAAGGACTTGGTGATAGGGCTACCTAATATCAAGTTGAAGGAAGACAAAGTTTGTGACGCATGTGCTAGGGGGAAGCAGGTAAGGTCATCTTTTAAAACTAAGAAAATGGTAAGCTCGTCCAAGATGTTGGAACTGGTTCATATGGATCTCTGTGGTCCAATGAGAGCCATGAGAAGAGGTGGTAAAAGATACGTCATGGTGTTGGTTGATGATTTCTCTAGATTTACCTGGGTTTTATTTCTGACTTCTAAAGATGAAGCATTTGAAATGTTCACAGCTTTTGTTAGAAAAATCCAGAAACAATTAGGAAATCAACTTGCATCCATTAGGTCAGACCATGGAACTGAATTTGAAAATGCAAAGTTTTCTGAATTTTGTGATGAAAATGGAATAGATCATAATTTCTCTGTCCCTAAAACTCCTCACAAAATGGGGTAGTTGAAAGGAATAACAAGACCCTTGAGGATAAGGCAAGGACTATGTTACTTTCCAATAGAATACCTGATATGTTTTGGGCAGAGGCAATAAATATAGCATGCACATAACAAACAGATGTATGACCAGACCACAAGTAGAGAAAACTCCCTATGAGTTACTTAAAGGGAGAAAACAAAATATATCCCACCTAAGGGCCTTTGGTTGCAAGTGCTATGTGTACAATAATGGCAAATATTTCCTTGGTAAGTTTGATCCCAGAAGTGATGAGGGAGTATTCTTGGGATATTCTTCACATAGCAAAGCTTATAAAGTAATTAATAAAAGAACTCTAAGTGTAGAAGAAAGTGTACATGTTTTTTTTGATGAAACAAAAAGTCTTTCTAAGAGACAGGAACATGAAGATGAAGCCATTGGATTGGTAAGACAACTTACTGAAGGCATAACACCAGTCAAGGAGGCATTCAAGGAAGAAACAGGTGATAGAACATGTCCTTTTACCCTGGGCAATCTGACAGGGGGAACAAATTTGAGAGGTAATGCACAAAATTCTCTAGAGGGAACTATACCTGAACCTGTGCCTCTACAACAAAATAATTAAGGAGAAGCTAGCAGAAATCGGCTGGTGGGAAAATCTTACAGGTACCTGAGTTCTCACCCCATTGAGAACATAATCAATGATCCCATATCTGGAGTCAAGACGAGATCACAACTGAAGAATCTGTGTGCATTTGATGCCTTTTTGTCCCTAATTGAGCCTAAGAATGTGAGTGAAGCTCTACAAGATGCAGACTGGATAAATGCTATGCAAGAAGAACTCAATCAGTTTGAAAGAAGAAAAGTTTGGCACTTGGTTCCAAGACCTAAGGACATGTCAGTTATTGGGACAAAATGGGTCTTCAGAAACAAGCTGGTTGAAGATGGAACGATTACAAGAAATAAGGCAAGGTTGGTGGTTCGAGGTTATAGTCAAGAGGAAGGCGTTGACTATGATGAGACTTTTGCTCCTGTTTCCAGACTTGAAGCAATAAGACTTCTTATAGCCTTTGCAGCACATATGTAATTCACTCTTCATCAAATGGATGTGAAAAGTGCCTTCCTAAATAGCTATCTCAAAGAAGAAGTGTTTGTGAAGCAACCTCCTCGATTCGAAAGCAAAGAATTTCCTGATCATGTATACAAACTAGATAAGGCTCTTTATGGCCTCAAGCAAGCCCCAAGAGCTTGGTATGAAAGATTGTCAAAATTCCTTCTGGAGCATGGGTAAAAAAATGTAAAATTGATAGTACTTTGTTCATAAAGGAAAGAGGCAAAGATCTTCTAGTTGTTCAGATTTATGTCGACGACATAATTTTTGGGGCCACTACAGAGAGGTTGAGAAATGATTTTGCAAAAGTAATGGGCAGTAAATTTGAAATGAGTATGATGGGAGAACTCAATATCTTCTTAGGGTTGAAAATCAAACAAAGTCCAAACGGTACCATGATTCATTAGCAGAAGTACACAAAAGAACTGATCAAGAAATTTAAAATGGAAGAATCCAAAGAAATAGATACTCCTATTGCAACTTCGACAAAGTTAGATGTTGATGAAACTGGTACATCGGTTGATCAAAAATGGTACAGGAGTATGATTGGTTCACTTTTGTATCTTACTGCTAGCAAACCTGACATTGTTTTCAGTGCAGGACTCTGTGCTCGTTTCCAAGCAAATCCAAAGGAGTCACACTTGACTGCAGTCAAAAGAATATTGAGATATCTAAAAGGCACAACTGATCTGTGCTTGTGGTATCCAAAAGGTAGTAATTTTGACTTAATTGGATTTGCTGACGCTGATTATGCAGGTTACGTAGCAGACAGGAAGAGCACTTCAGGTATGACACACTTCCTAGGATCGTGTCTTGCATCATGGGCTACCAAAAAGACAAATTAAGTTTCCCTCTCTACTGCTGAAGCTGAGAATGTTGTTGCCGCCTCATGTTGTGCTTAGTTACTATGGATCAAGCAACAATTGGTAGATTTTTGAATTGAAGTGGGATGCATACCTATATTTTGTGATAACACTAGTTCAATCAGTATGACAAAGAACCTTGTTCATCATAAGAGGACTAAGCACATAGATGTAAGACACCACTTCTTAAGGGACAACTATGAAAAAGGACTAATTTTCATAGAATTGTGTGCCACATATAAAAAAATAGCTGACATCTTCACCAAGGCACTAAGTAGAGAAAACTTTGAGAGGAATAGATTGGAATTAGAGATGATTAAGAGCACCTGAGAGGTTATGTTTAGAATGGACAATGGAAAAAAATGAAAAAACATTGAAAAAAAAATTTGGTTAGTAGTTCTTAAATCTGTGAATATGCTTGCAAAGCGCTTTTCCTGATGAAATAATAACTTCTTTAAAAGGCGTCTAAAGTTACATCACAACTGTCACTAGCTTCTAACCCTCTGATCATCTCCTTCATCTTCAAAACCCTCAAAATATTTCCCAAATTTCTTAAAGTCTTCCATAAACTCACCACCCAAAATGACAAATCCTCAAGATAGTCCAGGAACTCCACCACTAGTGTCACCCAACACCACCTCATCCTCTACCCCCCTGTTGAATCCCCGAAACCCAGGTTTCGTCGAACTAAAATGATAGCAAGAAAAGCAGTGGCGACTAGACAATTAAGAAAAGCTTTAAATGAGAAGCTGAAAGCAAGTCAAAAGGAGGAACCCCAAGCAAAGGTCACTGATTCCAGCTCTTAGTCAGAACAATATATATCTTCATGCGAGGGAGATGAATTGGGTATTCTCAAAATTCTCCACCTCAAGAAAATCCAACAGATGTAAAATCCTGTTTTGTTTCAATGGATGTAGGTGAAATGGAAGAGAATAGAAATGTTTTGGTAGGGAAAGTTAAGAAAATTTTTGGGTATGAGTGTGTAGAAAAGTTAAAGAAAAGAAAGAAAAAGGTGTTATCTATCTGTGGAAGAGGGGTAATGGGGTATCACACTCAGGGGGAAGTGAATCTGGGGAAGCTGCTGAGGGGTTGGTAGACTTAAGTAAATAAACTGGTCCAACTGTGGAAGAGACATTGGGTGATCTGATGAAGAAGTTGGGGGATAGCTATGACCCCAAGAAATGGAAGTCACTTCCCTTAAAACTCCCGCTGCTGCAAAACCTTCAAAGAAGTCCAAAACTGTATCTCCCAAGGTTGCACCTAGGGATAGAACAACAAGAATCAGTGTGAGAGAAAGTGAAGCTGAGTTGAAGAGGGCTCTGGAAGAAAGCAAGAAGAAAATACTAAAAAAAAGGAAAAGGGAAGGTTGGTGATAGTTCAGAAACTGTGGCTGAGGAGGACAACGAGGTGATGGAACATGTCCATCTAGCAAAACAAACTGAGAAAGCTCCCATTGCAAAATCCAAGGAGACTAATACTTCTTCAAAAACGTTTTCCAAAGCTGTACCTGCTGAGTCCTCCCTAGCAAAGAGAACAAGATCTTCTTCTAAAGGCAAACAGGTGAAAAAGGTTGTAGAAGAAGAAGAAACTGATGATGAAGAAGAACATGATTCTGAGAGTGAACAGGATCGATTTGCAAATTTTGACAAAAGAAAAATTCTAAGGGGTATGCTGTTGAAAGACCTGGAGGAGCCAGGTATGTTGAGGCTTCTAACATCTCTGGAAGCTCAAGGGTGGAAGGACATAGTCCTTCAGTTAAATGGGAAACTAGCTAGAAAAGAATTGGTGGAATTTATGGAAAATGGGGCAGTGAAAAATTGGGTGGTGACAAGTTCTGTTAAGGGGGTCAAAGTAAAATTTGATGCTAAGAAGCTGGTTGAAATTCTAAATATCCCTTGTGAGGGATATGATGACTACACAAGGAAAATATGGCCTTGTTTGGATGGGTTACCCTCAGAGCTGAAGATTACCAAAAATTTCGGTGATACCATATCATATGCAGAAGTGCCAGAGGCAAGGCTAGTGCAAAAGAGTGAAATGAAGCCTGAGCACAAGGTGCTCTTTGAGTTTGTCAACAAATGCCTCATGCCTAGGCGGGAAAGAAGGCACACTGCAAATTATATGGACCTTGTTCTTATGCAGTGCTTGACCGAAAGCAAACAAATCAACTGGCATATGTTCATGGTGAAGCTACTGGAAAGGGCAATCGATGGTTCCAAGGCCCATGCCATCTCCTATGGATTTATCTACTGTGCTTGAATGTCATGTTCCCTTAAGAATTGGGAGATGGCATCTAGCAAGGAACACTTTGGCATCAAGACTCTTCAAAGTTGTGACTATCTGCTTAGCACTGTCTCTATTGAACCTGGTTCATCAGCTAAAACTCCTGTCAACAGCAAAGTAAGGTCCCTAGTTCAGGAGGTTGGACTGAAGGATGCTGAAATTGCTAGGCTTAAGGCCAGGGTGGCAGAATTGGACGAAGAAATAAACGGACTGAGAGTTGAGCTTTCCAAAGAGAAGGAGAAGAATGAAGGCATGCTATAACAAATGCTTACTCTGCTAAAAGTCCACCCCTCTAGATCATCCAAGCCTTAGGATTCATGTGTCTAGGTGCCGGTCTAGTTCCCCCCCCCCCCCCAGTGACAAGTTTATTTGGTTCCTAGCCTGTTTTTTTTTTTTTGCTCATGGTTGGAGGTGTTATCTTTCTTTTTGTGGACTGCTTAGTAGGAACATTTCTGAATCAATGAATGAAACTTTTCTGGTTTTTTAATCTTGTTCACTATAGTTATTTCTGAGCAGAATTGTGATTAAATTTAACATGTGTTCACTTGCAGTTTTCCCAGCGGCCATGAGTAGATATTAACTTCGAGAATTCACATCATTTATGCAACTTCTCGATGATGCCAAAAGTAGGAAGTATTGTGCTTAAAAATATTTTTCTGAATTTGTGATGTTTATGACCTAAATCTGACCTCCTTATTGATAAGTTAAATGATATTCTAAGTGTTGATTTCAGCTAAGTCTACAGGTTCCTGATCATAATAAGCACAGAGTTTGTCATCATCAAAAGGGGGAAATTGTTGGCTCTAGTTTCAGTTGAAGTTTTGAAGATTGACAAATGAACTTCTAGAAGGACCTGGTCTATCTTGTATTACACAGTCTGAATCAACAAGGGCACATGCAGAGCACGTGAGGAAGATAATGCACCAAAGATCACGCATCAATATCTTCTGATCATAATCGAAACGGTTGCATTGGGATAAGGAGGACAGTCTCCTTATGTGAAGAGAACTTAATCCTAAGTTAGGATAAGGGTTGGAGTTTGCATTGGGGAAGGACTCAAATTGTGAACGGATAAGAAGTGGAGTCTTAATCAAACTCTAATTGCTAACTCAATCTATGATTGAGTTATTTCTCTTTTTAGGCAACACACGCAAGCAGAAGTAAAAGCATATTTGAGAGCTAAAGAGCGAGTCTTATTAGCAAGTAATATATGCAAGTTACAAGTGTGGACGCCAACAGCTATATGAACCTAGAGAAGAACCAGTTCCATCTGATTGTTTTATTTCTAGTTCAATTGTAGTAGGTTTTATATAGTACCTTTCAGATTAGTTAGAAGCAACTGTATTAGGTACGTTGTGTCATCAAGTTAGAGTTAACTTGGTAGTGTCGCAGCAGCTGAGGCTGTGTGCCACACTGAGATTAGAGTTTAATCCTTAGGTTTACAAGAGTTTTGTAAATGCTGTTTTTGGCTCATTGATTTTAGTGGAGTTTGGGAAAATCCTACAGAGTAGTAGGTTGTGGTTTTTTCACCTATTGAGCCAGGTGTTTTCCACGTAAAAATTTATGTGCACTTTACATTCAATTTTTATATTTCCGCAAACTGCAGTAGTTAGAACACTTAGAAGAACCAGGTTCTTCTAACGCGAAAATTAGGTAGCACACAAATCACCCCCCTCTTGTGTGGTATTGAAGTTTATTCACATCACTTAGGCTTGCCTAAGTGTTCAGACATGGTCCTACATGCATGATATCAAACTAGTTCAGAAGGCGACGGGATAGTAGATCATAAAACAGATTGTTTGATATCCTATAGGCATTCTTACCAAACCTTATTAACCAATTAAATTATATTATTAAAAAAATATTCAGAATTACAAGACTAAATTTGACTGCTTACAAGTTCTGCAGGTCATAACATCTACTATTACTGATTTTAATCCCTACGAGAATACTATCTAACTTTGACTGTGAATGAAGCGAATCATATTTAGTTAAGAGTTCTTATAGGCATGATTTCTATGTGTTACTAATTTTAGATTCTTATAGACATGCCACCTAACATTTCATGCAAGTAAAAACGAACATGATTTTTTTTTTTGGCAATCCGCTAGGCAAGCGCCTAGGGCTATGGTTAATCTTGAACTTCTCACATGTTTACTTCATCAAATGACTGTTGAGATTTGCCCCATTATATGTAATGATCAATTTCGGTATCCCAAATCGACTGATGATGTTCGAATGAACAAAATCCACTATTGCTTTCCTAGTTACAAACTTGAACTTTTTAGCCTCTACCCACTACGTAAAATAGTCTATAGCTACCAAAATGAACACGTGCCCATTTGATGTTGCTAGTTAGATTGGCCCAATCATATCCATGCCCCATGCAACAAAAGGCCATCGTGCAAATATCGTATGTAGTTTTGATGGCGGAGAATGAATCAAATCTTCATGCACTTGGCACTGATGGCATATACGCACAAAACCAATACAATCCCGCTTCATAGTAAGCCAATAATAACCTGCCCGTAGGATCTTCTTTGCCAAAACAACTCATATGTGGTCCATAGTCTCCCGAATGTACTTCCGTCATTATATATGTTGCTTGACTTGCACCCATGCACCTCAACGGTCAAAGATCTAGGGTTCTTTTATATATTACTCCTCCACTAAGGAAAAACCCGCTTGCCAGTCGCCGAATCGCTATTTTCTAATCGTTGGTGGCCGGTACCAGGTATACCCCCATTCTGATACATTCCATGATATCGTGAAACCACAGCTCACCGTCAAGCTCCTCCTCTACCATATTAAGCATGCTACTCACGGACCTGAATCGGCAATGAGTCCACATAAGCCTTGTCAGGGTGATTTAAAATCGACGCCACAGTAGCCAAAGCATCGGCGACCTTTTTATGAATCATTGGAATGTGCCTGAACTCTACAGACTGGAACCGTTAGCAAAGCTCATGCAAACATTTCCGATACGGTATAAGCTTTAAATCCCGTGTTTCCCATTCTCCTTGAATCTGGTGTACCAGTAGGTCCATGTCACCCATGACCAAGACTTCTTGGACAGCCATATCTATAGCTAATCTCAGTCCTAAGATACACGCCTCATATTCTTCCATGTTGTTCGTATAATAGAAATGAAGTTGAGCGGCAACAGTGTAGTGTTGATCCGTTTCAAAAATGAGTACTGCTCCTATTCCCACACCTTTCATATTTGCAGCCCCATCAAAGAAGAGTTTCCATCTTGGCTTCTAAACTTGTTCCAATTCATCAATGTGGATCACCTCTTCATCACAGAAATAAGTTTTCAACGGTTCATAATCTCAATCGAAAGGATTCTCAAACAAATGATTAGTTAATGCATGTGCTTTCATCGCAGTCCATGTCACATAGATAATGTCGAACTCTGTAAGCAGGATCTGCCACTTTGCAAGCCTCTTTGTGGGCATAGGCTTCTATGAAATATACTTCAATGGGTCCAAGAGAGATATGAGGTAGGTAGTGTAGGATGATAAATAATGTTTCCACTTCTGTGCCACCCAAGTTAGGGCGCAACATGTTATCTCCAGATGAGAATACTTAACCTCATATGATGTGAACTTTTTGCTGGGATAATAGATAGCCTGCTCCTTCCTGCTCGTAACATCATGTTGTCCCAGTACACAGCCGAATGAATTATCCAAAACCGTCCGATATAGAATCAAAGCCCTCCCCGGTTCTAGCGGGACAAACATGAGTGGGTTAGACAAATACTCCTTTATCTTATCAAAAGCCTCTTTACATTCATCAGTCCATTTGATTGCAGCGTCTTTCCTTAACAATTTGAAAACCGGCTCACAAGTTGTTGTGATCTGAGCAATGAACCTACTGATTTAATTCAATCTTCCCAATAAACTCATCACCTCAGTTTTGTTTCTTGGAGGAACCAATTCCTGAATAGCTTTGATCTTCGACGGGTCTAGCTCAATACCTCAATGACTGACTATTAATCCCAACAACTTTCCAGAAGGAACCCCGAAGGCACATTTTGTAGGGTTGAGCTTAAGATTGTACCTGCAAAGCCTTTGAAAGAACTTTCTCAAATCCTTGACATGGTCGGACTGCTGCCTAGACTTCACATCACATCATCCACATACACCTCAATTTCCTTATGTATCATATCATAGAATATTGATTTCATGGCCCTCATATAAGTTGCCACAACATTTTTCAAACCAAATGGCATGACCCGATAACAGTACGTTCCTCACGGCACGAGGAATGCCATCATTTCTGCATCTTTCTTGTCCATTATAATCTGATGATAACCTGTGTAGTAATCCACAAAAGAACCAATCTCATGTTTAGCACAATTGTGGATCAGTATGTGGATTTTTGGCAGTGGAAAATTGTCTTTTGGGTTTGCCTTGCTATGATCCTGATAATCGATACACACCCTTGTCTTACCATCTTTCTTCGGCACATGTACAACATTGTCTAACTAGGTGGGATACCGTGTAACCTGGATGACCTTTGCGTTAAATTGCATGGTAATCTATTCCTTGATCTTTACACTTATGTCTGTTTTGAACTTTCTTAGATTCTGCTTGATAGGAGGGAGTGCCGGATCAGTGGGAAATTTGTGAACCACTAGATCGATGCTTAGACCCGGCATATAATCGTACGACCATGCAAAAACATCCTTGTATTCACACAATACTTTAATTATCTCCTCCTTGAGTTGTGGCTCTAGATAAACACTTATTTTAGTTTCGTAAACATTGTCTTGGTCCCTAAATGAGCTACTTCTGTGTCATTTAGGTTAGGTTTGGGTTTTTCTTCAAAGTGACTTAATTCTTTACGAGTTTCCTCATAGGCCTCATCATCATCACATTCCACTTCATCATCACACTCGATTTCTATTATTATTATTTCTGAGTTAGATCGTCTTTTAAGACTAGGCCAAAGATTCATCATTCATGTCATGTTATTGATATTAGCATAAAAAGAACTGTATAGAAAAGAAAAGAAAAATGGAGACAAAATTAGGAATGAAGAAAGAAAAAAAATTGCATTTCATTGAATGTAAAGATAACAGGGTTTTAACACATCCAAACGGATGTAAAATAGCAACTGAATTACAAACCTTGGAATAATCCAGGTGAACAAAAGGAAAAACAAATCCCACTACCAGGACTCCCTCCGAATTGGAAGAGGAGTAGCTTCCCAATTGTTGATATTAGCACGTGGTCCGATGTATTGTATATCTGCTTTGCATGACCCTTCCCCGTCCTCAACCATGTTCACTTCAGCAAATACCCTCTCGAACACCATATCCAAGTTCCCCTCTGCACTAATCAGTGGACCCGACACCTTTGCCAATAACTACTTTCGGACACCTGGCCTGAGGAAGGATCTAGACAGGCATGGAAAATGTTTGGGAAGAACCTAAGCTTTCTTTTTCCATCTATGAGCCCTTCAACATCTGTCGTTGTTGACTTGAACCCTACAAAAATGGTGTCCAGATTCATTGGCAAAGAAACAGGTTGAAAAATACCCCGAAGCTAAGCATCCTGACCCTTCCCTGGCACGAACCCATTACCCAGCATTTCTGAAACTACCATAACGGTCGCAGCTGCTACCCTAGGACGTGGAATGCTTTGACACTCTGTCACTCTGCTCACCGGAACCGTGTCGAAGGCTTGATAAACCCACGACCCCATATCATCATGAGTATCTATAAAGGGCACGATGGCATCACTAACAGCGCATGTGGGGTCTTCACTATGTAGCATTATTTCTTGTCTGTCCCACTCGAACTTGACCATTTGGTGCAATGTGGAAGGCACTCTCTTGGTCGTGTGGAGCCACGATCGACCCAAAAAATGATTATAAGATATTGTAGTGTCCAACACCTAAAATTCCATTGTGAACTCGACTGGGCCAATGTTCAATTCAAGTATAATATCCCCTAGCATGTCTGTTCCACCTCCGTCGAACCCTCAAACATAAACAGTATTTTTGTGGATTTTATCATCATCAATCTTAAACTTGTTTAGTGTGGACAATGGACAAATATTGGCACTAGACCCGTTATCGATCAACACCGAGTAACCATTGAATCTTCACACTTGACCGTCAAGTAGAAAGATTTGTTGTGTTCTGTACCCTCCACGGGCAATTCATCATCAGAAAATGTTACCCTGTTTACCACAAAGATCTTGTCAGCAATTGTCTCCATATGGTTGACTAAATGTTTTTTCGGGCACATGATCTTCATTCAATGTCTTCATCAAAGCACGACGATGCTCATCCGAGTGGATTAGTAATGATAACAATGAGATCTGAGCCGGTGTTTTTCAAAGTTGCTCAATAATGGAATAATCATGTACTTTTATCTTTTTCTAAAATTCCTCCGCTTCTTCTTCTGTTATAGCCTTCTTGACTAGTACTGAACTGTCTTTAGTGCCCCTACCCTTTCTCAACTCTTCGGGGGCAAAACAACGTCCCAACTAATTTAACCCTAGTGCTTCACAACTCACTTCCTCGATTTCCTTTCCTTCGTATGTCCCCACCACCTTTTCATATTTTCACGGCACGACATTGCTATTGACCACATGTAATTGGACTACCGGCTTTATGATATCCGGTTCTGTGTAAGCCCCCATCACAACAACTACGGGTGTAGATGATGCCCCCGGTACCACTAACTTTGCTGGCTCTGGCTTCTTTACGCAAATGGATTACCCGCTCCCCATTACCACCACTAGTTTGTCATCTATATCTTTTGGCTAAATTGTTGGCTTTGCCCTAATTGCCTTTTCTTTATCCTTGGCTTCCATAGAACGGATCATCATGACTATCTGCGAGGGCTTTTTAGGGACTTACTCTCGTATGTATCAGTTCAACCATGTTTGTCTGTGATGCACTGGAAATGGGTTTTGATGAATGTTTGGCGCCTCCGGAACCTGTACCTCAATAAGGCGATTATCAATAAGGTCATGCAGTGCGTTCTTCAATTTCCAGCACTTTTATGTATCGTTCCCCGGCATCTTTGACCAATACTCACAACTAACAGAATGGTCCAGGTTTCTCCGAGGGGGATTTGGTACTTTGAGCTCAATTAGGGAAAACATTCCTGACTGTTTCAATCTGTAGAAGAGAGTGGTGTAAGATTCTCCCAGCAAAGTGAATATTTTTCTATTCGGGACCTTCTCACTTCTAAAAGCTTGGTTTTGGCGAAATCCAGTTCCTAGTCTATTAGCCATGATAGGTGGATATGTGTTTTGTAGAGGTAGATATGTGTTTTGGGGAGGCGGTGTACGCCATTGCGGGAGCCAGAGGCTGAGTGTATGTCTGGACGTGGTTCACAGAAAAGTGTTGTTCTGGTGGTGGATAGTAATGTTGTGATGGGCCATATGGGGTATATGGATTAGTTAGGTGGGGTCTTGGACTGTTGTAGTGGGATAGAGGGTTGTTGGGCCTGAACCAAGTACTAGCTTCAACAGTGGCAACTTCTTCCTTCTTCTTCTTTCCTATCACACCACCAGTACGGCTTTGGATGGCCTGAGTTGTCCCTCTTCAATCATGGCTCCCATCTTTACCACTTCATTAAATGATTTTCCAACAGACGTCTGTAGATGACCAAAGTAGGTTGGCTCCAATGTTTGCAAGAAGTAATCTACCATCTCACTCTCCCTCATCAGAGGACAAACTCTTGCTGCTTGTTCTCTCCAGTGGAAACCGAATTCTCTAAAACTCTCCCCGAGCTTCTTCTCCAGCTTCAACAATGACAGACAATCACGGACTATCTCAAGGTTATACTGAAAATGGCCAATGAATGCTTGTGCAAAATCATCCCATGTATACCATCGGCCAGGATCCTGTCTCGTGTACCATTCCAGTACGGACCTGCTCAAACTTTGACCAAAATCGACTATCAGCAATTCATCCTTCACCCCAGCTCCTATCATTTTACTGCAGTAACCTTGGAGGTGGGCTACCAGGTCGCCATGTCCCTCGTACAAATGAAACTTGGGCCTTTTGAAACCTGCGGGCAACTGGACATCAGGGAAAGGGCACAAATCTTGGTAAGCAACACTGACTTGGCTACCTAAATCATGCATATTCCTGAATGATTACTCCAGGCTTTTGACTTTACAAATATCTTCCTCATGATCCGCATTCTTAACTGGTTTCTCAACTTCTCCAGGGATCCAAAATGGGGTGTATAGCTATATGGCTCAGGCGCTTTAAGAATGGGTTCGGGATGGTAATATTTGGCGTCGTGATCTTGTAATAGCGGCTCACTTGATGATCAATGTAACGTGGCTCGGGGAGGTGCCACAAAGACTGGAACCATTGGTGGGGGAGGGTTCTGTTTGGGTGGTGGAGTTGGAGGAGCGTATGAAGTGGTACCATTGCTCTGGGTCTGATAGGGGAAGGATGGAGATATGATAGGAGTAGGAGGTTCCTGAGCCTGCACTACAGGTGTGATATAGGATGGGTTGGCAGGGTACAAAGTTGTTGGGTGCCCCTGAGACCAAGCTTGGTACATTTCAGCCATCTGTGCTTTCAACTTTCTCATCTCCTCTTTCATAGCACCCACATCATTCACCTCGACCTCTTTTGTAGGGTCCACAATACTGGAGTCAGATTCTCGTCCTGCCATCTTATCTTTCGAATGGGTGTTGTACGGGTGAGTTGCCAGAACTCGCAATCAACTAACCAGCTGTCTGTACTCACACATTTAGACAACCACTTTGTTAGCGATTAGGCTTTAACAGATTCGATAACCGCACGTTGGCATGAATGAACTTATACAGTTAACAGTCTCTATTATGCATTTGCTCGACTGCATGCGTCATCCTGGCCTTTCATTATTCCGTCATAACTTTCTTTTCATTTTCTCTTTTGTCTCTCTTTCTTTCTCTTTCGCTTTATTATTCTATCCTTTCATTGTTTTTCGCTCTTTATATTTTTTTACTCTCTTTTCTCATTTTCATTCCTCTTTTTCTTTGTTTTTTTCCGCTCATTTCTTTTTTTATTTTCTCCTTTATTTTTCTCGCTCTTTTCTTCCTTCTATCTCTTTCTCTTTCTCTTTTTCCTTTTTACAAATACGGTCGAATCCTATGGAGATTGCCTCCATATCGTAACCCTGCACGGATCAGACCAAGAGTAGTTCGTGAAGATCATTAATAAAATAAACAAACTTACATTCTTCCCTTGTTTGCCTTTTTTATGACAATCTGACGAGAAAAGAGAAATGAAGCAGCAAACGTTTTTTTTGAATTTTCTAGAATGAATATTTTATAGTCTATTCTAAACTCAAGCCCAATGAGCCTGTATTTTCTTTTTCTTTCCTTTTTTTTAAAGCAAATACTCAATTAAGTAAAAACCCTAGAAGAGAAAAATATTTTTTGCTAGCTCAAATGCTCTTCAACTAACAAGCTAAAATAATGTAGAATTACAGCAGAAATCAGAGTAGTCCATAAGCTGCAGGAGGGCAAAATCTACAATTGTGTTGATTTCAGCAGCCCAGTTTAGAGACACGACAACTGTGCAGGATCAAAGTAAAAATGTAATTAAAATTTAGAACCAAGCCGAAAATTGTGCTGCTGACAACTCTATAGATTTATATTTACTGTCTGCTGGACAAACTGACACTTAACCAAACTGGCAGCAACAAACAGGGTAACTTTCTTGTGCTGAGCAGAAACTATCAAAAAGTGCAGGAACATGGCAGGTTTCTCAACCAATGAATGTGAGTAGACAACCTTCGAATAGATCAATGTAGCCAAGAAATCTTCAACTGAAACTCTTGATTGAAAGTCCTAGCTTCATGTTTTTGCAAATGTCAAAGCTGCTCAAAACTGATCAAAAACTGATATTTGCAGCTTGTCCTTGGCCTTTTGCAGAGTAAATATCCAAATTGGACTGATCTCAAACTGGACAGAATTCTAGATGGCATTTCTTCTATGTAAAACCCTTAAACACTAGTAGAACTAGGACAAATTTAGTTCACACATGTTCAAAAGAACAAACCAAATTCAATCGCCAACAACTACTATTCGACTAAAATGAATTGGAGAACAGTCTCAAATAATCCTATTTCAATGCAAAACGAGAATAGGCCTATAAGGTCAGTTCAGCATTACCAACTGAATTCCCTAACAAGAACTACATACAATAGTTCAAACCAATGACAATCCTAGGTCGACTTTACTAATAGAGATCAATCAATTTCAAAGAATGGAGTTGCAATTCAGTTTCACTTCAATAAGTTTCAACAGAGCTAACAACAAGGAACTCGAGTCGACTTCACGCATTCAGACCAATAAACTCAGAAAGATAGAGTCGATGTTCAGTTGATACTCAAATCTTCTTCAAAATAAATAAGTTTGGAACTTAAGAAAGAAGGAACTACGTTTTTTTTTCTAAGGAAAGGTTTCTAAAGAATGAATTAAAGAAAAATATTTTTTAATTTTTGAAGAATAGGGTCGGAACTGATGAAGTTTTCCTACGTATCTCACATCCGATGAGAATCAGACCTTCGTACTTCGGTCGATTGGATACGGCCGAGAATTAAAAGAAAAGCGACTAAGCTAGAGAATATATATATATATACATTTTAGCTTTTTCTTAAAAAATGATAAAACATGCAAAATCTTGTTGGATATTCATTTTCTCTCTTTTTTTGATTTTCTGATTTACAGAAAATGCTAAAAAGTGCAAACTCTTTTCAAATTTTTCATGCTTTTTCTTAATAAAAAGAAAAGTAACAAAAACATAACTAGGTCCTCATTGCTTTATTTTCACACTTCATCCTCTTTTTCTTCTTTTTCCTTCTTTTCCTTTTTTTTCTCTTCTCATTTTCATTTGCCCTTAACTATCATTGGTCCACCAAATGATCATTTTACCCTTGAATAAATGCAACATGTAGCACACAAGATGCATCAAGATGGTCTTTTTCATTTCAGATTCCTTTTCCTAGACGGACCCAACCCCTGTGTTGAGTCCCCTAAGTAAAAAATACACATGATGCAGATAAGTGTTCCTACTAGGCATCCGACATGAAGTTGAGTTATTTTAGGTTCAGAACCTAGGTGTTTGTTCTAGACCTAGCTTACCCGAGCGGATATCTCGAGTCGAGGGGGAGGCAGCATATCGGGGATATAGAAGCTTCGCCGGCTTTTGAACTTATAAAAACCTCGTTCTAAAATTGGAGTAGACTCTATATAGAAAAGAAGTCACACGAAGTACACCCTTCTTCATGATTTAGAAGACTCAGAGAGAAGACGAGTTTCGACACAATTTATATACAGCTCACGTGATCGAAGTTGTAAAAGCAATCAACTAGCACATTACGCATATATCATGTAAAAAAATCAGATAAAGCAAAACGCAACAATTATTCTAAGCTCGAATTCTGATTCTTGAACTAAATGTTTTGGGTTTTTGTCCCCAGCAGAGTCGCCAGAGCTGTCACACCTCCCTTTTCACTACACCCGCAAGGATTAAAGGAATTTTTTCACTTAAAGGACAATCGGAACGTGATTTAATTATTAAGTTCAGAGTCGCCACTTGGGAGATTAATGGTGTCCCAAGTCATCGGTTCAATGCCGAACCAAGGAAAATTATGAATCTCTTAATAGTCTGGGAACCAGAAGTCCGAGTAAGAAATTCTGTTAACCCGGGAGAAGGTGTTAGACATTTTCAGATTCCGTGGTTCTAGCATGGTCCCTCAACTGTTGCATTTAACTTATTTATCTGATTTTATTACATGAAGAACTACGTGCCAATTTTACTTTTAAACCGCTTTGATTTATTAAAGAAAAATTTAAGGTATTAAACATATCGCAAGCCACGTCACATGGAATGCACCCGTGGTTCACGTTTCGCTTTATCTAACCTTGTACGAAATTGGTGCCGGATCACATAAAATGCACCCCTGGTTCGTTTAATCCAATTACGTAGTTTAGTTGATGAATAGCAACCCAATATCTATATTTGGACAACATCGTGTCCAGCTATAACTAATTCAAGAAAGCATATGAACAGATGAGAAAATTCTAAACCAAGAAAACTAACAACACAAACGACGAGATCATATGAAACTCCAAAACTCATTAGCTTCCGAACTTGAATAATCAACGATGACGCCAAATCAAATTCAAAATGCAACAAACAACCATGAGTCTTATATTCAACTGAATTGACGACATAAACATTCATGGTAGTGAGCAAACAGTAGTGAACGCAACCAAAACTGAATTTAAGAAATTAAACTTAACGGGGATAAATTACTTCATTTTAATCAAGGTGAGCAAATAGCTGTTAACATACATTCACTTATTTGAGACTCACTACCACAAGCAATATCAGATAAAGATGGATCTCAACTCACTTTAACAAAACAGATACAGTAAACAAATTAGAACAAATTGAAGTCATCAACGAGCAAATCAGGAACATATATTCCAACGGCTCAATAATTTCAGCATTTCGAATCGATAGTCATACCTGACACAAAACTAAAATCGAAGAGAAAACTAGAGCAACCAGATCTCGAACGGAAACCTCAACGAGATTGAACGGACTCAAATCCAGACCTCAAAACTCGAAACAGACAGTCGAAATCAACTTCAACAATCCGAATCTCAAACCATTTGGTAGTGAGTAGAAACAGAATTTCTTATGATACCGTTTATACACGAAAATTAAAACCGAAAATCCGAAGAAGAAATCATCTAATCTTCTCCTTTTTTTCATTTTCACTATGTTTTCCGAGCTGAAATTACATATCCTCGTATGTATGTGTGGTGCATTCAGAAACATAAAAGAAGCAAAATCAAATGAGGGCTTCTGAGTTGTATCACGTTGTAGAAGAAGCTCCAAACACTAAGGTGGTGTGAGCTCGAGGTCAGGATTTCAAGGGGTTCTTTCGTTGCGGAGGTTGCTGCTTGGGAGCTTCAATGGAGTCTAAGGCTTTACTTTGGTTCTTCCATCAAGAAGATGAAATTTTGCCCTCCTCAAAAGCTGCGGATCCCTCCCCGTTATATTTTTCAGTTGGGTCTCTTAAATAAAGAGAAGATCGCCGAGGAAGGGGGTAGAATCGTGCTTTTTGCGTGTCTCTAATTCAGGGGAAGGCCTAGTATTAAGAGTAAGGGTGTTAACCGGTTCCACCGGTCCGGTTCGGGTCGATTTTTTTTCGACCCGTCCGGTTACCGGTCCGGGCCGGGCCGGTTACAAACAGTATCGGTTTTCACCGGGCTGGGTTGAGACAGGCTTAGATTGAACCGTACGGGTTACGGGTTGTAATGGTCCGGGCCGGGCCTGATTTCGTTATTTATTTTTTTTTTTTAGAATTACGTATAAATATTAAGTTATATTAATACTTTGTAATAATTGAATGAACACAACAAAAAATGGGAAAAAATTGCACTTATTGCAAGTGCTACTTTATTTCTTAAATTCAAATAAAGAAAAACTAAAATGTATCTTAAGTAGTAAAAAGTTTACATCTTTTGTAACAAGTAGTATACTAGTAGTAATCCGAATCATCAAATTCTTTGCATTGCCCTAGCAAGTTCATCGTAATCAATATGAACCGATTGACCTTCTTCTGGCGTGTTAAATTCAGATGGGTTTCCATGCGTTAATATATCTCCAAGTTCTTCGTCTTCTGGGCTATCAAGATCTTCCTTTCCTTGATTTCTTCGTTCCGATCTAATCCAATCTCTTAAACATACTAAAACTTCCAAAGCATTGCTTCCCAATGAGTGGCGTGTGTCTCCAAGTTGTTGTCCTTCTTGGCTAAATGCACTCTCGGATGCAACAGTGGAAATTGACACATTCAGGACATCCCGAGCCATAGCGAAAAGAACGGGAAATTGCTTTGCATTTTCATGCCACCAGCCTAACGGTGAGAATTCCTTGGTGCGAGGCTCCTTTTGCTTCTGCAAGTAAAATTGAAGTTCATCAATATTCCTGCTACTACTTTGAGTGTTAGAAAAAGTTGAAAAAATATTAAAACTATCAATGCCTTCTTCATCATCTACATTATAACTGCTACATTGCATAGCGGGATTTACATCTGTTGAAGCACGAGAATTATCACATTGAGTTGCATAATAATTATATAGATGTTGTAAATGTTCATTTAGCTGGTTCATAGAATCATACAAATTTGGGCTTTCAGTGGACCCAATCTCCATATAAGTATATAAAGCATTCATTAATTGGTGACAATCAGACATTTTAATAGACGGATTTAAAACTGCACCAATTAAGTAAACTGGAGGAATTGGAAAGAAATATTTTTTGAATTTCGCTTGCATATTTACAACAACATCCGTATATCTATCTTTCTTCTTAAATTCATGTAGTAGCAAAGAAATTTCAGCTATATGTACTAAAGCCATAGTAACAGTTGGGTAATATGCGCCAGAAAACACAACAGTAGCAGTATAAAATTTATGCAAAAATTTAACATCACTAATGACCTCCCAAGTATCAGTTGTTAACATACGCCTAGGATCAGTACAATGTGCATTAGCAACTTCAGTTATTGGAAATCTATATTTGTAGCAACATTTTAAAAATATAAACGTATAATTCCATCTAGTAACTATTTCGTCTGGCATGAATCTAGGTGAAAGGTTATACTGCATACACTTATTCTTAAATTCTCTTATTCTAGATTGTCCATTATTTCCCTGAATAACTCCAACTGCTCTTCTAACTTGAGTAATCTCAACTGAAAATAAATCGAGCCCACTTTTAACAATTAAATTGTAAACATAACATGCACACCTAACATGAAAAATATCATCAAGAGGTGGTTGCAAATTCAATTTTAAAATTGAAACTGCAGCATTATTGTTTGAAGCATTATCAAAAGACATACACAAAACTTTTTGGTTTAGATTATAAAATTCAACAACTTCAATAATTGTACTACTAATAAATGCAGCAGTATGACTCTGATCTTCATCATGTTTAAAAGCAATAATACGTTTTTGCATACAAGTATTATCATCTATCCAATGACATGTAATTGTTAAATAATCATTTCCATTAACAGCATGGCCAATATCAGAAGTTAGACATACTCTAGAAGGAAGGTGAGTAAACAAATAACGTATGTATGTTTGATATTGGCCGTGAAGTCTAAAGATGTCTGCTCTACAAGTACTTCTAGGGATACCTTTAAACAAAGGATTGTATATCCTTTGAATATATATAATAAGATAAGAGGAAGAAGCAAAAGAAAAAGGTAGACAACCCAAAGCAATCATTTTCGCTAATTCCTCTCGATCCCTCATTTTATCATATATTAGGAGACCTCCGGTAGTAGGGTTAATTGTTGTTTGACTTCCATCCCCATTAGCTCCCCATTCTATAGGATGGTTAGTCGACAGATGTCTAATAAGTGTCACAGTCCCCCCTAAATTACCTCCGGTCAAATGTTTAAACGTTTCGTTACAAAGTTTGCACTTAACTCTATCAGTACCTTCTACTATATCAAAAAATTTCCAAACAGGACTTCTTTTTTTACGAGTAGAAGTTGGAGCCACTGGTGGTCTTCTACCGCTTGTTGCACTAGCAACTCCAACTCCAATACTACCAACATTTCCACTACTAGGTGTAGGTGGTATCTCATCTGCTATTCCAATTTCATTATCTTCTATTCCGTAATCTTCTTGTAATTGTTCATAATCAATATCTACATCTTGCAAATTAGGCGATAATTCAGAAACATGTGTTATTGGGTCATTACTATTATTACTACTAGAAGATACAGGACTACCTCTTTTTTTACTTCCACCCCTACCAGTAACTTTTCTACACGCTCTTTTAGCAGCATTAAACATATTGTAATAATGAAAATATAAGCTAAACTCAAATATGCAAATAAAATATTAAATAAGAGAAAGAGTTGGAGAGAGTGCACCGAATTCGACAATAAATTGAGCACTTGATTACGCAAATCCGGTGTTACCACGAACAAACGTCAAGCAAGTATTTTAATGTTGGACACTTGAACTTCAAGCTTAGAATTCCGATTTCCGAATGAGAAATTACGATAAATTAAATTCGGGAAAACAAAGACAATAAAATTATAAAATTAGAATATGAATTCTTGAAAATTGAGTGAGGAAATGAAGAAGAGGGGAGGGTATTTATAGATTTTAAGAAGGGTTAATAATGTAATTTAATAAATACAAAAAAAAAACAAAAAAGTGGCCATTTCCGAAAATACTCCCGTTGGCCAATGGTTCTGGACCGTTGCCAACGGTCCTGTGGGGCCCACAAGTTCAGAAATTTTTTTTTTAAAAAAAAGAAATTTTGACCGTTGTACCGGTCCGGTCCCGGTCCGGGTCGACCGGTTCAAGCACTGTTTTGCTTACCGGGCCGGTCCGGTCACGGGTCTTAATCCTAAAATCCTAACCGTTCTAACCCCTCCCCCCCCAACCCAGCCCAGCCCACCCCTTAAGAACCGGTCCGGTCCGGTCCCGGTTTATACCGGGCCGGTCCGGTTCGGTCCCGGGTCAACCCGGACCGGTTGACAGGTCTAATTAAGAGTGCCTTTCTTTTTTAATGGTTTTCCTCTCCATTTTTTTTTCATTTTTTATTATATTTGTTTTTTGTATTTTATATTTTCTAATTTTATTAAAATAAAACATTACACTCAAAAATCAAATTGACACTAAAATTTATATTTTCTAAACACCCTATTTCCTAATAAAACATAAATTAAAACAAATTAAAACAAAAATGCAAAAAGGGCATTTTTGTTATTTTTTATATATGACACAAAATCCATAAAATTTTAAAATAGTGAAAAAAATATTATTCTGTTTGAATTTTGGAAATAATTCTTATATAGGGCAAAAATTACGTGCTCAAAATATGTACACAAATTTGATGTCTCTGTTATTCGATTTTAGTCCACAAATCTTAACCATAACACTCGAATCGGATGGTAAAGTCTATAGAGACTAAATACCACTAACAGATTAAAAACATATTAATATAAATAGCTAGTCGATTTTACTGTTTGCTTTCCTAATGGTTATGTCTAAATTATATAATAATTATATAGAGTTATATATATATATATATATATATAGAGGGTGTTGCATGAATTATATATTTGGCCGCCTTTTCATGAAGTGAACATTGTTTCAATCACTGGATCAAGTCGAAGTCAGCAGCAGATTCTTGGGCACATGACCCATAAATTTCTTGAGGATTATTCATGGCTATATAGTTTAATTTTTGTATAAACTTGACCCAAACACTATATCCTCTGTAGAGGAGAGGATAAAAGGATATATATATATATATATATATATATATATATATATATATATATATATATATATATATATATATATATATATATATATATATATATATATATATGTTATCAGAAGGCAAAAATTACCCTTTGCCAAGGCAAAAATCGTTAAGCTACTATCCATGCAGGGACTAAAATTGCACATTTATGTTAGTTGATGGTCAAAATTGCTAAGGTAAATACTAAGTGGACTAAATCATAATTAAGTAACATTACAAAGACCAAATATACTATTTTCCATACTAGAATAGTATCCCAACCATGAATGCGCCATGTAAAAATCCATATCCATACTAATGGTTGGCGGGGAAATTTGCATTTCCACTAAACCACTTTCCACTTGTGAAGAGAAAAATGGAGTGAAATTAAACAAATTGGGTTTTAGATAACAATGCCCTTTAAGATGGAAGAAATGTTGAAAATAAAAGAAAAGTGCTTACTTTAGTTGAATAAATTTATCCTTTTAGCATTAATGAATAAATACGTATTTCAAAAAATAACATACATTATTTTATACAAAATTAAAAACTCTTTATCTATATAGCCATGACTAGTAAATCAAACAGACTCTATATGCATCGCTGTCATCTCAGTTTTTGGACTTTTAGTCTTCTGCTTCTTTGTTTGTTTGAACTCTCCATAAAAGTATGAGACGAAGCCCCAAAGAGAAAGAAAAAGAGCAAGACCCTTTTCACCTGAAAAATTTTCCCGAAAGAACACTACAGCTAATACTTAAGTAACAGGAAGTAATACTGCGATTATAAACCCGGACATTAAAGAAGAAAAACAGTAAATGACTCCAATAACACCCACAAAGAAGCACTGCCAAACAATGGTAATCCATACTATCACTGTATAATATCTAGCTTCTCCAAGATTATATCGCTTTGCCTCCCTTGATATGCCTGCAAATTTGAATCAATATCTTAATCGTTGCTCCTTAAAAAGATTGTCTATAGCTAAAACAAAATTAAAACCTTGGGAAGTATCTTTGATACAAAACTTCTAGGTAAATCTATTTGAATTCAGTATATTACTCCAGCTTTCATATACTTTTGTTGTATCCAAATTTAATACTATAATACATCATGCACGCAAAATATCTCAGTCAACCCAAATACACGATAAAAATGTGTATACCATGAATAACTTACGGTTCCTAAACATCACCTAAACAAAAGTTAGACATGTCATTTGAAGGCCGTAGGGATCTAATGGTAATTAAAATAAAGCGAGAAACACATATTACGATTTCTTTTGCGATTTATGTGACTTAATTTGCGTCTCGACACAGAATTTAAAGAAAAAATCAATAAATTTATGAAATTTTGGTCTTAGACATATTTTATAATATTTGTGTGTCTTTAAATGTTTTCAATCTTGTGATTTTAAACTTACATCTTGTGTGATTGTAAAAAACTTATTATTAAAGGTAAAATTAGAAATTTAAATATAAACACTTTCGATTGTAGAAATGCATTATTCTATTTTAAACCGATTAAATATAGAAAAGATTTAAATAATTCACCCTTACACCGTAAAACTCTTTTACATTTCTAACTAGTAATAACACGTCAGTTGCTCTTTCATCATGTTAAGAATAAATATAAAAATAGAAAAAATTTGAGATAATGCATGGAATTTAAACCCACAAAATAATAGTATCACATAATATGCGAAGGAGCGACTAAGACGCATGGGTAGAAATGAGTTACAGGGGTAGAAAAAATTACCTTGAAGTCGTTATTAACGATTATTCCTACTGTGCAAATAGCAGTAGCAACAAAACACATAACCATTTGAATCTCTAATACTAACTTCGCGTAATAGTTTGCTTTGTCTTCAAGTAAATCAATTCATACAAGGCAAAATGACTCCATATAAAGCTGCTGCTAGAAGTATCATCATAAAACCAATAATATAGGCTTCACTTATCACACCTCTGGCCGATCACCATTAGATCGAATACCTAATAAAACAGCACCAAGTGTGAGAAGAACTACTGCATTTATAAAGTAAGGTGTAAACTTCAGCTTGACTATAAATAAAGCACCTTCAGCTTCACTATAAGGAAAGCACCTATTGCCGTGAAGGCAAGTTGAGCAGCAAGGAGAAGTGAAGAGGTTGATAAGGGAAGTTTTGACCCGCCCCACGAATTAAGAAAATCATTAAGACCAGTGACAACGCCAATGATGAAACATGCGATGAAAATTCGGGGTTTATCAAGTAATACTTGGTATTAGTTCCTTCGATTTTTCGACGATAGAAGTATAGGATGGCAAGAGGTATAAGGGTGAATGGACATCCGATCCAGCAGTTTGTAACCAACTGCTAAACCATACTCTTGAACCTCCCTCGATATAATATAAATGCATCACTAGAGGGCCATCGCAGATACCAACAGCGAGTATTAAGCAATTAATCAGCAGGAGGATTCTCCTCATAGTGGTGCTTAATCCTTCATGTTCCATACTTTTTATCAAGCGATTTGGATACTAATTTGGAGTAGTCTGCTGCTCAGGTTGAGTGGTCTTCTTCTTCTACAACGGTTCGTATTTTTGGACCTCTTGCAGTGATGAGATTTGCAGCCTGGTATTTATAATTGAGAAACAACTTAGTACATTCCCATTATTTGTTTCACGACAGGGAATGGTCCCACATTAAAAGGCTTTCTTATGATTAATATAATTGCGGTACTAGTAATTTTCTTATGATTCACATGGGGTGGATATAACATTTAAAAAATAATATAGTAGAGCAAAGACCAAAAAAGCAATGATTGTGAATAGTTTTATTATTGAAATGCAGCGTTGAATTTCTAGAAAAAACTCTTAGCCCACCGTGAACTGGAGTGTGCCGTGTAAATAGCCTTGCCTATTCTGCTGGTTAGCGTTGAATTTTGCAATTGCACTTTTGAAGACAAAAATATGGATTAAAATATAAAAAGGATGGGACAATTAAGAGTGGGTTGGTAGAACCTTGCATTTCCACCTGCGAAGAGAAACATATGAATAGTCACCCACAAACTTAACATGGGTTTTAGTTAATGCATATGACTCCTCATATGCCAACAATAAAAGTTTTTCTTATATGAATGTCTAGAACCAGAAAGGATTCAGACCTCTCCAGTGAGGATCCCCTCCGTTTCGTGTATATGCATTTTTAAATGGGCAACACCTGTCCAATTTCTAAGGTTTAGCTACAACTGTTCATTATTACCAAATAAATAAATTCGAACAATTTCTAAGATATAAATGTTAAAATTCTTATGTCTAACTAATTAACTAACAAATTATATTAGTAAATTACCAACTAAAGATACTAAGGTTTAGAGATAAGGACTAGAGTTATGATTTTCACCAATTGTCGAAATCATTCCCGCTACTGAAACGACCAGGCCGGTCATTTTGAGTATTGTCACCCCGTTCCCGAATTTATTGCTAATTCTAAATTCATTTGTGGTCATGTGAATTGTCGGGTGGTTTGTTTGGCTCCGGGCATATTTCCGAATGAAGTGGCCCGAGGGTGGAAGCTTAAGTTGAAAGAGTTAATCGAATATTGATTTATGAGTAAATGACTTCGGATTAGAGTTTTGATGATTCCGATAACTTCATATAGTGATTTTAGACTTAGGAGTATATCTGTATATTGAGTCAGAGGCTTGTACGTCGGTTTGGCTTGAATTGGCGAAAGCTTGAAAGTTGAATGTTTCGAAAGTTCAAAAGTTTAATCGAGGGTTGACTTTATTTATACCGGGCTCGGATTTTTGTTCGGGAATTGAAATAAGTGTGTTGTGTCATTTATGACTTGTGTTCAAAATTTGATGTCAATCGGAGTTGGTTTGGTGTGTTTCAGCATGGTTTTAGACGTTGGAAGTTTAATAGTTCATTAGGCTTGAATTGGGGCGCCATTCACGATTTAGATATTATTCGAGGTTTCGACTAAGTGTGGGTATTGTTCTAAAACCTGTTGGCATATTTTGATGGGGTCCTGGGGGCTTCAATTGTGATTTCGATCATTTTCGGCTCATTTTTGGATTTGTTGGACTACTAAAATTGTTGTATATGGTTTACTTATATGCGTTTGCGAGGGGTGGATTGCGATCGCGAGGAGTCCTTCGGTGACTTGTGAAGTTTGTGCATCGCATTCGCGATAAGTTGATCATGTTAGCAAAGGTTCTACTAGGTATGCATCGCAAACGTGGGAGGAAGGTCGCGTTCGCGTAGAAGGGAGGCAAGGCCAAGGGTGATAGGTATTTTTGTTCATCGCCATCACAAGGTGAGGAACGCGATCGCGAATGTTTATGGTTGGGGTCATTGCATTAGCGACAGGGATGTCGGGTTCGTGTAATTGAATTTCTTCAGCTGATAGTTTTGTACTTCACGAATGCGAGGCATTTTTTTTTTGTCAAGGAGGAGCACCCGAGCAGATTTAAAAATCCCAAATCGTGGGTTAGTGTATTATTTCATATTTTAACTTGTGGAGCTCGCCTAGGGGTGATTGTTCTGAGGGATTTCACTACAAATCAAGAGGTACTTTGGATAACTTTTGTCCATTAAATTTAATGCGCATTGACTTTCCCACATATATTATGAGTTTTGGAGGTGAAATTTGGGAGATTTTTGCATTGGGTATTGGAGAGTAAGATTTAGGGATTTAAGGGCCGATTGTTGGTTGGAATTGGATAATTTAGGTATGATTGGAGTCATTATTGAATGGGTGTTCGGATTTTAAATTTTACCGTATTCCGATGCATGGGTCTGAGGTGGACTTTCTGATTTTTTTTAAAGAACTAAGCTTTATCATATGTTATGGATTCCAATAGCTTGTATTGATTATATTACGTTATTTGTGACTAGGTTCCAGTCGTTTAGAGGCCTATTCGTGAGGCATGTGTTTGTTACAACATTGAGTTGTGCACTTTGAGGTAAGTAACACTTTTAAACTTGATATGGTGGATATGAATCCCTGGAATACGTGTTATATGATTAGTGTTGGGGTGAGTCATATGCTAGGTGATGGGCGTGTGTCATGTACAGTGGTAATTATGACTCGGTTGATTTTGTGATACTATGTAGTTATCTACTCTTGTTTTATCCGTGTAATTCCTACGTGTTAATGTAATTAAGCTGCGATTCATTTTGGAAATCATGTTTATTCTATTTGCTTATTCTGTTGGGATCCACTGGGGTTATTTCTACTGTTGAGTTATTTTCTTAAACTGTAATTATGTAGTCAGTCATGTTTATTCATATGTATATCATATCTTAGTCTCTGTTATCACTTACCGTTATATTATGCTATCATTGTTTGGGCTGAGTAGTATCGACTTGTGAGCCTGTAAGACTGGAGATATATATGAATGAATAAGGCATAAAATCCGGATTGTGAGTGTTATTGTGGATCGGGCTGCAAGCCACATCATGTCTTATTAGCTTACTCATTATTGTGGACTGGGCTACACGTCGCAACAGGCCTTATATGCTTTACATTAGTGCTTGGATGGGATCCGTTGCTCTATAGTCTAACATACCAGTAGTGAGCACATGCATGGTGATTTATGTACACATGCTTTTGTGAGTGGTATTGATGCGAGGCACCTGAACAATGTTGAGTGATTGTGTGTGTTGAGAGAAAATATGAGATAGACAGATTGAGCACTCCAAGAGTGTGAGTACCTGAGAATGTCGCTGTGATACATTACATTTGAAATTCATATTAGACATATAGGCATAGCGATATAACATTCCCTATGCTAGTTCTATTTTCCATATTCTAGCAGTGTTGGGCTTAATTTGTTGAACTTCAAAAGCATGCCTAAATTTATGTACTGTGAGCAAGTTGAATTTGAAGTTTATCTAAGTTATTACTATTATTTTCTTTGTTATATCTGGATTTTCATTATTTTGATTCTAACTGCATCCTTCTTAGCTCGTCACTGCTTTCAGCCCAAGGTTAGTCGTATTACATATTGAGTACGTTGGGTTGGTTGTACTCATACTTGTCGTGCCCCTCATTTTTCTCCTTTTGCGCAGAGGAGTTCGGGTTTCGACATTCATGGGGTGTAATGACTCGTTTCCTTTTGGAAATTGGGTATTTGAAGAGTCTCTACCTAACGATTTTAAGGTGCGTTGGGGGCACCTATAAGGTTCAACTACAACTAAGTTAGATAACCAAAGATAGGGTAAGGGCTTGAAGTTATCCTAAAGGGAAGGTGTTAGGCACCCCTCAGGATCAACTAGTATGATTCCCGGTCTGATAATATTTTGTGAAGTTATGCAATTAACAAGTAAACAAATAAGGATCAAGTAATAGGGGGTTTTGAGTTTAAATACACAAGTGTTTGAAAAATAATAAAAGCAAGGTTTTTAAAAGAGTTATAGTCTAAACATACTTATAAAAATAAAAGGGGTGTCCTAAGTTCGTTTGTAATATGGATTACATCAATGAAATTCCTGGAATGAAGCTCCTAATAAGAGGAGATACACTTTATATTAGCGCACGAATCATCATTTCCATATATACCCTTTCCTGCCACGTGAAAATATTTAAAGCGAGGGTTGGTCTCGATGTCAATTGCATGATGTTACCTGTCCCATTCCTATCAGTCCCGGAGGAATTAGGACTCATATTACGATAAGAAAGAGGTTCTAGACTGACCTTCAGGTTTTAAAGGTAAAATGCTAAGGCGACATACAAAACATATAAAAACTGCAACTAGGGGAACATATAAGCAAATAGAAAGCTCAGTTATACCTCCGCAAACAGTCACATAGGTCACACAACTAATTCGCAGTTAATGTCTGAATTGTAAAATCCTAAAGCATGGTGTTTAACTCAAAACTAGATTCATTATATAACTCACAGAGAAGTCTGAATCAGGCCCGGCTAGCCGTTGTAGCAGTTGATAATTAAACAAAGACAGTCCCAACTTTATTTAAATAATTACCTAAGGCTTACCTACGCGTAAGGCAATATTTAGTAGTTATTCAGAATACTTAAGACAACTTGGAGATCATTATTTCTTAGAACATGTTGATCTAGGTGTTCAACACATAGCATAGTTGCTAGTTAATTGTGAAGACTAAGTAAAACTACTTTATTCCTTTTATGCATTCGTAGTTAGTCTAAGCGTACTTCAACGAAAATAAATGATTCCTGAAGACATGGTATCTAATGTGCAGATATGTAGAATCCTAAGCAAGATTTCTATATACACAAATATTAGAGTGTTTTGACATGATTTCAAAGATATGCAGCGTGGATCCTGTGGAGAAAGATCTCTATTGCATGAAATGAGTCCTAAGCATGGATCCTATTGTGTAAGTAGGAATATAAACCTAATAACATATTTTCTACCCCTTTTGGTAGCTAAAGCATGCATAGTCACGCTTTCCCTTTCCACTATCCATCCCAGAGTTGTTTACAAATTATTACCAAACCAAATAATTGAATAACAAAAGAAGTGCAAAAATAAGAAACCTGATCCTGCATTCCTCTATGAGTTATGTAATAAACCGCTTCAATGACAATATTGTTCCAAACTGTTGCTCATATCTGAGTGTATCAGAGTTCCCTAAGGACCTCAAAGGATCTCGGCGGTGCTCACACCCTGATAGCATAACTAAGATTAAGTGCAGTGTGGAAGGTCCAACTCTTATGTGTCCAACTTCAAATGGATTTTATGGGTCCCACGGAAAGATTCACACAAGAGGCTCATAACCTAGTATTCTAAGAATATATGTGAGAGTGCTTTCCATAGTTTGAAAAAGAGTTTGTGTAACAAGAAGACTGTCAAATCCATTTCCGGAAAGAAATCAGTAACAAAGATGATTGAAAGAAGTGGTAGTAGTAAACAAAAGTGAAAACCCTTAAGATGGGATTGCACACAAAATCAGTGGCCACACAGCGGGGTCAAGGGATTTTTGAGATACACAAACACTTGTCTTTAAGCGCATGACCTCAGCAGGGGTATGGTTTGGACATGCATAACAATAGATGATACTGGCATAATCACAAACCAGCAAAAAATAAAAATAAAAACACATGGAGAGGATAGGGGTTTGGGATTCATAAGACAGCAAGTACACGATAAGTGATTGACAAAGTAAACCTTAAAACACACACAGGGGAGCACATAAATCTAAGGGGTAAGGGGACATATTATAGCATGTTGGTAATGTATCTTAACATAACAACAAGCATAAGTAGACAAAAACTAAAAGAAGCTGAAACAATTAAAAAGCATATTGTTGTTGGAGCTTTAAAATGAAACTAGGACATACTAGTCAAAGAAGCAAAGTGCATAAATGAAAAATAATGAGGGTTCCAAAGTCGAGCCTTGGCTTTCAGCCAGCTAGACAAGGCAGTAGCGCGAGTAGTAGAAAAAGAAAGAAAGTTTTAATGTGTAAGTGTTTTTCTTAACTCAGTTGTTCCTCTTGTTAATGAAAGCTTTGAAAATAAGTGGAAAATAAGGTAACAAGTATTGATTGATCATGATTATAGGAATACACCATCTAGAATAAATTAAAGACCCGAACTCCCTTTTATTAGAGAGTCATAGTTCAAACAGGTACAAGTTGTATCAGATAAGGAAAATAATTATTTGCAAGACTGATTTTGCCATAATAGGAGTAGTAAAAGAATGATGCATGTAATAGGGACTAAGTATATAACATTTTCAAATAAGGAAAGTATAATAACAGTATATTGGGCACATAAACAGGTAGATTACAAATTGATTTTGAAAATTAGTTCAAATAATCGCATATGAGATTGAAAATATTAGGGAATAAGTACTATCCAAGGAAAGTATCACAAAGGTAAGGAAGCAAATTTTGAAAGTCAGTGCAGAGTTACAAGGAAAACACATAGAATCAAAGGAGTAGACATAAGGAGATCATGCAGCATCACCATAAATTGTGTGAGAAATTAGTAATGCAAATGGTCAGACCTATAAATAACACGGTTCCAGACAAAATCACAGACACCTTAAGAATAGATTAAAACGAGAAGCATAAGAGCATGGAGAACGCACATAGAGCCCAGGAGGTTCGTAATAATCATGCAACCACACTGCAAAAAAATTCAAACTTCAAATAAAACACAGAAGTA
Source organism: Nicotiana benthamiana (assembly GCA_034376525.1). NCBI lineage: Eukaryota > Viridiplantae > Streptophyta > Magnoliopsida > Solanales > Solanaceae > Nicotiana > Nicotiana benthamiana. The sequence continues at coordinate 47,156,217 of CM067328.1, forward strand.
TTAAGGTTTCTTGACAACAAATGAATCAAGCCAAAAGGGAAGTCTACAATAACGTTTAAACATACTAAAATCACAGTAATTAGAAAGAAATTGTTTTTTTTTTTTTGCAAAAAGGATTTTGAAAACCTAGTTTAAATCTAGAGAAATTATTTGAAATCTATAAAACATTTTAGGCAAACAAGTGAAAACCTTAAGAATACCATAGATCCACCACAGTTCTTAAAGATCAGTGGATTTTAGCTAGGTTTTTTATTCAAAGAAATAAAAGAGACAAAGAAAAGATCTGTTAAAATCCACGGATTCATCTAGATCAAAGAGAGATCTCAAAGAAAAGAAAAATATCTCAACAGTAGGGTTTTAGAGAACCCAGAGAAGACGAGAAACATTAAATCGTTACCGGTTTTAGCCGAAAAAGCCATGGATCTGACTCGAGGAGCCATGGATGCCCGGAAAAGGACCATGGATAGCAGTTGAGCAAGGACTGGACTAGATCTCTTCAAGATCTTTCCATGAAATCACGAAAATAGGCTACCTAGAGTCATAGAGACCGGTACACATCTCAAACGACCATGGAAGTCCATAGATTGAGTGAGGATTATAGGGGTTTAAGGTGGATTTGGGTGGTCGCGGCTATGGTAAGCCTTAGGTTTCAAAGAGAGTTTTGAGAGGAGAGGGGATTCAAGGGCAGCGGGTTGGTAACAAACGAATTAGGTTAGGGTTCGTTTTGGGTTAAAAATGGTAAGGGGAGCTGGGGACCGTTGATCTAAATGATCAACGGTCCAGATTAAATAGGGTAAGTAGGGATCTGGATTTGGGTAGGTTTAAAAAGGGTTAGGGTTGGGTTGAAATAAAAACTAGGTTAGGGGAATTAGGGGTCCATTTTGGACTAGAATTAAAATACAAAAGGGGTTGTTATTTAAATATCAAGTTTTCCCTTTTAATTTATAAAAATATAAATATTTTTTTGAAAATAAATTCAAAATACTAAAAATGATATATAATACATAATTAAAAATATAAATATACAAAACTAAATATTATGAATATAAAACACAATTAAACCATATAAATGGCTAGTATTGTAATTATGCGTAACTTAGCTTTCAAAATAATAAATGAAATTTGTTAAAATTAAATTAATCATATTTTGGCATAAATCTAAAAATAAAATATATGAATTATTAAAATATTAATTTTTAATATAATTATTCGGGATTTTATGGATAAAAATAAAAATAAATCAATTTAAAAAATGGTAATTATGGGAAAACTAATAAAATACTTGGGAATGCTTATATATATGCATATATATCCTTTTCTGAAAGTATTTTGCATATTGAAAACATCTAGAAAAAATATGGGTATCAACAGCTGCCCCTCTTTACCCGGGAAGGATGAAAGAGTTGTCGGGTAAAAATTAGATGGCCAATGTTGACCGAGTGAAATGGTTTGAAGAAGCTTTAGGTTAAACCCTGGCTTATGAGTTTCCTACATATCCCTGATTTTACAGGAATCACGCCGTATGTAGTTCAAGATCCATTGGCGGAGTATGCCGATGAAGACTTTTAAAAACGGATGCAATATCCAGAGTTGGGTGAGTGATAGGAATGATTAAGGTTTGACATAGCTTGGGTGATCCGGAGTGGGACTGCTCCTGCCAGGATAGTCGTTGCTTGCCGGTTTACCTGTAATTAGAAATAACACAAGTGTGTATTCTGCATAAATTTAAGCATGATGCAAATTCCCATTGGACCATGAATGTTGTCTTTGGACGATAAGGATGATGTGTGGACCATGATGGCATGGGCCATGAAACGTATGATAACGGATTCGCAGGCCATGAAATAAAGTTCTCAGGCTATGAGAATGGTGACTCCGAACCATGATGCCTTTGAATAATGATATGCAATAGATTGAATGAGATCCTCAGGCCATGACATGGTGTTCTTGGGTTATGAAGATGGTGCCTCCAAACGATGATGCCTTTGGATGAATTGGCGATATTTCAGCCCAAGGAAGATTCATTAGTATGACGTGGACAAGTCACAGCTTAGTATTGGGACTTGAAGAGTAGAACTTAGCTTGTAAGAAAAGTGAAATAAATAGTTCTTCAGATGGCGCTTAATTTCGAAAAAATCATGAGGCAAAGCTTAGCCTCGGAAGGCAAAATGATAGCCTTATGCAATTATGTAAATGCAGAGAGAGGTAGAGCGTAACCTCTAAAGGTATAATGATATCCTTATGCAAAAATACAGATGCAGATAGCTCTTAGTCTCGGAAGGCAGAATGGTAGCCTTATGCAATGCGAATGCAGATGGAGACAACGTTTAATCTCGGAAGGCAGAATAGTAGCCGTATGCAATGTGAATGAAGATGAAGGTAGAGCTTAACCTCGGAAGGCAGAATAGTAGCTACATGTAATGCGAATGGAGATGGAGGTATAGCTTAACCAAAGAAGGCAGAATGGTAGCCATATGCAAGAATGGAGAATCAAATGGCGACATCATTAGTCTCGAAAAGCAAATAGTAGCCTTATGCAAGAATGCAGATGGAAGTAGAGCTTAACCTCGGAAGGAAGAATAGTAACCTTATGCAAGAATGCAGATAGAGACATTTTTTAGTCTCAGAAGGTAGAATGGTAGCCTTATGCAAGAAAAATAAAATAACGAATGATAGTAGTGTTTTCTTAGCTGATAGTAGATTGGCGTCTCTATTACTGAAAGCACTGCGAATACAGAGCATTACTTGTGTGTGTTGTTAGCAAGTGCTAGAAAGGGAAACAGTTTTGAGAATTATCTTTATGAACAAGGCTTGTTCCATGGGCGTACAATATGCTGGCTTTGCTTGACTCGTTCGGCTTCGATCCGGCGATACCATTTATATAATTGGGGTAGCTTTGCTAAAAAAAGCAGTTTATCATGCATGATTTTGTGTAGAAATAACATAAGTGCATAAGTAAAATATTTTTTAGATGAAACAACGACTACGACATATTTCAATACATTGCAACCTCTCTAGCTATGGATTTTTAAGGGTCCTCCTAAAAATTTTTCCCTATGTTCTATTTGCGGGCGGAAATGAAAATTTTATTGAATAGTGACCGAATCCTTACGGAATCCTACGTATCCCCTATTAAATGGGAATCAGTTCAGGCGTAGTTCAATTTACATAATGTAAGGAAATATAATACATAATAAGGTTTGACTGCATTTGAATTTATCGGCTTTGGCCAGAATTCTCCGTCCATTTATGCAAGTATGACGGCTCCTCCAATCAAAACCTGGTGAACTATGTTTGCACCCTGCCAGTTTGGACAGAACTTCTCTTTGGCTTTGTCTTAATGTGGAAATTATTTTTTAACACCAGTTGCCCCGGTGTGAACTGTCTTGTTTGACTTTCTTGTTCAAGGCTTTGGATATTCTTTTTCTATAGGGTTGACCATGGCAAACTGCATTAATTCTCTTTCCATCTATGAGGTCTAGTTGCTCATAACCAATTTTTACCCACTCTGCGTCGTAAGGCTCAGCTTCTTATATGATCCTTAGGAAAGGAATTCCACCTCAACGGGAATGACAACCTTTGTACCGTAAACCAGCATATAGGGGATTGCCCTGGTTGATGTGTGGACTCTGGTGTGATACCCCAATAGAGCACATAATAACTTCTTGTGCCACTATTTATTCTTTTCTATCACTTTCCTCAATATCTTCTTAATATTCTTGTTGGCAGTTTCTACATCTTCATTCATTTTAGGCATGTAGGATGTGGAGTTCTTATGTTTGATCCTGAAAATTTCACACATAGCTTTCATCAAGTCACTGTTGATACCCAATTTTTTCCTATTTATTTTTATACTCAAAATAGCATATGTATGCATATAAGAGCACCTTAAAAGACTTTGCCATTTTTAAAGGATTTCAAACTAATTTATGGCCTATTGTACACCATAAATCCCAATAATCATTCTCAAAAACTTGCCATTTTTGGAAAATAATTTATTTTATTCTGACATTTGCATAAAAACATAATTTACATGATTTTTATATAATGTTATGCGTCCATTTGTTATTTTAAAAACTAAATTGCTTGAAATTGCAATTTTAGTCCATTTCCGACTTTAATAGCAATTTTAATTACAAAATCAATCCCAAATATTTTTAAATTAATACTTACATTTTTTACTAATCTAGTGCTTTTAAGATGATTTTAACATCTTTTACTATTTTTATAAATTCAAAAGGAAAAAAATGGATATTTCAATTTTGGCCTCAATTGCTTTCAATAATAGCCCAATTTGGATCCCAATTCGGACCCCAATCCAGCCCCAATTAAATGACCCAATTATTTATTTTAACCCGCCCCTTACCCATTTAATTTAACCCGCTCGGTTCCCCTTTTAATCATGGTCTTTGTTAAAAAATGATCAACGGACCACAACCTTTCGTTCCTTTTTAATTTCCCAACTACCCCTAACCCTAATTCACTTTTCACAAACAGCCGCCCTAAAATCCCTTCATCTCCTAAATTCTCTTTAACCTCTCACCGAAACACAAGCCCTACTCCGCTGGTTTCCACCTTGTTCAACCGAAGTCAATGGTGTCCCAAGCCTTGGGTAGCCTATACTCATCCCCACGTACCCCAATACCCCTATTACATGAATATTCAAGGTTCGATCTTGAAGGTCTTCACTCAGATCTCTGCCTATTCGAGTGTTACGACCTTCTCTGACTCAACTCCGGCATATCCTAGTCCTATGAGTTCATCTTTGGCTCATTCGACTCGGAGCAAACCCTTTTTCCAGGTCTCTCTCACTTCTAGGGTTCTTCTGAAACCCTAGCCCTTTGAGGTTTTCCTATGTTTCTCTAGATATGCTCTAGATCCATGCTAGTTTTAAGGATTTCAAACGATTTCTTAAAATATCTTTCAAAAGTTTTCTTTCAAAATTGTTCATATTCTCCGATTTAGGGTTTCTTTGATTTTACATGTTCCACTGTGATTTTATGTGGTGTGCGTACTATATTTGTCCTACTGTGACTCCTGTGTGTTTCTACTTTGACTCATATGTGTTTTCTTCTACTATGTTTCCTTCTAATGTTTCCTTTTCTTTTACTCTGTTTTCCCTCAGCATGTTTTTCACGGAACGATTAAGTTTCTTTCGGTTTTTCTACGATTACTCTGCCCTGATTTGTTTTTTTTCATCCCTACACCGGATTAATGACGAAAACCCTAGGATTTGGGGGTTTTCGGACTACTTTTGTGTGACTTACATGTTCTCACCTCTGAACTAGTTTGATTTCAATTTTTGAAGTCATCTATGTCTTTTCTTATGGTTCTGACCTTTTGCTAAAGCTCTTCTAGACTAGATTATCCTACTGATTCTTTACAATGACAATACAGTCTTATTTCATGTTTGACGTGTTCGTATGCTCCTTATATACTATGAATTCCCCCCTACGTGGCTTTTCAAATTTACAGTTAGTTCAAAATTCTTCTGAATATATCTTGATTTATTTCTTTCTATTTTGCCAGTGACTCGACCTAAGTAAAACCCTTCTCTTTTCGGACTTAATTCATTGATGTGGCCAAACACACACGCAAGTATACGCGGTCGTCAAGTAATAAAGTGACTTAATGTCGGATGTCGATCCCACGAGGACTTGTGATTAACTATTAACTAAATTAGACTATCCTAATTATCTAAACAAGAATTAAACCTAGAAATATTTGATTCTAAACTAATTAAAATAAAAATAAAACAAATAATAAATTCTGAACAAAGAAGGAGCAAATTTTTATGTTATCAATGTAATGAAAACGATCTAGGGTTATGGGCTATCTAACATTCCTATTGTATTCTTCTATTGAATTGACTAACTAATTTATCTAGTTTAATAGTTGACAGGGTTAATGTTGCTCATAAGAATCTGTCGAGTTCTTACTCGCCTATTCAAGCTAACCTAACGCCTATATGTCTATGGAGTTAGAATCAACAAGAACGCATTAATAATTCCTGTAAATCAACCAAGCAAGGAAATTAGGTATATGTATATCCTAACCGCAAATCTGTTCCCCGATGCCCAGGTTCAAGTACTTGCTCTACTCAATCCTATATGCAATCTAGAATTCCCACTTTCGAGTTCAACTCTAGATACGTAGATAGTATTCAACTGGTGATCAAGCAATCAAATAATTAAGCGCAAGATTGAGTAAATAAACCAATATGATAAACTAAGAAATCAAAATCAATATCCAAATAACAATAGTCATGAAAGAACCATTACCGTAGAACGTGAAGTTTTCTCCACATAGACATGGTATCAAAACAACAAATCATACAAAGAAACATAAAAATTACTAAGTTTGATGGAAGAAAAGATGAAACACGGCCTCCACGGCGGCTCTGTGCTCTTTTTCGGTCAAACATTCCTCTCAAAAACGTTCTACTATGTATATATACCAAGTAGGGTTGGGTCCAAACAATTATACCTTTTCCAATGTGAAAAATAACACTTTTCCTGGGTCAAACTTGCGCGGTCGCGCACCTGGGCGCGCATCTTGGCAATTTTCTGTCCCGGGCGCATTAAAACTAGTGTGGCCGCGCTAGTGCGCATTTTTCACCCTGTTCCGTTCCGAATTTCAAAAAATGTAAAACATACAAGTTGTATCTCTTTGAGTCAGATTTTCAATCATATATTATGGAGCCAAATTGGATTTTTTAGCGAAACGTTATGTCTATTTTACTAGACAGTGCACAATCTTCCCACTGGATGCTTCGTTCGCTCTAACTTTCATCCGTTGACCCTCAAACGCAATCCGGACTTAATTTATTGAGCTTTTACTCATATTTCAAAGCTCCAAATTACTTGAATTCATTCCATAACATCTATATAGCTCGGAATCACTCCTACAAGGCATAAAACACCCAGTTAGTGCATGACACTAGCGATTAAAGCACAAACTGAATCAAAGTGCAGTAAATTTGAGTGTAATAAGCGACTAAAATATACAATTATATCCTATCATCATTCATTCGTATAAAAATCTCAGACCTTTTTATTTACTATTTGTTAATTGGTCTTCTTACCTTATTTGCACAAGCCATGTATTTCAAAAACTTGTCCTTAAATAACTTTTATGTATTTACCCTTATTTATATACTATGCACTATGTTATTTATTTGATCCCCTTTCCTTATATATTTCTTGTCCTTTATTAATCAAATTGGGATTCCTTGATTAAAGGAATCTCCGTTAATTGATTGATCCTGATTGATACTCGATTATTTTCCTCCCTTGTTTGTATGTCTGACTTCAAGTATAAATACACGCTCCTCTCTTCACTCCATCATCGAATTTTGACTTCAAATCAAATTAGAATTCACCTCTCTGTCTTGAAAATTCTTTACTACTACCATAATAACTACTCTCTAGTTTTTTTCTACACTACTACTGAGCATTCAACATATTTACTTCCTGTTGTTTGGAAGTACTTGTGGGAGCCGCTTGAGTTTGTTCCTGTTGTCCTGGCTGTTTATTTGCTGTTACTATTCTGTTGTTCAATAATTTGCGACTCGTATGTTCTTCTATGTTAAATATCATCCTTGTTTTATGTTCAACTTCTCTGCTTCTACCTATTCATTCTTTGTGTGTTTGTTTATGCTTTCCTACACTATGTAATTACCTTCAAGTATGCTATGCCTCTTTATGTTATGTTTTAATCCCTTTCCCTCTATTCCCTTTGTATGTGAGTATTGTCCTGAGACATTGCAGCACTTTGAATTGCTGTCTATCATCCAGAACTAGACTCTTCTGAGTCTTTACTCGATTGCTTTCCCATTCCTTTTCCCCTCTATGTGTTGAGCTTTAATTTGGGTCTGTTGGTGTCCTAATCACCATTCAGACCTAAGTTTGACTCTGTAAGAGTCTTCTCTTATTTGTTTGAATCTGAGCAAGAGGTTAGGGGTGTGCCAGTCTATGCCATGGCTGGGTATGACCACCTCTTGCTAAGGTTCGTCTCTCACTTTGCACTTACTCCTAGCTTTTGAGTTCTAACCCCCTAGGTAAGCCATGCTTAGGGACCCTAGAGCTCCCTCTGAAGTTAGATGCCTAAGGGCTAGTAATTCCACACATTGCACCACTCTGTAACAGCATTTACTCTTTAGGGTGTAAGCACTGCCTAGGCTCTTGAAGCTCCTTGGAACTTTGAAACACTCTAAAAGAAGCCCTTGGAATCTGGAACCCGGATTTGGTAAAACACATGTATTGCATTCAAGATTGCATTCGGCAGTTTGGATCTAGCTGTAGGCTATGATGTATTTTATTTTACTTTGGCTCTATCATAATAACTTTGTAATGAAACTTGGGGAGTATAGTAGTAAAGGACATGTGAGGGTTTGTTTGATTATTTGCATGTTAAAGGGTAGAAATCATGCCTATAGGGTTTTATCACTTTGAATCACTTAGAAATCATGCCAATAGAATTTTATTGCTTTGAAATCACGTAGAAATCATGCCTATAGGATTTAATGCTTTGAATCACCTGGAAATCATGCCTATAGGATTTAATACTCTGAATCGCCTAGATATCATGCCTATAGGATTTTTATTATTTTGACATCATGCCTATTAGATTTTGAACTTTAAAGTACCTGAAGATCATGTCTATAGGCTTTGCGTTCTACACTCCAACATATAGAAATCATGCCTATAGAATTTCATAAAAGATAGGCAAACAATAGGGTAATACAACTCTCGCATGCCTTAAATGCTTAGGATAGCAATGAGTAAATAAAAATCGAAGTAGATATCCTGCCTATAGGATCTCAAATTCGCTTAAGTTGTAAGCATGTAATCTGGAAACTATTTTAATGTTTCTCACGGATTTGTCCAAACCTGTCTGTAACCTAATAAGCACGCATTCCTAAAATCATTTTTTATCTATCTGAATTTTTTCTCCTTGGGGTTACTTTCAAAACAACTTTCAAACTCTCGCCTCCATTTATAAACATTTTACTTCTGAAAATCTCCTGCACATTTCTTTAAACAGTTCCTGCGATTTTCCAAAACCTTTCTTAACTTCTGCAAACTTCTGCTTCTTTCAAAACTTGTCTGTGTTAGTCATTATTTTATAATCCGAAAAAATACTCCAGATACTAACAATTGGATCCAAGATGCCCAATGTAGTTCTTTTATCTAATTCTATGTGTTAAACTGATCCGTCTGCCGCTTAATTTTAATTTCAGACAAAACCAGTGTATGCAAGACATGTTAAACCATAAGTTGTTTGTTTAAAGGGTCTCTTTGATCCTTGGTTTGTCTTCTTATCTTTACCCTACTTGGTATCTATTTTGAATGATGAATTAGACTTTTATCATTTGAAACTCCATGAAAATCTCCCATCCCTTTCTTCCCCTTTTAGGATTAGAAGTCCTAATACCCAGGATTGATAGGTTGGGACGAGTACTAGTATGCAATAAGTAAAATGAGACTAATTGCGTTAACATACCTTAACGGTGGGGGGGAGGGGGGAAGGGTAGCATATGGATATGATGACTGGTGCGCTAATATCTCGTGTGAGAATGATTACTTGGTATTGCACCAAAGTGATCCATATTATATTTATCCCTAGGACGCCTTTCTCCTTCTTTATTTATTGATGTTTTATCCTAGATGAATGTTTTCCTTCAACTAAGCTTCCTCTTTTCAAAATCATTTATGTTTTCTTTCGACATTTTCAACTTGTTTATACTTTTTAGGTGCAAATTTAACTTGTTTATTCCTACTCGTCTTAAAGTAACCATTAAGCACGTCCGGGAACCACATTAGTGGATCTTGAGGGGTGCCTAACACCTTCCCTTCGAGGTAATCTCAAGCCCTTACCCGAACTCTGGTTTTCATTCAAAATATCTTTCTTTTCTTTCAAAGTGTCCAAATGCACTATAATCATTAGGTGGCGACTCTCAAAAATCCATAACCCAAATTCCCCGAAAGAGGATAAAAGAGTCGTTTCACCCATAATGTCGGAACCCGCTTTTTTCCTTAGAAATATGGGGGCGTTTACAGTCACTATTGAGGTTGGAGCCATTAACAATTATGATCGACTCTGCAATTTCGAATCGACAAACAATGCGGTCATGGACAAAGTCTGCCATGAATTTCATAGTTACTGCTCTATAAGATGTTTCTTCGACCCATTTGGTGAAATAGTCGATGACTTCTAGGATAAACTTGTGTCTGGTGGAAGAGGCATGCTAATTGGTCAAATAAGGACCATTCCCCAGGCGGCGAACGGTCATGGTGAGCTTGTTGTGTTAAGCTCATTTGGAGGTACCTTTCGCAAGTGTGCATGTATCTAACAAAGGTGGCATTTCCGGACATACTGGATGCAGTCCGTTTCAATAGTCATCCAAAAGTAGCCGGCCCAAAATATCATTTTTGCTAAGACAAAGCCGTTCATATGTGGATGCAGGTCCTAGCATGAATTTCCTCTAATACCCTAGATGCTTCCTTTGCGTCGACACATCTTAGTAATCTCAAACCAAGAGTCCTCCTATATAGGATACCTCCATTGCGAAAGAAGCTGTTGAATAATCTCCGAAGTGTGCATTTCTGAGTAGGATTTGCAAGCTCTGGGTACTCTCCCTTTACCAAATATTTATTGATATCATGAAACCTAGGCTTTCCGTCTGCTTCTTTTGCAACATGGGCACAGTAAGCTAGCTAATCATGGATCTTCACTATAATGGTATCACTAAAATTCTTGTCTAGATGCTGTATCATAGATGGCTGGGTAGCCAATGCATCGGTGAAATAATGCTAGATTTTAGGAACATGCTAGAATTTCACCTTCACGTACATCTTTCTTAATTCCTATACATGATGCAAATACAGGAGTATCTTGGAGTTCTTGGTTGCCCATTCTTCTCGTACCTGATGTATAAGTAAGTCTGAATCTCCAAGTACTAGCAGCTCTTGAACGTTCATGTCAATGGCCATTTTGAGCTCTAACATGCAGGCTTCATACTTGTCTATATTGTTAATGCAGGGGCACCTGAGTTTTGCAGAAACCAGATAATGCTAACCAGTTTTTGATACTAGAACTGCTCTTGTGCCAACTCTTTTGATATTTGCCGCTCTATCGAAGAACATTCTCCAACCGTCATAGGATTCCACAATGTCTCCTCCTGTGAAAGATAACTCTTCATCAGGAAAATACATTTTCAGGGGTATATATATTCTCCATCAATAGGATACTCGGTGAGGTGGTCTGCCAGTACTTGTCCTTAAACCGCTTTCTAAGTTACGTAAACAATGTCGAATTCACTCAACAGGATTTGCAACTTGGCTAGCTTGATGGTGGGCATGGGCTTCTGCAAGATGTACTTCAACGGATCTATCCTTTATATGAGATATGTATTATAGGGGCAGAAGTACTGTCTCAGCTTCTGAGCTACCCAAGTCAAGGCACAACTGGTGCATTCCAATAGAGAATACCGAGCCTCACATGGGGTGAACTTCTTACTGAGATAATAAATGGCTTGTTCCTTCCTCCCATTTCATCATGTTGTCCCAGAATGCAGCCGAACGCTCCATCTAACATTGCAAGGAAGAGTGGCAAGGGTCTACCTAGGTCGCGTGGGGCTAAGACCGGTGGTGTTGATAAATGCTCTTTGATTCTATCGAGTACCTTTTAGTAGTCATCAGTCCATTTGGTAGCGGCGTCCTTCTACAACATCTTAGAGATTGGATTATTGATAGCTGTAGACTATGCTATGATTCGGCTGATATAGTTACATCTTCCCAAAGAAGTCATCACATCCTTTTTGTTCTTTGGAGGTGTTAGTTCTTGAAATGCTTTGACTTTTTGATCGATCTAGTTATATTCCTCGGCAACTCATAATAAACCCAAGCAGTTTCCCAGCAAGAACCCCATATGCACATTTTGCGGGGTTTAGTTTCAGGTTGTACCTTCGAATTCTATTGAAGAACTTCCTCAGATCTTCCATGTGGTTAGTGGAATTCTTGGATTTAATGATAACATCATCTATATATACCTCTATCTACTTGTGTATGATATCATGAAAAATGGTAGTCATAGCCCTCATGTAGGTGGCCCCTGAATTTTCAGGCCGAATGGCATCACTTTTGTAACAGTACATTCCCTATAGCATAATGAATGCCATTTTCTCAGCATCTTGTTCATCCATCTGGATCTGATGATAACCAGAGAAGCCATCTACAAATGACTGTAGCTCATTCTTGGAGCAATTGTCAATTAGGATGTGTATATTTGGCAAAGGGAAGCCGTCTTTCTGACTTGCCCAGTTGAGATCCCGCTAGTCGAAATAGACTCTAACCTTCCCATCCTTCTTTGGCATTGGAAAAATATTGGCTAACCATGTCGGGTACTCTTCTACCCTGAGAACCTTAGCTTTGACTTGTTTGGTGACTTCTTCATTGATTTTTAGAATCGTATCAGGTTTGAACTTTCTCAGATTTTGCTTTACCGGTGGACACATTGGATCAGTTTGCAGTTTGTATGCCACCATATGCGTACTCATATTATTCATGTCATCATAAAACTAGGAGAATATGTCCTCATATTCCTTTAGAAATTTTGTGCATTCTTCCTTTTCTGATGGCGTAAGTAGGCATTGATTCGTATTTTCTTGACATTTTCTGAATCTACCAGGTTGACATTTGTGGTGTCATCCAGGCCGGACATAGCATTTTCATAAAGTTCTGAACTTGTTTGACAATCTCGTCAGGTATGTCATTTTCCTCTGAATCAATGTCCATTTGTTGCGTTGTCTCGTTGTATGTCATAGTCATTGGTTCATGACAAAAAAATAATAGTAATAATGGGTAAAGTAAGGAAAAATACCTGTAAATATTAAATCATAAAAAAATCAAACATGCTTTTGATAAATTGAATAACTGTTTTAAAAATCGAAGATCATATTGCGGGATTTGAAAATGCAAAAAGAAAATCATTTAGTAGAAATAATAAATAATTCTTGTTTTAGCCTTACTACCCCGAGACACGTCGGGCTGTGATTGTCCTGATGGTCCAATAATTGAGATGTGCACCTCTGCTCACAGCATGTATGGAAGGTCTTTCTCCCCCTCCTACTCGAGAATAACACAAAAGTCCATATCATTGTCCTGTATAAACAAGTTCTTCACCATTACAAGTGCTTCTTCTTCATCTGACCCATAAATAATGTCGGCCTATTTGAATGTCTTCTCCAGACATGGTGTTGGCTGCTCCAGTGGATAGTATGGACCGCGCCATAGTGGCGACCAGTTGTATAATTCTTTGCTGGTGTAATCATATCCTAAACCGAAGGTAGTGCCATGTTTCTAGAGTTTTATGGGCTTAGCGATTCCTTGGAGGTTCTTGCCAAGCCCTTTTCCAGGTCCGTATCCTCTCTAATTCAGTATACTCTCGATATTGCTATCCCACTGTTTGTCCTTGTCGATTGCATTGGCACGTTGAATATGGTGGTAAGTTTCTCCACCTAGTTTCCTTCTGCCCTCGATCGACAGAATGGTCTGGAAACTATATATAGGGTTGCTACCGTTGCTGTGAGTGATCACCTACTGGTGGTTCCATTAGAACTTTATGACCTGATACAACGTTGAAGCTACAACCCTAGAAGTATGAATCAATGGTCGTCCCAACAGCAAGTTGTAAGATGCAGGCACATCTATCCCTTGGAAATCGACATCAAACCATGTTGGTCCTATCTTTAAGCATACAATGATCTAACCAGTGGTAGACCTCTAAGAACCATCAAAGGCTTTCATATTTATAGCTCTATCCTTTATCTCGTGCAGTCCTTTAGCCAGCTTCGTTAGCGTTACCACTAGACAAATGTTGAGACTGCAACCTCAATCAATCAGGATTCTGGTTATGAAATAATCTTTGCATTGCAAAGTGATGTGGAATGCCTTATTGTGCCCCAACCTTTCAGGTGGCAGCTCGTCCTCAAGAAAGGTGATCTTATGGCTCTCTAGAACTTGTCCTACCATGTTACCCATTTCCCCGCTAGTGATGTTACTTGGTGCGTATGTTACACTTAGCACCTTTAGCAAAGCATTCTTGTGCATCTCAAAATTCTGTAGCAAAGAGAGAATGGATATTTGTGCTGGCATCTTGTTTAATTCATCGATGACCGAATATTCCTTGGCCTGCATCTTCCTCCAAAGGTCGCCTGGACATGTCTCGATGACATGTGGCTGATTGGAGGCATGCTTGCTTGATTCAGCTAGATGTTAAGGATTATAGACTCTAGCAGTTCCTGTCGTACCCTGTGCTGTGATAGTTTCTTCAATACTGACATTGCCTTTCCTTCTCGCCTCGGTTGTATATTCCCAAGGTATAGTATTTGTATAGAATAATGTAATGGTCGACGTCGCCACGGGGATCGGCGTGGCTATCCTCACCCCGAATGGTACATGTGCCTTGGGTGGCAGGACTATGACCACAAATGCTGCGGGTGCATTTGTCGGAGACACGAATTCAACCTCAATTGGTCCTAGTGTCTTTGCGGATGATGTTGCTTCAAACTTGAGTGGTACAGACATACTTAACTCAGCATCCTCAAATGGTTGAAGTTAGAATATGATTGCGTTGAGAGTAATTTTTGGTTTCTTTGGGTCATCACCTTTTCCGATCAGCCTGATTTACCCTTGAGGATCCCAGTCATCTTCTATTTCAATTATGCGGATACCTCCACCCTTTTGGTCTGGAAGCAGGTTGTTGCGGACATTTGGAGCGGGTTCTTTTGTCAGAATGATTTTTTGTCAATCAACGATGGTATCTTGTCTTTAAAGGAGCGACATTCAGTGATGGTGTACCTTTTTACACCGAAGTGATATGCACAGGACTTGTTTGGGTTAACCCACTAAGAAGGATTCTCAAGGGTCGTAGAACGGATATGCGTGACATAACCGACAGCTTTGAGTCTCTCATACAGCTAGTCGGTGGTTTCAGCGATGGTTGTATATTTTTTTTTAGAGGTCTGCGATCAAAATATGGTCTAGGTCAATGGAGGTTTGGGCGTGCAGGGGTGACTGGTAATTAGATGGTTGAGCGTTATACGTTTGGTAAACATGAGCGGGTTGGGAGTTTCTGGGTGGGTAGGTTGATATGTAGGAGTTGGAGATGACTGATAAGTTGGTGGTGAAGCTTGGTATAAGGGTTAGTGTGCTTGGTAATTTGGGGTTGGCTGATATATGAGTGGAGATATTGGGTATGTTTTGTATTTGAGGGGAGACTTGGTCTTTTGCGCAACCATCATGGCCCCTACATCCCTCTTCTTAGACACACCACCGGTCTGTAAGGCCTTATTTGTAGCTTGCAAGGCCTCAAGTTTGAAACCATTCTACTTTTTATAACTACTTCGATTCTTTCACCCAGTTTGATAATGTCGGAGAATTTGTGGTTCTTAATCATCATCAACCGTTCATAGTACTGTGGGTACTGAGCCCGGACAAAGAATGTATTCATTTGTTCCACTTCTAAGGCAGGTTTGACCTTAGCAGCTTCGGACCTCCTGTGAGTAGCATTCTCACAAAACGTCTCTGTGAGCTTCTTCTTTGGATTCTGTATAAAGAACAAGTCTGGTGAATTTTATGTATTAAACATGAATCTATCCATAATGTCAGACGCCATGCCTACCCATCGTGACAACTTCTTGGGATCTTGGCTGATGTACCAAGACAACGCATCTCCTTTCAAACTCCTCATGAACATCTTCATGCAGATCCTTTCATCCTTTCCTACTCCAACCAGCTTGTCGTAATATGTCCTTATATAGACCCTTGGATCACCCGTACCATAAAACATCTCGAACTTATGAGGCTTGTACCCCTGAGATAGTTCGATATCATGTTGTATGCAAAGGTCATCATAGTTCAGTCCTTTGATTCCTTTGCTTCCCTCAACGCCCTAAATCCAACTAGTCAGTTTCTTAAGTTCCTCAGTTACGTTCTTGATAAGCAGATCCTTTTTATCAGACTCAGGTGTGTTTTGACATAGGTTGGGTGGAGTGTAACATGGTCTCATGGTGTGTTGTGGGTGTGGAAATGATTATTTGTAGAGTTTTGGGGTTCTTGTATGAGTAGTGGAGTGTTTTTTGAGGTATGACATGTATTACATTAGGTCTCTTGTGGAGCACTGTGATGGCAAGGAGTGGGATGATTCGGTTGCTTTGGGATATTTTGAGAAGGTGTAGGGTTTTGAGTGTTGGTAAGTTGACATATGAGGTAATGAAGGAAAATGACAGGCTTGCCAGATTTCGAACTTCATTGAGCTCTTCTTGAAATTTCAGTAGCATCTGTTCAAGTTGTGACACATTCTCAATAGGAACCTGAATACCACGGCCATTTGCGGCCTCAACCCGTTCGGTTGGATTCTCCTTCATGACGTTGTTCAAATCTTACATCTAGCCTTTGTTCTTACTATTAGCAGACTAAGAGGAGGAATGGGTGGAGGGCCCCTGAATTCCGTGGAATAAGATGATGATACTAGAGTGCACGAACAAACCTTTGGGTCGGGGGGATAATAAAAACAAAAATAAAAATGAAAGGTAATCAAGTTAGTGAGTATATAAAAATTATTGCAATATTTAAACACATAGTGCTGGAATGTAAAACATGTCCTTATTTGGGAACATCGTTGTGCCCGAGGTAGGCCTAGCTACAAATTGACATGGAGGTCTTAGAATGCTAAATGCCTCATTTTATTAATAAAAATACAAAAATCCTAAATCGTCTCTAAATAAGCAAGAAATAAAAGATGCTAATGGTCGTTGGCCTTATTACATAAATAGATAAAGAAAAAAAAATCATATCTACTTGGTCTCAGATGGAACTTCCCCAGATTCAGCGTCCTTTGCTCCGTCGAACAGCTTCCCCAACTCGTGAAGTCCCTGCAATAGGTATGCTCTTGCTAGATGTCCGCCTTCATTCCCTACAGCCTCTTGACAATCGTCAATCCTTTTGTGAAGTTTTCTTTCCAATTCTACTCTGCCTTGCTCCAAGTATCCTAGACTTTTGTAGGCACTAACATCTATATCCTTCCATTCCACAATTAGCTTCTGGTTGGACTTTTGTATCTCGTGTTGTTCGCTCTCACATTTACGGATCCTCTAGCACAGCTGGTTGTACTTTACTTGTGCCTCGGCCTTTTTATCTATGATTTTGTGACCTCGAACAAACCCTGGCTGACCCAGACCATCATGATTGTCTTCCAACAGAACTAAGTAGAAAAGATCACAACCAGTATGATATCTGTCTGGCTCGATGGGATCTCTCCCCATTACGATCTTGCAGTGCCATATATGCTGGGCTTGGAACATGTAGGGACTATCATAGTTTTGGAAGTCAGCTCAGAAATGGCTTATCTTGTCGACCATGGGAATAACTTATGTCCTACCAACTTGCCTCATAACTCGAAGAGGGACATATGGGTATGTTCCCCTTATACCAAGTAGTATCAAGAAAGGTGCATCTCTGGATCGCACGATGAACTCCTTGGTCAGAAACCACTCAAATATCAAATAGCTCAACCCATCCTTTGGCATTCTCAAGCTGAGATAACATGTCGGGAATATAATTCTTTAGCTTTGGATGGTGGAAGCGATGTGATCGTCCCAGTCCCTCTGAATTTCTTGTCGATACTCGCCCATTTGGAGATGTTCTATGAGCCAAAGTTGAAGTAGTAAATTGCAGCCTTCCATGTGTTTTGCTCCTCGTTGACACTTCTCTAAGGCTCGGTATAAGTCTGCAATGATCATGGGCACAATACTGAATGGATGCCCACCAATCCCCTCCTTTAATGTCTTAGTTACCATAGCCAGCCTGGTATGGATTCTCCCTTTCGTCAATGGAAACACGATGAGACCCATGAAAAAAATATGAAGACGAAAACACTAAGATAGATTTGTCCGAATGATGTGATGACAAACCATCAGGGTAGGTACGGTAGGATTTGTTGTGACTGTACCTTTCGTACAGGTAGTCAAAAGGGATGTATGATTCCTTCAAGCATGTCAAATATGTATTCTTGTTCAAACCCATCATTTTAAGGAAACCCCTGCCTTTGCGGTTCTCGAGTATTAGCAAACCCGGAGTTTCCCATACTAGACCAGCTATTCCTTATATCTCCTCTAGCAAAGTTGTCATTTCAATGTCCCCAAAGAGGAACACGACCCTTTCATAATCCCAAAACAATATTGCAGCTTCTATGATCTTGTTGATAGGATGGATCTGTGGGAAGGATGGTAGATTTCCCATATATTTTCGGATGAGATTTTGGTCACTAGAGTGTAAATATCTCAACCAGCTTAGCAATCTTTGGTGGATGTTGGTAACTATGCCGAATCCAGAGATTTCATGCCTCATATTTCTCCAAGGCAAATAAGATTAGGCTCTTACCCCCACCAGACTCGACTATTTAATATCAAAAATTAGCATGCAGCATTTAGTTCTCCAAATAAATGCACAGAATGTGATAATGTCTTTTTAGGTTTAGAGATACCTAGTGGCCTTTGGACAAGGCTATCTTAAAGGATCATTATGTGGACAACATAACTGACCCGGCTAGCTTTGACCATGATGCTCGCATAATTTAAACAGAGTAAGGTTTCTATGGGGTTTTAGTTTGGCACCCTTGAGTGAAAAACTCAAGGGGGAAGGCACAAAACTATCAACTGCACCGCTGATCGACTAGTTTTGCCGCAAATATGCCTTTCCAAAATTAGCGGTAATGATATAGGAGGAGCGCAACCACTCATTAAAGTGTTTCTATATTATTTGTTTGGAGCAAGTGGAGTATGATGTTGAGCATGATTATTCCATAATTATAAAAACACGTTGAAATGTATTTGCACGTTAAAAAATCAATAAATACAACATTTTTATAATTTGAAACAACAATAACGGAATGAACAAGGAAGATATGTAAGTTTTTCTTTTGAAGGATAAATTAAATTCTTAAAGAAATTTAAAGAAGTAATTGCACATAGAGAGGTACATATTCACAAGACCAATTTGTAATGGTAAAAGCGTAAAAATCCCCATCAGAGTCGCCATGCTATCCCGCGCCCTTTTTCTCCCTCCGCGGAGAGGAGTCTAGCTTTCGACATTTGTGGGGTGTAATGACTCATTTCCATTTGAGAATTGGGTATTTGACGAGTCACCACCTAATGATTTTAAGGTGTGTTAGGGCACATATAAGGTTCAACTACAACTATGATTGCTAACCCGAGATAGGGTAAGGGCTCGAAATTATCCTAAGGCGGAGATGTTAGGCACCCCTCAGGATCCACTAGTGCGGTTCCCGACCAGATAGTATTTTTAAATTTTGGCAATGAACAAGTAAACAAATAACGCTCAAGTAATAGGGGATTTTGAGTTTAAATACACAAGTGCTTGAAAAGCAATAAAAGCAAGATTTCGAAAAGAGTTATAGTATAAACATATTGATAAAAGAAAATGGGTGTCCTAGGTTTGTTTGTAATATGGATTACATTAATGTAATACCCGGTATGACACTCCTTAAGAGAAGATACACGTGGTATTAACGCACCGATCATCATATCTATATTTACCCTTTTCCGTCGCATGAAGGTGATTAAAGTGAGGGTTGGTCTCGACCTCTGTTCCATGCTGTTACATGTACCATTCATATCAGTCCCGGAGGAATTAGGACTCCTATTCAAAAAAGAAGGTGGTTCTAGGCTGACCCTTAAGTTTTAAAGGTAAAATGCTAACGCGACATACAAAACATACAAAAACTACAATTAGGGGAACATTTAAGCATAGAAGGCTCAGTTGTACCTCTACAAACAGTGCACATAGACAGCACAATGTATACACTATTAAGGTCTGAATTTTAAAATCCTAAAGAAGAGTGTTTATGTTAGAACAAGCTTCATTACATAACTCAGAAAGAAGTCCGAATCAGATCTGCCTGCTAGTTGTAGGACTTGATAATTAAACAAACACATTTCAATTTTATTTAAATAATTACCTGAGGCTTGCCTAAGCGTAAGGCAGTAGTCAGTAGTTATTAAGAATGGTTAAAATATTTTGGAGATTATTATTACTTAAAACATGTTGTTCTAGTGTTCAGCATATAGAGTTGTTGCCAGTTAATTATAAAGACTATGTAAACTTATTTTATCCTTTTTATGCATTCGTAGTTAGTTTAAGTATGCTTCAGCGAACATAATGAAATCCTGAAAACATGGTATCTATTGTGCAAGATGCAGAATGATGTATATGTATATTCCTAAGCAGGATTTCTATATGCAAAAATATTACAGCGTTTAGACATGATATCCAGAAAATGCAGAAATGATATGTTTGTTAGTATTGCTTAAGCCTAAAACAGGATGGCTAAGTGTACATGGAAGTAAAAACATGATCAAAAAAACACCAGTTGTTAACACATTTTACACAGGATTTGCGAAGTGATATGATAGTGAAATGGACATGTTGAAAATAGTAAGTGTAGATCCTATGGAGCATGATCTAATGCATGAAATGAGTCCTAACCATGGATCCTATTGCAAAAGTAGGAATATAAACCTAATAACATGTTTTCTACCCCTTTTGATAGCTAAAGCATGCATAGACACCCCTTCCCTTTCCACTATCCATTCCAAAGTTGTTGACAAATCATTATAGACTAATTGATTGAATTACAAAATAAGTGCAAAAATAAGAAGTTACAACCAAAGGAAGCCTAAGATTGATTTCCTCTCAGAGTTATGTAATAAACCGATTCAATGCTAATATTTTTCCAAAGCCTTGCTCATATCTGAGTGTGTCAGAGTTCCCTAAAGACCTCAAAGGATCTTGGGCAGTGCTCCCACCCTGATTGCACAACTAAAAGTAAGTGCAATGTGGAAGGGCCAACTCTTTTGTGTCCGAGTTTAGAAGGAGATCAAGGTTCCCAAGGCAAGGTTCACATAAGAAGGGCGGAACCTATAATTCTATGAGTATATGTTATAGTGCTTGACATAGTTAGAAGAAAAGTTTGTGTTAAAACTAGACTGTAAAATCCATTTTTGAAAGCAATCAGAAATAAAAATGATTGAAATCAGTGGTAATAGTAAACAAAACTCAAAACCCTTAAGATGGGATCACACACAAAATCAGTGGCCACACAGAAGGGTCAAGGGATTTTTGGGATACACAGACATTTGCCTGTGAGCACATGACCCCGGTTGGGGTCTGGTTTGGATATGCACATCAATAGGTGATACTGTCAGAATCACAAAGGAATCAAAAGAACACAAACACATGAAGGGGATAGAGGTTTGTTATACATAAGACAGCAAGTACACAATAAGTGATTGACAAAGTAAGCCTAAAAATACACACAGGGTAGTGCATTAATTTAAAGGGGAAGGGGACATATTAAAGCATGCTAGTGATGTATCTGAATAGAACCACAAGCAGAAGTAGACCAAAAATGAAAGAAGGTGAAACAAATAAGGAAGAATGTTGTTGTAGGAGCTTTAAAATTGAACTAGGACATACCAATCAAAGAAGCAAAGTGCAGAAAAGAAAAGTAATCAGGGTTCCAAAGTCAAATCTTTTCAGCCAGCTAGACAAGGCACTAGCACATATAATAGAGAATGAAAGAGAGTTTGAATGTGTAAGTGTGTATTTTTGAACTCAGTTGTTTCTCTAGTTAATAAAGTTTTGAAAATAAGTGGAAAAAAAGGTAACAAGTATTGACTGATCATAAACAGGCACATTAAAAATTGACTTTTAAAATTAGTTCAATAAATCACGGATGAGATTGAAAATCATACGGAATCGGTACTATGTAAGGAAAGTATCACACAAGTGAGGAAGCAATTTACGAAAATCAGTGTAGAGTTACAAGGAAAATACACAGAATCAAAGGTGTAGACATAAGGAGATCATACAGAATCACCATAAATTGTGTGAGAAATAAGTAAAGCAAATGTTCGGACTTATAAATAACACGGTTTCGGAAAAAATCAAAGAAACTTGAGAATATATCAAAATGAGAAGTACAAGAGCATATCGAGCACACATAAATCCCAGAAGGTTCGTAATAATCTTGCAAGCACACTGCAAAAAATTCAAACTTCAAATAAAATCCTGAACTACTAGGGTTTCTTGAGAAAAAATGAATCGAGCCAAAACAAAAGTCTCAAGTAACGCTCAAACATACTAAAATAACACTAATAAGAAATAAATTATTTTTTTGAAAAAAGGGTATTGAAACCCTAGATTAAAAATAGAGAAACTGTTTGAAATCGGAGAAACATTTTAGGCAAACAAGTGAAAACCTTAAGAATCCCATAGATCTACCACAGATCTAAATGATGGGAGTACTTTAGCTAGGTTTTTTTTCAAAGAATTAAAAGAGACGAAGAGAGGATTGTTTAAAACCAGTGGATTTATCTAGATTGAAGATAGATGTCAAAGAAAAATAAAAGATCTCAAGAGCTAAGGTTTCAGAGATCCCAGATAGGACGAGAAACATTAGATCGTTACTGGTTTTAGCTGGAAAAGCCATGGATCTGACTCGAGAAACCATGGATGGCCATAAAAGGACCATGGATAGAAGTTGAGCAAGGACAGGAACAGATATCTTCGATATCTTTCCATGAAATCACAAAAATAGGCCGCAACGAGACATAAGAGACCGATATATATCTCAAACGACCATTGGAGTCCATGGATTGAGTGAGTATTGAACGGGTTTCAGGTGGATTTAGGCGGCAGTTAGGGTTAGCCTTTTGTTTCAGAGAGAGTTTTGAGAGGAAAGGGGATTCAAGGGCGATGGGTTGGCAACAAATGGATTAGGTTAGAGGCCGTTTTGGGTTAAAAATTGTAAGGGGAGCTGGGGACCGTTGATCTAACTGATCAACGGTCCAAATTGAATAGGGTAGGTGGGGTCCGGGTTTGGGTAGAGCTTAAAAAGGTTAGATTTTGGTTAAAATAAAAAATGGATTGGGGAAATTGGGGGTCCAATTTGGGCTAGAATTGAAATACAAAAGAGGTTGTTACTTAAATAGCTAATTTGTCCTTTTTTATATTATAAAAATAGTAAATACTTTTCTGAAAATAAATTCAAAATATTAATTGATTTATAATACATTACTAACAATAAAAAATACAAGACTCAATTTTATGAATACAAAACACAATTAAAAGTTCGAATTGGCTAGTATTGCAATTATGTGAAATTTAGCTTTAAATAATAAATGAAAATTATAAAAAGTATTTTAATCATATTTTGGCGTAAAAATAAAAATCCAATATATGAATTATAATTAGGGATTTTAAGGTAAAAAGGTTAATAAATCAATTTAAAAACCATAAAAATTATTGGAAAAATAATATAACACTTGGACATGCTTATATATGCATATATATTCTATTTTGAAAGTATTTTGCATATTAAAAATACATAGAAAAAAATTGGGTATCAACAATACTACACTCTGCACTTCGTGTGCAAATAAAGGTACATCTAGATGAGGTACTCTCCTTCCTTTCATTTTTATTCAGTATTGTTCTATTCTCTTAGACAGTTGTAATAGAGTCTTAGCCTATATTGACACTTAGTAGCTCATGTACTCACTGATTGTGATGACCCGATAGATCATCATATGATTTAAAACCAAATTTTCTTTTCCAAGGCCTTTAAAGAATTATTTTGACCCTCTTTTTTAGCATGGATAGTCCCAGCATGTATTCTGAAGGCTTTTGTGTTAACAGTTGATAAATATAAGGATTTTGATGAAAACTTTTTTTGGATTGACTTTGGTCAACCTTTTTGGTAAACAGATAAAGATTCATACTTGACAGTACTGGTGGGTCCACATCGAAATACACCCGGAATCAAATTTGGAGGTCCCTCGCTCGAATTATGAATTTTTAATGAGTGACAATCCGACCCGTTGTCACGACCCAAACCCACTAATGATGGCACCCACCCCTAGAGCTAGGTAAATCTGACTAATAATCGCTTCCAATTTAACGTTTACGCTCAAAATCGATAAATTAACAATATTATAATCCAAGAATAGTAATAATGTATTATTGACAAGTACGGAAATCGGAACACACCCATAAGATCTGGGGTCACGAGTCTAAAGCCTCTAAATAAAACTGAGTAATAATGGTAGTATCTGAATACCAAAATAAAAATCTAGGAAAGTATATAATAATAATGAAACAAAGAAATAATGAAGAGCAGCCAGGTCTTGCGAACGTCATGCAGCTACCTCAACGACTATGAAATTTTTTTGGAGACTACGAGAATCAGCTAAGCCTCCGGTGTACCTGAATTTGCACACAAGGTGCAAGGAGTAGGGGTGATTACTACCGACTCAGTGAATGATAAGTATAGAAAATGACTGAAAGTAAGAAATCCATGAAAGACCACAAAGCAAAGCTATAACTAACAATTCTATTACTTAGCTACGGGTTAACAGCATCACAGTATCACAACAACAACCAAGTATCAGATAAAGATGCAATGCAATGCACATGAATACGCTGCGGTGTACAGCCCTATCCGTTTAACGTCGACGACGCTCACTGGGTGTGTGTGCAGACTCCGGAGGGGCTCCTTTAGCCCAAGCGCAATATTATCATATCACTGCTGCGGCATGCAGCCCGACCCATGCTCAGTCTACAATATGCATATGAGTCACATAAACATATTCAATCTAATTTTCCTTTTTTTTCGATTATTAAAGTAAATATAATCTAATTAATTAATTTCAGGAAAAGTGACTTAGCATTTCATTTCGGTGATTAAACACAGAACTGAGATCAACAGTTATGCAATTATGTTATCACGCAGATATTCACCCTAGACGGGTACTACAGATCGGCACAAGGATCCAAACATGGCGTTTAGCCTAATTATCAACAACAGAATGTGAGTATCAGAAGCCAATAACTTATTCAGCTTCCGGGATGGACCAAGTCACAATCCCCCATTGTTTACACCCCCGCACCTGCCATGGGGTGCGAGTCACGCCCTAATATAGCGTCACGATATGATAAACCGGGGTTTCACACCCTCAGGCCATCATCTATACAAAGTACTCACCTCTAACAAGTCGTAGCCTGGTCTGCAATGCCTTTTTCCCTTCGAATCTTCAAAATAACACCGAATAGATTATTATAGGCGAAATAAACATAACCCAATTAAAATTATTCGAAAAACGTTAAAAATCACGAATTTGGTAAAGCCCGAGCCCCGGGCCCACATATCGAAAAATACTAAAAATTATATCTTTGGAATAATTGTCTCTCCACGAGTGCGTACATATAATGTTCACCAAAAACGGAGTCCGTTTGACTCTTCAAATCCCCAAAATTCGTTTCTAAAAAACTAAGCCCTAGTTCTTCACAATTTCTACACAATTTCATGGAATTGGGGGCTGATTATTCCTTAAAATAATGTTTTTAAGCCAAGAGACTTACATCCAATCGATACCTGATGAAAACACGCTTCAAATCACTAAAAAAGCTCATTGGGTTGTTTAACAATGGAGGAAAATATGTGTAAGCCGCGGGTGAAATAACTCCTAAAACATTCTGTCAGCCCAGTGATTTACTCTATGCGATCGCGACCCAAGGAACACGATCGCGGTGAATAAATTCCAGAACCTTAATTTTCCTCTTACGCGTTTGCAGGAAACCCCACGCGATCGCATAACGTTGACTTCTCTACTCACGATCGCAAACAACATCACGCAACTGCAGAGAAAGGCCCCTCGACCTTACGCGATTGCAAATTACCTCACGCAATCGCACTGGCCAATAACCCACACCTATGCGATCGTAGCCCCCTTTTCACGATCGCATAGAGCAATTTCTGCTCTGCAATTTCTGCTGCACTTTTTCACTTCAAAAATCCCCGTTAGCCATCCGAAATCACCTCGAGGCCCTCGAAACCTCAACCAAAAGCACATATATGCTCTATTACTCCATTCAAACTCGCTCGTAACATAAAAATACTATCACAAATGTCAAAATCCTCGAATTACCACAGATTCAAGCCTAAGTTAAACTAAAACTTCTGAAACTTGCATTTTATCCAAAACCCGACATAAACACCTCCGATTGATCTGAAAATTTTCACACATATCAAAAATCACCTAACGGGTCTACTGCAGAAGTCGGAATTTCATCCCGACTTGTGGAATAAAATATCACCTATCAACGGCACTTTCACCAAATTCTAACTTAGCCAATTCAAGCCTAATTGTACACCGAACCTCCAAATTCAATTCCGATTGTGCTACTAAGTCACAAATTATCACGCAAAACTAGTCAAATCATCAAAAATTCATTCCGAGCCCAATAACTGATAAGTCAATGTTCTGTTGACTTTTTCAACCTAACCTTCTTAAAACGAGACTAATTGTCTCATATCTACCCAAACAACATCCGAATTACTTCAAACTCTCCACGCATGTATAATGGAACATATGGAAACATATAACAGGGAAAACGTGGTGATAATTCATTGGACAATAGGTCAGGTCGTTGCACCCATCATCTCATATTTTACTGCTTCATTTTCCCCATTTTATGTTTCTTCATGTTTCGATATCGGTGTATGGTGTGTTAAAGTTGATTTGGATTGGTTTTGATAAGAAATGAGATACTTAGTCTCTTTAAGAAAGGCTTAAGTTGGAAAAGTTAACCGGACGTTGACTTATGAGTAATAGGACTCGGATGTGATTTTTGGTGATTCGGTTAGCTTCAGAGGATTATTTTTGACTTAGGAGTGCGATCAGAATTGATTTTAGAAGTCAGGTGTAGAATTAGGCTTGAATTGGCGAAGTTAGTATATTGGCAAATTCCGGTGGATAATTGATCTGAGGGTTGGAATGAAATTTCAACAGTTGCAGTAGCTCCATTAAAGATTAGAAGTATTATATACATTAGACCGCACTAATCTCTACTCCAACATGTCCGTGCCTCGCGAAATGGCGTCTAAATGCCTCGAATCTAGTCATAAATCGTTCGATACAATCAGTGCAAGCTAAAGGAATCAATTCCATAAAAAAATACTAAGCTCTTAACAAAAGTAAAAAAATTAACTCAAAATTCTACCCCAGACCCACATGTTGAAATCAGATAAAAGTCATAAATTCCGAACACCCATTCGACCACGAGTCCACTTATACCAAAATTTCTCAAATAAGATACCAAAATCTCGATCAAAACCTCAAAATTTGGCCTAAGAACATTCCTCTGTAGGATTGCGCCTATTTGGATTCGATCTCATTTTGTTTGGCCTCTGCACCTTGTCACCCATGCTTCATAAAATAGCTACGAGCTCGGAAGTGCTTACACTAAAATTATAACCACCCAACCTTGCCTTCAAGTTTCTATGATCATCCCGTGACTTTAGTGTGTTTCGATCATTCCCAAATCTCGATGACGAGTCCGACTCTCTTTTTATCAACCTTTGATCGTACCTGGGATGGTCGTGATTTAACCATGAATCCTTTTCTATTGGGCCCATAAATGGTTCGTACCTATTTTTATCGGACCTTTTTTTGGTATCCGCCCGTCTCAAACATACCTTTTCTTCTTTTTAAGATCATGAAATAATATCCTCTTCTATCCTTAGCTTCGTGCTATATCTATTGTACATGTTATTCCACATCGTAGTAGGGAAATCACGAAGACATTCCTTGAGTCACCTCATCATACCTGAGCTTTTTTCATTCAAATTACCAGTGAAGGCTGTAGCTGCCCAATTGTCAGGTACACATGGTAACACCATTCTTTCACACTAAAAATTATCCACGAACTCTCTAAGAAATTTTGAGTCCCGTTGCTTGATTTTGAAAATATCTTCCATTCTTTTTTCGTCTTTTTGAGCTCTCGAGTGTGCTTTGATTAAAGAATTCGCAAGCTCAGCAAAAATATTTATGAAATTTTCAAGTAAAAGAGAATACCATGTTAATGCTCCCTTAGTGAGTGTTTCACCAAATCTTTTGACCACCAATGATTTTATTCTTGTCTGGTCAAGCCGTTGACATTTACGCCTATTGTGAATGCAGTCACGTGGTCCCGTGGATCAATTGTTCCATCATATTTTGGATTATCGGGCATTTTGAATTTCTTTGGAATTGGGACAGGGTTAGCACTTGGCTTCCAAGGTTGTTCTGAATATTTATCCATATCTATCTGTTTGATTACGGATGGTACTCCAGGAATTTGCTCTATGCGGTCACTTTGCTCCTTGAGTTGTTTCTACAATGTTTGTACTAAATTTTGTAAATATAAATTGACTAAGTTACCTGGTTCTCCAACTTGTGACCTAGTGGGGGTTCCACTACTGCCTGAATTAGCAAGCTCAGAGCAAGGGTCCTCGTAAGTGTTGTTATTTGGAGTGGGTGGTGCAACAGGTAATTGTCTAACAAAAGCCTCAAAATCATTGCTGACTTATTGAGCGATTTCTTTGCAAAGTTTCATCGATAGCTTCAACATTTTCAAACATTTGCATAAGACCCCATCAGGAGTGCCTTCTCGAGACCGCCGAGAAGAGCTTTATAGGGAGGGAATCGGGGTTCTATCATCCTGTGGATTTTCCTGGAGTTGATGGTTTTTTTGGTTTCCTTGGTTGTTGTCATTAATGTTCAACATGGTTGATGCAACAAGAATGGCTAGGCTAAAAAAGAATAGATGATAAGATTTCCAATAACGGAACCAATTTGTTTTAAAAAAATGAAATTTCGGTCAAAGCTTTAATTTAGAAGAACACGGATTACTAATAATAAAAAAATAAAGGAAAGTGATTTTGATAACAATTCGATAAGCAGGAGAAATAAAGAAAACCGCTGCATTGAATACATTGCAAATTGACTGAGAACTGTGAGATTTAGTTTTAGGGCTCAGAGAGAAAATGAGTATTCCATTATCTATGTAAAACCCAAAATCGAATAACTCCCTTACAAAATATGTTATTGCAGTATTTATATCTGGGCTTTCATCACATTACAAAAATAGCCTATGTACAGAACATTACTCAAATAGCTAACTTACAAATTAAATAAAGACTACTCAATACAATTGATTGTGCTTAGGCTTATTAGCTAAGTTCTCCATTAGCTCAACACACCCCTCAAGTTGGAGGGGCACACCACCTTCAACAAGAATAGAAGATCATAGTGAACATAAGCTTGAAGGGGCTTATTGAGATCATCAGCCAACTGCTCAGAAGAAGCCACACGAGTGAGCTGAATCAAACCATCATGAAGCATAGTCCGTATGAAATGACAATCCACCTCAATGTGCTTCGTGAGTTCATGAAACACAGGATTTCAAGCAACGTGCAAAGCATCCTGATTATCACAAAAACAGAAATTGGAAGGAAGACAGATAACCCAAAATCAGACATTAGCCTAGAAAACCATGTGATCTTACCACCACCTTACTCAAAGACATGTATTCTTCCTCCATAGAAGATAAAGACATATCATGTTGTTTCTTAGAATTCCAGCTAATAAGACAACCACCCAGTATAACCAAAAAACCTGTGACAGACCTGTGAGTGTCAGGGCAGGCAGCCCAATCACTATATGAATAAGCATGAATAGAGAAATCAGAGAAGCAGAATAGAAGAGACCCAAATCCAGAGTCCCATTCAAGTACCTCAAAACCTGAAGAGCAGCAAACATACGGAGAACTCTTGGACTCTTCAAAAACTGACTCAAATATTGCACAACAAAGGATATGTCAGGCCTAGTGTGGGTCAGGAAGAGAATCTTTCCTACAAGACTCCTATATTGATCAGCAAAGGGAAGATATCACCAAATCAACATGTAGCTTACAATTGATATCCAAAGGACATACAATAGGTGAGACATCAAGACAATCATACTGTTGAAGTAAATAAGATACAAACTTTTTCTGATGGAGAAGAACCCTGCCAGGAACAGTAGAAACCTCAATACCCAAAAAATAATACAAGGAACCGAAGTCCTTGATCTTATATTCAGCATCTAGTAAATGTTTAAAGCTGCAATTTCAATAGTATTGTCCCTAGTGATAATGATGTCATCCACATAAACTGCTAAAAGAACCAAATTATCATGAGTGCCCTTGATGAACAATGAATAGTCATTAAGAGAATGAGTATAACCCCTAGAATATAAAGCGTGAGAGAGCTTGGCATACCACTGTCTTGAAGCTTGTCTAAGGCGATAGAGGGACTTCCTCAATTTGCAAACAAGAGGGGCAGAAGTGGAAGGAACAGAAATAGACAATCCTAAGGGCAACTTCATATAAACCTCCTCATATAGGTCTCCATGAATAAAAGCATTGTTTACATCAAACTGAGAAAGAGACCAATTATGTTTGATAGCTCCAGTTATCAAATATTAAATAGTGGACACTATAACCATAGGAGAAAAAGTTTGTGTGAAGTCAACACATTAAACCTGAGTGTCCCAACCAATAACAAGTCTAGCTTTGTATCTATCCACACTCCCATCAGCCTTATACTTAATGTTGCAGACCCACTTACAGCCTATGGTTTTCTTATGAGAAGGTAGAGGCACAATATCCCATGCGTGGTTTGCATCCAAAGCATCAAATTCCTTTCTCATGGCATCTTGCCAAGCTGGAATTGAAGCAGCTTGAGAGTAACTGAAAGTTTGAGTTTCTATATGAGGCAAAGAAGAGGAAACAGAGAAGGAAGGAAGTTGGAAAACATAATCCTTCAAATAAGAAGGAGCAGTGTGTTACGTTGATGATTTTATGATAGCTGGAGGAGGAAAAGAGGAATGAACAAGTAAATCCTAATGAGAGGAAGGTAGATGAGACAGAGTAGATGAGGTAGTACCAGGTTCAGACTCATGGCATGTGTAGAAGAAAGAGGAGAGGGAGTAACAGGAGGAGAGATTGGGAAAGATGAGGGAGTATAATCCTAATAAATGGGACATAGAGGAGGAGAAGATGTTGAAAGATCACAAGGAATAGAAATAGCAAAAGGGAAACAAGCCTCATGGAAAATCACATCCCTAGAGATGAAGCTCTTCTTTGGTTTAGATTGTATAATTTGTAAAACTTTTTGGAAAAAGGATAACACAGAAAGACACAAGGGATAGCCCTAGGTTGTAGTTTATCTCTTTGGCGAATAGGAACAGTAGCATAAGCAAGACAACCAAAAGTTCTTAACTGAGAATAAGATGGAGGTTTGCAAATTAGGACCTCATAGGGTGACTTATTTTGTAGTGTTCTGATGGTATTCTATTTAGCAAGTATGTGGCAGTCAAAAGGCAATCTCCCCAAAAGGTGATAGGCAATTTGGATTGGAATAATAAGGCTCTACAAGCTTCAAGTAGAGTTATGTGTTTCTTTTCCACAACCCATTTTGTTGTGGGGTATGCGGATAGGTAGTTAGGTGAATGATACCAAGTTGACTGAAAAAGTTGGAGCCTGCAGTACATGTGTGTTGAATTGGGTTTTGACCATGGCTATAAAAGCCTTGATCAGAGAAGGTATTGCTTTTTGATCCCAATAGAGGAGTCCAGGCTGCTCTTGAAAAATCATGAACAATTTTCAGGAAGTATCTACAACTAGATGAAGTGAGAGTGCGATATGTTCCCCATGTATCAACATGAATCAATTGGAATGGTATAGTAGAACTAATTGAATTATCAGGGAAGGAAAGTCTAGTTTGTCTAGCTGTGGGACATACAGAACAAGGAAAAACAGTTTAGAAGAAAGAGAAGGAGACAGAACATGAATGTGTTTCATATTTGCAAAAGAAATATGTTCCAATATTTGATGCCAAATAAAATTCATATCATTCATAGTAGCATTATTACACAAAGAAGAGCTAAGACTAGAGATATTTGCATGATTGAAATGAGGAACAGATTTGCAAGAGTCTATTACAGGACATATAGAAATAGTGCTACATTAAATTTGAAGTTGAAGGTATAGAAGAAGTTGATGGCTGCATCCAAGTGAATTTGTATAGGCCATCCTCATCTTTACCAATATCCAGAGGCATCTTAACAGAAGGGCCCTGTAACATGTGCAACAAACAAGAAGTGGCAGTAAAACACTATGCAATGCAGCCGTTTGATCAATTTGTGAACAGAGATCAGATTGTGTTGAAAAGAGGGAACAAATAAGACATTATGAAGAGTAATGGACGGAGTTAAAACCAGTGGAAGTCACTTTAACTTTATATCCATTAGGAAGAGTTACAAGGTAAGGAATGGTTAAAGGTGTAATGTTAAAAAGTAATTCTCTGTTAGAGGTCATGTGATCAAAAGCACCTAAATCTATTATCCGGATGACATAGTGGATTTCAATTAACAAGCAAAGTTTATAATTAGAAACTGGACTTTCAGTTAATAAAGTACCAGCAAAATTAGCTTAGCGCATGAGATTGGCTTGAGAGTTGGAAGCACCCCCTAAATGAGAATGTTGTCAAATATTGATCAATTGATCATATTGTTGCTTGCTCAAACCTGGGATTACAAATCCCTGACCAACAGCATTAGAAGCAACAATTGCAAAAAACGCTCTCCCTCATCCAAAGACCCAATAGATTTAGGAACATAGGCCTCAGAGTTACTGTGAACAGTAGTAGACACATGAGCTACAGTCTTTCTACCTTTGTAAAACATTGGACTTTGGGGATACCGATGCAGTATAAAGCACTTGTCAAACAGATGACCAGACTTCTTGCAGTACATGTAAAATAATGAAGCAGCTCTGTTCTGATCAAAATTGCCTCGTGGTGCATATCGTTTAGTATGAGTGGGATTGAGAGTATTACTGGGATTGAAGCTAGAACCAAAAGTAGGCCTGTTTTGTGTATTAACATTGAATGACATGGATTCAGGATTGAACTGAGAGTTTGACTGAACTTGCCTTTATTTTTCATCATTAAGAAGAATATTATAAGCATTGTCGAGGCTAGGAGGGGGTTGAATCATGAGAAGGTTACTCCTTACTCCCATATATTTCTCATTCAGCCCCATGAGGAATTGAAATAGCTTATTCTCCTCATCCTCATGCAAAATACCAGGCTTTGTAGCACAAACACAAGTGTGACCATGTTTAGTGCATATGACTCCTAATTTCATCCCATAACCTCTTCAATATATTGAAATATGAAGCTATATCTAAAGCACCTTGGGAAGTGAAAGCAAGTTCTCTTTTTAATTAAAATATTTTGGTCCTATTTGCAGTTCCATACCTAGTTTTTAATTGAACCCAAATACTTTGAGTTGTTTCATAACATTGAACACGATCAGCTATCTTAGGGGAAAAGGAGGCTGTCAACCATGGAATCACCATATTGTTACACCTATCCCATAGCTTACGTTCAGGCCCATCAGTAGTAGGTCTAGGACACGTACCATCAATAAAGGCTATTTTATTTTTAGGAGACAAAACGACTATCATATTTTTCTTCCAACCCCCAAACGTAGTACCAGAAAGTGGAGTAGGAACTAAAGAAATTCCAGGAATATCATATGAATGTAAAAATGATGGACTTCAAGGATCGGGGAAACGGGACAAAACTTGCATCATTAGTAGTAGAACTCATGTATATCACAAAACAAGTAGGATCTCAACGGGAAAATTACATTCAACAGTCCTAACAGCAATGATAAGAACAAATTTACCCAGCTTCTTCGCTATCGGAGAAGAACGACCTTCAAACAATAGCTAACCCTAGCTTCAATTGACGAATCCCAACTTCAATTTCTAAGTAGCTCGAACTCTTCAAACATCAACCCAAAACGCCGGAAATAACCCTAGCATTTGATCTCAATCTCCAAATCGATGAATAATTAATCTGTTGAAGAATAAAAACCTCCGATTTTCGAACTGTCGGAGATCGAAAACTCAACCAAAAAAGGATCGTTTCGCTGGAATGCTTGCTTGAATATATCTACTCCCATTAAAAGGAATTTTTCACTCTATATAGTATGGCTACAAACCAAATGAAGAAGTCGGAAGCAGTTCATCGCCTGTGGGAGCTTGCTGATAAAGGTTAAGACATAATCTATCAATCAGATTCCCTATTTGTCTATCTGTCTGGTGCTCTGTGGACGCAAGTGCGGGACTCCCCTATGCTGAGATGAAGTCGGGGACATACAGATTCTTGGGCGAGAGATTGTACAGGAGACCTCTTCATTCGGTCTGGTTAGTACATGGTTCCGTCGTTTACATTGTGCCTATCTATTTCTTTAAGCTTATATCTTATACCATTGCAATCAGACTCATTGGCACGAGGCCACAAGTCAACAACCGGTAGAGCCTGCCACCTACCTGCCCCCTACTTATAATTCATTTCTGATTTACACGACTTCGGGCAGATAAAGCAGCAATAAAATCCCTAATATAATTCTTACATGTGTGATACTCAATATAGTTGGAATAATCACATTAACTGTTGCATTGATAGTTATCTTCAGTCTCAAATCTGTATTGATACTTCCACTATAAGTGGTTCTTCTTTCCCACGCTCAATCTTCCTTTTCTTATTGAAAGTAGCAAGCCATTATACTGTTGGTACAGAGGCCAGATAGAAGGTTGCTCATCCAGCCCAGCGAATCCATTGTTTATACGGCAGTGCAATGCAGCTCAAAAAGGGAAGCCCTTTTTTATTAGTAAGGTATAGGTTGGTTGGGGAAAACTCCAAAACTAGTATTCCAAAAAGCTTACCTTATATAATAGAAAAGTTTGAGAAAGGGGCACCCCTACTATACCCCTAAACTACAAGCTCGCGCGCAATGGCTGAAAAGCCGTTGTTGCTTGCTGCTTGCAGGCTCGAAAATATCTCTTTCACCTCTCCTCCCTGTCTCAATTCCTTTGTCATAGAAATCCACAGACAACATTCTGGAACCATTCTTGCTCTCCCTATTCCATATCATAAACAGACACCTTTTATTCATCGACATTGGCGCTAGAGGCTCTACCCCCACCCACCAGCCCTTTATGGAGTTAGCGGACCATGACTCCACTGTGGGAAGAGTCGCTCGCTTCGTCTTTGGCTTTCAAAGTTGTGAACTAACCTCTTCCTTTTATAGCCAAGCAATTGGCAGATAAGCTGGGCATCTAAAGAATATAAGATCCGAGCTTCTGCCAAGCATAAAAGTCATATTGTCAACTAGGGAAATTGGCACAACCAGGCATCTCAAATATTGATAAGGGAAGAATCAAGCTTTCATTAGGATGATATTCCTTTCATCCGAATGGCAAGGATTGCTAGTTTCCAGAAGTACACTCGCATCTGTCTATCTATAGCCCTCGATTTATGTGTTATTTATCCATTCCTACTTTTTCTATGCCAATGTTGGTGACTGGATATAACTCTCTTCAATTATTCCTGGGATGGGAGGGATATCGTATCTGTGGTGCGCTCTATCGCCCTAAATCTACGCGGTGGGCAGTCTCCCCTACCAAAATAGTAAGAGAAAATGAAGGACTTATCTCAGATCTTTACCTTTCACATTTTTCTTTCTCCTAATTTGAATTCCTCTCCTATATCTGATCTTGGTTGGCCTTTCACCCCTAGCCACAAGTCATTCCCGTATTTTGCTTGGGGTAAAATCAAAAGAATCGGAAGTTCAAGGCGCACCTGAATCGGTGCTCTGATACCATGAATGCATTACAAATTGACTAAGAATTGTGAGATTTGGTTCTATGGCTCAGAGAGAAAATGAGTATTCCATTGTCTGTGTTATAACCAAAATTCAATAACCGCCTTACAAAATGTTTTATGCCAGTTTTTATGTATAAGCTTTCATCACTTTACAAAGATAGCCTATCTACAGAACATTACTCAAATAGCCAACTGTACAAATTAAATAATGACTGTAAAATACAATTGTTTGTGCTTAAGCTTATTAGCTAAGTACTCCATTAGCTCAACATGTATTCATATAATATTTTGTGTCCTTACAAATGATCAATTCTCTTCCTTTTATAGCCATCTTGAGGATGTACGTTTTGCCTTTCTCATAATAAGATCATAATAGACAATAAAAGGCATTAAATGCTACGTTATATAATTATTATAATTCAATACAGATTCTCTTACGTATTAGAATTTAACGCTTATTAAATACGGTATTTGTACTCTTTTGTGTTGTCAGATTCATTCTCCATGATTTTTGGATTTAAATAGGTACGAGCGTTGAATCTTTTGAATAGCCAGTCGTGTCTTTTCTTGTGTCTCTGCTCGTATTAGTTGCAGTCTGTGCCTCTTTGCTCATCCTTATTTTTTGACCAACCTTCATGTCACGACATATCATTTTTCAATCACTTTAACATGTAAACTTAATTTTTTCTGGTGTCACACCGCTATGTGGTTTTTTTGGTAAGGATGAGAATCCTAGTGGTGTAAACTTTTGAGGTAAAGAAATCTTCCCCTCCTTTTTTGGAGGATAATACAATATCCCAATTACTCTAGGAAATTATATAAACAAATTAAAAAACCAATTTTCACTATGTGTGGCCACGTAGCCTACGACATAACCCACAACCTTTGTATGCATACCTGCTCTGTCACCCTTCAATAACAAGGTCGTATTTTTTGTAAGAATATCCAAAAAACAAATGGTTTGAAATATTGATAACTAAAGTCATAGACATTCACTTGCTAAGTGGTGCATCATATACTCTTCATGCCATAGGAGTAGTTATTATTTGAAGTCATGTCTGGTACAAACTTATTTGAAACTTTAGTTCATTTGCATGGTTTCCGACTTGACATGGTTCTAGGTCTCCTCTAAGACCCTAAATCACTTTTATTATAGTTTCTATACTGACAATCATAACCATGTGGTTTGGTGGTAGTTCGTAGTCTCTTATTCCATGCAGTGTCGCACTTTAAAGTCTTAGATGTTTCCGGAATTTGTGGGGCTTTACAATTCACATCACGAGTGCGTCAAAGGGAAAGCACAAAGAAAAATAAAATTTTATATATTCACCACAAAAGATTAAAATAATGAGTATTTATGGGGATTGAACATGAATATATGAACAGGCAGAGTTTAACTTAGAGTTGATGAAGCAATATACATTTGATGAAGTAACGAGATCTAATTGGGGAAGGAACCTATGGATGGAGAACTTAGGATGAGGGAGAAAAAGTCTTAAAATGAAGGAAAATAGCAACAACAAAAAAATAATTAGAAAAAAGAGAAATAAGAATCATGAGATATATATGAGAGCTTCCACGTCACTTTATTATTTCTTATTGCGTACATGAATTTTAGTGTTAGAATTAGTCAATTGGACATGCTAAATGAAAATTTACTTGCACCTACAAATATTTCTAAGTGTTATATCCCATATTTAGAGCAACCACAAAAATTTCAAAGAAAGAGATTCTTTTCAAAAACATAATGGAAGTAGCAACACAAAGAAATTGACGTACATTATTTCGTATCAAAAACAAAAATTGTTTATCCTTATATGTTGAGAAGAAGAAACCATGTGACAGCCATGGATATTGAATTAAAGAAGAAAGGGTGAAGAAGAAGAAGGATGAAGAAGAAGAAGGGTCGTGCATGTGGAGTGTTAGATAGTGGAAGACAAAATAATGTGTTAGGGAATATTAATTAGTAGGCATGGGGGACATAAGTTAAAGGTTAGTGCGTTAGCATGATATTATAATTAGCATTGTGTGTATAGTATAAACA
Organism: Nicotiana benthamiana; assembly: GCA_034376525.1. Taxonomy (NCBI): domain Eukaryota; kingdom Viridiplantae; phylum Streptophyta; class Magnoliopsida; order Solanales; family Solanaceae; genus Nicotiana; species Nicotiana benthamiana. The sequence continues at coordinate 47,193,943 of CM067328.1, forward strand.
TGTAAAGAGAGAGAAAGAAAGGAGACACACGGGAGTTTTTAATTCTTCCTAAAATAACCAGTTTTCACTTTCAATTTCTTACATGGTTCAGAGCAATAAGCACGATCCAATAGTTCAATGATCAAATCCATTTACATCAGATTCATCATCATATTCAGTAACCTAAAAAGTCTGAAACAACCATCATCTCTACTGGTGGTACGAGCAATGCTGCAAAATCAGTCAACTGTGGTGTCAATCACCCTTATCATCTTAACAACTCTAATTCACCTGGAATGACTCTAGCCAACACTATGATTGATGGAAGAGGATATCCCGGGTGGAGGAGGTCTATTCTCTTATCTTTGTCAGTCAAGAAGAAACTTGGTTTCATCAATGGAGCATGTCTATCTCCAGGTCTAGAATCACCAGCTCTTAAACAATGGAGTTGCGTGAATGACATGGTCATCTCTTGGATTTTAAATGCTCTCTCAAAGGATACTACAGAGAGTGTGATATATTCCAAAACTGCAAAAGAACTTTGGGATAATTTGGAGCAGAGATTTGGAAAATGAAATGGAGCTAAGCTTTATCATCTGCAGAAGAAATTAATAGGTTTAGTACAGGGAAATAGTGACATTGCAGCATACTTCAGTAAGCTCAAACAACTGTGGGATGAATTAGATGCTTTAAATATTATCGTATGTTGTTCATGTGTTTGTGTTTGTGAAGAAAAGGCAAAGTTGACTAAGTCTCTGGAAGATCAGAGATTGATCCAATTCCTAATGGGATTAAATGACATCTATGCACAAGAAAGAGGAAATATCCTCATGATGAACATTTTACCTTGGATAGATGTTGCTTATTCACCTCTTTTGCAGTATGAATATCAAAGAAGTTTATGCAAATGCGCATTTTAATTCTGAATCAGTATCATGCTTGGCAGCTAGAGAGGACATGCAGCCCAATGCACAACTTCTAGCTGATTTTGCAGCTTTAATGATCACATGACAAGGGAAGAATTATCAAAAACTTAGAAGCCAAACACAAAGAGGAGCAGGCATATCACCCAAATACAACTCAGCGCAGAAGTTTTTTAAACTTCAACAAAGGTTTAAGGGGAAAAAGAGGTACAATCTAATTGTGTCCTTTGCTTACTGTGAAAAAACAGGGCACACAGAGGAGGACTGCTATAGAATTATTGGACTTCCAGAAGAATTTGAGTTAACCAATTACAACGAAACTCAAATTAAAGGAAATGTAGTCCGAACACATGAGGAACGTGAGAGTTTAGCAGGACAAAGCACTGAGCTCACCAATAGTAATTGTGCACAGCAACTCAGCAAGGAACAAATTGCAGAAATGATACACATGTATAAGCAGACAAAGTTAGCACATGCAGGAAATACAGGAATCAATGCTCATGCAGTTGCGGGTACAATTCTAAAATTCTTAGGTTCAGCGTTTACTAGCCTAATATAAGATACCTGGATCATTGATTCAGGTGCCTCAGAGCATATATGTTTTGATCATATTTCATCCATATTTCTAACTCCACTTCTTGTACCTTTGAATATCAGTCTACCTAGTTCTCAAGGTGATTGTTACATATATAAGGAGTATTCTGCCAGGTCATATCCTTAACAATGTCTTACATGTTCCAAATTTCAAATATAACTTATTATCAGTTAATAGGTTTTGCGTTCAGTTCAAGTATGATATCCTATTTACATCTATTGGGTGTGTATTGCAGGGCCTTTTAATGAAGATTCTACAAGTTTTTGGTAAATTTTGGGAGGGTCTCAACTTGTTGGAACGAAGTGGCCTTAAGTCTAAGGGGGTATTAAGTAGTAATGTACTCTCAATTCCAAAAGAAAGAAGTCATGTTTCAGAGTCTGTTTCTTTTTCTAGTACAATTCAAATTAATGGTATTCCTGATGTTAAACTTTGGCATGTAAGATTAGGACACCTTCCATTTTCAGCAATGAAATATTTAGATCTTCTTCATTGTAAGCAAATTCTGAGTTTATATGTGATGTTTTTCATAAGGATAAACAAACCAGGAATCCTTTTCCTGTCAGTAGCATAAAATCTAAGCGTATATTTGAACTTATACATGTCGACATGGGGGGACCTTATAACTAAAGTACGTACAATGGATTCACATATTTCCTTACTGTAGTATATTACTACAGTAGAGGAACATGGACATTTTTATTAAGTGCAAAAAGAAATGTTTTTCAAATGCTTATATCTTTATAAGATGTGACATCGCATAAGAATTAATAAAGGTATGCAGGAGGCAGCTTTCTTAGCTTCAGAATGTATTCTACACCAACTATCTTGTGTAGCAACTCTTAACGGAATTGAATTGTTGAAATGAAGCATAGACACATATTAGAGATTGCAAGAGGGTTAATTTTTCAATTAATGCTACATATGTTCGTATTGGGGTGAATCTATCCTAACTGCCACATATCTTATTAATAGAGTGCCTTCTAGTGTTCTTAAAGGAAAGACACCATATGAAGTTTTATTTCAAGAGAAACCTAAGTATGATCATTTAAGGAATTTTTGATACCTCTGTTATGCCTCAATAATAGCACATGGAAGAGGTAAGTTCGATGATAGGGCAAGAGCTTGTGTCTTACTTTGTTATCCACTTGATCAAAAAGGGATATAAGTTATTGGAATTGTCCACAGGAAGAGTATTTGTGTCAGGGGATGTGAAATTTCATGAATCACATTTCCCTTTTGTTGAAACGAGCACATCACAACATCATATATTTCCTCGCTCAATATATACTACAGAAGTTACATATTCACCTTCATCACATGATCAATTCTCACCTATCTCTTTAGAACCTGAAGTTTGTGAGACTTTCTCCTCACCATTACCAAGTTCTACATCACCAAGTTCTTCTAATTGCCCAATTCCTTTTCAGTCTATCCTAGATAAACCACGGGTAATTGTCTAACAAAAGCCTCAAAAGCATTGCTGACTTATTGAGCGATTTCTTTGTAAAGCTTCATCGACAGCTTCAACATTTTCAAACATTTTCATAAGACCCCATCAGGGGTGCCTTCTCGACCGCCGAGGAGTGCTAGTTTCCAGAAGTACACTCGCATTTGTCTATCTATAACCCTCGATTTATGTGTTATTTATCCATTCCTACTTTTTCTATGCCGATGTTGGTGACTGGATATAACTCTCTTCAATTATTCCTGGGATGGGAGCGATATCGTATCTGTGGTGCGCTCTATCGCCCTAAATCTACGCAGTGGGCAGTCTCCTCTATCAAAATAGTAAGAGAAAATGAAGGACTTATCTCAGATCTTTACCATTAACATTTTTCTTTCTCCTAATTTGAATTCCTCTCCTATATCTGATCTTGGTTGGCCTTTCACCCCTAGCCACAGGTCATTCCCGTATTTTGCTTGGGGTAAAATCAAACGAATCGGAAGTTCAAGGCGCACCTGGATCGGTGCTCTGATACCATGAAAACATTACAAATTGACTAAGAATTGTCAGATTTGGTTTTATGGCTCAGGGAGAAAATGAGTATTCCATTGTCTGTGTTATAACCAATATTCAATAACCGCCTTACAAAACGTTTTATGCCAGTATTTATATATAAGTTTTCATCACAATACAAAAATATCCTATTTACAGAACATTACTCAAATAGCAAACTCTACAAATTAAATATAGACTACTAAATACAATTGTTTGTGCTTAGGCTTATTAGCTAAGTACTCCATTAGCTCAACATGTATTCATATAATATTTTGTGTCCTTACAAATGATCAATTCTCTTTCTTTTATAGCCATCTTGAGGATATACGTTTTGCATTTGTCATAATAAGACCATTATAAACAATTAAAGGCATAAAATGCTACGTTATATAATTATTATAATTCAATACGGATTCTCTTACCTTTTTTGAATTTAGCGCTTATTAAATACGATATTTGTACTCTTTTGTGCTGTCAGATTCATTCTCCATGATTTTTGGATTTAAATAAGTACGAGCATTGAATCTTTTGAATAACCACTCATGTCTTTTCTTGTGTCTCTGCTCGTATCTGTTGCAGCATGTGCCTCTTTGCTAATCTTCATTTTTTGACCAGCCTTCATGTCACGACATATCATTTTTCAATCACTTCAATGTGTAAACTTTATTTTTCCGGGTGCAACACCCCTATGTGGTTTTTTTGGTATGGATGAGAATCCTAGTGGTGTAAACTTTTTAGGTAAAGCAATCTTCCCCTCCTTTTTTTGGAAGATAATACAACATCCCAATTATTCTAGGAAATTATATAAACAAATTAAAAAACCAATTTTCACTATGTGTGGCCACGTAGCCTACGACATAGCCCACAACCTTTTTATACATGCCTGCTCTGTCACCCTTCAATAACAAGGTCGTATTTTTTGTATGAATACCCAAAAAACAAATGGTTTGAAGTATTGATAACTAAAGTCATAGACATTCACCTGCTAAGTGGTGAGTCATATACTTTTCATGTCATAGGAGTAGTTATTATTTGAAGTCATGTCTGGTACAAACTTATTTGAAACTTTAGTCTATTGCATGGTTTCCGACTTGACATGGTTCTAGGTCTCCTCTAAGACCCTAAATCACTTTTATTATAGTTTCTATACGGACTATCATAACCATGTGGTTTGGTGGTAGTTCGTAGTCTCTTTTTCCATGCAGTGTCGCACTTTAAAGTCTTAGATGTTTACGGAATTTGTGGGGCTTTACAATTCACATCACGAGTGCTTCAAAGGGAAAGCACAAAGAAAAATAAAATTTTATGTATTCACCACAAAAGATTAAATAATGAGTATTTATGGGAATTGAACATGAATATATGAACAGGCAGAGTTTAATTTACAGTTGATGAAGCAATATGCATTTGATGGAGTAACGAGATTTAATTGGGGAAGGAACCTACGGATGGAGAACTTAGGATGAGGGAGAAAAAGTCTTAAAATGAAGGAAAATAGCAACAACAACAAAAAAATTAGAAAAAAAAATAAGAATCATGAGATATATATGAGAGCTTCCACGTCATTATATTATTTCTTATTGCGTACATGAATTGTAGTGTTAGAATTAGTCAATTGGACATGCTAAATGAAAAGTTACTTGATCCTACATATATTTCTAAGTGTTGCATCGCATATTTAAGAGCAACAACAGAAATTTCAAAGAAAGACCCTCTTTTCACAAGCATAATGGAAGTAGCAACACAAAGGAATTGACGAACATTATTTTGTATCAAAAACTAAAATTGTTTATCCTTATATGTTGAGAAGAAGAAACCATGTGACAACCATGGATATTGAATTAAAGAAGAAAGGGTGAAGAAGAAGAAGGATGATGAAGAAGAAGGGTCGTGCATGTGGAGTGTTAGATAATGGAAGACAAAATAATGTGTTAGGGAATATTAATTAGTAGGCATGGGGGACAAAAGTTAGTGGTATTTTATTATATTAGTAGACAAAGGTTAGTGCGTTAGCATGGGATAATAATTAGCATTGTGTGTATAGTATAAACATGCTAAGAGAGAGCAAGAAAGCAGACACACGAAAGTTTCTATTTCTTCCTAAAATAACCAGTTTTCACTTTCAATTTCTGACATGGTATCAGTGCAATAAGCTCGATCCAACAGTTCAATGATCAAATCCATTTACATCAGATTCATCATCATATTCAGTAACCTAAAATGTCTGAAACAACCATCATTTCTACTGGTGATACGAGCAATGCTGCAAAATCAGTCAACTGTGGTGCCAATCACCCTTATCATCTCAACAACTCTGATTCACCTGGAATGACTCTAGTTAACACTATGTTTGATGGAAGAGGATATCCAGGGTGGAGGAGGTCTATTCTCTTATCTTTGTCAGCCAACAAGAAACTTGGTTTCATCAATGGAGCATGTCAATCTCCATGTCTAGAATCTCCAGCTCTTAAACAATGGAATTGCGTGAATGACATGGTCATCTCTTGGATTTTAAATGCTCTCTCGAGGGATATTGCAGAGAGTGTGATATATTCCAAAACTACAAAAGAACTTTGGGATAGTTTGGAGCAGAGATTTGGAAGATCAAATAGAGCCAAGCTTTATCATCTGCATAAGGAATTAATAGGTTTAGTACAGGGAAATAGTGACATTGGAGCATACTTCACTAAGCTCAAACGACTGTGGGATGAATTAGATGCTTTAAATATTATCGTATGTTGTTCATGTGTTTGTGTTTGTGAAGGAAAGGCAAAGTCGACTAAGTCTTTGGAAGATCAGAGATTGATCCTATTCCTAATGGGATTAAATGACATCTATGCACAAGCAAGAGGAAATAACATCACGATGAACCCTTTACCTAGGATAGATGTTGCTTATTCACCTCTTTTGCAGGATGAAAATCAAAGAGAAGTTTATGCAAATGCGCATTTTAATTCTGAATCAGTATCATGCATGGTAGCTGGAGAGGACAGGCAGCCCAATGCACAACTTCTAGATGATTTTGCAGCTTTTATGATCACCTGACAAGGGAAGAATTATCAGAAACAAGAAGCCAAACACTAAGAGGAGCAGGCATATCACCCAAATACAACTCAGGGCAGAAGTTATTTAAACCTCAACAAAGGTTTAAAGGGAAGAAGAGGTACAATCTAAATGTGTCATGTACTTATTGTGAAAAAACAGGGCTCACACAGGAGGACTGCTATAAATTATTGGATTTCCAGAAGAATTTGAGTTCACCAATAACAAAGGTCATCAAACTCAAATTAAAGGAAATGCAGTCCTAACACATGAGGAACGCGAGAGATTAGCAGGATAAAGCACTGAGCTCAACAATAGTAATTGTGCACAGCAACTCAGCAAAGAAAAAATTGCAAAAATGATGCACATGTATAAGCAGACAAAGTTAGCACATGCGGGAAATACAGGAGTCAATGTTAATGTAGTTGCTGGTACTATTCTAAAATTCTTAGGTTGAGTGCTTACTAGCCTAAAATCATACACCTGGATCATTGATTCAGGTGCCCCTGAGCATATGTGTTTTGATCATAATTCATTCATGTTTCTAACTCCACTTCCTGTACCTTTGAATATCAGTCTACCTAGTTCTCAAGGTGATTGTTACTTATATAGGGAGTATTTCTTTTCTGGTCATATCCTTAACAATGTCTTATATGTTCCAAATTTCAAATATAACTTATTATCAGTTAATAGGTTTTGTTTTCAATTCAAGTATGATATCCTATTTACATCTATTGGGTGTGTATTGCAGGGCCTTTTAATGAAGAGTCCACAAGTTTTTGGTAAAGTTAGGGAGGGTCTCTACTTGTGGGAACCAAGTGGCCCTATGTCTAAGGGGGTATTCAGTAGTAATGTTCTTTTAATTTCAAAAGAAATAAGTCATGTCTCAGGGTCTGTTTCTTTTTCTAGTACAGTTCAAGTTAATGGTATTCCTGATGTTAAACTTTGGCATGTAAGATTAGGACACCTCCCATGTCAGCGATGAAATATTTAGATTTTCTTCATTGTAAGCCAAAATTTTGAGTTTATATGTGATGTTTTTTCATAAGGCTAAACAAACTAGGAATCATTTTCCTGTGAGTAGCATAAAATCTAAGCGTATATTTGAACTCATACATGTCAACATGTGGGGACCTTATAAGTAAAGTACGTACAATGGATTCAGATATTTCCTTTCTGTAGTAGATTACTACAGTAGAGGAACATGGACATTTTTATTAAGTTCAAAAAGTAATACTTTTCAAATGCTTGGAAGCAGCTTTCTTAGCTTCAGAAGGTATTCTACACCAACTATCTTGCGTAGCAACTCCTCAACGGAATGGAGTTGTTGAAATGAAGCATAGATACTTTTTAGATATTACAAGAGGGTTAATGGTTCAATTAAAGCTACATATGTTCGTATTGAGTTGAATATATCCTAACTGCCACATATCTTATTAATAAGATTCATTCTAGTGTTCTTATAGGAAAGACACCATATGAAGTTTTATTTCAAGAGAAATCTAACTATGATCATTTAAGGAATTTTGGATACCTCTGTTATGCCTCAATAATAGCACATGGAAGAGGTAAGTTCGATGAAAGGGCAACAACTTGTGTCTTACTTGGTTATCCACTTGATTAAAAGGGATATAAGTTATTAGAATTGTCCACGGGAAGAGTATTCGTGTCAAGGGATGTGAAATTTCATGAATCACATTTCCCTTTTGTTGATACGAGAACATCACAACATCCTATATTTCCTCGCTCAATATTTACTACAGAAGCTACATATTCATCTTCATCACAGGATCAATTCTCACCTATCTCTTCAGAACCTGAAGTTTGTGAGACTTTCTCCTCACCATTAACAAGTTCTACATCACCAAGTTCTTCTAATAGCCCAATTCCATTTCAGTCTATCCTTGATAGACCACACATAACTTCACTTGTTTCTATACCCATGCAACCTACACCATTAAGAAAGTGAGAAAGAATTTCCAATCAACCAACCTATTTGAAAGATTATGTGTGTAATAGTATCATATTCACAAATGTAGCTGCAGTTTGTTTCACTCAGTCAAGTAAGCCTAGGGAATTTTGTTCCTTTTCTCTGTCACCCAGCAATCAACATGTTTTACAATCTCTCTACTCTCACAGAACCTAACAATTTTTGGCAGGTTTGTCAACATCCATGTTGGATAGAAGCTATGAATTCAGAGATCAATGCTCTAAAAGACAACAACACATGGGATGTGGTTGAATTACCTAATGGAAAGAAGGCTCTACCTTGCAAATGGGTGTACAAGGTAAAGCATTTATCAGATGGAAGTGTTGAAAGGTTGAAGGCAAGACTGGTGGTTAGAGGGGATATCCAAAGAGAATGAATAGATTATAATCAGACTTTTTCACCAGTAGTAAAAATGACAGCCATACGGTGTTTACTCGCTATTGCATCCAAAAGAGATTGGAGTGTGTGTCAATTAGAGGTCAACAATGCATTTTTGCATGGTGATCTATAAGAGGAGGTCTACATGAGGTTTCCAACAGGGTTAACGCCTCCTAGTCCTAAACATGTTTGTTTACTAAGGAAGTCATTGTATGGTTTAGAGCAAGCTTCCAGGCAATGGTATGCTAGGCTTGCAGGAGCTTTGAGTTTTAAGGGGTATTCTTTATCATTAAACGATTACTCATTATTTTTTAAACGAACAGGAAACTTGATTTCAATCCTAGATATCTATGTAGATGACATACTGCTTACTGGAGATGATTTGGAAGAAATTCAACATATTAAGAGTTTTCTAAATAGTGAATTCAAGGTAAAAAATCTAGGAGACATACATTTTTTTGGGGATGGAAATTCTGCGAGAAAGAGAATGTTTTATTGTAAGCCAAAGGAGATTTACTTTGGATATGCTACAGGAATTCGATGTATCTCATTTGCCCCGAGTCAGCTCTCCTCTTGATCCTTCCTCCAAGCTTCAAGCTGATTATGGGCACCCTTTGCAAAATCCAACAGTATTTCGTCATCTGATTGGGGAGTTGAACTATCTCACTAACACGCACCCAGACCCTTCTTTTGGAATCCTTACCCTCAGTACATACATGCAGAGACCATGTAAGTCTCACTTCTCTGCTGCCTTAAGAGTGATCAAATATTTGAGCTATGATCCAGTACAAGGAATTCTTCTCTCAGCAGAACCATCATTCTCCTTGCTTGCATTTTGCAATGCTGATTGGGCCTCTTGCAAGGAATCCAAGAGGTCCGTAAGTGGATTCTTCATCACACTAGGAGGAGCACCCATCTCTTGGAAATCAAAGAAATAAGTTTCAATCTCTTTATCTTCTGCAGAGTCAGAATACAAATCAATGAGAAGAGTAACTGCAGAACTTAAATGGTTAGTTCGACTCTTTGAAGATCTCTCTGCACCAATTAGTCTTCCCATACCACTTCCTTCTGACAGCAAGACATCCATTCACATCGCCAGTAATCCTGTTTTCAACGAACGCACAAAACATGTGGAACTTGACTGCCATTTTGTGCGTCAACAGTTCATTTCCGGTTTAATTACCCTTTCTTTCGTTCCATCTAAAGAACAAATGGAAGATATCTTCACAAAACCACTTTCTGGGGTTTCTCACTCCAAGATTTTGAGCAAGTTGGGAGACACAAAGTTACCTCCAACTTGAGGGGGATGTTGAGAAGAAGAAACCATGTGACAGCCATGGATATTCAATAAAAGAAGAAAGGGTGAAGAAGAAGAAGGGTCGCGCATGTGGAATGTTAGATAGTGGAAGACAAAATAATGTGTTAGGAAATATTAATTAAAAGGCATGGAGGACATAATTTAGTGATATTTTATTATATTAGTAGACAAAGGTTGATGGGTTAGCATGGGATAATAATTAGCATTGTAAATGTGTATAGTATAAACATGTAAAGAGAGAGCAAGAAAGCAGACACACGGAAGTTTTTAACTCTTCCAAAAATAACCAATTTTTACTTTCAATTTCTAACATTATAACCATGAACAGTAAATTAAACGAATTTGGCGTGCGTTGTTGTCATCTTAGTTTTTGGACTTTTATTCTTCTTCTTCTTTGTTAGTCTATGCTCTATGTAGACGTATGGGAACCCAAAGAGAGACCCTTTTCATCTGATTTTTTTACTAAAAAAAAGATCTAAATACCTCTTTAGCAGGAAGTGAAACTACTATCATAACTCAAGATATCAAAGAAGAAGAGCATGTAATTGACTCCAACGATATTCACAATTAAGCGTTAAATAATGGCAGTCAATATTACCATTGTATAAACGCTAATTTTTCTAAGGTTAAATTGTTTTGGGTCCTTTGATATTGCTTGCAATTTCAACCAATATCTTAATTGTTTAACTTTAAAGAGATTCTCTATAGCTAACCAAAAAATAAGTATCATTCGTTTTGAAATTAATGACTCCATTTCATATTAGTTTGTATAAAAAGGAATGTCATTTTTTAAATTTAAAAGGAAAAGAAACTACAGCCGATAGCCTAATATATTTTTGTCTCGTTGAAAGATAATTCACTTAGCCAAAAAACATTAGTTTGCCAAAGCTTGTTAACGATATAAACTTCGACGGAATGCACTTTGTATAGGAGGGAATAAAAAGGATATAGTGTCAGAGCTCAGAAGGCAAACATTACCCTTTGTGGAGACTAACACCATTAAACTACTGTCAATGGAGGGACTAAAATCACACATTTATTTTAATTGAAGGTCAAAATTTCTAAGTTATACAATACGTGGAATAAAATCATAATTATGTAACAATACATAGAAATAGCCATATCCATACTACTGGTTGGCGGGGAATTTTGCATTTCCACTTTTCTTGAAACCATTTTCCACTTGTTAAGAGAAAAATGGAATGAAATTAAACAAATTGGGTTTTACATAAAATTGCTTTTTATGACGGAAGAGATATTGAAAATAAAAGAAAAGTGCTCACTTCAGTTGAATAAATTTCTCGATTCAGCATTAACAAATAACGTACATTATAATTTACACAAATAAAAATAAAAACTCTATGTTTATATAGCCATGAATAGTAAATTAAACAGACTCAGTATGCATCGTAGTTATCTCAGTTTTTGGACTTTTGTTCTGCTTCATTATTTGTCTGAATTCTCCATAAAAGTATGAGACGAAACAGTAAAGAGAAAGGAAAAGAGCAAGACCTTTTTCACCTAAAAAATTTTCCTAAAGAAAATTACACCTAATACCTCATTAACAGGAAGTACAAGTGCGATTATAGCCCCGGGCATTAAAGAAGAAGAACAATAAATGACTCCAATGACACATATAAAGTAGCACCACCAAACAATGATAGTTTATACTATCACTGTATAATATTTAGCTTCTCCAAAATTAAATTGCTTTGCCTCCCATGATATAGCCTGCAAATTTTAATCAATTTCTTAATCGTTGCCCTTTAAAAAGATTGTCAATGGCTAAGATAAAATTGAAACCTTGACAAAATATTTAGGTAAATCTATTCGAATCCAGTGTATTACTCTAGCTTACACATACTTTTTATATATCCATATAATATAATGCATCATGCAGCGCAAAATGTCTTCACTCAACCCAAACCCACGATATTGATGTATTCCAATATAAGAAAGTGTATACCATGTCAAGAGTTCAGAAATTAGGATATGAATAATTTAGGGTTCCTACTGCGCGCTAAAGTCAAACTCATAAGTCACAACTCTTTACATGATTTTGTTCCCTCTTGTGAAGATGGAAATCAAATAAGAAATCCTAAAAGATGGACTATTCATCGTTGGTGAACGCCAATAGATCATCACCTAATGAGAAGTTGATAGATGGGTCATTTGAAAACCTTAGGGATCTAATGGTACTTGACACCAAACGAGACCATCTCTTTTTCAATTTGTGTGACATAATTTGTGTCTCCACACGAAATTTAAAAATGAGAAATAAATTAACGAAATTTTGATCTTAACCATATTTTATAATATTTGTGGCTTAAACATAAACACCTTCGATTATAAAAATGTATTATTTTATTGGGACAGATTAAATACACAAAAGACTTAAATCACCCTTCCACCGTAAATTTCTTTTACATTTCTAACTATTAATAACATGTCAATTCCTCTTTTACCATGTTATCAATAAATATAAAAATTTAAACAAGTTAAAAAATAAAATGCGACAGAGTGAATTATAAGATACATTGGTAAAAATGAGCTAAAGGGGAAGAAAAATTACCTGAAAGTCATTATTGACGATTATTCCAATAGTGCAAAAAGCAGTAGCAACAAAACACATGACCATTTGAATATCCAATACGATTATTGTTGTAATAGCTTACTTTGCCTTCAAGTAAATCAACTCAACACAAGGCAAAATGACTCCATATAAAGCTGCTGCAAGAAGTGCCATCATAAAATCAAAAATATAGGCTTTACTTGTCACACCCTCTGACTTATCACCATTAGATCGAACACATAAGAAAACAACACCAACTGTCAGCAGAACCACTGCATTGATAGAGTATGGTGTGAATTTTAGCCTCACTACGAAGAAAGTACCTATTGCCTTGAAAGCAATTGAGCAACAAGAAGTAGTTAAGAGGTTGACGCGGGAAGTTTTGACCCGCCCCACGATTAGAGAAAATCATCGACACCAATGACAATGCAAATATCAAATGATGCAATGAAAATTCGGGATGTTATAAGGTAAAACTTGATACTAGAGCCTTCAATTTTTCGATGATAGAAGTGTTTAACCAAAGAATGTAATTTGGTCAAAGCTTGAATTTTAGAGAGAAGTAATTGGGTTACTGATAATCAAAGAGACCGAAATATAATTGGCTTTCAAAGAATAAGAAACAATAAGAAAGTTGTATTCCACTATTATACCAAGAAAGTTCTGTGTGTCTACAAATGATAAAATTTCCTCCTTTTATAGTTGACAAGGAGTAACGGTTTTATTCTAAGTAATAAAGAGCATTTAATGGGACGTTACATAATCATTGATATTAAATACTGAATAACTTACGTATCAGGTATTAAATAATGAATGTAAACTACTTTTTGTCATCAGGTTCGTGTTTTCAATGCCCTTTTTATCCGTTGATATTAAATTACTTAGATAGATACGAGAATCGTATCTAAGATTCCCTCTCGTGTCTATTTTCTTTTCTCTCACCGTGCCTGTTGTCTTTGTGCTTTTTAATCATTTATTGCTCTTTGACTGTTTGACCTATCCACGTGTCATGCCACGTCACCTTTAATAAAAACTCAATTTTTGTCCAATACAGATAGTCCCCCCCCCCCCCCACTTCTCATTTATTTATCCATTAAATAATTGAGAAGTGGATCCTGAAAAAGAATTTTATCGCAATTAATGCTTGTGTCAGTAGCTCATCTGTCTTTCTTATTTAATGCTCTGTACACGTGTCATCTTCTGGTTAGATCTGCAGTTTTGTTCCCATTTTTCTAGGCCCGTTCAACTTCCTCTGTTTGCGAAGTGATGGTTATCTTTAATATAGGCTTTCCATCTTTGCTTCCCTTAATTTTGACGGTTGTTCCCATATAAACTTTTATTTCATACTTTCTTTGTCCTCTTTTTTATCAACTTTCATCTAGCATTCGAATTTCCTTTCTTGCTTTTACTTTCTTCAAAACTATCATGCAATGGCGTCTCCAAACCCTAACCCCAGAAAGGTTTTACTTCTTGATCAATTCCCTAATGCACCTGCTCCTATCAGACATTCAAGAGGTAGAGGAGGAAGACTCTGAAGTATGGGATCTATACGTGGAGGCTCAACTAGTTCTGGAATTAAAGGTTCCTCTTCTAAAACTTCATCTTCAAAAGGTGAAGAAATTTCAGAGCCTTCTCTAGAGCCCACAGTTGAAGAAATCATACCAAATAATTTGTCTTTTGCAAGTGACAGAGCGTCCCTTCAAAAACAAATTGCAAAATTTGAAAAGACTGATGCTTATCCCTCTCTTATAAATGAACTTAATATCCCCACCGTTAGGAAAGATTGCAACTGGATAGAGGGCGTCGTTCGTTTATCAATTGCTTTCATAAGCCAAAGAATTTCATCTTACAGAAATGGGTATTCCTATGTTTATACCTACCCCTTCAGTTTGGAGTTTAAGCCTGCTGTAGACCCATTTATCATCGATTTTTGTAGATTTTTCAACATTTGCTTAGCCCAGATTGGACATTTAGTTTGGAGGGTTGTAGCTTGTTTAAGATTTTTGTCTAATTAGGCAAAAGTTTCTTTCACCTTCCCCCATCTCATCCACTTATACCACCCTACTCTGTTACGCCATGGGGTTTTTACTTTAATGGCGAGGAGTAAAAGCGTTTTGATAAATGCCGAAGACGATAAAGATCGTGGGTGGTACCTTCATTACATTGGTGTTCGCACGGCGGATTTATTGGGAGAATCGAACATTCCCTTCCCCGAGATGTGGAATTTTGCACGTAAGTTTATGTTTTACTTTTCCGATGCCTATTTTATGAGGTATTGATTTTCTCTTTACATTTATCCCCTTTTTGGTTTTTTGTAGCAACCATGGGAGATGTGGAACCCGTTCCCAATTTTCGTGGTTGGGTAGACTCAATTTTGAAAATTGCTCCTAAGGAAGATAGGACTTGGAAATCTATCTATTCCTTACACGGGTGGACAGTAAAAACACACGGTACATATTTCTTTTCATGTATACTTTCTAGATATCTATACTAAATTTTGATGATGAACTCAAATCCTTCTTTTTATCAGGATTTGGAATAAAAGGAATGACAGCAGAGGTTGCTATAGCCATGCGTACAACTGCCAACTCTGCCCTTGGTTTGGATAAGGCTAAAGCACTATTAGCCAAAAGAAAAGCTTTGGTAATGGAAGTTGAAAATGAAGAAGAAGATAATACCTCTTTGGTATCTAGGCCAAGAGCTAGGAGACGTGTCGTTTTGGATGAAGAAATTGAAGATTCTCCTGCTCGTACTTCTGCTGCAATCACTTCATCGACAATTACTTCCACTACCGAACCTGTTTTAATCCAGTCCGATGAGAAGACCGTGCCAAAAGCCACGAGTGTACCAACTCAACCTCCCTTGGATAGTGGATTTTGGAGTGGCGAGCTCGGACCTGTTTTTGATGAAGCTCCTCTTTCTTCATTCGTTCCTTATCCTTCCATTCCTTTGCCAATTGTACGTATTTCATCACCAATTATTGCTTCCTTTCCTTCACCAATTGTGAATACTTCCATTCACGTTCCTGAATCAGTTTCTATAGCTTCTCATTCCCTTCCTACTTCAACTTCAATGACCCCTATAGTATATACTTTTTCTACTACGCCCCCTTCTGCTGTTCCCTCTTCATCTGCCCCTCCAGTAGAGGTTAGATCTAGTGGTAGAAGTGTGGCTATGAGAAGTGTTACTCTTGCAGTTACTGCTACTCAAAGCCTCTTGAGAAAATCTGGAGATACAGATACGTGGCTCGAGCCTCTTATTGGAGATATTGAGAGGAATAAAATGCAAAGCCACAGCTGCTACACTTTGACGAATAACATAGTTCATTCAACATTAAAGGTAATTTTCTTGACCTTGAAAAATATTTTTCCTTTTTTTTTATTTTGAGTCCTGACTTTCATGTTTCATCATTGTTGGCAAAACTCATTGGGACTGAGTTAATGGGGCGGATTTTTTTATTAGAGAAAAAGGATCGTGAGTGTACAAAGGCTATCTCTGAAGCTAGAAAAATAGCTGAGGATGCATTGCTTGAAGCAGCAAATTGGAAGGACCAATATGAGAGTGCTCAAGGGCTTACAGAAGAGTTACAGGAAAACAAAGTTCATTTGGACCAACAGAACCGTAGCTTATCTTCAGATTTAGGAGTTGCTAACGCTTCATGGGGTCAACTGAAAAAGGATAAAGAAATTTTGGAAGGCTTTTTATCTAAAGATAATGATGAATTTAATGAGTTCAAGGCTCTTCTAGAGAAAAAAGAGGAATATGCAAAGGAATTAGCAGAGAACTTGTCTTGTGCTCAGAATGATTTAATGATTTCCTCCGATAAGATTCGTATGTTGGAGAGTTCTCGTGTCAACCTTCAATCTTACCTTGATTTCCACTTAGCTGAGCATGAAACAATGAAGAACATTTTAGCTACGTGGGGAAGAGATTACGAAAACCTGGAGAAGGATTACACTTCCTTGGTTGAGAATTTCAATTATGAGGTTAACTGGGCCTTCTTGAAATCTTGTCGTGATGCTTTAATGGAAGCTTCTAAGGAAAGGTTCGACTTGCAATCTGAGTTAGCCAAAGTTTTAGACATGATTGAGAAGAATGAGCAACCAACTGAAACTCCTTCTCCTGACCAGGTAATTGACATCTCTTCTCCAATAGTGGAAACTCCCGGGGTTGAAGAGCCTTTGAACATAGAGTCAACAGCTGAAGTTACTGAAGTTATAGTTCTACTGACCGAGGGTAATTTACCTACAACACAACCTTTATAAATGGAAATCCCCGTGTCTACTGCTTCTCCCGAAAATGTTAATACTCCAATTTCAGCTGAGACTTCCTCTATTGCTGCTTCTTTAGTTCCTACCGAGCCTGATGAGGCGACGCCTCCTACCGTTCCAATCTCCTCAGTGAACAATGAGAATGTTTAACCTTACCTCTTTTGTTTGTTTTTTGATGATGTAATTAATAAAGTCCCCACTTTCTATAATGGGGCATCTGTTTTAGAAAAAACAAATGTATTGTAATAGTTAAGATTTTCCCTTAGCTTTTTATGTTAAGAAGTTTGTACAATACTTCCTCATCTTATCCTTGTCTATTAGTGATTTAATCTTTGCAGAATGATTTTACCTTACTCTTGCCTATTTTTCTTTTTAGGACTTAAAGAATAAGTTAGCATTTTTTATCCTTTTCAGAAACGCTTTTATAGTTCTACTCATGTGTTACCAACATGAGGAAAAGTAAAAGAGGGCCCTTTTATTTATTAACACTTAATGAAGAAGACGTCTCAACTTCATAATGATGTTAATATACAATGTAAGAAATAGGAAAATACATGTTTCACATAAAACAACTTTTGTAAAGTTTTTATTTACAAACTTTGATAAATTTCTTGAGTATTACATGTATTGAAATACATCTATAACTTTCACCCAACTGTTTTCTTTTAACAGATTTACAAAATATACAAGGTATTTTCATAACCTGTTCTGATACATAATCATATCCATTCCTTTACATATTTAGAAAGGGTTTAAGCAATGACTTTATTATTCATCAAAGGAAAGAACACTATGATGAGTGTTTTTAGATTGATACTTGAATTATCGTAACTTGATTCTTGAATTTGACTCTCTCGTATCTATTTCTGCACATACTCGTGTGTATATAGTACAGTCCCCCAAGTGTTTGAGCGGTGAAGTATGAAGCCTCGAACACTTGTGTGGTTGCTCCCAATTTTTGGTCCTTTTCCTGAAACAGAAAAATATACGGGACTCGGAGGTGCGATTGTAGATGAAGACTGCCTAACTAGTGTGTATTTCCATCAGATTAATGTAACCCTGGGCTTGGAATTTAATGGTATTCCAATTTGCCATGCAGGCCGTGACTCGTCATTTGGCACGAGTTAGGGTTTTTGCCTAGCATCTAAAATCGTTAGTATAGTTTTAACAAATCAAAAGAAAATATTTTAACATGGCGATACCTAATCGTGGGTACTTTCCTTAGAAGTAATACCTCATTAAATGAACAGCATTCCAATGTGAAGGTAAAACCTTGCCTTCCATTGTCTCTAACTCGTATGCTCTTTTGCCCGCAATTTCACGAATTCGGTATGGTCCTTCACATTTTAGACTTAGCTTTCCTGAATTAGCTGAATTTTCTAGATTGAAAAAACTTTTTCAACACAAAGTCCCCAACTTTAAAAAACCTGCGGCGTGCTTTTCTATTGTAATATCGCTCAATTACTTGCTTTTGAGCCGCCATCCTTATCAACGCAGCTTCTCTTCTCCCTTCAAGTAAATCAAGATTTACTCGTAACTCTTTATTGTTCGAGTTTTTCTCTGTTTTAAAACGTCCTATACTAGGTTCACCTTCTCAACTGGTATCAAAGCTTCCGTACCATAGACCATTGAAAAAGGTGTTTCTCATGTACTTATTTTTTATGTTGTTCGATATGCCCATACTACTGCCGGTAATACTCAGGCCAATTGCCATTTGATTCTTGAAACCTTTTCATTAGGCTGTTGATAATTAACTTATTTGTAGACTCTGCTTGCCTATTACCTACTGGATGATACGGTGTCGAGTAATTCTTTTGATTTGCCAACTTTACAAAAATTCCGTAATTTGAGCTCCTACAAGTTGTGGTCCATTATCTTACACTATCTCCTTTGGAACACCAAAGCGGCAAATTATATTTCTCCAAATGAAATCCTTAACTTCTTTCTCTCGTACCTGTTTAAACACTCATGTTTCTACCCATTTAGTGAAATAATCAGTAAGTACGAGTAGAAACTATACCTGAACTTTTGTCTGTGGTAATGGTCCTACGATGTCCATTCCCCATTTCATGAAGGGCCACGGAGCTATGATAGGATATAATAACTCTGCTGGTCTATGCATGTTATTTGCATACCTTTGACATTTATCACATTTAGATACGAAATCAATTGCCTCTTCTTTCATTTTAGGCTAGTAATATCCCGCTCGAATTAATGTTTTAAGAAGTGATCTGCCTCCTGGGTGATTTCCACAATGCCCCTCATGTACTTCTCTCATAACATATTCTGTTTAAAAAGGTGCGAGACTCCTGGCTAATGGTCCACCAAACATTAAAGGTTTCCTTGATACAAGAAGTAACGAGCGGCTTTCTTTCTTAATGCATGAGCCTTACCTTGTCTTCAGGTACAATTCCATGCTGCAAAAAAGACACGATTTCGTTTCTCCAATCCCAAGTTAAGTGATTAAAATTTACCTCATTTTTATCAGGGACAAGAACATAATGGAACAAATGTATAATTGAGGCATTCGCATCATTTGTTATATCTGCTGCAGATGTGAGGTTGGTTAAGGCGTCTACTTCAAAATTCTCTTCTATTGGAATTTGCATCACTTTCCAAGTTTGGAACTGTTTTATTAACTCCCGTACCTTTCCGAGATATTCTTGCATTCGAGTCTCTCTAGCTACGTAAGTCCCAAGTATTTGATTGACTAAGAGTTGTGAATCACTTTTGATTACAATTTGCATGATACCAAGTTCTAATTTCTAGCTCCAAACCTGCAATCACAGCTTCATACTCTGCTTCATTATTAGTTGCAGGGTGACATTTTATAGCTTGTCTAATTGTTTCACCCGTAGGTTGTATAAGAACAATTCCTAAACCTGCTCCTTTTACATTAGATGAACCATCAGTAAATAGTAGCCAAGTCCCCGGATTAGCTCCATTAAAAACTTGTAATTCTTTTTCTGCTTCTAGATGTATGTTTTGACTAAAATTAGCTACGAAATCGGCGAGTACTTGAGATTTAATAGCAGTTCGAGGTTGGTAAATTATTTCGTACTCACTTAGTTATATAGCCCATTTTTCTAGTCTTCCTGGCTGTTCATGTTTATGCAATATAATTCTTAAAGGAAAAGTAGTTACAACAACAATAGGATGGCATTGAAAATAAGGTCGTAGTTTTCTAGATGCCATGATGAGAGCTAATGCTAATTTTTCTAGTTGTGAATACCTTGTCTCTGCATCTAATAAAATTTTGCTTACATAATAAATCAGAGATTGCATACCTTGATTTTCTCGTACTAAAATGGCACTTACTGCTACTTCTGATACTACTAGATTGATAAGTAACTTTTCACCTTCTTTAGGTTTAGCCAGTGAAGGAGGATTTGATAAATAAACTTTGAAGTCCCTCAGTGCTCGTTGACAATCTTCATTCCACTCGAAATGGTCTTTCTTTTTTAGCGCAGAGAAAAATTTGAAGCATTTTTCTGATGATTTTTGAATAAACTCCCTAAGGCTGCTATCCTTCCTGCTAACCTATGAACTTTCTTTTCTACTAGTAAGGATATCAGGTATTTCTTCAATTGCTTTAATCTGGGAAGGATTAATTTCAATTCCACGGTTAGAGACAAGAAAAAGTAAAAATTTACCAGATGCAACTCCAAATGCACATTTTTCAAGATTGAGTTTCATATTAAATTTTCACAAAATTTCAAAGGTAACAGTTAAATGAGAATATGGTCATGGGAATTCTGGGTTTTGACGAGCATGTCATCTATATATACCTCCATTGTTTTTCCCAAATGTTCTTGAAACATTTTGGTAACTAACCTTTGATAGGTTGCTCCAATATTTTTTAGACCGAAGGCCATTACTTTGTAACAGTAATTCCCTCGTTCTGTGATGAAAGAAGTCTTTTCTTCATCACCGGGTTCCATTTTAATTTGATTGTACCCCGAATATGCATCTAAAAAACTTAAAAGTTCATGACCTGCAGTTGAATCAATCAATTGATCTATATGGGGTAAAGGAAAAGAATCTTTTGGGCAAACTTTGTTTCCATCAGTGTAATCTACACAAACTCGTCACTTACAATTCTTTTTAGGAACGACCACAGTGTTAGCTAACCAATCAGGCTATTTTACCTCACGAATGGACCCGATTTTCAACAACTTTGGGAGCTCATCTTTAATTACTTGATTTTTAAAAGCTACTTGCTTTCTTTTCTTTTGTTTAATTGGGTGAAAGATGGGTCTTCGTTAAGCTTATGAGTCATCACATCCGGTGGAATACCTGTCATATTAGCATGGGACTAGGCAAAACAATCTACGTTAGCTTTTAAAAATCCAATAAACTTACCTCGCATGCCGGGATTCAGATTGGCTCCTACTTAAACTTTTTTCTCTGGCCGTTGTTCAAATAATACCACAGCTTCGAGTTCTTCTATCGTTGTTTTGATATTTTCATTTTCTTCAAGTTCTTGAATTACATCGGGTCTCGAATCTAAATCTGTTGTTTCAATTTAAGTTTGGTTGTTGATACTTCAAGTGTTTTCAATAATTGCTATTTCTCTTTACTTGCGGTGCTCGTATCTGTTATTGTGTTGATACTCTTAGCTATTTGTTGATCCCCTCGAATTTGACATATTCCCCAAGGTGATGGAAATTTAATGACTTGATGTAAGGTTGATGGAACAGCATCCATATCATGGATCCAAGGTCTCCCCATGATTACATTGTATGCTATTTCCAAATCCACTACCAGAAACTTAGTTTCTTTTTCAACACCTGTAGCATAAGTTGTCAGAGTTGCCTCACCTTTTGATATAACGCTTAAATTGTCGAAGCCTGACAAAGCATGCACTTTTGGTATCATCTTGTCTTCAACTTGCATTTCTCGCAGTACTCTTAGTAGAATAATATTTACAGATCTACCTGGATCAATCAAAACTCTTTTTACATCAGTGTCATATATAATTAAAGATATTACCATATCATCATTATTCGGTGTAATGTCTCCTTCCGTATCTGCATCTTCGAAGCTTATACTCTCATGTTCTAAGGTTTGCCGTACTTGCTTGTCGTGTGTGATCTCCATTTTGGAAATTTAGTTCGAAGCCGTATATGTTACTCCGTAGATATCTCCTCCTCCATTGATGACATTTGCTATCTTCTTAGGTGAAGCTGGTTTTGATTGCTCCTGCCTATTTTTCATGTAGGCTTGCTTTCCCTTTTCTCTGAACAACTCTGTGAGGTAAACTCGTTTCAAAAAAAATTTCCTCCTCACTTTGTAAAAACCTGAATTCTGAAGTTTTATGCCCATGGACGTTGTGAAATTCACACCAATGGTCTGGATTCCGTCTGTTTAGATTCGACCGCATCTTTTTTGGCCACCGTACCTTATCTCTCATACTCCTTAGAACAGCTACAAGCTCGAAATTAGTTACATCGATACTATGACCAGCAAATCATGCCATTAAATTTCTATCATCATCTCGTGACTCTTGGTTGCTTCGATCACCTTTGAACCTGGATGAAGATCCGGTTCCTTTATCTCTCGACCTCTGATCATAATGTTGATTGTTTTGCCTAGAACGTGGGTCTTTTCCTGCAGGTCCCATATATGGATTGTACATGCTCTTACCTGACCTTTTATCGGCTTCAGACCTTCTGGATCCGCTTCTATCTTCTCGTTGAGGTTGAGATACGGTATCTTCTTCAATTCTGAGCTTCGTACTGTACATGTTATAAACATCATTCCAAGTAGTTGCAGGAAAAGCACGAATGCTTTCTATAAGTCTTCTCGTGGCTTCTGAACTTTTGTCATTCAAATTGCTAGCAAAAGTTATTGCAACCCAATTATCCGGTACATGGGGCAGCATCAATCTTTCACTTGTGAATCTATCAACGAAATCTCTGAGCAATTCAGTGTTCCCTTGTTTTATTTTGAAGATATCCTCCATTCTCTTCTCCACCATTTGAGCTCCCGAGTGCGCTTTTAGGAAAGAATCTGCAAGCTCAGCAAAAGAATTAATAGAATTTTCAGGAAAAAGAGAATATCAGGTTGATGCTCCCTTGGTGAGTGTCTCTCCAAACTTTTTAGCCAACACTGATTCAATTTCTTGCTTGGTCAAATCGTTGCCTTTCACTCTCGTTGTAAATGCAGTTACGTGATCACGAGGGTCCATTGTACCATCATATTTTGGGATATCAGACATTTTGAATTTCGTTGGTATTGGTAACGGAGCAGCACTTGGTTTCCACGGTTGCTGTGAGTATTTATCCACATCTACTCCTTTTATTACAGGTGGAACTTCAGGGATTTGCTCAATACGTTCGTTCTTCTCCATGAGTTGTTTCTGCAAAGTTAGTACCAAATTTTGAATATGAGAATTACATGTATTACCTGGTTCTCCATCTTGTGAGTCACTAGGAATTGCTCCAATGCCAGAATCAACTAGACCAGAGCGAGGATTTTCCAACGTGTTGTTGTTTGGTGTTGCTAGTGCAGCAAGAAATTGATCAACTAGGTCTCGCAAGGCTTTGTTAATTCGTTGGTCAATTATTGTCTTTAACAGTCCATCTCGTGTTTCAGCTCCTCCATCATCATTTTCAGACATATCGTTTAGAATTCCTTCATGATATGCATGTGGAGAAGCTTGAAGGTTAGCGTTATTGAGTTCCTCATCATCAATTTGTTAGTTGAGATTTGCCTGGTCGTTGTTGTCGTTGTTGTTTGACATACTAATAGTAGGTTGAATGTTGATTAAGAAAGAACGGATTATCAGATTCCCGGTAACGGAACCAATTTGTTTAACCAAAAAATGTAATTTGGTCAAAGCTTAAATATTCTTCGTTTTATTCACCGAAAACGCACATCCCAGTCAAGTTTTTACTTTTACTCTCACCATTGCATCAATAGAATAGGTGAATTACAGTTTTGCTAAAAACTCACAAATCATTCTAGTGCAAACTGGAGCAAAAAATTTTGTTCGTTTTGTTCGCTTTGTTGTTTTGATTGCAGGCACACACTTGGACAATGAGGGAAGACATTTCAAAGTTCATTTCATAGTCATTTCACATTTCAAGTCAGTAGCAGGAACCCACATGAAGAACGACGGAAGTTCATTTCAGAGTCATTTCATATTTCAAAGCAGTAGCAGGCACCCACCTGGAGAACGATGGAAGTAATTTAATAATTTAATTCAAGTTAAAAGTAGCATAATCTCGCTGCAAGAATGCGAATCAACAGCCTGAGGTGACAAACAGAAGTAGTCTCAATTCAAAAAAAAGAAAGAAAGTGAATCCAAAATGCAGAAGCAAAAAAAATATGTGAACTACTCAAGACGTGGTTGAAGTCACGAGCGCTACATGTCCAGTCTTGATTTCAAAAGCTGAATAAGAATGAACTAGCACCTGCAACTAGCAAGCATCAAGGTTCAAATCTAAAGTCTGGATGAAGAACCATTCAAGAATAAAGAATAAGCTTCAGAAGACTTATAGATAGGAATCTTGTAACTCATAGTTAACAGACTTAGTTAGTCTTTTTTATTTTTTTATTTTGATATAATAACAGGACCACAGACAAGAACCTCAACGGAACGGCACCTCGATCGGCTATCCACCTCAGTATACTCCATCACCTAATTCACTTCTGAACTACAGGTGACCTGATTCCTTTATAGCCAAGGATATGTAGGCAGCTCAGATACGAGGGCTTGGTCACATTCTGTTCCTTTCTCTTAGTTTTTGGTCTTTCTAAATAAGGGTCGGGTCAAAAACCTGTCTTGTCATTCTTTGTCCGAAAACACTTCCTATTTCCAGACAAAGATGGGCAGTAGTAGACATGTGATTTCTAACTCTCCCCAAGATTTTACATATTTTGTCATTTAAATACTTACTTTAGGTCTAATTTAGTTATTTTAGCTAATTTTTACTCTTTTATATTATTTTTATCACAAAATTAAATAAATAAAAAAATATTCCATATTTCTCTATTTAATTCATGTATTAGATACTTTTAGAATGATACATACTTTGAACCTATTTTTATTTAATTTTAGTATAATCTTTAAATATGCCAACAATTGTTTCAACTTTAACTTTTAGTTTTATTTTAAATATAATAGTTTATTAAAATCAATTAAGAGTTATTTTATATCTTGTTATAAGTATTTTTAAAAAGCAAATTAAGTTTTCAGCATTTTCCTAGCCTAATTTGTAGATTTAGAGCCCAATTCAACCCAATCACATGCTTTAGACAAGACCAAAAAACAAACCTAGAACCCTTTAGGCAGCCGCTGCAATGGTCGGAACAGCACCCCCCATCGGCCACCTTTTCTTCTGGACCAAAAAGAACTCACCGTTGTCTCTCCTATCAACGAGATCAGCTGTCGCCTAGCCCTAACGTCCTATAACTCGCCGGTAAACACCTTCATCCGCCAGCCCCCATCCCACAAATGACCACACAACACCAGCGACACTCTTCTTCTTCTTCTTCTTCTACACACACGAAACAGCCACCACCTGTCATCCTCCAACTCGTCGCTCCCTTAACACTAAACGCCAGAATCCAGCGAGTTAGCAACCACCGACGTTGCTGCTGCCTCTCTCCTCGTGCGCCACCCCTTCTTTTCATTCCCTTCTCCCCACAACTGCTGTTCTGTTTTGAGGTCCATTTCTAACTCTTATGCCTTAAATTTGTTCTTGTTTGCTGTTGTGTGAATGAATTGGCACTACTTTCCTTGAATGCATTATGTTGATGTGAATTTCACATGGGTTTGCAATTTTCTTTAGATTTCATTTTATTCGTATTTTTAATGAGTTGATTTAGAGCTTGAATGTAACTTTAAACCTAAGTGAAGTTGATGTTTGAATTTGGTGATTTTGCTAATTAGAATATGAAATTATTCTGCTTGGATCATGCTGACTTTATGAGTATAGTCAGTGGCTAAACCTCATAGTTTGAGTCAATCGGATCATCCGGCAATGACATTAAATTTGGAGTTGGACCTTAACCATGAATCCGACATAACAACTAACTTTAATCGTTTTATTACTTTATGTAATTAATACGATAGGAGCATGTTTAGGCCGATCACACTTGGATATGGAAGCCCTAGGATTTCGTTAGTTTTGAGGTAAGAGGTCGTTCCCTTAATTAAGTTCATCCGGGGAATGCCCCGAAGGATCTGTATATAATTTATTATCCGGGGTATGCCCAATAGTACATGTAAATGAAGACCAGAGATTGGATGATGTGAGGAAGCGTAGTATAGAACGTTAATATTTTCTTTTATTTTTATCTCTTTTTAGGTGGAACGACCTCGAGCCTCTTGTGTGTTTATTCGTATTTTCCTCAATTAGAATATCCCTTAAAGCCAGTTGATTATGTGTGCAACCGTACAAGTTACGGGACTTGGGAAGTACCTAGCACCTTCTCTTTGAGTCAAATGAACCCCCTTACCCAAGTTTCTGATGCGGCTTAGTTTTGCAGTCCAAAGTGTTCTAAAGGAAAAAAATTATTTTTAGAAAACGGTGAACTGTCACACCGAAATTAAATGTCAGATGGTGACTCTGAGTTAATCCTTTTGAGCACGAATTTGTCACTTTCTTATTGAAAATCCGTTTGAGCTTCACAAAATCTTTTTAATATTTTTAAGAGGGTTAGTGAGGTTGTAAAAAAGGGGGTGTGACAGTTACTCTGTCGAGGCGAACGACCTGATCTCATAACATTGTGCGACATGATGACGCCTAGGTGAACTTTCCAATCCTATAAGAGTATTGCTTTGGCATTAAATCCAATCCCATTAGAAGATGAAACTCTGATGGGTCACCGACCCCACTCACGAATATAGATGTGACTTATAAAATTCAAGAAAAACTATCGGACGAATACGCACAATGCAGAAGAATCTGTATAAAAGGTATAATTTCCACGACTAATCAATTAACTTTTCAAATATGTAAAATAGCAAGTCCAATACTCTAAACGAGTTTAGTCTTCGACTAAATGTAAATCTAAGCATTTAAATATGAAAGAATAACTCAAATAGTACAATTAAACTATGGCGTGAGTCCTAGTCTACTAGGACATAATTAGGAATTCTTGCATATGCACGAATACTCGTCACCTCATATGTGCGTAATTATCATAACAAGTAGCACATAATAAATATAACACCTACGGGGTAAAATTCCTTTACCAAGGTTAGACATGAGACTTGCCTTGCTCCAAAATCTGATAACTAGCTCCAACGCCGCTCTAACTCCTCAAATCGATGCCCAGCGATCCAAAACTAATCAAACAATGTGCAAACAAATAGACATATAAATCCAATACTCGTAATTTAATGCTTTTTAACAATTCTCATCTCCACTCGAAAAGTTAACATAATCAACCCCAGGACCACGTGCCGGTTTTCAAAAATTATTGAAAAAGATATTACCCATAACTAATATAGTTTATATCCAAAATATTATCCAATTTCATCCATGAATTGACTCTTATATCAAGAATTTACCATTTCTCAACTTTCGGGCTCAAAATTTCAATTTTTACAACTCAAATACGGATAAAAGTAATAACCAACAGAAATAATCATTAAAAACTATCGAAATAATTGTTAGATATTTACCCACTTGATGAGACGAGAACAATGCAATAAAAATCACTTCAAACGAAGCTCTAGAACAAACGTTATGCTCAAAATACTAAAATGTTCGGTCTAACCATTTTGAAATACTTCCCAGTTGATTTTTGTTCTTCGCTTTCATGGGACACATTCACGTTCGCGAAGAGAAAACTTTCACGTTGACGGTCAGACAAGAATTACTTCTTTGCGTTAGCGGAACCCCCTCTTGTATTCGCGAAGAACAAAATTTGGCACTAGAAATCAACAATGTTTCCCGACACGAAAATATGCATAAACTCGACGATTCTTATTGCTATGATTCTGTAATTATGATACGGAGAAAATTGTTCAATCTTATGAGAAAGTAAAGGTTGTTTTCTCAAAATGGTATCCTTTATGCCCCATAAAATGACGCTGAAACATCAAATAAAAGCGCGTCACAACTCAAACACAAGTGAAAAATACCCGAGGCCCTGGGATCACGATCAATCACACTAACCAGCTCCAAAATAAAATAGAATCTACTCGAGGCCTCAAATCATACAAACAACATCAAAACTATGAATCGCACATCAATTCAAGCCTAATGAACTACTGAACTTTAAAACTTCTAAAACTCATTTCCATCGACACCAAATCAATCCGGAATGATCTCAAATTTTGCATGCTAAGTCCCAAATGACACAATGGACCTATAACAACTATGAGAGATACAATTCAGATCTGATATTATTAAAGTCAACTCTTAGTCAAACCTATCAGCCTTCTAAACCTTCAATCCTCCAACTTTTACCAAAGAGTATCAAATCAACCGACAGACGTTTAAATCCAAATTCGAACATACGCCTAAGTTCAAAATTATGATCTGCACCTAAGAGAACTGTCAAAACTCTGATATGAAGTTGTTTGCTCAAAAGTCAAATCTTGGTCAACTCTTCCAACTTAAAGCTTCCGAATTGAGAATTATTTTTCCAAACCAACCCCGATCTTCCCGAAAATCTAATCCGATAATATCTCCAAGTCATAATGCATGAAGTGAAGCTATTCAACGTCTCAAACCGCTGAACGACATGCTAGAGCTCAAAGCGACATGTCGGGACGTTAGAATCAACAAATAAACTTTCCTCCTCTAGTAAATGTATATTCATATTTCCATAAATTAAAATTT
This sequence comes from Nicotiana benthamiana, assembly GCA_034376525.1. Classification (NCBI taxonomy): domain Eukaryota; kingdom Viridiplantae; phylum Streptophyta; class Magnoliopsida; order Solanales; family Solanaceae; genus Nicotiana; species Nicotiana benthamiana. Next base: position 47,222,814 of record CM067328.1, read on the forward strand.
TCCATTAAATATTTTTTTCTTATTCATCATTTTAAAAGATATTCTTCTAATTCATCTAAGCTCTAATTCAATTAAAACTGTTTTTATTTGGAATGTAGCCAAGATAGAATCATTTTGTATAGAAATACATAAAAAAAATAACACATCTATCTCGATTAAATTATTTCAAAATTCACTAATTTGTGTTACAATACTTTACTAGTTAATGAAATATAAGAGTTACACGGACACCAACATTTTCAAAGGTACAACATTGCTGATTAGCTTAACAGTGTGGTGTCTTTTAGCACATGAATAAAACAAAAAACTCACACGCCATCCGATGCTGGACACGCTTTCATATAATAAAGACTCTTACTGTTGGCATATTTGGGGGGTGATGGGGGTGGGGGTGGGGGTGCTATTCATATTTATTCAGTTCGAACAAAGTTAAGTAAATACACGTTTTTTAAGTTTATGGGTGACTATTCATATGTTTCTCTTCACAAGTGGAAATGCAAAATTCTACCGACCCACTCATAATTATTCAATTCTTAACTAAACCCACGTTTGTCCCATCCTTGTTAATTTTAATCCATATTTTTTGTCTTCATTAGTGCAAAAGCAAAATTCAACGCTGCAATTTAATAACAAAACTACTCACGATCCTTAGCTTTTTTGGTCTTTGCTCTAATAGTTTTTTTATTGTTATATCCTTCCCTTGTGAATCATATGAAAATTAATAGTACTGCAATTAATTTAATCATAAGAAAGCCTTCTTAAAGTGGGGCCACTTCATGTCGTGAAACAAATCATTGTTGTTTCTCAATTATAAATAGCAGGTTAAGGATCTCATCACTGCAAGAGGTCCAAAAATCCAAACCTTAGTAGAAGAAGAAAACCTTCAGCCTGAGCAGCAGACTACTCCAACTTAGTATCCATATTGCTTGAAAAAAAGAATGGAACATCAAGGATTAAGCACCACTATGAGGAGAATCCTCCTGTTGATTAACTGTTTAATACTAGCTGTAGGTATCTGCGGTGGGCCTCTAATGATGCGTCTATATTTTGTTGAGGGAGGTTCAAGAGTATGGTTTAGCAGTTGGTTACAAACTGTTGGATGGCCGTTCACCCTTATACCTCTTGCTATCCTATATTTCTATCGTCGAAAAACCGAAGGCGCTAATGCCAAGTATTACATGATAACACCCAGAATTTTCATCGCATCATTCATCATTGGCGTTGTCACTGGTCTAGATGATTTTCTCTATTCGTGGGGCGGGTCAAAACTTCCCGTGTCAACCTCTTCACTTCTTCTTGCTGCTCAACTTGCCTTCACGGCAATAGGTGCTTTCTTCATAGTGAAGCTGAAATTCACACCCTACTCTATCAATGCAGTGGTTCTGCTTACAGTTGGTGCTGTTTTATTAGGTATTCGATCTAATGGTGATCGGCCGGAGGGTGTGACAAGTAGAGCTTATATTCTTGGTTTTATGATGACACTTCTGGCATCAGCTTTATATGGAGCTATTTTGCCTTGTATTGAGTTGATTTACTTGAAGGCAAAGCAAGCTATTACTGCAACATTAGTATTGGAGATTCAAATGGTCATGTGTTTTGCTGCTACAGCTTTTTGCACTGTTGGAATGATCGTCAATAACGACTTTCAGGTATTCCCCCACCCCCCCACCCATCCCTAAACTCATCAGTTTATCTTACACTATTCTTTTGCAGGTTTAAATTTTTTGAATTACTTTTTTTACACAATGGTTATTTACAAGAAAATTAGAGGTAAATTTTACGAGATAACCTCATAAAAAAACTTTACAGTTTAAAGATAATTAATTTTGAATCATTTTTAGTATTTGTCCATTTCAAATAAAATTACAGAGTTCTGCATTTAAAAGTATTTAACTTTAAATTTATTATTAATTTTACCCTTAATAATAAGCTTTTTATAGCAAGTTTAAACTCACAAGTTTGAAAGTCTTAAAGACACTCAAATATTATAAAATATGTTGAAGATCCAAGATTTATAAATTTATTTTTCTTAAACTTCGAGTCAAGACACAAATTATGTCACATGTATTAAAATCGAGATTGAAAAATATTTATCTTTTGTTTCAATTAGCTATATCCGAAAGGCCTTCAAATGAGAAATCTATCAACTTCTCTTTAGGTGACGATCTATTGGCTTTCACCAACGAGCAATAGTCCCTCATATACGGATGAAGACTCTTTTGTCACGGAATACATATTTTTAAATTGTTTAAGATATTTTGCGTACATGATGCATTATATCAAAATTTGAATATGTCAAAAATATATGAAAACTGGAGCAGCATCAGATTTGATCATATTTACCTAAAAATATGATGTATCATAGATACTTCCTGGGTTTAACTTTGTTTTTGCTATCTCACTAAAGAGGAAGGATTAAGATATTGATTGAAATTTGCAGGCAATATCAAGGGAGGCAAAACAATATAATCTCGGAGAAGCTAGATATTATACAGTGATAATATGGACTACTATTATTTGGCAGTGCTTCTTTGTGGGTGTCATTGGAGTCATTTACTGCTCTTCTTCTTTGATGTCCGGGGTTATGATCGCAGTTTTACTTCCTGTTACTGAAGTATTAGCAGTAGTTTTTTTTAGGGAAAATTTTTCAGGTGAAAAGGGCCTTGCTCTTTTTCTTTCTCTTTGGGGTTTCGTCTCATACTTTTACGGAGAATTCAGGCAAACAAAGAAGGCGAAGAACAAAAGTCCAAAAACTGAGATGACAACAACGTATACTGAGTCTGTTTAATTTACTAAGTCTGTCTGATTTACTATTCACGGCTATAAAGATAAATAGTTTGTATTTTTTGTAGAAAATAATGTGCTTTATATTTCTATAATACCTACTTTTTGTTTCTATAAAATTTCTGACATTCCTTAAATTTGCAATACGACACTTTGAAAGATTGCATTTGCCAGTAAATGATCATTAATTTCCATGACTTATTCATCTATACAATTATTTGACAACACAATTAAATACTAATTAAGGAAAAAGACAATGTTACTTTAAATTTAGACCAAATTCGAAAAAGGAAGAAAAAAAATACCAATTTTTACATCGACATAGCATAGAGTTTCTTCTCCCTCAACGTCTGTAATACAATTCCCAGATATTGCTCATGCTCCTCCTGCATGAATACACTAGTATATCTTATGGATTATAATAAGTAGCGGAAACAATCCCACTATCAAAATCACATGTAATTTAGACAACTAGCGTAAATGAGATTTCACGGGTTACCTCTTGAAGCGTGAAAATATCTCTTCTACCATGTGAACCTTCAGTTCCATAACTTCTCAATGGAATCTCCATCACCCGCACAATCGTGATCCTCGAACGTTCCACGGTCTGCTACTGTGTTACCCAAATAATACTGGAAATAGCAATTTCGTGTGGGCGAAATTTCTAGGAAAACTTGGCTGAAAATTTCAGCCACCATGTACCTTCCTTCTAGGTGGAAAACCTTATGTATATATAGCACAAGTTTTTAGGGTTAAGACCCTTTTCCAGAACCTGTTAGGTTTTCTTTTCTATAAGAAAAAGAATTCCATTATTTCCTATTATTTAGGCATAGTAGAGACCACAGACTATACTTATAAGAACCGATGATTTAATCTTTCGCGCATAAGATAAACTCTATACACTAAATCGTCTACTATATAAGAAAAGGACACAGACTATTATATGATCTATCTAAAACTTTATTAAAACTGAATAAATAATTATTTCATAATAAATACTATATCTAAGCCAAACCCATGATTAATAGTATATATCCCAACAATATCATCAATGAATACTAAAAGAATCAAGACATAGCTAGAATATAATGTTTATCAGATGCATAAATGTTGTTGGGGCATTAGTCAGCCCAAAACACATTACAAGAAATTCGTAGTGACCATAGCGGGTCCTGGATGTTGTCTTCAAAATATCAGAATCTCAAATTTTCAACTAGTGTTACCCAAATCTCAAATCAACCTTATAGAACACTCTAGCACCCTGAAGCTGGTCAAATAAGTCATCAATGCACGATAGTGAGTACTTGTTCCTAATTGTAACTTTGTTCAACTACTAATAATCAATGCACAATCGCATACTAGGTGCATCCCATGATGACACACTAAGACTAGTGAATTCCTTATCAAGTAGCTTATGAAGCTGCTCTTTCAATTCTTTCAACTCCTCTATTGTCATACGATACAGAGGAATAGAGATGGGTTGAGTGGACGGCACCAAGTCAATACCAAAATTAGGTGGCATACCCGACAAGTCCATAGGAAATACATGGAATGTTTCGTGCTATCGGGAAAGAATCAATTATAGGGATATCACTACCAACATCCTTGACAAAGGTCAGATATGCCAAACATCCCGTCTCAGTCATCCATTGACCTTCAAGTATGAAATCACTCTACTAGGAACATAATCCATAGAACCTCTCCACTTAATGCTAGGCAATCCCGGCATCGCCATTGTTACAATCACAGCGTGACAATCCAGAATAGCATGACATGGTGACAACTAATACATGCCTAATATCATGTCAAAATCAACTATGCTAAGTAGTAAAAGATCAACTTTTGTCTCCAATTCCCCAATAGTTACCAAACAAGACCTACATGCACGGTCCACAATAATAGAATCACCCATCGACATAGATACATGAATATGCATAACTAATAAATCACGGAATATATTCAAATAACGGACAAACTACAATGATACATAAGAATAAGTGGAACTAGGGTCAAATAATATGAAAGCATCCTTGTGGAACACTGAAACAATACCTATGATCACTACGTCTGAAGCAACTGCCTCTGGCCTTATGGGAAAAGCATAACATCGCGCATGTCTACCACGTGACCAACCTCGAACTTCCTGAGTCCCACCCCGAGCTGGTTGAGCGGGTGGTGAAGTAATAGGTGTAGAAGTCATATCTTGTCCTCTCTACTGAGTTGTACCTCCCACAAGGCAGGGATAATACCTCCCCACATGCCCCAACTCTTCACACTTAAAGCAACGTCGATTAGAAAAATGGCAGCGGGGACTAAATCAAACCTCGATAACTAGAATAACAACTAGAAGAACCTCCTACAGATGAACCCTGAACTGATTGAGCATGATATGAACTCTGAGCTTGGAGGGCACCGAAAGGTTACTGATCCGGTTGAGCATTGTATGAACCATGGCTAGCTGATGCATCAAGATAAAGCAGACGAGCCATTTGAGCGGGACTATAAAAACGACCCTTGTTGTAATGAGACTATAATCCATATGAGGCATTGTTGAAATCGCTTGAACTAAGAGGCCTCATGGCCTCCCTTTCCTCATGCTCCTGACTGTGTACCAATACTAAGCATCTAGCAATATCAACCACCTTGTCAAACCTCACACCCATCACAAACTCTCGAGCCGTAATGAAGCATAATCCATAGTTTAAGCCATCAATGAACCTCCTAATCCTCTCCCTCTCAGTGGGAACCAACCGTACCACTTGACAAGTCAACTCTGAAAATCTTGTATCATACTAAGTCACTGACATGCCCTCTTGGTGTTGCTACTCAAACTGCCTACGCAACTCCTATGTGCGAGTCTGTGGAACAAACTTCTCTAAGAAGAGAACTGAGAACTCATGCCATGTACGTGGTGCAATGCCAGTTGGTCTTCTCAATTCATAGGCCCGCCACCATATGTAGGCTGCCCCTATTAGCTAAAAAGAAGTAAACTGGTCTAAAAAATAACCGTCATAGGAAGGATCCGATGGCACCTGTCTATAAAATCCCAAACATGCTCTAACATTGTCCGCTAAAATCTGGCGACTTAAGCCTTCCAAACTGCTCTAGTTTCTTCTTCTCTTCATCACTAATAGGTGGACCAACCTGGGCTCGAGCAACAGCAACTGGCTAGGCTGGTAGCACTCTTGGTGTTTAGAGTCCCTAAGCTACCTACTCTAGAGTATGGGCAGTGGGAGTCTGAGTATCTCCCCCCGCCTAAGAAATGGTTGGTACAGCTGTAACTGAAACTGCATGAGTAAGGCTCATGAATACCGTCAAAATCTGGGTTGAAGCCTCCTTAAGGCCTGGAATCACAGTGGCCATAGCTGGTGCCAGAGTTGGTCCCACTAGCTCAACAACATCTGGTATATGCTCCTCTGTTGGAGTAGCTGGTGGCTCAACATGTGTTGATCTAGCTTCAGTACGAGCCGCACCTCAGCCTCTACCATGGCCCTAGCCTCTTACGACCATCGCTTATTTGTATGTGCAGCTATCCGTTGATCCAATCGCACGTGTCTTCATCATCTGTGAGAATGTAAAAATATAAGATTAGTTTCTGAAATCAACAAATTTGCACGATAAGAATACTAGAAATTAAAGATTCCTAATGGTTTAGTAGCCTCTCCAAGATAAGTATAGACGTATACATACAGATTCTCAAGACTCTACTAAACTTGATCCTGGCTCATGAGTCCTAAGGAACCTACTGCCTGATACTAACTTGTCACGACCCAAAATTTCAACCTATCGTGATGGAACCGAACACAGTTGTTAGGCAAGCCAACAATCACATAACATTAAAACATTTGAAATAAAACATGATTTAATAAACTTAAAGCGGTAAATCTCATAGATATCTGATAAAAGTAATTGATACTCTACTACAACCTTCCCAAAACCTAGTGTCAACGAGAATATGAATACCACTAAATATCAGCATAGACCAATCTAGCAATTAGTGTGTGCAGATATACCTTTATCTACACACAAAGTGTAGAGTATGCACTACTAGAAATTGGGCCTAAGACAACATTTTTATTGCAACGGTTCTTAAACCGTTGCAATATCGAGTATATTGCAATGGTTGTAACCGTTGCAATATCAAGTATATTGTAACGGTCGTAACCGTTGCAATATCAAATATATGGCAACGGTTGTAGCCGTTACATAAAGGCCTAAATCTATTGAGACAGTTTTGCAAAGAAACCGTTCCCATAGCATATAAAACGTTGCAGCATTTAAACCTATTGGAATGGTTGTAATAACCATTGCAATAGGTATATCTTTGGCCACGGTTTCTAAAAAATAAAGCCTATAGCAACGTATTAGGTTTCCCTCCCTGTTTTTTCTCTTCTAATTTCGCGAAGTATAGTTTTTATTTTAATTAGTATGTATATCCAATTAATAAGAAGAAAAAATCTAAGTCATATGCAGCGTCCCAAATACTCTTAACTCCAGCAGAAGGACACTCTTAAGCAAGGCAAATCTCTGACAATGGCGCACTCTCCGACGTCGTAGGTCTCTCATTGATTTTCTTCTATGTCTAGGTAGGAGTTTCTTCTCCAAGATTAATTGTAGACTTGTAGTTTAGTTTACTTCTCTCAATTTCTCTCACACAGTAACCCACTAACATTCGCCATATCTTTAATTGGTAAACTTTTTATTAATCAGTTGTGAGGGATAACTTTATTGTTGTTCAGTAGAAGGTGCAGCAGGTTATTCCGTCACTTTCAGTTGGTAAATCAAAGGTATGGTCTTCCTCTCGCTTTTGACAAGTTATCTTCTTTAACTTTTTAGAGTCAAAATTGACACTGATAAAGGGAGATAGAAAATGGTTTTAAAAATTTAGGGTTTGAGATTTTTGGCTACTTGTAATGAATCAATCCCATAATTATTGGGTGAGTTTGTCATGAAGTTGCCCACAAGGTGTTTGATGCTTTTCCTCAATGAATCTCTGCCACTTGTTTAAATTTCTATCATGTAAGAAATCTGGTCAATGTTGGTTGTGCAATTTCTCGGGTATTTGCCACGTTCCACTGCTATCGTTGCCAGGTTAGGTTTTCGTCAGTGGTCCGCGTCACTTTCTTCCGAGAATTTGTACTTGCTTCCCTTCAAGGTGGTGTTTTCTCTAGCAGCCTTGTTCAGAGTTGATATTCTGACAAATTTGTTAATATATTCCAATTCAAAGACCGGGTTTTCTGGTGTATGGCTTCTAGGCGGAACACTCCTTACAGTCATCTTGCTGTGGATGAAGATGAGGACTATTATGGTAGTTCTGGCAGGCGACCTGACCCTAGATTTGATTATTCACCAAAATCGTTACATAGAATTCCCTGGAAGTCTGTTGCCCTTGCTCTTTTTCTGCTCTTTCTAGGATGTCTGCTTCTCTTGCTATCATACTTCATCTTATCTTGTCATATGGGAGGAGAGCGCTTACAGGCATATGGTCTTCTTGGACTTGGAATTCTCACTTTTCTCCCTGATAAGTAAAACGTTCATCTGTTTTATATTGCTTTGGATGAGTAAGCTATAAATCTTGTTTAAGGTATTTCAAGATATCCTTGTTGAGAGTGTAGCAGTCCATTAAATCCAGAGTCATGTTACAGTTGCACCATTGTTTGGCAGTATGAATGCCAATTTGAATTAACAAGGTAACTTCCATTGAATCTGTGAGCATTTAAATTGGTGAGACAGCAAATGGTAGGACTACTTTTTATTTTATCTACCTTCTCTCTGTAGTTGCAAGAAACCCCATATCAAGGTGATTGGGCCGTGCACTTGAAAATGATCACACATATATATCATACTGTATTATAAGTGAAAAGCCCCACGTACAAAGTTAAACGACTAAAATAGCCATCAATAAGTGAACTCACTTTTAGCCCTTCATTAAAACACTACTACTTCAATATTTTTGGTCAAAAATATAAATAGACGTTTCAACTTATATATATTTTTTTCCTCCACTCGTATTTTCAGTTAAATGCTCTTTTAATTTGGAGGTAGAATTTCAGAATACAATAGTTAATGTCTAAAAGTGAAAGAATCCGTTCATTAGCTTGAACCAATAAATTAATATAGTAGTATTTATGTAGGCACAAATGCAAAGCTAATATCATTTTGTGGACAAGCAGATAGGAATTTTCAAATGTTGCCACCAACTACAGAAAGGACTCCTTGAAATTTTCATATCGATGCTTGGTCAATTTTCTCACAAGCGTCAGTATTTTTCAAAGCAAGTGATTAAAGTTTTTTCTTACTTTTGTTGGTAGATTGATGTAGGTTTCCTCTACTTGGAAAGGGGTTTATTTTATGGCATTATTTTTTGTGGCTTGAGAACTAATTAGGTTCAAAGATATATATGCATATTCTTATACTTGTTTATTCTTTCTGACTCTTCTCTTCCTCATTTTATGTTGGTGTAGACGCTCGGTAGGTATATTTTATTTCTTGTGAAGTTTTTCTCCTTGTTAGAAAATTCTCTCTTCAATTGACTTTATTTTATTATTGGAAACATATCACAATTTAATGTCTTGAGCCGAGGGTCTCCTAGAAATAGTCTCCCTACCCCGAGGGGTAGGGGTAAGGTCTGCGTACATATCATCCTCCCTAGACCCCACTTATGGGATTATACTGGGTTGTTGTTGTTATTGTTGTTGTCTCAAGAGTTCAACTGATATTCTAAAGTTTATACAGAGTAATGGAGGGAGACTATTTGTCATTTTCATATAGTTTTTAATTACGATTGTAGGATATTTTTGATAAACTGTTATTGAATTGTGTTAAAGCATCAAATATCAAGTTCAAATTAACTGAGATGTCAAAGTTGAGGTGTCATTTTCTTCAATCAAAACCAAATCTTGTATCAGGGTTTCTAAAAGTTGAAGATGAAGTAAAACTAGATAGCGTCATATATGCAAGTGAGCTCATTTTCAGGTTTCTTATTTAATCCTTGCAAGGAATAGCACCACATTTTGCGGCTGGTGCTTTCGTGGCCTCAAGGCTCATAGGGGTTTTGTTTGCAAGGCGAGCTCATTAGTCTTTCTAAATTCAAAATGTATTTGCTCTAGGTGTGGTATCTCTCATGCTCTCTATATACCCGTACTCCTTAAACAAATATCATAATTAATTATAAGGTACGTTTGGCTATTCTTTTTGTCTTTTAATTTCTTCTTTCAGCTAGTCACTTGGATATGCCACTATCCCTTGACTTTTGTGTAATTTGAATCATAAACATATACTCTAAACATATTACAATGAGAGATTTAGAGACATCTCAAATAGCATTAGTAGAAGCATATAAGTCTTTCACAAAGAAAAGTCAATTTTTTATTTTTCTGGAAGATAGTTTTTACCATTATTGTCGCAGCAAGTACTCAATGCTTCTGATCACCAAGTTTTTTTTGCATCTTTGGTTATACTATACATGCGAGTTTTCTTCAGTTATTTGCTATATGCAAGTATATTGCATGTCCTTAGCTAGCAGGATATGCTTTAAAGATCACCTTTGCATTAAGAAGGTCAACTTCAAACGGATGCAATTTATTTGTGCAATAAAGCTTGCTATCCACGGTTTTAAGTTGATAAACCTGAAATTAAAAATCCCCTTAGAGGGAAAAGCATTACAGTCGATGAGACACAAGGTTTGGCTAATCTTTTTTGCTTTTTCTTTTTTGGTCTGTAAATAATAGACCTAACATCCAAATAATAGACTTAGCATTACAGTCGATGAGACTTATCATGCCATTCAAGTCTTCAATGATGAATCTTAGAAACTTTTTTTTCCCTTAAATTGGTTTTACCAAATAGAGTTCAGCTTAGGAAAGAAAAATAGGTGGAAGTTCCAGTGACTAAATATGTTTATGGAAGATGGTACCTGCTAATGTTCAGAAGGTTGTAAAGAAATAAGAAGGTACTATTATAGCACCCTTTTATTTAATGCATCTAACTTTAAGTAAATATCTAGTGTTCGTGACATACTAGTGTTCTTTTAGGTACTGCTTATCTTAGTCTATTTATCGTCCTTAAAATAGAAAAAGAAAAGAGAAGAAAAGGTTGTTGGTTTTGCAAAATGAACAATAGTTTTTCTAGGTATGAGCTGCTGGTTTTTCAGCAGCTGCTTGTGTATCTTCCTTATGCACAACCTTCTCTCTTCCATCCTTCAAAAGAGCTATTTGTGAACCAGTATTGGACTGATCAGCAGTGAGATAAATAGCATGTTTAGCTACTGCCTCAACACCTGTAGTCATTGCCTGGTCCACTCCCAACTATTATTTGTTGATTGTTGCTAATTTTGTACTTAGCAGCAGCTGCTCGATCCTAAAATTGTTATTGTTTAACACCTGGAGTCTTTCTTTTGCTAGGTGATCGATTGACATATAACCAGCCTCTATCTTTAGCTTGATCATCGTTGCTACTGGAATTTGCAGCCACTTGGTCACATTCCTGTCCACCTTTATTTCCTTTCTGTTGCCTCGCAATTTTAACCTGCACCTTACCCTATTTCCTTAAAGTTGCAGAATTGCCTAGCTTCAACATGTGCATTGTTAAGTGTATTTGATTTCACCTCTAAAGCAGCAATGTTATCAGGCAGCTGCTCACCAGATTTATCAGAGTTGATCTTCTGACAAACATCCGTGGCATCACCTTGTAATTTTTCTACAGGTTGAACATCTTCCTCGACCTCGTCATAAACACATTGAGCTGCTGCTACTGTTTTTCTTTGTAAACTATGACAATCTATCTCCTCATGGCCTTGGCGCTTACAATTGCAACAATATGATGGGACTGTTGGAGCTTACAATGGTCTTGGCGCCTAAAAACACACATTTACTATTATTATTGATGTGATCTTATAAATTTTGTACTTCAAAATTAGTCATCTAAAAGTAGTCACAATGTAAATAGATGAACTGTTGGTTGAAGATAACCTCAATTTTCGTACTTGTTGAAGTATTGGATGAAGATGCTTATTTTTTTTTTCCTTACCATCTAAATATTGTTATCTTCTAAATATTGTTATTTCTTTTGAATTTTGTAGGTGAAGGAAATGAACAAATGGGAGATGAAAGTAGTGAAGACCTTAAAGAGTATTGATTGATCTACACCTTCAGATGTTTTGGGACTGTTCTTATTTTTGAATATTTTGTAAACTTATATGCAATTTAACTCTTGAATAGTTAGTCAATATTCTATAATATTTGGATTATACTAGTTGGATATTTTAGATGATGATTTTGTTGATGAATATAGTTTCCTTTCATGGTTTGTATAATTTCTAGTGTATTATAGTTTACTCCATTACAATAGCTCGTAAAAATTATTGCAATAGCTTGTAATAGATGTTGTAATAGCTCGAAAAATCGTTGCAATAGCTGAAATAACTGTTAGAGTATCTTGTAATGACCATTGCAATAGATCATAATAACCGTTGTTATAAATAAGCTAAACTATATCAACAAACTGTTCTAGTAGGTCTATTCCATCGGTTTTGCACCGTTACAATAGTTGTATAGCAACGGTTCATAATCGTTGCGATAGCCTTTAATAATCGTTGTATTAGGCTACAGTAAGACCGTTGCGATAGATATAGCTTGATCACGGCTACGAAACCATTGCAAAAAACTGTTGCAACAGACCAATTACAACGCCTTATCTTGCAACGAAGCCCAAACTATCGCGATAGGACTATCGCAACGGTTTTTCTATATTTGGCAACGATTTTATCAGTGTTGCCATAGTCCATTTTTCTTGTAGTGATAGTATGTGTGCAACTAACCCAATGTACACAATAAGTAAGCGAACTAACATTGGCCTTAATGCAGTGATGAGCCTAGAAGGATACAGCCAAAACCAATATAATGCCATGACTGATATAACAATGAGAATGATAGTAATAACTCATAGAAACTTCCATATTCAGCTCGTTCATGGTACATAAATTTAGACATGCTTTCAAGTTTACAATTAAAGACCCACACTTACAAGAACATATCAAATATAGCTAACATGAGAAATGGTATCTCTCTATGCCTACATGTCAAATATGCATGTCGAAAGTACGATATCGTACTGATATTTCCAAGCACTTACACCCAGAGAGTACTCAATCTATCTATCTCAATTCCTGCGTATCACACACACAATCACTCAGCACTATACGGGTGCCTGTCATCAGCCCCTCACCAAAGCAAGTGTGTGCATGTGTGTGTGTGTGTGTGTGTGTATATATATATATATATATATATATATATATATATATATATATATATATATATAAAGTGATATATAAAGTCATAAAGTCTACTGTTGCATGCAACCGAATTCACAATAGCAAATAAGCTAATATGCATGTTGTGGCGTGCAACCGCATTCACAATAATAGATAAGTTAATAAGTGCTGATGCGGCATGCATTCCGATCCATAATAACTGTCACTATCCGGCTCTCAGGCCTACCTCAATCATCAATACCTCAAGTCTCAAGGCTCACAACCTCGTACTACTTAGTCAAACAACAATAACATGTGATGTAACAGTAAATGATACTAGAGACTAAGATATGATATGCAAATGAAGGATCATGACTGAGTACATAATTGCAGTTAAAGCAAATCGCTCGAAATAACAGAAATAACCTCAGTAGGTCTTCGTGAAATAAGCACATAGCCTAAAATATGATTTATAATATGAATCACAACTCAATTACTCTAACATGTATAAATGGATAAAACAAGACTTGATATCAACATAATATATAAATCCACCCGGATCATAATTACCACAGTGCACGCTCACACTCCTGTCACCTAGCATGTGTTTCATCTAAACACAAACCACATAATACATTTTTAGGGATTTATACCCTCAGTTCCAAGTTTAGCAGTATTACTACCTCAAAGTGCGCAACTCAACCATCCAACGAACCCTTGCTTTGCGAATCGGCCTCCAAGCGACTCGAATCTAGTCACAAATATCTTAATATAATCAATACAAGCTATAAGAATAGATTCCATGTGATAAAGCTAAGTTCTTTAACCAAATTAAAGTCAACCTAAAAAATCAACTCGGGGACCACGCCTTGGAACCCAACAAAATTTACAAACTCCGAATACCCATTAAATTACGAGTCCACTCATACCAAAATTATCCAATTCTGACAACAAATTGATCCTAAAATCACCAAATCTTACTCTCCAATGCATAGAACAAAAATCCCCCAAAATTTACATTAAACACACATAACATAGGTGTAAAAATCAATGGGTATTCAATATTAATGGACAAAAGTGATCAAAATTCGCTTACCTCTTCAACATAGGTAGAGATTTCTCCAATATTCCCCTTAGCACGAACTTCAAAACCCCAAAAATGAGAAAATCAACATAAACCTTCGATTTTAAACACTACCCAGCAATCTCACTTGTAGGGCTCAACAAATGCACTTGTTGTTATGCTATTGCAGGTCCTCTTCTACTATCCAAGTTCCGCACCAGCAAAAATTCTGCGCTTCTACGACTCTAGCTCTCCTGTCTCAGACCCGTTTCTGTTGAACTTCTTGCGCACATGCGGGTTCGCAGATGTGGAAATTGCTTTGCATATGCGCCCTCTCCTCATCCTAGCTAGCCTGTGCACAAACGGTCTTCCTGTCGCTTATGTGGCTCCATACCTGTGGCCCCCATTCTCGCAGGTGCGTCACACTAGACATCAGAGAAATTCAGCCATGTTCCTAAGTCCAAAAAAATCCAAAATCAATCTTTCTATTGCAAACTGGAGCAAAACATTTTTTTCGTTTTGTTGTTTTGATTGCAGGCTCCCACTTGGATAATGAGGGAAGACATTTCAAAGTTCATTTCATAGTCATTTCACATTTCAAGTCAGTAGCAGGAACCCACATGGAGAACGACGAAAGTTCATTTCAGAGTCATTTCATATTTCAAATCAGTAGCAGGCACCCACCTGGAGAACGATGGAAGTCATTTAAGAATTTAATTCAAGTTAGAAGTAGCAGAATTTCGCTGCAAGAATGTGAGTCAACAGCCTGAGGTGACCAACAGAAGTAGTCTCAATTCAAAATAAAAAAAGAAAAAAGAAAGTGAATCCAAAATGCAGAAGCAAAAAAAATATGTGAACTACTCAAGACCTGGTTGAAGTCACGAGCGCTACATGTCCAGTCTTTATTTGAAAAGCTGAATAATAATGAACTAGCACCTGCAACTAGCAAGCATCAATGTTCAAATCTAAAGTCTGGATGAAGAACCATTCAAGAATAAAGAATAAGCTTCAGAAGACTTATAGATAGGAATCTTGTAACTCATAATTGCCAGACTTAGTTAGTCTTTTTTTAATTTTTAGATTTTGATGTAATAACAAGACCGCGGATCGGAACCTCAACGGAACGACACCTCGATCGGCTATCCACCTCAGTATACTCCATCTTCTAATTCACTTATGAACTACACGTGACATGATTCCTTTATAGCCAAGCATATGTAGGCAACTCAGATACGAGGGCTCGGTCACATTCTGTTCCTTTCTCTTAGTTTTTAGTCTCTCTAAATAAGGGTCGGTCAAAAACTTGTCTTGTCATTCTTTGTATGAAAACACTTCGTATTTCCATACAAAGAGGGGCAGTTGTAGACATGTGATTTTTAACTCTACCCAAGATTTTACATATTTTATCATCTAAATACTTGCTTTAGGTCTAATTTAGTTGTTTTAGCTAATTTTTTCTCTTTTATATTATTTTTATCATAAAATTGAATGAATAAAAAATTATCCCATATTTCTCTATTTAATTCACGTATTAGATACTATTAGAATGATACATTACTTTGAACTTATTTTTATTTTATTTTAATATAATCTTTGAATATGCCAACAATAGTTTCAACTTTAACTTTTAGTTTTATTTTAAATATAATAATTTATTAATATCGATTAAGAGTTATTTTAAATCTTGTCATAAGTATTTTTAAAAAACAAATTAAATTTTCAACATTTCCCTAGCCTAATTTGTAAATTTAGAGCCCAATTCAACCCTAGCCCATGCTTTAGACAAGACCATAAAAAAAACCTAGAACCCTTTAGGCAGTCGCTGCAATGGTTGGAGCAGCACCCCCCATCGGCGACCTTTTCTTCTGTACCAAAAAGAACTCACCGTTGTCGCTGCTCTCAACGAGATCAGCCGCCGCCTAGCCCTAACGTCCTAAAACTCGCCGATAAACACCTCCATCCGCTAGCCCCCATCCCACAAATGACCTCACAACACCAGCGACACTATTCTTCTTCTTCTTCTTCTTCTACAAACACGAAACAACCACCACCTGTAATCCTCCAACTCGTCGCTCCCTTAACACCCAATGCCATAATCCAGCGAGTTTGGCGTTGCTGCTATCTCTCTCTCCTCGTAAATGTCGTGCGCCACCCCTTCTTCTCATTCCCTTCTCCCCACAGCCGCTGTTCTGTTTATTCGCTGAAGTGGTGTTCTTGGAAATGAATGTCTCAGGCCGGCGTAGCATTATTTGTGTGTGCGTTCGTTAGAAAATGCTTTTTCAGCAATTTTCTATGCTCTACTGCACCGTTTATCATTTTCTGGTTATGTTGTACTTTGGTTAAGTTTTTCAGCGATTTCCCGTCGTTCTTTTTCGAAAATACCGTCTTTTGCTCATTTGCGATCATCTTCAGTCATCGATTGGCATTTTAATTTCAAGCGAGTTCCGAGTTCGTCGAAAGTCGTAGTCCGAGGTTTCCGGGTATATTCGTGATTCTTGCTTGAGCGTCAATTACTGTATTTGTTTGTTATTGTGTTATCTACCAGCTTCCATTGTCATATTTGTTCGTTCGAGCCAAGAAAAATTAATTGACAAAGGTCATCTTTTGAGGTCCATTTTCAACTCTTATGCCTTAAATTTGTTCTTGTTTGCTATTGTGTGAATGAATTGGCACTACTTTCCTTGAATGCATTCTGTTGATGTGAATTTCACATGGGTTTGCAATTTTCTTTAGATTTCATTTTATTCTTATTTTTAATGTTGATTTAGAGCTTGAATGTAACTTTAAAACCTAAGTGAAATTGATGTTTGAATTTGGTAATTTTGCTAATTAGAATATGAAATTATTCTGCTGGGATCATGCTGACTTGATGAGTATAGTCTGTGGCTAAACCTCATTGTTTGAGTCAATCGGATCATCCGGCAATGACATTAAAAGTTGGAGTTTGACCTTAACCATGAATCCGGCATAACGACTAACTTTAACCGTTTTATTACTTTATGTAATTAATTCGATAGGAGCATGTTTAGGCCGACCACACTTGAATATGCAAGTCCTAGGATTTCGTTAGTTTTGAGGTTAGAGGTCTTTTCCTAAATTAAGTTCATCCGGGGAATGCCCCGAAAGATCTGTATATAATTTATTATCCGGCGTATGCCCCAAAGTACATGTAATTGAAGGGCAGAGATTGGATGATGTGAGGAAGCGTAGTATAGAATGTTAATATTTTCTTTTATTTTTATCTCTTTTTAGGTGGCACGACCTCGAGCCTCTTGTGTGTTTATTCTTATTTGCCTCAATTAGAATATCCCTTAAAGCCAGTTTGATTATGTGTGCACCGTACCGGTTACGAGACTTGGGAAGTACCTAACACCTTCTGTTTGAGTCAAATGAACCCCCTTACCCAAATTTCTGGTGCGGAATTTGTTTTGCAGTCCAAAGTGTTTTAAAGGAAAAAAATTCTTTTTAGAAAACGATGAACTGTAACACCGAAATTAAATGTCAGATGGTGACTTTGAGTTAATCCTTTTGAGCACGAATTTTTGTCACTTTCTAATTGAAAATCCGTTTGAGCTTCACAAAATCTTTTTAATATTTTTAAGAGAGTTAGTGAGGTTGTAAAAAAAGGGGTGTGACAGTTACTCTGTCGAGGCGAACGACCTGGTCTCATAAGATTGTGCTGCATGACGCCGCCCATGTGAACGACTCAATCCCATAAGAGTATTGCTTTGGCATTAAATCCAATCCCATTAGAATCTGATGGGTCACCAACCCCACTCACGAATATACATGTGACTTATAAAATTGAAGAAAAACTATCAGACGAATATGCACAACACGGAAGAATCTGTAAAAAAGGTATAATTTCCACGGCTAATCAATTAGCTTGTCAAATATCTAAAACAGGAAGTCCAATACTCTAAACGAGTTTAGTGTTCGACTAAATGTAAATCTAAGCATTTAAATAGGAAAGAATAACTCCAATAGTACAATTAAAATATGGCGTGAGTCCTAGTCTACTAGGACATAATTAGGAATTCTGGCATATACACGGATACTCGTCACCTCATATGTGCGTAATTATCATAACATGTAGCACATAATAAATATAACACCTACGGGGTAAAATTCCCTTCACAAGATTCGCCATGAGACTTGCCTTGCTCCAAAATCTGATAACTAGCTCCAACGCCGCTCTAAGTCCTCAAACCGATGCCCAGCGATCCAAAACTAATCAAACAATGTGCAAACAAATAGGTACTCCAATACTCGTAATTTAATAATTTTTAACAATTCTCATCTCCACTCGAAAAGTCAACATAATCAACCCCGGGCAATGTGCCGGATTTCAAAAATTATTGAAAAAGATATTACCCATAACTAATATAGTTTATATTCAAAAAATTATCCAATTTCATCCATGAATTGACTCTTATATCAAGAATTTACCATTTCTCAACTTTCGGGCTCAAAATTTCAATTTTACAATTCAAATACGGATAAAAGTAATAACCAACAGAAATAATCATTAAAAACTATCGAAATAATTTTTAAGTATTTATCCACTTGTTGAGACGAGAACAATGCAATAAAAATCAATCCAATCGAAGCGCTAGAACAAAAGTTATGCTCAAAATACTAAAATGTTCGGTCTAACCATTTATAATACTGCCCAGTTGATTTTTGTTCTTCGCTTTCATGGGAAACTTTCACGTTGCGAAGAGCAAATTTTCACGTTGACGGTCAGACAAGAATTACTTATTCGCGTTAGCGGAACCCCCTTTTGTATTCGCGAAGAACAAAAGTTGGCACTAGAAATCAGCAATGTTTCCCGACACGAAAATATGCATAAATTCGATGATTCTTATTGCTATGATTCTGTAATTATGATACGGAGAAAATTGTATAATCTTATCAGAAATTAAAGGTTGTTTTCTCAAAATGGTATCCTTTATGCCCAATGAATGATGCTGAAACATCAAATAAAAGCGTGTCACAACTCAAACACAACTGAAAAATACCCGAGGCCCCTGGGATCCTGTTCAATCACACTAACCAGCTCCAAAATATAATAGAACCTATTTGAGGCCTCAAATCATACAAACAACATAAAAAATATGAATCGCACATCAATTCAAGCCTAATGAACTAGTGAACTTTTAAACTTCTAAAACTCATGCCCAACGACACCAAATCAATCCGGAATGATCTCAAATTTTGCATGCAAGTCCCAAATGACACAATGGACCTATAACAACTATGAGAAATACAATTCAGGTCTGATATTATTAAAGTCAACTCTCAGTCAAACCTATCAACCTTCTAAACCTTCAATCCTCCAACTTTTACCAAATAGCATCAAATCAACCAACAGACCTTCAAATCCAAATTCGAACATACGCCTAAGTTCAAAATTATCATCTGCACCTAACAGAACTGTCAAAACTCTGATATGAAGTTGTTTGCTCAAAAGTCAAATCTTGGTCAATTCTTCCAACTTAATGCTTCCGAATTGAGAATTATTTTTCCAAACCAACCCCGATCTTCCTGAAAATCTAATCCGATAATACCTGCAAGTCATAATGCATGAACTGAAGCTACTCAAAGACTCAAACCGCTGAACGACATGCTAGAGCTCAAAGCGACAGGTCGGGACGTTAGAATCAACAAATAAACTTTCTTCCTCTAGTAAATGTATATTCATATTTCTATAAATTAAAATTTTCCTTTAAATTTTTTTTCTTATTCATCGTTTTAAAAGAAATTCTTCTAATTCATCTAAGCTCTAACTCAATTAAAACTGTTTTTATTTGGAATGTAGCCAAGATAGAATCATTTTGTATAGAAATACATAAAAAAAAAAATAACTCATCTATCTCGATTAAATTATTTCAAAATTCACTAATTTGTGTTACAATACTTTACTAGTTAAAGAAATATAAGAGTTACACGGACACCAACATTTTCAAAGGTACAACATTGTTGATTAGCTCAGTCTTAACAGTGTGGTGTCTTTTAGCACATGAATAAAACAAAAAACCCACACGCCATCCGGTTCTGGACACGCTTTCATATAATAAAGACTCTTACTGTTGGCATATTTGGGGGGTGGTGGGGGTGGCGTGGGGGTAGGGGTGGGGGTGCTATTCATATTTATTCAGTTCGAACAAAGTTAAGTAAATACACGTTTTTTAAGTTTATGGGTGACTATTCATATGTTTCTCTTCACAAGTGGAAATGCAAAATTCTACCGACCCACTCATAATTATTCAATTCTTAACTAAATCCACGTTTGTCCCATCCTTGTTAATTTTAATCCATATTTTTTGTCTTCATTAGTGCAAAAGCAAAATTCAACGCTGCAATTTAATAACAAAACTACTCACGATCCTTAGCTTTTTTGGTCTTTGCTCTAATAGTTTTTTTATTGTTATATCCTTCCCTTGTGAATCATATGAAAATTAATAGTACTGCAATTAATTTAATCATAAGAAAGCCTTCTTAAAGTGGGACCACTTCATGTCGTGAAACAAATCATTGTTGTTTCTCAATTATAAATAGCAGGTTAAGGATCTCATCACTGCAAGAGGTCCAAAAATCCAAACCTTAGTAGAAGAAGAAAACCTTCAGCCTGAGCAGCAGACTACTCCAACTTAGTATCCATATTGCTTGAAAAAAAGAATGGAACATCAAGGATTAAGCACCACTATGAGGAGAATCCTCCTGTTGATTAACTGTTTAATACTAGCTGTAGGTATCTGCGGTGGGCCTCTAATGATGCGTCTATATTTTGTTGTGGGAGGTTCAAGAGTATGGTTTAGCAGTTGGTTACAAACTGCTGGATGGCCGTTCACCCTTATACCTCTTGCTATCCTATATTTCTATCGTCGAAAAACCGAAGGCGCTAATGCCAAGTATTACATGATAACACCCAGAATTTTCATCGCATCATTCATCATTGGCGTTGTCACTGGTCTAGATGATTTTCTCTATTCGTGGGGCGGGTCAAAACTTCCCGTGTCAACCTCTTCACTTCTTCTTGCTGCTCAACTTGCCTTCACGGCAATAGGTGCTTTCTTCATAGTGAAGCTGAAATTCACACCCTACTCTATCAATGCAGTGGTTCTGCTTACAGTTGGTGCTGTTTTATTAGGTATTCGATCTAATGGTGATCGGCCGGAGGGTGTGACAAGTAGAGCTTATATTCTTTGTTTTATGATGACACTTCTGGCAGCAGCTTTATATGGAGCCATTTTGCCTTGTATTGAGTTGATTTACTTGAAGGCAAAGCAAGCTATTACTGCAACATTAGTATTGGAGATTCAAATGGTCATGTGTTTTGCTGCTACAGCTTTTTGCACTGTTGGAATGATCGTCAATAACGACTTTCAGGTATTCCCCCACCCCCCCACCCATCCCTAAACTCATCAATTTATCTTACACTATTCATTTGCAGGTTTAAATTTTTTGAATTACTTTTTTTACACAATGGTTATTTACAAGAAAATTAGAGGTAAATTTTACGAGATAACCTCATAAAAAACTTTACAGTTTAAAGATAATTAATTTGAATCATTTTTAGTATTTGTCCATTTCAAATAAAATTACAGAGTTCTGCATTTAAAAGTATTTAACTTTAAATTTATTATTAATTTTACCCTTAATAATAAGCTTTTTATAACTCCACAATATTATGTAAGTTTAAACTCACAAGTTTGAAAGTCTTAAAGACACTCAAATTTTATAAAATATGTTGAAGATCCAAGATTTATAAATTTATTTTTCTTAAACTTCGAGTCAAGACACAAATTATGTCACATGTATTAAAATCGAGATTGAAAAATATTTATCTTTTGTTTCAATTAGCTATATCCGAAAGGCCTTCAAATGAGAAATCTATCAACTTCTCTTTAGGTGACGATCT
The DNA here is from genome assembly GCA_034376525.1 of Nicotiana benthamiana. Lineage (NCBI taxonomy): Eukaryota > Viridiplantae > Streptophyta > Magnoliopsida > Solanales > Solanaceae > Nicotiana > Nicotiana benthamiana. The sequence goes on from CM067328.1 coordinate 47,244,834, forward strand.
ATTGGCTTTCACCAACGAGCAATAGTCCATGTTTTAGGATTTCTTATACTCGTTGGGACTTAGGAACCTCTCACTTTCTTTTCTTTTTGTCTTTTCATTTATTTCTCCTCATTTTATTTCCCATAAAGTTTTCTGATTTAGTGACAAGAGAAAACTAAAGCCTGTAAGAGTTGTGAGTTTGACATTAGCTGTAGGACATTAATGAAGGAACTAGCTCGACTCCCTAAATTATTCATATCCCACATATACGGATGAAGACTCTTTTGTCATGGAATACATATTTTTAAATTGATTAAGATATTTTGCGTACATGATGCATTATATCAAAATTTGAATATGTCAAAAATGTATGAAAACTGGAGCAGCATCAGATTTGATCATATTTACCTAAAAATATGATGTTCATAGATACTTCCTGGGTTTAACTTTGTTTTTGCTATCTCACTAAAGAGGAAGGATTAAGATATTGATTGAAATTTGCAGGCAATATCAAGGGAGGCAAAACAATATAACCTCGGAGAAGCTAGATATTATACAGTGATAATATGGACTACTATTATTTGGCAGTGCTTCTTTGTGGGTGTCATTGGAGTCATTTACTGCTCTTCTTCTTTGATGTCCGGGGTTATGATCGCAGTTTTACTTCCTGTTACTGAGATATTAGCAGTAGTTTTTTTTAGGGAAAATTTTTCAGGTGAAAAGGGCCTTGCTCTTTTTCTTTCTCTTTGGGGTTTCGTCTCATACTTTTACGGAGAATTCAGGCAAACAAAGAAGGAGAAGAACAAAAGTCCAAAAATTGAGATGACAACAACTTATACTGAGTCTGTTTAATTTACTAAGTCTGTCTGATTTACTATTCACGGCTATAAAGATAAATAGTTTGTATTTTTTGTAGAAAATAATGTGCTTTATATTTCTATAATACCTACTTTTCGTTTCTATAAAATTTCTGACATTCCTTAAATTTGCAATACGACACTTTGAAAGATTGCATTTGCCAGTAAATGATCATTAATTTCCATGACTTATTCATCTATACAATTATTTGACAACACAATTAAATACTAATTAAGGAAAAAGAGTTTGATGGATACCCCTCGTATTGCATAACTAATGTTTTAAAAAATACTGGACCATTGGTTATCAACTTTCGTCTAGGAGTTCGAAAATAAATATCAACGAGTTGTGAACCGTCAATAAAATCACTTAAGTAACTTCTTTCTACTCAAAGTAAAGGCAAACGTCTTTCAAATTAAATCAGTATGTTTCCATTTAAAAAAAAATAAAGGCACTTCAATTTTTCAAAAGTTACAAATGGACAAGACAGCTAATTATATATATCATGACACCCTAAACCAAAAACAATGTTACTTTTAATTTAGACCAAATTCGAAAAAGGAAGAAAAAAAATACCAATTTTTACATCGACGTAGCATAGAGTTTCTTCTCCCTCAACGTCTGTAATACAACTCCCAGATATTGCTCATGCTCCTCCTGCATGAATACACTAGTATATCTTATGGATTATAATAAGTAGCGGAAACAATCCCACTATCAAAATCACATGTAATTTAGACAACTAGCGTAAACGAGATTTCACGGGTTACCTCTTGAAGCGTGAACATATCTCTTCTACCATGTGAGCCTTCAGTTCCATAACTTCTCAATAGAATCTCCATCACCCGCACAATCGTGATCCTCGAACGTTCCACGGTCTTCTACTGTGTTACCCAAATAGTACCGGAAATAGCAACTTCGTGTGGGCGAAATTTCTAGGAAAACTTGGCTGAAAATTTCAGCCACCATGTACCTTCCTTCTAGGTGGAAAACCTTATGTATATATAGCACAAGTTTTTAGGGTTAAGACCCTTTTCTAAAACCTGTTGGGTTTTCTTTTCCATAAGAAAAAGAATTCCTTTATTTTCTATTATTTAGGCATAGTAGAGACCACGGACTATACTTATAAGAACCGATGATTTAATCTTTCGTGCATAAGATAAACTCTATACACTAAATCATCTACTATATAAGAAAAGGACACAGACAATTATATGATCTATTTAAAACTTTATTAAAACTGAATAAATAATTATTTCATAATAAATACTATATCTAAGCCAAACCCATGATTAATAGTATATATCCCAACAATATCATCAATGAATACTAAAAGAATCAAGACATAGCTAGAATATAATGTTTATCAGATGCATAAATGTTGTTGGGGCATTAGTCAGCCCAAAACACATTACAAGAAATTCGTAGTGACCATAGCGGGTCCTGGATGTTGTCTTCAAAATATCAGAATCTCAAATTTTCAACTAGTGTTACCCAAATCTCAAATCAACCTTATAGAACACTCTAGCACCCTGAAGCTGGTCAAATAAGTCATCAATGCACGGTAGTGAGTACTTGTTCCTAATTGTAACTTTGTTCAACTACTAATAATCAATGCACAATCGCATTCTAGGTGCATCCCATGATGACACACTAAGACTAGTGAATTCCTTATCAAGTAGCTCATGAAGCTGCTCTTTCAATTCTTTCAACTCCTCTATTGTCATACGATACAGAGGAATAGAGATGGGTTGAGTGGACGGCACCAAGTCAATACCAAAATCAGGTGGCATACCCGACAAGTCCATAGGAAATACATATGGAATGTTTCGTGCTATCGGGAAAGAATCAATTATAGGGGTATCACTACCAACATCCTTGACAAAGCTCAGATATGCCAAACATCCCATCTCAGTCATCCATTGACCTTCAAGTATGAAATCACTCTACTAGGAACATAATCCATAGAACCTCTCCACTTAATGCTAGGCGATCCCGGCATCGCCATTGTTACAATCACAGCGTGAAAATCCAGAATAGCATGACATGGTGACAACTAATACATGCCTAATATCATGTCAAAATCAACTATGCTAAGTGGTAAAAGATCAACTTTCGTCTCCAATTCCCCAATAGTCACCAAACACGACCTATACGCACGGTCCACAATAATAGAATCACCCATCGACATAGATACATGAATGTGCATAACGAATAAATCACGGAATATATCCAAATAACGGACGAACTACAATGATACCTAAGAATAAGTGGAACTAGGGTCAAATAATATGAAAGCATCCTTGTGGAACACTGAAACAATACCTATGATCACTACGTCTGAAGCAACTGCCTCTGGCCTTATGGGAAAAGCATAACATCGCGCATGACTACCACGTGACCAACCTCGAACTGCCTGAGTCCCACCCCGAGCTGGTTGAGCGGGTGGTGAAGTAATAGGTGTAGAAGTCATATCTTGTCCTCTCTATTGAGTTGTACCTCCCACAAGGCAGGGATAATACCTCCCCACATGCCCCAACTCATCACACTTAAAGCAACGTCGATTAGAAAAATGGCGGCAGGGACTGAATCAAACCTCGAGAACTATAATAACAACTAGAAGAACCTGCTACAGACAAACCCTGAACTAATTGAGCACAATATGAACTCTGAGTTTGGAGGGCACCGAAAGGTTACTGATACGGTTGAGCACTGTATGAACCATGGCTAGCTGATGCATCAAAATAAAGCGGACGAGCCATTTGAGCGTGACTATAAAGACGACACTTGTTGTAACAGTACTATAATCTAGATGAGGCATTGTGGAAATCGATTGAACTAAGATGCCTCATGGCCTCCCTTTCCTCATGCTCCTGACTGTGTACCAATTCTAAGCATCTAGCAATATCAACCACCTTGTCAAACCTCACACCCATCACAAACTCTTGAGCCATAATGAAGTATAATCCATAGTTTAGACCATCAATGAACCTCCTAATCCTCTCCTTCTCAGTGGGAACCAAACGTACCACTTGACAAGTCAACTCTGAAAATCTTGTCTCATACTAAGTCACTGACATGCCGTCTTGGTGTTGCTACTCAATATGCCTACGCAACTCCTATGTGCGAGTGTATGGAACAAACATCTCAAATAAGAGAACTGAGGACTCATGCCATGTACGTGGTGCAATGCCAGATGGTTTTGTCAATTCATAGGCCCGCCACCATATGTAGGATGGCCCTATTAGGTAAAAAGTAGTAAATGAAACTCCACTGGTCTAAAAAATAGCTGCCATAGGAAGGATCCGATGGCACCTGTCTATAAAATCCCGAACATGCTCTAAAATTGTCCGCTAAAATCTGGAGACTTAAGCCTTCCAAACTGCTCTAGTTTCTTCTTCTCTTCATCACTAATAGGTGGATCAACCTGGGCTCGAGCAGCAGCAACCGGCTGGGCTGGTAGCACCCTTAGTGTTTAGAGTCCCTAAGCTACCTACTCTAGAGTATGGGCAGTGGGAGTCTGAGTATCTCCCCCCGCCTAAGAAGTGGTTGGTACAGCTGTAACTGAAACTGCATGAGTAAGGCTCGTGAATACTGTCAAAATCTGGGCTGAAGCCTCCTTAAGGCCTGGAATCACAATGGGCATAACTGGTGCATGAGCTGGTCCCACTAGCTCAACAACATCTGGTATATGCTCCTTTGTTGGAGCAGCTGGTGGCTCAGCATGTGTTGATCTAGCTTCAGTACGAGCCACACCTCAGCCTCTACCATGGCCCCGGCCTCTCACGACCCTCGCTTATGGTATGGGCGGCTATCTGTTGATCCAATCGCACGTGTCCTTATCATCTGTGAGAGAATGTAAAAATATAAGTTTAGTTTCTGAAATCAACAAAGTTGCACAGAAAGAATACTAGAAATTGAAGATTCCAAATGGTTCAGTAGCCTCTCCAAGATAAGTATAGACGTATACATATAGATTCCCAAGACTCTACTAAACTTGATCCTGGCTCATGAGTACTAAGGAACCTACTGCCCTAATACTAACTTGCCACGACCCAAAATTTCAACCTATCATGATGGAACCGAACACAGTTGTTAGGCAAGCCAACAATCACATAACATTAAAACATTTGAAATAAAACATGATTTAATAAACTCAAAGCGGTAAATCTCATAAATATCTTATGAAAGTAACTGATACTCTACTACAACCTTCCCAAAACCTTGTGTCAACGAGAATATGAATACCACTAAATATCAGCATAGACCAAAACTCTAGTATAACTGTCTAAGTAATAGAACATTACTAAATACAATAAAAGGAAATAGAATTAAGGTATGCGGGCGTCATACCAGTTATCTCAAAGTCTCCGAGCATGTACTAACAGCAATCTAGCAATCAGTGTGTCCAGATATACCTTTATCTACACACGAAGTGTAGAGTATACACTACTAGAAATTGGGCCTATGGCAACAGGTTATTTCGTCACTTTTAGTTGGTAAATCAAAGGTATGGTCTTCCTCTCGCTTTTTAACTTTTTAGAGTCAAAATTGACACTGATAAAGGGAGATAGAAAATGGTTTTAAAAATTTAGGGTTTGAGATTTTTGGCTACTTGTAATGAATCAATCCCATAATTATTGGGTGAGTTTGTCATGAAGTTGCCCACAAGGTGTTTGATGCTTTTCCTCAATGAATCTCTGCCACTTGTTTAAATTTCTATCATGTAAGAAATCTGGTCAATGTTGGTTGTGCAATTTCTCGGGTATTTGCCACGTTCCACTGCTATCGTTGCCAGGTTAGGTTTTCGTCAGTGGTCCGCGTCACTTTCTTCCGAGTATTTGTACTTGCTTCCCTTCAAGGTGGTGTTTTCTCTAGCAGCCTTGTTCAGAGTTGATATTCTGACAAATTTGTTAATATATTCCAATTCAAAGACCGGGTTTTCTGGTGTATGGCTTCTAGGCGGAACACTCCTTACAGTCATCTTGCTGTGGATGAAGATGAGGACTATTATGGTAGTTCTGGCAGGCGACCTGACCCTAGATTTGATTATTCACCAAAATCGTTACATAGAATTCCCTGGAAGTCTGTTGCCCTTGCTCTTTTTCTGCTCTTTCTAGGATGTCTGCTTCTCTTGCTATCATACTTCATCTTATCTTGTCATATGGGAGGAGAGCGCTTACAGGCATATGGTCTTCTTGGACTTGGAATTCTCACTTTTCTCCCTGATAAGTAAAACGTTCATCTGTTTTATATTGCTTTGGATGAGTAAGCTATAAATCTTGTTTAAGGTATTTCAAGATATCCTTGTTGAGAGTGTAGCAGTCCATTAAATCCAGAGTCATGTTACAGTTGCACCATTGTTTGGCAGTATGAATGCCAATTTGAATTAACAAGGTAACTTCCATTGAATCTGTGAGCATTTAAATTGGTGAGACAGCAAATGGTAGGACTACTTTTTATTTTATCTACCTTCTCTCTGTAGTTGCAAGAAACCCCATATCAAGGTGATTGCGCCGTGCACTTGAAAATGATCACACATATATATCATACTATATTATGAGTGAAAAGCTCCACGTACAAAGTTAAACGACTAAAATAGCCATTTAAAGACTACTACTTCAATATTTTTGGTACAAAAATATAAATAGATGTTTCAACTTATCTTTTTTTTTCCTCCACTCGTATTTTCGATTAAATGCTCTTTTAATTTGGAGGTAGAATTTCAGAAGACAATAGTTAATGTCTAAACGTGAAAGAATCCGTTCATTAGCTTGAACCAATAAATTAATATAGTAGTATTTATGTAGGCACAAATGCAAAGCTATTATCATTTTTTGGACAAGCAGAAAGGAATTTTCCAATGTTGCCACCAACTACAGAAAGGACTCCTTGAAATTTTCATATCGATGTTTGGTCAATTTTCTCACAAGCGTCAGTATTTTTCAAAGCAAGTGATTAAAGTTTTTTCTTACTTTTGTTGGTAGATTGATGTAGGTTTCCTCTACTTGGAAAGGGGTTTATTTTATGGCATTATTTTTTGTGGCTTGAGAACTAATTAGGTTCAAAGACATATATGCATATTCTTATACTTGTTTATTCTTTCTGACTCTTCTCTTCCTCGTTTTTTGTTGGTGTAGACGCTCGGTAGGTATATTTTATTTCTTGTGAAGTTTTTCTCCTTGTTAGAAAATTCTCTCTTCAATTGACTTTATTTTATTATTGGAAACATATCACAAGGCCCCGAGGGGTAGGGGTAAGGTCTGCGTACATATCATCGTCCGTAGACCCCACTTATGGGATTATACTGGGTTGTTGTTGTTATTGTTGTTGTCTCAAGAGTTCAACGGATATTCTAAAGTTTATACAGAGTAATGGAGGGAGACTATTTGTCATTTTCGCATAGTTTTTAATTACGATTGTAGGGTATTTTTGATAACCTATTATTGAATTGTGTTAAAGCATCAAATATCAAGTTAAAATTAACTGAGATGTCAAAGTTGAGGTGTCATTTTCTTCAATCAAAACCGAATCTTGTATTAGAGTTTCTAAAAGTTGAAGATGAAGAAAAACTAGATAGCCTCTTATATGTAAGTGAGCTCATTTTCAGGTTTCTTATTTAATCCTTGCAAGGAATAGCACCACATTTTGCGGCTGGTGCTTTCATGGCCTCAAGGATCATAGGGGTTTTGTTTGCAAGGCGAGCTCATTAGTCTTTCTAAATTCAAAATGTATTTGCTCTAGGTGTGGTATCTCTCATGCTCTCTATATACCCGTACTCCTTAAACAAATATCATAATTAATTATAAGGTACGTTTGGCTATTCTTTTTGTCTTTTAATTTCTTCTTTCAGCTAGTCACTTGGATATGCCACTATCCCTTGACTTTTGTGTAATTTGAATCATAAACATATACTCTAAACATATTACAATGGGAGATTTAGAGACATCTCAAATAGCATTAGTAGAAGCATATAAGTCTTTCACAAAGAAAATTCAATTTTTTATTTTTCTGGAAGATAGTTTTTACCATTATTGTCGCAGCAAGTACTCAATGCTTCTGATCACCAAGATTTTTTTGCATCTTTGGTTATACTATACATGCGAGTTTTCTTCAGTTATTTGCTATATGCAAGTATATTGCATGTCCTTAGCTAGCAGGATATGCTTTAAAGATCACCTTTGCATTAAGAAGGTCAACTTCAAACGGATGCAATTTACTTGTGCAATAAAGCTTGCTATCCACGGTTTTAAGTTGATAAACCTGAAATTAAAAATCCCCTTAGAGGGAAAAGCATTACAGTCGATGAGACACAAGGTTTGGCTAATCTTTTTTGCTTTTTCTTTTTTGGTCTGTAAATAATAGACCTAACATCCAAATAATAGACTTAGCATTACAGTCGATGAGACTTATCATGCCATTCAAGTCTTCAATGATGAATCTTAGAAACTTTTTTTTCCCTTAAATTGGTTTTACCAAATAGAGTTCAGCTTAGGAAAGAAAAATAGGTGGAAGTTCCAGTGACTAAATATGTTTATGGAAGATGGTACCTGCTAATGTTCAGAAGGTTGTGAAGAAATAAGAAGGTACTATTATAGCACCCTTTTATTTAATGCATCTAACTTTAAGTAAATATCTAGTGTTCGTGACATACTAGTGTTCTTTTAGGTACTGCTTATCTTAGTCTATTTATCGTCCTTAAAATAGAAAAAGAAAAGAGAAGAAAAGGTTGTTGGTTTTGCAAAATGAACAATAGTTTTTCTAGGTATGAGCTGCTGGTTTTTCAGCAGCTGCTTGTGTATCTTCCTTATGCACAACCTTCTCGCTTCCATCCTTCAAAAGAGCTATTTGTGCACCAGTAGTGGACTGATCAGCAGTGAGATAAATAGCATGTTTAGCTACTGCCTCAACACCTGTAGTCATTGCCTGCTCCACTCCAACTATTATTTGTTGATTGTTGCTAAGTTTGTACTTAGCAGCAGCTGCTCGATCCTAAAATTGTTATTGTTTAACACCTGGAGACTTTCTTTTGCTAGGTGATCGAGTGACATATAACCAGCCTCTATCTTTTGCTTGATCATCGTTGCTACTGGAATTTGCAGCCACTTGGTCACATTCCTGTCCACCTTTATTTCCTTTCTGTTGCCTCGCAATTTTAACCTGCACCTTAGCCTATTTCCTTAAAGTTGCAGAATTGCCTAGCTTCAGCATGTGCATTGTTAAGTGTATTTGATTTCACCTCTAAAGCAGCAATGTTATCAGGCGGCTGCTCACCAGATTTATCAGAGTTGATGACAAACATCCGTGGCATCACCTTGTAATTTTTCTACAGGTTGAACATTATCCTCGACCTCGTCATTAACACATTGAGCTGCTGCTACTGTTTTTCTTTGTAAACTATGACAATCTATCTCCTCATGGCCTTGGCGCTTACAATGGCAACAATATGATGGGACTGTTGGCGCTTACAATGGTCTTGGCGCCTAAAAACACACATTTACTATTATTATTGATGTGATCTTATAAATTTTGTACTTCAAAAATTAGTCATCTAAAAGTAGTCACAATGTAAATAGATGAACTGTTGGTTGAACACCTCAATTTTCGTACTTGTTGAAGTATTGGTTGAAGATGCTTATTTTTTTCCTTACCCTCTAAATATTGTTATCTTCTAAATATTGTTATTTCTTTTGAATTTGTAGGTGAAGAAAAGGAACAAATGGGAGATGAAAGTAGTGAAGACCTTAAAGAGTATTGATTGATCTACACCTTCAGATGTTTTGGGACTGTTCTTATTTTTGAATATTTTGTAAACTTATATGCAATTTAACTCTTGAATAGTTAGTCAATATTCTATAATATTTGGAGTATACTAGTTGGATATTTCAGATGATGATTTTGTTGATGAATATTGTTTCCTTTCATGGTTTGTATAATTTCTAGCGTATTATAGCTTACTCCATTACAATAGCTCGTAAAAAATATTGCAATAGCTTGTAATAAATGTTGTAGTAGCTCGAAAAATCGTTGCAATAGCTGACATAACTGTTACAGTAGCTTGTAATGACCATTGCAATAGATCATAATAACCGTTGCTATAAATAAGCTAAACTATATTAACAAAATGTTCTAGTAGGTCTATTCCATCGATTTTGAACCGTTACAATAGTCGTATTGCAAGGGTTCATAATTGTTGTGATAGCCTTTAATAATCGTTGTATTAGGCTACAGTAAGACCGTTGCGATAGATATAGCTATGACCACGGCTACGAAACCGTTGCGAAAAACCGTTGCAACAGACCAATTACAATGCCTTATCTTGCAACGGAGCCCAAACTGTCGCAATAGGACTATCGCAACGGTTTTTCTGTATTTGGCAACGATTTTATCAGTGTTGCCATAGTCCATTTTTTCTTGTAGTGATAGTATGTGTACAACTAACTCAATGTACACAATAAGTAACAAAACTAACATTGGCCTTAAAGCAGTGATGAGCCTAGAAGGATACAACCAAAACCAATATAATGACATGACTGATATAACAATGAGAATGATAGTAATAACTCATAGAAACTTCCATATTCAGCTCGTTCATGGTACATAAATTTAGACATGCTTTCAAGTTCACAACTAAAGACCCACACTTACAAGAACTTATCAAGTATAGCTAGCAGGAGAAATGGTATCTCTCTATGCCTACATGTCAAATATGCATGTCGAAAGTACGATATTGTGCTGATATTTCCAAGCACTTACACCCAGAGAGTACTCAATCTATCTATCTCAATTCCTGCGTATCACACACACAATCACTCAGCACTATACGGGTGCCTGGCATCAGCCCCTCACCAAAGCAAGTGTGTGTATGTGAGTGAGTGTGTGTGTGTGTGTGTATATATATATATATATATATATATATATATATATATAAATATATATATATATATATATATAGTGATAAGGTCTGCTGTTGCATGCAACTGAATTCATAATAGGAAATAAGATAATATGCATGTTGCGGCGTGTAACCGCATTCACAATAATAGATAAGCTAATAAGTGCTGATGCTGCATGCATTCCGATCCATAATAACTCTTACAATCCGACTCTCAGGCCTACCTCAATCATCAATCTCTTAAGTCTCAAGGCTCAAGACCTCGTACTACTTAGTCCAAACAATAATAACATGTGATGTAACAGTAAATGATACTAGAGACTAAGATATGATATGCAAATGAAGGATCATGACTGAGTACATAATTGCACTTAAAGCAAATCACTCGAAATAACAGAAATAGCCTCAGTAGGTCTTCGTGAAATAAGTACATAGCCTAAAATATGATTTCTAATATGAATCACAACTCAATTACTCAAACATGTATAAATGGATAAAGCAAGACTTGATATCAACATAATATATGAATTCACCCGGATCATAATTACCACAGTGCACGCTCACAATCCTATCACCTAGCATGTGTTTCATCTAAACATAAACCACATAATACATTTTTAGGGATTTATACCCTCAGTTCCAAGTTTAGCAGTATTACTACCTCAAACGCAACTCAACCATCCAACGAACCCTTGCTTTGCGAATCGGCCTCCAAGCGGCTCGAATCTAGTCACAAATAACTTAATATAATCCGTACAAGCTATAAGAATAGATTCCATGTGACTAAGCTAAGGTCTTTAACAAAATTAAAAAGAGTCAACCTAAAAAAATCAACCCGGTGACCAGGCCTTGGAACCCAACACAATGTACAAACTTTGAATACCCATTAAATTACGAGTCCGCTCATACCAAAATTATCCAATTCTGACCACAAATTTATCCTAAAATCACCAAATCATACTAAAAATTTACAAAAGGCAGTTTCATATTGTTAATATTTCGCTATAATTGCTAAAAATGGGTAAATTACTAGCTAAAATCGGCTTGCCTAGAAAGTGGTTTTTAGGCATAATCACAGCTCCATGGTTGGGATTTTGGGTCGTGAACAAGTTGGTATCAGAGCAATAGGATGTCTAGGTCTCATGAGTCATGAGCAAGCTTAGTGGAGTCCGGAGGATTGGTATGGAGACGTCTCTGTGTATCTTCTACGGGCTACAAAGCTTTAGGAAATTTCACTTCTCTTTTTTTCTCAATCATTTGAGTTTATTCTATTATTGAAGTTTTAACCATTCTATTCTTATTCCCTCGCCGATAGTGAGGACACACACAATATTCATAGCCGAATAGGAGTCGAAGCCTCGAGTTGCAGCCACTACCATGGTTAAGGGTGGAGGCCGAGGTACAGGCGGAGCTCAACCTAAAGCATGTGTAGAAAGATATATTGCAGAGACTCGGATCGAGTAGGAGGAGGAGATCCTTGTTCATCCTGCACCAAGTGGACCAACTCAGGTCTTAGAGGGGTTCAGAGCCACTCTTATACTTCAAGACTCCTTTGTCCATCTAGTGGGACTAATGGATAGTGTGGCCCGGGCCGGAGTATTTCCTATGGCACCCGCTATCTCTTAGGTTGGGGGAAGAGCCTAGAACCCGCTACTCACACTCTGGAGAAGATTACTCCCATATATCAGACTCTAATAGTCCTAATTATTGAAGTATTTTGGCCAGCTATTGCTACGTAGCCCATAGAGGAGACTGCTATGTCTTCAGAGGGGCTTATTAGGTTGGACGATTTCACCAAGCTCTTTATTATTCATTTGGTAGTATACCTTCTAAGGACCCATATGATTACTTGGGCTGTTTTCACGAGGTATTTTGCAATATGGGTATTATGGAGTGTAATGAAGTCGACTTCATAGTGTTTTAGAGGACTGGTTCTGCAAGAGATGGTGGCGAGACTATGTTTGAGGTAGACCAGCAGATTCACCTCCACCTACTTTGGATGTGTTCTCATAGTTGTTGTTGGAGAAGTTCATCCCTTTTAATCTGAGAGAGGGCTACCATAACCGGTTTTAGCTTTTGTAGCAAGGTAGTATGACGGTTACCAAGTGCGAGACCAGATTTGTGGACCTATCTCACCATACAATTATCTTAATTCCTACTAAGATGGAGAGGATGAGGATATTCGTAGATGACCTTACTTATCATATCAGGTTGTAGATGGCCAAAAACACTGCAACTGATATCTCTTACAATCTGTTTGTAGACATTACTAGATGAATCGAGAGGGTTCGTGGTCAGGGAAAAAAGGGCAACATCTTAGAAGATGCCTCATGATTTTGGTGGTTTCAGTGGTGCCTCGTCTGAAGGTAGGTGTTCATTTGGTAAAGTCTATCCTTGCAGGACGATTTAGTCAGTGCTTCATGTAGCACTTGGCGCCTCGTAGAGTCGTAGTTCTAATGGTTCTCTCCAAGAGCATCCAATATTCACTACACCTTCAGCTTCTATCAGTGCGAGTTACTACGATGGTCATTCAGGTCATCATGGATCATCTTAGATTCAGCAGTTAGGTCAGCTATAGGGTTGCTTTGAGTATGACAATACATGTCACATCCACAGGTACTACCCTAGATTAAGGAGCATAAAACCATCGAAAGGTACGTGTGCCATGATTTTGGCATCAGTTGCTCCACCGCCAACCCAACCAGCTAGAGGTAGGGGTTAGGCAGGTGGTAGTTATGCAACTAGAGATGACAGTCAGGCCTTTTGAGGTGGAGACTAGCAAGCTAGTGACCGTCCGAGGGGCAGAGGTCAGAGTTGCGCGGTCCACCCCATTTCTATGGATTCCTAGCTAGACCTGAAGAAAAGTTGCCAGACACAATAATTAAACGTATTATTCCAATTTGCCATAGATATGCATGTTTACTCGGGGCCTCGATTTCCAGCCCTATGGTTTTGTCATTATACTATCTACAAGATCTTATCCCGTTTCCTAATCTCTTACTTAATATCTATTGCCTAAACAACAAGCATAAAAATAGAATTCATATTTTATAGAACCAAAAAATCAAATTTAATTGTACTTACCATTTTCAAGATAAACAATTTGGGGCCCAATGTGGGGTTGAGAATAACAATGATCATTTTCTTGCTAGGTTGCTACATAACGCGAGTTACCTTTCAGACTTCTTCTTGTCTAAGAATCTTTGATTTCAAGTCAAAATGTCTAACTCGGAAAACTCACACAAAAACAACGACCTTGAAGACCATGAAGAGTATGGTGCAACTGTGATATACCACCACCAAATTTTGAGGTCGCACCAGAACTGGTTCCTGTCGATGTGGTCTCATGCAACTCTCAATGCATTGGTGTAAGTTCTCACGTCGACATGAGTAGACAAAGAGAAAATCAATCGGACATTCGGAAGAACATCGCCCGAGAATAATGAGGAGAGAACAGGGGAAGAAAAACTAGGAAAACCCCGACGCATCATTCATATGATTACCGGAGAGACCAACGTTCCCCAGGTTCCCAGGATCAAGAGGATAATAGTTTATGAGGCAATGCAAGGGAAAGCCCAGGGCCGGGTATCTGAGGACATACTCACGTTCAGCGAAGAAGATTTTGAGACTCAGTCTCATCCACACAACGATGCGCTGGTAATCTCGTTTCTCTTAAATAACATCCAAATTAAAAGTGTGCTTGTGGAACCATGTAGCTCGGCCAACGTAATTAGGTTGACGGTGGTAGAACAACTCGTATTTCTTGATCAGGTCATACCTACGTACCGAATGCTTAGCGGCTTCAATATGGCCTGCGAGGCAACAAAAGAAGAGATCACCCTCCCTATCAACATATCTCATGCAGTTCAAGATACAACGTTCCATATCATTAAAGGTGATACAAAGTGCAACGCCTTGCTCGGAAGACCATGGATAAATAATATGAAGGCGGTACTATCGACCCTTCATCATATGATGATGTTTCCAACAAAGGACGGAATAAAGACAATGTATGAAATGCAACACACGGCGAATGAATTGTGGGCAGTTTGGAAGAGGTACCGAATTATGTGCACTCCACCGCAAAAGAGCTGGAAAACCAACCAACCACCGAGGATGATGAAGAAGGCTTCCTCACTCAAACAACTTTCACTTTCCCCAAAGAATCGGATGGAACAAAGATGAGTATTGAAGAATTAGAGCAAGCCGTATTGGTCGAGCATCTCCCAAATCAGAAGGTATACCTAGGGATGGGATTAACCCCCAAACTCAAGAAAAAATTCATCCAATTCCTTATTAACAACATCGATTGCTTTGCTTGGTCCCATTTAAACATTAAAAGGATCCCACCAGAGATAGCCACCTATCGACTAAGTGTTGATCCCATGTACAAACCGGTGAAGCAAAAATGAGATACAAATTCGAGGTAAAGCTTGCATTCATCAAAGACAATTCCTCAAAATAGGGTCTATTAGGGAAGTAAAATACCCCAAATGGCTGGCCAACGTGGTGGTAGTTACCAAAAAGGGGAATAAACTAAGAATGCGCGTAGATTATAAAGATCTAAACAGGGCATTTACAAAGAACTCTTTCCCGCTGCCAACTTCAACCGATGGATCGATGCCACGGCCGGCCATAAATCCCTTACTTTCCTCGATGCCTATTTGGGGTATTATCAAATGCGGATGAGCCCCGAGGATAGAGAAAAGACATTTTTTATCGTACAGTACGGTATATACTATTACAATGTAATGCCCTTCAGGCTAAAAAATGCATGAGCCACATATTAGCGCCTAATTAATAAGTTGTTCGAACATAAAATAGGCAAGTCCATGGAAGTTTAGATTGAAGATATGCCAGTTAAGTTCCTGTGTATAGAGGACCATTTAACTCATTTGCAGGAAACATTCGACATCCTTAGAAGTTACAACATGATACTCAATCCCGAGAACCGTGCCTTCGAGGTAGTATTGGGAAAATTCTTAGGTTTCATGGTGTCAAATCGAGGAATCGAGATCAACCCTGATAAAATCAAAGCCATCGAATAAATCACGATGGTAAATAATGTAAAGGTCATACAACGATTGACATGATGAATAGAAGCCTTGGGCTGGTTTTATCAAGATCATTGGATAAAAGTCATCATTTCTTATCCTTGCTCAAAAAGAAAAAAACTTTGAATGGAATTCGAAATGACAACGCTCGTTGGAGGAGTTGAAGCAATACCTCACGAGCCCGCCTTTACTCCACACCCCAAAAGAGGATGAGACATTGTATTTGTAGCTGGCCAAATTTGAGATAGCGGTAAGTGGCATGCTGGTCCAAGAAAAACAATGTACGTAATTCCCTGTTTATTATGTAAGTTGGACCCTGGGTGATGCCGAAATTAGGTATCCACATCTGAAAAAACTAGCTATTGCATTAGTAAGTGCATCTCAAAAATTGAAACCTTACTTTCAGTGCCATCATATTTACATTTTAACAACATATCCCTTTCGAAGCATATTGCATTAACCCGAAATATCGGGCCGGTTGACCAAATGGGCCATCGAACTCAGGGAATACAATATCGAGTATCTTCCTTGGACAGCTATAAAGTCTCAAATTTTTGCGAACTTCGTAGCCGACCTCACTCTCTCTCTCGTACCGGAGATTGAGAAAGAAATTTTTCTTAAAAATAGGCACATTCTCCGGTATATGGACCCTATTAACTGAAGATGCCTCAAACGTAAGAGGGTTCAGGCTCGATATAGTCCTAAAGCTACCTACGAGCAGCGTGATTACAATCTATAAAAACCATAAGGTTAACTAACAATGAAGCAGTGTATGAGGCTATGATTGTAGGTTTGGAATTGGCAAAATGCCTCGGAGCTGAGGTCATCAAAGCGAAATGCGATTCTCTCTTGGTGGTAAATCAGGAAAATGGGAGCTTCAAGGTTAGGGAAGACAGGATGAAAATATACTTAGACAAAATTCAAATCACATTGCACCACTTCAAAGAATGTGTTAGAAAACGTGCTTAACGCTAGAGGGGGGGGGGGGTTGAATAGCGTATTATAAAAAATCACAGGAAATTATAACTCAAATGCGGAAATTAAAGAGTAAGGAGAGAGTGCACCACAACGTATACTGGTTCACCACAACCTGTGGCTAAGTCCTGTCTCTTGAGCAACAACTCAAGGTTCTACTATCTCCGTTAAGCTTGCGGGTGCTTAACAAACCGTTACACTGCTCAAGGATACCGCACCTCAAGACTTCTGTTAAGTTTCCGGGTACCTAACAAACCTTTACACTTGAGAACTTAAATCACATAAGCCTCAAGAAACCCTGCTCGAGGATACCTCACCCCAAGACTTCTCAAGAAGAAATATACCCTTTCTTCTTGCAACAAGTGTATACAACACTTACTACTCACTTAAACAAATACTCTCTTAATAGAGTGGAAAATGAGTAAACAAGTACGCTCAAGAACACAACAATAAATTCAAGAACTTGGCTTTTAAAATATGATAAAAATGATCAAATATGATATTGGAAATGTTTGAGAGCTTATGTATGTTTATATCAGATGTTGTATACAAATGAGAGTTTTTGGGGTGTATTTATAGCCCCAAAAACTCTTGTATCCGTTGCCCATGTTTAAACACTAAAATCTGATTTTTCAGCAAGATAATCGATTATCTCACTAAGATAATCGATTATCGTAGTTCAAACGTTCAAAAAACTAGTCGTTGGAAGGCAACGGATATGAGATAAACGATTAAATAAAAGCGATAATCGATTATCTCACTAATATAATCGATTATCTACTTTGGTTAGTCGATTATCTAAGCTTGCGTAAAGATCCAGTTTAAAACAAAGCTGGAATATACCAGAATATACCATTGATATACACTAAGTATACCATAGTATACTAGAATAAAAAACTTACTTCAAAAACCATTTTGGTTAAAATGAAAATGTTAAAATCATTTTGTTTGAAGTATATTATATACATTTATGATATGCATATATTGTAAGATCATTTTTGATATGCATATTTGTAAAGTCAAATATGATATGCATATATTTTAAAATCATTTATGATATGCATATATTGTAAAGTCGTTTTATGATATGCATTGTAAAATGATTTATGATATGCATTTATAAAATCATTTTATGAGAGAAGCCAAGACTCAAACTTAAAGTTGGATCAAGATCACAATAAAGACAATATAAATAAGTCACAACAAAAGGTCTTCATTTATTTTCATTGCTTCATATCTTCTCTTGATCTTGTCTTGAACTTCTTGGACTTCAATTATTGTCCGCTTACATAATGCTTGGACTCTAATTCTTGTCCGCTCATATTATGTCGCAAAGCAAATCTTCCCTTTTGCTCATATCAACTTTGCATATCAAATTCTATCTTCCCCTTTGTATGCTTTTGCATATCTACAAAACAAATACAAAATAAATACACTTTAGTTAATATATAAATCAAAGTGTATTCAATAATAACTCACATTTATTTGGCATATATTATTTTCCATCTAATTCGGTTTGTCAATTATCAAAACATATAAATATGAACATACATATATGTTCCAACAATTTCCCCCTTTTTGATAATGGCAAACCTGTATGGGAATATGCATATACCCTTATAAAAACTATGCCAAATATAAGACAAGTTATTATTGAGTTCTCCCTCAATTTATGCAATAAGTATATATATATATATATATATATATATATATATATGTATATATATATAATATCTTCCCCCTTTCAATAAAATATGCATATAAATAAATAAGTATGCATATACCCTTATCTTCCCTAAAGCATGGAAAATAAATATAATATGCATATACCCTTATCTTCCCCTTTTTGACATTAACAAAAAGATAATTTCGTTAATGAAAAAGGAAAAAATACAATAAGAGTAATTGAAAATACATTTCAAATAATGAAAATTACAAATCAAGAACTTTCATCGTCGTCAAAATCATCGCTAGAAGTACTTGCGGAATAGACGTGAGAATACGAATAATTGACATGGTCAAAATATTCGTGGATTTCGTCACTAAGTCGAGACACATTTCTATCAATTCGATTTATTGAAGTTGATAGAGAAGCAAGTTGTTCCAAGATGGCTTGAGACACATTCAGTTGAGCACGAGGATGACGAGCTTGAATTGGAGGAGGAGGATTTGGAATTTGATCATGTGGTTGATCATGGCCATGAAAAGAGGTCTCTTGAATTTCCCAATATTTGGTATGATTTTTCTTGGTACCAACATTGGTGTTGACTTGAGACGCTTCAAGAAGATGCATTATAAGTAATGCATAAGGAAGAGGTTTGTCACTTTCTATTGAATCAAACATATGTGTAAGAACAAATTTACACCAATTTATGCGTGCTTTGGAAATGATAGCATGCATAATTTTTGCATCTTCACGGCCAATTGTCGTGTGATTGCTTTTTCTCGGTTTGAGAATCCGAGTGACAACATAAAGAATCAAACGAAATTCCAGAAAAATTCCTTTAATGGGAGCTCTCTTTTGCTCCTGAGTATAATCAAATTGTCCAATTCCAATAAGGTTGAAAAGGACTTGTTCATCATAGAGTATTCCTTAGACACCGGTATATTGATCGATGTCTTGACCATCACGAGGAAGATTCGTGAGAGCTTGAATATTTTCTTCACTTAGAAGAATAGGAATACCATTAACATTGGTAGAGAGAACCCCATCCTCATCTTTCTTGAGATTTGAATAGAAAGCTTGAATCAAAAGAGGATGAATGAAATCATATTTCAAATAAACAAAGTCGACTATTGAACTTTGTAGAAGAATATTCGAATGAATGGAATCCGCTAGATATCTTGCGGTTGTGAATCGAGGTGGAAGAATATCCCGATTCTCAAACTTTTGAACAAATCTTTGTAGTTCGATTTCATGTTCGAACCAAAGAACCAATCCATCATCATAGCCTAAAATAGATGGAGGGGTATTGGAAGAAGAAGGGACATTCTTTCCGGCACGAGTATGTTTAGAACTTCTATTTGCCATTGAAGTTTGTATGCAAGAAGAACTATCGGAAGAAATTTGGAATAGAATTTTTGAAGGGAATTCTTGAACAAGAATGATTTTGGTGTGAAACTATTCCTATTTATAGAGTTCAAGAAAACATAGCATTGAATGGTAATAATTAGATTTTTGGACTGATTGGAACGGCTATAAAACGGTCAGATTTTTGAAATTTGATCGTGGATAGTTGAATATCTTATGTGATAGTCGACTATCTGGGAGCCATATTCGAATATTTTCTGGGATAGTCGAATATCTGGAAACAGATATACTTGAATAACTTCTGGTTAGTTGAATATCTGGAGAAATAGCTTGATTTTCTGGATAATCAAGTTATTCGAATAACTTCTAGTTAGTCGATTAACTTCGACGACTTTGAAAAATCGTTTAAACAGAAAATATTGGAAAATAATTTTCATCTTATGAAATTCATTTGAAAACATAAGAATAAACCATATATTTGATAAAAATATATATCATAATTTTATGAAAATAATTTTATTAAAAACAAATATGCTATTTCTAAAATCAAAAATTCACAATCCTAAATAAATATTGACTTGAATTTAAAAGGGAAACTTCCTCTTGGTTCCCCCTGTCTCATAGGGTGATACCTGGAAAAAGAAAATACGCGTCTCCGACGCTTAAGTCAGTAATATCAAAAATAAATGCAACCTAAAATGTATGCATTTAGATCAACGTAGAGTCAAGAATTCCGAGTTCATTTCGAATACGGAAGAAAGACTCTTTATCTAAAGGTTTTGTGAAGATGTCAGCCAATTGAAACAAACTCAATTTGGACATCACCTTTAAGAACGTGATCTCTTAGAAAATGGTGCCTAATTTCAATATGCTTTGTTCTTGAATGAAGAATTGGATTCTTCGTCAAGCTTATGGCACTAGTATTATCACATCGAAGAGGGACGTGATCAAGACTAAGACCATAATCCAATAGTTGTTGTTTCATCCAAAGGATTTGTGCACAACAACTTCCCGCGGCAATATATTCGGCCTCGGTTGTGGACAAAGCGACACTAACATGTTTCTTGCTAATCCAAGAACTAAGGAGTTACCGAGCAAATGGCAAGTGCCAATTGAGCTCTTGCGGTCTAATTTGCATCTAGCAAAATTAGAATCGGAGTAGCCAATTAATTAGCATGAAGAATCTTTGGGATACCAAAATCCCACATTCAAAATTTCTAATAATGTACTTCATTTTTCGTTTAACCGCATTAAGACGTGACTCCTTTGGACATGATTTATATCTAGCATATCAATAAACGCCAAATATTATATTAAGTAAGGTAAAGTAGGGAACGATCATACCTTGGTATATCTTGGTGTCAACCTCCTTACCTTTCTCGTCTTTGTCAAGATGGTCAGATAAATTCATTGAAGTGGCTATTGCTTTGGTGTTGCTTACTTCAAATAGATTTAGCAACTCCTTGCAATATTGAGTTTGACAAATGAAAGTTTCCTCTTTCATTTGCTTAACTTGCAGCTCCAAGAAGAAATTAAGCTCGTCCATCATTGACATCTCAAAATGAGTTTTAAGGACTCCTTGCATAAAACTCATTAGTTGCTCCAAATACAAATATCATCAATAAAAATTCATTTTTAAATATAAAAATAATATCATCAAAGAAAATAATATCATCAATATAAATTTATCAACATAAATTTATATTAAAAATAACATCATTTAACAAAAATATCATCAAGATAATATCATCAATAAAATTCATGCAATCTATTTTTCCTTAATGAAAAATTCCCCCTCAAATAAGGCAAACTAGAATGTAAAGACATTCCCTCTTATTTGAAACATATTGCCTAATCACTTCTTCTTTTGGCATTTAGCAAGAAGAAAGTATATTAAGACTACTTCCTTTTTCAACATTTCTTGAATGTCAAAATAAAATAGGAAGGACATTGAGGAATATGCAATATGAAGATTGCTAGAAATTTATCAAAACATATTAATAGATATTTCAAAATATACCAATTGTTTGAAAAAACAAAACATATCAATTTGATATTTTTCAAAATATGCCAATTGTTATAAAGACAATGGTAAAACCGTTTGTTGGTAAACATATATCAAATGTTATTTTATTAACAGTGATACAATTGATGCTTTTAGTAAAACATATTACTAAAATATGTCAACTGTTAATATCCAACAAAACAACAGTTTTATTAAAACCATAAATCAAATTTTGAAAAATATACCAATCATTATTCAGACCAAAAGATATATTCATCAAGAGTCGATTTTTAACAGAAATACTTTTATCAACTATTAAAAACATGAATCATTTATTTCAGGAATATATCAATTATTTTTCAAACCAAAAATACTATTCATCAAAAACATGAGTGAAAAGCTTTTGACAAAAATATGCTAACAGTTAATACACACCAAAAAAAATTTATTTATTTTTCTAGTATATACCAACAGTTATTTAAACCACAAATAACAATTATCAAATCATAAATGAAATATTTTTATTAGAAGCAAGCTAACAGTTAATACATACCAACTGTTATCAATTGTTGCACAAACATTTCAAAGGTTATTTTTATCAAAAAGATACTAATTATTAACACTTATCAACAATTAGATTCTTATCAAAAAATAATTAACAAGGATCAATCATTATTTCTAAAAAATAATTGATACCAATTGTTATTTTGAAAGATTATCAAAACATGAATTAATAAAAATAATTGATACCAAAAAATAATTATCAAAACATGGATCAATCATTTAATAATTGATACCAATTTTTGTTTAACAACAAATTTTCAACAAATGAATCAACAAAGATAATTGATATTAATTGTTAACAAGGATATCTCAATTGTTAACACATATCAACTATTACGATTAAGCACATCAAAAATTTCAACAATATAAGAACCAAATTAACAACAAATATGTTAATATCGGTTGCTGGCACATATCACCAATTCGGTTTTTATCAAAAAGGATAACTAACTGAAATTCCCCCTTGATGCAATGAGGTGTCGTGCTTGGTGCATCTACTACAATATTGTAGCCTTCAAGCACACCTGCAAAAATACCTAAGGATAGGTTTTTGGTACCCAAACCATTTTGGGTCCTTGGGGGTTAGGCAAATAATAATCATAGCTAGAAGGTAAATCCCTATGTTTCGCAAAACATATGGGTGCTATGTGTCCTACCCGGTTGCAGTAGTGACATACTACGTTCGGGTTGTGCATATGCCTAGGTTGCGCCAAATACGTTCTAGGTGATCTAAAGTCATTCCTAGACGTGTTGAAATTCCTAGAGTCATTTCTAGGTGGTCTAGTATAATTCATTCTAGACTTATCAACAAGAATCCTAGAATCATTTCTAGGTGGCCTAAAATGGTTAATTCTAGACTCATTCCTAGAATTATTTCTAGGTTGCCTAAAGTGATAATTTTTAGGCTCATTTGCACAATTCCTAGAATCGTTTCTAGGTGGTCTAAAATTATTAATGCTAGACTCATTGGCAGAAATCCTAGAGTCGTGTCTAGGTGGTCTAAAAGTGTTAGTTCTAGACTCATTGAAAATCCTAGAATTATTTCTAGGTGGAGCATCATGATTTCTAACATGATTCTTATTCTTCTTACGCCTTTTGTTTTTCTTAGGCTTTTTCTTCTGAATCTCTTCAACTACTTTAGGAATGTCTACACTACGTTTTTCTAGTGTTTTCCTAAGTTCTAAGTTCTCTATTTTCAAAGAATCGCAAGATAAGCAATTAGAACTTTGATCAATTGAAGAGGCTTCATTCATCGCCTTAATTTTATTTTTAAGGTCGATATTATCAATTTTCAAAATATTATTTTCCTCTTCTAAAACATTGATTTTAGCCTTGGCCTCTTTGGCGATTTTTGAAGTCTTTTTCAATTCACCAAAAAGTTCTTTAAAAGCTTCTTGTAATTCTTCAAAAGAGTAGGAGTTAGAAGTACTTACCTCTTCTTCTTTGTTGGCCATGAGACATCGGGCAGTTGGTTCATCACATGAGCTGTCTGCTTCTTGAGGTGTTCTTTCATTGGTGTCCTCAAGCTTATCCCACATTTCTTTGGCAGTTTTGCAGTGGGAAATTTTCCGACAGTCCTCCTGATTCAAAGCACTATACAACATATTGATTGCCTTGGTATTGTATTCACTTACCATGGCTTTCCCAACTTGTGTCGTCATTTGCTCACCATACTTGATGATTTGCCATAGACGAAAGTTGTTTGATTGGATAAAAATTCTCATCCTATCCTTCCAATATGTGTAATTGCTTCCATCAAATATTGGAGGCAAAAAGGTGCAAAATCCTTCACCTATTCCTGCATAAGCACTACTAGTAGAAGCCATAGAAATATTCTCTCAAACTGTTAAGTCTTAAAGAGAGTTAGGCTCTGATACCAATTGTTAGAAAATGTGCTTAACGCTAGAGGAGGGGTGAATAGCGTATTATAAAAAATCACAGGAAATTATAACTCAAATGCGAAAATTAAAGAGTAAGGAGAGAGTGCACCACAACGTATACTGGTTCACCACAACCTGTGGCTAAGTCCAGTCTCTTGAGCAACAACTCAAGGTTCTACTATCTCCGTTAAGCTTGCGGGTGCTTAACAAACCGTTACACTGCTCAAGGATACCGCACCTCAAGACTTCTGTTAAGTTTCCGGGTACCTAACAAACCTTTACACTTGAGAACTTAAATCACATAAGCCTCAAGAAACCCTGCTCGAGGATACCTCACCCCAAGACTTCTCAAGAAGAAATATACCCTTTCTTCTTGCAACAAGTGTATACAACACTTACTACTAACTTAAACAAATACTCTCTTAATAGAGTGGAAAATGAGTAAACAAGTACGCTCAAGAACACAACAATAAATTCAAGAACTTGGCTTTTAAAATATGATAAAAATGATCAAATATGATATTGGAAATGTTTGAGAGCTTATGTATGTTTATATCAGATGTTGTGTATACAAATGAAAGTTTTTGGGGTGTATTTATAGCCCCAAAAACTCTTGTATCCGTTGCCCATGTTTAAACACTAAAATCTGATTTTTCAGCAAGATAATCGATTATCTCACTAAGATAATCGATTATCGTAGTTCAAACGTTCAAAAAACTAGTCGTTGGAAGGCAACGGATATGAGATAATCGATTAACTAAAAGCGATAATCGATTATCTCACTAAGATAATCGATTAGCTACTTTGGTTAATCGATTATCTAAGCTTGCGTAAAGATCCAGTTTAAAACAAAGCTGGAATATACCAGAATATACTATTGATATACACTAGGTATACCATAGTATACTAGAATAAAAAACTTACTTCAAAAACCATTTTGGTTAAAATGAAAATGTTAAAATCATATTGTTTGAAGTATATTATATATATTTATGATATGCATATATTGTAAAATCATTTTTGATATGCATATTTGTAAAGTCAAATATGATATGCATATATTTTAAAATCATTTATGATATGCATATATTGTAAAGTCATTTTATGATATGCGTTGTAAAATGATTATTTATGATATGCATTTGTAAAATCATTTTATGAGAGAAGCCAAGACTCAAACTTAAAGTTGGATCAAGATCACAATAAAGACAATATAAATAAGACACAACAAAAGGTCTTCATTTATTTTCATTGCTTCATATCGTCTCTTGATCTTGTCTTGAACTTCTTGGACTCCAATTCTTGTCTGCTCACATAATGCTTGGACTCTAATTCTTGTCCGCTCATATTATGTTGCAAAGCAAATCTTCCCTTTTGCGCATATCAACTTTGCATATCAAATTCTATCTTCCCCTTTGTATGCTTTTGCATATCTACAAAACAAATACAAAATAAATACACTTTAGTTAAAATATAAATTAAAGTGTATTCAATAATAACTCACATTTATTTGACATATATTATTTTCCATCTAAATCGGTTTGTCAATTATCAAACCATATAAATATTAAAATACATATATGTTCCAACAGAATGGACCCTAGTCTACATACCTCAAGAAGAGAATAGCAAAGCCGATTCACTCGCAAACCGAGGATCGTTCGTTGAGGAAGATGACATACTCCTCAGATCTATTTTTCAATTGTCCAAGTAAGTGATCGAGGAAGGTAACACCGACATCAAATCCACTAGCCTAACATGGGATTGGATAAATAAATATATGGACTTTTTGGAGAGCAGAAAAGTACGCGCGGACCCAAACGAGTTGAGGGCCATGCGTACCAAAGCAACCTGATTCTTGCTCGACGAATGCAAAATTCTTGACAGAAGAACCTTTGATGGCCCTCTAACAGTATGCCTGGGGACCGAAGATATTGACTCTGTGCTCCGAGAGATCCACGAGGGCCCGTACCAAAATCATTCCGGTGCCAATTCCTTAATTCTAAAAACAATCAGGACATGCGACTATTGGGTCAACATGGAAAAGGACACCAAAGAATTCCTCCGCAAATATGACAAATGCCAAAGATTCGCCCTAATGATCCACCAGCCTGGTAAAAAACTACATTCAATTTTGTCACCATGGCTGTTCATGAAATGAGCGATGGACATCGTCAGACCTATACCAATGACGCCATGTAAAGCTAGATTTATTTTATTTATGGCTGACCACTTCTCGAAATGGTTTGAAGCACAGGCCTTCAAAAAAATAAGAGAAAAAGAAGTCATCATTCATCTAGGACCACATCATGTGCCGATTCAAAATTCCTTCCGACATAACATAAGCAATTCATCGGAAGCAAACAGAAATAGTTCCTCGAGGATCACACGATTAAAAGGATCATGTCAAACCCTATCATGCGTGTGCAAACGGCTAACCCGAGTCCACAAACAAAACAACCATTCAAAACATAAAGAAGAAACTGTAAGGCACAAAGGGAAGATGGAGAGAAATATAGCCCGAAGTGCTCTGGGCATATCGAATAACTCCAAAATCAAGCACGGGGGAAACACCTTTCTCTCTGGAATACGGTGCTGAGGCTTTGATGTTGGTTGAGGTAGGAGAACCCATCGCTAGAGTCCGACACATCACCGAGAGATCGAATTATGAGGCCATGGCTGTTGAACTATTTGATGAAAAGCGAGAAGCCTCGCTGGTCTGAATAGCAGCACAAAAATAGATGGTCGAAACATACTACAACAGGAGAACAACTCTCCGACATTTTGGAATTGAGGACTTAGCCCGAGAGCTGAAAAACATCCCGAAAACTCGGGGACTGGCATCAACAACTCGAAGTCGTATGATCTTCGGATTGGAGCTTCAAACTCAAAAACTCTCAATGATGCAACATCAAGTTCACAAAACAGCCCCAGAGCCAAAACACGTCCCAAACACTAAGGGACTGGCATCAACAACTCGAAGCGGTATGACCCCCGGGTCGGAGCTTCAAACTCATAAGCCCTCAATGAGGCAACATCAAGTTAACAAAACGGCCCACAGAGCCAAAAAACATTCTGAACACTCAGAGACTGGCGTCAACAACTAGAAACCGTATGACTCCCGGGTTGGAGCTTCAAAATCATATGACTTCAATAAGGTAACATCAAGTTCACAAAATGTTCCCAGAGCAAAAAATGTCCCGAGCACTCTCGGACTAGAGTCAACAACTCGAAGCTGTATGAACCCATGTTGGAGCTTCAAACTCGTATGCCCTCAATGAGGCAACATCAACATCACAAAATGGCCCTTAGAGCCAAAAACATCTTGAACACTTGGGGACTGGCGTCGAAACCTCAAGACCACTTGACCTCCGGGTCGGAAAATCCTGAATTGTAAGCCCTCAATGAGGGAATACCAAGTTTACGAGTAATGGATCCCGAGCTAAGAAACTTTCGATGACTCGGGGAGTGCCGCCAATCGCCACCCCCATCGACTTATCAAAACTCAAGGCTATAAGACCATATGCGGGCAGCATCGGTCTCATAAGACCTATATAAGGCAACAAAAATATTTGTAATACATCAAGCAAGGCATGAACCACACTTGTACCAAGTGAAAAAAACGGTCAGACCTTAAGCTAGGCATGAACCACACTTATACCATATGACCAATACTTTAAGAGCTCAAGCAAGGCATGAACCGCACTTGTACCAAGTGACCAAAACTGTAAGACCTCAAGCAATACATGAACCGTACTTGTACCAAGTAAACAAAACTGTAAGACCTCAAAGGCATGTACAAATTTGTAATACCTTAAAAAAGAAAAAATCCTGATCTTAAATTTAAGGCCATATATCGAACTTGTAAGACCCCTTAAAAGGCACACCCTCGATATAGACGTCAAAACTACTTCACTTGGGAACTGAATGGCTCCAGCCAAACACAATGATTATGGTTCCAAGGTTGTAATAGCCAAACTAATGCGACTCAGGGACGTCTGGCCGTCTCTATGAAATCACAAGCCTTCAAATACTTCGAAAGTACTTTGAAAAGAATCGGTTTAACATGCTAGCTTCGACACAGGCAAACGAGCTTCGACCATGTTAGCTCTAAACTATAGGCTTTGAGATACTCTACCGCCAAGCCAAACCTACCGAGGTGCTCGATTATCGCCATATAACGACTCACAATTGAGGTTTTATCAAACCGTCGAAGAGTCAGGCAAATACAATTTCAAAAAATCTTTACCGAGGGAAACATAAAGCCTATCTAAAAGGTCATAGTGGCCCAATGCATAAGAGCCACTATGGCGAGCCCATATAAAAGGTCGTACCGACCCAATAAGTAAGAACCAGTATCGCCAGTCCAAACAAAAGTTCGTGTCGACCCCACGCGTAAGAGCCACTATCTCCAGCCCGTATAATAGGTCGTACTGACCCAATGCATAAGAGCCACTATTGCCAGCCTATATAAAAGGTCATACCAACCCAATGCGTAAGAGCCACTATCGCCAGCCCATATAAGAGGACGTACTGACCCAATGCGTAAAAGCCACTATCGCCAGCCCATATAAAATGTTGTACCGACCCCACGCGTAAGAGCTATTATTTCCAGCCCATATAAGAGGTCATACCGACCTAATACGTATGAGCCACTATCACTAGCCCATACAAAAGGTCGTACTGACCCAACGCATAAGAGCCTAAGGGCCAGCATTAAATTCGAAAACTTAAGGGCCAATAAGCTCGAATCGAAACCCGATTTCGAGGCTAAACCTAAGCGGTTTACCAAATATGCCTAAGAGAAAAAGATAAGAGCCTAAGACACCAGCTTTCAATAAATGTCCGTACCGACCTGATACATGATAATCTAAAAAATTTGCACAAATGGCCTCAGAGCCAACACGACAAGAAATTGAAACCTTTGGATTAATTGCCGAATGAATTCCATAAGTCAGAAAAAGGAAAAAACATTGATACACATACAAAAATATTCATAAGAGTAGAATTACGAAGCCTACATCTAAAAGCCCTTACCAAAGCAAACAGTTAAAGAAAAATTTAATATAGTACCGGAGCTACACCTTCGAAGGCAGAAAGTACGCCTTCAGCAGTTTCGGTCACAACCTCCGGGTCTTTAATGGTCTCCTCCCCTCGAGCGACCTCACCTTCATCTTTATCACCTCCCGAGTCACTGCTCGACTCACTTTCTAATAGAAGAAGGGCCGCAGCTTCCACTTCTAAAGTCTTTACCTTCTCAACTTCTGCAGTTAAATCAATGTCCTCGCATAAACATCCTCTAGTTTTTGTCTCAAAGACTTTAACCGGGCATAATCTACTACTCGGGTCTGGCACAACTCAGCCTCATCGGACAATCTCCGGGCATGAGCATTTGCAGTAGCGGCATCTTCCTTCGGCGAGGCCACGAGTGCCTCAGCCTCAGCCTCGACCTCGGATAGCGTAGCAACCAGTACAATATGGATATCCTTATGCTTACTACTCTCAGCCCTCGCATCTTCGAGGCAACACCCAATTGAAATTACCTCAGAGATTACTTCATTTATATGCCGCTAACTCAGATATTACCTTACTTAGATGCCACTTAAGCTCGAGAATTTCAAAGTCCCTGGCTCGGAGCTCCTTCCCTATAAGGACATCCTTCTTCATAAATTGCATTGATTGAACTAAAGATATTATAATACAGAAGTCAGTAAAACGTACATGTAAAAGACATATAGGAGCTATGTAACATGTTTAGTAAGACGACCCTTTTTCGGGGGCACTACCTCCAAGCAATCCCAAAGGCCGCGAAGTTCTTCCTACCTCTTGGTAGAAAGAGCCCTGATCTCATCGTCTTCTAAGGTAAGCTTCTTATGTTCGCCCTCGCAGCGAGCCAGCGCGGTTTCAAAATTGGTGAAGATTTGGATATAAAGCACTTTTGCCTGGAACTATTGCAGAAATAAGGTTAGAAAGCAAAGGTTGGGGCACCAAGAAGAATGTACAAACAAATTACCTGCTCACATAGCTTGTCGATCTTAGTTAAAATAAGTGAAATACTAGACTCGGGGTTTTTCACAGGCGCAACAGAAGGCTTTTCGAACAAGCCTTTATCACCAACGGCCGTCCCCATATCGAGAGACTCTCTATTAGGAATGTCTTGTATCTCCCACGAAGGAAAGGCCAAATCAGAAGGGGAATCACTCACTTCAACAACCTCGACTGGGGCTGCTTTTGCCTCTAAAGAGCTTTGGAATTGGGCTCCCGTGGATTGCCAGCCAAGCGCACCTCGGCTAGAGGGAAATTTTGGCCATCGGCAATAGTATCTGATACACCCTCGCAGGCCTCTTCATCCTTAGGTGGGGCATCGACGAAATAGAGCTGCGATTCAAAGGCCACCGACTCAATAGTATGAGGGACACTAAAATCCTCTCCCCCTTCGGGTGCTGGCAAAGGATTTTTTTCCTTTCGCCTCCAGCTCGGGGTCTCCCGGACCTTTTTGGAACTAAGACTTCTAAACCATCCTTGGGGGTCTTCCACTCTACTTTTCTTGGATTTTCGACGACAAGCCGACGATCCCCCTCGTCTACTCCTCTCTTCATCGGGTGTTGGAGAACCTGCTTCCTTAGGCAGAGCTTCTCTTATAATGAAGGCCTCCCCAGACCTATCCAAATAAAAAAACAAATATAGGGAATGAGAGCGCAATTAGCAACTACCTTTGTAAAACAAAAACTATAACAGAAATTGAAGTCCCACCATGATCCTTAGCTTCCTATCGAGCCTTGGATAAATTTCACCACATGCTCTTATTATATGGGAAAATCCAGTCGGTTTCGGCTACCCAACCTGAAAGATTTCTTACGACATCAGGGTACACCACGACACCTTTATCGACTGAGGAAGTCAGTCCACAAACGAAATGTATCCAAATGAAAGAGATGGGTAGTTTATTGAGTATGGCTACTTATGCTTCTTGTTCCATCTTTCGGGAAACGACATCCTCTCTGCGGGAATCAAGTGTGAAGTCCTAACTTGGACGAAGTGGCTCATCCTCCCCCAATTCCTAACCTCGTCAGTGCAAGCAACGAGGGCCCTCGAGGCCCGTCAACGGAGCTTTATCAGTCCCCCATGAAAGAGTCGGGGGCTTTATATTCTGATCAAGTGGTTAAGGAAGAATGGCATCCCTTTGATCATATTCACATAATGTCCAAATATTGAAAGATACACTAGAATGACAGATGAATTTGGCTGAGAGTCATTTGATATCGTTCGCAAAAGTCAAGGATCACTGGGCCTATCGAAGAATGGAGGGCACTGGCGGGCCGAGGGTAAATACATAAGTTTGCACACTAAGGAAGTCAATCTCATACATCGTTATGTCATCCCCCCGAGAAAGAACCTCCACTAACATTTTATCTCCCCAAAGACCGTCTATTTTTATCCTTTTGATGTTCGTTTTAAAACTGACCTATCGAGATGCGGATTCGCATTGCCCTGGCTTTGAAGAAGGACTTTTGACCTTAAAAGTAGAGGTTATCTCAAAGGCCTTTGGAGCACATTCTCCGGCGCTGGCTTTACCAGCATAGAGGAGAAAGGAACTTCTTCATGAGGGATAGGTACGTATGTGTTCGCCATTTTTATCAGAGTATTACAAAGAAGAAACGATAAATGACAGAAGGTAGACATGAGAAGAAAACCTCTATTGGGAGCCTGATGATGCAGTAGAGAGGACAAGGCGAAGAAATGAGTCTTTATAGAAGCCAAACATGTGTTATTGAAGTAGACTAAAACATATCCAACTTCTATTATTAATTCGAAGATTGTGTGGACGCGACCCTTGGAACATGTCTATTATATCAGTCACATGGCAGATCACAACTATTTGCTTCGTTGGAGGTGCTCGAGCATTAATATCTCGAGGACTTTTCTCTTCATTTTTCTCAGAAATGTGGGGACTATCTGTATACGGATAAAATTGGGAAGACCAATTTTACAATTGACAAGGCATTGCGCAATCTCTCCTCAAAGGTCTCGGAGGACAGTACGGGATTCGATGACTCTGGGGAGTCTTCGCACCCGGTATCAGGGCAGAATGGACCACTGTTTATTAGCGATAAGTGAGAAGTTCCCTGGGTGGTATATCTTGTGACATACGCCTGCACAAACAATAAAAAACTATACCAGCCATGGATTGAGAGAGGCCACTAGCCATGAATCTTCAGGCCTTGGACAAGTTATTTGTGATATATGATATCTCGTAGCCTAACCGAGTTCTAGCTTTTGTTGTGGCACAGTCATCATTGTTGGAGTGTATCAAGGCTCGCCAGTTGGATGATCCTCACTTGTTGGTATTGAAGGATACGGTGCTACGGGGTGGTGCCTAAGAGTTTATGATAGGCGATAATGGTTTTATGCGAATTTGACGCTGAATATGTGTTCCAAATATTGACGTTCTAAGAGAGCTGATCCTTAAGGAGGCTCACATTTCACGTTATTCCATTCGCTCAGGTGTCACAAATATGTACTGTGACTTAAAACAACACTATTAGTGACGTAGGATGAAGAATGATATTGTTGTATCTGGGTGGATTGATTCAGAGATTGGAGATATTAGAGTGGATGTGGGAGCGCAACACTATGAATTTTGTGGTAGGATTACCACACACATTAAACAAATATGATACATTCTGGGTTGTTGTGGATCAGTTGACTAAGTCTGCACACTTCACTACAGTGTGGAATATCCTTTCATTGTGCACACAAATCTAGGTAATACTAGATGAGGTTTTCAAGGCCTTGGAAACACAGAATTTAATTTAAAAGCAAGTGATGACCCAAAAGGTCATCACATTCTTTCACCTCTTAAACAATCGTTCGTCCTCGAACGGATAGAAGAAGGATATGCCCGAGTCAGGGAAAAGATGGGGATAACTGCTCTGCATATCGGACTCGGACTCCCAGGTCGATGCCTCAAGAGGTTGCCCTCTCCACTGGACATGAACAAATGGAAAACTCTTCAATCTCAACTGACGAACCCGCCGATCTAGAATAACTATCAGCTCCTCCTCATCAGATAAGACCTTGTCCAACTGGACAGTGCTGAAATCTAACGCGTGGGATGTATCGTAGTGATTATTTCGAAGAATGGACACACTGATCAATGGATGCATGGCTAATAACCTCGGTGGCAAGAAAAGTCTATAGGCCATCTCTACCACTCGATCAAGAATCTCAAACAGACCAACGAACCTATGGCTAGGCTTGCCCTTCTTGCAAAATCTCATCACGCCCTTAATGGGCGACACTTGAAGCAATACCCTCTCACCGACCATAAAAGCCATATCTCGAACCTTGCGGTTTGCATAACTCTTTTGCCTGGAATGAGATATAGAAGCCTATCCTGAATAATCCTAACCTTGTCCAAGGCCTCCTGAACCAGATCTGTACCCAACAACCGAGCCTCTCCTGGCTCAAACTATCCAACCAGAGATCGAAACCGCCTACCATACAAAGACTCATAAGGAGCCATTTGAATACTTGAATGGTAACTATTGTTGTAAGAAAAATTTGCTGAGGGCAAAAATTGGTCCCACGAGCCTCCAAAGTCAATGACACAAGCTCGGAGCATATCCTCCAAAATCTAAGTAGTCTGCTCTGACTGCCCGTCCTTCTGAGGATGAAATGATGTGCTCAACTCAACTCGCATGTCCAACTCTCACTGAACTACTCTGTAGAAACATGAGCTAAACTTTGTACATCGGTCCTAAATGATAGACACAGGAGCACCATGAAGGCGAACAATCTCTCGGATATAGATCTAAGCTAACCTCTCAGAAAAATAGGAAACTGCCACAGGAATGAAATGCGCTGGCTTGGTCAGCCTATCAACAACGACCCTTACTAAGTTGAACTTCCTCCAAGTCTATAGGAGTCTAACAATGAAATCCATAGTGACCTGTTCCCGCTTTTACTCGGGAAGCTCAATCATATGGAATAAACCACCAGGCCTCTAATGCTCGTATTAACCTGCTAAAAATTCAAACACCAAGACACATATGTAATGATATCCTTCTTCATTCTACTCCACCAATAATGGTGCCACAAATCCTGATTCATCTTCGCGGCGCCCGAATGCATAGAGTACCAAGAGCTATGGGCCTCTTGAAAAATCAACTCTCGAAGCCCACATTCCGCACACACACTCGACCCTGCAATCTCAAAAGTCCATCATCATCTAAGGTAACTTACTTGGCACCTCCGCGTTGCACCATGTCTATAAGGACACACAAATGGAGATCATCATACCACTGATAATGGATAAGAGCGACCGTGCAAGCTAATAGATGACTAGGCTCAGAAATATCCAACCTCACAAATCGATTGGCCAAGGCCTGAACATCTAAAGCAAGCAGACTCTCACCTACTGAAATATAAGCAAGATTGCCATACTGGATGACTTCCTATTCAAAGCATCAGCCACCACATTGGTCATTACCGGATGATATAAGACTGTGATATGATCATCGTTCAACAACTCCAACTACCTCATCCGCCTCAAATTCAACTCCTTTTTCTTGAACAAATACTGAAGACTCTTGTGATCGGTGAACACCCCACATGCCATGCCATAAAGATAATGCCTCCAAATGTTCAATGTGTGAACAATAGCTGCCAACTCTAAATCATGAAACATATAGTTCTTCTCATGAATCTTTAACTGTAGTGAAGCATAGGCAATGACCTTACTATCCTGCATCAACACTGCACCAAGCCTAATACGAGATGCATCACAATAAATTGTATAAGGCCCTGAACCTGTAGGCAAAACCAACACCGGTGCGATAATCAGAGTTGTCTTGACCTTCTGAAATCTTGCCTTACACTCGTCCGACCATCTGAACTGCACCCTTCTGGGTTAACCTGGTCATCGGAGCTGTAATGGATGAAAACCTCTCTACGAACCGACGATATTAGATTGCCAATCCAAAGAAACTCCGAATCTCTGTAGCTGATGCTGGTCTAGGTCAGTTCTCGACTGCTTCAATCTTCTTCGGATCAATCTGAATACCCTCTACTAATACAACATGACCCGGAAATGCAATGGAACTCAACCAAAACTCACACTTCGAGAACTTAGCGTATAACTGGCTATCCCTCATAGTCTGAGATGATGCTCGCGCTCCTCCTTGCTGCGAGAATATATTAAAATATAATCATTAAACACTATCACGAATGAGTCCGAATAAGGCCTGAACACTCGGTTCATCCAATCCATAAAAGTTTCTGGGGCATTGGTCAACCCGAATGACATAATCAAGAACTCATATTGCCCTTACCGAGCGTGAAAAGATATCTTAGGGACATCGGAGAGTGCGGAAAGCTGTCTTAGGGATATCAAATGCCCTAATCTTCAACTGATAGTAGCCAGATCTCAAATCAATCATTTAATATACCTTGGC
This sequence comes from Nicotiana benthamiana, assembly GCA_034376525.1. NCBI lineage: Eukaryota > Viridiplantae > Streptophyta > Magnoliopsida > Solanales > Solanaceae > Nicotiana > Nicotiana benthamiana. Next base: position 47,280,531 of record CM067328.1, read on the forward strand.
ACCTTGTAAATGGTCAAACAAATCATTAATCCTATGCAATGGATTCTTATTCTTGATTGTAACCTTGTTCAACTGACGATAATCAATACATATTCTCATCGATCTGTCCTTCTTCATAACAAACAACACTGGTGCACCCCATGGCGAAACATTAGGGCTAATGAATCCCTTATTAAGCAAGTCTTGCAAATGCTCCTTCTACTCTTTCAACTCAGGCAGGGCCATACAATACGATGGAATAGAAATGGGCTGAGTGCTCGGAGCCAAATCAGTGCAAATGTCAATATCCCTGTCTGGCGGTGTACCTGGATGGTTTGAAGGGAATACCTCAAGAAACTCACAAATAACGGGCGCAGAATCAAATGAGGGAACCTCAACACTAGAATCATGAACATATGCTAAATAGGCCAAACACCCCTTCTCCACCATACGTCTAGCTTTCACATAAGAGATAACACTACAGGAAGAATGACCAGGAGTCCCTCTCCACTAAAAACAAGGCATACCCGGTAAAGCTAAGGTCACAGTCTTGGCATGGAAGTCCAAGATAGCATGATAAGATGATAACCAATCTATCCCCAATATAACATCAAAATTGACTATGTCTAGAAGCTACAAATCTACTTGATTCTAGAGACCCTCAATCACAACTACACAAGAGCGATGGACTCGATCTACAATAATAGAATCACCCACCAGTGTAGACACATAAACAAGAACACTCAATGAATCACTAGGCATGGTCAGATACAGTGCTAAAATAAGATGACACATAAGAGTATGTAGACCATGCATCAAATAACTCTGAAGTATCTCTATTACAAACTAGAATAGTACCTGTGATAACCGCATCTGAAGCCTTAGCCTAGGGCCTGGATGGAAGAGCATGACATCAGGGCTGGGCCCACCACCCTGGACTACATCTCTGGGATGGCCTGCAGCTAGCTGGACTACATCTCTAGCGGTCTGAGCTCCACATTTAAATCCTCTTCCTCTACCATTAGAACCTTTACTCAAGCCTCTATTGGCTGGGCGGTGTGTGGAGCACCTAGTACATGAACAACTGCACGAGAACCCTGCTGCTACGACTGAGCACCAACCTACCTCGGACAAGACCTCCAGATATGACCATACTCACCATACTCATAGCATCCTCCTGAGCGTTGCGGCTGAGAAAACTCAGACTGACCCAGGCGACCTAAATGACCACCCCGAAAACTCTGGAATGGCGGGGAACTAATAGAAGCTGGTGGTTCAATGTAGGGGTGCTAATCAGTATACAGCATATGAGAACTACAGCCACCTGAAGCACTGTGAGAAACCTAAAGAGCTAACCAAAAGGGCCTAAGAGGATGGCCTCTACCATATAAATATTTGCCTCCAGACGAGGCACCACCGAATCTACCTGAATGGCGGGGCCTCTTACTAGACCCATGACCACCTTCCTACAACGGATTCATCTCCACTCTTCTAGGCATATTGGCCGCCACCTGAAAAGTAATCTCACTCCCAGCCTCCCTAGCCATCTGAAGACGAATCAGCTGAATAAGACCATAAATAAACCTCCACACCCTCTCTCTCTCTCGGTAGGAAGCATGAAATGAGCATGGCGAGCCACTAGTGCTGTTGCTCAGGGTTGAGCTCTACCCCTACCTCGACCTCTAGCACGATCTTGCCCTCGCCTTCTGCCCCTCGTGGGAGCCGTTGCTGGGGGCTCGGGTTGCTGAGTGGTGGAAAGGAAGCACGTGTTTTCGCCATCTGCGAAAGAATAGAGTAGAATTCAATTAGTATTGAGAAACAAGACCGCACGACAAGTAAGAATAAATTTGAAGTTTTCCTAACTTTGCAACCTCTAGAGGATAAATATAGACGTCTCTGTACCGTTCCCTCGGGCTCTACTGAGCTTGTTCGTGAGTTGTGACACCTATGTAACCTAGAGCTCTGATACCAACTTGTCACGACCTGGATTTTCCACCCCCGGACTCGTGATGGCGCCTACTCGTAGAAGCTAGGCAAGCCACGAAATTTAGAAATCTTTTACTCTTTTATTTTGGTCTTTTTAACAACTTGCATCAACATGTGATAAGCATTTAAATAATAGCGGAAGATGAAATTAAGTAGAAGACTTAGTCAAATATAAAACAAAAATAAATATGAAAAGTCAAGATATGGTTCTACCTAGAAACCAGTAACACAACATTCACGGACTATCTATGATTACTACATACAAATGTTTGAAAGAAAGAAACGTAGTCTGTCTCGGACACAAGTGATAACAAATAGAAGAGACGTCAAACATGCGGACGCCTACAGGACTACCTCAGAATCTCGTTGGACTGAAGGTTGGCTCCCAAGCTACTACCCCAATTTTCACGACATAGATTTTCACCCTCGGGAGTCGTGATAGTGCCTAATCGTAGAAGCTAGGAAAGTCACAAATTTATGAATTATTAACTCTTTTGTTTTAATCCTTTTTACAACATATATTAACAAGCGATAAACATTTAAATAACAGCGAAACATGAGATTAAGCGAAAGACTTAGACACAATGAACATTAATAATAAGAAAATTCATCATGTGTCTCTTCCTAGAAACTGGTGTCACATCATTTACGGACTACTAAGATTTCTACATACAATTGTTTGAAGGAAAGTAACACTGTTTGTTTCATATACAAGATATAACAGAACATAATAAAAGATCGAGGAGACACCGGTCCTGGGAATGCCTGCAGGGCTACCTTAGTGTCTCGGTGGACTGAAGGTTTGCTCCCCTTCTGCTGCTGACCAAGCATTACTCCTATTTCTGCACATAAGTGCAGAGTGTAGCATCAGCGCAACCGGCCCCATATGCTGGTAAGTGCCTCGCCTAACTCCGGTGAGGTAGTGATGAGGCTAGGACCAGACATTAGCTAACCCCGTGCAATTATATATGTATATAAAGCGGAAAGATAAACGGAAACATACAATTAAAGCTGCAAAGGGAAAACATGCTTCGGGATAGCAAATAAAACAGGATCTCAATAAAATAATAAAGAAAACCAAAATTTAACTTTTAACACGGATAAGGATAATAAAGGGAGATTTCACTTTTACTTCACATCTTGTTGCAGGTGTGCAACCCACGCTCATTTCTCATATGTTGTTGTAGGCGTACCACCCACTCCTATTTCAGTACTTCTTGTGGTAGGCGTACCATCCACTCCCATATTATTAAATCTCGTGGTAGGAGTACCACCCACTCCTATTTCATCAAATCTTGTGGTAGGTGTACCACCCGCTCACATTTCACTATAACTTGTGGTAGGAGTACCACTCGCTCCCATTTTAAGCCAATACAAAGTGACAAGGAAATCGCAGCAAGAGAACAAAGCAGTATAATGACTTCCCGGCAAGGGAATAACAATATCGAAATTAACATCCCGGAAAGGGAGAATCGACTATAACCAATCATAACTCAACTCATACTCAGCTCAATTAATACCAATGCTCAGTCATAATTGAATTCCACGAAAATAAAATAAATCCTTGCCATGTATCACGAATAATAAATTAAAGCATCCTTAGAATCATTTAATAACACAACAAATATCAATTTATGACTCACAGTCATTCTCGACCCCAACGTATATATATTCATCACCATGCCTATACGTCGAACTCAACAAGAAGCAATTAGCAATTAGGAAACAACTCCTAATCCCCCAAGCTAATATTAGACCGAACTCATACCTCAAACTTCCACGACCAACTCAAAATCCTCAAATACCGTCTTTCCTTTAGAATTCGGCTACAAATAAATTGTATCTATACATAACAAACTTCATAACATCAATAAATTCTACACAATTCAAATCCAATGCCTAATTATTTTTTTCCAATCATTTTTCCCAAAAATCTAATATTTGACCTCGGGACCGCTTGGTCATAACATGAGATTCGAACCAAAACTCGATCACCCAATCATCCAAGATCCCGAATATATAATTAGTTTCAGAATTCCACCCTAAAACGAGGCCTAAAGCACAGTTAATCAGAAAACCCTAACTCTACCCAAATCACTACTTTTCTACCTTTAATCACATATTTTAGGCCTAGAAATTTAGTGGGTGTTGATAAAAATGGAAGAAAACAAGAAAAAGATTACTTGCCCACGAGATTATGGTGAAATTGGGCAACTGGGATGTTTGCCTTGCGTTCGCGAGTGGGTCCACACGAACGTGAAGGGCAAAATACCTGGGCATTGACAACAAAAATCTACAACTTTTCTCAAGTTCAAAACTTCCAGAAACACATCCGAAACACACCCGAGCCCTCGGGGCTGCTATCCTAACACACGTACTAACTCAACAACATCATATGAACCAATCCGTGCAATCAGATCCCTAAAATAACCTCAATAACAATGAATTAATCGTCAAAATCAAGAAGTTTTTCTCAAACTTCATCAAGTATCAACTTTAACAATTTATGTCCGAATCACGTCAAATGATATCCGTTTTCATAAAATTTCACAGAAATATCTTAAATCATATATAAGACATGTACCAGATGCCCGAACAAAAATACTGAGCCGATACTAACATGTTGTAATCAAATTTCATTTCAAATTTCCTTGAACAATTTCCTTTAAAAATTTATTTTTCGAGCTCGGGACCTAGAAATTCGATTCCGGGCATACGCGTAAGTCCCATTTTTTCATACGGATCCTCTGAGACCATCAAATTATGGGCCAGTGTCCATTTATCGAAAATGTTGACCGATGTGAAATTAACTCATTTTGTAGATAAATTTAACCATTTTTCTTAGATTTTCATATTTAACCTTTCTGGCTATTCTCCAGGACTGCGCATGAAAATCAATGTGACACTAAATGTAGTTTTCAAAGCCTCAGAGGCACAAAGTTACAATTAATGGTCATCACGCCAATGCTGCTTCGGTATCTGCACATAGTTCAAAGTGTAGCATCAATACAACCGACCCCATGTGTTGGTAAGTGTTTAGCCTAACCCTGGCATGGTAATGATGAGGCTAGGACCAGACACCAGATAAATCTGTGCAGTTATATAATACAAGGTGGAAAATAAATAGGAATAAGTAGTTTAAATGGGAGGGGGTACATGCTTCGGGAAACACATCAAATCTACCAGAAACTTAATAGAAATATGAATGGATAGTACAATATCAACAACAATACAGTAATACTACTATTGCAGCGCGCAACCCGATCCCTTGTAATTTAACATAGTTGCGGCGTGTAACCCGATCCATCTATATAACTGTTGCGGCTCCAACCCGATCCAATATAATATTTATTGCGGTGTGCAACCTGATCCAACATAGCATTGTTGCGGCATGCAACCCGATCCATATATAATAATGTTTCACTGTGCAATGTGATCCATATATAATACAAATGTTGCGGCATGAAACCCGTTCACAATATACATTCAACAATAATCATAATAGCCATCCCGACAAGGGATAAACAATAATCTACACTATCCCGGCAAGGGAGTTCAACGGTACAAGTATATACATCCCGGCAAGGGAGAATAATCTATAACCAATCTTAACTCAACTTCTACTCATCAGTTATCACCATTACTCACTAATAAGTGAATTTTACGAAAATAAACTAAGACTTTGCTCAATGTCAAGAATTTACCCACTAAAGCATCCATAGTATCATTTAAGAATACAAATAGTACCAAATATAATACGCACAGTCATGCTCGACATCAACGTATAGATACTCACCACCATGCCTACACGTCGTACTCAACAAGAAGAAAATAGCAAATAGGACTCAACTTTTAGTCCGTCAAGCGAAGGTTAGACCGAACACTTACCTCGAACTTCCACGGCCAATTAAAGCCTCAAACACCGCCTTTCCTTTTGAATTCGACTCCAAATCAATCAACCTATACATAATCGACTTCATAACATCAATAAATTCTAAACAATCCAATTCCAATTCTTACTTATAGCTTTCTAATAATTCTTCCCAAAAATCCAAAAATCGGCCCCGGGACAGCTTTGTCAAAATATGAGATTCGAACAAAAACCCGATCACCCATTAACTTACGAGCCCGAATGTATATAATTAGTTCTAGAATTAGAACCCAAAACGAGTTCCAAATCACAAATAATTAAAAAGCGCTAACTCTACCAAAATCACTAATTTTCTACCTTTAGTCACATGTTTTAGGCCTAGAAATCTAGTGTGTGTTGATAAAAATGGATGAAAACAAGTTAAAGATTTCTTACCCAAGAGTCTATGGTTAGGAAATTCTTCAAAATTGCCTAAGATCTTTGGAGAAGAAGAGGTTTATGAAATTTTATGAAAATCCCGTAAATGTTCTGCTTTGGTCTTTAAAAAAATCACTGGGCGAAAATACTCATCGCGTTCGCGACAGGTCCATCGCGTTCGCGATGGGTTAGGAGTGATAAGCCTTCGCGTTCACAAAATAAGGCTCGCGTTCACAGAATAGAAATTCCTCAAGCCTCGCGTTGACGCAGGATAATTTCCCTACCCCCTGCCTAGGCTCAATTGGCCTTCGCGTTCGTGTGAGGACCGCGTTCGTGAAGAGATAATTCCATACTGCCTCGCGTTTACGACCTGTGCTACACGTTTGCGTAAAAGGAAACTGGAACCTGGGATATTTGCTTTACGCATACGCAAGAGGGATGTCGCGAACGCGAAGGGTAAAATCCTCGGGCACTCAACAACAAAAACTTGCAACTTTTCGTTAGTCAAAAACCTCCCAAAACACATCCGAAACACACCCGAGCCCTCAGGGCTCCTACCTAAACGTACTTACTAACTCAATAACATCATACGAACTTATCCATGTGATCAAATCGCCAAAGTAACATCATTAAAATGAATTAAACCTCAAAATCAAAGAATTTTCTCAAACTTCTTAAAACATTAATTTTAGCATGTTTGGTCCGAATCCCGTTGAATGATATCCGTTTTTCATCAAATTCTACCAATACGTCTTAAATCATATATAAGACCTGTACCGTGTGCCGAAACAAAAATACGGGCCCGATACCATCATGTTTTAATCAAATTTCATTTCAAATTCATTTAAACAATTTCGGAAAACAATTTTTTGCAAAATAATTCATTTCTCGGGCTTGGAGCCTCTAAATTCGATTTTGGGCATACACGCAAGTCCCATATTTTCCTGCGGACCTTCTAGGACTATCAAATTACGGGTCTGGGTCCGTTTACCTAATATATTGACCGAACTCAAATTGTTTAGTGTTTATAGTCAAAACTTATTATTTTTCACAGATTTCTACATATAGGCTTTCCGGCTACACACCCAAACTGCACACACCAAATTGAAGTGACGCTAGATGATGTTTTCAATGCCTCGGAAATACAGAATTTAATTTAAAAGCTAGTGATGACCTTTTGGGTCATCACATGGTCCCATAATATAATTAAAACCAATATCATAATTCACCCTCGTTTTATCGTATCAATCTACCTTTATTTTACATGTTGCGGGGTTCAACCAGATCCCACCGTATCAATATAAATTTAACTTTATTTTACCATATAAATCCACCCTTATTTCAATTGTTGCAGCGTGCAACCTGATCCCACCGTATCTGTGTCAAATATTTAATAAGTACAATCAAATCAATAACTCGAACCTTAAGAACCTCTACGACTAATGAATATAAAGCTTAATAAAAAAGGAAGCCTCATACAAAATTGAGAATTCACCATATGTAATATACACAGTAAGACATGTTCAGTAAATGGCAATTAAAGGGTGCACGTAAGTCCGGTAAGGCAAATAGCAGCGAGTCATGAAAGCATGGGAAGGTCTAACATTTAAGATGAGAAATAATAATTAACATATAGCAAATAATGGTGTGGGGAGCATTAAAAGCACGTATAAGTTAAACATGCAAGGAAGTAAGTAAGTAGATGCAGAAAATCAATGAAACTATCCATTATGCGGTGTATAAGTATCCGTCACATCGCATATACGTTGTAATACATGAATTTCATATAGCACATAGTTTGAGGGTTTCTATTTCTCTCAAATCAAGGTTAAGCCCAATATGTACCTTACTTTGCAGTCAACTTGGAGATATACCTAGGCCTTTCCTCTAGAATCTGCCTCCAAACGGTCTCGTATCTAACCGTGATTGACTTGATAATGTCTAATATTGCTATGAGAATCAATTATAGTGCATAAAATTAGGATTTTCACACATTTTCCAAAAGGTCAAGAAACATTAACCATGTATAGGCTTGGTAATAACCCGAGATTCGGACAAAAATCCTTTTATCCATTCGCCCCCACCCTTGATTATATAATTAGCTTTGGAATCCGACCTCAAATTGAGGACTAAATCCCTAATTTGCAAAACCCCCAATTCGTCCTAAATCCTTAGTTTTAAACTATGGAAGAACAAAGATTAGGGCTAACATTTAATGGATGATGTTAGAAATGGAAGAGAATGAGTTAAAAGGTACAAATCAATGAATTGGTGTTTAATTTTACTTTAAAAATTGCCACTACGCCGAGCTCTAATGGAAAATTTATGAAAAATGAGTGAAATCTCATTTTTTAAAATATTTTAATCACTGGGCGTCAGGTGTTCATCGTGATCGCGTGAAGCATGACACATTCACGAAGAGAATTGCGTAATTGGCTTACACAATTTGTGAGTAACTCCGTGTGTTCACAAATGTTTAGCCCGACTCACCTCCGCATTCACGAGACTGGGATTGTGTTCGTGTAGAGAAACGGCAATCCCAGCCCTCGTCACTCAAAGCTACGCATTTGTGTTGGTGTTGATGCATTTGTGATGGGCCCACTGCTCTGCCCTCGTGTCATATGCCTTGCATTTGTGTAGACACATTTCCCTCCCCAGACCAAATCACTCATCCCGACCGCGAATAAGAAAATATCAGGTGGCAGCAGCAGCTAGAAGAAACCAAAATTTTCAAAGTTCAAATAATCTATCGGCTTTTTGAAACTCACCCGAACCCTTGGGGCTCCAAACCAAGTGCGCACACCATTCCAAAAATATTATAAAAAATCCTTCGCGCGATCAAAAGACAAAAATAATACCTAGAACTACAAATCTTACACCAAAACGAATGAATTTTTCAAATAAACTTTAAGAATTTGAAAATTTTCAACCGAAAGTTCGAATCACATCAAATTAGTTCTGTTTAAAACAAAATTTTTCAAGCAAGTCATAAATATATAAATGGACCTATACCAAGTTTCAAAACCAAAATCCAATGACGGTATCAACATATTTCAAACATAGGTCAAATTTATATAGTCTTTTAACTTTAAAACTTTATATTTTCAACAAAATACGATAACTCGACGTAGGAACTTTCGAATTAGAATTCGGCATACTCCCAAGACCCAAATTACAATAAGGAACCGCGGGGACCATCAAAACATGTATCCGGTCAGTTTGCTGAAAACGTCGGCCGAATTCAACTAAAATAGATTTTTAAGGCACGAATTCACATTTTAGTAAATTTTTCACATAAAATCTTTCGAGAAAAAGGCATGGACTATTGATGCAAATTGAGGAAGGCTAAAAGGAGATGTTTAAGCTTTTAAAACTCTAGATGACCTATCGAGTCATCACTTTCGCCACCTCTAAAATAAATGTTAGTCCTTGAACTGACATAGAAAAGTACTTGGACTGGTGAAAAGGTGTAAATATCTACTCTGCATGTCTGACTCGTACTCCTAAGAGGCTTCCACGATCAACTAGCCGCTCTAGTACACTAAAACTGAAGAATAACTTTTTGACCTTAACTGTTGGACCTGTCGGGCTAAAATAGCCACCCACTCCTCCTCATAAGTCAAATCCTTCTTTAATTGGATTGAACTGAAATATAACACATGGGATGGATCACTATGATACTTTCGGAGCATAGACATATGGGAAATCGGATGAACTGCTATTAAGCTAGGTGGAAATGCGGGCTTTTATGCCACCTCAACTACTCTCTGAAGTATCTCAAAAGGTCTGATATACCTAGGGCTCCACTTGTGCTTCTTCCCAAATCTCATCACACTCTTCATGGCTGAAAACCAGAGCAATACCCTCTCTCCAACCATGAATGCAACATCACCAACCCTACAGTCGGCGTAATTCTTCTGCCTAGACTGGGTTATGCAAAGTCAATGCTGAATAATCATGACCTTATCCTAGGCATCTTGTACCAAATCTGTACGCAACAACCAAGTCTCATCCAACAGGTGAACGACACCACATCCCGTATAATACCTCATAGGGAACCATCTGAATGCTCGATTGGTAGTTGTTGTATGAAAACTCTGCAAGTGGCAAGAACTGATCCATAGAACCTCGAAAATCCACAACACAAGCGCGAAACATATCCTCTAATATCTGAATAGTGCACTCAGATTGTCCATCCGTGTATGGATGAAATGTTGTGCTCAATTCACATTGCGCGCCCAAATCATGCAGTACTACCTCCAGAAGTGCGAAGTGAAATGCATACCTCGATCAGAAATGATAGAAACTGCCACACCGTGAAGATGGACAATCTCGCGGATGTAGATCTCCGCCAACCACTATACAAAATAGGTAACTGCTATAGGAATGAAATGCGCTGACTTGGTCATCATGTCCAAAATGATTCATACCTCTTCGAGTTTCCTCTGAGTCTATGGGAGTCCAACAACAAGATCCATAGTGATATACACTCACTTCCACTTATGAATCTATAACTTCTAAAGCAAACCACCAGGCCTCTGATGCTCGTACATTAGTTGCTAGCAATTTAGACACCGAGCTACATATGCAACTCTATTCTTATTCATCCTTCTCCACCAAAAATGTTATCGCAAGTCCTTATACTTATTGGTGGCAACCGGATGAATAGAATACCAGGAATTGTGGGACTCCTCAAGAATCAACTCACAAAGTCAATCCATATTCGGCACACAAATACGATCCTCAATTCTCAAAACGCCATCATATCCAATAGTAACCTGCTTGGCACTACCTTTCCGCACTGTGTCCCTAAGGAAAATCAATTGTGAGTCATCAAACTGCCTCTCTCTAATAAGCTAAAACATGGAAGACCGAATGATTGTACAAGCTAGAACACAACTAGGCTGTCAAACGTCTAATCTCATGAACTGAGTGGACAATGACTAAAACTCTGATGCAAGCGGTGTCTCACCAACCAGAATGCATGCAAGGCTGTCCATACTATATATCTTTCTACTCAAAGAATCGACCACCATTTTGGCCTTCCTGGGGTGATATAAAATGGTGATATCATAGTCTTTCAACAGCTCCAACCACCTCATCTACCTCAAATGGAGATCCTTTTACTTGAACAAATATTGTAGACTCTGATGGTCTTTGAATACCTCAAACGACATGCCGTAAAATAGTTTCTCCAAATCTTCAGCGCATGATCAATGGTCGCGAACTCTAAGTCATGAACATGTAATTCTACTAATCAACCTTTAACTGCCGTGACACATATGCAATCACCCTATCATCCTATATCAATACCGCACCAAGCCCAATACCAGATGCATCCCATTACACCATGTATGTTCCTGAGCATGTGAGCAACACCAATACTGGCATCGTAGCCAATACAGTCTTGAGATTTTGAAAGGTCAACTAACACTCGTTCGACCATCTGAACGGGGCACTTTTTGGGTAGATCTGGTTAATGGGGCTACAATAGATGAAAAAAACCCCCACGAACCATCAGTAAAAATGCTCCAAACCCATGTAACTCTGAATCTCTATAGCTGAAGTAAATCTAGGCCAGTTCTGAAGTGCCTCAATCTTCTTGGGATCCACCTTTATGCCCTCTACTGATATGACTTGCCCCAAATAGGCAACCGAGTCTAACCAAACCTCGCACTTTGAAAACGTGGCATATAACTGATTGTCTTTCGATGTCTGAAGTACAATCCGAAGATGTTGCTCGTTCTCCTCTTGAATGCGGGAGTAAATCAAGATATAATCAATAAATAGAATTACAAACAAATCCAAGTAGGTCTTAAACACCTGGTACATCAAATCTATAAATTTTGCCGCGGAATTTATCAACCCAAATGACAACACGAGAGACTTATAATGCACATACCGCGTCCAGAAAGTTGTCTTAGGTACATCGGATACTCTAATCTTCAACTTACGTTATCCAGACCTCAAAAAAATTTCGAAAACACCTTTCCACTCTAAAGATGATCAAATAAGTCATCAATACTTAGCAATGGATATTTGATTTTGATTGTGACATTGTTAATCTTTCGATAATCTATGCACATCGTCATTGATCCATCTTTCTTCTTCATAAACAACACAAGCGCACCCCGGGGTGAAACACTCACTACTAAAAAAATGGTCTACAATAACTCTTGAAAAATTGTTCCCACAGACTTTTAACCTGTTGCCATATGGATATTTGAACGGTTTACAAACCATTACATCAGCCTGCGTGCCCATAAAATAGTTCTTGCAACAGTTTGCATCGTCATGACTATTGAGACATCTACGCAACGATTCTCTCTTTTTCAGTTGGAGCAATTATTTTTTTCAATTGGAACGGTTTAGTATCCTTACTTTATTGTTTATACGATGGTTCTTAACTATTACCATATTATTTAAAGCAATACTAATGTAAGCTATTGTATGGATATGTTGGATATAACAACGGTTTCTTTAAGCTATCGTAACAGTTATATTTGTAATCAGAACGGTTTGTAGATCAGTTTGGAAAAATTCATGGGACCTATTGCAGCAGTTTATATTGTCTATTGGAACTCCATTTGTGTCTTATTGCAACGGTTCTGGTAGGCTTTTGTATCAGTTTTGTTAAACCAAAAATATAGCACCTTTTATAAATAAATATTTATATATTATATAAATTATAATAACTCTATAATTTATATACATCAGAAAATGAAACTATTAATAATATAAAATTATTCATCAAGCAAATAATATCCATCAACGAGATGTTGTATCCCATGAGTGCATAAGTTTAGTACATATTAAGATAGTAAATAAATTTCAAAAATGTTGGTAACGAAATATTCCTATTACATTATCTATAATAATTTAAAATTAATCTCAAGTAAGGTCTAATTCATTATTGTCTTCATCATGCATTTCTTGATCTACACCACTTAAAAAAGAGAATAAATAAAGTTATTACCCTTCAAGAGAATCCGCTCTAAAAATACCATAGCACTCATAAGAATAAATCTTGAAATAAGTGAATCCCTATTAAATGATAGAGAAATACAAAGAGTTCATCATAAAAGCGTAATATAAAAGCATTCTGATCTGTAGTGTATTACCAACAATATAAAACCGTAAATCATGAAATGGAAGAGGTTTAATCTGTTTGGTACTATTCGAATATAAACCTTTTTTTGGCAATCCACTAGGCAAGCGCCCAGGGCTAGTTTTCATTAATATTATGAAATTGAAAATTATGACAAATAGGAAAAATAAAATAAGGGGGGACTAGCACCGGTATTGTTACCCATATAACAACAACCGGCGTAAACCTTACCTTATTAATCCTATTGAGGCCAATAAAAGCCTCATGAACTAACAAGCATGTAAAAAGAAAGAAGTAGCAAGAACTAAGAAAAATATGATCATCACAGAGTTTATAACATGATCTGTGATGATATTACATAGAAAAATACTTATGAGATGGAAAAATAAAAGTTGAAGAAACCATCTTGGTGCTCTCTTTTCTCCAATTTTGTGAAAAATTCAATTTGTAGATTAATGTCTTCGTCCACAATTTTTCTCAATATGACTTCAAAATTCATGCATTGTTCCTCGATCGATTGGACTTTGTAAGAATTGTTTGAGTGACCTATTTTTGTTTTGCAGTTCTCATTGGGGGTCTCCTTATGCTTGCGTCTTCAAGCACCCTGGCGTCCCAACTTCTATCCATTTCACGAGACTTCTTACTTGTTTTACTATGCATTGGTGACAAATCACCTTTTCTTGACGCATCTGCCCGGCATTGCGTTAAGATATCCTCTTCCTCCCCTTCTTCATATATATGTCTTCCTGCCCTCGCATCCAGTAGTTGTCTGTCCTGTAGAGTGATTTCTGGAGCTGTTAATACGAGCTGGTGCTGCCCCGTCTGTGAAAATGGTACTGTTTTGTTACCGTGAAGGAAAATTAGTTGGTGTTGTTGCATTACTTTGCTGGCGCTGTGTTGTATGGAAAGGTTGCCTCATTGCATCCGACATTTTCCTCTCTTCCAAAGTAGTGATTGATTTTATTGGTACAATCTGATTCTGGGCAGATGTTGGCAGTGCTGTTGCATTTCGATCAGCGGCTGATGTTTCGCCTGATTTTGTAGTAACTCTTGGAACAAATATTGGAGCATTATGGTTCAAGTTGCTGTTTGGGTTTGCTGCAGGTTGCAGATTTGCAGGATAATTGATTGTCGCTGATTTCCTTCGAAATTTTGGCTTGAATTGAGCATCAATGTCCTCTCTTGCACTGTCGTCATAAAACTCTTGGTCTTCTTCCGATGATGAATAACCAGAAAGTCCTTCTCCCCAGCCCTCCTCATCGTCAAAATCTCGTTGGTCTTTCCACAGTTTCGATTTAATGACCATGTCCCTCATCTTAGCTTGAATTACTTGTTTGTTATTTCCAGTGGAGATTGATGGTTCTCCATAATCTTTGATAATTGTCTCCACATGTGTACAAGAGGAAGGTATGGTTGGAGAAATATGATCATTAGCCATCTGCAAATTCTTTCCAGTCAAGATTCCATCCTCATTATTGACATTGGTAAGTGCAGCAAATGATTTTGAATTTGTATGTATAGCTGGACTCTTATCTGCGATGTGCATTTTGTTTTTGGTTTTTGGATTTGCTTTTCTGTTGGACATCGATGACCAATTATTTGCAGTATGTTGAGCATCTTCACTTATTTGTTGTGTAGCATCAGTAGGCTCCAAATCAAACCCACGTTTAAATAAGGCTTCATTACAAACTGCAGCTGCTGTATCTATCAAAGAGGTCACACTGCTATGTTGAACCATATCAGGCTGATTAGAGGTATCTTGTCGAAATGTGTTCTGCGCAATATCATTATCTGTAAGACTTGCTAATATTTAAATATTTTTCTTAAGAATTGGATCTACACTAGCTGGTACATTTTCCTTCCCTGCTACTAGCTGCTGCACATTGCACCTGTGATGTGTCCTTTGTGAATTTCAGCTTTTCTGGTATGCTCAGAAGTAACCAAAGCTGATGCTTTTTTCAGTTAATTACAATGTTGTTGTCCAAGATTTTTTGAAGCATCAAGTAAATTTCTTACTGTCGACTTCTCCCCTGGTTGAACTGATAAAACAGTAGGATCTACAGTAGATCTGAAATTATCCGAAGCCTTAATTAGTACCATTTGCTTGACCAATGCTGCTGCTCGATCAGCATCTGTTCATGGCTTTTTGCATTGTCAGTTTTTGGCACAGTAGATGGATCGCTGGGTTCCAAATTTGATACCATCTTTTCAGTTACAACATTAAAAGGCAACTTCAATAGAATAGTAGATTGCATTTTACAAAGCTGGGCAGAATAACCCTTTGGCCTTGGAAGAGCTTCTGCAGGTGTAACATTTGAAGCAGAAACAGTTTTTTGAGCTGCATCAATAATCACATTAGGTCGAACACCTTCAATTCGTCGTCCCGCAAGATAAGCATTCAAGTACTCCCTGGCATCACCTCTTAGCTGCTGCACATTGCACCTGTGATGCTGTCCTTTGTAAATATAAGTTGTTTTGGTATGCTCAGAAGTATCCAAAGTTGATGCTTTATTCAGTATTAGTCCTCACCATCAAGATAAACCACCTGCCCAGCCTGTGCACTAGTAGTAATACGATCTGCAATAGTATCCATTGCCCCAGCAGTAGCCACATATGTTCGTGCATAGATATTAGAAGCAGGTACATATCTAGAAGGCTTAGGAGGTCCTTTATCCAACTTCAATACTTCCTCCATAGTCTCAACTGGAACTGCTGCATGTGGTGCATATGATACACCAGCAACCACAGCACTCCTAACCATTACATGTTGATCTGCATCACCCCTATTATTCATAGTAGGTTGTGTAGTCATATAATCAGCAGTCTTTTTTGTAACATCCTTTACAATACCAGGTTGTGCAGCTGAATCAATTCGACCAACAACATCCTTCAAGCCTGCATTATTTTCCACAGTCACTCCTTCTGCAATTTGTAAAGTCTGCTGTGAGACTTTTGTTAATTCAACTCCTGAATTACCATCTTTTTCTTGTAAATCCTTAGCTCCTTGTCCAGTTCTTTTAGCATTTTGATAGTCCATTGTATCCCCTTGTAATTTGTCAACATCATCCACCTCGTTACCTGGCAGATCACTGTCCAAATTTGCCTCTGCCACCACCTCTGCTCCAGCTTTTTGTTATTTAATTCTTACACGCCTTCTCATCGTGACCTTGATGCTTGCAATAAGTACAATACTTAAGAAGGTTGTCATTTACTATTTTTTGGTGGAACTTGACAGATTTACCTGAAACTCTATCTATAATCTGAAGCTTGACCTTTTTAGGAGGTTTATCCAAAAGATCAACTATAACCTTAACTCTTGCCGCGCTAGGTCTCGTTCTATCCTGCGTCGCCTTGTCCACAGGAAGAGGTTTTCCCACAGCTGAGGCTATAGACATTAACAACCTCTTAGTAAAGAAATTTTGTGGCAGACCTGGAAGAGAAATCCACACGATTGCCATCAACGTTTCCTCCTTCGGATTGAATCTCAAAGTCCATGGGAATGTTCTGAAGAAATAGTCGTCGCCTTTGGATTTTAGATATCTAGTCGACTTTGAAAGGAAGTGAACATAATCATTGAAGAGATCAAACCTGATTAACAGATGATGAAACTCCAACTGCCCAACGTTACATTGACCTTGAACATCGAATTGCGACGAAAATATTCTTCGCACTTCCGATAGATCACGTCTGCCATAAGAAAATTTTATAACAACTGCACGATGCAATCCTTCTTCCCTAATAAAGTTGTCAACCTCTTCCATTGTGAATTGTGTTACAGGTTCACCATGATCGAAGATAACTGGACACAACTCTATTTTTGACGGAACAGACTGTTTTGCTTGTAATGTTGTAGCATACGATTTCTTTGTGTTTTCTTTTGGATCAGTTTTTATTTGGGTTTGAATTACCTCTCCCACAGCCAAAGGCTGGGGAGAGATCAACGCATCCATGGCTGCCAAGCTCACAAAAAGACGCCAAAATCCTAGAGGTAGAAAGAAGTCTCATCCATTGTTCTTTAAAACTGAGAAGAACAGAAATTATTGAATAATCTGGAAAAATTCTTCGAGCTACAGTATTTTGCAAAATAAAATTAAGATCTTGAAGAAATGGTTATGGATTATGGTAAGAAACCAACTGGGGATTGTTCGGAATGCGATGGGGGTTATTTTGACGCCACGTTTGCTGCAATCCACCGCCGGATTCCGAAAATATGCCCGATGAATAGTGACGGAATCACTATTCACCCTTCTTCCTAGAGAGAAGTACTTTGACAAGACTGCAGCTATATGTTGATATCAAATGTAAACTTGAGGACGTTAAACTCATGGAAAATATGGGTGTGAATAACTTCCGTTTCTCGATCTCATGGGCAAGAATTCTTCCTAGTAAGTTATAACTGTCACTACTCTCTTTCCGTCATCTTAAACAAATAAACACCTAATTGTCATTACGACATGAGATTTTTTTAATTCAGAGGGAATATTTGGAGATACAAATATGGACGGAGTTGAGAATTACAGTAAGCTCATTGATGAACTCCTACAGTAAGCTCAGTTCTGCTTCTCTAGCACACTTACAATTTTACACTTTAACTAAATAATCCAAAATGTAGAAAATAAGTAAAATTGGGATTTTTGAAATTACTAATTAATTTCTTGTCACGGCCCTAGTTCACCAATCTTGAACCTGTCATGACGGCACCCAGTCTTCGCGACTAGGTACGCCTGACACACTGCGAAAATTCAACAAACCTTTGCGGATACGATAAATAAAACAGGAATAGCATAAGATAATGTATAGAATGCCGTCTGGCACATACATGTCAACTCAAATAACCTAAATACCTCCAAGACCCGGAAACCCACGGGCAACACAAGCTAAGAGTAAAGTATTTCACATGGTTAACATCCAGAAGTGTCTACAACGAGAGAATACATGGATAAAACTACTAACTAATGGTAGAATATAGGGAGACACTTCGGCTCTGCGGACGCGGCAGATGCATACCTCAGATCTCCGAGTATAGCTCGTAATCACTGATAGCGCGCCAGATCAGGAATACCTGGATCTGCAAAACAAAAGTGTGCAGAAGAGTAGCATCAGTATACCATAGTGGTACTCAGTTAGTTCCAAGCCTAACCTCGATGGAGTAGTGACGAGGAAGGTCGAGGCCCTACTGAGTAGAACATAAGAAATAATGTAAAAATAAAAAAACAGTAAATAATCAAATAATGAATATCTAACAAGATAGTAATTAAAAATATAGCGGCTATAAGTACAAACAAAAAAAAACCAAATCACTCAACAGTCAGGATCTCTACATGGAGCGTAGGGAATCGAACCCGCAGTCCATCACCACATGGAGCTCCGGGAATTGAACCGATAATCCACTTTACCCATATATGAGATCTCCGGGAATCGAACCCGCAGTCCATCGCCACGTGGAGCTCCGAGAATTGAACCCGAAATCCACTTTATCAATATCCGAGGAACTCCGGGAATTGAACCCGCAATTCTTCATACCAATATCAGAGGATCTTCGGGAATTGAACCCGCAGTTCTTTATACCAATAACAAAGGATCTCCGGGAATTGAACCTGTAGTCCAATATACCAATATCAGAGGATCTTCGGGAATTGAACCCGAAGTCCCAAAAGTAAATACACCACAACAATTCAAAATTAAATGGAAAGAAACCCAAATGCGAACAACAAGTAAAGTCGAGAATCTAACATGCTTCACAAGAAAGACAAACATGGCAATTTAGTCAAATAGAGCAAATAAGTCAATAACATGCATTTCATAAGCTAAGCAAGTGAAATCACATTTTTAACAGTTAAATACACGAAGAAACACACTCTAAATAAGTCAAGTAAGGTGAATTTTCAACAATTAGCAGAAGTACACGCCTGTCACCTCGCTCACAAGGCCTTTAAACAACAATTAATATATCCTAATGGGAGAGGTTCCCCACACAAGGTTAGACAAGCCACTTACCTCGAACTGGTACAAAACCGCTAAGGAACAATGTCGTTGCCACGAGTATCCGACTCCGAGTGGCCTAAATCTATTCAAACCAATTAGATATTGTAAATAACTTCGCAATTAACTAATTACACTGTCAAAATTAAAGCCAAGGCGCGAAAATAGGTGAAATAACCAAAATGCCCCTATGGCCAATATCTCGGAATCAAATAATATTTACATTTTCAAAAACCCCGTACTCTCACGAGTCTAGCAATATAAAGATCTCCCAAATCGGAGGTCAAATGCCCCTTCAAATCATCAAAGTTAGGTCTAAGAACTTTGTCCCAATTTTTCTTCAGAATCCGAAATTAAAGCTTGAATTTGAGATTAGATTAGTGGGTAATAATCATATGGGAGTAAGGAATCGTACCCAATCGTTGCCTCTGAAAAACCCTCGAAACATCTCCTAAAATGAGCTCCCTAGCTTGCGTTTTTGTAAAAATGGAACAAAACCTCGATTTTAAAATATAAGTACTGGTCAGGTATCAATGCATCGCGAACGCGTAATGTCCATCGCGTTCGCGTAGAGGAAAATTAAAGTGACCAGATACTACCCTTCGCGATCACGAAGGAATGAATGCGAATGCGAAGGTTAGGGCTTGAAAGGTACGCGAACGCGGCCACGAACACGCGAACGCGTAGAAGAACAGAAGGGGGTCCAAGACTTGAACATCGCGAACGCGCGTGTTGGGGATGCGAATGAGGGTTGACTGAGCTTCGCAAACGCGGGGATATGCACGCGAACGCGATGAAGGGGGAGGGTTAAGCTATGCAAATACGATGCGCTGTTCGCGAACGCGTAGAGGAAATCCCTGATTGCAATTTCTGCTGCAAATTTAAAACTCTAATTGCTCCGTTGAGCATCCGAACACACATGAGGCCCCCGGGATTTCGATAGAAACTACGGACATATCCCATAACATCATTGAAACTTGTACCAATCCCTAAACCACCTAATAAACGCCATAAACTCGAATTAATCAATGATTTGAACTTAAAAACTTAAAAACTAAACCAAACTCGGTTTCGATTCAAAACCTAACCAAAACACGTCTGATTGACATGAAATTTTGCACGCATATCCTACATGACATGACAGTGCTATAGAAAACATTAGAATCCCATTCCGACCCTCGGATAAAAAATTCACTATCGGACCGAAAACTTATTAATTCTAACTTTCCGCATTTATAGGCTAAATGAGCTACGGACATCCAAAATACATTCCGAACACGTTCCCAACCCCGAAATCACCTAACGGAGCTAACAGAACCATCAAATTTCCATTCCGAGGTCGTCTTGACATCTGATTACGGACCATTTCCCAACACTTAAGCTCTCATTTATGGACTAATTGTCCCAAAACACTCTGAATTCTATTACCGAACATCCCGACAAACAAAAATAGCAGAAATGAACTTAGGGAAAGCAGATAATGGGGGAACGGGGCATGAATTCCAAAGACGATCGGCAGGTCCTCACATCCTCCTACCCTTAAACATTTGTTCGTCCTCGAATGAGCATAGAGAACACACTTGAAGTAGCAAAAAGATGAGGGTATCGACTGCGCATATCCCGCTCGGTCTCCCAAGTTGCCTCCTTGGATGACTCACCCCGCCACTACACCTTTACTGATGCTATATCCTTTTACCTGAGCTTTCAAACCTATCTATCCAATATTGCCACTGGCTTCTCAACATAGGACAAGTTATTGTCCAACTAGACTGAAGTGAACTCCAACACGTGAGACGGGTCACCATGATACCTCCGAAGAATCGAAACATGAAATACGGGATGATACCCCGGCCAAACTTGGAGGTAAAGAAAGTTCCTAAGCAACCTTCCCAACCTGCCTCAAAATTTCAAATGGACCAATATACCTCGGGCTCAACTTTCCTTTCTTTCCTAACTTCATGACTCCTTTCATCGGCGAAACCGAAGCAAAACTCGCTCACCAACCATAAATGAAACATCACGAACCTTCCGGTCCGCATAATGCTTCTACATGGACTGGGCTGAACAGAGTCTATCCTGAATCACCTTAACCTTCTCAATCGCACCCTGAACCAAATTAGTGCCCAATAACTTTGCCTCGCCTGGTTCGAACCAACCCACCAGGGATCTGCATCTCCTACCATATATGGCCTTATAAGGCGCCATCTTAATATTGGACTGATAACTGTTGTTGTATGCAAACGCAGCCCATGGAAAGAACTGATCCCAAGCCCCTTTAAAATCAATCACGCGCGCACGGAGCATATCCTCAAGAATCTGAATAGTGCGCTCGTACTGTCCGTCCGTCTGAGGGTGAAAGGCTGTACTCATGGTCACCCTGGTACCCAACTCATGCTGGACGGCTCTCCAGAACCGTAATGTAAACACTGAACCCCTGTCTGAGATGATAGAAACTGGAATGCCATGCAGACGGACAATCTCTCTGATATAAATCCATGCTAATCGCTCCGCTGAGTAAGAAGTGCACACTGGAATGAAATGAGCGGACTTGGTAAGCCGATTCACCACAACCCAAATAGAGTCAAACTTCCACGCCGTCAGAGGGAGACCAGTCATAAAATCCATAGTGATATTCTCCCATTTCCACTCCGGAATCTCCATCTGCTAGAGTAGTCCTCCCGGTCTCTGATGCTTAGCCTTCACCTGTTGACAGTTGAGACATCTAGCTACAAACTCTACTATGTCCTTCTTTATCCGCCTCCACCAATAATGCTGCCTCAGATCCTTATGCATTTTCGCGGCACCCGGAAGGATGGAATACCGAGAGCTATGGGCCTTGGTCAATATCAACTCCCAAATATAATCAATATCGGGCACAGAAATACGACCCTGCATCCTCAATACCCCATCATCTCCAATAGTCACATCCCTACCATCGCCATGCTGAACCATGTCCCTGAGGACGCAAATGAGGATCATCATGCTGTCTCTCCCTGATACGATCAAACAATGATGACCGAGAAACCACACAGGCTAGAACCCACTGGGCTCCGAAAGGTCCAACCTCACGAACTGGCTAGGTAAGGCTTGGACATCCATTGCCATAGGCCTCTTTGAAGCTGGTAAATATGCCAAACTCCCCAAACTCTCACCTGGCAACTCAAGGCATCAGCCACCACATTGGCCTTGCCAGGGTGATAAAGAATAGTAATATCATAATCCTTCAATAGCTCCAACCATCTCCTCTGGCGCAAGTTCAGATCCTTCTACTTTAACAAATGCTGCAAACCCCGATGATCCGTATATATCTCACAAGGCACACCATACAAATAATGACGTCACATCTTTAAGGCATGAACAATGGCAACTAACTCAACGTCATGGACATGATAGTTCTTTACATGAGCCTTTAACTGTCTGGACGCGTAGGCAATCACCCTACCGTCCGACCACTGAAAAGGAGCACCCTTCTGGGTTAATCTAGTCATATGGGCTGCAATCAATTAGAACCCCTCCACTAAACGACGGTAATGCCCCGCCAAGCCAAGGAAACTGTGGATCTCCGTAGTTGAGGAGGGCCAGGGCCAACTCTGCACAGCCTCCACCTTCTTCGGATCTATCCGAATGCCCTCACTCTATACCACGTGGCCTAGAAATGCCACAGAACTCAACCAAAACTCACATTTTGAAAACTTTGCATATAAATTCTTATCTCTCAAGGTCTGAAGAAGTATCCTCAGGTGCTGCTCATGATCTTCCCAGCTCCGGGAGTATAGAAGATTATCATCTATAAAAATAATCACAAATGAGTCGAGATAGTGCCTGAATACATTGTGCATCAAATGCGTAAAAGCTATTGGGGTGTTGGTCAGCCCAAATGACATGACAAGGAACTCGTAATGACCATATCGAGTCCTGAAAGCAGTCTTCGGGATATCCGGCTCCCGAACCTTTAGCTGGTGGTAACCTGAGCACAAATCTATCTTAGAAAACACCTATGCGTCCTGAAGCTGGTCAAATATATCATCAATACGAGGTAAAGGATATCGGGTCTTCACTGTGACTTTGTTAAACTGATGATAATCGATACACATGCGCATAGAACCATCATTTTTCTTCACAAACAATGCAGAAGCACCCCATGGCGAAACACTGGGTCGAATGAAACCCTTATCAAACAATTCCTGTAACTGATCCTTCAACTCCTTCAATTTAGGAGGAGCCATGCAGTAAGAAGGAATAGATATGGGCTGAGTGCCTAGCAACAAATCAATACCAAAATCAATGTCCGGATTGGGTGGCATGCTTGGAAGATCGGCTGGGAACTCATCGGGGAAATCCCGTACTACCGGGACAGAGTCAACAGAAGGGGTATCAACACTGACATCTCTCACATATGCTAAATACGAAGCACACCCCTTCTCAACCATACGCTGAGCTTTAAGAAAAGATATAACTCCACTGGGAGTGTGATCAAAAGTACCACTCCACTCAATACGAGGAATACTTGGCATAGCCAACGTCACGGTATTAGTGTGACAATCAATAATAGCATAATGGGGTGAAAACCAGTCCATGCCCAAGATAATATCAAAATCGACCAAATCAAGTAACAAGAGATCTGCCCTGGTCTCAAAACCACCAATGGTAACCAAACACAACCGATACACACAGTCCACAACAAGATAATCTCCCACTGGAGTGGAAACATAAACAAGAGAGCTCAAGGCCTCTCGGGATATAACCAAATGCGGAGCAAAATAAGATGACACATAAGAATAAGTAGAGCTTGGATCGAATAGAACTGATGTCTCTATGTGACTAACCAAAATAATACCTCTGATAACAGAACCAGAGGCGACAGCCTCGGCACGATCAGGAATGGCATAAAATCTGGCTTGTCCCCTACCTCGAGGGCAACCTCTATCTCCCCGATCCTCGCCTCTGGCTGGCTGGGCAGGTGGGGTGGCAGCTGGAGCTGGAAATGGCCTGCTGACCCTGTGGAGCATGCTGGGGCTCTGGAGTTAGAGAAGGCACACCCCTACCACGTCTAGGTCACTCTCTAACCATGTGGCGGGTATCCCCGCACTCATAACTAGCTCTAGGAGGGCAGGGCAGCTGTGACTGAATGGATCCACCCTTGCTGGACTGACCTATGGAGGTGCCCTGCGCAAGAGGCACACTAGAAACCAGGGGTGCATAGTAATGCTCCTGAGATCTCGGAGGAGCTGAAGTACTGCTGGGTGAAGGAAGAGCTGAGTGAACTGGGCGACCCGTATAGCCCTTACCATGACGTCCTGCTCCTGAAGTACGGGTACCAGAAAAATGACCGGACTCTCTAGACCTCTTGGCCACTCTCTCCTCTCCCTCTCAGACATACATACCCTCTCCTCCTGGCTATACTCACTACCTGCTGATAGGGTATAGCCATTTCAGACTCTCACACCATGCCATACCTGATGGAAGGAATAAGGCCCTAAATTAACCAGCGAACGATCTCACGAACAGTAGCCACCAAAGCAGGCGCATGCCTGGCAAACCTAGTGTAACAAATGGCTTACTCAGAAACAGTCATAAGGCCTTGGCGCAAGTGCTCAATCTCCACACGCCATGCATTTTGGAGACTCTGGGGAAAATATTCCCTATGAAACATATCTGAAAGCTGGGTCCAAATTAGAGAGAAAGGCTCGCCCAGACTGTCTAGCTCAAAAGTGCACCACCAGTCATAGGCGGCTCCCCGAAGCTGAAAAGCTGCAAAGGAAACCCCAGTCAAAGAAGTAATACCCATGGTATACAAAAAATGCGATGACAATCCTCCAACAACCCCACGGCATCATCTGTAGCTAGTCCACTGAAAATAGGAGGGTCATACTTCTTGAACCGCTCCAATCTACGCTGCTCATCCTCTAAAGAAGGTGACCCATCCTCGGCCTGAACTGGTAATGTAGGCTGGGCAGGAATATCATCTGGAATCGGTCCCATATGCACCCTATGTTTTGGGGTGCAGGCTGCGGGAGTCTGGGCTCCTCTCCAGGCCTGGGACATAGCAGCGGAAGTGTAAGAAACCCTGTCTGTAACAGCATGGTATACATACTCATAAACTGCGCCAATGCCTCCTCAACAGCTAGAGTAGTAGAGGCTGTGGGCGTTTCTGGTTCTCGAGTCTTGACTGGGTCTGCTGGTGGCATCTTTGCGGCTACTCGCGCAGGTGCTCTGGCTGCACCCCGCGCACGTCCACGACCCCTGCCCCGGGCCCTACTTCTAGTTGCTGCAGGAGGGGGTACGGGTGTCTGATCGTCTCGGGTCGTGCGTGTCCTCACCATCTGTGAGAGAATAGGAAACAATAGTTTAGCATTGATGTCAAAAACATAGCACGAGAAGAATTTAAATGAAGTGAAGATTTTCCTAAACAGTTACATAGCCTCTCGTAGATAGGTACAGACGTCTCCATACCGATCAGCGAGACTCAAAATAACTGGCCTGTGTCCCGTGACTCCTCTGAACCTAGAGCTCTGAACTTAGTTCACGACCCTAGTTCACCAATCGTGAACTTGTCATGAGGGCACCCAGTATTCGCGATTAGGTAAGCCTGACACACTGCGGAAATTCAACAAATCTTTGCGGAAACGATAAATGAAACACGAATAGCATAAGATAATGAATAGAATGCCACCTGGCATATAGATGTCAACTGAAATAACATTAAAACCTCCAAGGCCCGGAAACCCAGGGGCAACACAGAGTAAAGTATAACACATGGCTCTAACATACAGAAGTGTCTTCAACGAGAGAATACATGGATAAAACTACTATCTAAAGGTAGAATAGAGGGAGACTCCTCGGCTTTGCGGACGCGGCAGATGCATACCTCAGATATCCGAGAATAGCTCCTAATCACCGATAGTGCGCCCAATCAAGAGTACCTGCATCTGCACAACAAAAGTGTGCATAGGAGTAGCATAAATACACCACAGCGGTACTAAGTAAGTGCCAAGCCTAACCTCGATGGAGTAGTGACAAGGAAGGTCGAGGCCCTACTGAGAAGAACATAAGAAATAATGTAAAAATAAATAAACAGTATATAATGAAATAAATCCAAATATCTAGCAAGACAGTAATTAAAAACATAGCGGCTACAAGTAAAAACTACGAACACAAAGAAAATCACTCAACAGTCAGGATCTCTACATGGCACTACGGGAATCGAATCCGTAGTCCATCGCCACATGGAGATTCGGGAATTGAACCCGCAGTCCACTTTACCAATATTCGAGGATCTCCGTTAATCGAATCCGCAGTCCATCACCACGTGGAGCTCTGAAAATTGAACCCGCAGTCCAATTTATAAATATCCGAGGATCTCCGGGAATTGAACCCGCAGTCCTTCATACAATTATCAAAGGATCTCCGGGAATTGAACCCGCATTCCTTTATACCAATAACAAAGGATCTCTGGGAATTGAACCTGTAGTCCAACATACCAATATCAGAGGATCTCCGGAAATTGAATTCGCAGTCCCAAAAGTAATTACACCACAACAATTCAATATTTAACATAAAGGAAACCGAATGCGAACAACAAGTAAAGTCGAGAATATAACATGCTTCGCAAGAAAAGCAAAATATGACAATTTAGTCAAATAGAACAAATAAGTCACTAACATTCTTTTCCTAAGCTAAGCAAGTGAAATCACATTTTTAACAGTTAAATACACGAAGAAACAGAGTCTAAATAAGACAAGTAAGGTGAATTTTCAACAATTAGCACAAGTACATGCCCGTCACTTCATGCACAACGACTTTGAAAAAAAATTAATATATCCTGAGGGAAGAGGTTCCCCACACAAGGTTAGACAAGCCACTTACCTAAAATTAGTACAAAACCGCTAAGGAATAATGCCCTTGCCACGAGTATCCGACTACGAGAAGCCCAAATCTATTCAAACCAATTACATATTGTAAATAACTTCTCAAGTAACTAATTACACTGTTAAAATTAAAGCCAAGGCACGAAAATATATGAAATGACCAAAATGCCCCTCAAGAAAAAGTCTCGGAATCGAATAATTTTTACATTTCAGCAAGCTCGTACTCTCACGAGTCTAACCATATATAAATCTCCCGAATCGGAGGTCAAATGCCCCTTTAAATCATAAAAGTTAGGTCTAAGAACTTTGTCCCAATTTTCATTCAAAATCCGAAATTAAAGCTTGAATTTGAGATTAGATTATTGGGTAATAATCATAAGGGAATAAGGAACCGTTAACCAATCGTTTGTTGGAAACACGTTCTAATTGCAATATACTAAAATGTTTGTTCTTTTGTATAGGTTTTGATGAATGACAAACGAAGCGAAAATTGATATATGACGAAGTTCAAGACACAAGCGCACAATTGATATACAACGAGATTCAGGCTCAAGACAAAGTTTTATAGTTTAATTGAGTCATTCTTAATTGTGATCTTGATCCTACAACTTGACTCGTATCATGGCTTCTCTCATAAAACTTTTTTCCAAAATCATGCATATTTAATTTAATGTCAAATGATTTCAAATCATGCATATTTACAGTAGTCAAAATGACTTTTAGACATGCCTTAAAAATCTGGACTAAGATAATCGATTATGTACTTATGATAATCGATTGTTTTAAGCCAAGACTGCATGACAATCGATTGTAAACTAATGACAATCGATTGTGAGTTAGACAGTGAGCATCAGGTTTTTCAAACCTGCATGACAATCGATTGTGAACTAACGACAATCGATTGTGACTGAGGCAGTGTCCATCAAAGTTTTTCAAAACTCAGAATAATCTATTATGAACTAATGGTAATCGACTATGTTGAGACAGTGTCTTCCAGTGATTTTCAAATTTATTAAATAATCGATTGTTACATTGGACAATCGATTGTAAAGAAACAGTGTCTAAAATGTTTTTCAAAAACTGATAAGTAATCGATTGTTGACTTTGTGCAATCGATTGTGAAGCTGACCGTTGTCGTAAAGTTTTCAAATACCGTCAGGTAATCGATTATTGATTCTGTATAATCGTTTGTTTTGATTAAAATCCGTAAAAGATTTTTTGAATGTTATTGGGTAATCTATTATTGATTCTGTATAATCGATTGTTTTGATTAAAATCCGGAAAAGAGTTTTTGAACGTTGCTGAGTAATCGATTGTTGATTCTGGACAATCGATTGTTTGTGGTAAAATCTGGAAAGGATTTTTTGAACGTTGCCAGTAATCGATTATGGATTGTAAGTAATCGATTATCAAGCGTAAAATCTAGGATTGAATTTTGATCTGACTGGCAGACAATCGATTGTTGGGGTTTGACAATCGATTTTCAGTGAGTAAAATCAGCAACTCTTAATTGGCAATTAGGCAACGGTAATGGCAAGTTTTTCAACTATAAATACAGCTTCATTTCAGTGTTTTAAACACAACAACATACTACAACTGATCATTACATTGCTATAAGCTTGCATACTTCTGTTTATCATTTTATATTCAATTTCATAAAGCTTTTGAGAGCCATATTCTTGTCCAAAGTTGTTGTGATCTAGAGCTTACTTCTTTTACTCATATCTACTCATTAAGGAGTATTTTGTTTGAGTGTTTAGTGTTTTATACACTTGTAAGAGAATTGTGATTCTCTTGTTGTAAGGAACTTGTGTTTCCTTGGTTGAAGTCTTGGAGTGTTGTATCTCCGAGCAAAGGTGTTGAGGCTTGCGTCCTCAAGTTGTAACGGTTTGTTAAGCACCCGGAAGCTTAACAGAGTTAGTGGAAAATCTCGAGAGAGTCTCTCGGGGACTGGACTAGCCACGTGTTGTGGTGAACCAGAATATATCGGTGCGTTCTTTCCTTTTATTTATTTAACGCACTTAATTATTTCCTGCAAGTTTTAATTTCTGCAAGTTTACGCTAAATTTTATTATAACGCTATTCACCCCCCTCTAGCGTTAATCGTATTATCTAACAATTGGTATCAGAGCCCAACTCTCTGAAAACTTAACAGTTTGAGAGAACCATCCATGGCTTCTACTCGTGATTCTTTTGCAGGAATTGATGAAGGACTGTGCTCCACACGACCACCTCTATTCAACGGTACAAATTACATGTACTGGAAGGAGAGGATGAAGATCTTCGTTCAGTCCAACAGCTTTCACCTTTGGAAGGTGATAATGACGGGAAACCAAATTCCAACAAAGAAGGTGGAAAACGAACGGGTTCCCAAGTCCGAGGAGGAGTATGACGCGGATGACATCCAAAAGGTTCAAAATAATGCTAAAGCAATTAATTTATTATATTGTGCTGTTAATGCTGACGATTACAGGAAAATATCGTGTTGCACAACGGCAAAGGAGATGTGGGACAAGCTAGAAGTTACGTACGAAGGTACGGACCAAGTAAGGGAAGCAAAAATTGATTTCCTAACCCATTCTTATGAATTATTTCACATGAAGGAAGGTGAAAAGGTGGACGAAATGTTTGAGCGATTTTCAATAATCGTAAATGACCTACATGCTCTCAAGAAAATATTCACGGATAGAGAGCTCGTTCGAAAAATTCTTAGAAGTCTCACACCGGCATGGAGATCAAAGGGCGATGCAATTCAAGAATCCATTGGCGTTTCAAACGTCACCATCGACGCACTAAGAGGTAACCATAAGACCTATGAATCTACTATTCTTAACCCTTTTGTTGATGATCAAAGGAGGCAAAGAATAGCTCTAAAGGCGAGCACAAGCCAACCACAAATTGATGAGGAAGGAGACAACGAGTTTGGACTCGTTATCAAAAGATTTCAAAAGTTCGTGCGCAAGGAGTATGAACGCAAGGGCAAAAAGCAAGGCGAACAAATCAAATGCTACGAATGCGGAGAAACCGGGCACATCAAGTCAAATTGCCCAAACCTCAAAAAGGAAAAGAAACCTTTTAAAAAGCAACGCGCATATATTTCTTGGGGAGGTGACTCCGGAGATGTGTCAAGCGAAGAAGAAGAAGACGAAGCAGCAAATCTTTGCCTCATGGCACAAGAAGATAACAAAGACGAGGTATGTCAAATTTCGTCTCAAAACTTCTTTACTCTTGATGAAATGCGAACTGCTTTTGATGAATTATATACTGAATTTATTAAAGGTTCAAAAACAGTCAAAAGCGTAAAAGAAAATGCTTCTCTAAAAGAAAAAGATTTTCAAAAACAGCTTTCTTTAAAAGAAAAGTATTTAGAAAAACTGGTTTTAGAAAATGAGAAGCTGAAAGTGGAAAACAAGTTTTTTGGAAAAAGAAGTTCTGATAAGCCCGAAAGCTCAACTAGAAATTGCACTTCTTGCTTGCATCTTAAGAATGAAGTAAGTAGGCTTAAAGGCACATTAGATAAGTTTAATTCTTCGCACAAAAACTTGAATGATGTTCTTGTTAACTTGAAATCAACCAAGCATGGAATAGGCTTTAAGAATGAAGAAAAGGTTGACGCTAAACCCCAACAACCTAAAGCTCAACCTAGGATTAACAATAGAAATGCTTATCCTAGAAACAACAACTCTAGAGCCAATATGCATGCTAGACAAAATGCTGAACATTTTAGAAGACCTAGGAATGACTTACCACCTAGGAATAGTCACCCTAGAAATGATGCATATTTTAGGCCAAATTTTGAGCCCCTTAGAAGACCTAGCAATGGCCCTCAACCGAGAAACAATCACTCTTGAAATGCTGCCCATCCTAGAGCTCACAGTAGGAGAAATAACTCTCATGAAATGCGAAATAGTTATAGTGTTCAAAATAGAGTAAGAAACTTTCATCCGTCTAGTTACTATGAACCTAGAAGGATGCATAGACCAAATGTGACTTGTCATTATTGTAGACGTATTGGTCATATTGGTCCTGCATGCTTTACACGTCATAGACATATTACTCAATCGCATCATTATAATATGCCTAACCCCCAAGGACCCAAGATGGCATGGGTACCTAAAGAACATTAATTTGTTTTGTAGGTGTGCTTGAAGGGATCTAGTGTACTATGGTACCTTGATAGTGGATGCTCCAAGCATATGACGGGAGATGAATCCAAATTTCTTCAATTAGAGCACAAAGAAGGAGGAAGTGTTATCTTCGGTGATAACAATAAAGGAAAGATCATCGGCATCGGCTCGCTCGGTAAGGATGAAAATTCTTCTATTAAGCATATATTACTTGTGAAAGGTTTGAAGCATAATCTCTTGAGCATAAGCCAATTGTGTGACAAGGGAAATCTTGCTCTATTTGATTCGGATGAATGCCTAGTATTTAGACGTAGTGATTTCAAAATCATACTTCGTGGTTTTAGAGTTGATAATATTTATATGGTTGATCCTGCTAATTCCTCACCCGAATATGTTGATTGTCTAACGAGTAAAGAGGATGATACTTGGCTATGGCATCGTAGAGTAGCACATATCAATATGCATCTTTTGAACAAATTGATTTCTCAAAACTTAGTTGTTGGTCTTCCCAATTTAAAATTTGAAAATGACTCTATTTGTGACTCGTGTCAAAAGGGGAAGCAAACAAAAGCATCTTTCAAATCTAAAAACATTGTTTCAACTTCTAGACCACTGCAATTGCTTCATATGGATTTATTTGGTCTTTCTCGCATTGAAAGTCTAGGAAGAAATAGATATGCTTTTGTGATTGTTGATGATTACTCTAGATTTACTTGGACTTTATTTCTTGCCAATAAAAGTGATGCTTTTAAAAATTTTAAATATTTTCTTAAGCGTGTTCAAAATGAGAAAGAAACAACCGTCACTTCAATTAGGAGTGTTCATGGGGGAGAGTTTGATCACAATCTCTTTGCGGACTTTTGTGACGAACTCGAAATCGAGCATACCTTCTCCGCTCCACGTACACCACAACAAAATGGGGTGGTGGAAAGGAAAAATAGGTGTCTCGAAGAGATGGCTAGAACCATGCTCGACGAAGCTGAGATACCCGAACATTTTTGGGCGGACGCCGTGAGTACCGCTTGCTATGTTCTAAATAGAGTAGTAATTCGGCCGATACTCATGAAAACCCCCTATGAACTTTATAAGGGTAGAAAACCAAATATTTCCCATTTTAGAGTTTTTGGTTCCAAATGTTTTGTTCATAACAATGGCAAAGACCAATTGGGTAAATTTGACGCTAAGTCGGATGATGGTATTTTCATTGGATATTCCTCACGTAGTAAAGCATATAGGGTCTTTAATAAAAGAACCCAAATTGTGTAGGAATCCCCTCATGTTGTATTTTCCGAAAATAATGCTCGCTTGGCGAGAAAGGATTTCGGTTTTGATCTTGCAGGTATCTTAGATAGCTTGAATGACAAAATACAAGAGGAACCACCCAAGGAAAATAAAGATGAAACTGAGGAACAACCAACGGAAGAAGCGCCACAATTGGAAAAAGAAATGAATATGCCTAACGAGTGGAGGACAATCAAAGATCACCCTCTCGAACAGGTAATTGGCAACGTTGGAGACAAGGTAAGTACCTGAAACTCTCTCAAAAGTACCTTAGAACATACTGCTTTTGTTTCTCAAATTGAACCCAAAACCATCTCAGAAGCAATTGGGGATGAATTATGGACCTTGGCAATGCAAGAGGAGCTTAACCAATTCGAACGCAATGACGTTTGGGATTTGGTGCCAAGACCCGAAGGTCATACCATAATTGGTACGAAATGGGTTTTTCGCAATAAACTAGATGAAAACGGTATAATCACTAGAAACAAAGCTAGGCTTGTAGCAAAAGGCTATAATCAAGAAGAGGGTATTGACTATGAGGAAACATATGCTCCCGTAGCTAGATTAGAAGCTATTCGCTTATTGCTTGCATTTGCCTCTTCTATGAATTTCAATTTATATCAAATGGATGTGAAAAGTGCTTTTCTAAACGGTTTTATTCAAGAAGAAGTTTATGTTGAACAACCCCCCGGTTTTGAAAACTTTAAATATCCTGATCATGTTTTCAAACTCAAAAAGGCTCTTTATGGTTTAAAACAAGCTCCCCGAGCTTGGTATGAAAGATTAAGTAAGTTTCTTTTGGAAATGATTTCATTAGGGGGAAAGTTGACACAACTCTCTTTGTTAAGCATAAAAACAATGATATTTTGTTAGTTCAAATATATGTAGATGATATTATATTTGGTGCTACTAACAATGTTTTATGCAAGGAATTTTCTGATTTAATGACAAGCGAATTTGAGATGTCTATGATGGGTGAGTTAACATTCTTTTTGGGATTACAAGTAAAGCAAATGAAAGAAGGTACATTCATTTGTCAAGCCAAATATTGCAAAGAATTGCTGAAACGATTTGAGATGAACAATGCAAAAGAAATGGCAACTCCCATGAGCACATCCGATCATCTAGACAAAGATGAGAAAGGTAAGGAAGTCGACACAAAAAAGTATCGAGGTATGATTGGCTCTCTTCTTTATCTTACTGCTAGTCGTCCGGACATCATGTTTAGCGTGTGCTTATGCGCTCGTTATCAATCGTGTCCGAAGGAGTCTCACCTTACTGCGGTAAAACGGATTTTAAGGTATCTTGTTGGTACTACAAATGTGGGTCTATGGTACACCAAAGGCTCTTCATGCCAACTTGTTGGCTACTCCGATTCCGATTTTGCTGGATGCAAATTGGACCGCAAGAGCACTAGTGGCACTTGCCATTTGCTCGGTAGCTCTCTCGTTTCTTGGTTTAGCAAGAAACATGTAAGTGTTGCGTTGTCCACAACCGAGGCTGAATATGTAGCCGCGGGGAGTTGTTGCGCTCAAATCCTATGGATGAAACAACAACTCTTGGACTATGGCCTAAGTCTTGATCATATCCCTCTTAGATATGATAATACTAGTGCCATATGTTTGACGAAGAACCCCGTTCTTCATTCGCGAACAAAACACATTGAAATTAGACATCATTTTATTAGAGATCACGTTCTCAAAGGCGATGTCGAAATTGAATTTGTTGAAACCAAAAACCAATTGGCAGACATCTTTACAAAGCCCTTAGAGAAAGAGTCCTTCTTCCGAATTCGTAGTGAACTCGGGATTCTTGACTCCACGTTGATCTAAGTCATGCATTGCATCTTTTTATTCTACATAATTTCTAACTTGAGCGTCGGAGACGTCTAACGAATCTTTGCAGGTATCGCCCTAAAGGTAGGGGGAATTATTAAGCATGACGCGCATAAATTCGAGTACTCTTCAGAAAAATCGGTTTCTATCGTCTAAATATCGATTATCTCGTATCAATAATCGATTGCTCTACTATTATTTGGGTTATTGTACTCTATTTAAGTGATCTCGTTTTATTTCCAATAAATAAACAAGTTTTATTTACTTCTTTGGCATCTTCTTATATTACATCTTTTTTGCTAATGGCAAAAGGGGGAAGATAACGAGTATGCACTCTCAATACATATAAGCTTAAATTGAGGGGGAATTCTCAAATTGAGGGGGAACAAATTACATACTTGTTGCATGTATATACTTGTCTTGAATCGTCAATATAAATTGCTTGTCTTGCATATCCCGCTTAATGTTTGCCATTATCAAAAAGGGAGTAATTGTTGGAAACACGTTCTCATTGCAATATACTAAAACGTGTGTTCTTTTGTATAGGTTTTGATGAATGACAAACGAAGCGAAAATTGATATATGATGAAGTTCAAGACACAAGCGCACAATTGATATACAACGAGATTCAAGCTCAAGACAAAGTTTTATAGTTTAATTGAGTCATTCTTAATTGTGATCTTGATCCTACAACTTGACTCGTAATATGGCTTCTCTCATAAAACTATTTTCCAAAATCATGCATATTTAATTTAATGTCAAATGATTTCAAATCATGCATATTTACAGTAGTCAAAATGATTTTTAGACATGCCTTAAAAATCTGGACTAAGATAATCGATTATGTACTTATGATAATCGATTGTTTTAAGCCAAGACTGCATGACAATCGATTGTGAACTAATGACAATCGACTGTGAGTAAGACAGTGAGCATCAGGTTTTTCAAACCTGCATGACAATCGATTGTGAACTAATGACAATCGATTGTGACTGAGGCAGTGTCCATCAAAGTTTTTCAAAACTCAGAATAATCGATTATGTACTAATAGTAATCGATTATGTTGAGACAGTGTCTTCCAGTGATTTTCAAATTTATTAAATAATCGATTGTTACATTGGACAATCGATTGTCAAAGAAACAGTGTCTAAAATGTTTTTCAAAAACTGATAAGTAATCGATTGTTGACTTTGTGCAATCGATTGTGAAGCTGACCGTTGTCGTAAAGTTTTCAAATACCGTCAGGTAATCGATTATTGATTCTGTATAATCGATTGTTTTGATTAAAATCCAGAAAAGATTTTTTGAATGTTATTGGGTAATCGATTATTGATTCTGTATAATCGATTGTTTTGATTAAAATCCGGAAAAGATTTTTTGAACGTTGCTGAGTAATCGATTGTTGATTCTGGACAATCGATTGTTTGTGGTAAAATCTGGAAAGGATTTTTTGAACGTTGCCAGTAATCGATTATGGATTGTAAGTAATCGATTATCAAGCGTAAAATCTGGGATTGAATTTTGATCTGACTGGCAGACAATCGATTGTTGGGGTTTGACAATCGATTGTCAGTAAGTAAAATCAGCAACTCTTAATTGGCAATTAGGCAACGGTAATGCCAAGTTTTTCAACTATAAATACAGCTTCATTTCAGCGTTTTAAACACAACAACATACTACAACTGATCATTACATTGCTATAAGCTTGCATACTTTTGTTTATCATTTTATATTCAATTTCATAAAGCTTTTGAGAGCCATATTCTTGTCCAAAGTTGTTGTGATCTAGAGCTTACTTCTTTTACTCATATCTACTCATTAAGGAGTATTTTGTTTGAGTGTTTAGTGTTTTATACACTTGAAAGAGAATTGTGATTCTCTTGTTGTAAGGAACTTGTGTTTCCTTGGTTGAAGTCTTGGAGTGTTGTATCTCCGAGCAAAGGTGTTGAGGCTTGCGTCCTCAAGTTGTAACGGTTTGTTAAGCACCCGGAAGCTTAACAGAGTTAGTGGAAAATCTCGAGAGAGTCTCTCGGGGACTGGACTAGCCACGTGTTGTGGTGAACCAGAATATACCGGTGCGTTCTTTCCTTTTATTTATTTAACGCACTTAATTATTTCCTGCAAGTTTTAATTTCCGCAAGTTTACGCTAAATTTTATTATAACGCTATTCACCCCCTCTCTAGCGTTAAGCGTATTATCTAACATCGTTGCCTCTGAAAATCCCTCGAAATATCTCCTAAAACCGAGCTCCCTATCTTGAGTTTTTGTAAAAATGGAAGAAAGCCTCGTCTTTGAAATATAAGTATTGGTCAGGTATCAATGCATCGCGAACGCATAGGATCCATCGCGTTCGCTTAGAGGAAAATGAAAGTGGCCAGATACTACCCTTCGCGACCGTGAAGGAATGAATGAGAACGCGAAGGTTTGGGCCTGAAAGGTACTCGAACGCGACCACGAACACGCGAATGCACAGAAGAACATAAGGGGGGTCCAAGACTTGAAAACCGCGAATGCAGGTGTTGGGGATGCGAACGAGGAAAGGGGGTTGACTGAGCTTCGCGAACATGGGGATATGCACACGATCGCAATGAAGGGGGAGGGTGAAGCTACATGAACGCGATGCCCTGGTCGCGAACGCGTAGAGGAAATCCCTGACTGCAATTTCTGCTACAAATTTGAAACACTAATTGCTTCGTTGAGCATCCGAAACACACCCGAGGCCCCCGGGACCTTGACCAAACCTACAGATATATCCCATAATATCATTCAAACTTGTACCAATCTTTAAAACACCTAAAACAATGCCAGAAACTCGAATTAATCAATGATTTGAACATAAAAACCTCAAAACTAAACCAAACTCGCTTTCAATTCGAAACATAACCAAAACACGTCAGATTGACCTGAAATTTTGCACGCACGTCTGAAATGACGGTGCTATGGATACTTTCGGAATCCCATTCCGACCATCGGATAAAAAATTCGCTATCGGACCGGAAACTTCAAAATTCTAAATTTTGGCATTTATAGCCTAAATGAGCTATGGACAACCAAAATACATTTCGAACACGCTCCTAACCCTGAAATCACCTAACAGAACCATCAGTATTTCATTCCGAGGTCGTCTTGATACTATTCTAATTACGGATCATTTTCTAATACTTAAGCTCTCATTTAGGGAATAAGTGTCCCAAAACACTCCGAATTCTATTTCCGAACATCCCGGCAAACCAAAATAGCATAAATGAACTTAGGAAAAGCACATAATGGGGGAACGGGGCATGAATTCAAAAGACGACTGGCCGGGTCATCATATTTCTGAAGCATTAAAACAAAAACATTAGAAGAAAAAAAGATATTACCATATCCACTTGTTACCTGCTGACCTTGATTGTTACTACCAGAAGATGGTCAACTGTTTAGTTGAAAAACAACTTCTTGTACAGAGGAAGCTTCTACAGGTGAACGTGAACTAAACCTTAACATGTCAGGATATACTCCACGCATA
The DNA here is from genome assembly GCA_034376525.1 of Nicotiana benthamiana. Lineage (NCBI taxonomy): Eukaryota > Viridiplantae > Streptophyta > Magnoliopsida > Solanales > Solanaceae > Nicotiana > Nicotiana benthamiana. The sequence goes on from CM067328.1 coordinate 47,318,494, forward strand.
TATTCATCCTACCGTCTCAGAAGATTCATCCAATTTTTACACCATTATCCATAGAAAAACAATGCAATAAAAGTAAAACAACAAAACTAACCAAATAAATCAAAAGCATATCAGTTTGACATTGACCACTGCTTTTAAGGGTGACACTAATACAGTCACAAATGCTAAAGCAATTTAAGATCTTTAAAAGTCATCTCTACCTTTTACAATATGGATAGGAAAGATGTGATTAAGTTATTATACCTTTCAAAGAATGTGTAGAGTCATGTTTAAACAATAAAAATTATTAAGTTCCTTGTTAATGTCAAGTAAGTAGTTAGAAAATTTATATCTTTAGAAAATTGCAGTCAAGGAAAATATTTTTTCCCACAATTTTTTTGTTTCAGAGAAGATTACACAAGAAAAGCCCGTTTCTTTTAAAGCTCCTAACTTACTACTAACTGGTGAAATTACTAATTTAGTTGCAATTCTATCTATAGTTTGGCCTAAATTTAAAACTATCTCATTTTTAGGAGTGAAAATACTCTTAAGGGGTAAGGAATTGTGAGCTCTCATGGAACGAGAACATGGTTTTATTTGAATTAACAAGCTAAAACAATCTATTAATTGTCCTTTCTGCCGCATTGTTAGCTTAGATATTTTCGGCATTGTTTACGTTACCCTTTTTTTTTATAATTTTTTTCTACAATTTCAATGGAATGATTAGCATCATAATTGCAAATTATGAAACTATGAGAGCTCATTCACAAGATAATTTTCCTAAAGTTTTCTCCCAATTTTTGGATGGAGAATCTGTTTCATTTTTATAATTTCCCGTGATTGGAATGTAGAGTGTTTGAGAGTCATGTAATTTTCTTGAGTAGTCTTTTAAAATTTTCAATTTCCTCTACCTGTGAATTTTGCAATAGAAAGCAATCTTCATCGTTTGCGAATAAATCTTTTGTCATCACGTTGAAGTGAGTTTCCTCGACTAAGCTCTTGTTGGAAGAAAAATCTCAACTCAGAGATTACGAGTTGTCATTAGTTTTTGATAATTTGACTAGTAATATTTATCAGTTACTAGAGATGGTACACATCTTGTTCTCCAGAATTGAATTGGATTCTACTTTGTTCTACTACTGTGCTGTCAACCACTAGATTGCTATTGTACAATCTTTTTATATTTGGTAGATATTTTGATATTCCTAAGAAAGTGTAGTACTTGTTTCTGATGATTTTTTGGATAAAAGAAGAACCAAAAATTCTATAGCTTTTAAGGAATGGCTATTCACAAGCAAAATCAAGTTAAATAGGGATATGGGGTGTTATGATCCCAAATACAGATCATGATGGCGCCTATTACATTACTAGGCAAGTCAACGAATCCATAACCACAATTCATTTTTCTAATAACACTAAGATATTTTCTAACATGAGTTTTTAAATACTGATATCATTACAAGCATTAAGATGACAGAAATTAGATCCTCTAATATATAACTTTAATACAAGTCTGAACAAAGTACCACATAGATAGGATAGAAATTCAAAAAAATAATAAGATAGAAGGGAGAAATTAGGGCTGCGGATGCGATGCAGCTACCTCGAAATTCCCGGTAAATTCTAAAAAATAGTTGAAAGCTCTCACTCGGCCACTCGGGCACCCGGATCTGCACATAAAGTGCAGGGAGTACCATGAGTACGCTAACTCAGTAAGTAACTAAAGTAAATCATGGACTGAAAGCAGTGACGAGAAGTTAAAAAATATAGAACTTTAAAACCAGTTATGTCATAAATCCATCTCTTTTAGTTTAAAACATTGAAATCAGTTTCTTAGCAATTAATCCAACAGAGGCTTATTTAAAAGAAGAGTTAAAATAGTGATAGTATCATAACAGGGCCCCTCGGGAAAAGAATCACTCACAATATGGCCCCTCGGGCAGCCTCTCAGTCACTCATGACTCAACTCTCGTCACACAGTACTTACTCTCAGCACTCGACTCATTTATATCTCATAATAATAATTGAATTCATAGTAACCGTTGTGGCGTGTAGCCCGATCAGTTATTATAGTCGACTACGTTCACCGGTGGTATGAGACTCCAGATGGTCTCCTATAGCCCAAGCGCCATATCTCAATGGCATGCAACACGATCCAATATATATATCATTGCGGTGTGCTGCCCCATCCATATAAATATCGCTGTGGCGTGCATCCCAATCCATATATATACATAAATATCCTCATAACTGATTTCTTGACCTCCCTCGGTCTCTCACAGCCTCTCGGGCACAACAATAGAAATTAGGGAACTCAACTCAAACAATCCTCACAATTAGGAGTAGTGTAGTAAAATCAGTTTTAAACATTTAAGCAGGTAAAACATGACGGGGTATATGCTTCTAGCAAGTGGAGTGAGGAAATTAGTTAAAATACCCCTAAGGCATACAACCCATAATACAGTATAAGAATCCAAAATACAGAATAATATATCATTTCCAAATAAAATACGCGGCTTAATAGTCTCAACGCGACGGACTGAGTCACAATTCCTACCGGTGCACGCCCCCACACTCGTCACCTAGCATGTGCGTCACCACTTTTATCAAATCAAGTCAAATACGGGGTTTTGTTCCCCCAATTCAAGATTTACAATGGTTACTTTCCTCAAACTGGTGAAAATACTACTCTGCAATGCCATTGCTCCTAGAAGCGACCTCCACTTGCGTAGAATGCATTCAACAACAGAATCACGATGTCAAAATATTCTAAGGGAATGAAGCCCAAGCGAAAACAATAGAAAAATACCAAAATATTCAAAATTGGCAAAACCCAACCCCCTTGGCCCACATCTTGAAACTCAAAAATTTTTACATCAACAGAATCCTTATATCCCCACGAGTCTATGCATATCAAAAGTTCTCACATCCGACCCCAAATGGTCCTTTAAATCTCAATTGAAAAGTCCAATTTCTCAAGCCCTAGTTCTTCAATTTTAGGCTTAGTTTTCATGATTTTCTAGGTGGAATACATATAATAATCGAGTTTAAAGCCCGAAAATCTTACCTCCCAATGATTTCACTTGAATACCTCTTCAGTCTCTTTCAAACATTTCCCAAATTGACCAGCTATGGAGGAAAATAGACCCACATTCGCGAACAAGACGAGTTTAAAAACATTCTGTCCTGGCCTCATTTCCTTCTATGCGATCGGGGAAAAACCTTCGCGATGCATAAAAATCCAACTATCAAAATTTCTCTTATGCAATCGCAAGAGATCCCCCGCGAACGCATTGCCCAAGATGCTTACCCTACGCGAACACGACCACCATCCCGCGTTCGCAATGCCCAGGCTGCTTACCCTATTGAATTAAGAATTAAACCTCTAGATAACCTATCGCTTTATTACAAGATGGTTAAAGATACATCAAGTAAATTTAACCATTAAAGGTTCAAGATGTTACCACAATTAGCATTGTAGCAAATCTCAAATTATGCACTTTTTGTTTATCATTTTAATAGAAAACAAATTTGTAACTCTATTTTTGTTCTAGCTTTTAGACATCATCAAGACGATTAGTATTAATGTTTTATGAACAAAAAGAGAAAAAATAATAAATACCTAACTAGATATATTTAGTATATGCTTCTGTAATAAACTAAATATCGAACAAAGCAACTGGCTATATTGATTCACTATATTGAACAAAAATCAACTGGAATTTGCAATGAAATAATAAAAAAGATAGTTGAAGGATAACAAAAGGGATGAGAAGCTAGAAATACACCATGAAAGAAGGAGATGAGAAGCTTGAACAGAAAGAGACGAGAAGTACAGAGCTTTTCAGGTAACATTTTTCTAATCCTCCAAACCCAGACAATGGCCCCTTATACTCTCTTCGGCACGTGCTTCTTTAACCCGGATCCTAGACAAATCTCTTGTTGGGCTTTCTGATTCTTGGGCCTCTTTGCAATTTAGCCCCTGGCCCAACAGTCACTATCCAAAATATCTGGCCCATACATATCATTCGAGCTATCCTGGTTCACAATAATACTCCCGCCCTAAAAAAGAACCTTGTCCTCAAGGTTCGAATAGAGCCACACTAACATTATGTTAGTTAATATGTCATGACTTGAACATGCGTCAAGAGCTGACCAATGTCTTTTCACCTTAGGAATTGATGAATCAATCCAGTGCCCGTTGCCAATTAAAAATTATCAAGAGGAAGAACATAAGCCATAAATCTAAAAATTGCTTCCTGGTCCTTCACCCTAAGTGCAACAATTTTCATTACCTTCTTTGTACCAGGAGAGCCATGAGAACCAGTACTACTTACTAGTTCATAGCAATACGACTGATTGAGGTAGTCAAATGATTCAGGATCCCCAACCTACACTTTTTCTTAATCTCCGTGTGTACTGCATAGAGAAGATAGAAACAATGATGCTCTTGTTCAAGAAATAAACATAATAATTATTGAGATGTTTAAAGGGGGGAACGCTCCCTTTTATGCACTAGATACTCTTCTAGACTTGCTATCCTGATTCTCCAGAAATATACAACAGCTTGAATTGTCCGTTTGTAATGTTCAAGCACTGTATTTGACTCAAGAATTTGTTGGTTCCTACGTTGCTCTGCAATGCATATACAACCACCAAAATAGGCAAGATAACACATAAGCCTCCAGGTAAATGTAAACTATCCAAGTCTAATGTTAGGACTATATTTTCATCAAATCAACTTTTACATCAAAATCATTCAGTGAGGAATCGAGTTGGAACCCAATAATTCTATTACTAGGATCTAAAAATAGATTGTAGTATAAAAATAATGAAGTCATCGGCACCACATCTAGCAACTGTAAATGCTAAACTAGTTAGCAAACGTGATGAATGCGTACCCAATTTCCGTCCAAGATCACACAGTTGAGTCATAGCGTTAGCATTTCTAATGAAGTAAAACTCGCCAATAAATCCCAACAATAGTACTGCCACAATGTTCACTGTATAACTCATTAGAGATAATACTTGGAACGTATTCCTGGATCCCATACAAAAAAATTAATCGCAGGTTGAACCAGCAAATAACAATCAGTTGTTTTTGCATGCTAAAACTTAATATTTTTACAAGGTGAAATAGAAAAATTAGGAAAAAGGACATTTTGGTTGCAGCTAGGCATATTATTCTCAGTTCCACCACGACAACTCATCAATCCAAAGAAAATTTGCACTTCACTCAACCTATACAAAGCACAGTAAGCCAAGCTTATTCATTCCCAAAAGGACACTACTAGTAGAACAAATGCAAAGCACAATAGTGTACATTAGTTGCTCCAAAATATAAGCTCTGTCACTTTTTAATACCAAGAGCATATGTGAGAAATATTTAGTTGTCTTTCAACCAGAGCGTTAGCATGTCCCTGGTAACATAAATTAACTAGTGGAGCATGGAGATCCACCAAAAGATTGTGATGATTAATGCCTTTGTCAATTATGCCGATAGTGTGACGAATATAGGATAATATCCAAAAAGTCTAGCATGTGTAAAGCTTCACAAGTAAGAGAGTGTGTATAGATGTCCTAGGTTGTAATCGAACAACTAGGGGGGCATCTGTTGGGAGTTATCGTGAACAAATTCATAGCTGAACCAAATGGGAATTGATTCAAAAGGCATAGATAATTGGAGATAGAATCAACATGACACCATAATATCCCAATAATTTGCTTGAAATCATCCACAACCATGACTGAATAATATCTTGCAGCGGCAGCAAATGTGATGAAAAAACCAAAACTACGAACAAATGAAAACTCTGGCGGAGTAGACTTTGCTTTTATAAACTAGACCACACATCGCAAGTGACAACCTAACAACTTTATGGGCCTGGATATTTGGTGGTGCTTGGAGTAACTTTCAGCTATGGAGTAATCCCTCTATATTCTTTGCCATAGTAGGTTCAGGTGTTACAGACGATTAAACCATGAAATCTCCTCTCTTGTCCAGTATCAAACCAATTGCATTTATGTAGGTTAACATCATGGTGATGGAACACTATATGTTGATTAGCACTAGAAAATAGAAATATTATCCAAGGAAATTTTCCAGTAACATTCGACATGACATATCCTTGTCTAGCAAAAGAAATTTGATAACTAGTTATATCCATTAGAGGAGAAAGTTCTAAGGTCTCGGAGTGATACTAACGCGTGTTTCCATTTCTGTGAGAGCCTTCATCAAAAACCTGGTCCTCCTCTAATTTTGCTTTGGTTAATGTAGATTTCGTTGTATCAGTAAGGACGTCAACATCTGATCGCTCAGTATAAAAGAACTTAGAACAAAAATATCCATGTAGCATATTAACGAACACATGGGCTTCAATTTCAGTAGAATATTCCTTGATTGTAGCCATGTGACCTTCCAGCAATTTGAGATTTTGTTTACGAAAACGAATTCGCACCTTTGCGGCAAAGTGTTCGCAATCCCTCAATTTCTTGTTCCGGAGAAGCCGTCAGAACTAATCCAATGCCTCACCTTCGAGATAAGTAGACGCGCATAATAATTTGTTATTTCTTGATGTGCCATAGAATTCAAAGTAGCGTTCAGCCTGAGAAATCCATAACTCTGGATCCTTGCCGCTAAATCGTCGGAATTCCTCTGGAGTAGGCTTACTCGTTTCCAGGTTTGCAGCAAACTCATGTAACATTAAGCAAATTTCAGCGATATCCTTTGACCACGAATCTTTCATGACCTTAATTGAATCATCAATTCGAATAATTTTGTCCTTCATTGAAGATCTCTGGATAAAAGCACCAATAATGTAATAAACCAATTATCGACCAAACCAACTGGCTATATTGATTCAGTAAATTGAATAATAATCAACTGGAACTGGCAATGAAATAGTAAAAATGATAGCTGCGGGATAACAGAAGGGATGAGAAGCTAGAAATACACAATGGAAGAAGGAGATGAGAAGCTTGGACAGAAAGAGACGAGAAGTACAGAGCTTTTCACGTAACATTTGCCTAATCCTCCAAACCCAGACAATGGCCCCTTTTACTCACTTCGTCACGTGCTTCCTAAACCCGGATCACAGACAAATCTCTTGTTGGGCTTTTTGATTCTTGGTCTCTTCGCAATTTAGCCCCTGGCCCAATAGCTTCTGTCCAAAATAACGGGCCCATACATATCATTAGACTTATTCTAGTTCACAACAATACTCCCGCCCTGAAAAGGAACCTTGTCCTCAAAGTTCGAATAGAGCCACACTAACATTATATTAGTGAATTTGTCATGACCTGAACATGCGTCAAGAGCTGACCAATGAAAAATGAATCATTTTTTCAAAATTCACTAATTTGTGCACCATACTTAACTAGTTAAACTATATAAGTGTTTTATGGACACTGTATAGGGTCAAATTTGGCCCTCAACGTCCCCACACCAACGTGCATGCCCAATGGGTAAACACCGACCGAAGTGAGGGCACGGTGCGGGCGTGGGGTAAAGGCGACGTCGTGTAAGACTTAACTTTTTCACTAAGCGAAAGCTACCTACTTTGTACTTTTTCATTGATTATTTCGAGGAAGGTCTACTACTATATACAGGAGACCTACACATTGTAACAAGCATCATTATTATTCTCGAATAATATCTCTATCTCAATCTCTGTCTCCCGTGGTTGCTTCTCTCTTAAGCTAAGATCATTTTCTTTTTTTTTTGAGATCTATAACTGCAATATCGTCCATTTAACCTCTTGGTCAAATTCTATTTGATTAAAATTTATCTTTATTATCTTTTGATTGTTTTCTAAGATTGTAAAGTATATCAATAACTTTTGAGCCAAACAATTTGGCATCGTATTTGGGGATTTCGAGAATTAAAACCATAGTTTACACCTAAGAACAATCAACAACTATTCTCTACACCATACGAACAAAAATGGTTGAAAACAACGCAAGAATTAAAGCGGTAGTAGATGTTGCAACCAACCTCATCGTTTCTCTCAATGAAGCCGGTGAAGAAGGTGCTTCGATTACAACCCCTAGCACCACAACGAGTGGGGAGATCCCACCTCCCCCACCTGGAGATCTAACGATCTTGCGAGAAATAGGTGCTTCTACAACTGCAACCAAAGAAGTATCCCCTGGAGGTCAAAAATCTACTGGGAGAATGGCTATTAGGTGACCTAAGTGATCTGATAAAAAAGTCACCGCAAGGTAACTTTATATGTGCACCGACAATAGATCTCTCCGCTGCCATGGCTGAAACAGAAATTGCACGAGCAAATGACAAGCCATGTGAGGTATGGGCCAACCCAGCCCTCCCCAGCACGTACGATTAACATGATCATCAGAGGTGGCGACAACTCAGCAATCAACCACATCAAACTAACCATCACTCACAAGCTGAAGCAAACCATCGCCCACGAATGGTATGGCGACTTCGAAGATGGTATCACCTTCGATAAGTCCGATACCGACACTTTGTCTTCCCGTCAATATGATACTTTAGTTATCACTTTATGTATTGTAGATACATATGTTAAAAGAATGATGATTGATGACGGAAGCAGCGCCTATATTGTCCACCAGAGGGTCCTCACAAAATAGGACTCCAATAATACAGTGGAACGGACCTCTGGAGAAATATCCCAGCCCGTTTTAGCGGGAGGAGTCTTGCTAGAAACAAATTTTCACGTGATGAACAAGGAAACGACATACAACGCCATCAAACCACGCCCATGGATACATGCCATGAGAGCCACGCACCGCAAGGGAATGTTACAAAATAGCTCAATATTGTGCCCACACCTAACAACTTAAGAGGGCGAGTGCAGAGGCATAACAATCAGCTATGTCGGGGACCAAGGTCGACCCGACAAGGGACATTATTGAAGATCCTGATACGGTAGATGCCTGTAAAGCTACGGTCGAAGATCTCGACCTAGTCCAACTGGACGACACTGACCTCATGAAGAAAGCCTACATCGGGCATGACCTCACTAATCCAAGTAAGTATCATGAGTTTATAACTAACCATGCAGATCTGTTTGCTTTTTCACATTCTGATATGGCAGGGATCGTAGGGAGTTGAACAACAAAAAACAGGTACAAAAGCTAATGGGGCAGATGGCCGCTCTATCCAGATTCATCTCGCGATCCTCCGACATGTGCCATAAAGTTTTTAATGTGCTAAGAAAAGACCAAGGGTTAAGGTGGAATGAGGAGTGTGTCGAAACCTTGAGAAAGCTGAAAGAGTGCCTATCCTTACCCGCCCCTGTTAGTCAAAACGAACTCGGGCAAACCCCTCCTAGTGTATCTGACCGTATCTGAGGTCACCGTTAGATCATTCTTGGTCGGCGATAACAAAGGTACACAATCTACTATTTATTACATTAGCAAGACCATAGTGGACGCCGAAACACGATATCCACACCTTGAAAGATTAGCTCTGGCATTGGTCGTGGCTTCACGGAAGCTCCGGCCCTATTTTCAATGCCATCCCATAAACGTGGTGACGATATTCCTGTTGAGAAGCATCCTACACAAGCCTGAATTATCAGGTCCATCGCTAGATGTGCCACTAAGCTCATCAAGTCTGACATCTCGTATCACCTGAGAACCTCCATCAAGTCACAAGTACTTGCTGATTTTATAGTCGATTTTAGCGCAGAAATACTGCTACAGGCGGAGATTGAGGCACAACGTGCCTCTTTCATTACCGACCAACGGACTCTCTACACTGATGGTTTCGCCAATGTATCAGGATTGGGACTGGGACTCGTCCTCGAGGTTCCCTCGAGTGAAACAATTTACTAGAATTCACCAGTCCATACGATGCCCTGAAATGACTAACAACGAGGCCGAGTACGAGGCTGTTATTGCAGGTATTAAATTAGCCATCAAGTATGGGTCTCATCAAATCATCCTCCATTGCGACTCCCAACTCGTGGTGACTTAGGTCGCTAGGACTTACCAATAAAAGAATAAAGGCTGCAGAAATACCAATCGAAAATTCACAGTAGGTGTGTACGCTCAAATACGCGAACAGGAGGTCATCGCCTTCATATGGAAAAGTATCATATGCCGCTTTGGCACCCTACGGAAATTAGTTGTGAGAACGGACGACAATTTGTCGGTCAAAAAATGACAGAATTCTTAGAAAAATGGCATATCAAGAAAATACTCCTAACGCCATACCATCCCGTTGCCAATGGCCAAGCAGAATCCTCCAACAAGACAATACTAAATATAATAAAAAAGAAACTTGAGGAAGCCAAAGGGTTATGGCCTGAGCTACTTCCAGAAGTATTTTGGGCCCATCAGACCACACCCAAATCTAGCACAGGGTAAACATCGTACTCACTGGTCTACAGAATAGACGCAGTCATACCAGTTGAGGTTGGTGAACAAATCTTTAGGTACTCGAACACCAGCGGAATAGAAAATGGCATGAACAGGCTCCAAGACCTCGACGAAGCCGAGGAAAGAAGAGAAATGGCCCACATCATAATGGTGGCCCAAACACAACAAGCCGAATGAAACTACAACAAGAGGACCAAGATAAGACCACTCAAAGTGGGATACTATGTCCTCAAAGCCAATGCATTGGCATCCAAATCCCCAATCGAAGGAAAATTGGGCACTATGGGACGGACAATACAAAATTATAGCAACACCCAATAAAGGAGCATTCCAGTTGGAAATAATGGAAGGAAAAATGCTAAAAAAAAATTGGAATGTCGCCAACCTCAAGTATTTCCATTTCTGAATGGTGTCTCCCGAGTCACACTTTTTTTCCCTTACTCGAGTTTTGTCCCATGGGTTTTCTCGGGGAGGTTTTTAAAGAGGCGGCAGAGGGGCACCTGGAGATATTTGCAGAACAAGTTTATCATATCAACCTCTCCATACACTCTCCAGGACGACATGATAAAGGGACTGGACTAGCATGATCTCCAATATATAAATGGCTGTGGCCATCTCCAATGTATAGACGGCTACAACCATATCCAATGTATAAACGGCTAGGGCTATCTCCAGTGTATAAACAACTACGACTATCTTTAGAGCATAAACGGCTACGGCTATCTCCAATATATTAATGGGTACGTCTATCTCCAATGTATAAATGGTAACGGTCATATCCAATGTATAAAGGGCTACGATTATCTCCAGTATATAAACGGCTACGCCTGTCTCCAATATATAAACAGCTACGGCTATCTCCAATGTATAAACGACTATGTCCATCTCCGATGAATAAACTACTACGACTATCTCTAATGCATGAACGGCTACTGCCATCTCCAATGAACAAACTACAGCTATGTCCCACGTGTAAACGACTGAGGCCACCTCTACCCATAGTCGACCCAGTTCGACTGCGGTAAGCGAGTGATTCGACGACAGTCAAAGTCTCTCAAACGGCCAAGGCCATCAACAAGATATGACCAAGGTCATCAACTTAATTTTGGCCAAGGACATAAAATTCATCATAGCTAAGGCCATCGCTGCCAACAGTCGACCCAGTTTGACAATGACAAGCGAGTGATTTGACGACAGTCGCAGTCATCCATATGGCCAAGGCCATCAAAAAAGTATGACATTGCCAATGTCATCGCCGCCAATAGTCGACCCAGTTTGACTGTGCTAAGCAAGTGATTCGACAACAATCGAAGTCACCAATACGTCTAAGGCTATCGATTTCATCCCGGCTAAGGCCATCGGTTTCATTATGGCCAAAGTCATCACCGCCAATAGTCGTCCAATTCGACTATGACAAGAAAGCAATTCAACAAAAGTCGAAGTTGCCCATAAAGTCATCAACACAATATGACCAAGGCAACCACCATTAGAGATCAACCCAGATTGACAACGGCTAACAAGCGAGTGACTCAACGACAGTCGAAATAACATACACGGCATAAGGCCATCGAAATTATTTGGCTAAACATCCACAATTTTGTTGGTTGAGGCCATTGAGATCTTATACAACGAATTACCAATCTGACACGAGCCAAGGTCACATGTATGGCTAAGGCCATCGATGTTAAAATAGCGACCTAGTTCGATTACTCTCCACTAATTACCGAGCCAATTCAAACTACGGCATGAAGCACTTGAATAACAAGTAAAAACGCAATAGAAGTCCAACAAGTAAACGAGTACCCATTCTACGGATACGGGGAACCAAAGGAACAAAAGAGCAAAGATAAAGAATAAATTAGCAGAAAAGCTATGTTTCATTATCTCCAAAAATACATGTACATCCGACCCTGAAAAAGGTACCGGTTACATCCAAAAAAAGAAGAGAGAAAAGTATACAAAAATCCTAAGAGCCTTCGCCGCTTCTTCCATCACGCCCTACTTGGCCGCTATTTTGCCCCCCATCGCCCCTGGGGTGGTATATCTTATAGATCCAAGAGCCGCACTATAATCGTCTTCAGAGTTCTCGCCCGTCATATCGGGGAAATCAGAGTTATAACCACAAGCGGTACGGGGGATACGGGCTAAGAGCCGTTGCTCTTCAACCTCTGACTAAGTGGCTCGACCTGCAGACAAGTACTCCTCGAGTATGACTAACCTAGCCTCGGCATACACCCATATTTCGTGCACCTCACGATGCGCATCATATTCGGGATTTGACAAAGCGGCCCGCTCAATGGCCTCAACATCAGCCGCCTTAGCGTGGAGCTCGGCGGTCAAAGCAGTGACTCTGGTCTACAACTGAGCCACCTCCGCCGCTACCCTGCGGCTAATCCCCAACTCCTATTCTTTTGATTGAAGAAGAGTCCCTTGCTCGATGTTCCGAGCCAAAGCAGTAATTAGTTGCTCATCACCCTACTCCAACTCAGCCACCTCTGTTTTAACTGAGCCTCCTATTGTTCAAGGCCCTCACGGAACACCCGAAACTTGGGATCCTGCTTGTACACATATGCCAACGCTTGATGCGCGGAACGACATTGTTTCTACTTCTTGGTCATTTCATTGAAGGTGGCCGCCTTCTTTTGCTCACACCGCCTCCTCTCAACCTCCAAGACGAGAGTCTAAAAAGAAATGGAAAAAGAGGAAGTACAAGTCAGTACATACCAAAATCATCTTTACGACCCATAAAAGGAAAACTGAAAGCTACTTGCAAAGCTGCGCTAATGACCCTTCGAGACAGGTCCCTGTTACTAACACCTTTCAAAATTTCATGCTCCGCAGCTGCGCATAACATAGTCATTTCTGCTGCGGCTTGCTCACTATTTTCCAAAAAGTTATACCTACCAGGTATCAGGATTCGGCGGTTGGACCTGTCAGCCATCATCCCCACATGGGCAGAAGCCCTCGTTACCTCGTCCGCATCTCCAACAGCGGCTTCAGGGCTCGTCCCCTCAACCTCAATGCCCGCTTCTCCAACTGCGGACGAGAACCGCCTTCTGGAATACGGGCTGAGCTGGTAGCGGCGGTGGTTCTCCTTCGAGGATCCAACCTCCTTCAACGGATGTCCTCGACCATGGAAACACGCCTTAGCCCTTGACGGGGCTCGCTGGTCCTCACTTCTTCATTCGCAATCCCCTTACCAGTGATCAGCCAGCGCCTCATTCTCTCAAGTGGCTCTTAACCTTCAGAAGCCTCCTCCACAGACCTCGAGGACGGCTCTGAAGGAATCACTTCATCAGTAGGCACGGCCTCAGGCACCATCAAGGATAGAGTTTCAGGTGTCATCACTGGCATAACTTCAGATGCCGACTCGGATGCCACCACCGGCACAACCCCCTGCTGATAACCCGTAGGAGCGTTGTCATTTGGGGGGCCGCATGATACGACTTCGTCATCTGAGTCAACCTCCTCCCTAGACGTGGAAACTACGGTCTACTTCTTTCTGGAAACAACCCGACCTGCCAACACAAGAAAGTCAGGTAACGAAACGTTAAAGGACATTCCAAACCGAAGCAAAAAAATAAGAAAAAAAGAACTACCTAGCGGGCCGTATTGGTTGCGGAACGCGGGACAACTGCGGAACTACTCCGCGTAAGGAATCAACCTCTCCACCCATGATCTAATATTTTCGATGAGCCGGGGTGGAGAATCCGCCACTACAAAATAGAGAAAAATTAACTCACAACGACTGAAGAGCCATGACCCCAAACAATCACGAAATCCACACAAGGATACTTATATTCTGCGTTCCACCTCTCTAGGAACCCTTCAGGATCAGGCAGCAGGTGCTCCGTCCTGATATAGAAGTATCTTTTCCAGAAGCTGCGATTGGTCTTATCATCGGAATTCGCTTCAAAACTCATTGTACCACAACTCTTCAAATGAAGCATGGTACCCATTAAGTAGCTTGGGCCAAACATCTGCAGAAGATGATGAACCGAGACCACGCTCCCCGCCCTGGCGCCGTACGTAGTAAGGATTCTACACACCTTCAATTTATAGGGTGTGATCTGCGCCGAACAAACCCTACAAAAGCGTAAGAGCTCCTCCGCTAAAGGGTTAAATTTTATGCTATATCCGATCCTAAATGGATACTCATAAAAAGTACAAAACCAAGTCTTATGAACATTGACATAGTCCACCTCAGTCGGAACCATTTCTACATGGCCCGGAATGCTGTACGTTGATCGAAGGGTATCTAAGTGGGATTGCAGTAGTTCACTGTGCTCCAAAGGAATAAATGAGCTCTTCGTTTTAAAATTACATCGAACGTGCATCTCTTTCGGGAGTACATTATCTACCGAAAGAGGAACAAGGGCCTTTTCCTCCTCTTCCTCTTCGCCGCCAAAAGAAGGTGGAACCCTAGATTGAGCAGTGTGCTTATTCTTTTTGCTGCATCGACGGCGTTTCACCATGTGAAATTGTTTTGCAATACTGGTGAAGGGAAATACAACCATATAGAAAAAGGGAAGATCTCACACGAGATATCGATCACAAGAAAGCAAGATAGAAAAGGAAATAAGAAAATACTCTCAAAGGTTCGGAAGATAAATCAGTTTGAAAATTTCCCTTATTTATAGGGTGAAGTTATACGAAATCGAAAAGGTATGATCAGAACGGGCGCAAAAATGAAAACGTCACATCACCTACTGAATCACCTTGGGACGCATGCAGGCAATAATATCACCCTAAAAAGGAAATCACACATCAATGGATAAAGAACGTTGGGGAAATCACATCGTTCCTGTTGCCGCCTGAGCACGAGCTCAAATTCTCTGGAAGAAGAGGTTCGCAAGTACGTCCATTGAAGACGCCCATCGGTCACGTCTCCAATGAACGGAAGGACTAACTATATAGGGTCAAATTTGTCCCTCAAAGTCCCCACGCCAACGTGTATGCCTAATGGGTAAACACCGGCCGGAGTGAGGGCAGGGCTCGAGCGTGGGGGTGAAGGCGACGTCGTTTAGAATTTAACTTCTTCACTAAGCGGAAGCCACCTACTTTTGTACTTTTTCTTTGATTATTTCGATGAAGATCTCCTCTATATAAAGGAGAGCTTTACATTGTACCATGCATCATTATTATTCTCGGATAATACAATTTCTCTCTCTATCTCTATCTATATCTCTACCTCTATCTCTGCCTCTTACGATTGCTTCTCTTTTATGCTGAGATCATTTTCTTTATCTTTGAGATCTATAACTACAGTATCGTTCACTTAACCTCTAAGGTCAAATTATGTTTGATTGCAATTTACCCTTATTATCTTTTGATTGTTTTCTAAGCTTGCAAAGTATATAAATAACTTTTGAGCCAACCAGACACCCCTATTGCTTAACTAATATTTTTAAAGGTACAACATTGCTGATCAACTGTGTCTTAACACTCGTGTCTATTACCACATGAATCAAACAAAACCAAGACGCCATCCAAATTTGATTTACTTTTTTCTTAATTTCTTTTATTTTATTGCTCTTGTTGTAAATATGTCTCATATTTATTTGTGGCAATTAAACCATTTAAAAGTGCACATAGACGAAACGGAGGGGATCCTTCTGGTTCTGGCCACGCTTTCATATGAGAAAAGATGCTATTTAACTAAAACCCACGTTATGTCTATGGGTGACTGATTATATGATCTCTTCAAAAGTGGAAATGCAAAATTCTACCGACCCACTCATAATTATTCAATTCTTAACTAAACCCACGTTTGTCCCATCCTTGTTAATTTTAATCCATATTTTTTGTCTTCATTAGTGCAAAAGCAAAATTCAACGCTGCAATTTAATAACAAAACTACTCACAATCCTTAGCTTTTTTGGTCTTTGCTCTAATAGTTTTTTATTGTTCTATCCTTCCCTTGTGAATCATATGAAAATTAATAGTACTGCAATTAATTTAATCATAAGAAAGCCTTCTTAAAGTGGGGCCACTTCATGTCGTGAAACAAATCATTGTTGTTTCTCAATTATAAATAGCAGGTTAAGGATCTCATCACTGCAAGAGGTCCAAAAATCCAAACCTTAGTAGAAGAAGAAAACCTTCAGCCTGAGCAGCAGACTACTCCAACTTAGTATCCAAATTGCTTGAAAAAAAGAATGGAACATCACGGATTAAGCACCACTATGAGGAGAATCCTCCTGTTGATTAACTGTTTAATACTAGCTGTAGGTATTTGCGGTGGCCCTCTAATGATGCGTCTATATTTTGTTGAGGGAGGTTCAAGAGTATGGTTTAGCAGTTGGTTACAAACTGCTGGATGGCCATTCACCCTTATACCTCTTGCTATCCTATATTTCTATCGTCGAAAAACTGAAGGCGCTAATGCCAAGTATTACATGATAACACCCAGAATTTTCATCGCATCATTCATCATTGGCGTTGTCACTGGTCTAGATGATTTTCTCTATTCGTGGGGCGGGTCAAAACTTCCCGTGTCAACCTCTTCACTTCTTCTTGCTGCTCAACTTGCCTTCACGGCAACAGGTGCTTTCTTCATAGTGAAGCTGAAATTCACACCCTACTCTATCAATGCAGTGGTTCTGTTGACAGTTGGTGCTGTTTTATTAGGTATTCGATCAAATGGTGATCGGCCAGAGGGTGTGACAAGTAGAGCTTATATTCTTGGTTTTATGATGACACTTCTGGCAGCAGCTTTATATGGAGCCATATTGCCTTGTATTGAGTTGATTTACTTGAAGGCAAAGCAAGCTATTACTGCAACATTAGTATTGGAGATTCAAATGGTCATGTGTTTTGCTGCTACAGCTTTTTGCACTGTTGGAATGATCGTCAATAACGATTTTCAGGTATTCCTTCCCCCCCCCCCCCCCTCCCCTCCCCTAAACTCATCAGTTTATCTTACACTATTCTTTTGCGGGTTTAAATTCTTTGAATTACATTTTTTACACAATTGTTATTTACAAGAAAATTAGAGGTAAATTTTACGAGATAACCTCATAAAAAAACTTTACAGTTTAAAGATAATTAATTTGAATCATTTTTAGTATTAGTCCATTTCAAATAAAATTACAGAGTTCTGCATTTAAAAGTATTTAACTTTAAACTTATTATTTAATTTTACCCTTAATAATAAATTTATTTTTCTTAAACTTAGAGTCAAGACGCAAATTATGTCACATGTATTAAAATCGAGATTGAAAAATATTTATCTTTTGTTACAATTAGCTATATCCCTAAGGCCTTCAAATGAGAAATCTATCAACTTCTCTTTAGGTGACGATCTATTGGCTTTCACCAACGAGCAATAGTCCATGTTTTAGGATTTCTTATACTCGTTGGGACTTAGGAACCTCTCTCTTTTTTTTCTTTTTGTTTTTGTCTTTTCATTTATTTCTCCTCATTTTATTTCCCATAAGGTTTTCTGATTTAGTGACAAGAGAAAACTAAAGCCTGTAAGAGTTGTGAGTTTGACATTAGCTCGACACCCTAAATTATTCATATCCCACATATACGGATGAAGACTCTTTGTCACGGAATACATATTTTTAAATTGATTAAGATATTTTGCGTACATGATGCATTATATAAAAATTTGAATATGTCAAAAATATATGAAAACTGGTGCAGCATCAGATTTGAACATATTTACCTAAAAATATGATGTATCATAGATACTTCCTGGGTTTAACTTTGTTTTTGCTATCTCACTAAAGAGCGAGGATTAAGATATTGATTGAAATTTGCAGGCAATATCAAGGGAGGCAAAACAATATAACCTTGGAGAAGCTAGATATTATACAGTGATAATATGGACTACTATTATTTGGCAGTGCTTCTTTGTGGGTGTCATTGGAGTCATTTACTGCTCTTCTTCTTTGATGTCCGGGGTTATGATCGCAGTTTTACTTCCTGTTACTGAGGTATTAGCAGTAGTTTTTTTTAGGGAAAATTTTTCAGGTGAAAAGGGCCTTGCTCTTTTTCTTTCTCTTTGGGGTTTCGTCTCATACTTTTACGGAGAATTCAGGCAAACAAAGAAGGAGAAGAACAAAAGTCCAAAAACTGAGATGACAACAATGCGTACTGAGTCTGTTTAATTTACTAAGTCTGTCTGATTTACTATTCACGGCTATAAAGATAAATAGTTTGTATTTTTTGTAGAAAATAATGTGCTTTATTTTTCTATAATTGCTACTTTTCGTTTCTGTATAATTTCTGACGTTCCTTAATTCTGCAATACGACAGTTTGAATAGTACCACAGCTTCGAGTTCTTCTATCGTTGTTTTAGTATTCTCATTTTCTTCAGGTTGTTAAATTACATCGGGTCTCAAATCTAAATCTGTTGTTTCACTTTAAGTTTTGTTGTTGATACCTTCAAGTGTTTTCAATAATTGCTATTTCTCTTTACTTGCGGTGCTCGTATCTGTTATTGTGTTGATACTCTTGGCTATTTGTTGATCCCCTCGAATTTGACATATTCCCAAGGTGATGGAAATTTAATGACTTGATGTAAGGTTGATGGAACAGCATCCATATCATGGATCAAAGGTCTCCCCATGATTACATTGTATGCTATTTCCAAATCCACTACCTGAAACTTAGTTTCTTTTTCAACACCTGTAGCATAAGTTGTCAGAGTTACCTCACCTTTTGATACAACGCTTAAATTGTTGAAGTCTGACAAAGCATGCACTTTTGGGATCATCTTGTCTTCAACTTGCATTTCTCGCAGTACTCTAAGTAGAATAATATTTACAGATCTACCTGGAGCAATCAAAACTCTTTTTACATCAGTGTCATATATAATTAAAGATATTATCAGATCATCATTATTAGGTGTAGTCACTCTTTCCATATCTGCATCTTCGAATCTTATACTCTCATGTTCTAAGGTTTGTCGTACTCGCTTGCCGTGTGTGATCGCCATTTTGGAAATTTTGTTCGAAGCCGTATATGTTACTCCGTAAATATCTCCTCCTCCATTGATGACATTTGCTATCTTCTTAGGTGAAGGTGGTTTTGATTGCTCCTGCCTATTTTTCATGTAGGCTTGCTTTCCCTTTTCACTGAACAACTCTGTGAGGTAACCTCATTTAAAAAAAAAAAATTCCACTTCACTTTGTAAAAACCTGAATTCTGAAGTTTTATGCCCATGGACGTTGTGAAATTCACACCAATGGTCTGGATTCCGTCTGTTTGGATTCGACCGCATCTCTTTTGGCCACCGTACCTTATCTATCATACTCCTTAGAACAGCTACAAGATCGAAATTAGTTACATCGATACTATGACCAGCAAATCGTGCCATTAAATTTCTATCATCATCCCGTGACTCTTGGTTGTTTCGATCACCTTTGAACCTGGATGAAGATCCGGTTCCCTTATCTCTCGACCTCAGATCATAATGTTGATTGTTTTGCCTAGAACGTGGGTCTTTTCCTGCAGGTCCCATATATGGATTGTACATGTTCTTACCTGATCTTTTATCGGCTTCAGACCTTCTGGATCCACTTCTATCTTCTCGTTGAGGTTGAGATACGGTATCTTCTTCAATTCTGAGCTTCGTACTGTACCTGTTATAAACATCATTCCAAGTAGTTGCAGGAAATTCACGAAGGCTTTCTTTAAGTCTTCTCGTGGCTTCTGAACTTTTGTCATTCAAATTGCTAGCAAAAGCTATTGCAGCCCAATTATCTGGTACATGGGGCAATCATTGAAATCTTTGAGCAATTCAGTGTTTCCTTGTTTGATTTTGGAATACTTGGTCGTTGTTGTCGTTGTTGTTTGACATACTAATAGTAGGTTGAATGTTGATTTAGAAAGAACGGATTATCAGATTCCCGGTTCTGGACACGCTTTCATATAATAAAGACTCTTACTGTTGGCATATTTGGGGGGTGGTGGGGGTGGGGTGGGGGTAGGGGTGGGGGTGCTATTCATATTTATTCAGTTCGAACAAAGTTAAGTAAATACACGTTTTTTAAGTTTATGGGTGACTATTCATATGTTTCTCTTCACAAGTGGAAATGCAAAATTCTACCGACCCACTCATAATTATTCAATTCTTAACTAAACCCACGTTTGTCCCATCCTTGTTAATTTTAATCCATATTTTTTGTCTTCATTAGTGCAAAAGGAAAATTCAACGCTGCAATTTAATAACAAAACTACTCACGATCCTTAGCTTTTTTGGTCTTTGCTCTAATAGTTTTTTTATTGTTATATCCTTTCCTTGTGAATCATATGAAAGTTAATAGTACCGCAACTAATTAAATCATAAGAAAGCCTTCTTAATGTGGGGCCACTCCATGTCGTGAAACAAATCATGGGAACGTACCGATACTTAGTGCTGTTTTATTTGGTGTTCGATCTAATGGTGATCGGTCGAAGGGTGTGACAAGTAAAGCCTATATTATTGATTTTATGATTATACTTTTGGTAGCAGCTTTATATGGAGTTATTTTACCTTGTATTGAGTTGATTTACTTGAAGGCAAAACAAGCCATTACTGCTACGTTGGTATTGGAGATTCAAATGGTCATGTATTTTGTTGCATTTTGCACGATAGGAATGATCGCCAATAATGACTTTCAGGTAACTTTTCCCCCTTAAACTCATCAGTATCCAAGCATCTTACTCCATGTTGCCGTTTATGTTATACTATTCTTTTGTGGGTTTAAATTCTATACATCCTCAAGTTAAATTTGTTTAGACAATGGAGTCATTTACCAGAAAATTAGAGGTCAATTTTATGATATATTAATTGATAACTTGAGAGCAAAAAAATTGATAACCTATAAAAAGAACTTTACAGTCCAAGGGTAAATAATTTGAATCTTTTTCGTATTAGTCTGTTTCAACATAACCGACACATTTCTGCATTTGAAAATATTTAATATTAAATTTCTCGTTTCACCCATACTAAGAAGATTTTCATAACTACAGAATGTTATACAAGTTTAAAAAGTTTTAAGGACAACCAAATATTATATAACATGTTTAAGACACAAATGTCGTAAAATAATCCAGTTTTCTTTCTTAAATTTCATGACAAGATAAATAAAATTGAAACGGAAAGGGTAACATATTTCTCTCATTTGGTATTAATTACCATCAAATCAACCTTCTTTGGATGATCTAATAGTCCAACTTTTAGGATTTCTTATATTCGTTGGAAACTTTTATTTTTTTCACTCTTTTATTTCTTCTTATTTCATTTTCCGTAAAGTTTCCTGGTCTTAATGACAAGAGGTAGAACAAAAAGTTTGTGATGAATTTTTGTTAAAGTTGGCCCAAATTCTAAACAAGCCCATTATACAAAATTTGCTAGAGAATTCCACTAATATTTAGAGAATTCCACTAATATCTAGTCAAGGAATTTGGTAGAAAGTTCCATTGAAAAAAATCTTGCTATTTTTCCTTCCTCCACCAACTTAAATATATGATGGTGTGGTCATCATTTGTAGGACAATCAAAATAAGCCATATGCACTACAAAGTCTTATACCTCTACTACACCTAAAAGCCTTTCACCTCATAAATTTCCTCCTTGTAATATAATCCACTATTCTTCTAATACTCCACTTTTGTACTCTCATATTTTAAACATAGTGGAATTATTTTTCATTGCTCGTGTGTTTCTTCTAGCTTATTGCTTGTCTTACATTCTCTATTTATTTTCTCGATTCACATACATTTCCGCTACGCTCTTAAACCCAACAAGTGGTATCAGAGCTAAAGGTTTATAATGTCGACCGTTACAAAGTTCGATATCGAGAAATTTGATGGTAAGATAAGCTTTAGCATCTGGAAAATCCAGATGCAAGCCGTTCTTGTTCAGAATGGATTAAAAAAGGCTCTTGGTACAAAACCTTCAACGATGACTGACGAGCAATGGCAAGAGTTGGATGAGAAAGCCATGTCGGCAATCCAACTATGCTTAACTAAGGAGGTGTTACGCGAGGTGGTACACGAGACAACTACGGCTGCCTTATGGTTAAAGCTCGAGTCTCTTTATATGACTAAAAGCCTCGCTAATAAACTTCGTCTCAAAGAGAGGATATATACAATTCGTATGGCCGAAGGTACGTCCATCCAATCTCATCTTAATGAATTCAATTCTATCATCATTGATCTTGAGAATTTGGATGTTAAAATTGATGATGAGGATAAGGCTGTATTATTAATTGTCTCTCTACCTCCCTCTTACAAACACTTCAAGGAAATTATGTTATATGGTTCTAGTGATACTATTTCTTTTGAAGATGTAAAATCACACTTACTCTCAAAAGAAAAATTTGACCTTGAAGTGAATAATGAAGATAAAGCTGAAGGATTAAATGTAAGAGGGAGGTCTCATGAAAGAGGAAATACACATAAAAAGAAATTTCGATCTAAATCTAGGGGACGTAAACCTAATGTTACATGTCGCTATTGTAAGAAACTAGGGCACGATATTTCTGAATGCTTCAAATTAAAAAATAAGAAGGAAAAAGAAGATAAATCTAAACAGCCCCAAAAAACCCCTGAAGCTAGTTTCATTGAAACTGACTCGGAAGGTGACTCAGTGTTACTTGTAACCTCTGAAAAAAGGAGTTTTAATGAATGGATACTTGATTCTGCCTGCACCTATCATATGTGTCCTCATAAGGATTGGTTTACCACATATGAACCTGTCGATTGTGGTACTGTCTTAATGGGAAACGACGTTTCCTGTAAGGCAATTGGCATAGGTTCAATCAAAATCAAGACTCACGATGGCGTTGTCAGGTCTTTAACTAAGGTTCGCCATATTCCTGATTTAAAACGCAATCTAATTTCACTGGGTACTCTTGAGTCTCTTGTTTATAGATTCTCAGCTGAAGGTGGAGTTCTGAAAGTCACTAAAGGTGCCCTAGTTATCATGAAAGCCACTAGGAGTGGTACTCTATATGTCTTGCAAGGACATACAGTGACAGGCTCTACAGCCATTTCATCCTCACTTCCTGATTCTAATCTTACTCATTTGTGGCATAAACGCCTCGGCCATATGAGCGAGAAAGGCATGAACATCCTGAGTAAACGTGGACTTCTCGGCTCACCCAGCATGGGTAAGCTAGAATTTTGTGAGCACTGTGTCTACGGGAAACAAAAGAAAGTAAGTTTCTCTACTGCTACTCACAGAACTAAGGGTATTCTTGACTATGTCCACTCTGATTTATGGGGACCTTCTAAGGTCGCCTCTTATTCTGGAAAACGCTACTTCATGTCTATAATTGATGATTTCTCTCGTAAAGTCTGGATTTACTTCTTAAGGCATAAAAATAAGGCTTTTTCTAATTTCAAGAAGTGGAAAGCTCTTGTTGAGAACCAGACTGGGAGAAAAATCAAAAAGCTCAGGACTGATCGTGGCATGGAGTTTTGTGATGGAGAATTTGAAGAGTTCTGTGCAAAAGCTGGCATTGCTAGACACAAGACATTACCTCGCAAGCCTCAGCAGAATGGCGTAGCAGAACGTATGAACCGAACTCTTCTTGAAAGAGCTCGGTGTATGATCTCCAATGCTGGATTATGGAGTCGCCGCTATCTATGGACGGAAGCTATATCTACAGCCGCATATATTGTAAACCGTTCTCCACACTCTTCTATTGACTTCAAAATCCCGGAGGAAGTATGGTCAGGTACAACCGTTGACTACTCTTTCCTTAAAGTTTTTGGTTGTATCGCTTATGCTCGTATAAATGATGGCAAATTAGCTGCTAGAGCTGTTAAATGCATTTTCATTGGATATTCCTATGAATCTAAAGGTTATAGATTATGGTGTCTCGAGTCTAAGAAAGTGATTCTTACTCGAGATGTTACTTTCAATGAAAATGCTACTATCAAATCCTCTGGTTTGGAGTCTTCTATTTCATCTCCTAACACAGATAACCAGGATGATGTTAGTAAGAAGGTGGAGTTGGAAACGAGTAGCCAGTTTCCTACGGCTGAATATGATGCTACCTCAAGTCCTCATTCTAGCCATAATAATCAAGATCATGACCACAGTTCTCCAATTACAGCTGAATCAAGCCAGTCACAAAGCCCTCATCAACAATCAGATTACAATCTGATCAGGGATCGTTCAAAAAGGCCTATTGTAAGGTCATCAAAATATTCTGAAGATGAATATGTGCTTGCTTATGCACTCTCAGTTGGTGGAGAAACTGCAGTAGGAGTGGAGCCATCCTCTTATTCAGAAGCCATCTCTGGTCCTGATTCCTCTAAATGGCTTGTGGCAATGAATGAAGAAATCGAAAGTCTTCATAAGAATGGCACATGGGATCTGTCGAGCTGCCTAAAGACCGAAAAACAATCACCTGCAAGTGGATTTACAAGCAGAAAGAAGGCATTCCAGGAGTTGAACCTGCAAGATGGAAGGCACGCCTAGTTGTCAAGGGATGCCATCAAAAAGAAGGTATCGATTTTAATGAGATCTTCTCTCCTGTTGTTCGTCATACCTCTATTCGAGTCCTTCTTGCAATGGTTGCTATGTTTGACATGGAGTTAGAACAACTCGATGTAAAAACTGCATTTCTACATGGTGATCTTAAAGAAGAGATCTATATGAGGCAACCTGAAGGATTCGTCGTTCCTGGAAAAGAAAATCTAGTATGTCGCTTAAAGAAATCCTTATATGGTCTAAAACAAACTCCCAGGCAATGGTACAAAAGATTTGACTCATTCATGATTAAACAAGGCTACATACGCAGTCAGTATGATCATTGCGTCTACTTCCGACAGTATGAAGGAGTCTATATCTATTTACTTCTATATGTGGATGATATGCTTATAGCATCGCGAGATAAATCATTGATTGACAACCTGAAGACTCAGCTTAACAAGGAGTTCGAGATGAAGGATCTTGGTGCAGCAAGAAAAATTCTCGGCATGGAGATTCATCGAGATCGACGAGCTGGGAAATTATTTCTATCTCAGAAGAAATATCTTCAAAAAGTTCTTGATAAGTTTGGCATGAGTAACTGTAAGTCTGTTTCTACTCCTCTTGCTGCTCATTTTAAGCTATCATCTGCATCTTGTTCACAAACGGAGGAGGAACTTGAAAAAATGTCAAGAATTCCATATGCTAGTGCTGTCGGGAGTCTTATGTATGCTATGGTCTGTACTAGACCTGACCTAGCATATGCAGTGAGCATGGTAAGCAGGTATATGCACAACCCTGGAAAGGAGCATTGGAATGCTGTTAAATGGATATTCCGTTACCTTAAAGGTACTACAGATCTGGGGTTGGTCTTTGATAAGAACTTAACAACTTCTACTGATGTTGTTGGATTCGTTGACTCTGACTATGGTGGTGATCTTGACCGTCGAAGGTCTCTCTCTGGTTATATCTTCACTCTTTGTTCGGGAGCAATAAGTTGGAAGGCTCAATTGCAACCGATAGCTGCTCTTTCCACTACTGAGGCTGAGTATGTCGCAGCAGCTGAAGGTATAAAGGAGGCTACATGGTTGCGAGGTCTTGTTATGGATCTTGGCATATCACAAGGAGTCACAGTGGTA
Organism: Nicotiana benthamiana; assembly: GCA_034376525.1. Classification (NCBI taxonomy): domain Eukaryota; kingdom Viridiplantae; phylum Streptophyta; class Magnoliopsida; order Solanales; family Solanaceae; genus Nicotiana; species Nicotiana benthamiana. The sequence goes on from CM067328.1 coordinate 47,344,399, forward strand.
TACTCTGATAGCCAAAGTGCTATCTTTCTCACCAAGAATGATGCTTACCACTTCAAGACCAAACATATCTCCGTCAAATATCATTATGTCAGAGATATTATTGCTCAAGGTGAAATTGTGGTTAATAAGGTTCATACTTCAGAAAATCCAGCAGACATGCTCACCAAGTCACTACCTTCCACTAAGTTCGATCACTGCTTGGATTTAGTGGAAATTCATTCTTAGATCTTTTTATGGCTCCTACGAATTTGTTCCAAGGTGGAGATTGTTAAAGTTGGCCCAAATTCTAAACAAGCCCATTATACAAAATTTGCTAGAGAATTCCACTAATATCTAGAGAATTCCACTAATATCTAGTCAAGGAATTTGGTAGAAAGTTCCATTGAAAAAAATCTTGCTATTTTTCTTTCCTCCACCAACTATAAATATATGATGGTGTGGTCATCATTTGTAGGACAATCAAAATAAGCCATATGCACTACAAAGTCTTATACCTCTACTACACCTAAAAGCCTTTCACCTCATAAATTTCCTCCTTGTAATATAATCCACTATTCTTCTAATACTCCACTTTTGTACTCTCATATTTTAAACATAGTGGAATTATTTTTCATTGCTCGTGTGTTTCTTCTAGCTTATTGCTTGTCTTACATTCTCTATTTATTTTCTCGATTCACATACATTTCCGCTACGCTCTTAAACCCAACAATTTTGAACATGGGTTGAAAAACTTTTGTCATGGAATACATTTGTTAAATATGGAATACACATCAATAACGTGGGTTTGGTTTGATTGAATATTTTACGTACATTACGTGTTAATTAAATTAGGAAATGTCAGAAGTATTTGAAAACTAGAGCAGTAATAGGTATGAACATATTTGCGTGAAAATTGTACCGTAGATTCTTTCTCGGTTTCAATTTGATTTTAGCTATAAACAATCTTTTTAAAGAACTATATATTAAGGATTAAGATATTATATGTGGATCGAAATTTGAAGGCAGTATCAAGGGACGCCAAACAATTTAACTTTGGAGAAGTTAGATATTATATGGTGGTAGTATGGACTACTATTATTTGGCAGTGCTTCTTTGTGAGTGTCATTGGAGTCATTTACTGCTCTTCTTCTTTAATGTCTGGGGTTATGATCGCAGTTTTACTTCCTATTACTGAAGTATTAGATGTAGTTTTCTTTAGGGAAAATTTTTCGGGTAAAAAGGGTCTTGCGCTTTTCCTTTCACTTTGGGTTTTGTCTCATACTTTTATGGAGAGTTCCGACAAACAAAGAAGCAGAACAATAAAAGTCCAAAAATGAGATGGCAACAATGCACATTGAGTCTGTTTGATTTACTATTTATAGTTATATATTTATGGAGTTCTATTTCTTTCAATAGAAAATAATTTACGCCTTTTCCTTTCAGTTCATCTTTCATTATATGTGTATAGAAGGGTTTCCTTTTTTGAAACTTCTGGTGTTTCTCTTAAATATTTGCAGCTGCCAGTAAATGATTAATCTTCATGACTAATTCAAAGGTACAATTTTTGCATGACAATAAGTATCTGCAAAGCTAGCTACTACTACTATTGGGATTTGGGGTCATGGCCGATGAATGTTAAATGGCAATCGTGGGGAAGTTCTTGAGAAATAAGCCAGAAATTGAGATTACTCAGTCGGGAAATAAGATAATAAATTTGTCTGGTACAAGCGGTCTTTAAAAATTAAAGGACAAATTGTGTGGTTGGAAAAATAGACTCCGAATTTCAAACCGAATTAGGATATCCACATAGTTCCAGTTAGGGTGCTTATACCTGATTGCCTTTTCATTTCCATATATGGCATGCACTATACAACAACAACAACAACTACCCAGTATAGTCCCACAAAGTGAGGTCTGGGGATATGGCATGCACTATATCAAGCAAATTATTGGTCCGACAAGATACACCACTTTTCATGGACATGGCCACAGACCACCTAGGTTGGCAAAGGTTTCAAGTGGAGGTTGACCTTGCTAAGCCGAAGATAAACTTTGTTTGGATTGGTTCGAAAGACGTAACAATATGATCGGTCGTTTTGACTAGTATTATCACTCTATTTCCTCATTTACTGCTTTTCCCTATGCTCAATTAATGTTATGTGACTTTCCCGGATAGTTGTTTTGGTTCCAGGAATGTTTCGGAATATATTGAGACACTTTGTCTCAAGGTTGGAAGCTTAATTAAAAAAGGTTAATTGGATATTGACTTATGTATGAACGACTCCGGAATAGAGTTTTGATGATTTCAACTGCTCCGTATGGTAATTTTTTGATGCAAGAGAGTGTCCGGATATTTATTTGGAGGTCCGTGCTTGAATTTGACTTGAAAAGGCGAAAGTTGGAAAATAGAAGTTTTAGAAAATTAGAAGTTTGACCGAGAGTTGACTTTGTGGTTATCGAGCTCGGATTTTTCTTTCAGAAATTTTAGTAGGCCCATTAAATCATTTATGACTTGTGTCCAAATTTAAGGTCAATCGAACTTGATTTTATATGATTCGGCATCGAATGTAGAGAGTCGGATTTTCTTAACTTACATTAGGCTTGAATTGGGGTGCGATTCGTGATATTAGTACAGTTTAATGTGAATTGGGGTCTCGACTAAGTTCGTATCATGTTTTAGGACTTGGTGGTATATTTGGTTGGGATCCTAGGGGCCTCGGGTGTTCTGCGGGTGTTATCAGATCATTTTTGGCTACTTTGGATGCTAATTGATATTGACTATGTGTAAATGACCTCAGAATAGAGTTTTCACGATTCTAATAGCTCTGTATGGTAATTTTTGACTTAGGACTGTTTACAAATATTTATTTGGAGGTCCGTAGTTGAATTTCGGTTGAAATAGGAAAAATTGGAAAATTAAAAGTTTTAGAAATTTAGAAGTTTGACTGAGAGTTGATTTTGTGGTTATCATGCTAAGATTTTAGTTCCGAAAATTTCAATAAGTCTGTTAAGTCATTTATGACTTGTGTGCAAAATTTAATGTCAATCGAACATGGTTTGTATGTTTCAGCATCAAATATAAAAGACAAAATTTCTAAACTTTCATTATGCTGGAAATTGGGGGGCAAGATTGTGATTTTAGCGTAGTTTGATGTGAATTGACGACTCAACTAAGTTCGCATCGTCTTTTAGGAGTTATTGTTATATTTAGTTGAGGTCCCGGTGCATCAGGTGTGTTTTGGGTGTTATCAGGTCATTTTGGGCTGCTTTGGATGCTGATTGATGTTGACTTATCTGTAAACTACCCCGGACTAGAGTTTTGAAGATTCGAATAGCTCCGTATGGAGATTTTGTACTTAGGAGTGTGTCCGAATATTTATGTGGAGGTTCGTAGATGAATTTGGCTTGAAATGACGAAAGTTGAAAAATTAGAAGTTTTGGCAATTTAGAAATATTACCAAGAGTTGACTTTGTTATTATCAGGCTCGGATTTTAGTTTCCAAAATTTCAATAGGTGCGTATGACATTTATGACTTGTGTGAAAAATTTAGGCCAATAGGTATTGATTTGATATGTTTCGGCATCGAATGTAGATGTCAGAATTTCTTAATTTTTATTAGGCTTTAATTAGGGTGCGATTAGTGATTTAGCATAATTTTATGTGAATTAAGGCCTCGACTAAGTTCGTATCGTGTTTTTGGACTTGCTGGTATATTTTGTTGGGGTCCTGGGGGCCTCAGGTGTGTTTCGAGTATTATAGGATCATTTTGGGTTACTTTGGATGCTAATTGATATTGATTTATGTGTAAACGACCTCAGAATAGAGTTGTGATAATTACAATAGCTCCGTATGGTAATTTTGGACTAATGAGTGTGTCCGAATGTTTATTTGGATGTCCGTATTTGAAATTTTCTTGAAACAGCGAAAGTTGATAAATTAGAAGTTTTAGAAATTTAGAATTATGACCGAGAGTTGACTTTGAGGTTATCGGGCTTGAATTTTTATTCAGAAAATTTCAAATAGGTTCGTTATGTCATTTGTGATTTCTTTGCAAAATTTAGGTCAATCAGACTTGATTTGGTATTTTTTAGCATCGAATGTAGATGTCGGTTTTTCTTATCTTTCATTAGACTTGAATTGGGATGTGATTTGTGAGTTATCATAGTTTGATGTGAATTGAGGCATCGACTAAGTTCATATCTTTTTTAGGACATGATGGTATATTTAGTCCCAAGGACCACGTGTGTGTTTCGGGTTTTATCGGATCATTTTGGGTTACTTTGGATGCTGATTTTCTAATGTCTGATTTTGTCCTTTGCGTTTGTGAAGAAGGATTTGGATGCTCGGATTTTGTTCTTCGCATTCACGGAGAAGTAATTTATGTTGTCTGTTGTCTGATTTTGGTAACTTGTATCTTGTAATCTATAAAGAATTTGGAGATAATCCAAAAACAAAAGTTGTAGCCCTTTATGTCTTGTTTTTAAAATGTCAAACTCTTTGCCATTTTGAGTTCAAAAGGTTATGGTTTATACACTACATGCTATATAAGAAGAGTTTGGAAATGGCTTTTGAGAAATTTGTTCATAGCGAACGCGAGGCGAAGGTCGCGAATGGGAAGAAGGAAGTCTAGGCAGTGTTAGAAGTCCTTTATTTCGGACCTTTGAGCTATTATTTTTTATTTTTGAGTTTGGAACCTCGAATTTTGGGGATTTTTGAGATGATTTTCACCAAAAAAATTGGGGGAAGTGATTCTAACTCGGTTTTGGTTAGTTTATACGAATCCATTGTTGTTTTTATAATTTGTGATGACCCTAGTTCACCAATTGTGAACATGTAATGACGACTAGGTAATCCTAACACATTGCGGTAATAACAACATTTACGAAAATTTGTAATAAAAACTAAATAACATGAGTAATGTATGCAGTTGCCGCCTGGCACAAACACTTTAACACATCGCATCCTGAAATTTATCCCAAAGACCAAGATCTACAGGCAAACACAGGCTAAGAGTAATACATAACACTACTCTAATCATCTGGAAAAGCCTATAACAAGGAAGAACATAATAGCATCAAACTGACTAAAAGGGTAGAGTGAGAGGGAGACTCTCTGGTCTACGGACGCGGCAGATATACCTCAAATCTCTAAAATGCTCCCTGCAGTTACTGATAGTGCGCCTGCGTAGAGGTACTTGGATCTGCACATGAAAACATGCGCAGAAGAGGCATGGTGCCAAGCGTAACCTCGGTCGGGTAGTGACGAGGAAAGGTCGAGGCCCTAATGAGATTAAAAAAACATAATAATCAATAGAATGAGTAAAAACCATATGGATATAATCTACTGCGAGAATGTAGCAAAACTAATAGATATGATAGTAACCGAGAACTAGCACAGTAAGTAAATAGAAGTACAAATCACTACTGGATATCTATTAACGGGGATCTCCTGGTATCCCGAGGATCTCCTAGTATCCCCATCATATACTCGAGGGATCTCCTAGTATCCTTAATTTACACAAGGGATACGTTAGTATCCCGAGGATCTCCTGGTATCCTCCACTTTATAATCATATTTGCTCTAGGGATCTCTTGGTATCCCGCACTCTCAATCATAGAACGAAACACGTACAAGGGAGATATCGAAATGCCGTCCCGTAGTCCCAATTCGTAATACCACACAATTCAAATAAGGTAAAGTGCTAAGTAAGAACAATTAACAGAATTTGTAGTCTAACATGCTTCACGTAGGACAGATAATACAGTTTATGCAATTCAGCAAGTAAGTCAGCTAATCATGCTTATCCTAAGCTAACACAGGTTAAATGACATTTAGAATAGGCAAATTTGTAAGAAAACACAGTTAAATATTCCAAGTAAAATGAATTTTCAACAACTAGCACAAGTACACGCTCGTCACATCTTGTACCGGGCATTTAAAAACAAGTAATAGATCCTAAGGGGAGAGGTCCCCCACAAAAAGTTAAATAAGGCACTTAACTCGAACCAGTACAAAAATCACTATGAAACGATGCCCTTGCCCCGAGTATCCAACTCCGAATGGCCTGAATCTATTCAAACCAATTACATAATGTAAATAACATCCCAAGTGACTAATTTCACTATTAAAATTAAAGCTAAGGCACAAAAATAGGTAAAAGGACCAAAAATTCCCATCAAGCCAATGTCTCGGAATGGAATAATTTGTGCATTTTCAGAAACCTCTTACTCTCACGAGTCTAACCATATAAAAATCTTCCAAATTGGAGGTCAAATGCCCCCTCAAATCCTCACAATTAGTTCAAAAAACTTTACTCTAAATTTTCATTCAAAATCCAAAATTAAAAGTTGAATTTGAGATTAGATTAGTGGGTATTAATCATAAAGGAGGAAGAATCGTTACCTAATTGTTGTCTCTAGAAAAACCTTCGAAAAATCCCTCAAATCCGAGCTCTCTAGCTGGAGTTTTGCTAAAAATGAAAAAAAACCTCGTTTTTCAAATATTAATGTTGTCCTGGGGTTAAAGCATCACGAACGTGGAGGGACTCTCGCGTTGACGGAGAGGAAAAATGTAAGTGACTAAGTTTTCCCTTCGCGATCGCGACGAAATGAATGCGAACGCGAAGGCCTAAATGTGACAGGTACGCGAACGCGTAGAAGAAACATGAGGGGTCTAGGAATGACCTTCGCGAACGCGTAGTCTGGGACACGAACATGGAAGAGGGGATGGCTGGGCTTCGCAAACGCGGGGGGTTAGGAATTCCAAGACAATGATATAGGAGGCAAAAGCTACGATAACGCGATGGCCTCTTCGCGAACGCGTAGAAAGGATAACTGACCTGCAAATTTTTCTGCAGAAATTTCCAAATTCCAATTGCTGCGTTAAGCATCAGAAATACACCTGAGGCCCCGAGACCTCAACCAAACGCACAGGCATATCCTATTACATCATTCAAACTTGTACCAACCCTTAAAACCACCTAAAACACGATTGAAACTCTAATTAATAAATGTTTTGAACCTAAGAACTTCAAAACTTAACCAAACTCGCTTTTGATTCCAAACCTAACCAAATCACGTCCGATTGACCAGAAATTTTGCATGCACGTTCGAAATGACATGAAGGTGCTTGACTAACTTTTGGAATCCCGTATCGACTCTCGGGTCAAAAATTCACTGTCGGACCGAAAACATCAAAATTCTAACATTCGGCATTTCTACCCTAATTGAGCTACGTACATCCAAAACACATTCCGGATACGCTACCTATCCCTAATCACATAACAAAGCTAACATAACCATCATATTTATATTCTGAGGTCGTCTTCGTACAATTATGATTACGGACCACTCTCCAACACTTAAGTTCTCATTTAGGGGCTAAGTGTCCCAAAACACTTCGAATCCTAATACCGAACATCCCAACAAACAAAAATAGTAGAACTGAACTTAGGGGATGCAATTAATAGGGAAACGAGGCGTCAATTCTGAAAATGACCGGTCGGGTCGTTACATAATTAAATTAGATTTTGTATTGAAAATGGTAGAAAATATTATAGACTTTAATTGAGGATTAGAAGGCCGAGCTGTTGTTGAATTTGAGTAATTTTTGTATAGTAGTGCTCGTGGTTGAATGGGGGTTCAGATTTCGTAATTTCTGTCGGATCTCGAGACCTGGGCACTACCTTTAACTTTTTGGATTTTAATTTGGAAACATAGCATTTTCATATGGAATTATTACTATAGCTTGTGTTAATTGTAACGAATTATTTGTTGCTAGATTCGAGGCGATCGTGGTCCAATCGCGAGGCAATGGCATATTTCAGTGGGTATTTGCACGATTTGAGATATGTAACACTTTTAAACTTGGTTTTGAGAGTATGAATCCCTGACATTAAGTATTACATATTTGGTGTTGAGGTGACGCGCATGCTAAGTGACAGGCGTGTGGGCGTGCACTGTCGTAATTGTGATTTGGTGGATTCCATGAAACTATGTAGCTATCTTTTATGAAATTAATATTGTACTCTATATATTAGGGCATTTGGCTTATGATATATGCTAGAAATAATATTTAGTCCGTGTGCTAGTGTTATTGAGACCAGCTGTGGTCGTCCTTTGCTGTTGAGATTATTTGGTTAATTGTAATTATGTACTCAGTCGCATTCATCGTTTTGTATCATATCTCAGTCTCTTTTATCATACATTGTCAAAGCATGTATCATTGATTAGGCTGTTTGGCATTAGTGTTGTAAGCCCGTGAGACTGAAGAGAATGATGATTGAGTGAGGCCGAAAACCTATTTGCGAGAGATATTTATGGGATCCTGCTGCACGTCATAGCACGCTTTATTGATTTATCTTGGATTTACCTTATTATAGCGCTTGGGAATAATCTCCCCCTCCGAAATATATACACCCATAGTGAGCGCAAATGCTATCCATTTATACATGATGCGGATTATTATTTACATTTGGGCTGTATTTGCCCTTACTATTGGTTCACAATATTTACATTTTGGCTAGATTTGCCATTGATATTGATTCATGACCTTTGCATTTGGGCTGGATCTGCACTGTACAATACTAGGTGATTAAGTGTGATGAGTGAGAATTGAGAAAGTTAGATTGAGGACTCTGAGAGTGTGAGTGCGCGAGGCTTTCATTGTGTTGCGTCACATACGATATGCATATACGCATATTGAAATAGATATGTCATAGTCCTCATAAAATATGTCATAGAATTGACATATTTTATATGTCCCGGGTTAAATTGTAAAATTGGGAAGCATGTCTACTTTTCTGTTAGGATACCTGCAAATTATGACATTCTCTGAGATATTACTGTCATATGTTATGTAAATTTCCGTAGTGTTTAATTTGGACCATATTATTCGGACTCGTCACTGCTTTCAGTTTAAAGGTTAGACTTGTTACTTACAGAGTGGGTTGTACTTACTACACCATGCACTTCGTGTGCAGACCCAGGTACTTCCGAGCACGGCGGTTGCTGATTTTGGAGCCTTATGAGTTCGAAGATTCTCGATGTAGCTGCTTGGGCGTTTGCATACCTTGCGTTTCCAACTTTATCTTTCTGTTTTTATATACTATTCTATTTCTAGATAGTGTGTCACACCATGTTATTGTTTATACGCTCATGTACTCAATGACACCCAAATTTTTGGGAGGATATTATATTGCGTCGTAGTATTTTCATATTAATTTTTATGAGATGGTACTCTCAAACTTATTTTGTTATATTTTCAAACTTAAAGAAATGTGTAAATTATTGTATTTGTCGGCTTGCCTAGTATTGCAATAGGCTACATCAAGACAAGGGAAATTTAAGTCGTGACAACGGATGAACACTCCTGGAAAGGATTTACAAAGTTGGAGTATGAATATGTGCCTATGTTCTATACAAACTGTAGACTCCCAGGTCATACTATACTAAAATGATGAAAGATTGAAAAAGAAGTTGTTGAGGCAAAGAATGAAAGTCATAAGTGATAAAGTAGGATCCCAAGCTACTAAATAAACTAAAAATGAGGGGGTGCTGCAATTACACGATAATGAAGCAAGGAAGATCAAGGAACAGACTTTGAAACATGGAAAGATTACATAAGAGGTTGCTGAAACTACCTAAGACAATGTTACTATTAAAGAAAGAAGTGGCACAAAGAAGACCGAGAATGTTACAAATAAATAACGTCATGTCTACACCTATTTTATCACACGAAAGTAGCTGGAGTATACATTCCCAATAATTGTCCGGCCATGCTTCTCAAAGTAAACCAGATAACTGTTGGGAACAAAGCCAGAAGCTATAAAAGAGATATACGAAAGAATGCTTTTTTTCCTGCTTAATTCACTTCTCTTGAAAACAAGAATACTGCCTTTTATAGGCTTACAATTTAACTGCTAAGTCTAAAAAATAGCAACTAATAGATAGTAGAGAACATGAGGAGAAATGGGAAACATGGCCCACTACTAATTGATAATGCTGTAAACTAACAAGAAAACAAAAACAAGTAAAACATAAGTCCACTACTGCTAAGAAAGAGTCACGACCAAATCATGTGCAACTGAACTATTTTGAAGAATTAGTCAACACTCCCCCTTTCTTCAAAATCACATACGCCTATTTGTAGTCTGAAGAAGTCATGCTCGTTGCGAGGCAGCGATTTCGTAAGAACATCAGCAACTTGATCATTTGTGCCACAAAATTCCATTAAGATTACTCCATCAATGAATAAATTCCGAATGAACTGATAGCGAGTGTCGATCCGCTAATAATTTTCTTAACCAGACAGCTTGACAAGTTGCTGTAGTTGCAGCCATGTATTCTTCTTCCGAAGATGACAAAGCCAATGTATCTTAATTCTTTGAACCCCACGAGGTTGCTCCAGAACCAAGATTGAAAACATTTCCAGATTTGCTCTTGCGATCATCCAAGCTACCTCGCTTCTTCACATAGAGTGTAGGTTCATTCTCACTTCTTCTGAACTGGTTCTCTTGAAAAAAGGAGTCAATTTTACTATACCATGCCCGAGGAGCTTGCTTCAGACCATATAATGCCTCTTTCAATCTGTATACTTTACTCTTGCCTTCACTAGAAATGAAACCTTCAGGTTGGGAAACATATACTTCTTCTTGTAAGTCACCGTTTAGGAAAGTAGACTTAACATCAAATTGGTACACAGGCCAACCAAGTTGAGCAGCTAAGGCTAGAATAGTTCTAACTGTTTCAAAGCGAGCTACTGGTGAGAACGTCTCTTCAAAGTCGATGCCTGGTTGTTGGAGGTATCCTTTTGAAACAAGTCAAGATTTGTGCCTTTTGACGCTTTTATCAGCATTGTATTTTGTTATAAAAATCCATTTTAGCCCGATAACTTTCTTCCCTTCTAGCAAACAACTAGTTACTAGGTCTGATTTTTCTCAATGGACTGAATCTCTTCCATCATTCCATTCTTCCACTCTGGTTGCTCTGCAACTTCTTCAAAATACAGTAGATCAACAGCTAACAAGGGAGAACTACAAGCTGAATAAACATCTTTAAGTGATCTGAACTTTGTTAGTGGAGTTTCGCTGGATGATGCCGAAGTTGGATAAGGAGAGCTTGCTGGAGTAGAATTTTTGGTACTTCCATGAGAAGAGAAATCAGTATTATCGCTACCAGGAGAGGAACGATACGAACTTCGTGATTCTAGTATATCCGTATGCTCCTCTTCTGTGTGAAATGGAATATGGATTGATCAATCTTCCTTCTTGTCATTCCACTCACAAGCTGCTTCTTCATTAAACACCACATTCCTGTTGATAATCACTTTGCCACTGGTAGGATTACATAGTCTATATGCTTTTGATTGAGATAACCAATGAAAATGCATTTTTCTTATTTTTCATCAAGTTTAGAGCGTAAATTAACCAAAGCATAAGCTATACAACCAAAGACATTCAGGTGGCTTACCCGTGGTTTTTCGTCCCATCCATGCTACATATGGAGTTTGATTCAAAACTGTTTTTGTTGGAGAGATGTTTATGAGGTACACAGCTGCTGCCACTGCCTCTCCCCAAAAATGAATTGGAAGTCCTCTTGCATTAAGTAAGCTTCTGGCCATCTCAACCACCGTACGATTTATTCTCTCGGAAACTCCATTTTGTTGTGGTGTGTACGGTGTTGTAAGCTCCCTGTGAATTCCATTCTCTTCACAAAATAAATTAAAATCGTTAGATAAAAATTCACCACCACGATCTGTGCGAAGAATCTTTATGTTGCAGCCTAATTGCTTCTCCACGAGTGCCTTGAAATTTCTGAAATTCTCATAAGCTTCTGATTTAAATTTCATAAAGTAAACCCAACTCATACGGCTATAATCATCGGTAAATAACAAAAAAAAAAACCGACTCCCACCAAGCGACTCACTCTTCATTGGTCCAAACAAGTCAGCATGTACGAGCTTAAGACAACATGTATCCCTCCATGATTGTCCTACTGGAAAGGATTTCCTATTTTGTTTCCCTAAATGCAAATTTCACACAAATCAAGCTCCCCAATTTCTGGTAACCCGACAACCATATTTTTCTTAGTCAACAATTTTAGCCCACTATTATTTAAATGGCCATAGAGAAGATGCTAAAGCTGAGTTTCATTAACACCTTTAGCAACTAAAGCATTTTTCACAACATTTGAAAAATTAAGGGAAAACATGTTATTATGTGTGACATGCACAACTGCAATAGTATGACCAAATTTTTTATCATTAAGAATACATTCTCCATTATCAAACAGAATAGAGTAACCACTAGCCATCAATTGTCAAACACTCAGTAAATTATGAGCCAAACTAGGAACAAATTGCACATTGCAGAGAAGTTTTACATTACCCTTTATTGTCTTTATAGCTGTGGTACCTTTGCCTTCAGCTCGAACTTGCTTGTCATCACCAAGTCGAACTTCACTCTTCTGTGACTCATCGAGGTCTCTAAACTAAAACCTTGTGCAAGACATATGGTTCGAGCATCCACTATCAATGAACCAAACACCATCAGAAGAGTTAGAACTTGGAGAATGAGCCATGAACAACTTACTTTCTTCATTTACTTTCTCTGAGAAATTGACATGCTTCTGCTCATTTTTTTGCTTAGTTCAGCAATATGATTCAATATGACCATGCTTCTTGCAATATCGGCATTCCATGTTGTTCTTGGACAGACATGTCTCAGTAAATTGACCTCGACCTCTAACACGTCCTCGACCTCGACCACGAAAACCACATCTTCCTCTACCTCTGCCAGAAAAAATTGCCGATTTTTCTCTGCAGAAAGATGCCTCCTCTTTCACCTGGAATGCTTTTTCTTAAATTTTCTCATGAGACTTGTTTAACCTATCTTCATGCGCTAACAAGGAACTCATTACTTCATCAAATGAATAATCAGATAAATTCTTGGATTCTTCAATTGCAGCAACCAAATGCTCAAATATAATTGTTAAAGACCTCAATACCTTCGCTACAACAATTTCATCACTTACAATATCCCCATAAGATTTCGTGTGATTAGCAATGGGAGAGACTATAGACATATAATCTTGCACCGATTCATTATTTTTCATGCTCAAAGTTTCAAAATCACGACGCAAAGTTTGCAATTTTACTGCAATTACCTTCTTATCTCCCATATACTCGTGCTGCAAAATTTTCCAAGCTTTACGGGAAGTCTCTGCTGCTGAAATTCGGGGGAAGATATCATTATCAAGGGCTCGCTGAATCAGGAACAGTGCCTTCGAATCCTTCTTACGATTTTTCCGCGGCCGTTGTGTGTGGCCTTCATCCGGGTCAAGAAATCCATTCTCCACCAAGTCCCATAATTCCTGAGACTTGAAGAGAGTCTTCATCTTAAGACTCCAAAAATGATAATTCACCCCTTTGAAAATTGGAAGATGTTGGGAGTTAGTGTTAGAGTTTGAATTTGCTGCCATTTCGTCTCTCTGGTTTGTGTTTAGAACTTTCTCTCTAACTTAACTATTTGGTGTAGAGGAGTTAGAGTGAAACATGGAAATAGAAAAGAAGAAGATTTATGCTGTAACCCACTTGTTTTCCTAGTTGCTCTGATACCAAATATGTTAGGAACAAAGGAAAAAGCTATAAAAGAGATATACGAAAGAATCCTTTTTTTACTACTCAATTCACTTCTGTTGAAAACAAGAACACCTACTGTCTTTTATAGGCTTACAATTTAACTACTATGTCTAAAAACTAGCAACTAATAGATAATGGAGAACATGAGGAGAAGTGGGAAACATGGCCCAAAACTAATTGATAAAGCTGTAAAACTAAGAAGAAAACCTAAACAAGTAAAATATAAGTCCACTATTGCTAAGAAAGAGTCACGACCAAATTATGTGCAACTGAACTATTTTGAAGAATTAGTCAACAATAACCGCAGTAAGCAAACCAAAGGAAATGAGGAGAATCAAAGGTCTCACTGAAACTAAAGAATTTGTATCAGAATCTCAAGATGTGAAGAAACAAGGAAGCAGTTCCCATAATGTGAATGCTATTAACAGGAACCCCTCTTGCGTGGATACTAATTTCCATAATCAGGAGTGAATTCAACTGATAATCGACCTCAATGCTGAATAGAATATTGAAAAATTAGCACCACATAAGGAAGGTGATCCAGATGAAGTGGTGGACAAGCATATGCTTGAAGACCGTTTATGAACTTTCTTAGGAAATGAACTAGCAGATCGAATAAAAGAACATCTCAATAATACCATTTACAGAAATTTATTATAATCCGTTAGAAGGGGCAGAAGTAGCAGGAGGAAGAAAGGAAGAAACATAGGAGAAAATACTAATCCTGGTCTTCAGGAAGAACAAAAGTTTTCTAGGTGGTGAGAATCATTCGTCATGATAATGAGCCATCTTTATATGAAGAAGCAACCACGAATCCTACCTTGCAAAGAACTATGTCACAAGAGTTTGAGGTCATTTACGCTAAGAACACACGAGACTTGGTTCTACGACTCCTCGGAAGCAAGCCATTGGCTTCAACCCTTATAAAGTCATACATAGAGCAGATGGAAGAAAAGAAAGATATAAGGCCAGGCTGAACGTGAAAGGATAAACCTAGAAAGAAGGAGTTGACTGCATAAAGACCTTCTCTCCCATTGTAAAAATGACTAAAGTTAGGGCCTTGATGTCTATTGTTGCTAAGAAATAATAGGAGATCTTTAAACTAGATGTAAATAATGCATTTCTCCACAGGAATTTACATGAGGAACTCTACATGAAACTACCACAGGGCCTTGAAGAGCACTCTCCAGTGTTAGCTTGCAAGTTAAACACGTTACTTTATGGCCTAAAGCATGCAATGGTATGACAAATTGATAGAAACTTAATGCTGCAAACGTTATAGTCACTCAATGCATGATTAATCTTTATTTTAAAAGAAGGCTGGCAACTCCATAATTTTTGTGCGGTACTATGTTTATGATGTCTTCCTCAGATTGACTGATTTGGATGATATTGAGATGCTAAAGTCCTTCTTGAATGCACAATTCAAAATTAAGGACTTGGGAGACTGTACTATTTCTAGGGACTTGAAGTTCTTTACCGGCGGGATGGGATACTTATTTCTTAGAGAACGTTTGTTCTTGAACTCCTTAATGAATATGATTTCTCTCGGTGCACCAGTCTTCTCCTCCTCTTGACCCTAAAGTTAAGTTGAAGGCTAAGAAGGGGCACTTTCGTCTAACCATACCTTCTATAAGAAGTTAAGTTGGGAAGTTAAACTTCCTTGCTAACACTACTCTGGACATAGCTTATAGAGTGCAACACTTCTATCAATTTATGCAAGATCCAAAAGAGCCTCATCTTCGGGCAATTTATCACATGCTTAGATATTTTAACAAGGAACCCACTTCAGGGGTTTTATGTCTAATGACTGTCACACCTCCTTTTTACACACCTATCCCCGAAAGATAATATATAAGAGTGTTTTTCCATTTCAAGTGACATTATTTGGAACGGAATTATTTACTTATTTTGAGTTGCTACTTGGGATAAGTTTGGCTTTTGGTATCCTAACTCACCGATTTATCTTGAATCCCGAACCGAGAAATATATTTCGACTTTCCGAATGGAGTCTGCGAACCAGAAATTTTGAATAAGAAATTCTGTTGACCCAAGGGAAGGCGTTAGGAACCCTCGGATCACGTGGTTCTAGCACGGCCTCTTAAATTGTTATAAATGGCTAAAATCTGATTTTTATACATGTTCCAACCTATAGTGCGATTTTAAGACTATTTATCCCTTTTAGTTAATTTTTAGCAAAGTGAACGTCGTTTAAAAATGTGCTTTCCGATCACGTCACATAAAATTCACCCGTATCCTCGACACATTCTTATTCAACATTTTGGGTGTTGGATTTGGGTGACATGAAATGCACACCCGAGTTTAAGAAGGTAATTTTAAATTACGCACCTAAAGCAACTACGCATTTTTCAACCTTTCGAGGACCATGGAAAATTCACTAAATGGCGCGCCTCGATACCTAATAATATCAAGGAAATAATTAAGCGAGGGCCACCCATTTGAAATTTTATTCGGCACGGCGCACCCAAGTTACTATAACCAAAAGACCAATTAGCTCAAGGACGAATTGCTTCAAAAGATGCCAACTACCCGATCTGAATTAATTTTTGGATTGATAATCTACAATGAAAATTCACAATAGAAGCATGCCAACACAAGATAGCACAACCTGTACCACAACAAAAGAAAAAGTACAACAAAGAAATAGCAAAACAAAAGAAATAGCCAACAAAGAGATAGCACAATTTGTAGCTTCTTTAGCAATAACAGATGAAGCTTATCGAGTGAAACTATAATAGTGGTACCACGTATATGTGATAACAATTATACAAAAATGATGAAGAAACTGTTTCATCCTCAAATGCACGCTTGGAGAACTTGCTCCAATCTTTAGGATAAATCAAACTTTCAGCACAGTACAAACTACAACTCTTTAATTGCAGAACCAAGATTCAAGTTTATTTCCTTCAAATTTTAACAGGCTACAGGATGAACTCTAACTCCCTAACACATTAAAGATTCAGAGTCTCGCAATTTCCTCAGCTGAAAGTGATAAAGGGTACTAAATTTTTGAGTACCAAAAGAGAGCACCTCCCAATTTCATTGTAGGATTTAACCTACAGCAACACAAAAAATAAGAGGGATAGGAGAAAAATATTTTTTAAACTTAGCTTTCATAGGATTAATAGCTTATTGATAAATTACCCCACCCTCTAAAAATTGTAAATAAATCTGCAAGTGCTGCAATATAAATTAAACAGTTAGAAATAGTTGGATAATATTGCCCGGATAATTCATTTGTAGCAACATGAAATTGTTCTAAAAAGTCAACAAGCATTTTAACATTAGTACAATCATGAACTGTAAGGTGCTCATCATCATCATCACCTAGACGAGCACTATATGTTGCGATTATTGGGTTTGTATATTCATATGCAACAACTAAACTTTCATACATGTAATTCCATCTAGTCTGTTACACCCTATTTTTTCGTATGTGAGAGTACGATATAAGTCAATTGATGTAAGCTTAGAAATAAGATTCTATTGGAAGAAAATAAAGAAAGCTAATCATGTTACCTTACAGGTTACAAATATTTAAGGTCATGAATAACAAGTACCGATCTAGTTGGAAAGAGTTAGAAGATAAGCACAATGAAGGAAATAAGTTTCGTCGAAAGTCGATATGCTTGGAATGTTATAACATGCACTTTGGGGTGAGACTAGGATTCTTAACGTGATTATGAGGTTATGTTATAAGTTATTTTAGGTTTATGATAGCCGTATGTTATGTTTTTGAGTCAAGGGAGTTGTGGAATAAACGTTGACAAATGTCATCACTAGTTGCATTTATAAATGTGCTAAACATTATATCAAAGGCAGTGGAGCTTCTCTCCCGATAAACTTGGAATTACGGGATGATACACATATAAATTTGAATATCTACGAGTCTAATTTCCAAATCATTAAAAGTTTTGTCAATTTAATGTTATAGTAGAGAGATATTTGCAGTTTCGCAAAACTACATAGTTGGCAAGTAGGTATGTCGCTAAAGCTTTTTGAGCTATACATTTAGTATGTTATATGAGGTCTTTATGGGAAATATTATATGTCAAATTGAAGGTCTTGGAATCTAGTTTCTAACGCTCTTAATTCTCTCATACGTCACTAAGATAAAAAGTTATAAGCATTGGCAGAAGGAACAATGCTAGGGTGCCAAGTAGCACCTTTTTGATTTTTCAATTAAAATGGATATTTATCTTCCTATATCGTCTCTATATTCATAATTCCAGAGATCACGACCAAATAAGTCCCCTAACCTTCCCCTTAAGCTTTCCACAAGGGTTTCCGACAAGATTATTATCTGGGGCACGAAATCAAGTAGAGCTAACGTTAAAACGATCCATATGACGTAAGTATCGCTATATTGCCTCTATTTTACTGTGTAGTTTGAATTTTTGAAGGTATTTGATATTTAATAAAATTGCTTATTTCTGTAATTAAGCTTTTAAATATGAAGGAAGTTTGATAAATTCATTTCTAATAGCTAGAACTCACTGGACAGTGATTGGAAACTATGAGTTCGAATTATTCGACTTGTTGTGGGCTGTTTCGCATTGCTATTGGATAGTACCTTTTGCTACTGTTTTTATGGATTTTAGAAGAGAAATGGTCTGTATAAACACCACATAATGGAAGGATGATTTTCTGGTTGTTCTTTGTCACATTTTCGGGTCGTTTGACACTACTAAGGTGGTCGTCTTATGTATGAAGTGATTCGGTTTCGTGGACTAATTTGGGAGGCTCAATATTATTATTATTGACGTTTTTCGGGCTGTTTGGTGATTGTTTTGACTTGTCTGAAGTAATATATAGAGGGGAGGTGTTGTCCGTTTCCTCATAAAATAGGTTGTGTTGGTTACATAGTAGTTACGACGCCTAAACGATAATGATAGTGTCATTTCTCTTATTATAGACTAAGGAGCCGCGAAATTGCATAACTTGAGGTTGGAAAAAATATGAAAGGTATGTGAGGCTATCCTTTTCCTTCTTTTGCATGACTCCGATTGTACGTAACGTAATGAACGAGCTTCCATAGATACTCCACACTTAGAAGCTAGCAGTACTTACATTATTTCCCTTCTATGGAGCTATTGATGTTGATGTTGCTTATCTTATTCGTATGTTATTAATGTTGTTGGTACTTCCTGATTCTTAATAGATTTATGATGAAGAGTTAGTCCCAATAACATGTACAGAGGATACCGACCTTACATCACTCCGAAAGATTCAGAATATTATTCCAATCAGTCCAGCATACATTGTATATATGTATCTATATTAGTCTATTGAGCCGCGCTAAAGACGGACGGGTACAACACCTATTTTGCAACCACTGATTAGTTGGATTTACCAAGCTCCACGTGACTGGGTACGATTCTTTCGAGCCTTATGATGGCCGGGTATAGTTTTGCCGAGTCCTCTTTGAGGCCAGGTACGATATGATAATTATGAAATCCAAAGAGGTGAATAATTTTATAAGTTAATGTATATATATGTATTATGCATTTCATGTCAGTAGCCCAGAGGCACTCATATGTTATAGTTTGAATCTCCTCTATCTCTCTTTACACTACAGTTCTTATTTACGCTTTCCTATCTTACATACTCAATATTTTATTCGTACTGACGTCCCTTTTGCCTGGGCACACTGTGTTTCATGCTCGCAAGTCTCGATAGACATGTTGACATTCATTCTAGTATGATATCAGCTCAGCGAAGGTGTTGGTGCACTCCACTTGCTCTGGAGTTTCCTACTTGGTCAGTATGCTTTGGATATGTATTGATTGGTATGGCGGGGCACTGTCTCGACCTTTATGATTTTATGTACTCTTAGAGACTTGTAGATAGATGTCATGTGTACGGATAGAAGTATGGCCTTGTCGGACTATGTTTTGAGTTTACAAATGGTCATGTTGGCTTTATAGGCCTGTATATCACATAAATAAGTTTGTATTTCATGTTGGGTCTTCATATGTTAAGCTTCCTTATGTTTTATTATTATTATCTTATGGTGGGTTTTCGAGCTCATCTAGTAATGAAAGTATGATAATAAAGGTATGTTACATTGGTAATCGGTCGAGTAAGGCACCGGGTGACCGTCGCGGCCTTTCGGTTTGGGTCATGACAAAAATGGTACCAGAGCAGTTCTGTCATAGGTAGTGTACAAGTCGTGTCTAGTAGAGTCTTGTTCATGGATGTGCTGTGCACCACACTTATAAGCATAATGCTATAGAGCATTTAGGTAGGTCACTCTTTCTTCTTACTCTAGATCGTGTTGTAGAGCTCAATTTTAAGAATTCAAACTCTTAAAGTCTATTTTATTTGTAATATAATGAACCCTACATCCAGAAAGAAAATGGCTGGTAAGAGATTGGATGTGGTTATAGAAAAGTTTAGTCAGAGGAACTCGATTTTGCATTGAGATTATCATGAGTAAATGTAAGGTCTTCAGCAGATCACGTGTGTACTAAGACGTGTAAGCTTCTTGATAAGGAGCCCTAACCCAAGAATATCTATCAACTCGTATGTTAAAAAAGAATAAGATAGTTAGAAACTAGACAGAGAAATATTATTAGATTTTACAATTCAGGCAGAGAAATAATAGTACTAGTGTAACCTTCAATATTATGGAGATATAAACAATTGACCATACCTATCTCAGTTATGCCCTATGGGAGCTAACAAATATAGTTCAAGAGAAGAATGTGATATGAAGATTTAGTTCGAGTTTGAGTGACCCAAAAATTGCGGATGTATTGTTATCATTAACTATTCTTTCTGAAAGATGGTGCAAATGTGATAATAGATCTCCTTGTGAGTCACCCAGATGATGAACTCTAGAGTAGTACAATCAGATATGAATATTGGAATTTTCCGAAATTGCAGAAGGTAAGCCGTGGGATCCTAGAAGGGATAAATATTTACCTTAGTATGACTATAGACCAAAAAAAGAGAATGTTAGGAATTCCAATAAGCTAGTGAGATAAAGCTAGGGGAGATACAAGGGAAAGAACTTTTTGTTGAAGTTTTCAGAATAAAGTGATAGACAAAGATATTATCCGGAGAATAAGAAGAGAGTACATGAAGCATCATGAGTAAGATGTAATATATGGGTGATAACGGTAAATTAAAATATGACATGATGAAAGAGTCTATAGTCAAGTGAAGGAAAATACAAGAAGTGACAGACTTTGAGGCAATAAAACAGTATAACCTATAACGCCAGTTTTTTTTTTTTTTTTTGAGAAATGAGTTTGTAACTTCAACGTGATAACCAGGAGGAAAGGTTAGAGCCTACAGTAGTTGAAATCAATATGATCTAGTGAACAAGATAAATTAAACATGAATTAGGGACTGAAAGATTTTATTATAGTTGATATCATGAAAATTTCATAGATAACATTATGACAATAATAGAATGGACAACAAAATAATAACCTTTAAGGTTAATTTAGGAAGATGCTTCCCTAAATCAAGCACATGGAGCAGAGTAAGATTAAGGGACTAAGTGTGCCAGTTACACTAAGTGTCACCTTTGTGCATAATAAATTCAATCAGCCTCGGCATAGAAGGGTTACCGCAAGGTGAGTAAGATGTTTGTGAAGATCTAAAAAATGGAAAGATGAGGAAGTAACTATGGAATAGTAAAGGAGGAATGCGATAAAATGATGAAAAGAATGAGATAGCATATATTAAGATCATATAGATATGATACGACTCCAACATTATGCAAGCATGATTCTAGAAAGAAGTGGTAAGGGTTATGCCCCCGATGATATTGATAAATAAGTGCAAATGAACACTTGATACATAAGGAGCCAGTGTGATAGGTAACTTAAGACAAAGTAACTAACTAAAAAGAGAATACACGGAATATCGATATGAGAATAGACTAACGAGTAGTTTGTAGTTGATCCAGGAAGAGCCAAGTTATGGCTATATGAGAGGTTTTAAGAAATCTGTTGATCATGCAAGATAAACATAGTGAACCCTAATCTAGTGAATTCAGTCTCCTAGATATGATGTCGTAACCTTGAGGAATATATAAATAGGAAAGGTGCCATTCTGAAGGTTTATGAAAATAAGAGAGAGTGCACGTAAGGAGACAATAAAAATTTGAGCTTAGAAGCAATCCTACGAGCACAAAGGCACAAAGTTATGTAACTAAGGATTATTATAGGCGATTAAGAATAACAAAAATTTCCTTTAGGTGTACAGTATAACAATATGGCAACTTTACAAGAGTCGGAAGGTCTCCCTAAGTATTATAACAAAAGACTAGCTGAGAAAATAAAAGAGTAAATGATCTTGTGACAACAGTCTCACTACAATATTGTATATACTCCATAAGAAAGTGGCACCTATCATGGCTAATTAATGGAAAAAAAAGCCATCGAGTTGATGTTTGAGATCATATTATGTAGGGGAAATTACTGTATTTGTGGGCAAAACGACAAACCAACTATTCATGTAACAAGTTATATAACGACCACCAAAAGTAATTGCTTACATATAAGGACAACTGAGAAGGCACGAAAGGAAATTTATGGTGCTAGCAAGTTAAAGAAAGGTTGCGAGTAGTATAAATAGATCGATGTAGATCATAATGTAAAGTATTGTAGAGAAACAAGGTTTTAGGTAAAAAGGACTAAGGATAAAAAAAGATGAGTGAGAAGGTGACAAGAATGTGTATGTCCTCGTTATTAAATCCATCAAAACAAGAGAGTTGATGGCATTCGTATGTTACTGAAAGCTCAGTACAACCAGAATGAACTTAGAGGAGTCTACGACTAGGTGCATTTATAAGAGATGGAATGCTATCCTGGCAGTAGAATAATTGTTTAAATGTGATAGATAAGAGGATGGCACTTAGGCATTTGATTGAGTAACGATTTAACAAGCAAGGGATTTCATTAATTACACGGGATTCGAATACCCCCATAAGATGAATATTCTTGGGATGCAATGAAATACAATTATTGAAGTATAGTGTTATTCCTAGGTTGATAAGGAAAATCACTACAGAAACTCCCCAATGAGACGTGAGCCCTAATGACAATGTATTACGTAAGAGGTTTGAAGTTACCAGTGGTGGATTATGGATAAACATTAAGGTGAATCCCCAAAGGATGGATAAAAGTTACAAAGTATGAGATGACATTAGACCGTCATTATTAAGATGAACAGTAAAGAGAAAGCATTAAAGGAATATATTTATACATATAGGACAAGCAGCGAAAGATTATCTCGAAACTGGGTGGCATACCTCGGTAATAATAAAGCAGAGTAAGAGTTAGGATATATTAAGAACTACCTATATTTAGTAAAACAATGAGCATAGATAACCAAGGCTATGAAGCAAGGCGTAGCAGTAGTCATATGTTCGACAAAGTACCAAACAGAAAACATTAGTACACCTATAAATGCCCAGAGGGACAACCATAATACTTTATATGTTCACAAAGTGATGTTTGGAGATTGGCTCAAATCTGGGGGGGGGGGGGGAGGAGGGGGAAGAAGAGAAGAGTCACATAGGTGCACATACAAGGACAAAAGTGTATAGGCTGCATGAAAGGAGGTGTAAACAGTTACGAGATAGAAAGAATTTTCCACACAAGTCGTGATGTGGGAAAAAGGCTTAAAGTGGGCAATGCATTAGCATTTAGATTTGTTCGCTGAATAGCTCCTTAGGTGGAAAAAGTATTAAAGTATTTGTAAGAGCTATTGCTTGAGAAATAGATAAGTGCATCAGTAAACATTCGAGGACGAATATTCCAAAGGGGGGAATGATGTTACACCCCATTTCTCCGTAGGTGAGAGTACGTCGTAAGTCAATTGATGTAAGCTTAGAAATAAGCTTCTATTGGATGAAAATAAATTAAGTTATTCATATTATCTTAGAGGTTACAAATATTTAAGGTTATGAATAACAAGTACCAATATTGTTGGAAAGGCTTAGAAGCTTATCAAAATAAAGAAAATAAGTTTCGTCGAAAGTCGATATGTATTGAATGTTATAACATGCACTTTAAGGTAGGACTAGGCAAGCATTTTATATTATGATCCAAATAAAGATCCTGAAGAATTCGAAAAAATGGTTACTATTATGTGCTTACCCTATAGTTTTCCTTTTAATCCTCATTTTGTGCCTTATATTAAAAGTATTTTTAATCCTACTTATAAATGATGTCATCGCAACCTCAAAGAGCGATATTTATAAATATAAACATGAATATGAACAATATTTTTTCTATTTATTTACTCATATAGATTGTCGCATTACTATTACTACTGATATTGGTAGAAGTGATTATGACTGTAATTATCTAACTGTTACAAGTCATTGGATAGATAAGGGTTGGATAATGCAAAAGCGCGTTATTGCTTATTGAATAATTAATTCACGCCACAGAGGTAAGTTTATTGTTAACACAATTACAAATATTTGTAGACACTTTTGCGGTAGATATAAAATAATATCAATTTCAATGGATAATGCTTCTACTAACACTAATTCTATAGGCTTGCTTACAACTACACTATACCGTGCATTTATTAATATTTTTCACGTTAGATGTATCTGTCATATTTACCATTTAATCGTCGGTGATGGTATGAAAGTATTAAATGTAGAAATTGAAAAGGTTAAAACGGCTGGCTTTTTTATTCATACCGTAGAAGTAGACTTAGAGGCTATTTTAAAAAATATGATGAATTTGGCCTTAGGGAAAGAAAGGTTCCTAAACCTTGTCCGATTATGTCACGACCCAAACCGAAGGGCCGCGATGGGCACCTGGTGCCTTACTCGACCGAGTACAAATGTAACATACATTTCTTATCATACTATCCCAAGTAGATGAGCCAGAAAACCCATCATGAGATAACAAGAATACAACATAATGGAATACTCCACATATGAAGAGCCAACATGATATACAACTTATATATGTGACATACGGGCCTATAAGGCCGACACGACTATTTGTAAACACAAAGCATAGGCCGACGAGGACATACAAGTATCCATACACCTAACATCTGACTACAAGCCTCTAAGAGTACATAAATCATAAAGGTCGGATAGGGACCCGCCATACCAATCAATACATATCCAAAGCATACTGACCAAATAGGCAACTGCGGAGCAAGTGGAGTGCACCAACACCTTTGCTGAGCTAATAGCCTAATAGCTGGAATGTCAACCTGTCTATTGGGACCTACGGGCATGAAACAGAGTGACCCCAGGCAAAAGGGACGTCAGTATGAATAAAGTACTGAGTATGTAAGACAGGAAAGAATAAGTAAGAACTATAATGTAAAGAGAGATAGATAGATACAACCTATAACATCCCGAGTGCCTCTTGGGGCTACTGACATAAAATGCTTAAGAAATACATATACATAAACTTTTAAAAACATACGCCTTTGTGGGAATCATCATCATCAAAGAGAAATCGGTAAAAACGTACCTAGCCACGTGGAGCTCGGTAAACCCAACTGATCAGCGGTTGAACAATGGGTGCCGTACCCGGCCTCCTATATCACGGCTTGGTAGAGTAAAATAGAAACGTATATGCAATGTATGTTGGACTCATTGGAATAATTTTCTAAATCTTTGGAGTGACGTAAGGTCGGAATCCTATGTACATATTATTGGGACTAACACTTCATCATAAATCTTATAAGAATCAGGAAGTACCAACAACATTAATAACAGAAGAATAAGAGAAGAAACATCAACATCAATTGCTCCATAAGAAGAAAAACAATGTAAATACTGCTTGCTTTTAGGAGTGGAGTATATATAGAAGCTCGTTCATTACATTATGTACAATCTGAGTCATGAAAAATAAGGGATAGACTCACATACCTTGTATATTCTTCCCAACCTCAATCTATGTAATTTCACGGCTCCTTAGTATAGAATAAGAGAAATGACACTATCATTATCATTCAGGTATCGTAACTACTATGTATCAAACACAACCTATTTCACGAGGAAACGGACAACACCCCCCTTTATATTTTACTTGACACAAGTCAAAATAATCACCAAACAGCCCGAACAATGTCAATGATAATCATATTGATCCTTCTAAAATAGTCCATGCAACCTAATCACTTCATACATAAGACGACCCAAAAATGTTACAATGAACGACCAGCAAACCATCCTTTATGTTGTATTTCTGCACATTATTTCTCTTCTTAACTAGACAAAAATATTAGAAAAAGGTACTATCCAATAGAAACACAAAACAGCCCACAAAACAGCTCACAAAGAGTCGAATAATTCCAACTCACAGGTTCCAATCACCGTCCCGTGAGTTCTAGCTATTAGAAATAAATTTATCAAACTTCTTTCATATTTAAAAGCTTAAATACATAAATAAGTCATTTTATTAAATATCAAATACCTTTTAAAACTAAAACTACAAAGAAAAAGAGAGGAAATATAGCGATACTTACGCTAGAGGGATCATTTTAATGTTAGCACTACTTGATTTCATGCCCCGGATGATAATCTTGTTGGAAACCCTAGTGGAAAAGTAAAAGGGAAGGTTAGGGGTCTTATTCGGTCGAGCAATCTGTGTTGGAAACACGTTCTCAATGCAATATACTAAAACGTGTGTTCCTTTGTATAGGTTTTGATGAATGACAAACGAAGCGAAAAATTGATATATGACGAAGTTCAAGAAACAAGCGCACAATTGATATACAACGAGATTCAAGCTCAAGACAGAGTTTTATTGTTTAATTGAGTCATTCTTAATTGTGATCTTGATCCTACAACTTGACTCGTAACATGGCTTCTCTCATAAAACTATTTTCCAAAATCATGCATATTTAATTTAATGTCAAAGGATTTTAAATCATGCATATTTACAGTAGTCAAAATAATTTTTAGACATGCCGTAAAAATCTGGACTAAGATAATCGATTATGTACTTATGATAATCGATTGTTTTAAGCCAAGACTGCATGACAATCGATTGTGAACTAATGACAATCGATTGTGAGTAAGACAGTGAGCATCAGGTTTTTCAAACCTGCATGACAATCGATTGTGAACTAATGACAATCGATTGTGACTGAGGCAGTGTCCATCAAAGCTTTTCAAAACTCAAAATAATCGATTATGAACTAATGGTAATCGATTATGTTGAGACAGTGTCTTCCAGTGATTTTCAAATTTATTAAATAATCGATTGTTACATTGGACAATCGATTGTCAAAGAGACAGTGTCTAAAATGTTTTTCAAAAACTGATAAGTAATCGATTGTTGACTTTGTGCAATCGATTGTGAAGCTGACCGTTGTCATAAAGTTTTCAAATACCGTCAGGTAATCGATTATTGATTCTGTATAATCGATTGTTTTGATTAAAATCCGGAAAAGATTTTTTGAACGTTATTGGGTAATCGATTATTGATTTTGTATAATCAATTGATTTGATTAAAATCCGGAAAAGATTTTTTGAACGTTGCTGAGTAATCGATTGTTGATTCTGGACAATCGATTGTTTGTGGTAAAATCTGGAAAGGATTTTTTGAACGTTGCCAGTAATCGATTATGGATTGTAAGTAATCGATAATCAAGCGTAAAATCTGGGATTGAATTTTGGTCTGACTGGCAGACAATCGATTGTTGGGGTTTGACAATCGATTGTCAGTGAGTAAAATCAGCAACTCTTAATTGGCAATTAGGCAACGGTAATGCCAAGTTTTTCAACTATAAATACAGCTTTATTTCAGTGTTTTAAACACAACAACATACTACAACTGATCATTACATTGCAATAAGCTTGCATACTTTTATTTATCATTTTATATTCAATTTTATAAAGCTTTTGAGAGCCATATTCTTGTCCAAAGTTGTTGTGATCTAGAGCTTATTTCTTTTACTCATATCTACTCATTAAGGAGTATTTTGTTTGAGTGTTTAGTGGTTTATACACTTGTAAGAGAATTGTGATTCACTTGTTGTAAGGAACTTGTGTTTCCTTGGTTGAAGTCTTGGAGTGTTGTATCTCCGAGCAAAGGTGTTAAGGCTTGTGTCCTTAAGTTGTAAAGGTTTGTTGAGCACCCGTAAGCTTAACAAGTTAGTGGAAAATCTCGAGAGAGTCTCTCGGAGACTGGACTAGCCACGTGTTGTGGTGAACCAGAATATATCGGCGCGTTCTTTCCTTTTTGTTTATTTAACGCACTTATTTATTTCCTGCAAATTTTAATTTCCGCAACTTTACGCTAAATTTTATTATAACGCTATTCACCCCCCCCCCTCTAGCGTTAAGCGTATTTTCTAACAATTGGTATCAGAGCCATACTCTCTGAAGACTTAACAGTTTGAGAGAACCATCCATGGCTTCTACTCGTGACTGTTTTGCAGGAATTGATGAAGGACAGTGCTCCACACGACCACCTCTATTCAATGGTACAAATTACACGTACTGGAAGGAGAGGATGATGATCTTTATTCAATCCAACAGTTTTCACCTTTGGAAGGTGTTTACAAAGGTAAATCAAATTCCAACCAAGAAGGTGGAAAATGAATGGGTTCCCAAGTCCGAGGATGAGTATGACGCGGATGACATCCGAAAGGTCCAAAATAATGCTAAAGCAATAAACTTATTATATTGTGCTGTTAATGCTGACGATTACAGGAAAATATCGTGTTGCACAACAGCAAAGGAGATGTGGGACAAGCTAGAAGTTACATACGAAGGAACGGATCAGGTAAGGGAAGCAAAAATTGATTTCCTAACCCATGCTTATGAATTATTTCACATGAAGGAAGGAGAAAAGGTGGACAAATGTTTGAACGATTTTCAATAATCGTAAATGATCTACATGCCCTCAAAAAGACATTCACGGATAGAGAACTTGTACGGAAGATCCTTAGAAGTCTCACTCCGGCATGGCGATCAAAGGCCGACACAATCCAAGAATCCATCGGCGTCTCAAATGTCACAATTGACGCATTAAGAGGTAATCTCAAGACCTATGAATCTACTATTCTTCACCCTCTTGTTAATGATCAAAGGAGGCAAAGAATGGCTCTAAAGGCGAGCACAAGTCAACCGCAAATTGATGAAGAAGGAGACAACGAGTTTGGACTCGTCATCAAAAGATTTCAAAAGTTCATGCGCAAGGAGTATGAACGCAAAGGGAAAAAGCAAGGAGAAACAAAATGCTACGAATGCGGAGAAACCGGGAACATCAAGTCAAATTTCCCAAACCTCAAAAAGGAAAAGAAACCTTTTAAAAAGCAACGCGCATATATTTCTTGGGGAGGTGACTTCGGAGATGAGTCATGCGAAGGACAAGAAGACGAAGCAGCAAATCTTTGCCTCATGGCACAAGAAGATAACAAAGACGAGGTATGTCAAATTTCGTCTCAAAACTTCTTTATTCTTGATGAAATGCGAACTGCTTTTGATGAATTATATACTGAATTTATTAAAGCATCAAAAACAGTCAAAAGCGTAAAAGAAAATGCTTCTCTAAAAGAAAAAGATTTTCAAAAACAGCTTTCTTTAAAAGAAAAGGATTTAGAAAAACTGGTTTTAGAAAATGAGAAGCTGAAAGAGGAAAACAAGTTTTTTGGAAAAAGAAGTTCCGATAAGCCCGAAAGCTCTACTAGAAATTACACTTCTTGTTTGCATCTTAAGAATGAAGTAAGTAGGCTTAAAGGCACATTAGATAAGTTAATTCTTCGCACAAAAATTTGAATGATGTTCTTGTTAACTTGAAATCAACCAAGCATGGAATAGACTTTATGAATGAAGAAAAGGTTGAAGCTAAACCCCAACAACCTAAAGCTCAACCTAGGATTAACAATAGATATGCTTATCCTAGAAACAACAACTCTAGAGCCAATATGCATGCTAGACAAAATGCTGAACATTTTAGAAGACCTAGGAATGACTTACCACCTAGAAATAGTCACCCTAGAAATGATGCATACTTTAGGCCAAATTTTAAACCCCTTAGAAGACCTAGCAATGGCCCTCAACCGAGAAACAATCACTCTAGAAATGCTGCCCATCCTAGAGCTCATAGTAGGAGAAATAACTCTCATGAAATGCGAAATATCATAGTGTTCAAAATAGAGTAAGAAATTTTCATCCGTCTAGTTACTATGAACCTAGAAGGATGCCTAACCCAAATGTGACTTGTCATTATTGTAGACGTATTGGTCATATTGCTCCTGCATGCTTTACACGTCATAGACATATTACTCAATCGCACATTATAGTATGCCTAACCCCCAAGGACCCAAGATGGCATGGGTACCTAAAGAACATTAATTTGTTTTGTAGGTGTGCTTGAAGGGATCAAGTGTACTATGGTACCTTGATAGTGGATGCTCCAACCATATGACGGGAGATGAATCCAAATTCCTTCAATTAGAGCACAAAGAAGGAGGAAGTGTTATCTTCGGTGATAACAATAAAGGAAAGATCATCAGCATCGGCCCGGTCCGTAAGGATGAAAAATCCTCTATTAAGCATATATTACTCGTTAAAGGATTAAAGCATAATCTCTTGAGCATAAGCCAATTGTGTGACAAGGGAAATCTTGCTTTATTTGATTCGGATGAATGCTTAGTGTTCAGATGTAGTGATTTCAAAATTATCCTCCGTGGTTTTAGAGTGGATAATATTTATATGGTTGATCTTGCTAAATCCTCACCCGATTATGTTGATTGTCTAATGAGTAAAGAGGATGATACTTGGCTATGGCATCGTAGAGTAGCACATATCAATATGCATCTTTTGAACAAATTGATTTCTCAAAACTTAGTTGTTGGTCTTCTCCAAGTTAAAATTTGAAAATGACTCTATTTGTGACTCGTGTCAAAAGGGGAAGCAAACAAAAGCATCTTTCAAATCTAAAAACATTGTTTCAACTTCTAGACCATTGCAATTGCTTCATATGGATTTATTTGGTCCCTCTCGCATTGAAAGTCTAGGAAGAAATAGATATGCTTTTGTGGTTGTTGATGATTACTCGAGATTTACTTGGACTTTATTTCTTGCCAATAAAAGTGATGCTTTTCAAAATTTTAAATATTTTCTTAAGCGTGTTCAAAATGAGAAAGAAACAACCGTCACTTCAATTAGAAGTGATCATGGGGGAGAGTTTGATCACAATCTCTTTGTGGACTTTTGTGACGAACTCGGAATCGAGCATACCTTTTCCGCTCCACGTACACCACAACAAAATGGGGTGGTCGAAAGGAAAAATAGGTGTCTCGAAGAGATGGCTAGAACCATGCTCGACGAAGCTAAGAACCCAAACATTTTTGGGCGGACGCCGTGAGTACCGCTTGCTATGTTCTAACTAGAGTAGTAATTCGGCCGATACTCATGAAAACCCCCTATGAACTTTATAATGGTAGAAAACCAAATATTTTCCATTTTAGAGTTTTCGGTTGCAAATGTTTTGTTCATAACAATGGCAAAGACCAATTGGGTAAATTTGATGCTAAGTCGGATGAAGGTATTTTCATTGGATATTCCTCACGTAGTAAAGCATATAGGGTCTTTAATTAAAGAACCCAAATTGTGGAGGAATCCCCTCATGTTGTATTTTCCGAAAATAATGCTCGCTTGGCGAGAAAGGATTCCGGTTTTGATCTTGCAGGTATCTTAGATAGCTTGAAAGACAAAATACAAGAGGAACCACCCAAGGAAAATAAAGATGAAACTGAGGAACAACCAACGGAAGAAGCGCCACAATTGGAAAAAGAAACAAAAGTGCCAAATGAGTGGAGGACGATCAAAGATCACCCTCTCGAACAGGTAATTGGCAAGGTTGGAGACAAGGTAAGTACCCGAAACTCTCTCAAAAATACCTTAGAACATACTGCTTTTGTTTCTCAAATTGAACCAACAACCATCTCCGAAGCAATTGGGGATGAATTTTGGACCTTGGCAATGCAAGAGGAGCTTAACCAATTCGAACGCAATGACGTTTGGGATTTGGTGCCAAGACCCGAAGGTCATACCATAATTGGTACAAAATGGGTTTTTCGCAATAAACTAGATGAAAATGGTATAATCACTAGAAACAAAGCTAGGCTTGTAGCAAAAGGCTATAATCAAGAAGAGGGTATTGACTATGAGGAAACATATGCTCCCGTAGCTAGATTAGAAGCTATTCGCTTATTGCTTGCATTTGCCTCTTCTATGAATTTCAATTTATATCAAGTGGATGTGAAAAGTGCTTTTCTAAACGGTTTTATTCAAGAAGAAGTTTATGTTGAACAACCCCCCGGTTTTGAAAACTTTAAATCTCCCGATCATGTTTTCAAACTCAAAAAGGCTCTTTATGGTTTAAAACAAGCTCCCCGAGCTTGGTATGAAAGATTAAGTAAGTTTCTTTTGGAAAATGATTTCATTAGGGGGAAAGTTGACACAACTCTCTTTGTTAAGCATAAAAACAATGATATTTTGTTAGTTCAAATATATGTAGATGATATTATATTTGGTGCTACTAACAATGTTTTATGCAAGGAATTTTCCGATTTAATGACAAGCGAATTTGAGATGTCTATGATGGGTGAGTTAAAATTCTTTTTGGGATTACAAGTAAAGAAAATGAAAGAAGGTACATTCATTTGTCAAGCCAAATATTGCAAAGAATTGCTGAAACGATTTGAGATGAACAATGCAAAAGAAATGGCAAATCCCATGAGCACATCCGATCATCTAGACAAAGATGAGAAAGGTAAGGAAGTCGACACCAAAAAGTATCGAGGTATGATTGACTCTCTTCTTTATCTTACTGCTAGTCGTCCGGACATCATGTTTAGCGTGTGCTTATGCGCTCATTATCAATCGTGTCCGAAGGAGTCTCACCTTACTGCGGTAAAACGGATTTTAAGGTATCTTGTTGGTACTACAAATTTGGGTCTATGGTACCCCAAAGGCTCTTCTTGCCAACTTGTTGGCTACTCCGATTCCGATTTTGCTGGATGCAAATTGGACCGCAAGAGCACTAGTGACACTTGCCATTTGCTTGGTAGCTCTCTCGTTTCTTGATTTAGCAAGAAACAAGTAAGTGTTTTGTTGTCCACAACCGAGGCTGAATATGTAGCCGCGGGGAGTAGTTGCGCTCAAATCGTATGGATGAAACAACAACTCTTGGACTATGGCCTAAGTCTTGATCATATCCCTCTTAGATGTGATAATACTAGTGCCATATGCTTGACGAAGAACCCCGTTCTTCATTCGCAAACAAAACACATTGAAATTAGACATCATTTTATAAGAGATCACGTTCTCAAGGGCGATGTTGAAATCGAATTTGTTGAAACCAAAAACCAATTGGCCGACATCTTTACAAAGCCCTTAGAGAAAGAGTCTTTCTTCCGAATTCGTAGTGAACTCGGGATTCTTGACTCCACGTTGATCTAAGTCATGCATTGCATTTTTGTTACATGATTTCTAACTTGAGCGTCGGAGACGTCTAATTCTTTTTTGCAGGTATCGCCCTAAAAGTAGGGGGAATTATAAAGCATGACGCGCAAGAATCGAGTCTTCTTCAGAAAAATCTGTTTCTGTCATCTAATAATTGATTATCTCGTATCAATAATCGATTGTAATGCTATCATTTGAGCTATTATACTCTCTTTAAATATCACGCCTTCTTTCCAATAAATAAACAAGTTTTATTTACATATTTGGCATCTTATTATTATTTTTGCTAATGGCAAAAGAGGGAAGATAACGGGTATGCACTCTCAAATTATAAGCTTAAATTGAGGGGGAATTCTCAAATTGAGGGGGAACAAATTACATACTTGTTGCATGTATATACTTGTCTTGAATCGTCAATATAATTTGCTTGTCTTGCATATCCCGCTTAATGTTTGCCATTATCAAAAAGGGGGAAATTGTTGGAAACACGTTCTCAATGCAATA
This sequence comes from Nicotiana benthamiana, assembly GCA_034376525.1. Classification (NCBI taxonomy): domain Eukaryota; kingdom Viridiplantae; phylum Streptophyta; class Magnoliopsida; order Solanales; family Solanaceae; genus Nicotiana; species Nicotiana benthamiana. The sequence goes on from CM067328.1 coordinate 47,377,971, forward strand.
TACTAAAACGTGTGTTCTTTTGTATAGGTTTTGATGAATGACAAACGAAGCGAAAATTGATATATGACGAAGTTCAAGAAACAAGCGCACAATTGATATACAACGAGATTCAAGCTCAAGACAAAGTTTTATAATTGAGTCATTCTTAATTGTGATCTTGATCCTACTACTTGACTCGTAACATGGCTTCTCTCATAAAACTATTTTCCAAAATCATGCATATTTAATTTAATGTCAAATGATTTTAAATCATGCATATTTACAGTAGTCAAAATAATTTTTAGACATGCCGTAGAAATCTGGACTAAGATAATCGATTATGTACTTATGATAATCGATTGTTTTAAGCCAAGACTGCATGACAATCGATTGAGAACTAATGACAATCGATTGTGAGTAAGACAGTGAGCATCAGGTTTTTCAAACCTGCATGACAATCGATTGTGAACTAATGACAATCGATTGTGACTGAGGCAGTGTCCATCAAAGTTTTTCAAAACTCAGAATAATCGATTATGAACTAATGGTAATCGATTATGTTGAGACAGTGTCTTCCAGTGATTTTCAAATTTATTAAATAATCGATTGTTACATTGGACAATCGATTGTCAAAGAGACAGTGTCTAAAATATTTTTCAAAAACTGATAAGTAATCGATTGTTTACTTTGTGCAATCGATTGTGAAGCTGACCGTTGTCATAAAGCTTTCAAATACCGTCAGGTAATCGATTATTGATTCTGTATAATCGATTGTTTTGATTAAAATCCGGAAAAGATTTTTTGAACGTTATTGGGTAATCGATGATTGATTTTGTATAATCGATTGTTTTGATTAAAATCCGGAAAAGATTTTTTGAACGTTGCTGAGTAATCGATTGTTGATTCTTGACAATCGATTGTTTGTGGTAAAATCTGGAAAGGATTTTTTGAACGTTGCCAGTAATCGATTATGGATTGTAAGTAATCGATTATCAAGCGTAAAATCTGGGATTGAATTTTGGTCTGACTGGCAGACAATCGATTGTTGGGGTTTGACAATCGATTGTCAGTAAGGAAAATCAGCAACTCTTAATTGGCAATTAGGCAACGGTAATGCCAAGTTTTTCAACTATAAATACAGCTTCATTTCAGTGTTTTAAACACAACAACATACTACAACTGATCATTACATTGCAATAAGCTTGCATACTTTTGTTTATCATTTTATATTCAATTTCATAAAGCTTTTGAGAGCCATATTCTTGTCCAAAGTTGTTGTGATCTAGAGCTTATTTCTTTTACTCATATCTACTCATTAAGGAGTATTTTGTTTGAGTGTTTAGTGTTTTATACACTTGTAAGAGAATTGTGATTCTCTTGTTGTAAGGAACTTGTGTTTCCTTGGTTGAAGTCTTGGAGTGTCGTATCTCCGAGCAAAGGTGTTAAGGCTTATGTCCTTAAGTTGTAAAAGTTTGTTGAGCACCCGTAAGCTTAACAAGTTAGTGGAAAATCTCGAGAGAGTCTCTCGGGGACTGGACTAGCCACGTTTGTGGTGAACCAGAATATATCGGTGCGTTCTTTCCTTTTTGTTTATTTAACGCACTTATTTATTTCCTGCAAATTTTAATTTCCGCAAGTTTACGCTAAATTTTATTATAACACTATTCACCCCCCCTCTAGCGTTAAGCGTATTTTCTAACAATCTGGAATTTTGAAGAAAGAGACGACATATGAAGATAAAAATATCCATTTTGGTTGAAAAGTCAAAAGGTGCTACTTGGGACCCTATCATTTGTCCTTCTTCCAATGATTATAACGTTTTACCCGAGTGTCGTATGAGAGAACGGTTAAGTATATCGGACACTAGATTCCAAGACCTTAAATATGATATATTATATTTCCCAAAAAGATCTCATATTACACACGAAATATATTTCTCAAAAAGCTTTAGTGACATACCTACTTGCCTACTATGAAGTCCGAGCAGTCTTGTGAAACTGCAAATATCTCTCTACTCCGATATCATATTGACAAATCGTTCAATGCATTAGAAATTAGACTCGTATATCTTCAATTTGGTATCTGTATCATCCCGTAATTCCATTGTGATAGAATCTCCACTACTTTTGACATAATTTTTAGTACATTTATAAATGCAACTTCGGATGACCTTTGCCAACTTTTGTTCCACAACTCCATTGACTCCAAAGAGTAACACGCGACTATCATAAACCTAAAATAACTTATAACATCACCTCATCCTAAGGTTAACTATAGTATCTACACTTGTCCCCTCATGCGCAGTTTTCATTTGTAAATATCTAGCTGGATCTCTAGGGTGTTTCAATATGTGTCTATTCAAAGTACCCGTACCGCTATGGTCTCCAGTATATTTATGAGCCATCAAAGACCCACAAGTTTTACACTTACCCTTATTTTATTCTCTTATTTGAGTAAACAAGTGCCAAACAAAAGATGTTCCGGGCCGTTTAGAAGGTTCTCTATTAAACGTAGGGGTTACTACAGGAGGTTCAGGTGAGACATCAGTTGGGTTACAGGACTAGTAGGTGTATCATTCAAATACGGTTGAATTTTATCTAATTTATCATTTTTCTCATCATTTTCAAAGATAGTTTGATTAAGATAAAGAGCATTCATTACTTCTTCATTTAAATGTTGACCTGGTACAACATCATTGCAAAATTGACTATCGAAAAATTAAAAATGAAGGTTATCACTATCAAAAATAACATGTGGAGGAGGACGGGTAACAGGGCTGGGACGGAGAGCCGGGAAAGAATAGTAGCTTGGCGACTAGATTCACAAATTTTTGATTTTTCTTAACCCTTACTACCAATTTTTTTCAAAAAAAGTCCATATTAATTATAATTATACTAACTAAAACAAACAAAACTATCATATTAAAACTTAAGAGTTGAAACGAACTTACTGAATTGACGACAACTTCTTGAAAATTGAATATCGTTGAAAATTTGAATACTTCAATTCACCAACTTCACAAATTTTCACGAAATTAAAATAATAAAGTAGGCAATTATAAAAGAAAATTAGAAAGAGATTGATAAAGTTGTGAGTAAAAACTAAAGAATGAGTTGGTATTTATAGTTGAGCATAGGAAAAAAATGTAATTATAAAAAGTTAGGAGTTAAAACAAATTTTTGGGGCCAAATGATTATTTTTGAAAGTGCCAAACGACTAAAATTGCAGGCCAACAGCTATATTTTAAATTTTTGACAGTTGGCCCTTTTTAAAAAAAATACAATTTATTTTAAAAGAAATAGTCATTGAGCTCGTTTGGCTCGGTTGAACCGGCCCTGGCCCACCTGCCGGTCCCGGGCTAAACGGCCCTGAGCTCGCGTGTTTTTGGTTAGTACCGATCCCTTGTGGGCTTTTTTGGACCGCTAGAGACCGTCCCATTTAAACCGACCCATTTGGCTTGTGGTCTCGGGCGGGGCCCGTTTGGCTCATGTTATTACGAAACATGAGAATCTCTCCCTTTCATTACCAGAGGCAAAATATAGGTCTATCAGGAAGTGGTAGATGAGCTTGTCTGGTTGTATAGAGTATTTTCACAACTGACTGTTCCATCTATCTCGCCTATTCTAGCATAATGTGATAATCAATCTACCATTCACATTGCAAAAGATTACGTGCAATGTGAATAAAACATATTGAAGTTTATTATTATTATTAATATTATTATTATTATTATTTTGTGAGGGCTAAACTTCAATATGGCCTCATTTCACTCTATCAAGTGGGACTGGGGATCTTGCCGATATCTTCACTAAATCTTTCACTAGGTTGAAACATGCTACTGTTTTAGGCAACTTGACAGCGCTTGCCTCACCTCCAACTTGAGAGGTATTTAGAATATGCAATTATATATATGTAATTATTATGCTGTGTCAATATGTAGTTAGTAGTGTAGTGTTTTGCCGTCAACATGTACGTAGTGGTTAGTTAGTTGTCAGCTTGTTAGTTGGCCAACTACGATTAGTGTCTCTTGGATATAAGCGATACACTGCAAAAGTTTAATGAGATTGAGTTTTCATTTTATCCAATTAGAGACTCCAAATTGCACTTTCGTCGATAGTTTTCCTCTCAATTAGGGACTAGGCCTGTTAAGGAACTGAGATGATTCTGGTCATTTCATTGTAATGCAACTATAGTGACGAAACAACATATTACTATTAACTTCAAGGATGGCACTATAAATATATGTATATTTGTTATTTATACAAAACACACTTCAGTTGATAGGAAGGAACTTTGGGAGAGCCTTGAAGATGTTATCTTGTCGATCAATGGACCTTGGTGTATTGGGGAAATTCAGTATTATCTTAGATACTGATGCAAAGATGGGGTGAAAACAACATAGGGCTACTAAAGATTTTGACTTTGCAAGGTGCATGAATAATTACGGCGTGGCAGATGCCAATTTTTCTTAATGATTCCCCATATAAGATATTATTGAGAATAAGTAAAAAGATACATAGATGGGGACATAGACCTGGCCTCATCAAACTAAGATGAACAAATTCACCTTTACAAATTGACTTATCCCTGGAGAAGCTTAAGTAGAGAGGAGGATTGCTCCTTTAATACGTAAGGTCACAAAAAAAAACGGTATGAAACTTAGCACCAATATAAGCTTTCAACCAGGATCAAATAAGAAGTTTGGTCTTCATATTAAATGCTTTTATTGATTTAATTGAAGATATATCCCTTTCTTGCAGGTGAAAGTGGTGGCAAAAAAGAACCCAAATGCTTAATCCAAAATCTTCAAGAAATACATAAAGCTAGCCAAATAGGTCCGATCCTTATATATATATATATATATAAACTTGGCGTATGGCCAGGAGGTCACGAGTTCAAGCCGTGGAAACAACTTCTTGCAGGTCCTTCCTCGTGTTGGGAACTTATTCAAATGAGTCAAGGTAAAGTAAAACTTATACATAATATTCTCTTTGCTCCTAGTTTGGCTCATAACTTGCTTAGTATTTGGCAATTATTGAATAGTAGATTCTCTATCTTGTTTGATAATCGATTATGTTTTATTAAAAATAAAACGACGGGTCAAATCTTAGAAAGTATTTGTATAATAGAAAACAAAAATGTTTCCTCTTGAAATTTAAAAATCAGAACAAGCATTGGTTGTTAGTAAAGAAATCTTGAAGCATCTAAGTTGTAGCATTTACGTAATGGACAGTTAAATATGAATGGATTGAAGTTGTTGTGTCAACATAAGATGGTTCATGGTTTGCGAAACATAAATTCTGTTGAAAATGTGTGTGAAGGTTGTGTATAAGGTAAGAAACATAGAAAATCCTTCCCTGTAGGAAAATCTTAGCGAGCTACTAGTTAACTTGAAATTAGTCATGCAGATCTGTGTGGCCCTATGAATATGCAATCGCTTGCTGGTTCTCGATATATTCTACTATTCATAGATGATTATAGTCATATGAGTTAGGTATATTTTTTGAATTTTAAATCAGAAACTTGTTCAAACTTCAAAAAATTCAAGGCATTGGTTGAGAACCAAATTGATACTAAATTTAAGGTTTTTCGTTTAGACAAAAGAAGGCGAGTTTATAGCTCAAGAATTTAAGTTGTTTTGTGAAGATAATGACATTCACAGGGAATTGAATGCGCCATACACTCCAGAGAAAAATGGAATTGCTGAGCAAAAGAACCGAATTGTAGTGGATATGGCCAGAAGCATGCGATGTAACTACTCTGCCGGTTGTTTTATGAGTTACCACTTTGTTTCTCCCATTTTTTCTTCTTATGTCTTGTTTAGTTGCATTATGTGGCATCGTGTTGGTTAATTTGATTTAGGAGAGATTTTCTAGAGAAATGAGACACTTAGTCTCTTAAGTTGCTCTTTTAGTTGGAAAAGTCAACAGGAAGTTGACTTATGGGTAAATTATATCGGAATTTTTTTTATGATTTGGATAGTTTCTGAAGGCGATTTGGGACTTAGGAGCATGATCGAAATATTTTTTGGAGGTCCACAGTAGATTTAGGCTTGAATTAGTGAAGTTGGATTTGGCATTTTTCGGTTGATAGGGTAGATTTTGATATAGGGGTTGAAATGGAATTCTGAAAGTTGGAATAGGTCCATAGTATCATTTGTGATGTGTTGACAAAATTTTAGCTTATTCAGACTAGATTGGATAGACGTTTTGATCAAAAGCGGAATTTGAATGTTCTGAAATTTCTTAGGCTTGAATCCAGCGATGATTTGATGTTTTGATATTGTCTTGAGTGTTTTGAAGATTGAAAAAAGTTTGAATAATAATATATGAGATATGTTGGCATATTAGATTAAGGTCCCGAGGGCTGCAGGTGAATTTTGGGTTGTTAAACATATCAAATAGTTTTTTTGAAAGTTGTAGATTCTCTATTGTTTCTATTGCATACTTTTGGACTTTGCAATCGCAAGAGGGCTCTCGAACTTGCGAAGGGATGAGTAGTGAGGCTAGAAATTTGGACATCACGTTTGTGATGTTGGTCCCACATTTGCGAAGGGTGAGCTTATGTGTTCTTCATGAACGCTATGAGGTTCCTGCATTTGCATAGAGTAAATGGTAGCAGCAGGTGTCCTGGTCATTATGCTTCACGTTCGCGTTAAGGAGGTTGAGTTTGCGATGGTTTGGAAAGATGATGCTTCGCATTCACGAGCTGGAGGTCGCATTCGTGTAAGAGGAATTTATGGTGAGCTGATTTTTGTTCTTCGCGAATGCGAGGCTTTGACCGCGTTCGCGAAGAAGGAAAGGGTTACCTGGGTAGAATGCTTAAATAGCATTGTTCGTGGTTTTGTGTCTAAATTTCACCATTTTTGAGCAATTTTGGAGCTTTTTGAGATGAATTGAAGAGGGAATCATAGGGAAACACTTGAAGAGATGATTTATGGATTTAATACTCGATCCAATTGTAATTTCTACCTTGTTAAACATGAAATTTGTTAATGTAAAGCCTAATATTGGGGAGTTAGGGCTTGAAATTGGAGACTTTGATTTGAGGATTGGAGGCGCCATTTGTTGTTGTATTTTCATGTATTTGATATATATGAACTCATGAGAGTGTAAGAATTCTAGTTTTGCGATTTTTACCAAAATTAGAGACGTGGGCCCGGGGGTCAGGTTTGGCCAATTTCAGAATTTTTGATGTAAATTGGTTATTTTCAAGTTGACTTTGTTCCCTTAGTATATTTTGATGGTATAAATTTTGTTTTTGGTTAGATTTGGAGCATTTGGAGGCTGAGTCGAGGGGCAAAGGTACCCTAGGCTAGAGTTTAGACAGGATAGAGGTAAGTAATGATTGTAATTGCTGTTTTAAGGGTATAAAATCCCGGATGCCACATTGTTGTGCTACTTTGAGGTGCACACACGCTAGATGACGAGCGTGAGGTCATGCACCATAGGGAATTGTGACTTAGTCAGTCCCAATGATGGTTAAGTCGTGTATTTGATTGACAATTGTTTGATATCATTACATTTTGGAAAGTATTATCATGTTTTGGGCTGAATGCCATATTTGGGCATTGTACCAAAAGTTTGTGACCCTTAGGGGAATTTTACTACTATTCCTCATTGTTTTGACTTCATAGTTATACTCAGTCATGTTGTACTCTACTATTTTCATAACTCAGCCACATTTAATCTGTTTTAATATTTTATTAACATTTTAGGCCAAGCATCATATTTTACTGTTACCCGAGTAGCATGAGAGATTTCCTACTGAGTTAGGCCAAGGGTTTGTATTGTGAGGATATTATGGGATCGGGCTGCACGCCACATCAGTGGTGTATTGATTCATGATTTTGAGGCCAAGGGCCTGACTTGTTATGCCGCGAGGTGGCTTATTATGATGCCAAGGGCCTAATTTGATAAGCCACGAGGTGGCTTGTTATGAGGCCGAGTAAGAACAAGAGTCCTCCTGGGGTAGGGGATGAGGCATGATTAAATTGACCCTAGCGGCTCAGAAGGTAATTGAGGAAACCAAAAAATTCATCAAAGGTGCAGATAGAGCTGCTTCCCATGCTGTGGGAAGTGAGTTTTTGCACGCCCGGGAGGCATATGAATCTGACTCAATGCCAGAATATGTACTTGACTTCCCGGAGAGGCATCATTCGAGAGATTTACCTACACCTCCGACCTGTCCAACTGCTCAAGCTTCAGTTCAAATTTTTTCTAAGTCGTTTGAGGGCTCAACTGAAAGTAGTGATAATGCAGCTTAGCATCGCCTTCACCTTTGTCACTGGGACAGAATGTAGATGCTGGGGCTACTAGATGAATATGGAGGGGGAGTGTCCCAACCCAAGGGTGTGGAAAGAACTCTAAATCCTGAGGTGTGGAAAAAGAGATTTGTTAGTGAGCTAGCTTATCACAAGTTTCGAGAATGGTGGCCTCTAAGGTCGCTTATAATTGAACTCCAGTTCATAGAGAGGGTTCTACAGCCGCAGGACCCCAACGTGAAACAACAATTTAATGAACGAGCGGGGTCGGATTACTTCACCTGCAAGCTGCCAGAGGCAAATGAGAACTTAGTCAAAAAGTTTGACGCCAATGCTTTGCACATCAAGAAGGATACCAAAATGACTAAAGTGAGGAACATGGAAGTGAAGTTCGATGGAAAAACAATCAATGAGCTCCTTGGCTTTTCTGAGGAAGATGAATCATTGTATTTGGAGAAACTTGCACTTGATGAGGTAGCCTGTCCATGGTTAACATCATATTTGGACTCTCGGGCACCACCCCAGCATGGTTGACATCAGGAATTGCAATTTTGAGGCGAAGGGGTGGAAGACTTTTGTATGTAGCAGGTTGGACCCAAATACCCGTGATAACTACATGCCGGTCTCCAGGGTGATATTAGTGGCTTCTATTATTGTAGGACTCTCTATCAATATCGTAAATGTCATGTCTAGGGTAATCACTAGGGTGGTCAATGAGGGTGACATATCATACCCTTTCATAAATTTCCTTACAATGTATTTGGAAGATCAGAATTTGGAGAAAAGGAACTTTGACGTAAAGGTGAAACCCAAGATGCCCTTCTCCTAGTAGAGCCTAAAGGCTGATGACAATCCCAAAGCCAAAAGGCTGATGACAACTCCTTTTCCTGGCAAAGCCACTAATTGTACTAGCAAGTATGAAGAGAAAATAGTAGTAGTCACTTCATCTCATCATCCCACAACCACACAAGAGATTGCCTTCGGACAATCTACCTCTATTCCATATATTCTATCCTCATTAGCATACCCATTCACTGCCCACAGATTTAACCAATCACTCTCCAGTATCAACAACTGGAAGCAGGCAGCAACTTCTAAGATGTCTGTAGTTTATAGTTCAGTGGCAATGCAGTTAATGCCCACAAAACTGTTAGTGCTAGCTTTGGTAAATGAGACTCTCATGGAGCTTCTGGACAACCAGAAGAAGCTCCTCGATAACCAAAAGCTAATAATGGATACTCTTGCTGAACAAGGTAAAATACTAAAGGAGCTGAGCAAATACACAAAGAATTTGAAGGATACACGGGCATCGAAGGACTCAGTCAAATAATTGAGGAGCGAAGTGGAGACGATGAAGGCAGCTGATCATCTGCCTTTGGAGATTCTATTGCATGATTAGCCTCCAGCAGTTGAGATAGAGTACGTTCCGGAGCATGAGCGTGAGAGAGCTCCAAAGAGGAGGAGGATGATCCCCAGATTGAATATGTTTAGATTGAGGTTGCATAAATAGAGGGTGCTACTTCTGAACAGCCACAGGCTGCCAGGACAACCGATCAGTGTGCCCAGCCACAGGCTCCCAGGAGAGCTGATGCAGGTGCCCAGCTGCAGGATTCCGTGCTACCATAGGACCTCATTCAGATGGAGGATCCATATGGATTTTTCTTCACTCTCTATCATTATTTTTGTGCTTATTTTTGGTTGGTTAGCATTATTGACAATGCTAACTTTCAGTTGAGGGGGTGGCCTTACTTTGATTTTTGATTTGATAGTTAGAGTGTAATTATGACACTATTTTCTTTCTTTATGCTTATTTTTCATATTTTGTATGTATATAAGTTTACTTTTTATTTTATTTTTCGTTATGGTTTCTGGTTTGGTCTGTATATAAAGTTACTCTTATATACATATTCATTCATTCTTATGTATATTCATCTAAACCCCCACCCCCCCTTTTCGTACATATTCAGTTTACTTTTCACATTTTACTTCATAGCATATTTTGAAATTTCCTTAACAATGTTGCTTCTTATTTCATTTGATTGCTTCTTTTTTAATTCGTAGCTTCTTATTTTTCAAGTTTCAATGATGAATAAGCTTTTGGTTTTCTTACTGCCACAGTTCTTTCCAAAGGTGTAGTTGGTGTGAACCGAGTGGCTCTTCCCGATGTGAATGGCATGAAAACCTTATTAAGGGTTTTAGCAACCGCGGTCCATTTATCGTTGTCCGCGGTGCAAAAGGTTGAGAGTTGGCATTTTCAAAATTCAAGATACTGCGGTCCGCAGTGATTTTATGCGACCGTGGTGCCTCCAACGTGACAGTGGTAAGTTTATTGCGGTCCGTGGTGGAGGAGTTCAGAGAGCCTAGAGTTTAAGAAAATGCTAAAGACCGTAGTCCGTGGTTGCCTCATCGCTGCATCAGTCCATTTTCGGCTGTCAGCGGTACCTCCGCCAGGGGCATTTTTGTTCGAAAAATGTTACTATGTATAAGTCCTTGTTTTTGGATTTTTAGGTCATCTTATTAGTAGTGAGCACCAGAACGACAATTTTTTCCCATTTTGAGTAATTTTGTAGCTTACTTAGCAATTAATCTTAATTTTTTATCTTGTAATTATAATATATGGATTATTATTCATTTCAATCTATGATTTCTTCTTCAATTATGAGTAGCTAAACCCATTATCTAGGGTTGTGGCCCAACCCTAGTGTGCGTATTTACTAGGTCTTGTATTTAGGGCTTAGATGTTTTTGTGTGATTGTTATTTGGCTTGACTTATGCTTTCTATGTTGAATTAGTTGTTGCAAGCACTAATTTGTGTCTTTTTGACTTAGGCTCTTCTTGAGAAAAAGAAACTAAGTCTAGAAATTTTATTCCAACAAGGACTTGGGTGTATTCAAGAGATTGATAGCCCAAATTAAAGGGTTAATCCTAGAGATATAAATACATGACTTGAGCCAACATTACTTGCACACATGAACACCCAATTGGGCTTGAGAAAGCCAATTATGGCAAAGTCACTCTTACTACCGAGAGGTGTAGTGTGAGTAGCTTCGTGCGGTGGCTATAGAATGATCCTAACTTTAATATTATTGTCTTAAGTTCTAGAGCTCGTTAGATACTAACCTAGGAGTAAGTCACTTCTCTAGTGCCTCTTTACCTATTTAGAAAACCATACATATATATATACTTAGCTTAATTTCGCACATCATTTGTATAAAATTAGAGGTAACAAACAAATAAACATGATTGAATGTGTAATCAAGAGCACTACACACTACTATATTAGATAGAAATCTAGCTCCAAACAATGTATTAGCTTCATGGGGATTCGATCCAGACCTTCTCGGGCCAAATCTATATCCACTGCTCTCGTCACTCTATAGTGGTGTGGGGTTTGACTCGATCAACAGGCCATGCCTACTGTGATTACCGGCATTATGGAGGCCTTGGCCGAGATTCTATCAATGTGCGCTGGCCCAGATCAGGCGGTCTCAGTTACTACAGCCGCAACTACTTCTCAGGTCAGGATAGGTACTCATACTCCTGATGTTCGCACACCTTGAAGCAGTTCTATGTTCTCTTTTTAGAAAAATATGTGCCACAGTCCCGCTGAGAGGACCTGTACAGGCAGTTCAAGTAGTTGCAATAGAAGTTATTTTGCTGTGATGCAGTATGAGATGGGGTTCTCGGAGTTAGCTCATCATGCTATTTTGTTGATTCTGGTGGATAGAGAGAGGATCAGGAGTTTTGTTGATTTCCTCACATATCAGCTTCAGATTCTCATGACCAGCGAAATTGTGTCAGGTGCTACTTTTAAGGAGGTTGTTGATATCGATCGCGAGATAGATTCAGTTCGTCGGCAGGAGCAAGATGAGAGGGAGGCTAAGAGGCCTCCGGGATCTTGTAGGTTTGGTGGTGCCCCTTCGAGAGGTCAGTTTCAACATGACAGAGGTCATCCATTCAGCCATGCTCAGGTAGCTCACCTAGGTTATCGTGGGGAATCATCGGGTTATGGTTCTAATAGTTCTTATGAGGGCCATTTATCACTCAACACCTTTTTATTTCAAAGTTTGTCCCATGCTCCATCAATTTAGGGCTCTTCTATGCTAGGTGCATCTTCTAGTCATCCCGGTGCCAAGGGTTCCCTTTAGTCCCCATCTCCAGCACTAGGGATTTGGAATGAGTGTGGAGAGTTGAGCCACATATAGAGGCAGTGTCCTTGTCGTCTTGGGGGTTTATCTCAGTAGAAGAGTCAGCCATCGACTCTAGCGCTAGTTATTTTACCACCCACCACACAACCAGCTAGGGGTGGAGGACAGTTAGATAGGGGTTGCCCCAAAGGGCGAGTTCGATCATGTGCTGGTCAGGCTCGTTTCTATGCACTCCTAGCAAGACCCAATACTATTACTTCAACTAATGTGATTACAGGTATTGTCTTTGTCTGCCACAGAGATGCCTCTGTGTTATTTGATCCCAGTTCCATATTTTCATATGTTTCATCATATTTTACTTATTATTTTGATATGCCCCATGAGTCTCTTGTTTTATCTATTCATGTATCTATATCTGTGGGCGATACTATTGGTCATGTGTGGTGACAATTGGGGGTCTGGAGACCCGAGTGGACATGTTATTACTTTTTATGGTGGACTTTTATGTGATACTGGGCAGGAATTAACTATCTCCATGTCATGCTATTTTGGACTGTCATGCTAAGACAACGACATAGGCTATGCCCGGTGTTTCACGGATTGAGTAGCGAGGTTTGATTGATTTTGTTCCTATTAGGGTGATCTCGTTCTTGAAGGCCCAACGGATGGTCATGAAGGGTTGTCTTTCATACTTATCCTTTGTGAGGGATGTCAGTGCAGAGACCCCTCATATTGATTATGTTCTTATAGTGAGATATTTTCTCGATGTGTTTCCCGTAGACCTACCTAGCATGCCACCATATATGTGTATTGATTTTGGTATCGATCTGGTGCCGGGAACTCAGCCCATTTCTATTCCACCGTATCGTATGGCACCAGTAGAATAGAAGAAGTTAAAGGAGCAGCTTCATCAACTCCTTGGTACGGGGATTATTCGGCCTAGTGTGTCGCCTTGGGGTGCGCAAGTTCTATTTGTGAAGAAAAATGATGGCACGATTAGGATGTGCATTGATTAAAGGCAGTTGAACAAAGTAACAATCAATAACAAGTATCCTATGCCTCATATCGATCATTTGTTTGACGAGCTTCAGGGAGCGAGAGTGTTCTCCAAGATTGATCTTAGTTCAATTTATCACCAGCTGAAGATCAGGGACTCGGATATTCATAAGACAGCTTTCAGGACTCGATATGGTCATTATGAGTTCCTGGTAATGTCTTTTAGGCTGATTAATGTGTCACGCCCCAACTTCGAAGGGGGCGCGACCGGCGCTCAATCAAGCGATCCCAACAGAGCATGCCTTATCAACCACTATTTACCCAACTCAATAGGAATGAGGAAGTCATACTTACATCTATTAAAACTAGGATAAATAGTACACTTGAGTCGGTCCATTTTATAATACAACATTAAAACTTGGTTAAGTTCCCAAGGTTCTATACAAGTTATAGCGTAGAAGAAAGAGACATGATCACAACATGGTCCATTGACCTATTCCTTACCCATACATAGCCCCCACAAGCGTCTACAGAGCCTCTATGGATACAAATGATAAGTATAATAAAGCCGGCAACAAGGCCCCAGCCATACCTCAAAATTTAAATGTCCATAATAATAGAAAATACACAATATAACCCCTTGAGGGAGAAAGGGGCTCACCAAGACTCTATGAAGAGGGATGCTCCGCTGCATACGATCTACACTATCCACAATGGAGCCATCTACATTCATTTAAAAATGTAGCACCCCCAGCAAAAAGGGACGTTACTACATTTGAACTGTACTGATATTCATAACTAAACGCCATTTCACGAGAATAACTATCAAACAGGTACAAGTAAATAATATGGGTAAATCAAAGATGCAATTCATATAATCTTTCATACAATTTTCAAAACTTAGATTAGGAATTTCTGTCACTTGTTCACCACTATTCTCAATACCACCGCCATTTTGAGCGGAGTCCGGTCACGAACCAGCCGGCTAGGTCACCTCATTGGAGGCATAGCTCTCAATCAATATTTTATTTCCATAATCCGAAATTCAATATCAACACATTACCACCGTATGTGCGGCATGGTGTCCGATCACGACCCGATAGGCTAGGTCGCCTTGCCTAGGCATTACTCCTTTCTTATTAGTCAACACATCTGAATCTTTATTTCACACATAACATATGAATTTCTTGGCTCTCAGGGCCACTATTATCACATCGTTTTTCCTTTTCAATATTCACTTTACAAGTTGTGATCATAGACACATATGGCACAAAATAATTCAAGTTGCAATCACAGGTAACTGAGCACATAGCTAGCATGAATAATTCTTTGTTTCGGTGTTGGATTATAGCCCAAGTATTTCAACACATAATTGTACTTTTTCATCCTTCTCTAAATATCAGGAATGATACATTATTCAGAGTGAGGAACATCCTTCACGTATATGTATAGATAATTACAAATCAGTTAATGCATGATTACAATCAATACACTAACCAATTCAACACTTACCATACTTCCATACATACCTCAATAAAGTATTCCTCACTCCTTGCAATTTTTGGAACTCTTAGCACTTCAATCTATTGGGTAAGAATTACAATTTAAGTTGAGAATAAGAGACGAGACTGAGGCTCTAGCTTATTTCAAGCATATTATCAAACACTATAGGTGCATTATCATCTTAGGTCACTTGCGAGGGGAATTTCTATCATTTTATACCCCAATTACCTTCCCCTTTAGTTCATTATCACCCAATACTCCAAGGTTTGATATGCATGTAAGGAATCCATTCCTATACCCATGAATCACCTCCCTAATGACCCCTTATAGCTAAGTCTAGAAGTAAGAGCTGAGGGGAAAAAGTATTACCTGTTCGGGAGAAGCTTTAATTGCCTTCAATTGATTATCTTCAAGGTTTTAGCAAGATTCCAGGGAGAAATAGGGTGGGGAGAACTTTCTCACTTAGACCCCTCTCACTCACTCTAGAAATGCCTAGAAGAATGCTCAATATGAGCTATAACACCAAAATATAATGATGGGGGCGTTGGGTTAAAAATTAGAATATTCGGACCTCGCGTAAAATATGCAATTGTAGAGACAACATGCGGCTTGTATAATGGACTTAAAAATGCTTCCCAAAAACTGGACACTTCTACTGAGTCTGTGGCAGAAATGCGGTCCGCATTCTCAAAACATACCTTCAAAAAATTCAAAGGAGATTATGGCATGACTATGTGGCCTGCATTTTGATTATGCGACCACATTATAAACCACATAGTTGACTTCAATTTAAACAACACACTGACTAACTTCGTGGTAGATATGCGGTCTGCATACCTGATTTGCCGCCGCATTCTGGACCGCATATTTACATTTTTCTGGAAACTTTATTCTTGACTTTTTAATGCATTATTCAATCCAAAAGATTTGAGCCGCGAGGAATATTTATGAATTGCTAAAACATTCTTCTAACTTGGCACCACGGGATTCGGGTTTTTGAGTAGGAATTTCACATGGCCTTACACCCTCCCCCACTTAAGATCATTTGTCCTCAAATGAGGATCAAGGTTTATGTATTAATAGTCTTAGTGCAATCTTCTCCTCTTAACTACCCAACACATGTTGACAGTCCTGAAATTTAGCTAACTCCCTAAATTTCCGAATATTTCGCCAGAGTTTCTGTTGTATCTAGAACTTATCCACCTGTCAGAGAGTCCTAGAAACATACCATAACAACATAAACATATTCATAAGCATAGTATAACTGGTACAATATCAACCATGGCCATATATGCAGCTATATTACCAAAAAGAAGACGGTTTTACATCGATCCAGCCAATAGATACGTTTTTGAAAAAGCTCAATGCATAAAAGTTATTAATTGATTATTCAAACAAGTGTTAATACTTATTTTTTATTTCATCGTCATCTTCACAAGTAGCTTCTTCTACTTGCTGTTCCACCATAATACTTTAACGCATGAAATTTCCTTAGTTTTCAATTTTTGAACCTGCCTATCAAGAATGGTAACCCTAACTTCTTCATATGATGGCTCTTCATTTACCTCAATGGTCTCATCTTGCACAATGGTTGACGGATCTCCCACTACCTTCCTCAACATAGACACATGAAAGACCGGATGTACAATGACATCTCGGGTGGCAGCTTGAGCTTGTATGCCCCCTGACCAATCCAGTGAATGATCCTCTACGGTCCGACATACCTCCGACTCAATTTCCCTTCATTCCGAGCCGTATGATGCCCTTCATAGGGTATACCTTCAGAAATACCCAATCATCTTCTTTGAACTCTAAATCTTTAAGACGAACATCCGAGTAACACATTTGTCGACGCTGAGCAGTTTTTAACCTTTGTTTAATAATCTTGACTTTTTCCATATACTGAAGCACGAGGTCTGCCCCTATCAATTCTGCTTCTCCAGCCTCAACCTATCCGATGGGAGACCTACATCTCTTAGCATACAGTGCTTCGAACGGTGCCATTTGAATACTAGCGTGAAAGCTGTTGTTGTAAGCAAATTTTATTAGTGGCAAATGGTCATGCCAAATCCCCTTGAAATCAATCGTACAAGCACGCAACGTGTATTCAAGTGTCTGAATAGTCCCCTCTGCTTGCCCTGTGCTAAGGTTTACCTGTGTACCCAAACCCTACTGAATGTTCTTCAAAAATCTAGCTGTGAAATGAGCGGCTCGATATTAAGTGATTGAAACTAGAGTGACATGCAACCTAACTATTTCTTTGATATACAACTGAGCATATTGTTCCGCTGCGTCAATAGGTTTAACTAGCAAGAAGTGCGCTGATTTCGTGAGTCGATCCATGATCACCCAAATTGAGTCAAACTTGCACGGAATGTGTGGAAACCCTACCACAAAATCCATGTTAGTCATCTCCAATTTCCATATTGGAATGTCTATGCATTGTGTCAGTCGACCGGGCCTTTGATGTTTGGCCTTCACCTGTTGACAATTCATACATTTTGCCACAAAGTCCACCACATCTCTCTTCATGTTATTCCACCAACAAATTTTCTTAAAATCATGATACAATTTTGTTGTACCTGGGTGCATGAAATACCTTTGCCAAAGACACATGCTGTCTTGGTACCGAAGGGTACCATCATTAATGCCCAAGGAGAAAGATTTGGTTTTATGGTTGTTAATCCCTTCTTTTAATTGTGTGAACAATGGATCATTTAATTGCTTTTATTTTACCTCCACCACAAGCGATAATTTAGCCCTATTCTATGTAATTACCCCTCCTTCACTAAAGTCCGCAAGGCGAACTCCCAAATTAGCTAGCCTCTGAACCTCACTAGATAAAGGCCTCTGATAGGCCCCCAAATGACCCAAGCTCCCCATAGATTTTTGACTAAGTGCATCTTCCACAATTTAAGCCTTTCCCGGGTGGTAGAGAATATCAATATCATAGTCCTTGAGTCACTCTATCCACCTTCTTTGTCTGAGGTTCAACTCTTTCTGCCTGAAAATATATTGAAGGCTCTTATGATCTGTAAATGCGTTCACATGGACCCCATACAAATAATGTCCCCAAATCATTAATGCAAACTCCAAAGCTGCTAGCTCTAAGCATGGGTTGGGTAGTTCTTGTCATAATTCTTGAGTTGTCTTGAAGAGTTGGCTATAACCTTTCCAGGTTGCATCAACATACACCCGAGCCTGAGTCTCAAAGCATCACAATACACTACAAATCCCTTTATATTTTAACTACTTTCTGCATCAACTTAGTCAATAGAGAGGCAAGAGTGTCAACCATATTTCCTTCCCTAGAAAACACATGACCAAATAATGCAAAAGAATTCAAGCCAAAATTCACATTTTGAAAATTTTGCATACAATTGATGTTGCTGAAGAGTCTGCAAACTGCATTGAGATGGTCAGGATGGCCCTCCTGACTTCCGGAATATACAGAATGTTGTCGATGAACACTATCACAAAGGAATCTTGAAAGGGCTTGAAGACTCGATTCATAATGTCCATGAAAGCTGCCGGGGCGTTTGTTAGCCCAAAAGACATCACCATCAAATTAAAGTGCCTATATTGGGTTCTCAAAGCTGTATTAGGAATATCCTCTCCCTTATCATTAACTGGTGATACCCAGATCACAAGTCAATCTTTGAGAAACATGTTGCACCTTGAAATTGATGAAACAAGTCATTTATTCTTGGCAAATGATATTTCTTTTTGATTGTTACTTTATTGAGTTGTCGGTAGTCAATACACATCCGTATTGATCCATATTTTTTCTTACAAAGAAGACCAGTGCGCCCCATAGCAACACACTTGGCCAAATGAAACCCTTTAATTTGGCGCCATTAGGTAAGGTGGAATTGATATAGGATCTGTGTCTTGCATCGTATCAATCACGAAATCAATCTCTCTGTCTGGTGGAATTCCATAGAGCTCATCTCGAAAGACATCCAGAAATTTATTTATAACTGGTATAGACTCTAGGCTAAGAGCCTCGGCATTGGTGTCAAAAACCCGGACTAGATGATAGATACACCCCTTTTCTATCATCTTTGTGGCCTTAAGGTAGGAAATAAACCGACCTCTAGGAATTACATTATCACCCTTCCAGTCAATAAGGAGAATCAATCTCTCTGTTTGGTGGAATTCCATAGAGCTCATCTGGAAAGACATCCAGAAATTTATTTATAACTGGTATAGACTCTAGGCTAAGAGCCTCGGCATTGGTGTCCAAAACCCGGACTAGATGATAGATACACCCCTTCTCTATCATCTTTGTGGCCTTAAGGTAGGAAATAAAACGACCTCTAGGAATTACATTATCACCCTTCCAGTCAATAACGAGCTCAATAGGAAATTCAAGCCTCATGGTTCTAAACCAAATATCAAGGTTGGCAAAACATGATTAAATCCAATCGATCCCCATTATTTCATCAATGTCGACCATCCCCAACTCAATAAGATCGGCTGTAGTATCCCTACCATGCACCGTGACAACACAACCTTTATTGACTCGAGCCACAAGAATTGACTCACCCACCGGAGTAGATACTGATAATGGTTCATGAAGCTATTTTGGTTCTATCCTTAATTCCCTTGAAACAAAGGGGTTAACATAGGATAAGGTGTATCCGGGGTGAATAGGTGCATACACATTAAGAGATTGGAAAGTCAGAATACTTGTAACCACATTTGGAGAGGCTTAAACTTTTGCGCTCCGCCCCTAGTTGAGCCCGGCCCTGCGGGTGCTGGGACACCACAAACTGGAGAGGGGGTTTATGATGTAGTAGCTACTGGACTAGAAGGCTGAGCGGTGCCCCTACTTGCTCCCTAGCGAGAAACATGACAATGTCTCTGATTATGGCCCTTCATCCCACATCCATAGCATATATGCAACTCCATATAGCAAGTCCCCGAGTGCATCTTTCTGCACCCGGGGCATAGGGACCTTTGTTGCTGCTAGAACTTCAATCCTGACCAACCTTGCTGGTAGGATCACCTGTTGCCCTGATCGGACATGAAAGGATTCCATTGTTTCTGGCTGGGCTCTAATGGCGGTGCACTAGCTGAAAATTGTGCAACAGATAGGGAAGGCCCTGACGATCCTCCCCTTAAAGATGATCTTTCCCCACCTAGTGACTCTCCCATGTTACCCGTAGACCAAGCCTTGCTGTTACCCTGTCTCTCTATTTTGTTCTTCAACTTACAATTTTTTGTGGCCTGAGCAAATGCTACAGTCTTCCCGTAGTTCATATCAGAATTAAATTATGTAGTAGAAGCCTCATTAATTGTCAAATAATCGAGACCCTGAACAAACCAATGCACTCTAGCCTCCTTGGTGAGCAACATATAAATAACATACTGTGAGAAGTTATCAAACTCCATGTGGTACTCCCACACACTTTTGTTACCTTTCCTTAGATTTTCAATCTCTGCTACCCGATCTGCCCTTGTCTCAGCGGGCAGTAAACGATCAATGAAAGCATAAGCAAACTCAATCCACCTCACCGTAGGGTGCCTCTCCTCTCGAGAATCCTCCCACAACTCAAACCATGAATAGGCTACCTCTTTCACACGCTAGGTAGCAAACACTACTTCCTCTATCTCAGCCACACGCATCACCCTAAGGGTATTGTGCATCACATCATAAAGTCCTGACGGTCCTCTACTGGATTGGCACATGTGAATACCGGATGGTCTAACTGGGGAATCTGTTTACCTTGGAACTAGTAGAATCCCATGGCTGGCTGAATGAACTGGGCATAGCATTTGACCTTTGGGCCTGAGAGGCAACCAACTGAGTCAACATCTGAATAGCTCCCCTAAGATCCCCATCAGAAATACCAGAAGCGGAATCTGGGGCTGGAGGCAGGACATGAGTATCAACGGGAGGGATAATGATACCCTCTGTAGGTGCAGGAACTGAGGTAGTCTATTCTGGAATAGAAGGATCCAGTAGAGTAATAGCAGGGCGACTACCCTCACCAGCGACATCAAGTAGTGAATCATCAACCACTATTGGGGTGGCATTGGCTTCTTGGCCAGTTCTCTCTTTCTTCTTAGGTGCCATTTATTGAAAGATAAAATAATGCACTGAGTTCATAAGTGGAAATTGTTTTTTCAGTGAAATGTGTTTTGTTTCATCCCCTTTGATATATCCTCATTTCAATTGAGTTGTGCATGCAGCATTGTCTTCATACATATTGTTGGAATATTCTCTTTCGAAGAAATACCACATGTTTGCTGAACGTGTTGAGTTATCGATCTCAACCAAACACATTCTCGACTTGCTTCGTGAATGGCTATTATCTCTACATGATTTGAAGAAGTAACAACCATAGTTTTTTTTTTGAACGCCATGATATGGTTGTACCTCTACTTGAAAATAAATAACCTATCTGAGATTGACCTTTGTGTGGATCAGACAAATATCCTGTATCTACATAACCAATCACTGATGGTTTGGATTTATTTGAATAAAATAAACACATATCAATCCCTTGGAGGTATTTAAATATACGTTTAATATTATTCCTGTGTCTTTGTGTTGGCGAAGAACTAAATTCTACCAATAAGCTTACTGAGAAAGTTGTATCTGGTCGAGAATTATTGGCAAGACACATTAATTCCGCGATTACATTAAG
Organism: Nicotiana benthamiana; assembly: GCA_034376525.1. Taxonomy (NCBI): domain Eukaryota; kingdom Viridiplantae; phylum Streptophyta; class Magnoliopsida; order Solanales; family Solanaceae; genus Nicotiana; species Nicotiana benthamiana. Next base: position 47,399,516 of record CM067328.1, read on the forward strand.
ATATGGTACTTCGGCATCAACAAGATCTTCATCATTTTGATGAGGTCGTAATGGATCTTTCTTTATATCAAGTGATCTCACAACCATCAGGGTCCTCAATAGATGTACTTTATCCATAAAAATCTCTTTAAAAACTTTTCGGTTTATGTTCATTGATGGAAAAATATTCCATATTTCATATACTCAATTTGTAGACTAAGATAAAATTTTATCTTTTTAAAATCTTTCATTTAAAGTTCTTTCTTTAAACAATCTACTACTTTATGAAGTTCCCCGAGAGTTCTAATAAAGTCCTGGAGCGATTATACCACATGCGCCCTGATTATTTCAATCCGTATAAGGATTATTGAAGCCTCATGTAATAAATTTCTTGGAAACCATAATATTCTTCAGAAAAATTTAAATCCTTCAATGATTTCCATTGTACGCATATCAAATTTTTTATGTATTGCCAGATTAAAACGTGAAATGACTGCATCCACCACAAGAGAACATGTCTTTATATAATTAATGTCACGATATTTACAAATCTTCTTGTGACATATTTTGTCTTTATGTCTATTGACTTGACCTTTTTCACACAAAAATATATTTATACCTCTACTGGCAATACTTTCATGTGTTAGGACAATCCGTCCAGCTTCAAATTTTTCATGTGAAGTCTTATTCATTGAGTATTTTTCATTTGGTCAATCAGTTATTTATCCAAAGTTCATGACAGATTTGAGCTCAAGATCCTCGTAAGTAAAATTAATATTGAGTGCTACATTATATTAACAATATATTCGACGATCATTTTATGTCGGTTCCATTATTGACTAATAAAGACACAGCTTATTGAGATTTCTTTATCTCATTATTTTCAGATACCTGAGCTTATTCCACAAGGTCTTATGAAGTGTTATGTCATAGTGCTCTTCTAGAGCACTTGCCTCCTTATTATGACTATTTTGAATATTTGCCGCTCTCCTTGTTCAAGGAGTTTTATCTTTGGAACTGATTGGTCCGTTACGCTTCATGCGTGGCATACACTCTGTCCCTCATTGACTTGATTCTATTTGGAGCATTAGCACCTGAAATATGACATTTAGCTTTGGGTCAGCAAATGCATATGGCAATAATTTTAAAATGAATTATCACTTGAACTTGAACTTCAAGTTCATATTTTATTATACAAGGATCTTTATGTATTCATAGAAATTCATTTCACGTATCACCTCTTCAGCTGCCCCTTTTCTCCCCCTAATTTTTTGATCACCAGCACATTTCTCAACCTTCTTTGGGAACACATCTTTGTGCATTGTGGTGGAATAATGAAATATGTAGCACATCCATATTTCTATATAAAAATTATTTAGTTTCTGACCCTGAACCGATTTTGATCTGAAGAAACATTCATAACTTTGCTAGATGTGTGCAAGTTTTGTTGTATATTAAATAATACATCTCATACAAAATTTTATTGTTGAGAGTTTTGTTCTCATAACCAATGATTTAGCTATAACTGGAGGCATACAATTTCTTCTAAACCAACTTGCATTCAAAACGAGTATTATGAAACTATGCTCTAATAATTTGAGCAACCAATCTTGCAAAAGCCAAAGTGTAAGTTGATAACAAATTAACATGTGACCATAGAATATGTGCATATATTAAAGTCATATAATAGTAAACGGTCCACATGGCAGGTGACTGTGCCCATATATTTATCACATTTTATTCGTTCCAAAATTCAAGGGATTCAATACTAAGCTTAACTGGTATATCTTGAGAATAAGAAGCACAAGAGAATTCTTGAAGAATCTTCTATTCTACAATGTATGCCGATGTAATCAATTAATTTGTTGTTGCATCATAGCTGAACCGGGATTGTCAACCAGTTATACCAAACTAATATTTATTTTTGAGTAAACCTCTAGTTTACTTGTGACATATCATTCAAGCATCATGCTTATATTTGTGTATTATAAATAGAAATAAAATTGGGTAACCTTTGATATTTATCCGCTGTGATTATAGATAAGATATTCAATCCTCCTTTCATTTATTGTCTCAATATGACAACCACTTTGACTGATACATTTGAAACTCAAAAAGTATCTTTTGAGACTTTACAATATCAATGTCATGAATAATTTTATTCATCCGGGTAGTAACAAATTAGATTTTTTGGAGCTCTTAACAGCTTTTGTACGACAAGATCTTTTATCGTACCATTCATAATGTAAATGTCTCCTTCACAGAGAAACTTATATCATAATAAATTGCCATGGTCAGAATCATCATAAGCAAAATCATTTATTGCTTAATTGTGCCTTTATTAACTTTTATACGGCGTGGAAAAATAATATTTGACTTATCACATGTACGGAACCAATGACATACTCATTTAACCATACAATAATATTTATTCTCCTTATTTCACTCGAACCTCCCTTAGAGGTGAGTTGTTGTAACGACCTGACCGGTCGTCTGGTGCTTTTGCACTTTGATCGCCACATCTCGGGCATTACTTGCCCCGTGTTACGTATTATAACTATTGTGGATCGTTGGTTTTGATTTCAGGAAAAATCGAAATGAATTTGAAAGAATGGTCTCATCTGAAAGCTTTGAATTTGAAGTGTTTGACCAACAGTTAACTTGTGTGTATACTAGCTCAGATTGGATATTTTATGATTTGGTTAGCTTCGTCGAGTGATTTATGACTTAGGAGCACGATCGGACATGGTTTTGGAGGTCAGGTGTGGATTTTGGCTTGAATTGGCAAAATTAGTATTTTGGCGATTTACGATTGATTTTTTGGAGCTCTTAACAACTTTTGTACCACAAGATCTTTTATCATACTATTCATAATGTAAATGTCTCCTTCACAGAGAAACTTATATCATAATAAATTGCCATGGTCAGAATCATCATAAGCAAAATCATTTATTGGTTAATTTTGCCTTTAATAACTTTTCTAAGTCATGGAAAAATAATATTTGACGCATCACATGTACGCGACCAATGACATACTCATTTAACCATACAATAATATTTATTCTCCTTATTTCACTCAAACCTCACTTAGAGGTGCGTTGTTGTAATGACCTGACCGGTCGCCTGGTGCTTTTGCACTTTGATCGCCACATTTCGGGCATTACTTGCCCCGTGTTACGCATTATAACTAATGTGGATCGTTGGTTTTGGTTTCAAGAAAAATCGAAATGAATTTGAAAGAATGGTCTCATCTAAAAGCTTTGAATTTGAAGTGTTTGACCAATAGTTGACTTGTGTGTATACTAGCTCAGATTGGAGATTTTATGATTTGGTTAGCTTCGTCGAGTGATTTATGACTTAGGAGCACGATCAGACATGGTTTTGGAGGTCATGTGTGGATTTTGGCTTGAATTGGCAAAATTAGTATTTTGGCGATTTACGATTGATAGGTGAGATTTTGATACGAGGGTCAGAATGGAATTCTAAGAGTTGATATAGGTCCGTTATGTAATTTGTGATGTGCATATAAAATTTCAGGTCATTCGAACGTCTTTTGGTTCGGGTTTTGATTGAATACACGTTTCAGGAGTTTTATTAGAACTTATGCTTGAATCCGGTGTAAGTTGATGGTTTCTGTGTTGTTTGACGTGTTCCGATTCTTTGAGAAAGTTTGAATGATGTTTTAGGATGGGTTGACACTTTTGGTTGAGGTCCCGGGGGCCTCGCGATGATTTTGGATGGCTATCGGGATTAATTGTGGACTGAGATGTGTTGGTTCTAGTATTTCTGCATCTTCTGAAAATGGACCGTAGATGCGGGCCCGCAGATGTGAAAAGAGGGATCACAGATACGGGCATGGTCATCAGGGGAACTCTCCACATAAGCAAGCAGTCGTCCTTAGAAGAGAAGTTCACAGAAACGGTCCTGGGCAAAAAGTAAAGCTCCGCAAAAGCGGTAAAACGGATTGCAGATGAAAAAATATGTCTAGGTAGAAGGGGTTTTAAAGTTTCATTTAGTTCCGCTAGCTAAGGTATTTTGCCACCATTTTTTAACATCATTGGGAGCTTTTAAACAGAGCTGAAGAGGGATTTGACAGGGATCTATTCGGGGTAAGATTTTTAAAGTTAAAACACGATTATATTGTGAAATTGGCCTTGAAATTCTTGGAAATTTAACTAATATGGAAGACCTAGGTCTTGGGATTTTGAGATTTTAAGTTGAGGATTTGAGAGGTAATTTGAACTCCGATTTTTGTATTCTTGATATGTATAAACACGTGGGGAGATGAGGAATCTAATTTTGTAAAAAAATTTGAGTTTCGAGAACTGGGCTCGAGGCTCGGGTTTTGGGATTTTTTTTTATTTGTGCCATTTACTGATTGTTTTTTATTGGGTATTGTTCCCTTAGCATATTGTGATGTATTCGTTGTGGTTTTGGTTAGATTCGACACACGTTGAGTCCGATTTGAGGGGTAAAGGCGTCACGAGCTAGAGATTTCATCGGTACAAAGTGAGTAATGATTGTAAATGATATCCCAAGGGTTTAAGACCACTGATTGGACATCATAGTGCTATATTGAGGTTAGACACATGCTGGGTAACGATAGTGGGGGTCTTTTATTATTGGGGAGTGCGACTTGATCCGTCCCGACCGGTTATTTTACCACATATTAGACTGACACTTAATTGTTATCATCATGACTTGGGCTTAATGCCATATTTGTGCTTCATGACAATTATATGGACCTTTTGGGGATTTTTAAAACTATTTCCTCACTATTTTAACTTATAGTTAAACTCAGTCCTGTTGAATACACTATTTTACAAACTCAGCCACTTTGATTGAATTTTGAGACTTAAATTTATATTTTCGCTATAGTTCACTACTATTTTATTGATGCCCGAGGGGCTTAGGATTCTTTATGGAATGATTGAGGCTTTCAGGCCTTAGGAGTGACGTGATTGTATGCCACGAGGTAGCTTGATGGTGATATGAGTGCTAGGTCCTAGATTTGATGCCACGGGATAGCTTGATATTGCACTTGTACCGTACGGGGCCCCTCCTGGAGTCGGCACACCCCCAGTGAGCGCGGGTACTCACATAAAGCAGATTAGGTTTAGAGGTGGTAACAATAACACTATATGATGCGTTTGGTCAAGTAATAATGACTGACCAGGAATAACACCATGCAGTCAGGTAACAATGGCTGACAAGGAATAACACCGTGCGGTCAGGTAACAATAACTGATCAGGAAAAAAATCACGCCCGAGGGCTGGTACTATTCTATGTGATTGCCCGAGAGTCAGATTTCTACTTGCTATTTACTGCCAAATTACCTATTATTACTTGTTGAAAAAGAGATTTCATTTGATACTTCACCGATTTACTGATTTTAAGTGATTTCACTGCTTTACTGCTTTTCTCAAAGAGTTTTACACTACTTCAATACAGCATAACGATTTGTTATATGTGATTTCTTACTAGTCAATTATTATTTTCCTTTATTACTCACTGAGTTGGAGTACTCACTTTACTCCCTGCAACTCGTGTGCAGATGCAGGTATTTGTTCACCCTGTAGCGGGATCTGAGTTGATTGTAGATGTTGCTATCGTAGATGAGCAAGGTCATCGCCAGCATTTGTAGTACTGAATTTCTTCCTTTTCACTCTATATTATATTCTGTATGTTACTGGCCTTGTATTTATATTTAGACTCTTCTAGATCCTTGTGACTTATGACACCTCGAATTGGGTTGTAATTCTTCTAATTATTATTATTAAATCATATTTATACTTCTTACTCATGTTTAACTATTTTTGAAAAGGCAATTTGAGTTGCTTGGCTGGCCTTGTCTTCACGGGAGGCGCCATCACGATCGGAGCGGGGTTTGAGTCATGACAAGTTGGTATCAGAGCCTAGGTTACATAGGTCTCACGAGTCATGAGCAGGTTTAGTAGAGTCTCGCAGATCGGTATAGAGATTTTGTATTTATCCATGGGAGGTTGCAGAACACTTAGGAAAATTCCGCATTCTTGAATTCTTTTCGTGCGTCCTTGACACTCTTGAAATTCCTTCTACGCGTTCGCATGTGTGCATGAGCGCTCAGTATCATATGTGCCTTGATGGCTTGTGATTCCCTGATTGAGGGGCAAGACGTGATCTCTGTGAGTTGATGTTGGTCCAGCCTGAAGGACTTGACGCTGGATCCTTGCCTATGGCTTAAGCACCGTGGTGCTGATTGTGTGAGCAATTGTTTTGAATTTATACGTTCAGTGTTGTCCCAATAGTGGGGATGACGGCTGCATAGATATGAGATGAGTATGTTAGTATTTCGAGATGTTTCTATATTACCTAGAAGTGTCGAGGAAGATCTGCGGGATGATAGGTGGACTACTAAGTGTATGATTTCCATTGTGATTCGATGTGTAGCCGGAGTTATGGGCATGTGAAGAATCATTTCAAGTCTCCTAGTTGGGAGTGAGGTAGATTTCACGTTGTGGTATGAGTTCAGACTCAGGAACTAAGTGACTGTGTAATGTGTATGTTGGAAGAAGGTATACAAAAATGTTATATTGAGGCGAAGCAAGTGGGTTATCTCCTGCGGAGTGTTCTGATGTGGCGTGATCCTTATGTGTATGTTAGAAGATCTCGTGTGTAATTGAAAAGTACATGCTGAATTTGAAATTTTGGGTCGCTAAGAGAGTTGACTTAAATGTTGTGGGGATGAATGCGAGATTTGCAAAAGATTTACAGTACAAGATGATTTGTGTTTTCACAAGCTTACAAATGTTTTGAGTTTAATCTCACTAGGGTATTGTAGCATCAATACAATAAAAGTGTTTGAGTGTATCATAATCTATTGCTTCGATCCAAGTGGGGAAGTCTGCCACGAGCAGTTTACTGCACGATTAGGTGCTATGTAGTTCTATCTTGAGGCGTGCGAATGAATTACCTAGGAGTTGCGGAAATAGAGACCAAGAATGGATCGAGTAAAAGAAGATTTCAACAAAGGTTACATTATGCTTCATAGGGTAAGAGAATTAATAAATGTCTTATGTGGTTGTAGGTAAAGAACGCTCGGTGCATAGAGCAAGAAATTGCTGGGTTGTATTGGGATAAGGATTTCATTCTGCTCTGTTGGAGTGCAAATGAGGCATGAGTGGTTCTGTTTGTTGGGTCGGATAAATTATTATTTTAATAAGAGTGAATTACTCTCTGGACTAGTTCTAATGTGTCACGATTCTATGAAGAGCAATTGGGCATCTTAAAGATGAATAAGTGGTTAGGAACTTCATTTTCATTGGAAGAGCTCCAGATTTGCGGTATTTTTATGTTAATTGTGGGATTCTAAATATCAGTGCCAGGAAAGTAAAGGTAACAGATTTAGATTTGCAGGAGATTCTTCAGAGTAAAGTATTCTGGAATGTGGTATTTCTGGGAATAACTGAGAGAGTATTTAATGACTTATGGGTCTTAGACAGTGTGGTTTTATGATTGGGTCTCGTATGGTAAGCCTGGGTCGAGGAATCTCGATGCTACAACAAGAGGAAATATCAATTGAAAATGAACTAGAAGGAAATTTAGATAGATGGAGTAGCTTGAAAGTAGACCGGATCAGCACGGTAAGGATATGATTAATTCTTTGAATGTGTTAGAGGTAATGAGTTCGCACAAGTTTTTGTACAATGCTGTTGGGTTTCTTGGTCTTGTTAGAAGGATTAAGTCCTGGTAGATTAGTTTGACTAAATGGAACTAGAAGAATTCTTGTTGGGTTTTACCAGGGTTTGGAGATGTATATTTTCTATGGGCATGGGAGCATGGGATGTATAGTGGTTTTTTTTCTAGATGGGACCAATGGAAAGCTCTTGACTAGTTGAGTGCATAGATGACTGAGGCTTGGAGGGGGGGGGGGTAATGTTTTCATGTATCCGTAGATGGTATGTTATATGCAGTATGTTGTGGAGGACCGATACTTGCATGTGTTAGGTTACAATTTAGTTCAAAAAGGAAGTTCATAAGACACTTAGGCAGTGGGTAGCCTCAGATTATCAAGGAAAAATGTACTGCTATTTGGATGTGATTTACTGAGAGAATATGTTTTTAAAAAAAAGGCAAAGTGATTAAATGCATGGCACTTTGGTGGTATTGCGGCACTTTCTTGCTAGACGGACTAATGATACTCGAGTTGGCTTGATAACACAGGGAAATTTAGAGTATCTATTGTGGTATTTATTTGCTAGACGGACTAATGATACTCGAGATGACGAAATTGGAAATAGGTACTATGATTCGTGTGCTATATAGAGTTGGAGACTGGGAGTTCTCATGCTCAGGCCATGTTGTGGTTTTGGATCGTGTGATCAGTACTGTTTAGGGACTGCCGAGCTTTGGATGCCCTAGTGGATCTCCCTCTACTTGGCATGTTAGATTCCAGATATGTAAGACTGGTTTTCTCAGTGATGGGCTATTTTGGATTATTGGGCTATAGGCTATGCCGGAAATGCCATAGAGGTTGCTATCATTGATTCAGTTCTAGTGTTGAGGGACTTTTCGAATGTGTTTCTTGTGGTCGGGCACGTCGTCGGGCGAAGTTGTGGATTTCGGCATTGATTTGCTGCCCGACACCATATCGTATGACTCCGGCAGGAGTTGTTGTAGTGCAAGGAGTAGCTTCAGTCTTCCTCAGTAAGGAGTTTGTTGGTACACTAATGTTGATACGTGTTCTAGTTTGAGTTGGCTCGGTTGGCTCCGAATTGTATTGCCGAGGATTAGGTTGACTCGACCGTTATTGAGTTTATTAGTGACCAGGAGGTGTATGAGATGCCTTCTGTGTTGCAAGATATTACGATTTTTTGGATATGGTCACATATGGTGCGGTTATGTTGGGGTTCATTGATGAAGTCAAGCGGAATAGTAATTAGGTGTTGCCCAGCTAATCGAACATCGTATACGTCCTATCGAGTTTGCATAGTATCTGTTACTTGTTTTGCCGTGGGTGTAATGATTATCTTTGGTTTCAGACATCAAAATTGTGCGCGGTTGTTAATTTAGAGCTTAGTTACTTTAGGTGTCTCATATGTTACAATGTTGGATAGGATCGCGTAGTGCAGTGAAGCTATGTGGAGATATCACCGTGCGGGTTAGAGTCATGTGTTATATTCTATGATGAGAGACAGATTCTCAACTTTGTGTTGTGGTGGTTCAGGTAAGCGTGAGGTACAACTCTTTCAATTGAGTCATTTTCATGATTGAGTATGTTGGGACTATTGCTTATTAGTGCACGTAGTTACGAAAGTTGTGGCTTAGGCCCGTATTGATGTGTCATGTTAGTAGGAGGGTGTGTTTGGTCAGAAGGGATAATTGGAATCATTAATGAATACAAACGAATTCGATTTTAGCATGATTAATGGGTTAATATCGAGGTTCGATTCAAAATTTTCTATGGTAATTTCTAGAGGGGAGATGACCTCATGAATGGATACGATATATTGTGTGTTTCAGTTATCATTGGCAGTAAATGGAAGCATTGGAATGATACTTTAGTTGATAAGAGTTTCTCTATCGGTATTTAGGTGTTGTGTGCTTCTGGTGTGAGTAGAAGTTATTTCTAAGAGCATTAGAGTTATATGGTTTATCATGTAATGGCACCGAGGTTGCAGGTATGGGTTAATACAGCTATTTCAGGTATATTCAGAGTATAGATGTGGATTTTTTATCTTGTGGATGATCTTGGCAGTGCAAATATGGTTCTATGGTTTATGGACTAGGGTGGATTGTGAAATTTCAGTTATGTTGTGTTATCGAACCAATAAGAGATAGGGTGATGGGGGATCACCCCCTGGTATATGAGAGGTAGGGTTATTCAGGGATTGGTTGGTTTTTATAACAACTCCAAGTATGTTAGAGGAGGAACGTGTATTTAAGTGGGGAGGATGTAATGACCCGATCGGTCGTTTTGAGAATTTGAACTTTGATCGCTAGTTCTCGGGCATCACTTGCCCTGTGTTATGCACTATGACTAATGTGGATCGTTGGTTTTGGTTTCAGAAAAAATTGGAATTTGAAAGAATGGTCTCTACTGAAGGCTTTGAATTTAAACTGTTTTACCAAAAGTTGACTTATGTGTATACGAGCTCGGATTGGAGTTTTTATGATTTTGTTAGCTTCATTTGGTTATTTATGTCTTAGGAGCGTGATCGGAATTGGTTTTGGAGTTCAGGTGTGGAATTTGGCTTGAATTGGCAAAACTAGTATTTTAGAAATTTCCGATTGATAGGTGAGATTTTGATCCAAGGGTCGGAATGGAATTGTGAGAGTTGATGTAGTTCCATTATGTGATTTGTGATGTGTGTGCAAAATTTAAGATCATTTGGACATTTTTTGGTTGGGTTTTTTATCGTATGTGTGTTTCGGGAGTTTTAGAAGAACTTAGGCTTGAATCTGATGTAATATGATGGTTTTGGTGTTGGTTGAGGTGTTTTGATGATTTGAACAAGTTTGAATGATGTTTTAGGATGTGTTGGAACTTTTTGTTGGGGTCCCAAGGGCCTCGGGATGATTTCGGATTGGCTATCAGGATGAATTGTGGACTTGTGTTATTGCTGGAATTTGCTGGTCCGCAGAAGCGGTAAAAGCAAGGAGTCCTCCGCATAAGCGAAGTCCGCAAAAGCGGTAAAACGGATCGCATATGCAAAAATATGTCTGTGCAGAAAGGGGTTTAAAGTTTCATTTTGTTTTGTGAGCTAAGGTATTTTTCAAACATTTTTGAAAATCCTTCGGAGCTTTTGGACGGAACTGAAGAGGGATTCCACTGGTATTGGTAGAGGGTATGATTTTTTAACTTGAAACAGGATTATACTGTGAAATTGGCCTTGAAATTCATGAAATTTAGCTAATATCGAAGAACTAGGTCTTGAAATTTTGAGATTTTAAATTGAGGATTTAAGGGGCCATTTGAACTCCGATTTTGGTGTTATTGATATGTATAAACTCGTGGGGAGATGAGGAATCTAATTATGTAAAAATTTCCGAGTTTCAAAAAGTGGCCAGGGGCACAGGTTTTTGTAATTTCAGGATTATTGCATGTTATTGATTGTTTTCGATTGGGTTTTCTTCCCATAGCATATTGTAACGTATTCATTGTGGTTTTGGTAAGATTCAACGTGCATGGAGGCCGATTTGAGGCAAAGGCGTCGCGAGCTAGAGGTTTTGTCGGTTCGAGGTGATAATTTTTGTAAGTGATATCCTAAGGGTTTGAAACTCTGGATTGTACATCGTAGTGCTATTAGAGGTGAGACACACGCTGGGTGACGAGCGTTGGGGGTCTTTTACTATTGGGGATTGTGGCTTGGTCCGTCCGGACTGGTGATTTTACCACATAATTGACTGACACTTAATTGTTATCATCATGACTCGAGCTTAATGCCATATTTGGGCTTGTACCAATTATTTGGATGCTTCGGGGATTTTTATCACTATTTCCTCAATGTTTTGACATATATTTAAACTCAATCTTGTTGATTAAACTATTTTACAAACACAACCACTTTAATTTAATTTTGAGTCTTAAATTGATATTTTCAGTGTTGTTCACTACTATTTTATTCATGCCCGAGGGGTTTATGATGTTTTCTTGACTGAGTGAGGCTTTCAGGCCTCAAGTTTTATGTGTGGAGGCTTTCCGGCCTTGAGTATTACGTGAGGAGGCTTTCAGGCCTTAGGAGTGATGTGATTATATGCCACGAGGTCGCTTGATATAGATATGAGGCCAAGGGTCTAGACATGATGTCACGAAATGGCTTGATATTGCACTTGTGCCGTAATGGGCCCCTCCCGGAGTCTGCACACCCCCACTGAGCGCGGGTACCCACCTAAAGAGGATAAATTTTAGACAGTGGTAGTAATGGTACTGTATGATGTGTTTGGTCATGGAACAATGACTGACCAAAAATAACATCGCGCGATCAAGTAACAATGACTGACCAGGAATAACACAATGCGGTCAGTTAACGATGATTGATAAGAAGAAAATCGTACCCTAGGGGCTCGTACTATTCCATGTGATTGCCCGAGGGGAATATTTCTACTTGTTATTGACTTTCAAATTACCTGTTATCACTTGTTCAAAAAGAGATTTCATTTTATGCTTCACTGATTTACTGATTTTAAGTCATTTCACTACTTTACTGCTTTTCTCAAAAAGTTTTACAATGCTTCTATACAGCATGATGATTTGTTATACGTGATTTCTTACTGCTCAGTTATTATCTACCTTTATTACTCACTCAGTTGGAGTACTCAATTTACTACCTGCAACTCGTGTTCAGATGCATGTATTTGTTCACCTGGTAGCGGGTTCTGAGCTGAATGGAGATTTTACTATCGAAGCTGAGCAAGGTGACCGCCAACGTTGGCGGCATCAAATATCTTCGTTTTGACTCTAAATTCTATTCTGTATATTACTTGCCTTGTAGTTGTATTTAGACTCTTCTAGATGCTCGTGACTTATGACACCTGGAATTGTGTTGTACTTCCGCTAATTATTATTATTATTAAATCATATTTAGACTGCTTATTCATGTTTAACTATTTTTGAAAAGGCAATTTGAGTTGGCTAGCTGGCCTTGTCTTCACGAGAGGCGCCATCATGATCGGATCGAGGTTGGGTCGTGAGTGGTATTCCTAAAATCATGAATTGTATGTCTTTATTTATTAATTTTATTACATATTTCCACATTCAACATTAGAAATGGGTTTGCATTCTCAATGCCTATCACAAGTCATATTCTCTTCAAGGAATGGATCAACGACGTGCTTTATTATTTTTATACCAATTTGATGGTACAGATTGCCTTCACATTTTGAATGACTATTTTGATAACCCTTATTGTTCTTCTTTTATAATCACATTGATGATTATTATTATTTTGATCTTTGGAACGCCCACGTTCATTGTTCAACCACTTGTCTTTATTATATCAACAATATTGTATAGTGGGATGGTATAATGGGACTAAAACCCAATGTCTTACCAATATAAAGTCATGTTAGGCAATAATGAGTTGGGACTCAAACCCAACTCTTATCATTATGGTGCATCGGGACTGATCTCGATGTCTTACCCTCAATCAATGACATAATAGGCTAACAATATTGAGATTAATTCTCAAGAATTAATTTCAATCAGATGCCAAGAAAGTTATACACAATTAATTTGTAACTTAGCAAATCAAATTTTCTTTCTTAAAAAAATAAATCTCAAATCATCATAATGTTTTTATCAATTATTTGTTGTATTTATATGAAATATAACCATTTGTAGTTAGAACATTTCTTCTAAATTTCTATTTGAGTTTAAATAGATCATAAAATCATTTTCATAATATACCAAAGTGCACTATGACTCACTATTGAGCCTTTATGAAAAATATCAGTTATCAACCATGTGGGCATAAGTAGAAGCGGGATTAGTAATAAGAATATAATCACTTCTACCAGTCATATATATCATGAAACTTTGCTATAATTCAAGTGTTACTTATTAATTCAAGATTTTTAATTTTCAAAAAAACGATTATATAATAAATTTTATGTACTGATAAACCACCAGAAAAGTTGAACAACCATACAGAAATCGATGAAGAAATTATTATGATCCATTAACAATTAAATGTCATAATTAAGCTATTTCAACTACACAAAGATTAAATGCCACGACCCCAATCCTGATTATGATGGCGTCCAACACAATGCTAGGCAAACCCGACAAATTCAGTACTCTCAATCCTTATTTATGAAAATTTAATACCGATTAACATAATTTAATTACCAAACTGATATGAATAGAAGTCTGAAATAAAAGATGAATTGTGTGGAAAGAATAATAATAATAATAATAATAGCCTCTATAGTTGTCCACCGATCCGATGTCACCGGTCAAGAGCCTCTATTACATGAGTTCAATATTCTATACAGGAGCAGTCTAAAATGCGGAAAAAGGTAAAAAAAAGATAGAGGGAGAAATTAGGTCAGCGGACTCCGTGTAGCTACCTCGATAACTCCGGTGAAATCTGGACCGCAGGAAAACCTCGTACTACACCTCAGGAAAACCTTGATATGCACATACGTTGCAGCGAGTAATGTGAGTACTCCGAACCAGTGAATAATAATAATAATAAATAATAACTGACAGCATAAAATCCTGTAAAGGAACTAAGCAATTCCATATCAAATAAGTAAGACCATTTAAACAACAAATAATGAAGAAGTCAAGTGAAATTCCTTAAAAACAGGTAGAACATGTTGCTTAACAAGTATTAATCAAGTATACAATCCGCCCCTCGAGCATATTGTTTACTTATTCAGTACTCAATTCATATACTTTTCACAACAACCGAAATCATAAATATACTGTTGCAGTGTGCAGCCCGATCCATATATCGCTGTGGCACACAACCTGATTCATACTAATAGTCGACTGCACTCACTGGGGGTGTGCAGACTCCGGAGGGGCTCTTATAGCCCAAGCGCTATATTGGTTCGGCGCACAGCCCGATCCACATAAGTATGTATACATTTGCTGCGGCGTGCATCCCTATCTATATAAGTATGTTGTTGCGGCATGCTGCCTGATCCATAACATATGAAACATCCTCACTATTAGGTTGTCAACCCCTCTCAGTCAACATAATCACAGCCTCTCAAGCATACTAATAAAAATAGGGATCTCCGCCCACATATTACTTTCATTTAGAGGATTAGAAATTATAAAAACAGTTTGTATTGTTTTAAGAAGTTAGAAGCATGATAGGGGATATGATTTTTAACAAGTAAAGTGAGGATAATTAGTAAAGGGTTCTACAAATTGGCACAAGGCCCAAAACATGGCCACTAGCCCAAATAATAATGATAATGAATTAGTCTTATTAAAAACGTGTTAAGAGCATCAATCGGGGTGGATTAAGTCACAATCCCAACTATTAAATGACCCCGCGCTCATGATCAAATGCGTGTCTCATCTAAACATAGCACTACGTTGTGCAAATCCTGGATTTCAAACCCTCAAGACATCATTTATAATTATTATTCACCTCAAGCCGGCCAAAACTCTAGCTCGATACTCCCTTGCCTCTTAATCGGCTTTTTCGCGCGTCGAATCTTACCAAAACCACAACCAATACGTCATAATATGCTAAGGGAATAAAACCCAATTGAAAACAATCGAAAAATATTAAGTCCGAAATTAGCAAAACCCCAGCCCTAAGCGCACTTCTCGAAACTTAGAAATTTTTACATAAACGAGTTTCTAATATCGCCACGAGTCCATACAAATCAAGAACTCTCATATCCGAGCTCAAATGATCCATGAAAACCCAATTTTAAATCATCAATATCCAAGCCCTAGTTCTTCCCCTTTTCGCTAAGTTTTCATGAATTTCTAGGTTGATTCTACAATGAAATCATGGTTTTAATTTATTGGGCTCATCTCCAGCCAATCCCAGTCGAAACCCTCTTCAATTTCTCCCAAAAAAGCTCTTAAAACGATTAAAAATGGTTGAAAATAACTTAGGCTCGCGGATGGAATATTACTTAAAACCTTCTGCCCTGCTGACATTTTACTCTATGCGAACGCGAGGGCTCTCTCGCTGTCGCGATGAACAAACTTGCCTCTGACCAAAATTACCCTTCGCAAACGCGGTCCCCCACCCGTGAACGCGAAGCTTCCGCAACCTCAAAAATGGGAATGGGTCTCCTTGGCCATGAACGCTATTCACAAAAATCATCGGAAACTGAGATCCTTCAATGCGAATGCGGGCAACCTTCCACGAACACGAAGCACCAACTCTCAAAACTATGCGAATGAGAACCCCAGTCTGCAAACAAGAAGAGTAAAAACTCAGGCACCCAATTTCTTGTATGCAATCGCGAGGCAGTTCCGCGATCGCGAAGACCAAAAATTAACCTGCACAGATGCTGCATTTTCTACTTCATTAGATTTTCCGGTTAGCTATCAAAAATCACCCCGAGTCCCCCGTACGTCAACAAATAGTACCAACACCCCCTAAAACATCTATCGAACATCTTCCAATCATTAAAACGCCTTAATCAACACAAAAACATTAATCACATCAAATCCAAGCTTAAGTTCTTATGAAGCTTCCGAAATACGGATTCGATCAAAAACCCAACCAAATTACCTTTGAATAATCTAAAATTTTTCGTACACATCCCGAATCACCTAACGAAGTTATTACAGCTCTCGAAATTCCATTCTGACCCTCAGATCAAAGTCTCACCTACTAACCGGAAATCTATGAAATACTAACTTTGCCAAATCAAGCTAATTTCTACACCGGACCTCCAAAATCACTTCCGATCACGCTCCTAAGTCATAGATCATTCTCCGAAGTTTACCGAATCATCAAAAATCATATCCGAACCTTCTAACTCATAAGTCAACATCCGGTTGACTTTTCCCAACCAAACATTCCTTAAAGAAACTAAGTGTTTCATTTTTTACCAAAACCAATCAAAATCGACTCAACCACACCAAATAAAGATAATGAAGCATAAAATGGGAAAAACGGGGCGTTAACTCATAAGACAACAGGCCGGGTTGTCACACTAAAATATTTTAAAGTGATCAGAGAGGTTAAAAAAATCCAAATAAATGAAAAATTCTAACAAAAAATAAAGTAAATAATAACTAAATATTCAAACCATAATTCCCTTAAACAAGTTCTGTTTTGAAAGATTACATATGAAATCTTAGCTATCATTAAAGATCGATGTAACTAAGAATATTATAAATAAACGATGATATAATAGTTCCAAAGTGGACAGCATATACTTGTTAGGCTAAGAAGATTAAGTGAAGGAAACTTATCTCGCATATTTTACAAAGAAGAATCACATCCTGAAAGCTTTGGAAAATTTTCAAGTTCAATAAATGAAAATTATTAAACGGTAAGCTTCTATATGTTTCTTCTTGATTCAACCCGCTTATTTTCTGGAGAAATAATATTATACTTTCGTGTAATATGAATAATACGAAATCTTATATATCAAATATTAAAATGAGAATTTATAGGAAAAATGAAAAAAATACTCCCTGGACAATTGAAGTAAATTGATTCACATATCAAATACTCAAACTTTCACGGAGAAGTAACTGATTCTAGGTATTTAATATTTTGTAGTCGAACGATGAACTTGGTTATCTTCGTAATTTAAGTTGATAGCTTAAATTAAAATTAGAGCTTTGTGTTGATAACGTATATGAAATAAAATTAATTTTGTAAAACATAAATAAGAAATATAGGTAGAGAGAAGGAAGAGATTTTCTTCTTCAATTGTCTGTGTCATTCCATTGCAATTACATAGCCTTTATAGGCATAAAAAGTAAAAATAATGGACATAAAGTAGAAAATTTAATCTTTATGATATTCGCAACACGGACATCCAATGTAGCATTCAACGTACAAACTATTCATAATACATAAAAACTATTTTTGATATATTTTGCATAAAGGCCAAAGTCCGATGCATAGCTAAAAGGAAAACAAACAACACTTGGAAGCTTTCTTCCTCGCCTTAATTCTAAAGTTTGGTCTTCCTAGCTCATCATTCTTCATTTGAAGATGTAATCTTACTTGGAAAGTTTATATCCTAGTGAAGAATTGATTCTTTTTGTCCTTTTTCCGCTAAATTACTAGAAGATCTATTATTATGTTGTCTTCCCTAAATGTGTGAATGAATTGAAATTGTCCCTCTAAGTTCATTCACTGAATCTCCTTGATCTCCTCCCTGATTTGCCATGATGTAGGAATTTTTCCCTTATCATTTGAAGAACAAGTAATGACTCTGATTTAATTGTTAAACTGTTGAAGCCATGGTCTTACTATCTCATCCCAGTTTTAAGTGCCTGCACCTCAGATGAATTATTTGAACAAGAACTAAGATACACAGTGAATCCCATGATCGTATGACCAAGATGATCTCTCCATATCCCACCACCCCTGTCAATGCCAGGATTTCCTTTGTTGCGTCTGTTAAACCAAAAAATATAATTTGGTTAAAGATAGAATTTAGAGAAAAGAAATCGGGTTACTGATAATCAGGAGACCAAAAAAATGATAGGCTTTCTGAATATAATAATAAGTAGTAAAGAAATTTGTATTGCACTATTATGTAGATGAACTTCTGTGTCCTTACAAATGATGAGACCCCCTCCTTTTATAGTTAATATGGAGTAACGACTTAATCTAAATAATAAAGGATATTTAATGAGGATTTATACAATTATTACTATTAAATACTGATTTACTAACGTATCATATATTTAATAATGAATTTATACTACTTTTTATCATCAGCTTCTTTTCTTCTGTGCCCTTTTTACCCGTCGGCATTAAATGACTTGAATTGGTACGAGACTTGTATCTGAAACTCCATCTCGTGCCTGTTTATTTTTATCTTCATGTATCCGTTGTCTTCCGTACCTTTTACTCTTTTCTAAGTCTTTGACTATTTGACCAGTCCACGTGTCATGCCACATCATCTTTAATTTAAATTCATTTTTTTCCAATACAGATAGCCCTTCCCCCCCCCCCCCCACTTTCCATTTATTTAACAATTAATTAATTGGGAAGTGGATCTTCATAAAAAAGAGAATTTTTGTCACTATTAATGTGTTTGACAATGTTGATGTCTCAGCTGTCTTTCTCATTTAATGCTTCACACACGTGATTTTTCTGACCCTTCTCAAGAATCCTTAGTTGAAGAGATTGTTCCGAGTGATTTTTCTTTTGGGAGTGACGTAACGTCTCTTGAGAAGCAAGTTGCAAAACTAGAAAAGGTTGATGCTTACCCTTTTCTTATAACTGAGCTTGCAATCCCTACCATTAGGAAAGATTGTAATTGGAAAGAGAGTCTCCGTTTGTCAGTTCCTGCCCTAAATCAAAGAATTTCTTCTTATAGAAATGGGTATTCTTTACTTTACAGTTATCCATTTACTTTGGTATTTATTCCTGCTATAGATCCAGTTATCCTTGATTTCTGTCGCTTCATCAATATTTGCTTGGCTCAAGTTAGCCCCTTAGTATGGAGGGTTTTGGCTTGTTTGAAATATCTATCTACCAAAGCCAAAGTAAACATTACTCTTTCCCACCTTATTCATTTATACCATCCCAACTTAATGCGTCACGGGGTTTTCACCTTAACTGCAAGGAGTAAGAAAGTTTTTGTTATCCCTGAAGATGACAAAGATCATGGGTGGTATCTTCGTTACATTGTTATTCGTACATTGGATATGCTGGGTGAATCAAACATTCCCTTCCCTGAGAAGTGGAACTTTGAACGTAAGTTTCTCTTTACTTTACCGTACCTATTTTTAGAGATTTTGATTTTTTCTAATCTCGCCCCTTTTTGGTTTTTTTTAGCAACCATGGGAGATGTGGAAGCTATTCCCAACTTCCGTGTTTGGGTAGATTCGATTTTAAAAATTGCTCCTAAAGAAGATAGACCTTGGAAGTCTATTTCTTCTTTACATGGTTGGAGAGTGAAAACACACAGCATACATCTATTTACATATACGTTTTCTATATACATATGATAATCCCCTTTCTTTTCAATATTAAGTTTATATCCTTCTTTTTATCAGGATTTGGTATAAAATGAAATGGCGGCTAATGTAGCTTTGCGTATGCGCACTTCTGCCAGTGCCTTCCTTGATTTGGACAAGGCTGAAGCCTTGATAGCAAAGAGAAAAGCTATGGTAGTAGATACGGAGAATGAGGAAGAAGGCAGTACCTCGTTGATATATAGACGTAGAGATAAGAGACGCATCATTATTGAGGATGAAACTGATGATACTCCTGCTCGTACCCCTCCTGCTCGTACCTCCACTACCGAGCCTGTTTTAATCCATTATGATGAAGAACCACCTAGAGACACTAGTGAATCCATTCACCATCTCTTTGTTGGTGGTTTTGAAAGTTGGGAGCTCAGCCTGTTTTAAATGAAATTCATTTGTCTACCTCTGTTCCCATCTCTCCGATTCCTTTTGTTCCTTCTCCAACCGTGAGTGTTTCTTTTCCTGTGATGGCCTCTTTTGCTCCTTCACCTACTTCGAATGTTCTTACTTCCATTCCTTTATTAGCTCTCATGCCTATTCCTTCCGCTCCTGCTTTTACTTCTGCAGCTCCTGCTATTTTCACCTCTTCTACTACTCCTCCTTCCACTGTCCCTTCCCCTTCTGTCGCACATTCAGACACAGGCCCCAATAACAGAGGTATAGCTATGATAAAAGTTACAATTGAAGTACCTGCTACGCATATCCTTTTGAGGAAGACTGGTGGAGTTGATGTTTCGCTCGAGCCTCTCATTAGAGATGTGGAGAGGACGAAGATGCAAAGCCACAACTGTTATACTTTGATGAATGACACAGTTCATTCGACACTAAAGGTAATTTCCATTAACTTGACTATTTGCTCTTCCTTGATTTTAAGTTCTTATTTATGTGCATTATATTCCTAGGCTAACCAGATTGGAATCGAGCTGATGGGAAGGAACTGTACTTTGGAAAAGAAAGCTCGTGATTCTGCAAAGGCCGTTTGTGATGTTAAAAGAATAGTTGAGGGAGCACAGTTTGAGGCTCAAAATGGGAAGGAGTAATTTGAAAGTTCTCTATAGAGCATAGAAGAGTTGCAAGCTAGTAAAACTCAATTGGAGCAACAAAATCGTGCTTTATCCACAGACCTATGGATTGCCAAGGCTTGCACAAACCAGATAAAAAGGGATAAAGAGATTTTAAAGATCTCATTGTCAAAAGCCAATGAAGAAATTAAAGAGCTCAAAGCACTTATGGAGAAAAAAGAAGAATATGCTAAGGAGTTAGTGCAGAGCTTGAACCAGACTTGAGCTGATTTAAATGTTTCTTTAGATAGAGTTCATGTCTTGGAGAGTTCTCATGCTAGTCTTGAGACTTCCCTTGATTCCCATCTAGCTGAGCAAGCGATAATGAAAAATGACCTTGCTATGTGGGAAAGCGATTATGAAAACTTGGTGAAGGAGTACAATTATCTTACGAAGAACTTTAATTATGAGATTAATTGGGCTTTTCTGAAGTCTTGTCGTGGTGCTTTGCTGGAAGCTTCTCAAGAAAATTTCAACTTGCAATCTGAGATAGCCAAAGTTTTAGACGCGATTGAAAAGAATAGCCAACCTTTTGACACTCATTCTACAAAACTAGTAATTGATATTTCTTATCTACTACTTGAAACTCCTAGGATAGAAGAGCCTTTGAATTATAAAGCAGTTGTTGAAACAACTGAAGTTGTGATTTGAATGACCGAGGGTGAAACGTCTTTAACACAGTCTATGAGAACTGAAGTTCCTGTGACTACCTCTTCTCACGATGATGTAAATACATCAAGCTCAGCTAAAACTGCTCCTATTGTTGCTCCCTTAGAAGTTGTTATCGAGCATGGTGAGGCTAAAACTTCTGATGATCAAATCTCTTCAGTAACCAGCTAAAAGTGTTTCAGACCTTAGCTCTATTTTTTATGATTGATGATGTAATCCCTTGGTAATTTTAAGGGATCTTTTTGGTGAAGTCCTCAGTTTCCTTAATGGGAAATTTCTTTAAAGACAATTGTATTCTAATGACTAAGTTTTTTCCTTAGTCTTTTATATGAAGAAGTTTGACTAATACTTCTTTATGTTTCATTCTTGTCTATTTACTCTATTCTAGACTTAATAGAATAGTTTTCTACTTACCATATTCTTGCCTATTTTTCTTTTTAGGACTTAGAGAATATGTTGGCATTTTTATCTTTTTAGAAAATGCTTTATGATTCTTCTCATGGATTATCATCATGATTAAAGAGGGTCCGTTTATTCATCGACACTTAATGAAGAAGACGTCTTAACTTCATAATGGTGTTATAATACGATGAAAGGGATAGGAACATACATGTTTTGTATGAAAAAACCTTTGACAAGTTTTTATTCATGAACTTTGACAATTTTTTTGAGTATTATATGTATTGAAGTACATCTACAACTTTTTCGTAACTGTTTTCTTTTAACAGATTTTTAAAATAAATAAGTTTTTTCATAACCTATTTTTAATACATAGTGATGACCTTATCTTTACATAATAGGAAGGGTTTGAGAGGTGACTCCTTGCTTGATACTTGACTTCGTGTAGCTTGATTTGATACTAAATCTTGTTCGCTCGTATCTATTCTCCTACACATACTCGTGTGTATATAGTACAGTCCCCCAAGTGTTTGAGCGGTGAAGTATGAAGCCTCGAGCACTTGTGTGGTTTCTCCCAATTTGGTCCTTTTACTGAAATATAAAAATATATGGGACTGGGAGATGCGATTATGGATGAAAACTGCCTAACTCGTGTGTATTTCAATCAGATTAATGTAACCCTGGGCTGGGAAATTAAGAGTATTCCATATTGCCGAACAGGCCATGACTCATCATTTGGCACGAGTAAGGGTTTTTGCCTAGCATCTAAAATCATTAGAAAAATATTAACAATTCAAATAAAAAAAATTCTAACACGGCGATACCTAACAATGGGTACTTCCTTAGAAGTAATATGTATTTCAATTAATGACATTCAATTGTGAAGGTAAAACCTTGCCATCCATTGTTTCCAACTAGTATACTCCTTTCCCCTCAATTTCACAAACTCTATAAGGTCCTTCCCACGTTGGACTTAGCTTTCCTAAATTAGCTGTCTTTGTAGATTGGAATACTTTTTTTAGCACGAGTCCCCAATTTTAAAGAACCTGAGACATGCCTTCCTATTGTAATATCACCCAATTACTTGCTTTTGAGCTTCCATCCTTATTAACCCATCTTCTCTTCTCCCTTCGAGTAGATCAAGATTTACCCGTAACTCTTCCCTGTTCGAGTCTTCCTTTGCTTGAACAAGACGTGTACTAGGTTCACCTATCTCAACCGATATTAAAGCTTCCGCACCATAAACAATTGAAAATGGTGTTTCCTCCTTACTTGTTTTTGCCGTTGTTCGATATCCCCATAATAACCCTGGTAATACTTTAGGCCAATTACCTTTTCAGTCTTTTAACATTTTCTTTTAGTTGTTGATGATTACTTTGTTTGTAGATTCTGCTTGTTCATTACCCAGTGGATGATATGGTGTTAATGTAATTTTTTTGATTTGCCAACTTTGAAAGAATTTTGTGACTTGTGCTCCTATAAACTGTGGTCCATTATCGCACATGATCTCGTTTGGTACCCCAAAGCGGCAAATTATATATTTCTCCAAATGAAGTCCTTAAATTCTTTCTCTCGCACTTGTTTAAACGCCCCTGCTTCTACCCATTTAGTAAAATAATCAGTAAGCACAAGTAGAATATTTATCTGACCTTTTGCCTGTGGTAATGGACCTGCGACATCCATTCCCCATTTCATGAAGGGCCACAGATCTATGACAGGATGTAATATCTCAGCTGCTCTATGCATGTTATTGCCATACCTCTGATATTAATCACACTTAGATACGAAGTCATTTGCTTCTTCTTCAATTTTTGGCCAATAATATCGTGCTGGAATCAATGTCTTTATGAGTAACCTCCTGCATGATTTCCACAATGCCCATCGTGTATTTCTCTCATCACATATTCTGTTTGAGAAGGACCGAGACACCTGGCTAATGGTCCACCAAACATTTTTCGATAAAGGTTCCCTTGATATAGGCAATAACGAGCAGCTTTCTTTCGAAGTGCATGAGCCTTTATTTTATCCTCAGGTACGGTTCCATGCTGCCAAAAAGTTACAATTTCCTTTCGCCAATCCCAAGTTAAGTGATTAAAGTTAACCTCATTTTTATCAGACTCAAGAACAAAATGGAATAAATTTATGATTGATGCATTTTCATCTTTCCCTATATCTGCTGTAGACGCAAGATTAGCCAAAACATCTACTTATACGTTATCTTTTTTTGGGATTCGTATTACCTTCCAAGTGTGGAACTTTCTTATCAGTTCTCGTACCTTTTCAATATACGATTGCATTCAAGTTTCCCTAGCCACGTAAGTCCCCATCATTTGATTTACTATGAGCTGTGAGTCACTTTTGATTATGATTTGCATGATACCAAGTTCCAATTCAAATTCTAAACCTGCAATCACAGCTTTATACTCTCCTTCATTATTAGTTACAGGGTGACATTTATAGCTTGTCTAATTGTTTCACCCATAGGTGGTATAAGAAAAATTCATAAGAATTCCCCCTTTACATTAGATGAACCATAAGTAAATAACGTCCAAGTCCCCGGATTAGCACCATTAAAAACTTGTAACTCTTTTTCTGCTTCTAAATGCATTCCTTCACTAAAATAAGCTACGAAATCAGAGAGTACTTGGGATTTGATAGACGTTCGAGGTTGGTAAATTATTTCATATTCACTCAATTTTATAGCCCATTTTGCTAATCTTCCTGATAGTTCATGTTTATGAAAAATATTTAGCAATGGAAAAGCAGTAACAACAAAAATAGAGTGACACTTAAAATAGGGCCGTAATTTTCTAGATGCCATGATGAGAGCTAATGGTAACTTTTCTAGTTGCGGATACCTTGCCTCAACATCTAGTAGAGTTTTTACATAATGAATAGGAGATTGATTACCTTGGTCCTCACGGACTAAAACAGCACTTACCGCTACTTCAGAAACTGTGAAATAAATGAGTATCTTTTCACCTTCCTTACATTTTGCCAATAGAGGAGTATTTGACAAGTAAGCTTTCAAATTTTTAAGGGCTTGTTGGCAATATTCTTTCAACTCAAAATAATCTTGCTTTTTGAGCGCAGAGAAAAATGTAAAGCACTTTTATGATGATTTGGAAATAAATCTCCCTAGCGCCGCGATTCTTCCTGTTAATCTTTGAACCTCCTTTTTATAGTAAGGACATCAGGTATTTCTTCAAATTCTTTAATATGAGAAGGATTTACCTCAGTGCCACGGTTAGAAACAAGAAAACCTAAAAATTTACCTGAAACAACTCCAAATGCACATTTTCAGGTTGAGTTTCATATTGAATTTTCGCAAAATTTCAAAGGTAATAGTTAAATGAGAGATATGATCATGAGAATGCTGGGTTTTGACGAGCGTAATGTCTATATATACATCCATAGTTTTTCCTACATGTTCTTGAAACATTTTGCGTACTAACCTTTGATAGGTTGCTCCAACATTTTTTAGACCAAAGGGCATTACTTTGTAACAGTAAGTCCCTTGGTCTGTGATGAAATAAGTCTTTTCCTCGTCACTAGGGTCCATTTTAATTTGGTTGTACCCTGAATATGCATCTAAAAAGCTCAAAATTTCATGACATGCAGTCACATCAACTAATTAACCTATATGGGATAAAGGAAAAGAATATTTTTCGGAAGCTTTGTATAGATCGGTCTAATCTACACAAACTCACCACTTACCGTTCTTCTTAGGTACGACCACCGTGTTAGCTAACCAATCAGGGTATTTTACCTCGCGAATTGACCCAATGTTTAACAACTTTTGGACCTCATGTTGGATAACTTGATTTTTGAAAGCCCCTTTCTTTATTTTCTTTTGTTTGATTGGAATAAAGGATGGGTATTTATTGAGTTTATGAGTCATCACATCCGGTGGAATACCTTTCATATCAGCATGGGACCAGGAAAAATTGTCCATGGTAGCTTTTAAAAATTCAATTAACATACCTTGCGTATTGATAACCGTGAATTATACATGACTTATGCCCCTTCTTACCTTAGCTTTTTGCATAATTGGCCTTTGATTAGTCCTGAGTTACTTACATGTTGTGCTTGATTGGAGGTCTAAGCGACAAGATGATTCAAATCACAAATCGGCTCAAGAAGGAGTGAAACCTGCCAAGTGACAAGAAGATGAAAAAAAGTGGGAATTAAGAACCTGCACGGACCATACTGTTTTGGTGTGCGGCCGCATAGGAATGATCAGAGACATATTAAACTACCCTGCCTCCTGCGCAGTCCACCTGTTTCTGGATGAGGCCGCATGGAAAGAGTTTAGAGAGATGACATTTTCAGGGAAAACCCACACGGACCGCATCCATTATTATGCCGTATGCATTGATGAAGATTCAGAGGCTAGGATTCAAGGTACAAGATCCATGCGGCCACGCACAAAAAGCAGGCGATCTACGTGGGCACAAGATAAGAGAAGAAACACTTTGCCAATTCCTCTTGTGCGGCCGCACATCACTTTCATGTTGTCCGCTTGATCTAAACTACGCGGCCGCAATGCATTTCCATGCGGTCTGCTTGCCAAGACCTACGTGGCCCGGATGCATTTTGAGGCGGTCCGCATCTCTTATCCAGAGGAAAATGAAGTGAAGACACCATGTCCTATGCGGTCGCACGCCATTTCTGTGCGGTCCGCACCAGACCCTCAGGGGTATTTTGTTGAAACACGTTCTCAAGTTGCTAAAACTAAACGTGTATTCATCTTTGTAGGTTTTGATAAATGACAAACCCGCGCGCATGGAACATTGACATATGCCGAAGTCCAAGCACAAGAGAAACAAAGAACAAGATCAAGTAAAGCAACAAAGTTATACAATGAGTCGTTTTATATTGTGATCTTGATCCAACAATAGATTAAAGACTTGGCTTCTCTCATAAAATCATTTTTATCAAACCATGCATCTTTGATTTAAAACAAAATGATTTTCAAACATCTTCTTTTTTGCCAAAATGATTTTTAAACATGTCTTTCAAATCTGGGCAAAAATAATCGATTATGTTTTTCTAATAATCGATTATGTTAAGACAATGTAAACCGGAATTTGCAAAACAGCAAAATAATCGATTATGTCTTTTCTGATAATCGATTATGTTAAGACAGTGTAAACCAGAATTTGCAAAACAGCAAAATAATTGATTATGTCTTTTCTGATAATCGATTATGTTAAGACAGTGTATAACCGGAATTTTCAAAACAGCAAAATAATCGATTATGTCTTTTAGGTAATCGATTATGTTAAGACCGTTGCCAAAGTATTTTTAAACGCTGAAATATAATCGATTATGCACAAGGCAATAATCGATTATGCTAGCATAAAATCAGCGTCTGATTTTTAAACGTTATCAGGTAATTGATTATGCGATTTGAATAATCGATTATTCTGCTTAAAATCTGCATATGATTTTTGAACGATTTGCAGATAATCAATTATGCAAATCAGATAATCGATTATCCTAGCACAAAATCAGCAATTAGTGATTGGCAATTAAGCAACGGTCTTGGTGACTTTGAGGACTATAAATACACCTCAAAATCACTCTTTTAAGCACAACAACTGATTACATTCTTGCTTAAGCTTACATACTCTAATATCAATCATTTTATATTCATTTCATAGTTTTTGAGAGCCAAACTTTTGACGAAGTTGTTGTGTTCTTGAGCATACTTGTTTACTCATATCTACTCTTCAAGAGAGTTCTGTTTAATACTTGTTTACTCATATCTACTCTTCAAGAGAGTTCTGTTTAAGTGAGTGCTAAGTGTTTGCATACACTTGAAGGGAAGTTCTAATCCCTTGTTGTAAGAAGGAAAGGTTAGTTCCTTGACTTGAAGTCTTGAGGTGAGGTATCCTCGAGCAGGTTGAAGTCTTGTAGAGTGTATATCTACAAGCAAGTGTAACGGTTTGATAGGCACCCGTAAGCTTAACGGAGTTAGTGTAAAACTCAACAGAGTCTCTCGGGGACTGGACTAACCACACGTTGTGGTGAACCAGTATAAATTCGGTGTGTTCTCTCCTTACTACTTTAATTACTGCACTTACTTTATTCCTGCAATTTTAATTCCTGCAAATATACCTTGATTTTTATTAAGACGCTATTCACCCCCCCCCCCTCTAGCGTTAAGCGTATATTCTAACAATTGGTATCAGAGCCTAACTCTCTGAAAGACTTAACAGTTTGAGAGAAACAATCCATGGCTTCTACTCGTAACTTTTATGCAGGACTAGGTGAAGGACAATGCTTCACAAGGCCACCACTATTCGATGGCACAAACTATTATTATTGGAAGGAAAGGATGAGAATATTTATCCAATCAAATAATTTTCTACTGTGAGTGGAGAGCAAATTCCAACCAAAAAGGTAGAAAATGAAATGGTGCCAAAATCGGAAGATGAGTATGATGTAGACGATATTAGAAAGGTGGAGAACAACGCAAAAGCCATCAACATGATGTACTGTGCTGTAAATCCTGATGATTATCGGAAAATCTCATGTTGCACCACGGCTAAGCAAATATGGGATAAATTGGAAATTACCTACGAAGGTACGGACCAGGTAAGAGAAGCTAAAATAGATTTTCTAACCATGAATATGAACTTTTTCATATGAAGGAAAACGAGAAGATAGATGATATGTTCGAACGATTTTCAAAAATCGTTAATGATCTTCATGCTCTTAAGAAGACTTTCACGGATAGGGAACTTGTCCGTAAAATTCTTCGAAGTCTCACTCCGGAATGGCGTTCCAAAGCCGACGCTATTCAAGAGTTAATCGGCATTACAAATGTCACAATCGACGGGCTTAGAGGTAATCTCAAAACCTATGAATCTACTATTCTTAACCCTCCTTTGGATGATAAAAGGAAACGAAGAATCGCCCTTAAAGCAAGCACGGCTCAACCTCAAAATGATGAGGACTCGTTATTAAGAAATTTCACAAGTTCATGCAAAAGAAGTATGAACGAAAAGGTAAGCAACAAGGAGACCAATTAAAGTGCTATGGATGCGGAGAAATCGGGCATATCAAATCAAATTGTCCAAATACCAAAAAGGAGAAGAAACCGTCAAGAAACAAAGAGCATACATCTCTTGGGGAGGCGACTCCGGAGACGAATCAAGTGATGGAGAAGGAAACGAGACCGCAAACATGTGTCTTATGGCACATGAAGAAACTCAAATTGAGGTATGTACTACCTCTAAGAACTATTTCACTTTAGAAGAAATGCAAGATGCATTTGATGAGTTGTATAAAGAGTTTATTAGCGCTTCTAAATCTATAAAGGATTTAAGAAAACAAATTTCTTCAAAAGAAAAGGATTTTGAAAAACTAACTCTTGAAAATGAGAAATTAAAAGAAGAAAACAAGTTTTATGGCAAAAGAAGCGCCGATAAACCTGAAAGCTCAAATAAGGATTGTACTTCTTGCAAATCTCTAAAGGAAGAAGTAGAAAGTCTTAGAAGCACTTTGCACAAATTCAATTCTTCACACAAAAATCTCAATGAAGTGCTTGTAAATTTGAAATCCACTAAGCACGGTATAGGCTTTAAACACGAGCCAAAAGAAAAAGTTGAGTCCATTCCTAAACCACCTAAGACTCAACTTAGGCAAAACAAAATAAATGTCAACACTCAACCTAGAAATTTTAACCCTAGAATTGCAAGTCATCCTAGAACAAATGCTAGAAGAAATATTGGCATGTATAGACCACCTAGACAAGATTTTCGAAAACTACATCAAAACTATATTCCTAAAAATAGAGTGAATAATTTTAGACCCCCAAATTATTATCATCCTAGAAGAATGCACAATCCAAATGTCATTTGTCACTATTGAAATAAAATTGGACATATTGCTCCCGCATGCTTCACTAGACATACACATTTCACTGCAGGTCAATCACACCACTATTTTGCACCTCACACACAAGGACCCAAAATGGCTTGGGTACCAAAATCTCATTAATTTGTTTTGTAGGTGTGTTTGAACGGATCAAGTGTACTTTGGTACCTTGATAGTAGATGCTCCAAACATATGACCGGAGGTGCATCAAAATTCCTTCAACTAAAACCCACGGAAGGAGGAAATGTTATTTTTGGAGACAATAACAAAGGAAAAATTATCGGCATTGGCTCGGTCGGTAAGGACGAATCTTCCTCCATTAAGCATATTTTTCTAGTTAAAGGTCATAAACATAATCTCTTGAGCATAAGTCAATTATGTGACAAGGGAAATCTTGTATTGTTTGACTCCGAAGAATGCTTAGTTATCCGTCGTAGTGATTTTAAAGTTATTCTTCGTGGTATTAGAATGGATAATATCTATATGGTTGATCTTGAATATTCTTCATCAAGTTTTGTGAATTGTCTCTTGAGTAAAGAAGACGACATGTGGTTATGGCATCGTAGAATAGCTCATGTAAATATGAATCTTTTAAACAAACTAGTTTCACAAGATTTAGTAATTGGTCTTCCAAACATGAAATTTGAAAAAGATTCTATTTGTGATTCATGTCAAAAAGGGAAACAAATAAAAGCCTCTTTTAAATCCAAAAATGTTGTTTCAACCACTAGACCTTTACAACTTCTTCACATGGATCTTTTTGGACCATCTCGTGTTGAAAGTCTTAGTGGAAATCTTTATGCTTTTGTAATTGTTGATGACTACTCTAGATTCACATGGACGTTATTTCTTGCTCATAAAAGTGATGCCTTTCAAACTTTTACAAGTTTTCTTAAACGTGTTCAAAATGAAAAGAACACAACCATCACTTCCATAAGAAGTGATCATGGGGGAGAGTTCGATCACAATCTCTTCGCGGATTTTTGTGACGAACTCGGTATTGAACATACCTTTTCGGCTCCACGTACACCACAACAAAATGGAGTGGTGGAACATAAAAATTGATGTCTCGAAGAGATGGCTAGAATCATGCTCGATGAGGCTAAGATTTCCAAAAAGTTTTGGGCGGATGCCGTGAGTACCGCAAGCTATGTTTTAAACAGAGCTGTCATAAGACCGATACTTATAAAAACTCCCTATGAACTCTATAAGGGAAGGAAACCAAATCTTTCCCATCTTAGAGTCTTCGGTTGTAAATGTTTTATTCACAACAGCGGAAAAGATAACTTGGGAAAATTTGACGCGAAATCTGATGAAGGAATTTTTCTTGGTTACTCATCGAGTAGCAAAGCATATAGAGTTTTCAATAATCGAACCAAAACTGTTGAGGAATCTCCTCATGTAGTATTTTGTGAAAATGATGCTTGCTTGGCGAGAAAGGATTCTTGTGTTGATCTTGCAGATGCCTTAAACAAAATCAATCTTCAAGACGAGGTGCAAAAGGAGAATCCAAAGGAAGTTCAAAATGAAGTCATGGAACAACCTTCGGAAAAAGTACCACCACAAGAAGAAGAATCGATGATGCCTAAGGCTTGGAGGACGTCTAAAGACCATCCTCTTGACAAGGTAATTGGCAACATCGAGAAAGGGGTAAGTACTCGAAACCTTCTTAAAGACACTGTAGGGCATATGGGTTTTGTTTCTCAAATAGAACCTAAAACCATTTCCGAAGCAATTGGGGATGAGCATTGGACCTTGGCAATGCAAGAGGAGCTTAACCAATTCAAACGTAATGATGTTTGGGAATTGGTGCCAAGACCCGATAGTCACACCATTATTGGTACGAAATGGGGTTTTCGAAACAAATTAGATGAAAATGGTATAATCACTAGAAACAAAGCTAGGCTTGTTGCTAAGGGTTATAATCAAGAAGAAGGAATTGATTATGAAGAAACCTATGCACCTGTAGCACGGCTTGAAGCCATTCGTTTATTACTTGCTTTTTCATCATCTATGAATTTCAAATTATTTCAAATGGATGTCAAGAGTGCCTTCCTCAATGGGTTTATTCAAGAGGAAGTGTACGTTGAACAACCCCCGGGCTTTGAAGACTTTAAATCTCCCGATCACGTCTTCAAGCTTAAGAAAGCGCAATATGGACTTAAACAAGCTCCTCGGGTTTGGTACGAGCGCTTAAGCAAATTTCTTTTGGACAATGAGTTCGAAAGGAGGAAAGTTGACACTACACTGTTTATCAAAAATAAAAACAATGACATTCTATTAGTTCAAATTTATGTCGATGATATTATTTTTGGTGCTACTACTGATTTTTTATGCGAGGAATTCTCTAAGTTAATGACTAGCGAAATCGAAATGTCAATGATGGGTGAGCTAAACTTCTTCTTGGGGTTGCAAGTGAAACAAATGAAAGAAGGAACTTTCATTTGTCAATCTAAGTATTGCAAGGAGTTGCTAAATCGTTTTGAAATGAGCAACGCCAAAGCAATGGCCACTCCAATGAGTACATCCGACCATCTTGACAAGGATGAGAAAGGTAAAGAAGTAGACACCAAGAAATACCGATGTATGATCGGATCCCTTGTTTATCTTACTGCAAGTAGACCGGACATCATGTTTAGCGTGTGTTTATGCGCTCGATATCAATCATGTCCGAAGGAGTCGCACCTAACTGCGGTAAAACGGATAATGAAGTATCTTGTTGGAACTATAAATGTGGGACTATGGTATCCCAAAGGTTCTTCATGCCAACTTGTTGGCTATTGCGATTCCGATTTTGCGGGTTGCAAATTGGACCGCAAGAGCACTAGTGGCACTTGCCATTTGCTCGGTAGCTCTCTAGTTTCTTTGTTTAGCAAGAAACAAGTAATTGTTGCGTTATCCACAACCGAGGCTGAATATGTAGCCGCGGGGAGTTGTTGTGCTCAAATCCTTTGGATGAAACAACAACTCTCGGATTATGGTCTTAGTATCAATCATATCCCTCTTCGATGTGATAATACTAGCGCCATAAGCTTGACGAAGAACCCTGTTCTTCACTCAAGAACGAAACACATAGAAATTAGGCACCACTTCATAAGAGATCACGTTCTCAAAGGTGATGTCGAAATTGAGTTTGTTGAAACCAAATATCAATTGGCCGACATCTTCACAAAGCCTTTAGAGAAAGAGTCCTTTTTCCGAATTCGTAGTGAACATGGATTCTTGACTCCACGATGATCTAATACATGCATTGCATTTTTCTTTTAACAATTACTAACTTGAGCGTCAGAGGCGCCTAACTCTTTTTTGCAGGTATCACCCCAAAGACAGGGGAATTCTCGGGCACTGGTGATAAATAATCAATTTTTCTTAGTCAATAATCGATTATTACTCCTTTATGTTTTCCCATTATTCTACTGGAAAATAAACTAATCGATTATCAGAATACTAGAATCGATTATCTAACATTTTGATTTTGCAGGAATCTGGCAATCATGTTTAATAATCGATTATCCACATCACTAATCGATTATTGAAAGTTCAGTTTTACAAGTGTTAATAAAGTAATCGATTGTTAAAAACTGAATAATCGATTTCCTCTTACCGTCTCGGTTTTTCATCACACTGCCTAAGAATAATCGATTATCTCCATATCAAAATCGATTATTCCCCAAGTCCGTATAACACACTGTGCAGCAATAATCGATTACCAAAGTTCAGTAATCGATTACCAACGGTCAGCTCATCAAAATTGTTACCGTTTTTGACCGTTTGGCTTAATAAATCTGTAGCTTTTTGTTCAAAAAATACCTCACTTCTTCAATTCTATAAATAGGTGTTTTCATCCTTCAAATTTCTCGCTCGAACTTCACTCTTAGCTTCAAACAATCTTCAAAAGCCCTCAAATTTTTGCAATAGCTCTTATTTTTTCATACTAATGGCGAGCAAGCACTCTAATCGCGCTCGTTCCGGCAAACAAATTGCCTCCTCTTCCGTCGCTCGTCCAATCTCCCACTACTATAAAGACAGATCCTTCTTACGTTTCGACACTGAACCCGAACTTCTTCGATTCCTCGAAAAATTTGAGAGTCGAGAAATCCTTCCGCCTCGCTTCTCCACTGATCGATTTCTTAGCCACAGCGCCCCTCCATACACAGCAAATATCCACATACAAAGCCAACTCCTTGAATTCATATATCTTCAATCCCCTTACATTCACCCTGCTCTAATTCGTGCCTTCTATTCCAATCTCGGGAAGGACGAAGATGGTGACCTAGTCTCAAACATCAATGGAGTTCCAATTCTTTTAGATGAGGAACACATGCAACTCCTCACAAAACTTCCACGAAATAGGGTAGATATTTCATTTTACACTAGAGAAGAAGGTGCTTTATTTGATGAACAACTTCTTTTCAACCAAATTGGTATTGGCGAATTTTTTGCTAGTCTGGAGCATCGTCGCCCAACCATTACGAACATGCTCCCGGAATATCGCCTAATATTTTATTTCATAACCCGAGTTCTTAAACCACGCAAATTCAATCATACGACTCTCTCTCATGAGGATTCAAAACTCATGCACGCAATTATTACCGGGGCTCGCATCAATTGGTGCCAGTTCGTCATGACTCACATGTATGATGCAATTGGGGACGATAAGCCACTCCCCTATGCTTTTGTCATAATGGCTCTTTTAGGTATCGACACCTCCGTCGGTCCTCACAAAAAGGCAATAAAGCATTGGGAAATTCAAGAATCTTCGTCTCCCTATATCGGTGAACATCCGGCTCGTCCTCCAACTCAAAGACGTCGTCCTCAGGCTCCGTCCGATGCTACCCGCCAAACCATTTCTGAGCAACTTGCCTCCTTTTCCACATCCATATCTCGTATTGATAGGAATGTCACCCGATTATCCCACGAGCTTCATGGATATTTTGACCACGTCCGCTATCCCTATGCCCAAGTTGTCCTTCCGGAAGAAGTGCCGGATGCCGAGGCGGATGTTAATGTTGACAATGAATAATATTTTTTTTGTATCGGTTGAATAATATTTTGTCTCTTTTTCTTGCCTTATTATGTATTTTCAATATTGTTTCCTCAATAAAAGTTTATCATTTTTTTGCTAATGTCAAAAGGGGGAAGAATAAGGGCTATGCACACTAATACATATTGGCACAAATTAAGGTGGAATTCATAAATTGAGGGGGAACTCATTCATAAACTTATATTCTTGTCTTGGATTTTCATTATCAGTTATTTAATATGCATATCCCAATATTGGTTTGCCATTATCAAAAAGGGGGAAATTGTTGAAACACGTTCTCAAGTTGCTAAAACTAAACGTGTGTTCATCTTTGTAGGTTTTGATAAATGACAAACCGGCGCGCATGGAACATTGACATATGCCGAAGTCCAAGCACAAGAGAAACAAATAACAAGATCAAGTAAAGCAACAAAGTTATACAATGAGTCATTTTATATTGTGATCTTGATCCGACAATAGATTCAAGACTTGGCTTCTCTCGTAAAATCATTTTCATCAAACCATGCATCTTTGATTTAAAACAAAATGATTTTCAAACATCTTCATTTTAGCCAAAATGATATTTAAACATGTCTTTCAAATCTGGGCAAAAATAATCGATTATGTTTTTCTAATAATCGATTATGTTAAGACAGTGTAAACCGGAATTTGCAAAACAGCAAAATAATCGATTATGTCTTTTCTGATAATCGATTATGTTAAGACAGTGTAGACCGGAATTTGCAAAACAGCAAAATAATCGATTATGTCTTTTCTGATAATCGATTATGTTAAGACAGTGTATAACCAGAATTTTCAAAACAGCAAAATAATAGATTATGTCTTTTAGGTAATCGATTATGTTAAGACCGTTGCCAAAGTATTTTTAAACGCTGAAAGATAATCGATTATGCACAAGGCAATTATCGATTATGCTAGCATAAAATCAGCGTCTAATTATTAAACATTATCAGGTAATCGATTATGCGATTTGAATAATCGATTACTCTGCTTAAAATCTGCATATGATTTTTGAACGATTTGCAGATAATCAATTATGCAAATCAGATAATCGATTATCCTAGCACAAAATCAGCAATTAGTGATTGGCAATTAAGCAACGGTCTTGGTGACTTTGAGGACTATAAATACACCTCAAAATCACTCTTTTAAGCACAACAACTGATTACATTCTTGCTTAAGCTTACATACTCTAATATCAATCATTTTATATTCATTTCATAGTTTTTGAGAGCCAAACTCTTGACGAAGTTGTTGTGTTCTGGAGCATACTTGTTTACTCATATCTACTCTTCAAGAGAGTTCTGTTTAATACTTGTTTACTCATATCTACTCTTCAAGAGAGTTCTGTTTAAGTGAGTGCTAAGTGTTTGCATACACTTGAAGGGAAGTTCTAATCCCTTGTTGTAAGAAGGAAACGTTAGTTCCTTGACTTGAAGTCTTGAGGTGAGGTATCCTTGAGCAGGTTGAAGTCTTGTAGAGTGTATATCTACAAGCAAGTGTAACGGTTTGATAGGCACCCGTAAGCTTAACGGAGTTAGTGTAAAACTCGAGAGAGTCTCTCGGGGACTGGACTAACCACACGTTGTGGTGAACCAGTATAAATTCGGTGTGTTCTCTCCTTACTACTTTAATTACTGCACTTACTTTATTCCTGCAATTTTAATTCCGCAAATTTACCTTGATTTTTATTAAGACGCTATTCACCCCCCCCCCCAGCGTTAAGCGTATATTCTAACATATTTTTGTCCAGTTTTATGAGTAGTATTAATAGCACACTTTACTGTTTTAGGTTAAGTTTTGATGTTTTGAACAGCAGCTGCGCTCGTGATCTTTTATATTAGCCTATTTAGGCAACATACTATTGTAATTAGAGTGGATTCGAGTAGATTTAGCATATAGTTAATGATTATGTTCATCTCTTCAATTATCTTTGCTTTTTCTACTTCTTCCATGTCTAACTAAACCCATTAGCTAGGGTTGTGGCTCAACCCTAGTGTGGGTAATTAATGGGTATCTTTGCCTAATACTTGGATGTTGTTCGGTGTTTGGAATTAGGTTTGTGTGAATATTTTCACTTTGATTTGGTGGTTGCAAACATTAAGTCAAGCTTCACAGGTCTTGACTCTTCTTAATAAAGAGAGTGTATTTCCTCACATTCAACCCAACAAGGATTTGGGATGGACCCATGAGAATGGTAGTCCCAAGTAACGGGCTAAACCTCGAGGGAGTAATTACCCTACGTGAACCTTGTGTTTCTTGGGCAAATTGGCCTACCTAATTGGTGTCGAGAGAGTAAATTGGGAAAAATCAATCTCTCTACTGAGAGGTGTAAGAGCGAGTGATAAAAGTGCAACGGTTATCCATCTTCCCCATAATTAGCATCCTTGTGTTAAAATTCTATTATCATTGATTATCCTCGTAGGTGAGTGGCACAACCCTAGTGCATCTATAGCAATGGTGAAAGAGTGCCCAACAACGATATGAATGACGTGATGATCCGATAAACGTTCTATCGGGGTATAAATACAACAAACAAATGCATTTTTAATCAATTGTCCGGTGGTAATTTTATGAAGCTTCCATACAACAAAGCTTGTGATGTTATTGACGAAATGGCTGACACTTCTTCGACATGGCAAAGCCAGGCTAATGTCACTCAAAGTGATCCCAAAGTTATACACTTGCATAAGGAGTTGCATGATTACGGTCAAGCCATCGCCGAACTTATAACAACTATGAACCAATTGGCGAAGGCGCAATTTCAACAAGTTCAAAATCCGCGCCAAGTCAATGACATGGAGGGAGTGAGTATGCTAAAAAGAAGGCAAAGAGGGCAACAACAACAACCTCCAGAAAATTTTTGACAACTTTGATGATCGGAATGGTGGTTATTCGAATGAGTGTTATGATGACAAAAGTGAAGAGGTTCAATATGTGAATAATTACCAAATTAATAGAGGTAATCAAGGGAACCAATAATGGCGTCCTCAAGGGAACAATTGGGGAAATCAACA
The DNA here is from genome assembly GCA_034376525.1 of Nicotiana benthamiana. Taxonomy (NCBI): domain Eukaryota; kingdom Viridiplantae; phylum Streptophyta; class Magnoliopsida; order Solanales; family Solanaceae; genus Nicotiana; species Nicotiana benthamiana. The sequence continues at coordinate 47,437,206 of CM067328.1, forward strand.
AAATAGTGGGAATTGGAAAAGCAATAATCATGGAAACAATTGGAATAATCAATGAAATCAAGGCAATTGGGGTGGCAACAAAAGAAATTGGGACAACAATGGCAGGTGGAACAACAATCAGGGAGGAAACCAAGGAAATCGGGGGCAAGGCTTCCAAAGGCACCCAATGTACCAACAACCGAACAACCTACCCCCATTCCAATCTCAATGGTCTAGTTCTTCAAGCAATGATATAGGTAGAATTGAGACTATGTTTGAGAAAATGATGAAGAAGAACAAAGACACGAATGCCCAACTAGCCTCCCATAATACTTCGATCCGAAACTTAGAAGTGCCACTTGGGAAAATCTCTTAACACTCTCCCCAAGGGTGGTCTACCGAGTGATACGGTAGTGAACCCAAAGGGTGGGAACAATAACCATGTGATGGTAGTGGCAACACATAGCAAAGTGGTGGTGAGGTGCAAACCTCTAGGGGTAATCAAGTTGTGAACGATGAGGAGGAATTGCAAGAAGATAATGCTCCATTTGTGGTTGATTATATTGTTGGTACTTGTGTGAGAAACCTCTCGGTTACGTTTGTTTTCGGGAAAGTTGAAATCCAAGTGGAGTGGTTATTTTGAACTGGTTGGTGTTACGTCTTTATGTGCTATTGACCTCAAAAGAAGAATGGTGAAGTGTTCCGGGTAAACGGTCATAGGGTGAAGCACTATTTGGGAAAATTTGATGATAGCCATGCGGTGGCACTTTTTCACTTGAAATGATTATGATGGTAACATAAGTCGTGCCACAACGTTAATCAGGCGCTTCTTGTGAGGCAACCCATATCGTTTCATTTTCTTTGTTTTTCTTTTGTAGAGTAGGATTTTTGAGCTGATAGTTTGTGGAGTGTTGCAGGGATAGGATTAAATCTGTGCAAGGAACAAATGGAAAATGCACAGTCTCTGTCCAGTGCCCATGCGGCCGCACCACCATTCAGTGCGGTCCGCATGGGCTTGATTGACTAAAAGAATTAGCTCAAGGAAGTACCACGCAGCCCCATGGCACATTTATGCGGTCCGCAATGGATTAGGTGAAAATGGCCACTCTCTGATAAAAGTTTCACGTGGCCGCGGACAAAGCCAGGCGGACCACGTGACAATGGCCAGAAAAATTAAGTCTCTGAAGTTTACCCACGCGGCCGCGGACAAAACCAGGCGGATCGCGTGAGAAATGTGCATCAAGTACAAGGTGAAAAAACCCTGCGCGGTCCGCATGCCACTTTTAAGTGGCCGCGCAGGTAGGTGAGTAGAGGGCCATGCGGTGGTCTATAGATAGACGACAAAGGCATCCTTCTACCCTTTTAGCATAATTTCTTCCTGAAGCTATCTCTTTACTGTTCGTCCACGCACTTATGCATTTCATCTCAACCTCTTTATTTCCTGGTAACATTCCAAATTTCTTGTGGATTATTAGTGAATTTCTTAACTATTGTCATTACATTTTGTTAGTTTAACTTCTTAATTTCTATTCTTCCTTGTAAAAATTGATTTGGCTAGTTTCTTTAGTTTCTATTGTTTCTCTTGTTCAAACATGGGCATAAAGTGATAATTCTCAACTTAGTAGGGACAAAACTTAGGATTTTTCATGATGAAGTGTCGACGTAAATGAAAAAATTGCCCTACCCTGCCCGTCTGCCATACGCGGCCACACGACCTTCTTGTGCGGTCCACGTGAGTTTACCTATCTCCTAAGGAACCCTCTGTTGCGCCCGCGTGGTCATTTTGGTGCGATCCGCGTGGTGCCTTGTGCAGCCGCGGTCCAAAATCAGGCAGACCACATGGATGGTCTATCAGAGGCCTTGAATTTTTTGGATTTGTCTTGTGCGGCCGCGGTCAAAAACCAGGCGGACTGCGTAGCTTGAGTTTCAGAGAGTTGAAATTTTTGGTGCTGTCCTGTGCGGATCGCGAACAATTCTTTGGGTTCCGCGACATCCCTGTGCGGCCACGAGCCTTAATAAAATGCGGTCCACGTGACCTGATATGAGCATTGAATGCTGAGGCTATGTTGCCTGTGCGGACCGCATGACCTTTTTGTGCGGTCCGCCTCAGCCTTGTCTGCAACACAAGTTGTTCAATTATTGGATCTTTTAACTGTGCATTTCTTCTGTGCTTTCACTAACAAAGTTAGATGTGACTCTTTTGCAGACAATGCCTCCAAAGAGTAAAATAACAACGTAGTGGTAAGGAAAAACAACCGGCAAGCGGTGGGGCCCCTAAAGTAAACACAGTTTTGAGAGTACTCAAACTCTCCGCCAAGGAAAAAGAGGATATCAGGAGAACTAGAAAGATTATACGGGAGGTAGAGAAGGCTGCCAATCATTCTTCTGGCGGTGAGTATTCCCCTTCCCCGAGTTTGAATCCAGATTCCATATCCTCACGGATGTCCATCGAGGTACCAGTGCTAGTATGATCATCATCTCCTGAGCATGAGCAGAAAATGTTGCCACTTCCACGAGGCTAGTAAACAGAATACTCAGGGAGTCGTCTAATGAGTCCGGGGCTGAGAAAGAAGCTGATGAAGAATATTCCACCTCCCCCAGCATATCATCATAAGGGGAGGCTAACGCTGGTGAGCCACAGATTGGGGGGCTCGAGATAACCAGAAAAAAAGAATTGTAGGAAGACAAATTCGTGAATAAGGTTGCCTTTCACATGTATAGAACATGGTGGCCCAAAAGAAAGCTGATAATCGAGAGGAGATTCATTGTGGCAGATTTTCTCCCTCACAACCCTCACGTACATGCTTAGTTCCATAGGAGAGAGGGTTGGGGCTTCTTTACGGAGAGTGAGGATATGGCCAACGAGCACATGGTGAAGGAATTCTATTGCAACGTCCACCACATGGTAAAGGGTGCAACAACTACGAAGGTAAGGGACAAGGTGATTCTTTTTTATGGGAAAACATTGAATGAATTTTTGTGGTTTGCTGAGCAGGACGAGTCTCAGTATCTGGAGAAACTGGCACTTAAAGAAGAGGTTCGCCCGTGGTTAGTCAGGATTATTTCAGCTTTAGGTACAGTTCCTGAATGGCTAAAGGCACCGGCAAGAATTTTCAGAAACACCCTGAACTTTGAAGCAAAAGGGTGGTTATCATTTGTGTGCGACAGACTCGACCCGTCAAATCATGAAAAATTTGTGCCAATTGAATGTGATGTCCTAGTTGCCTCCACTATGGCCAGTTTCTCGTTAAATGTGGGTAACATAATGCAGAGGGTAATTTCCAAGGTGGGCCATGACACTCAGCAAAACTACCCGTTCCCCAACACCTTCACCATGTACTTCACTGACATGAAAGTGAAGAAAAAGAACTATGATATTGAGGTGCCTCCGGTGGGTTCCAACTCATGGTATGATCAAAAAGGCCCGGACAACCCAAAAGGCTCCAGGAAGGGGCAGGCATCGGCTTCTACTGCAACTAGCCAGTCTGATGAGCCAGGTGCAATTAAGCTTCCATCAAAGCCTACCACTGAGGTATTGCACCCGGGCTCGTCTTCAGCCCTGCCTTCTACTTTTGCGGAGCCGGTAATCCCGGTGTCCAAGACTCATAGATTCAAAGCTCATCAGCAATCTCAGTCTCTTGTTAGTTTGGACAACTAGGTGTCGGCAACAACATCCAAGTTGTCAACATTGACTATGGCTGTTGAGGCTCAAATGGAACCAGTGACGGTTGAGGTCCCTGCTTCGATCGAGGAGACTTTGAAGAAAATCTTTGAAAACCAGGTAGCTATAATGAAGAAGCAGGATCAACTGGAGAAAGCAGTCGGGGAGCACAGCAAGGCACTGAAAGAATTGGCCAAGGAGCACAGAAAAGCTTAGAAAAGATAGAGCCTCAAAGGAGTCCGTGAAAGAGTTGCGGAAAGATGTTGATAGACTCTATGCCTATCAGATACCCCTGGATTTGCTATTTGGGGGTCCTTGTGATGAGGCAGCAGCAGCGCAGCAACAGGTGGAGGTTAGCAACCCCAGAAGGAGATAGTTGATTTCCCAACACCAAAGCAGCAACAGGCTGGGGACCGATCTGAGGTCCCCGCCGGTACAGAGGACACAGGAGCCATTGATAAGCAGAGAGTTGTTGATAAGGCTTAAGGGGCCACTACTATATCCTTTCCCCTATTTTTATGCTTTATTTGATAGTTAGCATTGGGGATAATGCTAGCTTTTATTTCGTGGGGGAGTGGCCCTACTTTTTGATTTGGATGACTGTATATATATATTACTTACTATTTACTTTAAGCAGATTCGTGGTGTAGATGGTTTGTATATAATTTTGAATTCTGAACTCCTTTAGTTCTATATCAATTTCTCCTATGTATATATTCATTTGGTTCTCATTTGAGTTTTCTTGTTATCTTCATTATTTTCGTAAAATTTTTCATTTTAGCGCAAGGTTAGGCTCGTAGCCTCCTTTTTGATTTTGGTTGATGTTTAAATAAGCCTTTGGTTTTCTTAATGCCTCGATTCTTTCCAAGGGTAGCGTGACAATGTTTTTAAGGGTTGAGTCAATTTTGTTCTGTTTCTTTTTGATTTTCAAGCTTTTTGTAGTTAAGAGTACCTCAGGCAAAGTCTCACTTGGGCCTAGAAATTTTGCCTTCGATCTTATGGTCAAAGAAATCAAGTTGTGTTTATGAGGGTTAAAGTCGTAGCCTTGACAGTCTTGTTGGCCAAGCAATCATCATATGGTCGTGTGGGGCGATTGTGTGTTTAAATCCTATCTAAGGTCGTTGTGGTCCTTGACTCCGTCTTTGGCAATCCTTGAGTATATGTATGGTGAGAACTCGAATTGTGAGCCCAAGTGCCGCGCAGATGGTTAGAACTTTCCCCGAATGTTTGTTGAGGCGAAATCGTGGGTGCAACTTGATTTGAGATATAATTGTACGCTATCCTTGATAAAAAGTGTTATCTTGATTTATATCATGGCCTACTAATTTAATGATCCCTAGTTCACCCTTTTGAGCCTAAATCCTTATTCTTTCATACACCAAGTTACAAACCTATATCCGTTCTCAACTAGACCTTCTCTTGGCACCCAAAAATCCTCCCTTGGTTATTGGCAATTGCATAAGTTTGGGGGGGGGGAGACAAGAAAGGAAATAAAGTGGTATAAGGTACAAAAGGAAAAGAAAAGAAAGGCAATGAAAAAGAGAAAAACACAAAGTAAAAGGAAGTAAAAGAGAGAATAAGAATCATAAAGGGAATCAAAGTACAACAAAAAGGTTAAAAAGGTTGAAAAAGTATAAAAGAAATAAGAAAAAGGGTTGTTTTGAAAAACTAAAGAGTGACAATGTGTCTCTCCACCCCCTTTGAAGAGGTGAATTGCATGTTTGAGTCAAGAAAGTGTGCCAAAACGAAACAAAACGGTCCTGGGCAAACAGTAAAGCTCCGCAAAAGCGGTAAAACGGATTGCAGATGAAAAAATATGTCTAGGTAGAAGGGGTTTTAAAGTTTCATTTAGTTCCGCTAGCTAAGGTATTTTGCCACCATTTTTTAACATCATTGGGAGCTTTTAAACAGAGCTGAAGAGGGATTTGACTGGGATCTATTCGGGGTAAGATTTTTAAAGTTAAAACACGATTATATTGTGAAATTGGCCTTGAAATTCTTGGAAATTTAACTAATATGGAAGACCTAGGTCTTGGGATTTTGAGATTTTAAGTTGAGGATTTGAGAGGTAATTTGAACTCCGATTTTTGTATTCTTGATATGTATAAACACGTGGGGAGATGAGGAATCTAATTTTGTAAAAAAAATTGAGTTTCGAGAACTGGACTTGACGCTCGGGTTTTGGGATTTTTTTTGATTTGTGCCATTTACTGATTGTTTTTTATTGGGTATTGTTCCCTTAGCATATTGTGATGTATTCGTTGTGGTTTTGGTTAGATTCGACACACGTTGAGTCCGATTTGAGGGGTAAAGGTGTCACGAGCTAGAGATTTCATCGGTACAAAGTGAGTAATGATTGTAAATGATATCCCAAGGGTTTAAGACCACTGATTGGACATCATAGTGCTATATTGAGGTTAGACACATGCTGGGTAACGATAGTGGGGGTCTTTTATTATTGGGGATTGCGACTTGATCCGTCCCGACGGGTTATTTTACCACATATTAGACTGACACTTAATTGTTATCATCATGACTTGGGCTTAATGCCATATTTGTGCTTCATGACAATTATATGGACCTTTTGGGGATTTTTAAAACTATTTCCTCACTATTTTAACTTATAGTTAAACTCAGTCCTGTTGAATACACTATTTTACAAACTCAGCCACTTTGATTGAATTTTGAGACTTAAATTTATATTTTCGCTATAGTTCACTACTATTTTATTGATGCCCGAGGGGCTTAGGATTCTTTATGGAATGATTGAGGCTTTCAGGCCTTAGGAGTGACGTGATTGTATGCCACGAGGTAGCTTGATGGTGATATGAGTGCTAGGTCCTAGATTTGATGCCACGGGATAGCTTGATATTGCACTTGTACCGTACGGGGCCCCTCCTGGAGTCGGCACACCCCCAGCGAGCGCGGGTACTCACATAAAGCAGATTAGGTTTAGAGGTGGTAACAATAGCACTATATGATGCGTTTGGTCAAGTAATAATGACTGACCAGGAATAACACCATGCAGTCAGGTAACAATGGCTGACAAGGAATAACACCGTGCGGTCAGGTAACAATAACTGATCAGGAAAAAAATCACGCCCGAGGGCTGGTACTATTCTATGTGATTGCCCGAGAGTCAGATTTCTACTTGCTATTTACTGCCAAATTACCTATTTTTACTTGTTGAAAAAGAGATTTCATTTGATACTTCACCGATTTACTGATTTTAAGTGATTTCACTGCTTTACTGCTTTTCTCAAAGAGTTTTACACTACTTCAATACAGCATAATGATTTGTTATATGTGATTTCTTACTAGTCAATTATTATTTTCCTTTATTACTCACTGAGTTGGAGTACTCACTTTACTCCCTGCAACTCGTGTGCAGATGCAGGTATTTGTTCACCCTGTAGCGGGCTCTGAGTTGATTGTAGATGTTGCTATCGTAGATGAGCAAGGTCATCGCCAGCATTTGTAGTACTGAATTTCTTCCTTTTCACTCTATATTATATTTTGTATGTTACTGGCCTTGTATTTGTATTTAGACTCTTCTAGATCCTTGTGACTTATGACACCTCGAATTGGGTTGTAATTCTTCTAATTATTATTATTAAATCATATTTATACTGCTTATTCATGTTTAACTATTTTTGAAAAGGCAATTTGAGTTGCTTGGCTGGCCTTGTCTTCACGGGAGGCGCCATCACGATCGGAGCGGGGTTTGAGTCATGACAAGTTGGTATCAGAGCCTAGGTTACATAGGTCTCACGAGTCATGAGCAGGTTTAGTAGAGTCTCGCAGATCGGTATAGAGATTTTGTATTTATCCATGGGAGGTTGCAGAACACTTAGGAAAACTCCGCATTCTTGAATTCTTTTCGTGCATCCTTGACACTCTTGAAATTCCTTCTACGCGTTCGCATGTGTGCATGAGCGCTCAGTATCATATGTGCCTTGATGGCTTGTGATTCCCTGATTGAGGGGCAAGACGTGATCTCTGTGAGTTGATGTTGGTCCAGCCTGAAGGACTTGATGCTGGATCCTTGCCTATGGCTTAAGCACCGTGGTGCTGATTGTGTGAGCAAGTGTTTTGAATTTATACGTTCAGTGTTGTCCCAATAGTGGGGATGACGGCTGCATAGATATGAGATGAGTATGTTAGTATTTTGAGATGTTTCTATATTACCTAGAAGTGTCGAGGAAGATCTGCGGGATGATAGGTGGACTACTATGTGTATGATTTCCATTGTGATTCGATGTGTAGCCGGAGTTATGGGCGTGTGAAGAATCATTTCAAGTCTCCTAGTTGGGAGTGAGGTAGATTTCACATTGTGGTATGAGTTCAGACTCAGGAACTAAGTGACTGTGTAATGTGTATGTTGGAAGAAGGTATACAAAAATGTTATATTGAGGCGAAGCAAGTGGGTTATCTCCTGCGGAGTGTTCTGATGTGGCGTGATCCTTATGTGTATGTTAGAAGATCTCGTGTGTAATTGAAAAGTACATGCTGAATTTGAAATTTTGGGTCGCTTAAGAGAGTTGACTTAAATGTTGTGGGGATGAATGCGAGATTTGCAAAAGATTTACAGTACAAGATGATTTGTGTTTTCACAAGCTTACAAATGTTTTGAGTTTAATCTCACTAGGGTATTGTAGCATCAATACAGTAAAAGTGTTTGAGTGTATCATAATCTATTGCTTCGATCCAAGTAGGGAAGTCTGCCACGAGCAGTTTACTGCACGATTAGGTGCTATGTAGTTCTAGCTTGAGGCGTGCGAATGAATTACCTAGGAGTTGCGGAAATAGAGACCAAGAATGGATCGAGTAAAAGAAGATTTCAACAAAGGTTACATTATGCTTCATAGGGTAAGAGAATTAAAAAATGTCTTATGTGGTTGTAGGTAAAGAACGCTCGGTGCATAGAGCAAGAAATTGCTGGGTTGTATTGGGATAAGGATTTCATTCTGCTCTGTTGGAGTGCAAATGAGGCATGAGTGGTTCTGTTTGTTGGGTCGGATAAATTATTATTTTAATAAGAGTGAATTACTCTCTGGACTAGTTCTAATGTGTCACGATTCTATGAAGAGCAATTGGGCATCTTAAAGATGAATAAGTGGTTAGGAACTTCATTTTCATTGGAAGAGCTCCAGATTTGCGGTATTTTTATGTTAATTGTGGGATTCTAAATATCAGTGCCAGGAAAGTAAAGGTAACAGATTTAGATTTGCAGGAGATTCTTCAGAGTAAAGTATTCTGGAATGTGGTATTTCAGGGAATAACTGAGAGAGTATTTAATGACTTATGGGTCTTAGACAGTGTGGTTTTATGATTGGGTCTCGTATGGTAAGCCTGGGTCGAGGAATCTCGATGCAACAACAAGAGGAAATATCAATTGAAAATGAACTAGAAGGAAATTTAGATAGATGGAGTAGCTTGAAAGTAGACCGGATCAACACGGTAAGGATATGATTAATTCTTTGAATGTGTTAGAGGTAATGAGTTCGCACAAGTATTTGTACAATGCTGTTGGGTTTCTTGGTCTTGTTAGAAGGATTAAGTCCTGGTAGATTAGTTTGACTAAATGGAACTAGAAGAATTCTTGTTGGGTTTTACCAGGGTTTGGAGATGTATATTTTCTATGGGCATGGGAGCATGGGATGTATAGTGGTTTTTTTTCTAGATGGGACCAATGGAAAGCTCTTGACTAGTTGAGTGCATAGATGACTGAGGCTTGGAAGGGGGGGGGGGGGGGTAAGGTTTTCATGTATCCTTAGATGGTATGTTATATGCAGTATGTTGTGGAGGACCGATACTTGCATGTGTTAGGTTACAATTTAGTTCAAAAAGGAAGTTCATAAGACACTTAGGCAGTGGGTAGCCTCAGATTATCAAGGAAAAATGTACTGCTATTTGGATGTGATTTACTGAGAGAATATGTTTTTGAAAAAAAGGCAAAGTGATTAAATGCATGGCACTTCGGTGGTATTGCGGCACTTTCTTGCTAGACGGACTAATGATACTCGAGTTGGCTTGATAACACAGGGAAATTTTAGAGTATCTATTGTGGTATTTATTTGCTAGACGGACTAATGATACTCGAGATGGCGAAATTGGAATTAGGTACTATGATTCGTGTGCTATATAGAGTTGGAGACTGGGAGTTCTCATGCTCAGGCCATGTTGTGGTTTTGGATCGTGTGATCAGTACTGTTTAGGGACTGCCGAGCTTTGGATGCCCTAGTGGATCTCCCTCTACTTGGCATGTTAGATTCCATATATGTAAGACTGGTTTTCTCAGTGATGGGCTATTTTTGATTATTGGGCTATAGGCTATGCCGGAAATGCCATAGAGGTTGCTATCATTGATTCAGTTCTAGTGTTGAGGGACTTTTCGAATGTGTTTCTTGTGGTCGGGCACGTCGTCGGGCGAAGTTGTGGATTTCGGCATTGATTTGCTGCCCGACACCATATTGTATGACTCTGGCAGGAGTTGTGGTAGTGCAAGGAGTAGCTTCAGTCTTCCTCAGTAAGGAGTTTGTTGGTACACTAATGTTGATACGTGTTCTAGTTTTAGTTGGCTCGGTTGGCTCCGAATTGTATTGCCGAGGATTAGGTTGACTCGACCGTTATTGAGTTTATTAGTGACCAGGAGGTGTATGAGTTGCCTTCTGTGTTTTAAGATATTACGATTTTTTGGATATGGTCACATATCGTGCGGTTATGTTGGGGTTCATTGATGAAGTCAAGCGGAATAGTAATTAGGTGTTGCCCAGCTAATCGAACATCGTATACGTCCTATCGAGTTTGCATAGTATCTGTTACTTGTTTTGCCGTGGGTGTAATGATTATCTTTGGTTTCAGACATCAAAATTGTGCGCGGTTGTTAATTTAGAGCATAGTTACTTTAGGTGTCTCATATGTTACAATGTTGGATAGGATCGCGTAGTGCAGTGAAGCTATGTGGAGATATCACCGTGCGGGTTAGAGTCATGTGTTATATTCTATGATGAGAGACAGATTCTCAACTTTGTGTTGTGGTGGTTCAGGTAAGCGTGAGGTACAACTCTTTCAATTGAGTCATTTTCATGATTGAGTATGTTGGGACTATTGCTTATTAGTGCACGTAGTTACGGAAGTTGTGGCTTAGGCCCGTATTGATGTGTCATGTCAGTAGGAGGGTGTGTTTGGTCAGAAGGGATAATTGGAATCATTAATGAATACAAACGAATTCGATTTTAGCATGATTAATGGGTTAATATCGAGGTTCGATTCAAAATTTTCTGTGGTAATTTCTAGAGGGGAGATGACCTCATGAATGGATACGATTTATTGTGTGTTTCAGTTATCATTGGCAGTAAATGGAAGCATTGGAATGATACTTTAGTTGATAAGAGTTTCTCTATCGGTATTTAGGTGTTGTATGCTTCTGCTGTGAGTAGAAGTTATTTCTTAGAGCATTAGAGTTATATGGTTTATCATGTAATGGCACCGAGGTTGCAGGTATGGGTTAATACAGCTATTTCAGGTATATTCAGAGTATAGATGTGGATTTTTTATCTTGTGGATGATCTTGGCAGTGCAAATATGGTTCTTTGGTTTATGGACTAGGGTGGATTGTGAAATTTCAGTTATGTTGTGTTATCGAACCAATAAGAGATAGGGTGATGGGGGATCACCCCCTGGTATATGAGAGGTAGGGTTATTCAGGGATTGGTTGGTTTTTATAACAACTCCAAGTATGTTAGAGGAGGAACGTGTATTTAAGTGGGGAGGATGTAATGACCCAATCGGTCGTTTTGAGAATTTGAACTTTGATCACTAGTTCTCGGGCATCACTTGCCCTGTGTTATGCACTATGACTAATGTGGATCGTTGGTTTTGGTTTCAGAAAAAATCGGAATTTGAAAGAATGGTCTCTGCTGAAGGCTTTGAATTTAAAGTGTTTTACCAAAAGTTGACTTATGTGTATACGAGCTCGGATTGGAGTTTTTATGATTTTGTTAGCTTCGTTTGGTTATTTATGTCTTAGGAGCGTGATCGGAATTGGTTTTGGAGTTTAGGTGTGGAATTTGGCTTGAATTGGCAAAACTAGTATTTTAGAAATTTCCGATTGATAGGTGAGATTTTGATCCAAGGGTCAGAATGGAATTGTGAGAGTTGATGTAGTTCCATTATGTGATTTGTGATGTGTGTGCAAAATTTAAGATCATTTGGACATTTTTTGGTTGGGTTTTTTATCGTATGTGTGTTTCGGGAGTTTTAGAAGAACTTAGGCTTGAATCTGATGTAATATGATGGTTTTGCTGTTGGTTGAGGTGTTTTGATGATTTGAACAAGTTTGAATGATGTTTTAGGATGTGTTGGAACTTTTTGTTGAGGTCCCAAGGGCCTCGGGATGATTTCGGATGGCTATCAGGATGAATTGTGGACTTGTGTTATTGCTGAAATTTGCTGGTCCGCAGAAGCGGTAAAAGCAAGGAGTCCTCCGCATAAGCGAAGTCCGCAAAAGCGGTAAAACGGATCGCATATGCAAAAATATGTCTGTGCAGAAAGGGGTTTAAAGTTTCATTTTGTTTTGTGAGCTAAGGTATTTTTCCATCATTTTTGAAAATCCTTCGGAGCTTTTGGACGGAACTGAAGAGGGATTCCACTGGTATTGGTAGGGGGTATGATTTTTTAACTTGAAACAGGATTATACTGTGAAATTGGCCTTGAAATTCATGAAATTTAGCTAATATCGAAGAACTAGGTCTTGAAATTTTGAGATTTTAAATTGAGGATTTAAGGGGCCATTTGAACTCCGATTTTGGTATTATTGATATGTATAAACTCGTGGGGAGATGAGGAATCTAATTATGTAAAAATTTCCGAGTTTCAAAAAGTGGCCAGGGGCACAGGTTTTTGTAATTTCAGGATTATTGCATGTTATTGATTGTTTTCGATTGGGTTTTCTTCCCATAGCATATTGTAACGTATTCATTGTGGTTTTGGTTAGATTCAACGTGCATGGAGGCCGATTTAAGGCAAAGGCGTCGCGAGCTAGAGGTTTTGTCGGTTCGAGGTGATAATTTTTGTAAGTGATATCCTAAGGGTTTGAAACTCTGGATTGTACATCGTAGTGCTATTAGAGGTGAGACACACGCTGGGTGACGAGCGTGGGGGGTCTTTTACTATTGGGGATTGTGGCTTGATCCGTCCGGACTGGTGATTTTACCACATAATTGACTGACACTTAATTGTTATCATCATGACTCGAGCTTAATGCCATATTTGGGCTTGTACCAATTATTTGGATGCTTCGGGGATTTTTATCACTATTTCCTCAATGTTTTGACATATATTTAAACTCAATCCTGTTGATTAAACTATTTTAAACAACCACTTTAATTTAATTTTGAGTCTTAAATTGATATTTTCAGTGTTGTTCACTACTATTTTATTCATGCCCGAGGGGTTTATGATGTTTTCTTGACTGAGTGAGGCTTTCAGGCCTCAAGTTTTATGTGTGGAGGCTTTCCGGCCTTGAGTATTATGTGAGGAGGCTTTCAGGCCTTAGGAGTGATGTGATTATATGCCACGAGGTCGCTTGATATAGATATGAGGCCAAGGGTCTAGACATGATGTCACGAAATGGCTTGATATTGCACTTGTGCCGTAATGGGCCCCTCCCGGAGTCTGCACACCCCCACTGAGCGCGGGTACCCACCTAAAGAGGATAAATTTTAGAGAGTGGTAGTAATGGTACTGTATGATGTGTTTGGTCATGGAACAATGACTGACCAAAAATAACATCGCGCGATCAAGTAACAATGACTGACCAGGAATAACACAATGCGGTCAGGTAACGATGATTGATAAGAACAAAATCGTACCCTAGGGGCTCGTACTATTCGATGTGATTGCCCGAGGGGAATATTTCTACTTGTTATTGACTTTCAAATTACCTGTTATTACTTGTTCAAAAAGAGATTTCATTTTATGCTTCACTGATTTACTGATTTTAAGTCATTTCACTACTTTACTGCTTTTCTCAAAAAGTTTTACAATGCTTCTATACAGCATGATGATTTGTTATACGTGATTTCTTACTGCTCAGTTATTATCTACCTTTATTACTCACTCAGTTGGAGTACTCAATTTACTCACTGCAACTCGTGTTCAGATGCATGTATTTGTTCACCTGGTAGCGGGTTCTGAGCTGAATGGAGATTTTACTATCGAAGCTGAGCAAGGTGACCGCCAACGTTGGCGGCATCAAATATCTTCGTTTTGACTCTAAATTCTATTCTGTATATTACTTGCCTTGTAGTTGTATTTAGACTCTTCTAGATGCTCGTGACTTATGACACCTGGAATTGTGTTGTACTTCCGCTAATTATTATTATTATTAAATCATATTTAGACTGCTTATTCATGTTTAACTATTTTTGAAAAGGCAATTTGAGTTGGCTAGCTGGCCTTGTCTTCACGAGAGGCGCCATCATGATCGGATCGAGGTTGGGTCGTGAGTGGTATTCATAAAATCATGAATTGTATGTCTTTATTTATTAATTTTATTACATATTTCCACATTCAACATTAGAAATGGGTTTGCATTCTCAATGCCTATCACAAGTCATATTCTCTTCAAGGAATGGATCAACGACGTGCTTTATTATTTTTATACCAATTTGATGGTACAGATTGCCTTCACATTTTGAATGACTATTTTGATAACCCTTATTGTTCTTCTTTTATAATCACATTGATGATTATTATTATTTTGATCTTTGGAACGCCCACGTTCATTGTTCAACCACTTGTCTTTATTATATCAACAATATTGTATAGTGGGATGGTATAATGGGACTAAAACCCAATGTCTTACCAATATAAAGTCATGTTAGGCAATAATGAGTTGGGACTCAAACCCAACTCTTATCATTATGGTGCATCGGGACTGATCTCGATGTCTTACCCTCAATCAATGACATAATAGGCTAACAATATTGAGATTAATTCTCAAGAATTAATTTCAATCAGATGCCAAGAAAGTTATACACAATTAATTTGTAACTTAGCAAATCAAATTTTCTTTCTTAAAAAAATAAATCTCAAATCATCATAATGTTTTTATCAATTATTTGTTGTATTTATATGAAATATAACCATTTGTAGTTAGAATATTTCTTCTAAATTTCTATTTGAGTTTAAATAGATCATAAAATCATTTTCATAATATACCAAAGTGCACTATGACTCACTATTGAGCCTTTATGAAAAATATCAGTTATCAACCATGTGGGCATAAGTAGAAGCGGGATTAGTAATAAGAATATAATCACTTCTACCAGTCATATATATCATGAAACTTTGCTATAATTCAAGTGTTACTTATTAATTCAAGATTTTTAATTTTCAAAAAAACGATTATATAATAAATTTTATGTACTGATAAACCACCAGCAAAGTTGAACAACCATACAGAAATCGATGAAGAAATTATTATGATCCATTAACAATTAAATGTCATAATTAAGCATTGACATCTGTGAGTTACCGCTTATCCTCCCGTCTTTCCAAGTAAAATGAATGATAAAATTTTCTTTTCTAAGAGAGAGAGGCATCTTCAAAATTATTAATAAATTTATCTGCTTCAATTTTTACAGCCAATAACTTGTACTAAATCAATATAGTGTTCGATAAATATTATAAAGCACATAAAAAAATTCATTAAGTGTTTACATGATATATTAGTAGCAAAATTTAAAATATATGCATGTCCAGTATTTATTGAATAAGTCAACATACTTTTTCAAGCTATTTCAACTACACAAAGATTAAATGCCACGACCCCAATCCAGATTATGATGGCGTCCAACAAATGCTAGGCAAACCCGACAAATTCAATACTCTCAATCCTTATTTATGAAAATTTAATACCGATTAACATAATTTAATTACCAAACTGATATGAATAGAAGTCTGAAATAAAAGATGAATTGTGTGGAAACAATAATAATAATAATAATAATAATAATAATAGCCTCTATAGTTGTCCACCGATCCGATGTCACCGGTCAAGAGCCTCTATTACATGAGTTCAATATTCTATACAGGAGCAGTCTAAAATGCGGAAAAAGGTAAAAAAAAGATAGAGGGAGAAATTAGGTCAGCGGACTCCGTGTAGCTACCTCGATAACTCCGGTGAAATCTGGACCGCAGGAAAACCTCGTACTACACCTCAGGAAAACCTTGATATGCACATACGTTGCAGCGAGTAATGTGAGTACTCCGAACCAGTGAATAATAATAATAATAAATAATAACTGACAGCATAAAATCCTGTAAAGGAACTAAGCAATTCCATATCAAAGAAGTAAGACCATTTAAACAACAAATAATGAAGAAGTCAAGTGAAATTCCTTAAAAACAGGTAGAACATGTTGCTTAACAAGTATTAATCAAGTATACAATCCGCCCCTCGAGCATATTGTTTACTTATTCAGTACTCAATTCATATACTTTTCACAACAACCGAAATCATAAATATACTGTTGCAGCGTGCAGCCCGATCCATATATCGCTGTGGCACACAACCTGATTCATATTAATAGTCGACTGCACTCACTGGGGGTGTGCAGACTCCGGAGGGGCTCATATAGCCCAAGCGCTATATTGGTGCGGCGCACAGCCCGATCCACATAAGTATGTATACATTTGCTGCGGCGTGCATCCCTATCTATATAAGTATGTTGTTGCGGCATGCTGCCTGATCCATAACATATGAAACATCCTCATTATTAGGTTGTCAACCCCTCTCAGTCAACATAATCACAGCCTCTCAAGCATACTAATAAAAATAGGGATCTCCGCCCACATATTACTTTCATTTAGAGGATTAGAAATTATAAAAACAGTTTGTATTGTTTTAAGAAGTTAGAAGCATGATAGGGGATATGATTTTTAACAAGTAAAGTGAGGATAATTAGTAAAGGGTTATACAAATTGGCACAAGGCCCAAAACATGGCCACTAGCCCAAATAATAATGATAATGAATTAGTCTTATTAAAAACGTGTTAAGAGCATCAATCGGGGTGGATTAAGTCACAATCCCCACTATTAAATGACCCCGCACTCATGATCAAATGCGTGTCTCATCTAAACATAGCACTACGTTGTGCAAATCCTGGATTTCAAACCCTCAAGACATCATTTATAATTATTACTCACCTCAAGCCGGCCAAAACTCTAGCTCGATATTCCCTTGCCTCTTAATCGGCTTTTTCGCGCGTCGAATCTTACCAAAACCACAACCAATACGTCATAATATGCTAAGGGAATAAAACCCAATTGAAAACAATCGAAAAATATTAAGTCCGAAATTAGCAAAACCCCAGCCCTAAGCGCACTTCTCGAAACTTAGAAATTTTTACATAAACGAGTTTCTAATATCGCCACGAGTCCATACAAATCAAGAACTCTCATATCCGAGCTCAAATGATCCATGAAAACCCAATTTTAAATCATCAATATCCAAGCCCTAGTTCTTCCCCTTTTCGCTAAGTTTTCATAAATTTCTAGGTTGATTCTACAATGAAATCATGGTTTTAATTTATTGGACTCATCTCCAGTCAATCCCAGTCGAAACCCTCTTCAATTTCTCCCAAAAAAAGCTCTTAAAACGATTAAAAATGGTTGAAAATAACTTAGGCTCGCGGATGGAATATTACTTAAAACCTTCTGCCCTGCTGACATTTTACTCTATGCGAACGCGAGGGCTCTCTCGCTGTCGCGATGAACAAACTTGCCTCTGACCAAAATTACCCTTCGCAAACGCGGTCTCCCACCCGTGAACGAGAAGCTTCCGCAACCTCAAAAATGGGAATGGGTCTCCTTGGCCATGAACGCTATTCACAAAAATCATCGGAAACTGAGATCCTTCTATGCGAATGCGGGCAACCTTCCACGAACACGAAGCACCAACTCTCAAAACTATGCGAATGAGAACCCCAGTCTGCAAACAAGAAGAGTAAAAACTCAGGCACCCAATTTCTTGTATGCAATCGCGAGGCAGTTCCGCGATCGCGAAGACCAAAAATTAACCTGCACAGATGCTGCATTTTCTACTACATTAGATTTTCCGGTTAGCTATCAAAAATCACCCCGAGTCCCCCGTACGTCAACCAATAGTACCAACACCCCCTAAAACATCTATCGAACATCTTCCAATCATTAAAACGCCTTAATCAACACAAAAAACATTAACCACATCAAATCCAAGCTTAAGTTCTTATGAAGCTTCCGAAATACGGATTCGATCAAAAACCCAACCAAATTACCTTTGAATAATTTAAAATTTTTCGTACACATCCCGAATCACCTAACGAAGTTATTACAGCTCTCGAAATTCCATTCCGACCCTCAGATCAAAGTCTCACCTACTAACCGAAAATCTATGAAATACTAACTTTGCCAAATCAAGCTAATTTCTACACCGGACCTCCAAAATCACTTCCGATCACGCTCCTAAGTCATAGATCATTCTCCGAAGTTTACCGAATCATCAAAAATCATATCCGAACCTTCTAACTCATAAGTCAACATCCGGTTGACTTTTCCCAACCAAACCTTCCTTAACGACACTAAGTGTTTCATTTTTTACCAAAACCAATCAAAATCGACTCAACCACACCAAATAAAGATAATGAAGCATAAAATGGGAAAAATGGAGCGTTAACTCATAAGACAACAAGCCGGGTTGTCACACTAAAATATTTTAAAGTGATCAGAGAGGTTAAAAAAAAATCCAAATTAATGAAAAATTCTAACAAAAAATAAAGTAAATAATAACTAAATATTCAAACCATAATTCACTTAAACAAGTTCTGTTTTGAAAGATTACATATGAAAATCTTAGCTATTATTAAAGATCGATGTAACTAAGAATGTTATAAATAAACGATGATATAATAGTTCCAAAGTGGACAGCATATACTTGTTAGGCTAAGAAGATTAAGTGAAGGAAACTTATCTCGCATATTTTACAAAGAAGAATCACATCCTGAAAGCTTTGGAAAATTTTCAAGTTCAATAAATGAAAATTATTAAACGGTAAGCTTGTATATGTTTCTTCTTGATTCAACCCGCTTATTTTCTGGAGAAATAATATTATACTTTCGTGTAATATGAATAATACGAAATCTTATATTTCAAATATTAAAATGAGAATTTATAGGAAAAATGAAAAAAATACTCCCTGGACAATTGAAGTAAATTGATTCACATATCAAATACTCAAACTTTCACGGAGACGTAACTGATTCTAGGTATTTAATATTTTGTAGTCCAACGATGAACTTGGTTATCTTCGTAATTTAAGTTGATAGCTTAAATTAAAATTAGAGCTTTGTGTTGATAACGTATAATGAAATAAAATTAATTTTGTCAAACATAAATAAGAAATATAGGTAGAGAGAAGGAAGAGATTTTCTTCTTCAATTGTCTGTGTCATTCCATTGCAATTACATAGCCTTTATAGGCATAAAAAATAAAAATAATGAACATAAAGTAGAAAATTTAATCTTTATGATATTCGCAACACGGACATCCAATGTAGCATTCAACGTATCATATATTTAATAATGATTTACTAACGTATCATATATTTAATAATGAATTTATACTACTTTTTATCATCAGCTTCTTTTCTTCTGTGCCCTTTTTACCCGTCGGCATTAAATGACTTGAATTGGTACGAGACTTGTATCTGAAACTCCATCTCGTGCCTGTTTATTTTTATCTTCATGTATCTGTTGTCTTCCGTACCTTTTACTCTTTTCTAAGTCTTTGACTATTTGACCAGTCCACGTGTCATGCCACATCATCTTTAATTTAAATTCATTTTTTTCCAATACAGATAGCCCTTCCCCCCCCCCCCCACTTTCCATTTATTTAACAATTAATTAATTGGGAAGTGGATCTTCATAAAAAAGAGAATTTTTGTCACTATTAATGCGTTTGACAATGTTGATGTCTCAGCTGTCTTTCTCATTTAATGCTTCACACACGTGATTTTTCTGACCCTTCTCAAGAATCCTTAGTTGAAGAGATTGTTCCGAGTGATTTTTCTTTTGGGAGTGACGTAACGTCTCTTGAGAAGCAAGTTGCAAAACTAGAAAAGGTTGATGCTTACCCTTTTCTTATAACTGAGCTTGCAATCCCTACCATTAGGAAAGATTGTAATTGGAAAGAGAGTCTCCGTTTGTCAGTTCCTGCCCAAAATCAAAGAATTTCTTCTTATAGAAATGGGTATTCTTTACTTTACAGTTATCCATTTAATTTGGTATTTATTCCTGCTATAGATCCAGTTATCCTTGATTTCTGTCGCTTCATCAATATTTGCTTGGCTCAAGTTAGCCCCTTAGTATGGAGGGTTTTGGCTTGTTTGAAATATCTATCTACCAAAGCCAAAGTAAACATTACTCTTTCCCACCTTATTCATTTATACCATCCCAACTTAATGCGTCACGGGGTTTTCACCTTAACTGCAAGGAGTAAGAAAGTTTTTGTTATCCCTGAAGATGACAAAGATCATGGGTGGTATCTTCGTTACATTGTTATTCGTACATTGGATATGCTGGGTGAATCAAACATTCCCTTCCCTGAGAAGTGGAACTTTGAACGTAAGTTTCTCTTTACTTTACCGTACCTATTTTTAGAGATATTGATTTTTTCTAATCTCGCCCCTTTTTGGTTTTTTTTAGCAACCATGGGAGATGTGGAAGCTATTCCCAACTTCCGTGTTTGGGTAGATTCGATTTTAAAAATTGCTCCTAAAGAAGATAGACCTTGGAAGTCTATTTCTTCTTTACATGGTTGGAGAGTGAAAACACACAGCATACATCTATTTACATATACGTTTTCTATATACATATGATAATCCCCTTTCTTTTCAATATTAAGTTTATATCCTTCTTTTTATCAGGATTTGGTATAAAATGAAATGGCGGCTAATGTAGCTTTGCGTATGCGCACTTCTGCCAGTGCCTTCCTTGATTTGGACAAGGCTGAAGCCTTGATAGCAAAGAGAAAAGCTATGGTAGTAGATACGGAGAATGAGGAAGAAGGCAGTACCTCGTTGATATATAGACGTAGAGATAAGAGACGCATCATTATTGAGGATGAAACTGATGATACTCCTGCTCGTACCCCTCCTGCTCGTACCTCCACTACCGAGCCTGTTTTAATCCATTATGATGAAGAACCACCTAGAGACACTAGTGAATCCATTCACCATCTCTTTGTTGGTGGTTTTGAAAGTTGGGAGCTCGGCCTGTTTTAAATGAAATTCATTTGTCTACCTCTGTTCCCATCTCTCCGATTCCTTTTGTTCCTTCTCCAACCGTGAGTGTTTCTTTTCCTGTGATGGCCTCTTTTGCTCCTTCACCTACTTCGAATGTTCTTACTTCCATTCCTTTATTAGCTCCCATGCCTATTCCTTCCGCTCATGCTTTTACTTCTGCAGCTCCTGCTATTTTCACCTCTTCTACTACTCCTCCTTCCACTGTCCCTTCCCCTTCTGTCGCACATTCAGACACAGGCCCCAATAACAGAGGTATAGCTATGATAAAAGTTACAATTGAAGTACCTTCTACTCATATCCTTTTGAGGAAGACTGGTGGAGTTGATGTTTCGCTCGAGCCTCTCATTAGAGATGTGGAGAGGACGAAGATGCAAAGCCACAACTGTTATACTTTGATGAATGACATAGTTCATTCGACACTAAAGGTAATTTCCATTAACTTAACTATTTGCTCTTCCTTGATTTTAAGTTCTTATTTATGTGCATTATATTCCTAGGCTAACCAGATTGGAATCGAGCTGATGGGAAGGAACTGTACTTTGGAAAAGAAAGCTCGTGATTCTGCAAAGGCCGTTTGTGATGTTAAAAGAATAGTTGAGGGAGCACAGTTTGAGGCTCAAAATGGGAAGGAGTAATTTGAAAGTTCTCTATAGAGCATAGAAGAGTTGCAAGCTAGTAAAACTCAATTGGAGCAACAAAATCGTGCTTTATCCACAGACCTATGGATTGCCAAGGCTTCCACAAGCCAGATAAAAAGGGATAAAGAGATTTTAAAGATCTCATTGTCAAAAGCCAATGAAGAAATTAAAGAGCTCAAAGCACTTATGGAGAAAAAAGAAGAATATGCTAAGGAGTTAGTGCAGAGCTTGAACCAGACTTGAGCTGATTTAAAGGTTTCTTTAGATAGAGTTCATGTCTTGGAGAGTTCTCATGCCAGTCTTGAGACTTCCCTTGATTCCCATCTAGCTGAGCAAGCGATAATGAAAAATGACCTTGCTATGTGGGAAAGCGATTATGAAAACTTGGTGAAGGAGTACAATTATCTTACGAAGAACTTTAATTATGAGATTAATTGGGCTTTTCTGAAGTCTTGTCGTGGTGCTTTGCTGGAAGCTTCTCAAGAAAATTTCAACTTGCAATCTGAGATAGCCAAAGTTTTAGACGCGATTGAAAAGAATAGCCAACCTTTTGACACTCATTCTACAAAACTAGTAATTGATATTTCTTATCTACTACTTGAAACTCCTAGGATAGAAGAGCCTTTGAATTATAAAGCAGTTGTTGAAACAACTGAAGTTGTGATTTGAATGATCGAGGGTGAAACGTCTTTAACACAGTCTATGAGAACTGAAGTTCCTGTGACTACCTCTTCTCACGATGATGTAAATACATCAAGCTCAGCTAAAACTGCTCCTATTGTTGCTCCCTTAGAAGTTGTTATCGAGCATGGTGAGGCTAAAACTTCTGATGATCAAATCTCTTCAGTAACCAGCTAAAAGTGTTTCAGACCTTAGCTCTATTTTTTATGATTGATGATGTAATCCCTTGGTAATTTTAAGGGATCTTTTTGGTGAAGTCCCCAGTTTCCTTAATGGGAAATTTCTTTAAAGACAATTGTATTCTAATGACTAAGTTTTTTCCTTAGTCTTTTATATGAAGAAGTTTGACTAATACTTCTTTATGTTTCATTCTTGTCTATTTACTCTATTCTAGACTTAATAGAATAGTTTTCTACTTACCATATTCTTGCCTATTTTTCTTTTTAGGACTTAGAGAATATGTTGGCATTTTTATCTTTTTAGAAAATGCTTTATGATTCTTCTCATGGATTATCATCATGATTAAAGAGGGTCCGTTTATTCATCGACACTTAATGAAGAAGACGTCTTAACTTCATAATGGTGTTATAATACGATGAAAGGGATAGGAACATACATGTTTTGTATGAAAAAACCTTTGACAAGTTTTTATTCATGAACTTTGACAAGTTTTTTGAGTATTACATGTATTGAAGTACATCTACAACTTTTTCGTAACTGTTTTCTTTTAACAGATTTTTAAAATAAATAAGTTTTTTCATAACCTATTTTTAATACATAGTGATGACCTTATCTTTACATAATAGGAAGGGTTTGAGAGGTGACTCCTTGCTTGATACTTGACTTCGTGTAGCTTGATTTGATACTAAATCTTGTTCGCTCGTATCTATTCTCCTACACATACTCGTGTGTATATAGTACAGTCCCCCAAGTGTTTGAGCGGTGAAGTATGAAGCCTCGAGCACTTGTGTGGTTTCTCCCAATTTGGTCCTTTTACTGAAATATAAAAATATAAGGGACTGGGAGATGCGATTATGGATGAAAACTGCCTAACTCGTGTGTATTTCAATCAGATTAATGTAACCCTGGGCTGGGAAATTAAGAGTATTCCATATTGCCGAACAGGCCATGACTCATCATTTGGCACGAGTAAGGGTTTTTGCCTAGCATCTAAAATCATTAGAAAAATATTAACAATTCAAATAAAAAAAATTCTAACACGGCGATACCTAACAATGGGTACTTCCTTAGAAGTAATATGTATTTCAATTAATGACATTCAATTGTGAAGGTAAAACCTTGCCATCCATTGTTTCCAACTAGTATACTCCTTTCCCCTCAATTTCACAAACTCTATAAGGTCCTTCCCACGTTGGACTTAGCTTTCCTGAATTAGCTGTCTTTGTAGATTGGAATACTTTTTTTAGCACGAGTCCCCAATTTTAAAGAACCTGAGACATGCCTTCCTATTGTAATATCACCCAATTACTTGCTTTTGAGCTTCCATCCTTATTAACCCATCTTCTCTTCTCCCTTCGAGTAGATCAAGATTTACCCGTAACTCTTCCCTGTTCGAGTCTTCCTTTGCTTGAACAAGACGTGTACTAGGTTCACCTATCTCAACAGATATTAAAGCTTCCGCACCATAAACAATTGAAAATGGTGTTTCTCCCGTACTTGTTTTTGCCGTTGTTCGATATGCCCATAATAACCCTGGTAATACTTTAGGCCAATTACCTTTTCAGTCTTTTAACATTTTCTTTTAGTTGTTGATGATTACTTTGTTTGTAGATTCTGCTTGTTCATTACCCAGTGGATGATATGGTGTTAATGTAATTTTTTTGATTTGCCAACTTTGAAAGAATTTTGTGACTTGTGCTCCTATAAACTGTGGTCCATTATCGCACATGATCTCGTTTGGTACCCCAAAGCGGCAAATTATATATTTCTCCAAATGAAGTCCTTAAATTCTTTCTCTCGCACTTGTTTAAACGCCCCTGCTTCTACCCATTTAGTAAAATAATCAGTAAGCACAAGTAGAATCTTTATCTGACCTTTTGCCTGTGGTAATGGACCTGCGACATCCATTCCCCATTTCATGAAGGGCCACAGATCTATGACAGGATGTAATATCTCAGCTGCTCTATGCATGTTATTGCCATACCTCTGATATTAATCACACTTAGATACGAAGTCATTTGCTTCTTCTTCAATTTTTGGCCAATAATATCGTGCTGGAATCAATGTCTTTATGAGTAACCTCCTGCATGATTTCCACAATGCCCATCGTGTATTTTTCTCATCACATATTCTGTTTGAGAAGGACCGAGACACCTGGCTAATGGTCCGCCAAACATTTTTCGATAAAGGTTCCCTTGATATAGGCAATAACGAGCAGCTTTCTTTCGAAGTGCATGAGCCTTTATTTTATCCTCAGGTACGGTTCCATGCTGCCAAAAAGTTACAATTTCCTTTCGCCAATCCCAAGTTAAGTGATTAAAGTTAACCTCATTTTTATCAGACTCAAGAACAAAATGGAATAAATTTATGATTGATGCATTTTCATCTTTCCCTATATCTGCTGTAGACGCAAGATTAGCCAAAACATCTACTTATACGTTATCTTTTTTTGGGATTCGTATTACCTTCCAAGTGTGGAACTTTCTTATCAGTTCTCGTACCTTTTCAATATACGATTGCATTCGAGTTTCCCTAGCCACGTAAGTCCCCATCATTTGATTTACTATGAGCTGTGAGTCACTTTTGATTATGATTTGCATGATACCAAGTTCCAATTCAAATTCTAAACCTGCAATCACAGCTTTATACTCTCCTTCATTATTAGTTACAGGGTGACATTTATAGCTTGTCTAATTGTTTCACCCATAGGTGGTATAAGAAAAATTCATAAGAATTCCCCCTTTACATTAGATGAACCATAAGTAAATAACGTCCAAGTCCCCGGATTAGCACCATTAAAAACTTGTAACTCTTTTTCTGCTTCTAAATGCATTCCTTCACTAAAATAAGCTACGAAATCAGCGAGTACTTGGGATTTGATAGACGTTCAAGGTTGGTAAATTATTTCATATTCACTCAATTTTATAGCCCATTTTGCTAATCTTCCTGATAGTTCATGTTTATGAAAAATATTTAGCAATGGAAAAGCAGTAACAACAAAAATAGAGTGACACTTAAAATAGGGCCGTAATTTTCTAGATGCCATGATGAGAGCTAATGGTAACTTTTCTAGTTGCGGATAGCTTGCCTCAACATCTAGTAGAGTTTTTACATAATGAATAGGAGATTGATTACCTTGGTCCTCACGGACTAAAACAGCACTTACCGCTACTTCAGAAACTGTGAAATAAATGAGTATCTTTTCACCTTCCTTAGGTTTTGCCAATAGAGGAGTATTTGACAAGTAAGCTTTCAAATTTTTTAGGGCTTGTTGGCAATATTCTTTCAACTCAAAATAATCTTGCTTTTTGAGCGCAGAGAAAAATGTGAAGCACTTTTATGATGATTTGGAAATAAATCTCCCTAGCGCCGCGATTCTTCCTGTTAATCTTTGAACCTCCTTTTTATTGGTAAGGACATCAGGTATTTCTTCAAATTCTTTAATATGAGAAGGATTTACCTCAGTGCCACGGTTAGAAACAAGAAAACCTAAAAATTTACCTGAAACAACTCCAAATGCACATTTTCAGGTTGAGTTTCATATTGAATTTTCGCAAAATTTCAAAGGTAATAGTTAAATGAGAGATATGATCATGAGAATGCTGGGTTTTGACGAGCGTAATGTCTATATATACATCCATAGTTTTTCCTACATGTTCTTGAAACATTTTGCGTACTAACCTTTGATAGGTTGCTCCAACATTTTTTAGACCAAAGGGCATTACTTTGTAACAGTAAGTCCCTTGGTCTTTGATGAAATAAGTCTTTTCCTCGTCACTGGGGTCCATTTTAATTTGGTTGTACCCTGAATATGCATCTAAAAAGCTCAAAATTTCATGACATGCAGTCACATCAATTAATTAACCTATATGGGATAAAGGAAAAGAATATTTTTCGGAAGCTTTGTATAGATCAGTCTAATCTACACAAACTCACCACTTACCGTTCTTCTTAGGTACGACCACCGTGTTAGCTAACCAATCAGGGTATTTTACCTCGCGAATTGACCCAATGTTTAACAACTTTTGGACCTCATGTTGGATAACTTGATTTTTGAAAGCCCCTTTCTTTATTTTCTTTTGTTTGATTGGAATAAAGGATGGGTATTCATTGAATTTATGAGTCATCACATCCGGTGGAATACCTTTCATATCAGCATGGGACCAGGAAAAATAGTCCATGGTAGCTTTTAAAAATTCAATTAACATACCTCGCGTATTGATAACCGTGAATTATACATGACTTATGCCCCTTCTTACCTTAGCTTTTTGCATAATTGGCCTTTGATTAGTCCTGAGTTACTTACATGTTGTGCTTGATTGGAGGTCTAAGCGACAAGATGATTCAAATCACAAATCGGCTCAAGAAGGAGTGAAACCTGCCAAGTGACAAGAAGATGAAAAAAAGTGGGAATTAAGAACCTGCACGGACCATACTGTTTTGGTGTGCGGCCGCATAGGAATGATCAGAGACATATTAAACTACCCTGCCTCCTGCGCAGTCCGCCTGTTTCTGGATGAGGCCGCATAGAAAGAGTTTAGAGAGATGACATTTTCAGGGAAAACCCACGCGGACCGCATCCATTATTATGCCGTATGCATTGATGAAGATTCAGAGGCTAGGATTCAAGGTACAAGATCCATGCGGCCACACACAAAAAGCAGGCGATCTACGAGGGCACAAGATAAGAGAAGAAACACTTTGCCAATTCCTCTTGTGCGGCCGCACATCACTTTCATGTTGTCCGCTTGATCTAAACTACGCGGCCGCAATGCATTTCCATGCGGTCTGCTTGCCAAGACCTACATGGCCCGGATGCATTTTGATGCGGTCCGCATCTCTTATCCAGAGGAAAATGAAGTGAAGAAACCATGTCCTATGCGGTCGCACGCCATTTCTGTGCGGTCCGCACCAGACCCTCAGGGGTATTTTGTTGAAACACGTTCTCAAGTTGCTAAAACTAAACGTGTATTCATCTTTGTAGGTTTTGATAAATGACAAACCCGCGCGCATGGAACATTGACATATGCCGAAATCCAAGCACAAGAGAAACAAAGAACAAGATCAAGTAAAGCAACAAAGTTATACAATGAGTCGTTTTATATTGTGATCTTGATCCGACAATAGATTAAAGACTTGGCTTCTCTCATAAAATCATTTTTATCAAACCATGCATCTTTGATTTAAAACAAAATGATTTTCAAACATCTTCTTTTTAGCCAAAATGATTTTTAAACATGTCTTTCAAATCTGGGCAAAAATAATCGATTATGTTTTTCTAATAATCGATTATGTTAAGACAATGTAAACCGGAATTTGCAAAACAGCAAAATAATCGATTATGTCTTTTCTGATAATCGATTATGTTAAGACAGTGTAAACCAGAATTTGCAAAACAGCAAAATAATTGATTATGTCTTTTCTGATAATCGATTATGTTAAGACAGTGTATAACCGGAATTTTCAAAACAGCAAAATAATCGATTATGTCTTTTAGGTAATCGATTATGTTAAGACCGTTGCCAAAGTATTTTTAAACGCTGAAATATAATCGATTATGCACAAGGCAATAATCGATTATGCTAGCATAAAATCAGCGTCTGATTTTTAAACGTTATCAGGTAATTGATTATGCGATTTGAATAATCGATTATTCTGCTTAAAATCTGCATATGATTTTTGAACGATTTGCAGATAATCGGTTATGCAAATCAGATAATCGATTATCCTAGCACAAAATCAGCAATTAGTGATTGGCAATTAAGCAACGATCTTGGTGACTTTGAGGACTATAAATACACCTCAAAATCACTCTTTTAAGCACAACAACTGATTACATTCTTGCTTAAGCTTACATACTCTAATATCAATCATTTTATATTCATTTCATAGTTTTTGAGAGCCAAACTCTTGACGAAGTTGTTGTGTTCTTGAGCATACTTGTTTACTCATATCTACTCTTCAAGAGAGTTCTGTTTAATACTTGTTTACTCATATCTACTCTTCAAGAGAGTTCTGTTTAAGTGAGTGCTAAGTGTTTGCATACACTTGAAGGGAAGTTCTAATCCCTTGTTGTAAGAAGGAAAGGTTAGTTCCTTGACTTGAAGTCTTGAGGTGAGGTATCCTCGAGCAGGTTGAAGT